>CM055122.1:1039424589-1040676697 GCA_029206835.1 Rana muscosa
GACGTCACCAGTGCATGCACTCTGAAAGGGCGGCATACCCGTGCTTTCCCCTCAGAGCTCCGTGCAGAGGTTCGTGACTCCCATCCACATGTGAGGGAGTGACATCATCGCAGTGCAGCCAATCAGACGGCTGGAGGATGCAAACCAGAAGGAAAACCGAGTGAAGATGGAAGTGCCTTCAGCAGTGTCAGCGTGCCGCTGGAGGGCTTCGTTTTAAGGTTAGTATTTCATAATGTGCTAGTATGTGATGCATACTAGCACTATATGCCATTGTCTTAGAGGGTTAAAAAAATTGATGCAGTTTACTACCGCTTTAAGTAACCCAGGAGTCTTGAGGAGGGGAGGAGGAGGGGATTTCTCAGCTAAACACATTCTCCTGCATGCATGCTTGATGGATACAAAGATGGAAAAGAATATAAAAAGATATCCAAAGCCTTGAATAAGCCAGTCAGTACTGTTTAATCACTTATTAAGAAGTGGAATATTTGGGGATCTCTTGATACCAATCCATGGTCAGGTAGATCAAGAAAGATTGCAGCCACAACTGTGGAAGAATTGCTCAGGATGCAAAGAAAAACCCACAGGTAACAACAGGAGCAATAGAGGCTGCTCTTCAAAAAGACAGTGTGGTTGTTTTTAAGGAGCACAATTTAACGATACTTGAACAAAAAAAGAGCTGCATGGTTGAGCTGCCAGAAGGAAGCCTTTACTGCTCTAATGCCACAAAAAAGCCAATCTGAAATGTGAGGATGTTGTTGGGCATATTTTAACCAGGCTTTTTTTGTGGAACTTGTACAGTAAAGGCTTCTTTCTGGCAACTTGACCATGCAGCTCTTTTTTGTTTGAGTATCATCATATTGTGCTCCTTAAAAACAACCACACCATCTTTTTCCAAGGCAGCCTGTATTTCTCTTAAGGTTACCTGTGGGTTTTTCTTTGTATCCCGAACAGTTCCTGTGGCAGTTGTGGCTCAAATCTTTCTTGATCTATTTGACCTTGGCTTGGTATGAAGAGATCCTCAAATTTTCTCCCTCTTATTAAGTGATTGAACAGTACTGACTGGCATATTCAAGGCTTTGGATATCTTTTTATATCCTTTTCCATCTTTGTAAAGTTGTATTACCTTGTTGCGCAGGTCTTTTGACTGTTCTTTTCTACCACCTCATGGGTCAGTGTCTAGCCTGCTTAGTGCATCCATGTAAGAGCTAACAAACTCATTGACTATTTATACATGTAGCGCTGGCATTTTTGCTTTCTAATGTAATGTTAATCTATGACTAATGTTATAAATTGGTATTTGGCACCATCTAGTGGCTAAAATATTTTCTGTTTTTCAAGAACATGGAGAAATATTATAAAAATGACTGTTTTGTTTATATTATACAAGTGACCTACCCACAATGCCGAGTAACCTAACGAGGAACACTCAGTACTGAATTGAATGCTGGGTAGGATATAAAAAGGCCCCGCTCGGCCATCTTAGGTCTCTTCTGGACGCATTGCCTGCCTGTAAGGACCTGTGAGGAGGTCTCCAGAGAGTGCGGCCTACTGCCACTGGGAACGGAACATTTAAAGACTCTGCCATTCATCTGATCGCTGGAGAAACTGAGTGACCGATCGGGAAGGATCCAGAGACATCTGTTGGAGCCATCAGAGGGTCCGGTTCATCTTGCGCAGCGGAGTGGTGTGACGGAAGCTAGCCGGTGAGAAGCAAGACTGTGACCAGCGGAGCGGAGCTGTTTCATCCCTTTAGGCCCAGTTTGGTGAGAGGGCTGTTGCCCACAGTTTCTTACGCACTTGCATACACTTAGACTTTAACACAGTGTTGCTGGGACCTGTAGTCCCACGGAGGAGAATATAATAAAGACTGAGTTTAAGCAGGCCTCAAGCCTATCCTTCACTTCACTTTAACACTGTGTTATTCCTGAGCAATTACACCAGAGGTAATTACAAGTGGATCACACTACAGGAACAGTTCCAATATTCATCTCAAGTTAACACTTGTTATTCCACTGTTGGATTACAAATTGTTACAAACTCAAATAGCTAGCAGAAGAAAGAAGATCAAAGACTGCATCTTGTATTGCAAGGCTTTGCACCTTTATTAAAGTAGAGGGAGTTCCCTTGTAGTTGTGTTGTACCACATTTGTCATTTGTATTTCTGGCTTCACCAGAGTGTGCTGGAATTGGGAAGGTGCCCAGAGTAAGGAGTAATCACTCTGAGCACTAGTCCCAATTGGAGCCACATTCTCTGAGGTCACCTAGGATAACTGTACAGATACAATCTGTTGTGTGTACCTACTGTACTGTTACGTTAGGTTTATGTGACAGTGCAACTGCTGAAATATTTACTTTACACTAACCTTAGTATAAAATATGTTCTTGGTTAAATACTTTGGTGTGGAGTGTTGTTCCCTTTTCAGCAGCAGGTGGAGCCATTGGATATACAGGTAATAGCAAAAATATACTGTTATTATATTGTATATTGTGGGATTATCCTTCCCCATTAGCTCCACACCAACATTGCACCACAGCTGTGTCAAGGGGATTGAGCCAAGTCAGTGGGGGTTCACTAGCAGAGTACAGGCCCAAACAAATTCATCAGCTCCTTCGGGGGTCAGTGCTACATACACATACACTGATTGTGATTTAAAAAGCCACAAATGTGGGAAATTAACCTTTAATTTCCATTTTAACCTGTGTGTGCCACCTTTTGTGTCTGTACCAAGCCCAAACATTCCAGGGTATGTAAACTTTTCATCAGGGCCATTTGGGTAATTTCTGTTATCATTATGGTTTAACCACTTGACCACTGGGCACTTAAACCCCCTTAATAACCAGACCAATTTTCAGCTTTCGGTGCTCTCACATTTTGAATGACAATTACTCAGTCATACAACACTGTACCCATATGAAATTTTTGTCCTTTTTTTCACACAAATAGAGCTTTCTTTTGGTGGTATTTAATCACTGTTGGGTTTTTTATTTTTTGCGCTATAAGAGAAAAAAGACTGAAAATTTTGTAAAAAAATGATTTTTTTTTCGTTTCTGTTATAAAATTTTGCAAATTACTATTTTTTCTTCATAAATTTTGGCCAAAATTTATACTGCTACATATCTTTGGTAAAAATAAGTACAAATTGGTGGATATTATTTGGTCTTTGTGAAAGTTATAGAGTCCACAAGCTATGGTGCCAATATCTGAAAATTGATCACACCTGAAGTACTGACGGCCTATCTCAATTCTTGAGACCCTAACATGCCAGAAAAGTACAAATACCCCCCAAATGACCCCTTTTTGGAAAGAAGACATTCCAAGGTATTCAGAAAGAGGCATTGTGAGTTTTTTGAAGTTGTCATTTTTTCCCACAATTCTTTGCAAAATCAAGATTTTTTTTTTCTCTTTTTTTTTTTTCACAAAATTGTCATATTAGCAGGTTATTTCTCACACACAGCATATGCATTCAACAAATTACACCCCAAAACACATTCTGCTATTACTCCCGAGTATGGCGATACCACATGTGTGAGACTTTTACACAGCGTGGCCACATACAGAGGCCCAACATGCAGGGAGCACCTTCAGGCGTTCTGGAGCACCAAGGCCAATTCTGACATTTCTCTCCTACATGTAAAAATCATCATTTATTTGCTAGAAAATTACATAGAACCCCAAAACATTATATATGTTTTTTTAGCAAAGACCTTAGAGAATATAATGGTGGTTGTTGCAACTTTTTATCTCGCACGATATTTGCGCAGCAATTTTTTTAACGCGTTTTTTACGTAAAAAAAATGTTTTGTGCTTAAAAAAAAACAAAAAACAGTAAAGTTAGCCCAATGTTTTTGCATAATGTGAAAGATGAAGTTACGCCGAGTAAATAGATACCTAACATGTCGCCCTTAAAAATTGCACACACTCGTGGAATGGCACCAAACTTCGCTACTTAAAAAATCCCCATAGGCAACGCTTTAAATATTTTTACTGGTTACATGTTTTGAGTTACAGAGGAGGTCTAGGGCCAAAATGATTGCTCTCACTCTAACGTTCGCAGAGATACCTCACATGTGTGGTTTGAAAACCGTTTTCATATGTGGGCGGGACTTACGTATGCGTTCGCTTCTGTATGCGAGCTCACGGGGACAGGGGCGCTTTAAAAAAAAATATATTTTTTATTCTTCATTTTACTTTATTTATTTTAGTTTGACATGTTTTTCCGCCCTAAACATTTTTTTGATCACTTTTATACCTATTACAAGGAACGTAAACATCCCTTGTAATAGGAATATGGCATGACAGGTCCTCTTTACAGTGAGATATGGGGGGGGGGGGTGTCAATAAGACCCCACATCTCACCTCTAGGCTGGGAAGCCTGAAAAAAAAAAAAAAACAACAATCCTGGCTTTGATCGTAGCGGTGAGTCGGTAGAAGCACCGGAGGGCGGCGGGGGGGGGGGGACATCCCCTCTCGCCTCCCGTAAGAATGATCAAGCGGCGGAACAGCCACTATGATTGTTCTTATGGTGTAGGGAATCGCCGGCTGAAAAAGCTAATATCTGAATGATGCCTGTAGCTGCTCCCATCATTCAGATATCCCCTCACAAAGTCAAGGACGTCATATGATGGCCGGAGGGCGGGAAGTGGTTATTGCAGAGTATTGCCGGGCATTGCGGAGTATTGCCGGGCATTGCGGAGTATTGCCGGGCATTGCGGAGTATTGCAGGGCATTGCGGAGTATTGCGGACTATGGCAGGGTATTGCGGTGTATGGCAGGGTATTGCGGTGTATGGCAGGGTATTGCACGGGTATTGCACAGGGTATTGTGGAGGGTATTGCACAGGGTATTGTGGAGGGTATTGCAGAGTATTGTGGAGGGTATTGCAGAGTATTGTGGAGGGTATTGCAGAGTATTGTGGAGGGTATTGCAGAGTATTGTGGCGGGTATTGCAGAGTATTGTGGCGGGTATTGCAGAGTATTGTGCAGGGTATTGCAGAGTATTGTGCAGGGTATTGCAGAGTATTGTGCAGGGTATTGCAGAGTATTTTGCAGAGTATTGCGCAGGGTATTGCAGAGTATTTTGCAGGGTATTGCAGAGTATTTTGCAGGGTATTGCAGAGTATTTTGCAGGGTATTGCAGAGTATTGTGCAGGGTATTGCAGAGTATTGTGCAGGGTATTGCAGAGTATTGCACCAGGGTATTGCAGAGTATTGCACCAGGGTATTGCAGAGTATTGCACCAGGGTATTGCAGAGTATTGCACCAGGGTATTGCAGAGTATTTCGCAGGGTATTGCAGAGTATTTCGCAGGGTATTGCAGAGTATTGCACCAGGGTATTGCAGAGTATTGCACCAGGGTATTGCAGAGTATTGCACCAGGGTATTGCAGAGTATTGCACCAGGGTATTGCAGAGTATTGCACCAGGGTATTGCAGAGTATTGCACCAGGGTATTGCAGAGTATTGGCAGGGTATTTTGCAGAGTATTGGCAGGGTGTATTGCAGAGTATTGGCAGGGTATAGCACAGGGATGGCTGAGCAGGGATGGATGGATGGATGGATCTGTGACTGCAATTGTCACAGATCCAGCCCACAGTGCTGCTGCTGCCATCCGCTCCCTCCCCCTCCCCTCTCACACTGTACCGATCGGTACAGAGAGGGGAGGGAGGAACCGGCGTCATCAAATGACGCCGGTCAGTTTACAAGTGATTGCTCCGTCATTTGACGGAGCGATCACGTGGTAAACGGCCGCTATCAGCGGCGATTTACCGCGATTCGTGATCCGCCGGGTCCTCTGGACCCGGCGGTCACGGAGTTTCCCGTGTGCGCGCCCCAGAGTTAAGCAACCACCTTGTCGACGTTATTTGTCGGCAGGTGGTTGTTAAGTGGTTAAAAAGGATCCAAAAAACTATGTGATAATAAATGGCTTCATGTGATTTCTATTCTTAAATAAAAAACAGTTTTTGGCATGATCAGTCATATTTTCAATATTAATGCCAAAATGTCACAATTTCTGCCAGGGTATGCAAACTTTTGAGCACAACTGTAGGTTTTACATGTATAGCTGCTGTCTTCGGCTTTATATATTCTTTAGAAAGTGCATGTCAAGATAGAAATATTTCTTCCTGTTTCAGCAGTGGGAGGGGAGTCTGGACATACACTGTGTGTGAGCTGATTGGAGGAAAGGCACACCCCCCTCCACATAGGTAGAGGAACGAAGAAACTTGCAGAGCTGCAGTCTGAATAGACCAGATTTCTGCTAATCTATCTCTAAGTTCCCTCCCTGACACAAATTTCCAGCTGCTTTTATCTCCTGTGTCAGATAGCTTGTCAAAAGTTATCATGCTGATAACAGAATAACGGAGCAGCAGAAAGACCCGTGACTCAGGCCTTTGGAGAGAGATAAGTAAACACTACAGATACAGTTGTGTGAAAAAGTATTTGTCACACTTTTTTTTTTTATATCATTTCCTTTTTATTTATAAAAATTATTCTCATTATACACACACTTATTACATTTTATCTTTTAAAACATTACATTTTTTGTGTTAATCATCGTGTACATATTACTTTGTCCTATTAATATATTCTCCCCTCCCCTTTTCCTCCCCCCCCCCTCCCGAACTACATCCATTTACTTTATTTCCTTGTGTCCAATCACCACAATTCACTCCCTCCACCACGGCCACCGCTCATCCCTCTCTGTATAAATGCATCCTTCCTCTTTCCCTCTCTTCCTCTCTCCCCTCTCTTCCCCTCCGCTCGTTCACCCCGTTCCCTCCCTCTCTTCTCCACCTCTCCCTCCTACAGCCCCTAAATTCCTACATCTGGAGTCTTTCCACTACTAATTGAGGTGGCGCAAGGTCAGCGTGCCCCAACCATGGTTTCCATATAGTGTCAAATTTTCTCACTTCTCCCCTTCGCCTATACATCAATCGCTCTCTTAGAAGCACAGAGTTCACACATGAAATCCACTGCTTCCCCGTAGGTACCGCTGGTGACATCCAGGATTTTGCAATAAGTTTCCGAGCCAGATACATCAGTCTAGTCAACATACAATACGCTCCTCTTGGGAACATTTCTATGTCGATGGCTCCCAGCAGGTTTACTAAGGGGTTTAAAGGAACAGATACCTGAGCTAATCTCGTAATACACTGGGAGACTTCCTCCCAGTACCTATGGAGTATTGGACATTTCCATATTAAGTGTATAAAATCCCCTCTATGTACCTTACATTTTGGGCACAGGGGGGAGTCCATTCCTTCCCACCTGTATAGCTGCTCTGATGTTCTATATGTCCGGTGCAAAATAAATAGTTGTGATAGTCTGTGGGATGCAGATACCGATACCACCGGGATAGACTTAAGTGCCATTTCCCACTGGTTCCCATCTATTTCCCCTATGTCCTCCACCCATTTACTTCTACTTCTCAGGGAGGTATGATCCTGGACCGAGGACAGCAATTACATATACATTTTTGATATTAATCCCTTCCGGGTGTCTGCCCCAAGAACTTCCCTCAGCATAGGTGATGTTGACACTGTCATAGGGTGTGTTATTTGTTGTACTTGCAGGGCATGACGGAGCTGAAGATATTGATAGAAGCCCCTAGGGCTTAACTGGAATTCCTGACATAGCTGTTCATATGTCTTCAGCTCCTTCCCGTCGTATAATTGTGCAAAGAACCAGATCCCCCTCTCTTTCCAGGGGGTAAAGCCCTGCAATTTCTGTACTTTTAAGAAGGACGCCCATGGGTGCTGAATCTGGTATACTCGGTAAGTCCATTTCCATGTGGGAGGCCGCTTCTAATGTTGGGGCGGATGTGGTCACCATTTTATATATCTGGTCCTCATTTCCCTCCCGCCCCCATCCTGCCATCTGCTGAAACTGTGAGGCCAGGAAGTACATTTTGGGGTGGGGTATTGCCAATCCTCCTCTATCCTTTCCATACTGCAGCGTTGCTAGGCTTATCCTAGCTGTCTTTTTTTTCCAGATTAATTCCCTCATTAGTGTATCAATCTGTTTGAACCACTTATTGGGGATCCATACTGGGGAATTATGGAATACAGTAACTGCGGGGCCCACACCATTTTTATTAGATTTGCCCGTCCTACTACTGACAGTGGAAGTTTACACCAGCTGCTGCATTTCGTTTTCTGTCTATCCAACAGCGGGCCCAGGTTTAGCTGTATATACTCGGCCGGTTCTGGGGATACTACTACTCCCAAATATTTGAAACTTTTTGCCACAACTATTTGTTCTGCCCCCTCCGGTAGCTGTTTCGTCCACTGATCTATGGGCATTAAAATTGATTTTGACCAATTAATGGTAAAACCTGAGAAACCTCCACAATCCTGAATTATCCCCATCACTGCTCGCAACGAGGCAGCCGGGTCGTCTAGATATATAAGCGCATCGTCCGCATATAGAGATATTTTTTCCTCCCCCTGGCCCCTGCAAAACCCCACCACTTCTGGGGTACTGTGTATCAGGATAGCCAGAGGCTCCACCGCCAGGGCAAACAGCAGTGGAGATAATGGGCACCCCTGGCGGGTACCTCTATATAGCTCAAATGGGGCGGAGACATCGTTATTAATCCGGAGTCTGGCTCTGGGTTTAGATTAGAGCACCTTCACCCACTTTATAAACTTGTCCCCCAGTCCGAACCTTTCCAGGATCTCCAGGAGGTAGGGCCACTCCACACTGTCAAACGCCTTCGCGGCATCCAGTGACAGAATGGCCCTACCCCCCGGATTATCCACCGGTACCTGTAGGTTCATATACAATCGCCTGATATTATCCGTGGTGTAGCGTGTGGGTTATAAAGCCAGACTGGTCATGGTGGACCAGCCTATCAATTACCTGAGATAGCCTCTTAGCTAGAATACTGGCCAGAAGCTTAACATCCGCATTCAATAGGGAAATTGGACGATAAGAGTCCAACCGAAGCTTATCCTTCCCCGGTTTTGGAAGTACTATTATTATTGCCTCCTGCATGCTATCTGGTAAGCTACCTACTTCCACTGACTCCATTAACGCCTGTAACAGGGGTGGCAGAAGGTCCTCCCCATACTGGGTGTACACCTCTGCCGGTAGCCCATCCGGGCCTGGAGATTTATGGTGTGCGGCCCCCTCCAATGCCTCCGTCAATTCTTTTATTGTTATTGGGGAGTTTATCATTTCCCTATCGGCCTCAGAGAGCTGTGGGAATGGGCATGTTTGCAGAAACAGAGCAAGGTCAGATGGGATGTAGCTAGTTTTAGAGGAGTATAAATCCTTATAGTACCGCTGGAATTGATCGAGGATATCGGAACTAAGGGTATATTTCTCCCCAGATTCTGTCTTTACGGCAGAAATATTAGTTGATTCCCGCTGTTCTCTAGCTATGAGGGCAAGGAGATGACCCGTGTTTTCCCCCTCCTCAAAATAACTCTGTTGCTGAAAGTATCTCCTTTTCTCCGCTGCGGTTAACAATACTGAGTTATACATGGATTGCGCCTCCATCCAGGAGTCAAGGTTAGACTGAGAGGGGTCCACTATTAGAGCCTGTTCTCTCAACTTCATTTCTTCCCGTACCCTGCTTTCCCATTCCCTAGACCGAGTTTTAATTCCATTTATCTCTCTAATAAGACATCTCCTTAGGAATGCCTTAAGTGTGTCCCATACTACCGCTGCGCTAGCGGATCCCCTGTTAAAGTACAAAAATTCCCGCATCGCCCTCTTCATTTTATCCTGAGACGGAAACAGAGTTAGCCAAAAAGGGTTCACTTTCCACAGCGGGCGGCCCGATGCAATTGTGGCATCTAGCCGTACCCAAAATGGAGAGTGATCCGATAACATTCGCGGCTCATAGGCCGACTCCCTTACCCGCTGCATAAGTACCTCGTTCCCTAAACCCAGGTCAATAGGGAGAGTCCATCGTGTGTGGCGGAGTAGCATGAGTAGCTTCTGTCTTCTGCATGCCTCTCTCGCCAGACATTTCGGAGTCCCAATTCCAAGAGTAGGGAGGCAAAGGCCGTCCTACCAGCCGTCTGCCTCACCACTCTTGATGTCAAGGACATTCTATCCAGAAATATGTCCAAAACGTTATTAAAATCACCTAGCACCAATACTGGAACATCCAGAGAAAGGGCCATGAATTGTGCTAGACTTCTAAGAGAGCTTGCTGAGAATGATGGAGGGATATAAATCGAGGCGACAATACACACTAATCCATTAAGTTTGCAGCGCAAAAAAACATACCTACCCTCCCCGTCCATCTCCTGTAGAATGCATTCAAAAGAAATATCAGTAGACACCATCACACTCACTCCTCGTGAATGTGATGTGTGCATAGAGTGAAATTGTGTCGGGTATCTACGTGAATGCAGAAGGTGGACAGAGTCGGGTCGCATATGCGTTTCCTGCAAGCAGATTATCTGGGGTTTCATTCTATCGAGGTATTTAAACATTGCATTTCTCTTGTTCTTTTCCCCCAGACCCCTGACATTCCAGGTCATTAATACTATCCCCTCATTCTTCATTTTAACCATTGTGTATACATAATAATAAAAAAGAGATTATCGTTTACGATCAGCGAGAAAAAAAAATAATAATAATAAAATAGAATTATTAATAAATCTAAATAAATTTACCCTTCTAATAGGGATCTATCCCTAGTGGGGTGCAAGTGGCAGTACCAAAGTACCAAACTATACATTTATAGTGGTTCCCTTATTTTTGTAAAGTGTATATAACAGACCTTATGTTTGTGGTATTTTCCCGTAGTCCCTTGTGATGTAGCTCCCTCTCCCTCCCCTACCCTTCCTCCCTCCACTCCCCCCCTTTACCTCTTCCCCCCTCCCTTGGCCTCCCCCTCCCCTCCCCCTCCCTCCTTGCCCAACTGGGCCTACCCCCTGGGTTTTGCCAGTGACCTTTACTCTACACTCATCCCCTCTCACCTTCCCTCTATCATACATCTCTCTATGCCCCTACTCTAAGGGTCCCACACCCCCCCCCTGACTTTTTAGTACTTTTCCTGTGTTTTACTATTTATACCCATTAATGTATTAGATTTATCAGGTCTGCCCCATTTCAAACTAATTTGTGTACTCCCCCCCAAAAAAAGTGCTTTTGCTCGTGCTTTATATACTATTTCCCCTCCCCCCCCCAACCCCATATTTAATTATGTATCACAACAAAAAGAGGGAAGGAGAGAGAGGAAAAAAAAAGTATTTTCTCAAAAATTCCTCCCCCCCTCATGGGGGGTGTAGGGGTACAGTTGCTTCTAACCAGCCAGGCAGGTAAAAGTGCAATGCAGGAAAAAGATTTCAGCGACCCCCACTCAGATCTGGAGACATTAAATTGACACAGGAAAGCCTTTGCAATGTGCCCAAATGATGTCTGGTTTAATCAGCTTAACATCTCGGTATTTATGCCGGTCTTAGGGGACAAAGGTGGGGATGGGAGGAGTTTACATGATACAAATTCAGGTTAATAATTTCTTATTAGCTAGTACGTGTTACAAGTTCAGGTAATATTTCGCTGATGAAATACAAATGTTACATGGATATGAATTTTAACATATGTGACTTAAATGTATACTTTCTGTGTTTACACAGTTGTGTATAACTATAATTAACTTATCTTTAAACAAACATGAGCTAGGGCAAAGTCCATAGATATGGTATATGCATAAAAACCTTTACACAGAAATAAGTACATTTCAAACAAAACCTTTTCTTTAACCCATGACATGGCGTCCTGAACTCAAAATGGAGGTTGTCATGCCAAGTTACCTTTACAGGGGGGAGGGGGAAAAAGAAAAAAGGGGGACAAACTCCCTCAGCATCCAATTAGTCTCTTGTCTCTTGCCCTGCCGTTTTTTGTGGGGTTTTCCTGTTATCTTCCAGCCACCTCTCAACACTCGTTTGGGGAATCAAAAAAATGTATGCCATTCAGCGCTGATACCCGCAAGCCGGCAGGGTATAGGAGTGCGTAGTCCATCTTGTTTTCCTGGAGAGTACTATTGATCGGTATGAAGGCCGCTTGCCTCCTTTGGAGTTCAGGGGGGAAATCCTGGTAAAATTACATTTTTATCCCCCTATATAGGATTTCCCCCATTTCTCTGGCCTTCCGGAGTATAGTCTCTTTGTCCCTATAATTAAACATTTTTAGAATTAATGGTCTTGGTCTTGGACGCTCATTTCCCTGAGGGGGTCTAAAGGGGACTCAATGGGCGCGTTCTATACCAAAAAAAAGATGAAAAGGAGGTTACCCCAAATGTCTCCTTGAACCACCCCTCCAGGAATGATATAGTGTAAGTTCCCTCACTTCGTTCAGGCATGCCGATAATTATAATGTTACTTCTCCGATTCCTATTTTCTAATTCATCGATTTTAGCGGCCTGAGTATCCATTTGTTTTTTCATCCCCGCAATATCTTGACTAAGCGGGAATAACACGTCTTCAACTGCACTTAGCCTTTCCTCTAGGGCAGTGGATCTTTCAACTGTTTCTTTCAGCTTACTCCCCATTGTGACCAACTCCTCTTTTATACCTTTCAATTGAGCATCCAGGCCAGTTATCGATTCCCTACATGCATTAATTGCATGCAGAAGATCTCTTAATGTGGGCTCTTCCTCTCTTTCTCCGGTACTCTCCACCATATTCGCCTCTGCTATATTGATGTTGCTTATTACCGCTGCTTCTGCAGTTGTCGCATTCAATTTCCCTGCCTCTTGCCCTTTGTTACTAGATGTTTCTGCGCTTGATATTACTGCCTGGTTCACAGGTACCAATGCCTGGCCACTACCCCGACCTTGACTTTTCCTGGCCACCGAAGTTCCTGCTTGAGCTGACTGTTGGGGTTTTACTGGTGAGAGGGTATTTCGGGTGTATCGCTCCAACTTTGCTGCTGCAGCTACTGCTACTGCTGCTGCTGCTGCTGCCTTTGCTTGACCTGCGTGGCTCTTTGCAGAACGTGTGACCTGAGCTCCTTCCTGCATTGTCTGATGCTGGGTTGTCTGCTCCTCTGCTTCCTGTTTTCCGGACATATTAAACTGTCGCTCTATTGCAGTTTTCTGGTTGTAGAGGTGGGTATTTAACCTTTAGATTTGTTAAGCTTATAAAACCCACACTACTGCTAGGGGGCCGCTTCTGAGACTGAGCTAGATTAAACTAGAGCAGTATCGTTTATAGTATTTAGTTTATAGTATTGTTTATGATGGCCCTCCCTGAAGAGGAGAGGAGAGAGGGAGTACCCTCCGCTTCAGGTTGGTAACTGCGGGTTATCACTCACGGGGAAGCCACCTTAAGTTGCAAGAGTGAGGTATTCCCTCCACTTTTTCTCATGTACTTTCCTGTTTTTACAGCCCCCCGGCAGAACCAGCTATACAGAGTTAGCCCAGTGAGCGAAGACAATTCAAGTGCATCAATAAGAATTATATGCAGTAGATTTCAGCCGTATCATTATTGCCCGCCCATGTGCTGTCTGTTGCAAACTTCACAAGCGAAACCAGGCCAGGCAGATGAAAATACCAACCCAAGAAAAAAAAACCAAAGGAAGGGGAAAACAGTTCACAAAAGTGGTTTCACCGTTCAAGGAACTCAGCCCTTTCAGTTAATGCACGGTGAGCCTATCATACAGGGTAACCTCCTCCAAATCTCAGCACTATGATCTTCACTCTGCTGCTGCTGCTACTGCTGCCCTCTATGCTGTCGACTGCTGTCCACTGTTCACTGTTCACAGTTCTCAGGCTCTCCTGCTTGTTCACCTTTACAGTTCATCATATAAAAGATTTATGCAGCACATACCGTTGGGCCCCCCCCCCCCGCTTGATAGTTCAGGTATTTGAGTTCAATTTCAGTTTCCTCAGGGGTCCCCTCCCCTCCGCTCCTATAGTGCGTGGCTTCAGGTCCTGGCACGCTAAGCTCCTCGCCACTCTCCCCTCCTCTTTCTCTTCGGCTCGCACCTCCCGCTGTGCTGTGCCTCTCGCTCCTACTCACAATCTCGCGAGATTACACGGCTCTGCAGCATCCAGACGCGGGCTTCCCCTCAGTACGAACAGCGCATCAACAGGATCAGAGAAGGTAAGCGCAGTCAGGATAGAAAAACACAAGCAGTGCAGATACTAGGGTGGCCATATTAGCAGGGCTATTTATCCACTCTTAGGCGTCTTAACTGGGCATTTTTCCAGTCAGAGGAGGGGAGGGTTGGAGCGGAGCTTCACACACTCATGGACACAAACATCCTCACACCCTCCTACATCCGGCCCTTATATTTGTCACACTTAAATGACTTAGATCATCAAACAAATTTTATTACAAAAAGATAACTGAGTAAATGCAAAATGCAGTTTTTAAATGATGGTTTCATTTATTAAGGCAAAAAATCTGTCCAAACCTGCCTGGCTTTATTTGAAAAAGTAATTTCCCCCTAAACCTAATAACTGATTGTGCCACCCTTGGCAGCAACAACTGCAATCAAGCATTTGGGATAACTGGCAATGAGTCTTTCACATTGCTGTAGAACAATTTTGGCCCACTCTTCTTTGCAGAATTGTTTTAATTTAGCCACATTGGAGGGTTTTCCAGCATGAACGGCCTGTGTAAGGTCATGATACAGCATCTCAATTGGATTTAAGTCTGGGCTTTAACTAGGCCACTCCAAAACCTAGATTTTGCTTTGTTTGAACCATTTGAAGGTGGACTTGCTGTTGTGTTTTGGATCATTGTCCTGCTGCATAACCTAAGTGCACTTGAGGCCACAAACTGATGGCCGGACTTTCTCCTTTAAGATTTTTTGGTAGAGCTCAGAATTCATGGTTCCATCAATTATGGTAAGTTGTCCAGGTCCTGAAGCTGCAAAGCAGCCTCAGACCATCAGGCTACCACCACCATGTCTGACTGTTGGTATGATGTTCTTGTTATAAAATGCTGTAAAAGTTTTATGCCAGATAAAACGGGACGCACACCTTCCAACCAGTTAAAATTTTGTCTTATCAGTTCACGGAATATTTGCCTAAAAGTCTTAGGGATAAGCAAGATGTTTTTTGGTGAATGTGAGATGAGCCTTTGTGTTCTTTTTGGTCAGCAGTGGCTTTGGCCTTGGAACTCTCCCATGGATGCCATTTTTTCCCAGTCTCTTTCTTATTGTTGAATCATGAACACTGATCTTACCTGAGACAAGTGAGGCCTGCAGTTCTTTAGATGTTGTTCTGGGTTCTGTTATGACCTCCTGGATGAGTCGTCATCATGCTCTTGGAGTAATTGTTGCAGGCCGGCCACTCCTGGGAAGGTTCACCACTGTTCCAAGTTATCTCTATTTGTGGATAATGGCTCTCCCCGTAGTTAACTGGAGTTCCAAAGCCCTAGAAATGGCTTTGAAACCCTTCCTAGACCGATACATGTACATTATTTTGTTTCTAATCTGTTCTTGAATTTTATTAGATTGTGGCATTTTGTGATCTGTCAGCATGCTTCACTTTGTCAGAAAGCTTCTATTTATGTGATTTCTTGATTCAACAGGTCTGGCAAGTGAAATTTAACTGAGCTTTCCACAAAATTGTGGTTAATCACAGTTCATTCATGATTCAGCAGGGGAGGAGGCAATTACTTTTTCACATAGGGCCAGGCAGGTTTGAGCAGCTTTTTTCCCTTAATAAATGATATACAAATTTGAAAACTGCATCTTGGATTTACTCAGGTTATCTTTGTGTAATAATACAATTTGTTTGATGATCTGAATCATTTAAGTGTGAGAAATATGCAAAAAAATCAGGAAGGGGCAAATACTTTTTCACAGTACTGTATATGTGCATAAATCAGATTTCATGAATGGGGTTTACGACCATTTTAAACCTGCATGTGAAGCGTCACACCTGTAGGCTGTACTAAAGCAAAAGTGATTTGCTGGCCAGCTTCATTCTGTTTGTAACCAATGCCATTTCAGGCTCCATGCACACTAGCGTTTTCTATAAGTTAAAAAAATGCTAGAAAACAATGCTGGGTGAAAAATGCTGATAATAGCATTTTGGTGCCGGCTTGTAGTAGCATTTTAGTAGCTTTTAGGTGCGTTTATGTGCGTTTAGGAGCGTTAGGGGTTTTACAGTACACAAAAAAAGACACTAGAAAAAAGCGGTTAGTAGCGTTTAGGATTGTTTAGCATTTTTTTCTGTTGGAAAAATGCTTCAAAAAACTCCACAAAAACAATTTATTTTCTGCTCCTAGATGCTGAAGCTCCAAAAATGCTCATAGCCTAAAGTAGTGTGCATGGGCCCATAGGATAACACTATTAAGCTTTTAGGAGCAGAAAAAAAATGCTAATAACATCTTCTAGGAGCTTAAAAAAAATGTTAGCGTGCATGGAGCCTTATGCCGTGTACACACGACCGTTTTTCTCGTCGAGAAAAACTACATTTTTTCCTTTTGACGAGAAAAACGATCATCTGTGGGCATTTTGTCGTTTTTCTCGACGAGAAAAACGGCATTAAAAACGACGAGAAAAATTAGAACATGTTCTAATTTTTCTCGTCGTTTTTCCCGACATTTTTTTCGCTGCAGTTTTCCCATAGGGAAACACTGCCGCGGAGCCCACAGACGGTCGTCTTTCTCGACAAGAGAAAAAATGTCGTGAAAAACGACCGTGTGTGGGGAGCAAGCCGTTCCCTTGTTTTTAATGTCATTATTCACTGCGTTTTTTTAACCGCCGTGAATAATGATCGTGTGTACGCGGCATTAGGGCTTTGTAAAACCCTGCCCTTGGGGTCATGGGCCAATGCAATAGATAAATAAATAAATATTAAAATAACAATCAGCAGGGAACAGTTCTTTTAATAAAGTGGTTGTAAACTTCAGACATGAAATATGAAAAGAGCACATTCTTCTATGTTATGTGTAATTGTCTCTATTCAAGGCTCTGAGTGTAATCTCTATTTATTGCCTGGTTCCTCAGTTATCAGCATAACTCAGTTCTGGCGGCTTTTCCTGACACCAAGCTTTAAAATGGTGACGGAGGAGGAAGCTGCAGCAGCCAACCTGTGACTTATATCCTCAGCTGTGCTTGTTCTCTATACTGTGTGAAGGGGTGTGTGTTAGACTTGTGCACAACGGAAAAATTCGTTCCGTTTCGGTTCGTTTCTTTCCGGTCCTGTTGATTCGTAATCATTCGTAATTTTGCTAGACGGGATTTTTCGTGTTCGGACTCATTCGTATTTTTGCAAGCGACATTTTTCGTTGAATTTTTTGTTGCTTTATAATTCGTACTTTCGGTAGAGTACGTTGTTTTTCGTTGATTCTGGACACAACTCCTACTTTCGTAACTTTTTTTGGGTTCGTTGATTCGTAATTTTCCGTGTCTCTCTCACAACGACGCTGCCTATTATGCCTAATGTGCTTCGAATGGATTTGTACTTTTCTAAATACATTGCGGTTATTTGTAACGATTCGAAATCTCGTATTTTACTTTCGTTTTTAACATGCGGCTATAGGCTCCGCCCCTGTACACCATTTTGAGAGGGTTCAGCACGGTGAGGGAGAAGCAGAGAGCAGAGCAGAGTGTTATTGTGCTTCGAATGGATTCGAAATCTCGTATTTTACTTTCGTTTTTTACATGCGGCTATAACCTCCGCCCCTGTACACCATTTTGAGAGGGAGTTCAGCACGGTGTGGGAGAAGCAGAGAGCAGAGCAGAGTGAGTGTTATTGTGCTTCGTATGGATTCGTACATTCGTAACTTTTTCATAACGAATTATGCCGAAGACATTCGGGCATTCGCTATTTGCGGTATAATTTATTTCGGATTCGGTCTTATTCGTAATTGCTTTGTTCGGAAATTCGAATGCTTCCGAATGTCCGAAAGTTGCTAAATTCGGACGAATTTCAATTCGTTACGAAACGAATTGCACAAGCCTAGTGTGTGTCCCTTCCTTCCAAACAGAGCTCAGAGCTGTCAGCTGTGTAAAGATATCAGATCCCCCCTCCTTTGCTGAGCTTAGAAGAAATCCTTTGAAATCCTCAAATTTTTGTGTTTTCAGAAGTATCTACAGAAGAAATGGCTGCAGATACACAGCTACAATGTATGCATGAGGATTTGTTTAATCTCTGTGTATCACCTAATGCTAGTCACTTCACTGGGTATATGTGAGGGTTTCAACTACTGTAAGGTTTAAAAGGCAAAAATAAAAGTAAACAATGCATTTAAATAACATGCTTGGTGGATACCTTAACTAATTCCCCTCAAGAGCAGTTTTTTTTCACACATATTAAAATCCAAATTTTTGCCTATAAAATTATTCAAAATCCCGGAGCATTTTATATTTTATGAATGCAGAGGCCCTATAGGTTAAAAAAGATGACACCTGCAATTTTTTTATGTTGCACAACATTTGTGCAACTGTTTATCAAAGCTATATTCTCTGGGAAAAAATACAATAAAATGAATATTATTGCACACAAACACACTTTTCTGTTCAAAATAAAAGTTGAGGTAGTTTCAAGTGTATCCAAATTATCAACAATTGATGCTACAACAGCTCCTGAGTTTGTAGTAAACCATAAATAATGGCCCTAGAATTATTGCTCTCCCTCTGATGTTCTTGGCTATAATATTTGGTGCAAGCACACCCTATTGTCAAGTCTCTGGTGTGAGGCCGGATTGCTGAGAGGGCGCCCCTTGTGGCTAAGTGCACCGCACCCCTGGGGATGAGACAGGGAGTGCGGGGCCCAAAGGTGCACGGATTGCCGGTACTGCTGCTGACTGGGTAGATGCAGGCAGAAGGTAGCTGGGGTGCGCTGGAAGACCGGAATCAGTAGACGTGCAAGGAAGGGTTCTGGTGTGGAACAATAGGTAAACCAAGAACAGAGTCTGTAGCCAGGCCAGGGGTCAAACACAGAAATCAGTCAAAGAGGATTACGGGAACAAGCCGGGTCATACACAGGAGCAAAAGATAATGGAATAGTCACCCAAGCCGGGGTCAGATGCGAGGAGATAAGCAGGGTCACAGGTCTAGATGCAAGCCAAGGGTCAAGCCAGAGATTCCCCGATACACAAGATACAGGAGACACAGGAGACACAGGAAGCTGATGGTAATCCAGCACTTCTATGTGCCAGTGACAGATTTAAATAGGCCTGGGGGTGCACCCACACAGTCTGTGTGCGTCTGTACGCGCCGTCCGTGCGGCACATCTGCGTGCACGCATGCGCATAGGGGTTAGTCTGGTGCGGCCATGATGGACACTGGCAGGAATGCCAATAACGCGGCTCTTTCCCTGACACCTATGCACGCATTTGCATTTGTGGGTGTGTGCAGGGCAATGGGGCAGCTTTTAATTTTTATAAATCTTATTATAATTATATTTGTGTTACATTTTTTTAACATTTAACTTTATTGTTATCACAAGAAAGATAACAAGCCCCCTAAGTGATGGCATTGGGCAGGTGCCCTAATGATTCCCATGCCCTTTGCTGCAGCTAATTAGGCATAGATTGTGCTTGATAAGCTGCTTCCCCAGCCATGGCAGCTGAGAAATGACAGGTCATAAGCCAGAAACGTTCAGGGCTGAACATGCTTCCAGCTTCATAAACAGAAGAGGATATCAGGGAATTAACAGTTCCCAGTCTCCTCCTGTGTGCCATCCGTAAAAAAAATGTTGTGGTCCTGGAGAACCTGGGATTTACATACCAAAAAGTAAAGCAGAGGTGGGGTGCTACTACCCAATAAGATGAGGAAATTTTCTGAGCTACCTGGGTGCGGAAAGTGAACAAGGCCCACAAAGCTGAAACGCGTTTACATCTGCTGTCTGTTACTGGGTCTTTTATGGAGTAGCAATAGTAAGCAAGGAGTTGCGGACTATCTCTTTTCATAACCACATACCAGACCCTTACCCTTGATGAGGGCCTGGTATGAGTTTTGAAAGGATACCCTATACAAAAAAATAAGAAAAAAGGCATTGATTCCCCACCAAAATCCATACCAGACCATTATCTGAGCTTGCTGTCTGGATGTCCAGGGAAGTAGTGACAGTGAGCATGCCCCCCCCTCACCTTTGAAACATGCTAGGCAAGTCCTCAACGTGGAGAGGATACCTTTTCAGGGGCAGCCCTTGGTAAAGTACCTTGCCCCAATGTTGATAGGGAAAAGGATATTTTACTCACATCCCTGGCCCACTGAATGCGGGGGGGGGGGAGGCTGCAGGAGGTGCTTTTAGAATCTCGAAACCCCCTCTAAAATAAGGGGGCCCCAGATATCATCCCTCCTCCCACCGAATTAGTAGGGTGTACACAGCACCCCTGGTTCCCCCCCCAAAAAAATAGGTAATAAATAAACACACTCCACATTTGACAAAATCCTTTATTTACTACTTCAGTACCAGGCCATTTTTCAAAGCTGTCTCTTGGTGGTGTAATTTTTATTGATTTACTATATAAAGGAAAAAAAGACTACCGGTATGTTGAAAACAAATGTTTTTTTTTTATTTTCTGTTATAAAACATATAAAAAAACTTTCTTCACAAATTTAGTCCAAAATGTATTCTGCTATAAAAATGGCAGAAAAACAACAAACAATCCTGCGCACGAGATGACCATCGACCATTCAATAGTCTACAACGAAAGCACTGGCCTTGCTGCCCTTCGTGGATAGGGGTGTCCTAGTAGCAAATGAAAAAAAAGGAAAAAACAAGGGCGCACCAGCCTGGTGTGATATCGTATAGGAAAATTTAATTAAAATGAAAGCAATGAAAAGGTACTCACAAAACTAGTACAAAAGTTTGCCATGTACAAACAGTGCCTAGGAAGCTGCAACATGTGAACCCAAACCACACTTCGACCGATCAAGGAGACCGTGATGGGGCGCACTATCGGCTGACGCGTTTCGAAGTATAAAACTTCTTTATCAAAGCCACGGTGGCTTTGATAAAGAAGTTTTATACTTCGAAACGCGTCAGCCGATAGTGCGCCCCATCACGGTCTCCTTGATCGGACGAAGTGTGGCTTGGGTTCACATGTTGCAGCTTCCTAGGCACTGTTTGTACATCGCAAACTTTTGTACTAGTTTTGTGAGTACCTTTTCATTGCTTTCATTTTAATTAAATTTTCCTAAACGATATCACACCAGGCTGGTGCGCCCTTGTTTTTTCCTTTTTTTTAATTTGTATTCTGCTATATTTTGTTTGTAAAACAAAAAACTAGATAGCTTTACATTAATTAGTCTGTGTGAAAGTTATAGAGTCTACAAACTATGGTATACCTTTCCCTAATGTTCTGACTGCCTATTGCATTTCTTGAGGTCCTCAAATGCCCAGACAATAGAAGCAGCTCCAAAATGACCCCTGTTTAGAAAGTAAACACCCAAAAGATTTTAGTAAGAGTCATAGCGAGTATTTTGCAGAATTAATTTTTTTCCCACAGTTTTTTGGAAAATTAAGATGAAAATAAATTAGATTTTTTTTTACGTAAACTTGTCTTTTAATAAGATATTTCTTACCCAAAGCATAGGTTTGCTGAGAATTACACCCCAAATTGCAATCTGCTACTCCTCCCAAGTAAGGGGATACTGCATGTGTGACTTTTTTTTAAGTCTATCAGCATAGCGGGGCCCAAAATTCAAAGAGCACTAGCAGGCTTTAACCACTTCCATACTGGGCACTTATACAGCTTCCTGCCCAGACCAATTTTCAGCTTTCTGCGCTGTTGCACTTTGAATGACAATTGCGCGGTTGTGCTACACTGTACCCAAACTAAATTTTTATCATTTTGTTCCCACAAATAGAGCTTTCTTTTGGTGGTATTTGATCACCTCTGCGATTTTTTTTTCTGCTAACATTTTTTAAAAAAGTCCGAAAATTTTGAAAAAAATTAAAAAATTTTTTTGTTTCAGTTACAAAACTTTGTAAATAAGTACGTTTTCTCCTTCACTGATGGGCACTGATGGGGCTGCACTGATGGGCACTGATAAGGCAGCACTGATGGGCACCGATGAGGTGGCACGGATGGGCACCGATAGGCGGCACGGATGGGCACCGATAGGCAGCACGGATGGGCACTGGTAGGCGGCACGGATGGGCATGGATGGGCACTGATAGGTGGCATGGATGGGCACTGATAGGTGGCACTGTACTGTAATGTGTTACTAATGGATGCCAATCAGTGCCAAACAATAATGCCTGCCAATCAGTGATGCCCAGTGTGGGCACTGATTGGCATCCATTGTGGGCACTGATTGGCACGAATGGGCACAGATAGGCAGCACGGATGGGCACAGATGGGCACAGATAGGCGGCATGGATGGGCACAGATAGGCGGATGGGCACCAATACATCTGATTGCCTGCCTACCTTTCACATCTGTCACATGAAGTGACAGGACAGTAGAAACACCCACAAATTGACCACATTTTGCAAAGCGGATACCCTATGGTATTTGCCAAAAGGCAAAGTACCGTATATACTCGAGTATAAGCCAAGTTTTTCAGCCCTTTTTTTGGGCTGAAAGTGACCCCCTCGGCTTATACTCGAGTCAGCGTATCTGAGTCCATTGCCGCCTGACCTCACCGTGCCCATTGCATAATCCGATCTGTGTACCCGAGTCCATAACATATTCGGATGGCAGGACACTGAACACAGTGTTTGCTGTGAAGCCGAGTGTTCTGCCCATCACGGAACAACACAAGGAGGAGCGCAAGTTTTTAACACTGCATGGCCGCCATCCGAATATGTTATGGACTCGGGTACACAGATCGGGTATTCTTCATTTTCACCTCTCCTCTGATGCTGGATTGTCCTCAATAGGGATGAGCTTGGAGTTCGAGTCGAACTCATGTTCGACTCGAACATTGCCTGTTCGCCCGTTCGCCGAACAGCGAACAAATTGGGGTGTTCGCAGCAAATTCGAAAAATCTATGGGAGAAATCTAAAGTGTTAATTATAAAGGCTAATATGCAAGTTATTGTCCTAAAAAGTGCTTGGGGACCGGGTCCTGCCCCAGGGGACATGTATCAATGCAAAAAGAAGTTTTAAAAACTGCCGTTTTTTCGGGAGCAGTGATTTTAATAATGCTTAAAATGAAAAAATAAAAGTGAAATATTCCTTTAAATTTCGTACCTGGGGGTGTGTATGATATGCATGTAAAGTGGCGCATGTTTCCCGTGCTTAGAACTGTCCCTGCAAAAAATGTCATTTTTGAAAGAAAAAAAGTCTTTTAAAACTGACTCGCGGCTATTAATGAATTGTCGGCTCCCGGCAATACATACAAAAGTCATTGATAAAAAAAAAAAAAAAAGCGTGGGGGTTCCCCAGAATTCAATTACCAGGCCCTTCAGGTCTGGAATGGATATTAAGGGGAACCCCGCCGCAAATAAAAAAAAAATTGACGTGGGGTTCCCCCAAATATCCATTCCAGGCCCTTCAGATCTGGCATGGATTTTAAGGGGAACTCCACCCCAAATTTTTTAAAAAAATGGCGTGGAGTCCCCCTAAAAATCCATACCAGACCCCTTATCCGAGCACGCAACCTGGCCGGCCGCAGGGGAAAAGGGGGGGGCGAGAGAGCGGCCCCCCTCCCTCCTGAACCGTACCAAGCCACATGCCCTCAACATGGGGAGGATGTCCCCATGTTGATGGGGACAAGGGCCTCATCCCCACAACCCTTGCCCGGTGGTTGTGGGAGTCTGCGGGCGGGGGGCTTATCGGAATCTGGAAGACCCCTTTAACAAAGGGGACCCCCAGATCCCGGCCCCCCCCTATGTGAATTGGTAAGGGGTACGTTGTACCCCTACCATTTCACGAAGAAAGCGTAAAAAAATGTTTAAAAAAACACACAAACACCTTGAAAAAGTCCTTTATTAAAAAAAAAAACAAAAAAAACATTCCAGCGGTGAAATCCAGTGTCCCGCGGCGATCCCGATGTCCAGCGCTGTCCTTCATTGGTTGTGCCTGAGCGGACCTGATGGGGAACTCCCTCTCAGTATTTTAAATGTATAGACCCGCCCCTTCTAAAGTTCCCCATCAGGTCCGCTCCCTCGGTATGTCGGACCCGCCTACGTCATTGGCTTGAGCGGGGAACTTCCTTCACTGTGTAATTTAAATTTACATAGTGAAGGAAGTTCCCCGCTCAAGCCAATGACGTAGGCGGGTCTGACATACCGAGGGGGCGGACCTGATGGGGGACTGCTCTCACTTTGGTAATGCATGTATAGACCCGCCCCTTCTCATGTTCCGCATCTGGTCCGCTGAGCGGACCTGATGGGGAACTTTAGAAGGGGCGGGTCTATACATTTAAAATACTGAGAGGGAGTTCCCCATCAGGTCCGCTCAGGCACAACCAATGAAGGACAGCGCTGGAATGTTTTTTTTTTTTTAAATAAAGGACTTTTTCAAGGTGTTTGTGTGTTTTTTTAAACATTTTTTTACGCTTTCTTCGTGAAATGGTAGGGGTACAATGTACCCCTTACCAATTCACATAGGGGGGGCCGGGATCTGGGGGTCCCCTTTGTTAAAGGGGTCTTCCAGATTCCGATAAGCCCCCCGCCCGCAGACCCCCACAACCACCGGGCAAGGGTTGTGGGGATGAGGCCCTTGTCCCCATCAACATGGGGACATCCTCCCCATGTTGAGGGCATGTGGCCTGGTACGGTTCAGGAGGGAGGGGGGGCCGCTCTCTCGTCCCCCCCTTTTCCCCTGCGGCCGGCCAGGTTGCGTGCTCGGATAAGGGGTCTGGTATGGATTTTTAGGGGGACTCCATGCCATTTTTTTTTTAAATTTGGGGTGGAGTTCCCCTTAAAATCCATGCCAGATCTGAAGGGCCTGGAATGGATATTTGGGGGAACCCCACGTCAATTTTTTTTTAAATTTGCGGCAGGGTTCCCCTTAATATCCATTCCAGACCTGAAGGGCCTGGTAATTGAATTCTGGGGAACACCCACGCTTTTTTTTTTTTTTTTATCAATGACTTTTGTATGTATTGCCGGGAGCCGACAATTCATTAATAGCCGCGAGTCAGTTTTAAATGCATTTTTTTCTTTCAAAAATGACATTTTTTGCAGGGACAGTTCTAAGCACGGGAAACATGCGCCACTTCACATGCATATCATACACACCCCCCAGGTATGAAATTTAAAGGAATATTTCACTTTTATTTTTTCATTTTAAGCATTATTAAAATCACTGCTCCCAAAAAAACGGCCGTTTTTAAAACTTCTTTTTGCATTGATACATGTCCCCTGGGGCAGGACCCGGGTCCCCAAACACTTTTTAGGACAATAACTTGCATATTAGCCTTTATAATTAACACTTTAGATTTCGAACGTTCGAGTCCATTGTATTTAATAGGGTTCTAAAGTTTACACAAACATTTTGTCTGTTCGCAGATTCTGGTGCGAACCGAACAGGGGGGTGTTCGGCTCATCCCTGATAGAGAGACCTTTAGGCAGGGAGGACTGGGCCATAATTGGGCAGATTGTGGCAGTCCTCAAACCTTTCCTCTCTATCACAGAACACCTAAGCCGCGAGGATGCCAGCATTGGTCATGTGCTCCCACTCTTCAACCACCTTCAGAGCAAATTGGAGCGATTCAAGTCGGCTAAAGAACCTTTGCCTGGTGGTGGCCCTCAACCTGATGTGTTGGCTCTGCTAAACACATTTCTGATGGAATTGGGCAGGCGCACGCAGGAGTTGACCGCCTCTTGCCCAGAACTGATGCTGGCTGCCATGTGTGACCCTCGCATCAAGGGCAAAATGGCTGTGCAGTGCAGTGCTCTGACAACATGGCGGGACAGACTAATCCACAGGGTGCGTCAGAGGGAAAGGCAGATGGTAAGGCCGCTAGAGCTGGGAGAGGAGGAAGAGGAGGAAGAAGATATTGAACACCCCCTTTTCCATGCAACATTGACATCTAGTGAAGTGAGCAGAGCTCCTGCCAGCGGAGAATCTTCTGTCTTGGCTGAGGCACTTTACACCCTAATGGGAACCTCCAGCATAGTGCGCCCCAAGAAACCCATTTCAGCAAAGGAGGTTGTCATGTCCTATTTGTCAGCCCCACCAGTGCACCCCACCACAGATCCAATGTTTTTTTGGCAGGAGAAGAGCGAGGAGTAGCCTGCCCTTGCAGATATTGCCAAGGAGCTACTGTCCTGCCCTCCGACAAGTGTCCAGAGTGAGCGGGTGTTTTCTGTGACGGGAAACATCCTGTCACCCCAAAGATCACAGTTGTCCCCCCAGCTAATGGAGCAGTTAGCATTTTTGAAAATCAATTTGCCAAAGCTGGGGTACCCCTCCCTCACTCTGGACATTCCTTGAACTGACTGTCTGCAGCAGAGATGGCCACTTGGTCTTAGTTGGCCCCTGTCCCTCCCCACAATCACAGTTTATTAAATGCCCAAAAAATATTTATACTCAATTGTTGGTCAATGTGCCAAATTTATACAATAATCCACAAGCTGGTAAACGCTGTGCCCTGATGTTCCCCAATATGCCCTGATGTGCCCCAATATGCTCCAATATGCCCTGGTGTGCCCCAATGTGCCCTGATGTGCTCCAATATGCCCTAAAGTGCCCCAATGTGCTCCAATATGCCCTGATGTGCCCCAATGTGCTCCTATATGCCCTAAAGTGCCCCAATGTGCCCTGATGTGCCCAATGTGATCCCATATGCCCTGATGTGCCCTAATGTGCCCCAATGTGCTCCAATATGGCCTGATGTGCCCCAATGTGCTCCAATATGCCCTGATGTGCCCCAATGTGCTCCAATATGCCCTGATGTGCCCCAATGTGCTCCAATATGCCCTGATGTGCCCCAATGTGCTCCAATATGCCCTGATGTGCTCCAATGTGCCCTGATGTGCCTTAATGTGCCCCCGCCATTCTTCTCATTTACACATGTGACTGCTAGAACAGATAAAAAGACATTTAGGGGGGGCGTGGTCTTGGCATCGAAGCGTGAAGATGTGTCTTCCCTGGGCTCCCGGCTCTTCGGCAGCTTACCCAGACAGACATACCGCATATTACGGCTTCTCAACACCACATAAGGACTTGGGGAAGTGCCACCACAGAAGAAAAGGCTCTGCTGCCCATATGGAGCGATTCCTGGTGCCGATCCAGCCGGCCGCTTCCACCCCGGACACAGCCAAGATGGCGCCAGCACCTGCCACGAGGACGGAGCTCAGCCTGTCTGCTAATGACAGAGGGGGAGTAAGGTACGATCAGGGGAATGACATGCCTCTGTTCTCCCCGGCCAGTGATCTCTCCCCCTGCCTCCCCCGCTCGCTGTCCCTCACATCACTTGGCAGCCCTGGAGGAGACATAGGTGGCTCCACACAGTGGGCTGCACGGGACACACAGGCCTCCCAGTATCAGGTCTCCATACCTGACACTAGGGATGAGCTTGGAGTTCGAGTCGAACTCATGTTCGACTCGAACATTGCCTGTTCGCCCGTTCGCCGAACAGCGAACAAATTGGGGTGTTCGCGGCAAATTCGAAAAATCTATGGGAGAAATCTAAAGTGTTAATTATAAAGGCTAATATGCAAGTTATTGTCCTAAAAAGTGTTTGGGGACCGGGGTCCTGCCCCAGGGGACATGTATCAATGCAAAAGAAGTTTTAAAAACGGCCGTTTTTTCGGGAGCAGTGATTTTAATAATGCTTAAAATGAAAAAATAAAAGTGAAATATTCCTTTAAATTTCGTACCTGGGGGGTGTGTATGATATGCATGTGAAGTGGCGCATGTTTCCCGTGCTTAGAACTGTCCCTGCAAAAAATGTCATTTTTGAAAGAAAAAAAGTCTTTTAAAACTGACTCGCGGCTATTAATGAATTGTCGGCTCCCGGCAATACATACAAAAGTCATTGATAAAAAAAAAAAAAAAAGCGTGGGGGTTCCCCAGAATTCAATTACCAGGCCCTTCAGGTCTGGAATGGATATTAAGGGGAACCCCGCCGCAATTTAAAAAAAAATTGACGTGGGGTTCCCCCAAATATCCATTCCAGGCCCTTCAGATCTGGCATGGATTTTAAGGGGAACTCCACCCCAAATTTAAAAAAAAAATGGCGTGGAGTCCCCCTAAAAATCCATACCAGACCCCTTATCTGAGCACGCAACCTGGCCGGCCGCAGGGGAAAAGGGGGGGACGAGAGAGCGGCCCCCTCTCCCTCCTGAACCGTACCAAGCCACATGCCCTCAACATGGGGAGGATGTCCCCATGTTGATGGGGACAAGGGCCTCATCCCCACAACCCTTGCCCGGTGGTTGTGGGGGTCTGCGGGCGGGGGGCTTAACGGAATCTGGAAGACCCCTTTAACAAAGGGGACCCCCAGATCCCGGCCCCCCCTATGTGAATTGGTAAGGGGTACGTTGTACCCCTACCATTTCACGAAGAAAGCGTAAAAAAATGTTTAAAAAAACACACAAACACCTTGAAAAAGTCCTTTATTAAAGAAAAACAAAACAAAACATTCCAGCGGTGAAATCCAGTGTCCCGCGGCGATCCCGATGTCCAGCGCTGTCCTTCATTGGTTGTGCCTGAGCGGACCTGATGGGGAACTCCCTCTCAGTATTTTAAATGTATAGACCCGCCCCTTCTAAAGTTCCCCATCAGGTCCGCTCCCTCGGTATGTCAGACCCGCCTACATCATTGGCTTGAGCGGGGAACTTCCTTCACTGTGTAATTTAAATTTACATAGTGAAGGAAGTTCCCCGCTCAAGCCAATGACGTAGGCGGGTCTGACATACCGAGGGGGCGGACCTGATGGGGGACTGCTCTCACTTTGGTAATACATGTATAGACCCGCCCCTTCTCATGTTCCGCATCTGGTCCGCTGAGCGGACCTGATGGGGAACTTTAGAAGGGGCGGGTCTATACATTTAAAATACTGAGAGGGAGTTCCCCATCAGGTCCGCTCAGGCACAACCAATGAAGGACAGCGCTGGACATCGGGATCGCCGCGGGACACTGGATTTCACCGCTGGAATGTTTTTTTTTTTTTTTAAATAAAGGACTTTTTCAAGGTGTTTGTGTGTTTTTTTAAACATTTTTTTACGCTTTCTTCGTGAAATGGTAGGGGTGCAATGTACCCCTTACCAATTCACATAGGGGGGGCCGGGATCTGGGGTTCCCCTTTGTTAAAGGGGTCTTCCAGATTCCGATAAGCCCCCCGCCCGCAGACCCCCACAACCACCGGGCAAGGGTTGTGGGGATGAGGCCCTTGTCCCCATCAACATGGGGACATCCTCCCCATGTTGAGAGCATGTGGCCTGGTACGGTTCAGGAGGGAGGGGGGGGGCCGCTCTCTCGTCCCCCCCTTTTCCCCTGCGGCCGGCCAGGTTGCGTGCTCGGATAAGGGGTCTGGTATGGATTTTTAGGGGGACTCCACGCCATTTTTTTTTTAAATTTGGGGTGGAGTTCCCCTTAAAATCCATGCCAGATCTGAAGGGCCTGGAATGGATATTTGGGGGAACCCCACGTAAATTTTTTTTTAAATTTGCGGCAGGGTTCCCCTTAATATCCATTCCAGACCTGAAGGGCCTGGTAATTGAATTCTGGGGAACACCCACACTTTTTTTTTTTATCAATGACTTTTGTATGTATTGCCGGGAGCCGACAATTCATTAATAGCCGCGAGTCAGTTTTAAATGCATTTTTTTCTTTCAAAAATGACATTTTTTGCAGGGACAGTTCTAAGCACGGGAAACATGCGCCACTTCACATGCATATCATACACACCCCCCCAGGTACGAAATTTAAAGGAATATTTCACTTTTATTTTTTCATTTTAAGCATTATTAAAATCACTGCTCCCAAAAAAACGGCCGTTTTTAAAACTTCTTTTTGCATTTATACATGTCCCCTGGGGCAGGACTCGGGTCCCCAAACACTTTTTAGGACAATAACTTGCATATTAGCCTTTATAATTAACACTTTAGATTTCGAACGTTCAAGTCCATTGTATTTAATAGGGTTCTAAAGTTTACACAAACATTTTGTCTGTTCGCAGGTTCTGGTGCGAACCGAACAGGGGGGTGTTCGGCTCATCCCTGGTCCTCAATTGAATCAGCACTCGTCTCTGCATCATTGTGCTGTGAGTGCAGTGCTTTGCGGTGGCACTTCCAGGGGTCAGGCCCAGAAGAAATTTGCACTTAAAGAAATTGGACATCATTCAGCACAGACAAAGACTGGCAGTCGATCTTGGAGTGGTAAGTCTGTAAGGGACAGTGGCAGAGAATACATTTTTACATGTTGACCCTCTTTTCGGATTACAGTAGCTGCTGCATTTCCCACCCTCGGCTTATACTCGAGTCATTAAGTTTTCCCAGTTTTTTGTGGTAAAATTAGGTCCTTGGCTTATACTCGGGTCGGATTATACTAGAGTATATACGGTAAAGCCCCGTACACACGATCGGTTTGACTGATGAAAACCGTCCGATGGATGGTTTTCATCAGACCAACCGATCGTGTATGGTACCCATCGGTCTTTTTTCCATCGGTTGAAAAAATAGAACTTGTTTTAAAATTTTCCGATGGATAAAAAACCGATGGGAATTTCCGATCGTCTATGGGCAAGTCCATCGGTTAAAAAACCCACGCATGCTCAGACTAAATTAGGAGACGGGAGCGCTCGTTCTGGTAAAACTAGCGTTCCTAATGGAGAGAGCACATTCGTCATTCTGCAAGTTATTGCTTCGTTTAATGCAGCGCATGTTTTTTTGCTTTAGAATGGTCTTTAAAATATCATTTTGGCAGCAGATCTTTCTCATGAGTTCTGAGAAACGTATGTCTTTCTTCTTTCTTGTGATCTTAGGAATAATTTGTTTAATTCTTCAAGGCCGACCTCACAAATTCCCCATTTTTTTTTGTTTTTGTCTTTAAATTTGTTGTGTCAATTTCTCCTAACAACATATTTTTTAATTTTTTACTCATGGAGGTTGGTGTCCCTTGTTATTAATTACACATTGTATTTATGAAATCTCCTGCTACTTCCAAAAAAAAAAACACATCAGGCATGTATGTTGGCTGAAATCAAATTTCCCTTTATTTCGAAAAAAAACCAAAAAAAAACCGAAGGGCAACTATTCAGAAATTAGCAGAAAATATCAAGTCATTAGATCCCAAATGCAGACCTGACTATGATCAATAATAAAATCAACAACAGCATGAAATCAGGAGCAGCAGCCAAAGACATACATCATCCCAAGCTGTGGTACTCCATCAACCTTCAATTTCTGGATGAGCAGCTCGAGGCCAGGGAATCACCTCCTGCTCTTCCCTGTAGCCTTCCTTCCACGCCTCTCTGCAGCATTCTCTCCACGGCCCCGTCCACGCACCCTTGCAGGCTGGGCCACTGTGGGTGGTGATGTGGCAGGAGGAGGAGGAGAAGGAGGAGAGGGATTGGTCTGCTGCGAGATATGGGTGGCCTCAGTCAGCAGCCCCCTCGCCCCCATGTGTACGGCCATATATATGAGGTGCTCACAAAGGGCCCGTTGTCCCGCCTCCATTCTGAGCAAATTATCCGCCAGATAGGTGCTAAAGCCCTCCGTGGGGTTGAGGGGGGCCCTCATAATGGCAGCAGCCTCCTGAATCATCTTTAGTGACTCCTCCTCCACTTGTGTCATCCGCCGTTGTTTTGGTGGTCTGACGTGGAGGGGAGCCACTTGGGAGACGGTGCTGCCACTAGGCCTGGGGACCTGCTGAGTCCCACTTGGCCCTGCCTCCTCCTGCCTGCCACACTCCTGACCCTCTTCCTCCTGGCTTGCCTCATCCTGTTTTTAAAATAAAATGAAAAATTGGTTTATTTGGGGAATCTATCACACACAATTTTGATCTCATTACTGTTTTGTTTTTTTTGGGGGGGGGGGTTGTGATATCATTTATGGCTAATCCAAACAGTTCAACACAATATTACTTAGTGGACAATAATTAGGGTCAAAAATACTATACCTGGCTGAAGATGCGAAGATCTGGCTCTTCTAACTCGGGAGGCTCCTCCTCCGCCTCTGCAGGGGTGGAGGGAAGGGTGGAAGGAATGCTGGAGGGAAGGGTGGAAGGAAGGGTTGAGGGAAGGCTGGAAATAGATTCCCTGGCCTCGATATGGTCATCCAGAAATTGAAGATGTCTGTAGTACCACAGCTTGGGCTTTACTACATTGTCGGCTGCTGCTCCTGATCTCTTTGACTGGCGCACTTCCTTGTATTTTTTTTAATAGGAATTACGCAAGTTGTTGATTTTATTATTGATCATAGTGTAGTCTGCATCTGGGATCCATGGCTTCATATCCTCTGCTAATTTGGTAATAGTTGCCCGACGTACATCACTCTTGTGGTACGCTGGGTGTTTCAGTTCCCACAGGTTGCGCTGTTCCTTATATTTTTCTATAAAAATCAGCATCACTTCCGGCTCTCGTAGTTTATGCATCTTTTTGGATCAGCAAGTAAAAAAAAAAAAGTTAAAAAAATAAAAGGATCAGAATTGATTCTCCTCAACTTATCACAATATTGCCCTTTACAATCATGAACCATTATAGGCCACTGCAGGCCCGAGTTCCCTTCTTACCTTAGTTCACTTCGTTGGTTCACTTCCGGTCGTCCTTACTCCGCGCATCCCTAATAACTTCTTTCCCCTTTTTATACCCTGCGCATGCGTGTAACTCCGCCCTCGTCGCCCGCCCATGACGGACTTTTTCAGCATTTCCCCGCCCCTTAACGAATGGCGCACAGTGTGAGACGGCGACATGTCGCAGACACAGGTGGCTTCTTTACTAGAAATTACCGACGAGGAAAGCCCGGAGGCGGAAACGTCACGATCCAGTAAAAAAAGATACAAGGCGACTAATATGTCTTTTTCTGAGATGGCGGAGATGGCGGACATTCTGCGGAGGAAGGATTACGACGGCAAGCATGGCCCATACGACACCCCTAATCTCCGGAAGTCACAAATTATGGACAAAGTTGCGAAGACTCTCTATAAAAAATATGGGGTCAGGAGATCCAAGGAACAACTCCGTAAAAGGTGGTCAGACCTGAAGCTTAGGGAGCCGGAGCAGTATAGGAAGCTTATAAAAAGCATTGAAAAAAGTAAGTTTATTTTACTGTGTTCTTTCACATTGTAATATGTATTCTTCCATGTTTTGCAACATGTGCTTGGCTTGACTGGTTTCACATTTTAAAATCTCAACTTTTCTTTTAAGTGGAGAGTCCACTTATTTGCTAAATGTGTGGATAAAAATATTGCTGCTCTTCCCCCAAACATGTTTGGCACATATCCACGTAAACTATATGTGGGCATGCCTCATTTTACTTCAACAATGTTTATCTACACATTGTTGGCTAGATGATGTGTTGTAAGAAAATTTAGAATGTGAATGAAAGGATAAACTGTATTCTGGGTAAAGGAGATGACACTCCAGCAGTTGTGTACTTTTTTTTGTTCTTAATCAAGATACTATACTCTGGGCCACATGACCAAATTTCTTAACAGTGTCACACACAGGTGCTCCAATGGATACCTTGGTGGTTATCCAAGTGTATTTGTGAGTGTCCTCAAAAATAACATGTTGCTTTTTTGAGTTTGCAAGATCTCATATGTTCATCTTGAAACTCAGGGCCAAATATCAATTGGACCCCACTTTAAAACATTGAGAATCCATTTTCAGGCCTAAAAAGTCTGTGTGCTAAAGGATACATTATTTTTTCAATTCCCATAGGGGAGAGGAGACTGGGAGGACACCATGCTCAGGAGACGAGGAACCCCACACCACAGAAACTCCCCGAAGATCCCAAAGCAGACCAAGTTCAGCAGGTTCAGGAAGCGGAGGGGGAGAAAGCGGAGGTGGAGGAAGGGGAGGTGGAGGAAGGAGAGGTGGAGCTTATCAGCACAACAGGTCAGTGTCTGTCACCACAACTTCAAGGTAAATACAGATGTAGGCCTGCATAGTTTTAAAATATTTGTTTCTTTTTAGGGACTGAACGTGGGGGTGTGTCAGGAAGTCCAAATCCTCCATTCTCGAGTGCCAGCGCCAAAATAATCATTCAGGAAATCATGGAATGCAGTAGCGAAATGGACATTATGAGAAAGAGAATGATTGTGATTGAGCAAAAATATAAAAACATGATAGATATTTTGGGGAGAATAGTGTGAACCCCCCCTTTTTGTGTGTTTTGTTATGCGTCCAAAATTTTCTATGGGATTTCAACAAGCCCAAATGTGAAGATGCACACACTGAAGACTCAACATGTGCTATCTGCCATCATAGGATATCTATGTCCCTGTTTTGGGGGTGCAACCTCTTCCTCCCTCCTCAAGTAGGGGAGAGGAAGGGTTTTCACCCCCAAAGCATGTCCATTGATCCCCCATGATGGCAGATAGCACATGTTTACCTTAGCCATGGGATCATGTTGAAGATACCCATTTGAGCCCCAAAAATAAAAGTGTGGTTCTTCACATTTGGGATGGATCAGGGGTAACATCACCCCATCTCCTGTTTGTCTTTTTCACTGTGTTATTTTATTACTTTTTCAGAAAATTTTTTTTGGCTTTTGACCCATGCATGTTTCTGCAAAAAAAGCCACACAAAAAAAAATATATATTTTGAAAAACAACCAAAACTGTGGTCCAATCAATAAAAACATTCGGGAAGTCTAAAAAAGGTGTGCCTTTTTCTTTCTATGCTCTATAGCAGTTCTGAAGATGCAAAAAGAGTGTTTTTACCTCTGAGATTTGAGGCTATTTACTAAGGACAAATACGCTTGGCACTGCTAGAACCTGGGAGACACGTAAACCACAAATACAAGAATGACAACACAAGTTAGTAGTAAATCAAATATTTTTGTTTATTTTAAAAAGGGACAATCAAAGGTTAGATGTGGTCTGGCATTGCGATGGCCCCCCTACCCGTGAAGTACTCTATGTATTTCTGACGTACTTCACGGGCACTTTGGGGGGCCAAGCCAGTACGGGCAGTGCTGAGGCTGGTCAGATATATCAGTTCAGAGGGACCGGCCTCAGGCCCAACTGATGACACATAATTTGTGGAGAATTTCCGTAAAAAATTGTGCAACAAGCAGCAGCAGTAGACAATGTTGTTGAGTTTATAATCCGCCAAATTTATAGCTGTCTGGAACAGGCGGAACCGGCTGGCCATTATCCCGAAGGCATTCTCCACAACTCTCCAGGCTCTGGCCAGCCGGTAATTAAAAACCCTCCTCTCCGGGGTGAGGGTGCGTTGGGGAAATGGCCGCATGAGGTGTGGTCCTAGTCCAAAAGCTTCATCCGCAATGAAAATGAACGGTAGCCCTTCCACGTTCTCTGCATCTGGAGGCGGTGCAAGACCCCCAGCCTGCAGACGGTGAGCGAACTCCGTCTCTGCGAATGCTCCGCCATCGGACATCCGGCCGTTCTTCCCCACGTCCACATATAGGAACTCGTACCGTGCCGACACCACCGCCATTAACACTATGCTATTAAAACCTTTATAGTTGAAATAGTATGAACCCGAACGGGGTGGCGGCACTATGTGGACGTGCTTCCCATCAATTGCCCCTCCGCAGTTGGGGAAATCCCACCGCTGGGCAAATTGGGAGGCCACAGTCAGCCATTCCTGTGGTGTGCTAGGGAACTGTGGAGTCAAACAAAAAGAAGACATTAGTACGGTTTATGTTTACAGTGCAAGCAGATTACACACAAAAACATTGTTGACCAACATCATTCTAACATTATTATTTAGGGGAGTATTTCCTACCAATAAACAAAGGCCCACTTAGCAGATGCCTCACCCCCGCTGAGTAGACATTCTAAAATAAACTAAGGGGGGGGGGCCTAAGGTGATTGTGGGGATCCAAAAAAAGGCAAAACCACTCTGCTGAGCTTTATTGAGAACTTTAAAATTCGTAACATCTTTAGGGGGGGAGGGAGGGTTGTCAAACTACGCGGGCAATGACCGTAAAAAAATTAAAAGGAAAATAGAAGGCTAGCTGGGTTTGCGCCCACGATAGCATGCTGGAGAGGTTAGTGAAGGGAAATAGGCATGTAGGGCCCAAAAAGGCCTTTACAGGTAAAAACATGCATGGGGAAAATGGGGACATTACCAGGATATTACAAAAAGGCAAATTTGGGTTAGGAGGGAAAAAATAAGAAGATTCTAAAACAATCAAAACATATAATGTGAGGTTAAAGGAGCAAAATTACCTTCATATAGTCCTTCTGCAGGACCTGAATGATGGCTGAACACGTCTCAGGGATAATGATCCCGAGAGCCTGGGGGGAGATGCCTGTTGAGAACTTGAGGTCCTGCAAGCTTCTCCCAGTCGCCAGGTATCTCAACGTGGCAATAAACCTCTGCTCGGCAGTGATGGCCTGGCGCATCACAGTGTCCTGCCTCGTTATATAGGGGGACAGCAAATCCAACAGACGGTGAAATACGGGGTCCGTCATCCTGAGATAATTCCTGAAATCATCAGGATTATTCTCATGGATTTCCCACAGCAGAGGCATATGAGAGAATTGGTCCCGCTGGAGCAACCAATTCTTAGTCCATGAACTCCTCCTCACCCTGTTCACTGACTGAACTCGGGTTACAGTATTAACTGCAACACCAAGCCCAAAGCCAGCACGAGCTCGAGAACGAGAACACACTTCAAACATGGTTTTAAACCGAACGGCTGGTCAGAACGCACTCAAACAGAACACACCGTGGAACAGCAAGGCCTGAGAAGAACGACCTGAAAAACAGTAAACGAACGGCCAAGAAAGCACTGCAAGGCAGTAACGACCTGACTGCACGCACTGAATCACAAATACAAACCCACAAGCACAAACTGAACACCAGGAAACGATCTGCAAAGCACGGAGACTGAAAAGCGCGAATCGGCTCTCACCAAACTTTTACTAACATGCGGTAACACAAAATCAGCAAAAGCAGCCCAAGGGGTGGCGTCATTAGATTTGTTCGGCCCTTTTATAGCGCGTCGTACGTTTTGTACGTGCCGTCGTTTTCTTGCCGTCGTTTTTTTAACTGATGGTGTGTGGCCAAGACTGATGAAAAACAGTTTCATCGGATTTCCGATGGTCAAATTCATCGGACGAAAATCCATAGGTTATCCGATCGTGTGTACAGGGCTTAAGTCTTTTGAAGATTTTTTTTTGTTTGACAGAATTATTTTTGAAGATGAAGAAAGAAAATTAAAATACATTTTTTACACAAAGTTGTCATTTTACTGAGATGCTTCTCACACAAAACATATACATAAAATTACACCCCAAAAAACATTCTGCTCCTTTTACTGAGTATGCGCACACCACTTGTATAAGGCTTTTATTTAATTAAAAATACCAATAGATGCATCGCTAAAATAAAGTGTCCATATGACATATAAAATAGTTGATATTGCTTTAAACAAATTAGTCCACAATAACAGTAGATGGAAAAGAGGAGCCCATTACCAGCTTCAATGTGAAGAAGATAACACTTGGCACCACCGTGATTTAGCCATGCAGCTTACCAGAAGCAGTGGACCCTCAGATTATAGAGTCGTCACAAAAAAAACAATAATTTCAGATCCAGATCTCCTGATCACTTCAATGACAGTGATAGCTTAACAATCGGTTGTCCAGGGCTTAATGAATCCCTCTGTGGTCAGCAAGAATCAACAAACCTTTAGAGTGGGTTGGAATGTCAAAATGTATCACAAAATCAACATGTGGAATATCAAGTTCACGACTTGCAGCATAAGTGGCAAGGAGAACTGAGCAAGATTTTGCCTTGAAATTATTTAAAGCTCCTAGCCTTTTGTTCTGACTCATTTGTCCATGAAGAGGAATGGCAGTAAAACCAAGATTTTGCAATAAGGATGACACTCTCTGAGTGTTGTTACATGTGTTGCAGAATATCATACAATAGTTTCCAGCCAAATTATTCAAAATATACATTAAATAACTGTCCTTGAACTTGGAAGGGATGAAAATGTAAAACTGTTGAAGTTTCTCCACTGTCTGATACTTGGAGGATACTGCACATTTAACTGTGTCTTTCAATGCAGCGCGTTGTAATTTTTGCACATCTCGTTATCCAGCCATAGACTGCTCTGTGTCCCTAGGAGCCTCACTGATTCCTGAATATATGCCTCACATTATAGTTTGTGTATCAGAAAAATCAAAAACTTTGCCCTGGTACCAGGCTATTGGTACCTTGTTGCACCCAAGAGTCTGAGCAAAGAGTGTTTGTGGTAGGCTATGCTGGGATTAGTGTCTCTGCAAGAATGTGGTCAAGGGGGGGTACAGATGGGTCAGTCAAGGCGTCAGGCAGAGACATGATCAGAAAAGCACAAAGGATTGTTTCAGGTGTAGGACAGAGATGTGATCAGCAATCAGGCAAAGGATCAGTCCAGGCAGAAGGCAGAAACATGGTCAATAAACAGGCATTTGCCAGTTCTGGTGGCAGGCAGAGACATGGTTGGTATACAGGGAAAAGATCTTGATCTTTGGGTTTCAGGTAGGGCTTCATCTTCTGGTCGTTTACATTCATGCCTTCCATATATAGATTTACTTGCAGAGAGGTTTTTCAAACAGACCAGAACTTTCCCGAATTTTCACTGTGGTATCTTGATCGATGGATGAAAGGACATAAACATCATGTTTGCAGAGGGAAGGCGATACTGGCTGTGGGTTATGGGTGCTGCACACCCCTGATATCAACTTGGTAGAAGGAAAAGGTACCCCAAGGGGCTTTGAGTTGCAGCAAAAAATTTTAATTGGTTCAAAAATTGAAGAAGTATTTTATTAAAAAAGGTACATAGTGAAAAAAGCGTCTAGTGGGATCAAGGCATGAGTTCCATAATAAAATTTAAAAGTATATGCATATGAATAGATATAACCATGTGAGTTCATGTGACAATGAAGTAGGTAAACTTGTGCTAAAAATCCCGATTCGTTTCGACCTTTGACAGTAGAGGTCTCTTCAGGGGGAAAGGATTGAAAACATGAACTCTGGAAAAAGATACATATGGATGAATATTTGTTGAAACAAAAAACAAACATATAAATATTATACAATAAAATATATACAATCATTGTTCACCATATTGGCATAGGTGAGTATATTTACCAAAGGATAATGTAAAAAATCTGAAGCCAAAGGTCCACCGCAGACCCCATCACCAAGAAAAAGTGCTCCCAGACAACCACGCGGAACGGGAGGGTCGATGGAAAAGACCAGGCTGCAGATGAGCGGGCATCTCTACGCCTAAGAGAGGTCGCACTAGAGGACCTGATGCGGAATGTGAGAAGGGGCGGGTCTATTCATTTATTATACTGCGGAGGAAGTTCCCCATCAGGTCCGCTCAGGCTCAGCCAATGACGTTTCGTGTGGACAGCGCTGGACATCGGATCGCCGTGGGACACTGGATTTCATCGCTGGAATGTTATTTATTTATTTTTTTTTTTAATAAAGGACTTTCCCAACAGTGTCTGTGTATTTTTTTTACAATTTTTTACACTTTCTTTGTGAAATAGTAGGGGTACCCCATTACCAATTCACATAGGGGGGGGCGGGATCTGGGGGTCTTCTTTGTTAAAGGGGTCTTCCAGATTCCGATAAGCCCCCTGCCCGCAAACCCCCACAACCACCGGGCAAGGGTTGTGGGGATGAGGCCCTTGTCCCCAACAACATGAGGACATGGTGCTTTGAGGGGTCACAGACCCCCAAAGCATCCTCCCAATGTTGAGGGCATGTGGACTAGTACAGTTCAGGAGGGGGGGCGCTCTCTTGTCCCCCCTCTTTTCCTGTGGCCTGCCAGGTTGCGTGCTCGGATAAAGGGTCTGGTCTGGATTTTTGGGGGAACTCCACACCATTTTTTTTTAAATTTGGGGTGGAGTTCCCCTTAAATCCATACCAGACCTGAAGGGCCTGGTAATTGAATTTGGGGGAACCCCCACGCATTTTTTTTTTTTTATCAATGACTTTTCTATGTATTGCCGGGAGCCGACAATTCATCATAGCCGCGAGTGAGTTTTAAATGACTTTTTTTACTTCAGAAATTACACTTTGTGCAGGGACAGTTCTAAGCACGGGAAACAAGCGTGAATAGTCCTCAGAAGTTCGGGTCCCCATTGACTTCAATGGGGTTTGGGTTCGGGGTCAAGTTCGGGTCAAATTCGGTCACAAACTCAAACTTTTTTCCGAAGTTCGGCCGACCCCGTCGAACCCGAACATCCAGGTGTCCGCTCAACTCTAGTTGTGAGAGATCTGGAGGAGAGGACGAGTATCTGTGTAGCAAAGGATATAGAGGGATGTGAATAGAGAGAGCATGTGCTGAGTGTTGGTATTGAATGTGCAGTGATAGGGTTTCTTTCCTATAGCTTTTCACTCTATGTGAGGTGTGCGTGAAGAGAAACTAAAAGATGGCAAATACATAAAAAAGATGAATGAAAAATTCATGAAAAAAGGAAACGACAAAGAAGTGTGAGATGTTGTGAGGTAAATGTGGAGAGTGTAGTGAGGCGAAAAGGGTGAATAAATGAAAATAAGAATGACAAAGAAGAATTAAATGTGCATGTGAAAAGAATATGTATGTGTGAAGCAGTGTGTGGAGAAGTGTGGTGGGTATAGGTAATAAAATAGGTGAACTGATGGGAATATGGTGATAGTGTGGGGGGAGGAAAAGAGGGGAAGAGGGGGAAGGAATGTTTACCTGGGCTATCTAAATGAGTGGGATGGATCCTTTTGGTATAGTGAAGTATCTTGTTAACAATTTTATGCTACAAAGGTCTCCCAGGTGGGCATAAGATTGGTAATGCCTGTGACCATTGGAGTATGAGAAAGATATATAGAAGGGAAAAAATATGTTAGAAATTTAGATCAAATGGTGGGGACGGGGACGAGCTGGGGAAAGGTAGAAAAACTAGACACGTGCACTGCCGAATTTTTTTTTTTTAGTTTTATTAGTTTTTCTGCTTTTTTCGAAAATTCGGAAATTTGGGAAATTCGAAAAAAAAAAATTTTGTTTTCGTTTTATTCGTTTTTTTTGCTTTTTTCGAATGTCCGTATTTCTGATAAAAGCAAAGAAACGTATAAAACGAAAACGAAAATTTTTTTTTTTTTAAATTTCCCAAAAAAAGCAAAAAGACGAATGAAACGAAAACGAAAAAAAATTGTTTTCGAAATTCCAAATTTCCCATTTTTGAATTTTTGATTTTCGAATTTTAGATTTTCGAATTTTGCAATTTCGAATTTTCAAATCAAATTCGGAAATTCGAAAATCCGAATTTCCGAAATTCCAAATTTCCGAATTCGGAAATTCTGAATTTCAGAAATTCGAAATTTCGGAAAATGAAAAATTCGGAAATTCGGACATTTCGGAATTAACGAATTTCTCAAAATTTGTTAAAAATGAATTTGAAACTAAACGAATTGCACATGTCTAAGAAAAACTACTACCAAGGGGGGCCATATAGGGGATCGGGCATTACTTACTTTTAGACCCAGTGTCTGCTCGTCCCTCTGTCCTAACCACCATGTAGGCTCTGTTCTGAAAGCTCCCTGGGGCTTGTTAAATATGGGAGGGTCTGTATGACCGGGTGTGCTCGGGTTCAATGGCTGGTTCTGCTTGGCTCCCCTCGGTCCTCCCCCCATTGCATTTCACCCCGTCCCCCCCACCTAGTGTGGGGTCTTTAAGTGCGACCTCTCATAGGCGTAGAGGATGCCCGCTCATCTGAAGCCTGGTCTTTTCCATCGACCCTCCCTTTCCGTGTGGTTGTCTGGGAGAGCTTTTTCTCGGTAATGGGGTCTGCGGTGGACCTATGGCTTCAGATTTTTAAAATTATCCTTTGGTAAATATACTCACCTATGCCAATATGGCGAACAATGATTGTATATATTTTACTGTATAATACTTGTATGTTTGTTTTTTGTTTCAACAAATATTCATCCATATGTATCTTTTTCCAGAGTTCAAGTTTTCAATCCTTTCCCCCTGAAGAGACCTCTACTGTCAAAGGTCGAAACGCATCGGGAGTTTTAGCACAAGTTTACCTACTTCATTGTCACATGAACTCATATGGTTGTATCTATTCATATGCATATACATTTAAATTTTATTACAGAACTCATGCCTTGATCCCACTAGATGCTTTCACTATGTACATTTTTTAATAAAATACTTCTTCAATTTTTGAAGCAATTACCATTATTTGCTGCAACTCAGAGCCCCTTGGCATAAACATCATGTTTATCCTTCCATTTAAGGGTCAAATTTCCTCATTATGCAAACATGCTGACTCCCCCCCCCCCCCACATCTTCATGTGGATAAAGGAAAGTGGTTTGAGGAAAGCCTTTGCGGTTTGGTTTTACCACAATGTTTGAGAAAAAAGTGTCTAAAAAGTGGCTCACCGGAATAAAAAAAATGAAAAAAAGCGGGTGACTTTATTGACCAGTTGCCGGACCAGGAAATGTCATTCACGTTGATAGTCTGCCTATATAGTATGTCTTTTGAAATTTTTTCCCCACAAGTTTTTGGAAAATGCAGGAAAGAAAATAATTGTATTTTTTTTATACAAAGTTTTCAATTAATTTCTAACACACATCATAGGGATACACCCCAAAACACATTCTGGTACTCGAATATGGTGATCTCACATGTGTGAGACTTTTTAACAGCCTAGCCATATGGGGGGCCCAAAATCCAATGAAGCACCTTCAGATGTTTTAATTTTTTGACAACCTATCACATTTTTGGAGACCCTGGAGCACCACAACAGTAGAAACACCCACAAAAGAGAGTAAACACCCCAAGGTATTTTTAAGAGGCATTGTGAGTCTTTTGAAGACTTCTTTTTATTGACACAAGTTTTTGAAAAGTGAGAAAAGAAAATGATTTTTTTTTTTTTTTACACAAAGTTGTCAATTTAATAAGATATTTCTCACACGCAGCATGGGCATACTTAGAATTACACCTCAAAACACATCCTGCTACTCCTGCCAAGTATGGCAATACCACCTGTGTGTCTTTTTCACTGTCTGGACTGATTTTGTACTGGACATGACTGGTGTGGTCATGCTCAAGGACACAGTAACTGGTGTGATAGTGATCAGGAACACAGTAACTTGTGCGGCAGTGATCAGGGACACAGTAACTGGTGTGGCAGTGATTAGGAACAATATGACTGGTGTGGTGGTGATCAGGGACACTGTAACTGGTGTGGCCGTGATTAGGGACAATATGTCTAGTGTGGCAGTGATAAGGAACACTGTGAGTGGGTTGCAATAATTAGGGACACTGTGTGGGCAGCGGGGATTAGGCACACTGACTGGTGTTGCAGTAACTAGGGACATTGTAAATTGGTGGCAGTGATTAGGACACTGTGAGTTTGACTGTGGTGATTAGAGACACTGACTAGTGCAGTGGTGATTTAAAGACACTGACTGGTGTGGCAGTAATTAGGGATATTGACTAATAGCACCAGAGCAGTGCAGTGTTACCATAGTGACACTGTACTACTCTGGGGTTGTGAACAGGGATTGATTTCTCTTTTTTTGCACTCTGATTGCTTATTACAGTGATGATCACTGTACTAAATAATCTCTAACACTGTTCAAACAAAACCTTGCTTATTGCTTTAATGCTGTGATTGGTCACAGCTATCACATGGTACAGAGCTGATGTGATTGGCCCTGGTACTGTGTGATCACAGTGGCCAATTACAGAGATCATTACAATAGTACGCTAGGAATCATGAATGACAGCCTTGTTTATTATTGTAACTGTGATCACTGTGATTGGTCACAGCGATCACATGGTGTCAGGGCTGCTCCGAGCGGCCCAGTACTGTGATCGGTAACGCACAAGGGGGCATGCACAAGGCGCTGTTCTGGGAGGATGTACAGGTACATCCTCCCCAAACTAGAGAGCACCTGCCCGTATGTTTATGTACATTGACCAGGCAGGAAGTGGTTAATAAAGGATTTTATTGTGGTGTTGTGTATTTATTATTTATTATTTTACTCTTTTGTGAACGAGTAATAAGGGATACAATATACCCCTTACTTATTGACGTGGAGGGAGCATATTGATATACGGAAGGGGGAGGGGAAGGGGCTGCACACTTGCTACCCCAACTCTCCTGGCCAGCCAGGCTGCATGCTTTGATAAAAGTCTGGTATGGTTTTAAGGGGGAACCACATACGGCTGCCTTTATGATTCCAAACCACTTTCCTAACTAGCAAACTTTTATGAGCTGTAGCTCTTCTAGTTTAGGTATAATGTATTGGGTTTTTCCTGCCAACTATATTTGATTTTGATTACAAAAGAAATTACCACCAACACCATATTTCCCAAAGTGTAACTTGTATGTTTATTGAGCTTAGATCAGCACCCTCAGCCCTGCAGTGTCTAGAGTGAATTAATGCCGGGCTACTCTATAAACATCACTCAAAAACAAAAAAAAACTCTAGAATACTTTGAAACTCCTATAGGGGAAAGATAACAGGAGACCCTTTGGAGATTAGATATTTAATGTTTCATTTTATTGCTGACTGAATAGGGTAGTGCTTTTAAACAGGAGACTTTCTCTTCAATAAAGGCTGATTTTTGTTGCTTATTGTATACCATTCCTCTTATTGCTTTGTACGCAACATTCTAAAATATAATAAAAAAATCTTCAAATGTGGTTGTCTGAGGCCATTAATGCACATGAAACAGAAAATAAGGTACTCTTGTAAACATACTTAAACAAGTATTTTCTTTCCTGTAGAAATACAGATTTATGTTTTAACGAAATTCCTTTATTAAAATCATTGATGATTGCAGAAAGTTCATATTAATCTAAGCTGTAAATGCATGATTATAATGCATCTAAAAAAGCTTGACGTGTACATTTCGTGGAATTCACTCCACTTCTTCAGGAGCGGATGCGAGGTGCGTATCTGCAAAACAAAAAAGAAAAAGGGGAAGAAAAAGTATCCATCCTTGAGTTACTTACAAGTCAGCTCCAGATTCAGCATGTGATGTTGCAAATTGAGCTGCCAGGGATGTGTTTGTCCCGGGAGCTGTAGAAGTGGGCCATGGAAACCCAAGGCACACATGTACAAACCCCTAGAGGGAGATAGGTCTCTTTGTCATAGTATTTAAAAATGCAGGTGACAGCTCCAATAAATATTAGACATGTGATTACTGAAATATTTTGTTTCGGAATTGTGTTTTCGTCCTTAAAATACATTTATTTAGTTACTCCCGAAATTCGTTTTTATTTATTTTGTTTCGTTAAAAAATGCATTCGTTCGAAAATCCAAATTAATTAAGGTCGAATCTGTCATTGAAGGCTTATGGTGTCTGTCGAATGTTCTAAGAAGATTCGACGGAGCAGCTAAACTGTACGATGCTGCAATCGTACATTTCCGGTCGAATGTTCCGCCTACAACCTCTAGAAGAATTCTAATGTTGTATGACACTAGTAATAATTATAAATAATTTATAAATTATTATTACTACTCAACCAACATTCAAATTCTTCTATAGCCTATGAGCTGAGCATTTGACCGGAAATGTACGATTGCAGCGTCGTACAGTTTAGCTGCTTGTCAAATCTTCTTAGAACTTTCGACAGACACCATAAGCCTTCAATGACAGATTCAACGTTTGTATGTTTTTTGCTGCTTCCTCGAATCTTCGTTGTTCATGTCGAATGGGTTACCCCAACACTGTCTCTATAATGTCAAATCTTTTCTCTCTATGTTGAATCTTTCCTCTCTATGTAGAATAATCTTGGACTAATAGAGTTAAGGTTAGGCACATTTGACCACAGGTTCGATAGACACAGATTGCTATTGTCAGCGTCATGTCGAATCTCCTATCTATATCGAAATGTTGTACCAACGAAAACGAAAATAAAGCATTTTTTTATGTCGGATCTTTCGGATTTCGTTTGTTTTAGTTTGTTAAAACGATAACGAAAATACCCGAAATTCGGACGAAAATGCATTCGGATGAAAACGAATGCACATGTCTAGTAAATATCTGTAAAGAATATTGAATTGTGAATGAAGTAGTGGATGGTACTGTGTGCTTAACCACTTTCCTACCCTGTATTGTAAAATGACAGCGGCAGGAACCCTTCCTCCCTCCGGTCGGACGTCATATGACGTCTTTGTCTTCCCGGCATTGTGGCGAGCGCACGCGTGCCGCATCACTGGGAACCCGATGCGCCTGCCCGGGGGCCGCGATGTCCGCCAGGCACCCGCGATAGCTCATCACAGAGCAGGGACGGGGATCTATGTTTGTAAACACACAGATCCACACCCTGTCAGGGGAGAGGAGAACTAATCGTATGTTCCTTGTATATACTAACACCGATCGGTCTCCTCCCCTCATCAGTCCCCTCCCCCCACAGTTAGAATCACTCCCTAGGACACACATTTAACCCCTTCAGCGCCCCTAGTGTTAACTCCTTCCCTGCCAGTGACATTTATACAGTAATCAATGCATTTTTAAAGCACTGATCGCTTTATAAATGTCAATTGTCCCAAATAAGTGTCAAAAGTGTACGATCTGTCTGCCACAATGTCACAGTCACGATAAAAATCTCAGATCGCCGCCATTAGTAGTAAAAAACAATAATAATAATAAAAATTACATCTTCCCCTATTTTGTAGACGCTATAACTTTTGCACTAACCAATTAATATACGCTTATTTACCAAAAATATTTTTTTATAGCAAATAGTAATAAATATTGTGTTTTTTTTTCAAATTCTTTTTGTTTATAGAGCAAAAAATTTAAAAACGCAGAGGGTAAAAAAAAATCTAAATTTTATTTGGGTGCAACGTCGCATGACCGTACAATTGTCATTCAAAGTGTGACAGCGCTGAAAGCTGAAAACTGGCCTGGGCAGGAAGGGGGTGAAAATGCCCTGTACTGAAGTGGTTAAATAAAAAAACCTATCACTATTAATGGGATGAAAAGAAATGGATAGCACGTTACGTGTGGAATAAATATAAGCATTGCATTGAACCTACCAAAAAAAAAAAATCTCCAGCAGGGTAATTTGGCGTAATTATGCTGGCGCGTCCCTATAACATCAGCGGCTGTTCTATGAGCGAGGCTTTCTGGTGCCAATTGCTGGGTGGCAGCTGCTGCTCAGGCCATGACGCCTCCCCTCATCAGCCATGCCAGCGTGACACTGGAAGGGTCCCGGGGCGGGCCTTTGGTATTTATGGTATGTCATCCCCAGTTGGATTAGACAGCCTCTTTTTTTATTTCTCTCCTGAGGACATTGCACACCACACGCAGATTATGTTGCTAACATGTGGGATTACCAGGTAATTAGTTTTCTTATTTTATATGGGTTACTTTGGTATTGTGTCTTCTTTTACTCTATCAGTCTCCTGCTGGAGATATTTTATGGTGGGTTTAATGCAATGCTTATATTTATTCCACACTTGGGTTGTGGTTTACCTCCACTTATTTTTCCCACATGCTCTCCATTTCTTTTCACCCCCTCAATAGTCATAGGTTTTGTTATGTTTTGTTCCAGACCGCCACACGCCGATATACATTGGCTGTTTGAAGAGGGATATCTTTGTTATGGCAGCAACGAGCTGCCATAACCCAGGTATCTTCATCTTCAGCCAGCGGTCCAGTTTCCGATAATGGTGGTCTCTGCAGCGGATTCGCCGCAGGATTACCGTTATTCGTAGTGGGAGAGGGGCCCCCACCCTCCCGCCACTCTCCCGTGCCCTCCGACACTTACCGGAGCCATTTGCAGTGGCAGAGGCGATCGTGTCCTCTCTGTTGCTGGGTATGGAGACGAGTGAGGGGAAGATGGCCCCCACCCGTCTCCATACCATAGCAGGGCAGAAGCGATGTCAAAACGTCGCTTCCACCCATAGTTCTTAAAGGGCCATTTTTTTTATTGCATTTTAATGTAAATATGAGATCTGTGGTATTTTGGACTCCAGATCTCATATTTAAGAGGACCTGTCATGCTTTTTTCTATTACAAGGGATGTTTACATTCCTTGTAATAGGAATAAAAGTGACACAATTTTTTTTTTTTAAAAGAACAGTGTAAAAAATAAAAATAAAAGGTGAAATAAATAAAGAAAAAAAATTAAATACGCCCCGTCCTGCCGAGCTCGCATGCAGAAGCGAACGCATACGTGAGCAGCGACCGCACATGAAAACGGTGTTCAAACCACACATGTGAAGTATCGCCGCTATTGGTAGAGCGAGAACAATAATTCTAGCCCTAGACCTCCTCTGTAACTCAAAACATGCAACCTGTAGAATTTTTTAAACGTCGCCTATGGAGATTTTTAAGGGTAAAAGTTTGTTGCCATTCCACGAGCGGGCGCAATTTTGAAGCGTGACATGTTGGGTATCAATTTACTCGGCGTAACATTATCTTTCACAATATGAAAAAAATTGGGCGAATACGGTGTGAAATAAAGTATTGCATTGACTGCCATTTTATTCTCTAGGGTTTTAGAAAAACAAATGTATAATGTTTGGGGGTTCTAAGTAATTTTCTAGCAAAAGGTGTGTGACAGGTCCTCTTTATGGAGAGATACAGGGTCAATAAGACCCCACATCTCTCCTCCAGGCTGGGAAGCATGAGATTGTGAAAAAAAATTCACAGATCTCATGCTTACTAGCCGCAATGGCGGCTTTGTTTACTTCTGAGGACCCGGGCGTGACGTCATCTCATCGCGCCCGGGCCTCCGACGGTCATAGAGATGACTGGTGACCATCTGGTCACCAGTCTTCTCTATGGTTCCCCACCGGCGCCAGATGATTCATTCTCCGGGCCCCCGATGGCACGGGAGAGCCCGGAGATGCACCGGATGGCGGCGGGAGGGGGGGACTTCCCCTCCCGCCGCCTATAAGAACGATCAAGCCGCTATCATCGTTCTTATGGTGCGCAGAATCGCTGGCAGAAGACAAAAAAATCTGAATGATGCCTCTAGCTGCAGGCATCATTCAGACATCCCCCCACAAAGCCCAGGACGTCATATGACGTCCACTCAGGATGGGAGATCCCATCTGTGGACGTCATATTACTATGGGCGGGTAGGGAAGTGGTTAAGTGGTTAAGCACACAGCATCACCCACTACTTCATTCACAATTCAATATTCTTTAAAGATGCATACTGGAGCTGTCACCTGCATTTATAACTACTATGACATGGAGACCCACCTCCCTCTGGGGGTTTGCACGTGTATGCCTTGGGTTTGCATGGGCCACTGCCACAGCTCCCAGGACAGACACATCTTATTTTAATAAAAGCTGCATATAGAAAAAGATTATAACTTACTTTTAAAATATTAGAATGTTAAACCCCTTTTCACGTGGCTGGGTAGCTGCAGCAAGAATTGGTGGATTTTCCTGCTGGAATGACAAAGTTACTGAAATGTTATCAGAATACTGGTGTAAAAGAGTAAAATAAAAATGCAAGGTCTGCTTATTTGCTAATGTCCCCCAACCCCTCATACAAAATGCTAATTAAAATTTGATATAGCTTTTGCCAGAGTCCTGTGAGAAGGCAGCATGATGTCAGCCTTGCCAGTGAGCATTCTGGAAAACAGAAGGTGAGTATTTTTTTTTTTCTCATGCATTACACTTTAAGAGAAATGTCCTTCCTAATCCCAATACAAATTGTTTAATTTGTGCCAGAACATTTTCCACCATTGGTTTTTGAAAGCTTGATTAGTCTTGTTTTTCCCCAAACACTGCTTTTTTTTCACTCTTTTCATTAAATATATGTGTGGGAATAGTATTTGATACTGACTTTTATATTGCTTTGTTAATTTATTTTAATTAAAAAGACAATACTGTAATAATGTCTATATTAAAGGCCAGTTTAATGAACTGATAATCAAAGAACTTGGTCTCTCATGCATTACAATGCTAATGGAGTACGATGAATAAATGGATTCTGTTATATTGGTGTACAGGAATTTTTTGCAACGGAAGGCCAATGATGAATAGGAACCGCAAAGGCATCATGCCATAATGATTTGTGAGAACTTTAGGTGCTGAGATAATACATTTATCAGTTAGAACCCTAAACATTCAGAAAGATATGTTCTAAAATATACACCAACACCTAAAGAACTTTTTTTTTTATTATTTATAAAAAACAAATACATTCATTCCTTGGAAATATTTTCAAGGATAGAATATTAAGTACACACACACACACACACACTCATACATAAAGCGGTTGTATACCCGCTGCTGTTTTTTTTTTTTACATTCCTGAAAGTCAAAAGGCATAATGAGCTAGTATGCACAGCAATACTAAAATACTTACCTTAGAACGAGGCGTCGGCAACTTACCTGGTCCACGCGGAGGGAGATGTCATCTTGCCTTGGCGTGTCTTCCGGGTATCGCCGCTCCAGCACTGTGAGTGGCTTATGTGGCGATGTCGTCACTCCCGCGAATGCGGGAGACTTCTTTCCGGCAAGGTCTGGCGGCTGCCGGGCTTTAGCTGAGAATCCCCGCTGCGCATGCGCTGCTGCAGTCAGCGGCTCATTGCGAGGGGAATATCTCCTAAACCGTAGCTTACCTGTAGGTAAAAATGTGAAAGCGGGGTATACAACCGCTTTAACCCAAATATTCAATCTTTTTTTAAACTTAGCTTCTGTGCTTTTCATACATCAGCAGAGAAAATGCAATGACATTAAACAGAGCTGTACAGCAACAGAAATTCTATTATTTCTGCCATGTTGGATTCTGACATATTGGAGTAAATTACTGGAGAACAATACCTGCTGCCCTACACTAGCAGTAACTCTCACATATTTGCAGTTTAGCAGGTCAGTAGCCTGCACTGGGTTGATTAATTACTGCTGAATATTATTTATACAGTAGGTATATAAATATATAATATGTATGTAGCGGCCTCTCTCTCTCTTCTTTAGTGGATACTTTGGCTTCGGTCTAGGGGTACTTTGAAGGGAAGAGCGAGTTGCGCCACGGCCCATGTCCTCTAGATTTCAGCATGTAGAGGTGAAGGCCAGCATCTAATTACACCCGGGCTGTGTATACGCTCAGAGCCAAGTCTGTTCTGCTGATAACCCCCTTTGCTCCCAGTAATTGGAGTACCACACACTGAAAAGGTCCAACACTTATTTATTCCATAACGGCAAACAAATAGTCCTTTGCGAGCAGACAGTTTGAGACCCATAGAACAGTTCAGTATTGGTGGGGAGTAGGTCAAGGCACAATCCTCAAAGAAACGAAACCGTTGAGGTTTCACCAACGGTTGCTAAGCACAGTGGCTGGTAAATGGACTTTTTGGCTTCAGAGTCTCTTCCAGCGACTCTAGTGAACAGGAACTGGAGTTACCTTCGCTACGTTGCAGCCCCTGTCAGGGGGAAGACATCCCTCCAAGGGAGTTACCAGAGGCCCCGCCGTCACCGGATTAATGCTGTACCGGGCTATCCGGAAGGGTTACACTCCCCGGCCTCCTCGCCTCAGATATGGGTCCCAACACCTTAGGGCCCCTCGGACTCCTCCACCCTCGCGGAACCCAGTCAAAGTCCTGGGCTCCAGGCCTTGGCCATAGTACCTCACCCCAGGCTTAAGGTGCCTGGGATGGACTCCATCCCTCGCTCCGGCCAGGTCAAGGGCACCCGGGCCCGGATCTCCGGAACGCCAGCACCCAGGCCGAAGGTGCCTGGGTGCGGCCGCGTCCTCCAACTCTGAACCCCGAGGTCAGGGCGTCCGCCCCTTTTATCTCCTCTCCCTTTGCGTCACAGCGGGTTCCCCGCCCCGCTGTACCGGCGCCAGGAAAGGACAAAAAGGTACAGTCTTGCAGTGCAGGTTCAACTCCGGCCCAGGGCGACAACGCCACCTGTAGGCCACAATAAAATAGCTTGCTTTAGAGGAGTGCATAGCCAGTGGAGTTGGAGTGGGTGTGGCCTCTTCATATTGATTTTACATTTAACATGGACAAAGCTACTTAAAGTAGCTGTTATCCTCCAATACTTAGAGGAATGTTGCTAATACATGTCCTACTCTGGGGTTTAATTGTAAGGGAAAGACTGCACAAGGGTATAATTTGGTCTATGTGTGTTTGTCAGTTGGGATGAGCTTACGGTTGGGCATTGGTTTGCAGGAAATCAAACCCGCAGTTCATGCGCATGACAAACTTATCTGGCTGTTCCATGCCTAGCAACCAACTATCAATCATGAAATTCATGGCCGCTGATATAAGGTTGGGGGGCTTAGAATTGCCAATAATTAGGGATGAGCTTCGAGTTCGAGTCGAACTCATGTTCGACTCGAACATTGCCTGTTCGCCCGTTCGCCGAACAACGAACAATTTGGGGTGTTCGCGGCAAATTCGAAAAGTCTATGGGAGAAATCTAAAGTGCTAATTATAAAGGCTTATATGCAATTTATTGTCCTAAAAAGTGTTTGGGGACCCGGGTCCTGCCCCAGGGGACATGTATCAATGCAAAAAAAATGCAGTTTTTTTAGGAGCAGTGATTTTAATAATGCTTAAAATGAAACAATAAAAGTGAAATATTCCTTTAAATTTCGTACCCGGGGGGGTGTGTATGATATGCATGTAAAGTGGCGCATGTTTCCCGTGCTTAGAACTGTCCCTGCACAAAGTGTCATTTTTGAAGGAAAAAAAGTCATTTAAAACTCACTCGCGGCTATTAATGAATTGTTGGCTTTTATCAATACATAGAAAAGTCATTGATAAAAAAAAACAAAAAAGCGTGGGGGTTCCCCCAAATTCAATTACCAGGCCCTTTAGGTAATTTAAATTTACACAGTGAAGGAAGTTTCCCGCTCAGGACAATGACGTAGGCGGGGTCCGACATACCGAGGGGGCGGACCTGATGTTTTTTTTTTTTTACTGGACATCGCTTCTATTTTTCTGGCCGCAAATTGATTGACAGGCAGGAAATTGTTGGAGAAGGGCAGAGTATTGTCGTACCATAATACAAGGTCCCCAAGCAAGAACCTTTATATCAGTATCACCAGTTGTGAAAGCTAATATGACATTTTAGTGGTTGGGTTCACATCTACTTTAGCAAACTATGCTTGAGTTTTTCTTTTTTACTGCAATACTGGTGTAAATTTATTTATGTTCCCTGTTCTCCTGATCTGTACAATCAATTTTTGTTTTAATATTTTTTTTAATTAATTTTCTCATATAAACATAGTAAGCACAGCATTGAAAAAAGACTTATAGACATGAAGTAACATGCAGTATTATAAAGTGAAAAAAAACAAAAATAAAAACTAATCAAAAAATAAACAGAGAGCTGAAATTTTGCATGGAAAGCTTATAGAAAATACAATTTATCCCCATCTCTCCACTATCAGCACACTAGAGAGAATGAAGGCGTGGATAGAATCACGGATGGAAAAGCAGTGAATGAATAGAATCCCCTACCAGGCAGAACACCTGCCAAGAGGGAGGGACACTAAACAGGCTACCCTATAATGGCAAAACCAAAGAGAAATTCCTTGTGAGTGCATTGATCAATCTCACCTTACGAATAGGCCTAGAATAGCATGTAGCAAAGAGGAATAGACAAAAAGGGCCAGGTTCACCTTTATAAAAAACTGCACAAAAAAAGGAAAAAACTGCACGCATTATTATTATTTTTTTTATATAGGACCCTGCAAAGCATTGCATCATGATTAGAGTTGAGCGGACACCTGGATGTTCGGGTTCGACGGGTTCGGCCGAACTTCGGAAAAAAGTTCGGGTTCGGGACCGAACTTTAACCCGAACCCGGACCCGAACCCGAACCCCATTGAAGTCAATAGGGACCCGGACTTCTAAGGACTAAAAAGGCTCTAAAAAAGTAATGGAAAGGGCTAGAGGGCTGCAAATGGCAGCAAAATGTTGTTAAGAGCATGGCAAGTGCTCTGCAAACAAATGTGGATAGGGAAATAACTTAAAATAACATAAATAAAATAAAAATAAAAAATAATAATCTTGACCTAGGAGGACGAGGTCCATATGGAGTAGGAGGTTGAGGTGGCGGTGGATGTGGCTGTGTAGGTGGAAGCGGCGGTGGAGGAGGACGAGGTAGCCAACACTGATTCAAAAATACAACAATGGCTGGGTAAGGCCGGTGATGTGTCGAATTCTGTCCCCCGTCAAATAGTGTCCACCCTGTACTGCGCTTGCTCAGTATGTAGGACAAGGGGATTTCTAAAATCTCCCAAGACGAACGGCGCCTGCGTGGTGAGTTCAGGTGAATGCCACACCATCCGTGGTTCAAGCCGAGCCAAGTGAGGCCGTGCCCGAAGCGTGGCGATCGAACCGAGCCCGTGAGGGGCCCTGTTACTATGTGCTACCGTATGTCCACTTGGATGGTGGGGCTTGAACCTGCACTCACAGCGCAGGCGCCATTCATCTTCGGAGATTTTGTGAATCTCCTTGTCCTCTGTACTGCGCAAGCGCTGCGCCTTCGCAGTATGGGCCGGACACAATCCGATGGCCGGACAGTTTTTGTCACAACACCGGTATACATGTCTATTCTGCACAAGGTACGGACAAGTCCTGTGGGATCCATGCCTGGTTCATTTTAATGAACGTGAGCTTGTCCACATTGGCTCTGGACAGGCGGCTGCGCTTGTCTGTGATAACGCCCCCTGCCGTGCTAAATACACGTTCAGATAATACACTGGCTGCAGGGCAGGCCAGCACCTCCAAGGCATAAAGGGCAAGCTCAGGCCATGTGCCCAATTTGGAGACCCAGAAGTTAAAGGGGGCAGACCCGTCATCCAGTACGTGTAGGCCTGTGGACACATACTGCTCAACCATGTTGGTGAAATGCTGCCTCCTGCTAAGACGTTCCATCTCAGCTGGTGGTGCTGGTTGTTGTGGCGTGCTGACAAAGCTTTTCCACATTTCAGCCATGCTAACCCTGCCTTCTGAGGTGCTGCCGGTGCCCCGGCTGCGTTGGCGACCTCTTCCTCCTCCTCTGCCTTCGCCTTGTGCTTCCACCGTACGCCCGCTGTCAGGTGGGAATGCCACCAGCAGCGCGTCTACCAGCGTGCGCGTTGTACTCGCGCATCTTACGATCCCGCTCAAGTGAGGGAATTAAGGACGGTACATTGTCCTTGTAACGGGGATCCAGCAGGGTGGCCACCCAGTAATCAGCACCAGTTAAAATGTGGGCAACTCGGCGGTCATTGCGGAAACACTGCAGCATGTAATCGCTCATGTGTGCCAGGCTGCCCAGAGGCAAAGAAAAGCTGTCCTCTGTGGGAGGTGTATCGTCTGTGTCCTCTGTATACCCCCAGCCACGCACCAGTGATGGCCACGAGCTGGTCTGGGTGCCACCCTGCTGTGAAAATGGCTCCTCCTCCTCCTCCTCCTCCATCTCCTCCTCCACCTCGTCATCCTCCAGAACTGTGCCCTTTCTGCCGGACAATTGTGTACCTGGCATTTGTTGGTGCAGGAACCCACCCTCGTAGCCACTTGTGAAAGACTGCCCTGAAAGCCTTTGAAATGATCCCGCTTCCTCCTCCTCCTCCTCATCCTCCTGTGCCACATCCTCTTCCATCATCGCCCAAAGCGTTTTTTCAAGGAGGCATAGAACTGGGATAGTAACGCTAAGAACGGAGTCATTGGCACTGGACATGTTGGTGGAGTACTCGAAACAGCGCAACAAGGCACACAGGTCTCGCATGGAGGCCCAGTTATTGGTGGTGAAGTGGTGCTGTTCCGCAGAGCGACTCATGCGTGATTGCTGCAGCTGAAACTCCACTATCGCCTGCTGCTGCTCGCACAGTCTGGCCAGCATGTGCAAGGTGGAGTTCCACCTTGTGGGCACGTCACATATGAGGCGGTGAGCGGGAAGGCCGAAGTTACGCTGCAGCGCTGACAGGCGAGCAGCAGCAGGGTGAGAATGCCGAAAGTGCGCACACACAGCCCGCACTTTCTGCAGCAGCTCTGGCATATTGGGGTAATTTTTAAGGAACCTCTGGACCACCAAGTTCAGCACATGCGCCAGGCAAGGGATGTGCGTCAAACCGGCTAGGCCCAGAGCTGCTACGAGATTTCGCCCATTATCGCACACCACCAGGCCGGGCTTGAGGCTCACTGACAGCAACCACTCATTGGTCTGTTGTTCCATGTCCCTCCACAACTCCTGCGCTGTGTGGGGTTTTTCCCCCAAACAGGAAAGTTTTAAAACTGCCTGCTGTCGTTTACCCCTGGCTGTGCTGAAGTTGGTGGTGAAGGTGTTACGCTGACCGGATGAGGAGCCGGTAGAGGATGAGGAAGCGGAGTAGGAGGAGTTAGCAACAGGAGGCAAACTGAAGCGCCCTGCAATCCTCGGTGGTGGAAGGACATGCGCCAAACTGCTATCTGCCTCAGGCCCAGCCGCCACTGCATTTACCCAGTGTGCTGTTAGGGAGATATAACGTCCCTGACCGTGCTTACTGGTCCACGCATCCGTAGTTAGGTGGACCTTGCCACAGATGGCGTTGCGCAGTGCACACCTGATTTTGTCCCCCACTTGGTTGTGCAGGGAAGGGATGGCTCGCCTGGAAAAATAGTGGCGGCTGAGCACGACGTACTGTGGGACAGCCAATGCCATCAGGCTTTTAAAACTCTGCGTCTCCACCAGACGGAATGACAGCATTTCAAAGGCCAGGAGTTTTGAAATGCTGGCATTCAGGGCCAGGGATCGCGGGTGGCTAGGGGGGTACTTCCTCTTCCGCTCCAATGTTTGGGAGATAGAGAGCTGAACGCTTCCATGGGACATTGTGGAGATGGTTGGTGACCCAGGTGGTAGTGTTGCTGGCAGATCCTCTGTTTGCGGGGTGGCAGGTGCCACTGTCACTACAGAGGTGGATGAAGAGGCCGAGACTGCAGCAGAAGAGGAAGCAGGAGGAGCCAGAGACCTTTCTTGGTTTTTGTGGTGTCTACTCCACTGCAGCTCGTGCTTTGCACTTAGATGCCTGGTCATGCAGGTTGTGCTCAGGTTGAGAACGTTTATGCCTCGCTTCAGGCTCTGATTGCACAGCGTGCAAACCACTCGTGTCTTGTCATCAGCACATTGTGTGAAGAACTGCCACGCTAGGGAACTCCTTGGACCTGGCATTGGTGTGCTCGGTCCCTTGCTGCGTTGGGCAGTAGCAGACATACTGTCTAGCTGACAGACGCTCCGCTTTTGCACCCTGCTCCCTCTTCTGCTGTGCTGGTGGCTCTGTGCGACCACCGCCTCTTCCTCCAAACTACACTGGTCACCTGCATAACGTTCATTCCATGTGGGGTCGAGGACCTCATCGTCCTCCACATCATCTTCCACCCAGTCTTCACCCCTGCCCTCCTTGTATGTCTGCACAATTGCGAAAGCAGCAGCAGTTGGCACCTGTGTTTCGTCATCATCCGAGACGTACTGCGATGGTCCTCCCATGTACTCATCATGAAACATAAGTGGTTGGGCATCGGTGCACTCAATCTCTTCCACTTCTGGGGCAGGGCTAGGTGGATGGCCCTGGTAAACCCTGCTAACAGAGTCATCGAAAAGCAGAAGAGACTGCTGCATGATTTGGGGCTCAGACTGCTTGGCTGATTTGCAAGTAGGTGAGGTGAAAGACTGATGGACATGGGTTTCAGGTGCCAACTCTGTTCTTTCATCAGAAGAGTGGGTGGGAGACAATGTGAAGGAACCCGAGGCACTGTCAGCAACCCAATCTACTATCGCCTGTACTTGTCCTGGCCTAAACATTCGTACAGCCTCATTAGGCGCGTCAAAATACCGCCGCAGGCTCGGTCGCCTACTCGCACCTGAGGAAGGTGTTTCACTTGTGCGTATATCTGGCACAGATCCACCACATCCTCTCCCTGCAACAGGAGCTCCACCAGCAGCACCACGACCGGGGCCACCACGTCCCTTTGACCTTCTCCTCATATTTTCCAAATTTAGGATCTTGCCCTAAATGGGTGTTTTTGGAAGAGCAGAACACACCCACAGTACGTAACCGCTGAATCGCACAGCTACAGAACTGCAGAAAATGCTATTAAAAAAAAATGTTGTTTTTTTAGTATAGCACAGTAGGAGAAAACTATATAGAAATTGTTTATTTCACACACACCTCCAAATATGTATAACACACTGCAAACTATTTTTTGTGCCCCTAAACGGCGTTTTTTGGAAGAGCAGAACACACCCACAGTACGTAACCGCTGAATCGCACAGCTACAGAACTGCAGAAAATGCTATTCAAAAAAAATGTTGTTTTTTTAGTATAGCACAGTAGGAGAAAACTATATAGAAATTGTTTATTTCACACACCTCCAAATATGTATAACACACTGCAAACTATTTTTTGTGCCCCTAAACGGCGTTTTTTGGAAGAGCAGAACACACCCACAGTACGTAACCGCTAAATCGCACAGCTACAGAACTGCAGAAAATGCTATTCAAAAAAAATTTTGTTTTTTTAGTATAGCACAGTAGGAGAAAACTATATAGAAATTGTTTATTTCACACACCTCCAAATATGTATAACACACTGCAAACTATTTTTTGTGCCCCTAAACGGCGTTTTTTGGAAGAGCAGAACACACCCACAGTACGTAACCGCTGAATCGCACAGCTACAGAACTGCAGAAAATGCTATTAAAAAAAAATTTTGTTTTTTTAGTATAGCACAGTAGGAGAAAACTATATAGAAATTGTTTATTTCACACACCTCAAAATATGTATAACACACTGCAAACTATTTTTTGTGCCCCTAAACGGCGTTTTTTGGAAGAGCAGAACACACCCACAGTACGTAACCGCTGAATCGCACAGCTACAGAACTGCAGAAAATGCTATTAAAAAAAAAAATTGTTTTTTTAGTATAGCACAGTAGGAGAAAACTATATAGAAATTGTTTATTTCACACACCTCCAAATATGTATAACACACTGCAAACTATTTTTTGTGCCCCTAAACGGCATTTTTTGGAAGAGCAGAACACACCCACAGTACGTAACTGCTGAATCGCACAGCTACAGAACTGCAGAAAATGCTATTCAAAAAAAATTTTGTTTTTTTAGTATAGCACAGTAGGAGAAAACTATATAGAAATTGTTTATTTCACACACCTCCAAATATGTATAACACACTGCAAACTATTTTTTGTGCCCCTAAACGGCGTTTTTTGGAAGAGCAGAACACACCCACAGTACGTAACCGCTGAATCGCACAGCTACATAACTGCAGAAAATGCTATTCAAAAAAAATGTTGTTTTTTTAGTATAGCACAGTAGGAGAAAACTATATAGAAATTGTTTATTTCACACACCTCCAAATATGTATAACACACTGCAAACTATTTTTGTGCCCCTAAACGGCGTTTTTTGGAAGAGCAGAACACACCCACAGTACGTAACCGCTGAATCGCACAGCTACAGAACTGCAGAAAATGCTATTCAAAAAAAATTTTGTTTTTTTAGTATAGCACAGTAGGAGAAAACTATATAGAAATTGTTTATTTCACACACCTCCAAATATGTATAACACACTGCAAACTATTTTTTGTGCCCCTAAACGGCGTTTTTTGGAAGAGCAGAACACACCCACAGTACGTAACCGCTGAATCGCACAGCTACAGAACTGCAGAAAATGCTATTCAAAAAAAATGTTGTTTTTTTAGTATAGCACAGTAGGAGAAAACTATATAGAAATTGTTTATTTCACACACCTCAAAATATGTATAACACACTGCAAACTTTTTTTTGTGCCCCTAAACAGCGTTTTTTGGAAGAGCAGAACACACCCACAGTACGTAACCGCTGAATCGCACAGCTACAGAACTGCAGAAAATGCTATTCAAAAAAAAATGTTGTTTTTTTAGTATAGCACAGTAGGAGAAAACTATATAGAAATTGTTTATTTCACACACCTCAAAATATGTATAACACACTGCAAACTTTTTTTTGTGCCCCTAAACAGCGTTTTTTGGAAGAGCAGAACACACCCACAGTACGTAACCGCTGAATCGCACAGCTACAGAACTGCAGAAAATGCTATTCAAAAAAAAAATTGTTTTTTTAGTATAGCACAGTAGGAGAAAACTATATAGAAATTGTTTATTTCACACACCTCCAAATATGTATAACACACTGCAAACTATTTTTTGTGCCCCTAAACGGCATTTTTTGGAAGAGCAGAACACACCCACAGTACGTAACCGCTCAATCGCACAGCTACAGAACTGCAGAAAATGCTATTAAAAAAAAAATGTTGTTTTTTTAGTATAGCACAGTAGGAGAAAACTATATAGAAATTGTTTATTTCACACACCTCCAAATATGTATAACACACTGCAAACTATTTTTTGTGCCCCTAAACTGCATTTTTTGGAAGAGCAGAACACACCCACAGTACGTAACCGCTCAATCGCACAGCTACAGAACTGCAGAAAATGCTATTCAAAAAAAATGTTGTTTTTTTAGTATAGCACAGTAGGAGAAAACTATATAGAAATTGTTTATTTCACACACCTCCAAATATGTATAACACACTGCAAACTATTTTTTGTGCCCCTAAACGGCGTTTTTTGGAAGAGCAGAACACACCCACAGTACGTAACCGCTGAATCGCACAGCTACAGAACTGCAGAAAATGCTATTCAAAAAAAATGTTTTTTTTTTAGTATAGCACAGTAGGAGAAAACTATATAGAAATTGTTTATTTCACACACCTCCAAATATGTATAACACACTGCAAACTTTTTTTGTGCCCCTAAACGGCGTTTTTTGGAAGAGCAGAACACACCCACAGTACGTAACCGCTGAATCGCACAGCTACAGAACTGCAGAAAATGCTATTCAAAAAAAATGTTGTTTTTTTAGTATAGCACAGTAGGAGAAAACTATATAGAAATTGTTTATTTCACACACCTCCAAATATGTATAACACACTGCAAACTATTTTTTGTGCCCCTAAACTGCGTTTTTTGGAAGAGCAGAACACACCCACAGTACGTAACCGCTCAATCGCACAGCTACAGAACTGCAGAAAATGCTATTCAAAAAAAATGTTTTTTTTTTTAGTATAGCACAGTAGGAGAAAACTATATAGAAATTGTTTATTTCACACACCTCAAAATATGTATAACACACTGCAAACTTTTTTTGTGCCCCTAAACGGCGTTTTTTGGAAGAGCAGAACACACCCACAGTACGTAACCGCTGAATCGCACAGCTACAGAACTGCAGAAAATGCTATTCAAAAAAAAATGTTGTTTTTTTAGTATAGCACAGTAGGAGAAAACTATATAGAAATTGTTTATTTCACACACCTCAAAATATGTATAACACACTGCAAACTTTTTTTAGTGCCCCTAAACAGCGTTTTTTGGAAGAGCAGAACACACCCACAGTACGTAACCGCTGAATCGCACAGCTACAGAACTGCAGAAAATGCTATTCAAAAAAAAATGTTGTTTTTTTAGTATAGCACAGTAGGAGAAAACTATATAGAAATTGTTTATTTCACACACCTCAAAATATGTATAACACACTGCAAACTTTTTTTTGTGCCCCTAAACAGCGTTTTTTGGAAGAGCAGAACACACCCACAGTACGTAACCGCTCAATCGCACAGCTACAGAACTGCAGAAAATGCTATTAAAAAAAAATGTTGTTTTTTTAGTATAGCACAGTAGGAGAAAACTATACAGAAATTGTTTATTTCACACACCTCCAAATATGTATAACACACTGCAAACTATTTTTTGTGCCCCTAAACGGCGTTTTTTGGAAGAGCAGAACACACCCACAGTACGTAACCGCTCAATCGCACAGCTACAGAACTGCAGAAAATGCTATTAAAAAAAAATGTTGTTTTTTTAGTATAGCACAGTAGGAGAAAACTATATAGAAATTGTTTATTTCACACACCTCCAAATATGTATAACACACTGCAAACTATTTTTTGTGCCCCTAAACTGCGTTTTTTGGAAAAGCAGAACACACCCACAGTACGTAACCGCTCAATCGCACAGCTACAGAACTGCAGAAAATGCTATTAAAAAAAAATGTTGTTTTTTTAGTATAGCACAGTAGGAGAAAACTATATAGAAATTGTTTATTTCACACACCTCCAAATATGTATAACACACTGCAAACTATTTTTTGTGCCCCTAAACGGCGTTTTTTGGAAGAGCAGAACACACCCACAGTACGTAACCGCTCAATCGCACAGCTACAGAACTGCAGAAAATGCTATTCAAAAAAAATGTTTTTTTTTTAGTATAGCACAGTAGGAGAAAACTATATAGAAATTGTTTATTTCACACACCTCCAAATATGTATAACACACTGCAAACTTTTTTTGTGCCCCTAAACGGCGTTTTTTGGAAGAGCAGAACACACCCACAGTACGTAACCGCTGAATCGCACAGCTACAGAACTGCAGAAAATGCTATTCAAAAAAAATGTTGTTTTTTTAGTATAGCACAGTAGGAGAAAACTATATAGAAATTGTTTATTTCACACACCTCCAAATATGTATAACACACTGCAAACTATTTTTTGTGCCCCTAAACTGCGTTTTTTGGAAGAGCAGAACACACCCACAGTACGTAACCGCTCAATCGCACAGCTACAGAACTGCAGAAAATGCTATTCAAAAAAAATGTTTTTTTTTTAGTATAGCACAGTAGGAGAAAACTATATAGAAATTGTTTATTTCACACACCTCAAAATATGTATAACACACTGCAAACTTTTTTTGTGCCCCTAAACGGTGTTTTTTGGAAGAGCAGAACACACCCACAGTACGTAACCGCTGAATCGCACAGCTACAGAACTGCAGAAAATGCTATTAAAAAAAAATGTTGTTTTTTTAGTATAGCACAGTAGGAGAAAACTATATAGAAATTGTTTATTTCACACACCTCAAAATATGTATAACACACTGCAAACTATTTTTTGTGCCCCTGAATGGCTCTTTTTGCAAGCGTACATTAAAGTGCAAATTTTATTTTTTATTTTTTGCCCTAAACGGGTCTTTTTTTGCACGAGCAAAATAAAATGCTTTTTTTTTTTTTGCCCTATGGGTCTTTTGGAAAAGAGCACAAGTGCCTTTTTTTTCCCCTAAAAGTTAGATTTTCTCTGACACTGGGCTCATGGCAGTGTAAAAAGACTGCACTGCAACACAAACAGGTAAACCTATGCAAATCGCTGATTTTAATCTCTGAATCTGGACTCCTATATAATATTTTCTCTCCCTGAAAGCACCAACACAGGAACCTGGCCCTACACTACACTATCTCTCTATCTTTTCCCTCAGATTATAGAATCAGGACTACTTCATCTATTTTTCTATCTCTCCCTAAAAGCAGCAGCAGCAGACTAGATCCTCTCCCTATCTATTCTGAAGCAGAGTGACATGTGTGCTGTGTGCCTCTAGCTTATATAGAAGCTGGGTCACATGTTGCACTGACCAATCACAGCCATGCCATTAGTAGGCATGGCTATGATGGCCTCTAAGAGCACACCAGCTAATCAAAAGGTGATTGGCTGGCCCCTGAAGCATTTCTAAATGCGTAATTAGATTGCCGAACCCGAACCCGGACTTTTGGGCAAAGTCCGGGTTCGGGTTCGGGAAAAAGCTAAAGTTCGGTACGAACCCAAACTTTACAGTTCGGGTTCGCTCAACACTAATCATGATCAGTGGATCACTGCTGCAGGCTCCTGCCAACTGTGAGGGTGGAGGGGAGGCATTTGCACACTGTTACATGTTACACCCTAAATATGGTGAAAAAGGTGAACTTAGCCTTTTAGGACTAATCATTGTCTACAACAAGTACCATATGTGGTCTTCTCAATTTTCTCTTAATCTCCTAATTTCTTAGATCATATTTTTAAGTCTGGTGTGATTAAAGAACATCAGTCCATTGTTTCTCCAGCCTGTTTTTTTTTTTTTTGCATTGTTTTAAAGCAAAAAGTGCAAGAACAATGTGCATCTTTACCACCCCACATCACTCACTTTCACCACACTACATATCTCAATAAAGAAAATAAGATAGTCACACGTTGGTTAGGCCTAATATTCCAGAATAAAAATGCCCTCTTCTTGGCCCGTTTTGCATTTCTGTATCCACTGTGTTATCATAACTCTTTTTTTTTTCAATTTTTAAACTCTATGCCATTACCTATGCCTTTACTAATAGGTAAAATGAAAATAGTCAGTATGACTTAATATAACAAATGGAAAATTCTTTATTTTGAAGTCATGCACAAAACAGTAAGTTATTCCATAGCTGCATAAACACACTTAGACCTTTAACACAAAGACCTGCATAAACAAAGAAAAATAATTTTTCTTTCTTTTTACATAACAAAAAAGTGATTCTGCGAAAAACACTGAATTGTTTAAGCAAAGTCAGCTGGTGCATTTTTATCTCACTTTTCATCTTCATCAGGCTAAAGCTTTTATCTGCTTGGACTTGATTGAATACCTTTTTGCTTTGGCTTCCACATCAATTCACGTTAGATCACACGAAGTTGGTTTGAGTGGAGTATCTTTGTTACCAATGTAGAGCCATAGCAAGATCATGGTATAGGTTTACATATATTCAACATTAGAAGCAGCATGTCCTGCCTTTTATTCAGGATATATTATTGTTTGCAAGCAATTTAGTTACTGCCTTGTCGTCTCTGCAAAAAAAAACTTTTAACAAAATTGTGGTTGGGTACATGGCTGAGGCTGAAGCAGTGTTTGGCTCTCAGCACTATCAAAGGTCAGGTTTGTATTTTGTTTAGAAGACTATTGGCCCTCTCACTCCTTATAATCATACTTACTGTATTTTTCGGACCATAAGACGCACTTTTTCCGCCCAAATATATGGGGGGAAAAAGTCTCTGCGTCTTATGGTCCGAATAGTGAATGGAAAGCCCCCCCCCCCCCCGTCTCCGTCATTTAACATACCAGGCCAGCGGTGGTCACAGAACACGTCCGCAGATGGCAGGCAGCCGGCGCCATCAGCGGGCTCACGGGGAGTCAGACTGGTCTGCGGCAGCATCTTTTTCACAGCGGCATGTATCACACAGCAAGGGAAGGAGGCGGCCTATGAAGAAGAAGCCCCAGGAAGCTTTGCAGCAGGTCCAGTGCACGGAGGCACGCCCACACAACGTCATTACGTGTTGCTCCGCACACTCGGCCTATTCTCCTGTTGCCGAGTCAGCTGACCCATATAGTGAGCCCTCATTGGTCGCTACCTCACAAGTCCCTTCACAGCAATTGCAAGCAGTGCCCGCCCTGCGTTCTGAAGTACATACAGTACACTTATACTATAAATGAAAAAAGGCTAATTATTACTTATAAGTGAATACTGGATATTATGGTTACACTGACCAGGTGCAGTACACCATTTGGGTCAGAATATTTCTATCCTTAAGCACAGATAACCACTAGATGTGCGGATACAAGCAAACAGTAGGGGCAGTCACAGCTCCTATCTTACTGTTATTGCTTTAACAGGCTTCCCAGCCACAGCTGTGTGCATGGACCTGTGACTCCTGCCATAGGAATCTGCTGTATGTTGCTGCTGGAATCCAATGTCCACTCCTAATCACCTGTTTAATTGTAGCCTAAAATGTGTTTGTCATATTTAAATGGGTTGTAAACCCTTGTGCTTTTTTACCTTAATGTATCCATCCAATGCATTAAGGTGAAAAAAACTTCCGTCACTCAGCAGCCCCCAGCCCCCCCCCCCGTTTTACTCACCTGAGCCCGTTCATTCCCCCACCGGAGACACGCTTTACCTCTCTGGCCGGGGTTCTCGGCTCTTGATTGGATAGATTGATAGCAGCGCAGCCATTGGCTCCCGCTGCTGTCAATCAAATCCAATGACGCTGGCACCGGGGGGGCGGGGCCGAGTCTGGCATTCTGTGTCTATGGATGCAAATGCTGGACTCGGGTGCGTGCCCGCACGGTAACCCCCTTGGAGAGAGCTTCTCCTAGGGGGTTTCCAGATGCCAGGAGGAGCCGCGAGCACCATTGGGGGACCCCAGAAGACGAGGTTCGGGGCCACTCTGTGCAAAATGAACTGCACAGTGGGGGTAAGTATGATAGGTTTGTTATTTTTTTTAAAACGGGGGTTTAGTAACCCTTTAACATCGTTCCCTACTGTTAATATGATGCATTTTTCACCAGGAAACTCAGCAAAACATGATTGGTGATATCTAAATGTTTGCAGAAGATTGTACCTGGTCCACCTCAGACACATATTTAGGCTCCCCCGCTGAGTTCCATACACTTAAGTGTATGGGGGTGCAAGGGCTGCACAGACAGAGATGCACATCCTAATTTGATAGGTGCGCAGGTGCATTTGTGGCCCTGAATGCACATTGTCTGCATTTCAGGTCACTGGTCTGCAAAATGAAGATGAGAACTTTAACGGCATCCTAGTCTTAGTCCGTAGGGTTCAATATTGAGTTGGCCCACCCTTTGCAGCTATAACAGCTTCAACTCTTCTGGGAAGGCTGTCCACAAGGTTTAGAAGTGTGTCTATAGGAATGTTTGACCATTCTTCCAGAAGAGCATTTGTGAAATCAGCCACTGATATGCTCCCAACTTTGTGGGAACAGTTTGGGGATGGCCCCTTCTTTTTCCAACACGACTGTGCACAAGTGTGCAAGGCAAGGTCAATAGGGACAAGGATGAGTGAGTTAGGGGTGGAGCAACTTGAGTGGCCTGCACGGAGTCCTGACCTCAACCCGATAGAACACCTTTGGGATGAATTAAAGCAGAGACTGCGAGCCAGGCCTTCTCAATCAGTACCTGACCTCACAAATGCGCTTCTGGAAGAATGGGCAAACATTCCTGTAAACACACTCCTAAACCTTGTGGACAGCCTTCCCAGAAGAGTTAAAGCTCTTAAGCCCCGTACACACGATCGGTTTGACTGATGAAAACCGTCCGATGGATGGTTTTCATCAGACCAACCGATCGTGTATGGTATCCATCTGTCTTTTTTCCATCGGTTTTAAAAAATAGAACTTGTTTTAAAATTTTCCGATTGATAAAAAACCGATCGAAAACTCTGATCGTCTATGGGCAAGTCCATCGGATAAAAAACCCACGCATGCTCAGAATCAAGTCGACGCATGCTCAGAAGCATTGTACTTCATTTTTCTCGGCTCATCGGAGTGTTTTACGTCACCGCGTTTGGAACGGTCGGTTTTTTGACTGATGGTGTGTGGGCAAGACTGATGGAAAACGGTTTCATCGGATATCCGATGGACAAATCCATCGGACGAAAATCCATAGGTTATCCGATCGTGTGTACAGGGCTTTATAGTTGCAAAGGGTGGGCCAACTCAATATTGAACCCTGTGGACTAAGACTTTGATGCAATTAAACTTCATGTGTGTGTAAAGGCAGGCATCCCAATACTTTTGGTAATATAGTGTACATGCAGTGCCTTGTGATGCACTGCAGCACAAGTGCATTGTCTATTAATATACTGTCAAAAAAATTACATTCCATAGTATGAAATTTATCATATGGTGGGGCAACAACCAGTGAAAAACATGCTTTACTGTGTGTTACCAAGTAGGTGTGAATTAGTACTATTTATTGCATTACAAAGAAATTGGAAAAGAGTTCTTCTCCTCACAGTGTCCCTACCGTTCCTTCTCCCCTGGAGAATCAGGCATTTAAAGACAACATATTTAGAATAAAATGGTGGCCAAGATTTGGCATGGTCATTTACTGTGTCTCTTCAGTAGTCTGAATGCTCTTGACTCTGTGGGGCAGTGGCGGCTGGTGCTCAAATTTTTTGGGGGGGCGCAAAAAAAAAAAAACACACATCAATTGCAGCCACTGTGCCCATTAAACGCAGCCACTGTGCCCAAACACCACTAGTTTGTCCCCAAATGCAGCCAGTTTCCCCCCATATACAGCCAGCCAGTTTGTCCCCAAAATACAGCCAGTTTGTTGCCAAAATACAGCCAGTTTGTCCCCAAAATACAGCCAGTTTGTCCCCCATATACAGCCAGTTTGTCCCCCATATACAGCCAGTTTGTCCCCCATATACAGCTAGTTTCCCCCCCAATAATACAGCCAGTTTCCCCCCCAATAATACAGCCAGTATGTCCCCCATATACAGCCAGTATGTCCCCCATATACAGCCAGTTTGTCCCCCATAATACAGCCAGTTTGTCCCCCATAATACAGCCAGTTTGTCCCCCATAATGCAGCCAGTTTGTCCCCCAAATACAGCCAGTTTGTCCCCCATAATACAGCCAGTTTGTCCCCCATAATACAGCCAGTTTGTCCCCCATAATACAGCCAGTTTGTCCCCCAATATACAGCCAGTATGTCCCCCATAAATACAGCCAGTATGTCCCCCATAAATACAGCCAGTTTGTCCCCCATATACAGCCAGTTTGTCCCCCATATACAGCCAGTATGTCCCCCATATACAGCCAGTATGTCCCCCATATATAGCCAGTTTGTCCCCCATATACAGCCAGTTTGTCCTCCATATACAGCCAGTTTGCCCCCCCATAATACAGCCAGTTTGTCCCCCATAATACAGCCAGTTTGTCCCCCAAATACAGCCAGTTTGTCCCCAATATACAGCCAGTTTGTCCCCCGTATGCAGCCAGTTTCCCCCCAATATACAGCCAGTTTGTCCCCCAATCTACAGCCAGTTTGTCCCCCAATCTACAGCCAGTTTGTCTTATATGCAGCCAGTTTGTCCCCAATATGCAGCCAGTTTGTCCCACATATACAGCCAGTTTGTCCCCCAAATGCAGCCAGTTTGTCCCCCCCAGCCCTGCACTTACCTTCCTCGAGTCAGCGCCGTCCTTCTTCCGTCCTCGATGTCTTCTCCCGCCCTCGATATCGCTTCAGCCAATCAGGTTACCGGTAACCAGACCCGGTGAACCTGATTGGCCAGGGAACGCACCCCTGTGCGTCCTCTCATTAGATATTTAGAAGCCGATTACAGCCCTCAGGCTGTAGTTGGGAAGCCTATCAGAGCCTGCTGGCTCTGATAGGCACTTCTAAAGACCAACCAGACGCTGTGATTCAGATGGCCGGCGCTCAAGGGGCCAGCCATCTGAATAGTGGGTGGCAGCAATACATAGGTTCATGCAATGCATGAACCTATGTATTGTGAGTGACGGCCGGGCGCAGAAGCGAGCGGCGGCGGCGCTTCTGCGCCCACTATGGACGCACCGCCACTCATTGTGTGAAGAAAAGGACATTTAAAAAAAAAAAACTCTTAAAGGGCCCGTTTTTTTTTTTTTTTTTTTAAATGTCCTTTTTTTTTGGTGACCACAGGAGGGGGGGCGGCGCCCGGGCGCCCCCTATGGACGGGCCGCCACTGCTGTGGGGGTTATTTACGAAAGGCAAATCCACTTTGCACTACAAGTGCAAACTACAAGTGCAAAGTGCACATGAAATTGCACTGAAAGTGCACTTGGAAGTGCAGTCGCTGTAGATCTGAGGGGGACATGCAAGGAAAATAAAAAACAGCACTTTATCTTGCACATGATTGGATGATAAAATCAGCAGAACTTCCCCTCATTTCAGATCTACCACTCAGATTTACAGCAACTGCACTTCCAAGTACACTTTCAGTGCAATTTCATGTGCACTTTGCACTTGTAGTTTGCACTTGTAGTGCAAAGTGGATTTGCCTTTCGTAAATAACCCCCTGTATGTCATTTTACAAAGCTCAGCTTCCTGCTACCGCCTTAAAACTGTATGCTGCCAGTTTTTACAATGCTAAAGTAGTCCAAGTGAGTGATCAGTTTGATGGTTAATAATATAATTCTCCCAGGATGGCCTAAGTACAATCACTTTACTATACAGCAATGACTGCTTTTTAATGGTGAAGGGTACCTTTTTGGGGGTACATATTTTACCGTTGCTATTTTTCACACAGAAATAATTTGACTGGCCCTTAAAGTGGTAGTGAAGTCTGTTCTACCAATTGTACATACAGGCAAGCCTATAGTAAGGCTCTGAATATCTCCTAAACTTGCACAGTGCATCCAGCTGGTGACATTACCGGCATATGCGCTCTGAAAGTTCGGAATACAGTGCTCGGGAGTGACATCATCGGGCCCCCGCCACTCATTTAGCCGGAGGACGCAAAGCCGAAAGGAAGATGCCAGTCCTCTCAGCGGTGACAGCGTGGCGCTGGAGGGCTTCGTTTTAAGGTAACACATTATGACATTGCTTTGCAGGGAATATTTTTTTCATCAACTGTGGTTTACTACCGCTTTAATATAGTGTTTTGTGTAGCTGATAGCTTCAGTTTAACACATGTAGAAAACAGTGGAAATGTCAACAAGCTCCCTAACTGAATATGCAAGACAGACTCATTATAACTCATACAGTGAATTTATTTAGCTCATACATTTACAACACATTTCTCTGTGTGGGCATGTTTTATCAACAGCTTAGTACATGCCTAAATAAAATGATCTCACGCAGTGACCTTCCTTGACTTGTTTGTTCTGTCTCATTTTCTCAAAGATTGAAGAGATTTTACATTTTTCAGTGAACTGTCATCGAATGATCATTATTTTCTATTTATGCTTGCTTCGAAAATTCATGAATAGAGTAGAGGTAATTGAATGAACAAGAGGAAGGAAACAACTTAATTTATATTCCATCAACCTTAATGATATAATGCGGATGATGTAATACTTACACATTTATCCACTGTTAACTGTTTCTTGTAAGTTTAGGATGATTGTTGGTCTGCAGATGGTAAATGGCGATACACGTTAGCATGTAGTATATGCAAACACATCCACTAAAATCTCATATAAGCTTTAACGTGTTAACCCAATTTCAAAAGTCATTTTCAATATTTTTAAATCTACAACTTTTATTAACCGCTTGCTGACCGTATACTGTAGATATACTACGGCAAGGCAGATCTCCTGCACTTCCGGGTTTGGGACTTGCGTGCCACCAGCAGCCCGTTCCCGCTGTGTCTTCTGATTGGCGGGTACGGCGGATTTGATGTCCACTGGCACCCGCTGATGCTTCCGTACATGGGCAGAATGGCGGTCTGCCTATGTAAGCAAGGCAGATCGCCATTCTGTCACTACAGAAGACATGGATCCTGTGTCTCTTCTAAGCAAGGACACCAATCCATGCCTTCTCCTAGTACAAGCACCTTCCCCACAGTATTAAAGCACTGGTCAGGCACACATTTAACCCTTTGATCTCCCCTGATGTTAACCCCTTCCCTGCCAGGGTCATTAGTACAGTGACAGTGCATATTTTTTAGCACTGATCACTGTATTAGTGTCACTGGTCCCTAAAAAGTGTCCCGACTGTCGGCCACAATATCACAATCCCACTATAAGTTGCTGATCGCAGCTAATACTAGTAATAAAAATAAAATTAAAATAACCCATAGTTTGTAGACGCTATAACTTTTGCCCAAACCAATCAATATACACTTATTGGCATTTTTTTTACCAAAAATATGTAGCAGAATACATATTGGCCTAAACCGATGAAGAAATTTGAATTTTTACATTTTTTTATTTGATTTGTTTTTCAGCAGAAAGTAAAAAATATTGCTTTCTTTTTTAAAGTGTCAGTCTTTTTTTTTATAGCGCAAAAAATAAAAAACGCAGAGGTGATCAAAAAACACCAAAAGAAAGGTCTATTTGTGGGGGAAAAAGGACATACATTTTGTTTAGGTACAGCATTGCGCGATCACGCAATTGTCAGTTAAAATAACGCAGTGCCGTATCGCAAAAAATGGCCTGGTCGTGAAGGAGGGTAAACCTTCCGGAGCTGAAGTGGTTAAAATAATACCTGCTGATTCTGCTCATTCAGGCACGCATCATACTGTGAGCTGAGGCCAACGTGATGACACAACCCCACAGGGTCTGTGCATGATGCCTTCGGCTCAAAAGAAGACCAGCTGTTGATGGCAGAGTGCATTTTCTGCAGAAGACAACTCTGTAGAGAAGGGCGAGTATTGCATTGAAAAATGCATGTTTTATCTAAAACAACTCCTGGGCAATGTTTCTTAAATCATTTTTTAAATTTGGAGTTCTGTTTAAATATTTTGCCTAATAAAATTTGATACTACATGCAGATTCTTTCTGATAAATGCTAAATCCTTATTTCTTATTAATATAAGTAACCCAACATCATAGCTCCATGTACCTGTCATCAAAACCACTTGCCAATATACGTCGGCAAAGTGGAACGTTCCCGCAAATCGCTGTACGGGTATGTCTTCCCCTTTAAAAGTCGCTGGAGGCGCGCGCGCACTGCTGGAGGCACGCACGTATCCCCGCGGCATGGTGGGGAACCCAGTGCATGTGACCGGCGGCCACCTGGGATTGCGGGAACGAGAGCTAGAATGGGGATTTGTGTGTGTTAACACACAAGTCCCTGTTCTGTCAGAGGAGAGGAGACATATTGTTTGTTCTTAGAAAGTAGGAACAACGATATGTCTCATCCCCCAGTCAGTCCTATCCCCATACAGTTAGAAACACTAACTAGGGAACACATTTAACCTCTTGATCGCCCCCTGGTGTTAACCCCTTCCCTGCCAGTGACATTTACACAGTAATCAGGGCATTTTATAGCTCTGATCGCTGTATGAATGTCAATGGTCCCAAAAATGTGTCAAAAGTGTCCGATCTGTCCGCCGCAATGTCGCAGTCCTGCTAAAAATTGCAGATCACCTCCGTTACTAGTAAAAGAAAAATAATAATAAAAATGGCATAAATCTGTCCCATAGTTTGTAGATGCTATAACTTTTTTTATACCAAAAATATGTAGAAGAACATATATCAACCTAAACTGATGAAGAAATTTGTTTTTTAAAAACATTTTTGGGGGTTATTAATTATAGCAAAAAGTAAAAAAAATTTTTTTTTTCAAAATTTTTACTCTTTTTTTGTTTATAGAGCAAAAGATAAAAACCGCAGAGGTGATCAAATACCACCAACAGAAAGCTCTATTTGTGGGGAAAAAAGGACGTCGATTTTGTTTGGGTACAGAGTCACACGACCACGCAATTGTCAGTTAAAGTGGCATATCGCAAAAAATGGCCTGGTCATTTGGAAGCCAAATCTCCTGGTCTGTAAGCGGTTAAACAAGCCCATATCAAGTTCATAATGCCGAATACAGAATAAGATCCCCACTTCTACTCAAAATAACTTTAGATATTCTAAAGTTAAATAAGGATAACGTAAGATCCTTGTACATTGATATTACAGCCCACTCATAAGTTTCAAATCTTTATTTTCTGCTTAAAAAATATATTATAATTGGAGAGTTATTACACATAGTAATCATGTCCAATGCTGACTGTACTTTGGAAAGTTCTTTATCGTTTTCCTAGTAATTATGATATCTTTTTATGAGAACATTTTTTTAAATACTTTGCTATATATCATATTAAATATGCTATGTTGTGATATTCCTGGTTAGACTCATTATGCCACAGAGGACTAAATATAATTTCACAATGGGCCTAATTAGTGATTTTTATTACATTACCATTATCCTGTATTTCCATAGCTGTTGATGCTTGGTCTAATGGACACTTAATAATTTAAAAAATAGCCCCTACGAATGAAATTTCCACATACCGTGAAATGAACCTCCAAAATGTTATACTGTGACTAGTTCATTAAAATAAATGTTTTAATTTCCCTGTTAATGGAAGGGGACAGATATGGGGAGAACAGTACGTTGGCTTGGATGCTGTGATCAGAAGCTGCAGAGCCTCATTAAAATATGTTTTCACATTTAGAAAGTTGCAATGAGCACAAAAAGATCACTTGATTCATAAGATGCTTTCTGCTGTGACAATGTTGAAAAAGAAAACCTGTCGAAAGACGGAAGATAACATTTTTAATGAGTTTGTATTTGTAACAATCAGTAACAAAAAAAAATCTATCTCCAACTGTTTCAGCGGCTGGTAATTGGCAGCAGAAAGCTCTTATAAAAGATAGAAAAGAAATCCCTGCTGGTTTAAGACAGGTGGACTTCAAATTGCATCAAAAGCCAGCCTCATAATGCATGATACAGAACCAACCTGCTTTGGCTGAAAGTGAATTTCTTATTTAGTCCACTTCTCTCTATTTAGCATTTTTACTGGTCTATTTTTATATGGCGGTAAGACCTCATAATGGGGAATAAAATAGATTTTTTTATAATGGATTCAAACTACTCTACTATTTTGTCAATTAAAACTTGTAGGGCATTGGTCGACTTGGTAGTTGTAGAATATAGGCAGCTATTGTAACTGAAACCCTGTTTGTGCAAAAAAAATACATCTAAAAATTACAGAAAATCATGTTGTTATTTTTACACTGAGTGAATATTACAGCAATGTTGACAGAGGTGTGTGTCACTGTTATCAATGTGTAGACTTTGTGTGAACATAAAATATTACAGTGTACAGGTTGTATGGGTTTGTTTTTTTGTTTTTTGTTTAAATAACAAACATGTTATACTTACCTCCACTGTGCAGTTCGTTTTGCACAGAGTGGCCACAATCCACCTGTTATGGGGTCCCTCGGTGGCTGTCTCGGCTTCTCCCCCCAAAAGCTAACCCCCTTCTGGGAAGCTCTCTTCCAAAGGGGTTAGCTTGCAGGCGCGCTCCCTGTCATACACGCTGCGTCCCTGTGTATGACTCGGTCCTGCCCCCTGGCGACCGCATCATTGGATGAGATTGACAATAGCGCTAGCCAATGGCTGTGCGCACTGCGCATGTGCGAGTTGCGCTGGGCTCTTCGAGTGGACAGGCAATCTTCTGGGACCTGTGACTTGTCCCAGAAGATTGCCGAGAGGGAAGGGCCGCCTAGGGGGAAAGTAGGAGTCGCCTAGGCGGCCCGAAGTTGGAAGCAGGAAGTGGGACAGAAATTCTTACTCAAAACTAAGCACCCACTCCCCCCCCCCAAAACAAATGACATGCCAAATGTGACATGTAAGGGGGCGAGTGGTGCTTAAAGTGGAAGTTCCATTTTTGGGTGGAACTCCGCTTTAATGTGGTGTTAATGTTGACTTTTTTTTTTTATCTTAATGCATTCTCTACCTTAGGGTAAAAAAAATTCTGGATGCAGCTTCCTCCCACAGCCCCCCCTACACTTACCTAAGCCTGATCTTGCTCCAGCAATGTGCACGAGAACAGCAGCTCTTTCATCGCTCTCCCTCCTCATTGGCTGAAAGACAGCAGTGGGAGCAATTGGCTCCTGCTGCTGTCAATTACAGCCAGTGAGGAGGGAGCAAGGGGTAGGGCTGAATCTGCCCTGTCTGTGTTAATAGACGCAGACAGGGCAGCTCAGGAGCAAGCCCACATTAGTGCCCCCAGTACAGGTGTCAGGTATATGTAATGTACTGAGTACAGGGGTCAGGTATATGTAATATACTGAGTGCAGAGACCAGGTGTATGTAATGTACTGAGTGCAGGAGTCAGGTGTATGTAATATACTGAGTACAGGGGTCAGGTGTATGTAATGTACTGAGTGCAGGAGTCAGGTGTATGCAATGTACTGAGTACAGGGGTCAGGTGTACGTAATGTACTGAGTGCAGGAGTCAGGTGTATGTAATGTACAAAGTGCAGGTGTATATAATGCCCTCCCCCCATCCACAATAAAACCTAAACATTTTAAGGGTGGCCAAAACTTTCTTCCTTGTTCCATGTGTACCGTGATTATATAAAGGAGTTTCAAGAAGAAAGAAGTTTGTTAGCAAATATTTTTAGTGCCACAGTATGTACAGTGCTGTGAAAAAGTCTTAGGCAAGTGTAATACTGTGAATGAGGAATGCTTTCAGAAATCTAAGTGTTAATAGTTTATTTTTAATTATTAACAAATTAATTGTAATTATTAACAAAATGGAAAGTAAATGAAGAGAATGCCTTCTTGTAGGCAGACTTACACACAGTTGTTGAAGGAACTCGGAAGGTAGGCTGGTCTCTGTACATGTTGGAGAACTAAGCACAGATCTTCTGTGGATTTCGGTAGCATCCAATCCTTCTGTCTCTTCATGTCATCCCAGACAGACTTTATGATGGTGAGATTAGGGCTCTGTGGGAGCCAAACCATCACTTACAGGTTCTTATTTTTCTTCACACTAAAGATAGTTTTTAATGACATTGGCTGTATGTTTGGGTGGTTGTCATGCTGCAGATACACATATCACAATTGCTCGATAGATGGATGGATGGATGGATGGATAGATAGATAGATAGAAGGTAAGAGCAGAGCCAGATTAAGAACATCATCGGCCTGGTGCTGAGGATTTTGGGCGTGGCCTTTTATAAATAATTAAATAAAAATGAATTTTTTTTTTTTATAACAAATTAAATTAAAGAGAGAGACAGAGAGAGAGAAAGGGGATGAGAGAGGGGTAAGGGAGGGAGGATGAGAGAGAAAGGGGGGATGAGAGAGAGAGAGCATGCACATGAGAATGCATTGGAATGACATCAACGCAGCCCGGCCAAGGCAAGTGACCAAAGGCACAGAACCCAGAAGGAAGACCGGGTGAAGATGGAAGCGACCGGGCCCCGCCTGATTGATCACAGCGCAGCACTGGAGGGCTCAGTGTGACAATTTAAGTGTACCCTAATGTGCTAATATGCTGTGCATACTTGTACATTATGGCATAACCTACCTCAGGGCCTCTAAAAAGTAGTAATGTTAGCAAAAGTTTACTACTGCTTTAATATCACAGGATCCAGGAGCCTCTCATGGGGCCCCCTACTGACCTGGTGGCCCTTGGGCAGTGCCTAAGTGCGTAGTTGCCAACATTTCAAAAATATTTTCAGGGACACTTTTTTTTACAAGTGCTATATTTAGAGTAGCTGAGATCCCCTATGTTCCTCTATACATCACAGTAGTAATCACAAAATGAAATGAGTACTAATAAAGGCGCAGAACAAATTTGAGGACTGAGATTTCCTTTAGTTGAACTAACAAAAGTGTGCCCATTCTAGAGCTGGTAACATTGAGGATATTCAGTATAATTTTAAAGAACTGTTTTTGTGGGTAAGAGGCATAGGGGAGGAGTATGGACGGTATAAAAGTGGGAAGTATGTGCAGGTGAGGGAGAGGAATGTGGAGGGTCTAACAGTGGGCACTATGTACAGGAGAGGAGTGCGGAGGGTATGGCAGAAGGCACTATGTACAGGAGAGGAGTGTGAAGGGTATGACAGTGGGCAGTATGCACAGCAAAGGAGTGTGGAGGGTATGCCAGTGGGCAGTATGTACAGGAGAGGAGTGTGGGGAGGGGGGTATAACAGTGAGTAGTATGTACAGGAGAGGAGTGTGGGGGGGGGGTATGACAGTGGGCAGTATGTACAGGAGAGGAGTGTGGAGGGTATGATGGGGGCAGTATGTTCAGGAGAGGAATGTGGAGAGAAAGATAGTTGGCAGTATGTACAGGAGAGGAGTTTGGAGGGTAAGGTTGGGTTACAGTATGTACAGGAGTGGAGTGTGGAGGGTATGACAGTGGACAGTATGTACAGGAGAGGAGTGTGGAGGGTATCACAGTGGGCAGTATGCACAGGAGAAGAGTGTGGAGGGTATGATGGGGCGGTATGTACAGGAGAGGAGCGTGGAGGATATGACAGTGGGCAATATGTACAGGAGAGGAGTGTGGACGATGTCATACTGAGCAGTATGTACATGAGATGTGTGTGGAGGGTATGACAGTGAGCAGTATGTACAGGAGAAGAGTGTGGAGAATATGACAGTGGGCAGTATGTACAGGAGAGGAGTGTGGAGGGTATGACAGCCAGCACTATGTACAATAGAGGAGTTTATGAAAGTGGGCAGTATGTACAGGAGAGGAGTGTGGCCAGTATGATACTAAGCAGTATGTACATGAGATGAGTGTGGAGGGTAAGACAGTGAGCAGTATGTACAGAATGACAGTGGGCAGTATGTATAGGAGAGAAGTGTAGAGGGTATGTCAGTGGGCACTATGTATAGAAGAGGAGTGTGGAGGGTATGACAGTAAGCAGTATGTACAGGAGAGGAGTGTGGAGGGTATGACGGTTGGCACTATGTATAGGAGAGAGTGTGGAGAGTATGACAGTGGGCACTATGTATAGGAGAGGAGTGTGGAGGGTATGACAGTAAGCAGAATGTACAGGAGAGGAGTGTGGAGGGTATGACAGCGGGCGCTATGTATAGGAGAGAAGTGTGGAGGGTATGACAGTGAGCAGTATGTACAGGAGAGAAGTGTGGAGAGTATGACAGTGGGCACTATGTACAGGTGAGGAGGATGAAGGAATCTGGGAAGGAAAAATGGAAAGGTTTGTGGAAGGATGTTTAGGGACTGCTTAGTGGTTAAGCGGGCCATACATGGATTGAAATTCCGCCAATTAAGCAAAGACCAGCCATAGTTGATCTATGTATGGGCTAGCTGGTTTTACACAAGTCAACCTATTAACCGACTTCAGTACAACCAGCCTGTCCGGTTTTTCCCAAAACAATCAGTGCTGCCAGCTATAGTTAGCAACACCGATCATTGTATTCACTGGCAGAACACAATAACACTGAGGAGTGATTCCCCCATCCACAGGTAGGGATGAGCTTTATGTTCTCGTCAAACTCATGTTTGACTCGAACATTGGCTGTCCGCCCGTTCGGCGAACAGCGAACAATTTGGGGTGTTCGCGCCAAATTCGAAAAGCCGCGAAACACCCTTTAAAAAAGTCTATGGGAGAAATCTAAAGTGCTAATTTTAAAGGTTAATATGCAAGTTATTGTCATAAAAAGTGTTTGGGGATCCGGGTCCTGCCCCAGGGGACATGTATCAATGCAAAAATAAGTTTTAAAAACTGCAGTTTTTTCGGGAGCAGTGATTTTAATAATGCTTAAAGTGAAACCATAAAAGTGAAATATTCCTTTAAATTTCGTACCTAGGGGGTGTGTATAGTATGCCTGTAAAATAGCGCTTGTTTCCAGTGCTTAGAACTGTCCCTGCACAAAGTGTCATTTCTGAAGGAAAAAAGTCATTTAAAAGCACTTGCGGCTATAATGAATTGTCGGCTCCCGGCAATACAGAGAACAGTCATTGATAAAAAAAAATGCGTGGGGGTCCCCCCAAATTCAATTACCAGGCCCTTCAGGTCTGGTATAGATATTAAGAGGTAACCCTGCGTCAAATTAAGAAAAAAAAAATAACGCGTCATGGGGGTTTCCGACCTCGGTTATAAAAGAACTGTCAACACTGCTTGCGCGTCATTAGCCGGGAGGCTCCGGTGCAGGGAAGATGTGCGTCGTTCATCGCTGGAGACTCGCCGCATCACTGGAGATACCATAAGTAATATACAAATAATTATTATAAGCACTGTGAGCTCATCCTCTCAGTCTGCTGCAGAGTGTGTCAGCTTGTATTTAAACTGGCCGCTCTGTATGTAGCTTCTGACAGGCTGCGCAATCATATCTCTGTATCTCCGCCGAGCTACAACCTTCGAAGTTGATCTTTTGTTTTTTTGTTTTTTTATTATAATTTTTTTGGGCAAATGGGCCTATCTTGAGAAAGGGGTCTGGAGCTGCATCTCCAACAGCCCCTATTAATCCAGACCTGGGTAAGAGTTAGCACCCCCGGGCAGGTCCCCGTTAGGATAGAAAGTGATGGAGGCTCCACCAGATAGGGAAGAGAGGGGAAATCTTCTGATGGGACAAGGAATCTAGTGACAACTGTCTAGAAGGGGGCTGAGTTCACTTTGGGGAGATTACTTCTCACTTCTCGCTGTGTCACAGAACAGAAAATTAAGGGAAATCTCTCCATTGGGACACAAATTGGCGAGATTCTACTATTCCCTACCACACCCTAAATGGTGAACAATTTGGCTTTAGAATTACTTTAGGAAATATTTGTTACATTATAGAATATATAATATAACATATATTACAACAATTGTGGTATATAAAGTATGTGCAGAGTTTACTGAAAGGCTCACACCTGGTTTCACCAGGACCCTTTAAGCCACACCAAATATTTAGCGCAATGTAGCCACACCCCAACATCTATTTTTTGGGCAGCACTGTATACAGTTAATTTAAGAAAATAAAGCAGCAATTTTTCCGTGTGTTCAGGAGGTTATCTTGCAACCTCCAATGTGTGTTTTTTTTAATTGTGCAAATTTAGGCTGATCAAAGATCTGTACCACCCCCTTCAGTTGCCATAGTAGGATTTAGTATGGGAATTCAGGGGAGACCCGATGTTAGAGATCTCACAAGGACTTTTTAACTTACACTTATTCTGCCATAGAAAGCCATGCACAAATTCTGTATAAGATCAATCAATGACATGTAAAGAGCGAGAACAAAAATTACTGTTTTCTTCTATCTCCAGGACAAATTGATGAACATCTTAATGTCAGACCGCCTTACATACGAGTTCCACACATCAGTAAGGCTGAACTCCACTAAAGCCAAGGACATATAAGACACAACTATGGAGGACAAGGACATACATGTCACTACATCCACCACTGACGACCAGAAGACAGTACAGGACACAACTATGGAGGACAAGGACATACATGTCACTACATCAATCTTGGATGACCAAAAAACTGTACAGGACACAACTATGGAGGACAAGTACATACAGTACATGTCACTGCATCCACCACTGACGACTAGTGATGAGCCGAACACCCCCGGGTTCGGTTCGCACCAGAACTCGCGAACGGACCGAAAGTTCGCACGAACTTTAGAACCCTATTAAATACAATGGATGTGAACGTTCGAAATCTAAAGTGCTAATTATAACGACTAATATGCATGTTATTGTCCTAAAAAGGGTTTGGGAACCCGGGTTCTGCACCAGGGGACATGTAACAATCCAAAAAAAAGTTTTAAAAACGGCCGTTTTTCAGGAGCAGTCATTTTAATGATGCAGAAAGTGACAAAAAAGTCAAATATTCCTTTAAATATCGTACCTGGGGGGTGTCTAAAGTATGCCTGTGAAGTGCCACGTGTTTCCCGTGTTTAGAACTGTCCCTGCACAAAATTACATTTCTAAAGGAAAAAAAGGCATTTAAAACTGCTTGCGGCTTTAATGTAATGTCTGGCCCAGGTAATATGGATGAAAATCTTTAAGAAAAATGGCATAGCTACCCTATCACAGCCCCCCCCCCCCACCCCAGCCCATTACCAGCCCCTTTGGGTCTTGTATGGATATTAAGGGGAACCCCGCACACAAAATAAAAAAGGCCCTATATACATAGATTTCACTTCACTTTCCGTCCCAATGACAAATGTTTTTGGAAAAGTGGGGTTTTTATTGAAACAAGGATTGGTGATAAAGCATCAGTAGAGAGGAGACACCTTTTTCCCATATTAACTCTTACAGGAGAGAATTTGCCTTCCTAGGGGTAGATTTCCTCTCACTTCCTGTTGTATCCTTCCGTTTGCAAGGAGGAGTCGTTTGTAAGTTGGATGTTTGAAAGTAGGGGCCTGCCGTATATACTCAGCTGAAATTTGCCCCTTACATGTTGGTGTTGCCACAACACTGTGAGTCCTCACAGTTACTCTTGGTGGGCGCATGAATGGGCCCTGCAGTGAATTATTAGATCAAGAACTGTAATTGCATGCCCCTGTTGAACAGGGGCTGAAAAATTGGGCCTTTGGTGGTGGTGGTGTTGACACAACACTGTAAGGCCTCACAGTTACTCTTGGTGGGTGCAGGAATGGGCCCTGCTGTGAATTATTAGATCAAGAATTGTAATTGCATGCCCCAGTTGAACAGGGGCTGAAAAATTGGGCCTTTGGTGGTGGTGGTGTTGACACAACACTGTAAGGCCTCACAGTTACTCTTGGTGGGCGCAGGAATGAGCCCTGCTGTGAATTATTAGATCAAGAATTGTAATTACATGCCCCTGTTAAACAGGGGCAGAAAAATTGGGCCTTAGGCACTGGTGCCACAACACTGCAACCCCTCACAGATACTGTACTTGGAGCACAGCAATGAGCCCTGTTGCAAAGTATTGCATCAAAAATCGTAATTACACGCCCCTGTTAAACAGGGGTTGAAAAATTGGGCCTTAGCCACTGGTGCTGGTGCCACGACACTGCAACCTCTCCCAGATACCCTAGTTGGAGTGCAGGAATGAGCCCTGCTGCAAAGCATTGCATAAAAAATTGTAATAACACGCCCCTGTTAAACAGGGGCTGAAAAATTGGGCCTTAGCCACTGGTGGCGGCACCCAGAAACAAAAATGTTCTTCCAAGCTATCATCATCAATCGGATCATTAAGGAGGAGGAGGAGGATAGTCAGTCAACATAACAGGACAGTCTCTCAGCATCAGCATCAGTCTTGAAGGGATGTGACATTTGAAAATAAATGAGTCTGCTATATAAGCTTTAGGTGTTTGGTAGCTGGTGGTGATCCAAGACTGGTTCATCTTTATGAAGGTCAGTCGATCAACAGAGTCGGTGGACAGGCGCACCCTGTGATCCGTGACAAATCCTCCAGCAGCACTGAATGTGCGTTCTGAAAGAACGCTGGATGCAGGACAGGCCAGTAGCTCAATTGCATACTGTGCAAGCTCTGGCCAGTGATCCATCCTCAAGACCCAGTAAGCCAGAGGATTTTCGGTGGGGAAGGTGTCCAAGTCTGACCTTGCCCCTAGGTATTCCTGCACCATGTATATCAGACGCTGGCGATGGTTGCTGGAACCGATCATACCTTGGGGCTGCGGACTAAAGAATTGTCTGAACGCATCGGTCAGACGGCCACCTTCCCCACCGCTCCTTCTTTGACTGACCGAAGCCTCAGCAACTCGTTGTCCAGGACCAGGAGTTTGTAACCTCCCAGTCTCTGGGAACGCGTTGCACAGACCTTTCTGCAAGGCCTCCCGGAGTTGTCTCATCCTCTGCTCCCTCTGCGATGGTAAGATAAGGTCCGCAACCTTACCCTTGTACCGTGGATCAAGGAGAGTGGCCAGCCAGTAATGGTCCCTCTCCTTGATCCGAAGAATACGAGGATCCTTCCGCAGACTTTGCAGGATCAGGGAGGCTATGCAGCGTAGGTTAGCTGAGGCATTCGGTCCGGAGTCCTCTGGGTCACTAAGGACGACATGATCCGCAGCCACCTCCTCCCAGCCACGTACAAGTCCACTGGTTTCTTGGGACTGTAAATCATCCCTAAAATACTGCTGCTGATTATGCTGAGTGCCAGGCTCCACCTCCATGCTGACACAATCCTCCTCCTCCTCCTCCTCTTCTTCCTGTGCAATGGGTGGGACAGAAGGAACACTGTCTGGGTAAAGGGGGCCTTGAGAGGCAAGGAAGTCCTCCTCTTCCTGCCTCTGTTCTGCCTCAAGTGCCCTGTCCATTATTCCACGCAGCGTATGTTCCAACAGGTGGACAAGAGGTACAGTGTCACTGATGCATGCACTGTCACTGCTCACCATCCTCGTGGCCTCCTCAAATGGTGCCAGGACAGTGCATGCATCCCTGATCATGCCCCACTGGCGTGGTGAAAAAATCCGAGCTCCCCTGACCCTGTCCTGGTGCCGTAGTCGCACAGGTACTCATTGATGGCCCTCTGCTGCATGTGCAGCCGCTGCAGCATGGCCAACGTTGAGTTCCACCTGGTGGGCATGTCACATATAAGGCGGTTCTTGGGCAGGTTCAACTCCTTTTGCAGCTCCGCCAGGCGAGCACTGGCATTATAAGATCTGCGGAAATGCACACAGACTTTCCTGGCCTACCTCAGGACATCCTGTAAGCCCGGGTACCTGCCCAAGAACCGCTGCACCACCAGGTTAAGGACGTGAGCCACACAGGGCACATGGGTCAGTTGTCCCTGTAGGAGAGCGGAGAGGAGGTTGGTGCCATTGTCGCAAACTACCATTCCTGGCTTAAGCTGGCGTGGCGTCAACCACCTCTCGGCCTGCCCCTGCAGAGCAGACAGAACCTCTGCCCCAGTGTGGCTCCTGTCCCCCAAACACACCAGCGCAAGCACGGCATGGCATCTTTTTGCCTGCGTACTTGCGTAGCCCCTTGAACGCCTACGGAGCACCGCTGGTTCCGAGGACAAAGCACAGGAAGAGGCCATGGAGGAAGAAGAAGAGGAGGGGGTGGAGGACAGAGGTGTGTCACAACCAGTAGTAGCATTTTGGAGGCGTGGCGGTGGAACAACCTCCAACACTACTGCACCTTGTCCTGCATCCTTCCCAGCTGCCAAAAGAGTGACCCAATGGGCCGTGAAAGAAAGGTAACGTCCCTGTCCATGCCTGCTGGACCATGAGTCAGCGGTAATATGCACCTTACCGCTGACCGCCCTGTCCAGCGAGGCCCAGACATTGCCTTCCACATGCCGGTAGAGAGCCGGAATCGCCTTCCGTGAGAAAAAGTGGCGTTTGGGAACCTGCCACTGAGGAACCGCACATTGCACAAACTCACGGAAGGGGGCCGAGTCTACCAACTGAAAAGGCAGCAATTGAAGCGCTAGCAATTTAGCCAAGCTAGCATTCAACTGCTGGGCATGTGGATGGCTGGGAGTGAACTTCTTTCGACGGTCCAGCAGCTGGGGCAGGGAAATTTGCCTGCTAGAATCGGACGTCGGTGTACTGCTAGCAGAGTGCCCGCAAGTACTTGGCTGTGACACACCTAATTCTACACCTTCATTCCTCTCAGTGCAGGTTTCAGAGAGGACTGAAGGTATAGTGGGGTTGGAGATCCCAGCTGATGCGGTGCAAGAAGAGGTCCGCTTTGTTCTTTGGTGTGGGTCTTTAAGGTAGGCTTGCCAACGAGCTGCATGGCAGGTCAACATATGTCTGGTCAAGCATGTGGTGCCCAAGCGGGTGATGTTTTGGCCACGCGATATACGCTTGAGACATATGTTGCAAACAGCAGCTGTGCGATCTGATGCACTCGACTCAAAAAAGGCCCACACCAAAGAACTTTTTGAATAACGGGCAGAGGCAGTGCCCTGCACAGGCGGAGCTCTGCGGTGTGATTCCGTCGGTGTGCTGCCCTTACGCTGGCCCCCCGAGGGCATCCTGCCTCGTTGGAGATGTGCCTCCTCCTCATCCTTCTCCTCCTCCTCCTCCTCTCTCCTATTAGGCACCCACGTGGAGTCAGTGACCTCATCATCCCCTCCCTCCTCATCACTGGAGCCAATCTGGCAGTATGCTGCAGCTGCTGGAACATGACTGCCAGATTGGTGTCCTTCTTGAGCATCCCCTCTCTCTGCTCTCACGCTACTGCCTTCCTCTAGCTGGGTATCATCATCAGACCCTTCGAAACGCTGGGCAACCTCCTGGAGCATGTACCCAACACTGTGCGCAAACAGTTCGGGGGACTCCTCAGGAGGACATGGTTGGTCTAGGGAAGGAGTGACTGATGATGACATTGATACCAGGGAAGAGGACGCTTTGGCAGCTGCTTTGCCAGTACCCTGAGCCTGGGTGAGAGAGGATGAGGAGGATGAGGAGGGCTTGGTCATCCACTCTACCAAGTCTTCGGCATGATGCGGCTCAACACGTCCAGCTGCCGAAAAGAAGGACAAGCGTGTCCCATGGCCACGTGCTGATGGCGATGCACCGCGTCCACGACCAGCACTGTTGTCTCTAGACACAGATCCCACTTGCCCTCTTTTATTGGCTCCTGACTGTCTGCCTCTCCTTGTTTGCCTTCCAGACATTCTAATGGCCTGCAGGGAAATGGGAAAACCAGCAATAAGGCCTAGCTTCAGGAGTATATTTTGCAGGAATCACACTACGCCTGCTGTAGGTGCTGCAAATGCCTGTTGGTGTAACACACCAGGAAAAAGCAGCAATACAGGCTAACTTCAGGTGTAATATGATCAGGAGGCACACTCCGCCCGCTGTAAGTGCAGCAAATGCCTGTTGGTGTAACACACCAGGAAAAAGCAGCAATACAGGCTAACTTCAGGTGTAATATGATCAGGAGGCACACTCCGCCCGCTGTAAGTGCCGCAAATGCCTGTTGGTGTAATACACCAGGAAAAAGCAGCAATACAGGCTAACTTCAGGTGTAATATGATCAGGAGGCACACTCCGCCCGCTGTAAGTGCCGCAAATGCCTGTTGGTGTAACACACCAGGAAAAAGCAGCAATACAGGCTAACTTCAGGTGTAATATGATCAGGAGGCACACTCCGCCCGCTGTAAGTGCCGCAAATGCCTGTTGGTGTAATACACCAGGAAAAAGCAGCAATACAGGCTAACTTCAGGTGTAATATGATCAGGAGGCACACTCCGCCCGCTGTAAGTGCCGCAAATGCCTGTTGGTGTAACACACCAGGAAAAAGCAGCAATACAGGCTAACTTCAGGTGTAATATGATCAGGAGGCACACTCCGCCTGCTGTAAGTGCCGCAAATGCCTGTTGGTGTAACACACCAGGAAAAAGCAGCAATACAGGCTAACTTCAGGTGTAATATGATCAGGAGGCACACTCCGCCCGCTGTAAGGGCTGCAAATGCCTGTTGGTGTAACACACCAGGAAAAAGCAGCAATACAGGCTAACTTCAGGTGTATAATGTGCAGGAGGCTTAGCAACAATGACACTGACACTGTCCCCTGCCTATCCTTCTCTCTCCCTGCACACAAGGTTTATCAAAGTATATGACACTGACACTCTCCCTGCCTATCCTTCTCTCTCCCTGCACAGAAGGTTTAGCAAAGAATATGACACTGACACTGTCCCCTGCCTATCCTTCTCTCTCCCTGCACACAAGGTTTATCAAAGTATATGACACTGACACTCTCCCTGCCTATCCTTCTCTCTCCCTACACACAACGTTTAGCAAAGAATATGACACTGACACTCTCCCTGCCTATCCTTCTCTGTCCCTACACACAAGGTTTAGCAAAGAATAGATTTGACACTGTCCCTGCCTATCCTTCACTTTCCCTGCTCCGGAACACACTACACGAGGCCGCCGCGCTGGCGGCCTTTTATAGTGTGGAGCGTGTACTAAACCCCCTCAGCTATAATTGGCCACAGGCATCATGCCTGTGGCCAATCATTGCTCTCCTCGCTGCCGGCGCTGTGATTGGGCAAGCATGCAGGGTCACAGTGCATGCTTGGCCAATCACAGCGCCGGGATTACACTGCGATGGCGCAGTGCATTGTGGGCCGTTCGTGTCACTCGAATTTGGCGCGAACGGCCCAAATCGTTCGTTGTTCGCCGAACGCGCGAACAGCCGATGTTCGAGGCGAACTTATGTTCGACTCGAACACCGAGCTCATCCCTACTGACGACCATAAGACAGTAGTACAAGATACGACTATGGAGGACGAGGACATACATGTCACTACATCCACCACTACTGATGACCAGAAGACAGTACAGGACACAACTATGTAGGGCGAGGGCATGTCACTACATCCACAAATGATGACCAGAAGACAGTATGGGACACACCTATGGACGGTAAGGTCAAATAATGTTACTACATCAACCACTGAGCACCAGGAAATTGTACAGGACACAACTACAGAGGACAAGAACATGCATGTCACTACATCCACCAATGACGACCACATAACTGTGCAGGACACAACTATGAAGGACAAAGACATACATGTCACTATATCCACCAATGAAAACCACAAGACAGTATAGGACACAACTATGGAGGACAAGGACATGCATGTCACCCCACATCCACCACTGAGGACCAGAAGACAGTAAAGGACACAACTATGGTGGACAAGAACACACATGTCACTACGTCCAGCAATGACCACCAGAAGACTGTACAGGACACAACCATGGAGGACAATGACATGCACATCACTCCATCAACCAATAACGAACAGAAGACTGTACAGTCTGAGATTATGAGGGCAACAATACTGCAGTCAATCCATTCACTGATGACAACAATACTGCAGTCAGTCCATACATCGAAGACAGCAGTACTGTAGTCAGTCCATCCACGAGGACAACAATACTGCAGCCTGGCCATCCATAAAGGATAACAATACTGCAGCCTGTCCATCCACTGAGGACAACAATACTGCAGCCAGTCTATCCACCGAGGACAACAATACTGCACCCAGTCTGTTGTGCTTATGAAGGAAAATTTTCCTGCACAGTATTTATGATTTAAGTAATTTTTAACAATGATTTTTTTAAGATACAGGTTCAATCAAATATGACCACAGTCTAAAAATATGAAATTGATTCACCAGACATGTAATCATACAAAATAGTTATACATAACTTGGTTGACAAAAACAAACGTTACATGAAATTAAAATACCGACTGCGTTACATAAAATCTTGAAAAATTGAAACACCCGCTAAATGGAGGGTAGTACTCTTGACATGACACAGCAATAATAAACTTCCCTGTAGAATCAATAACCTTGTAAAATGACAATTAGACAGAATGTCTGTATTTCACAAATTTGACCGCTACTATACTGCAGGTAAGTAAGTGGTTAACAACGTGAAATAAAATTAGACGTTTGTTATGTCAATAAGATGGAAACTATGCAAATTAAAAATATTGAAAATGTAATCTTTAGAGAAAAATCTACAAGACGGTTATTGATTCGAGAGAAGAATTATCAATTGTAGAATACTCAATAAATCAATATTTAAGAGAACACAAATGAATATACGGTAAAAATCAACATGACATAATAACCCGTTCCAAAACGGCTACTGGCCTGACTTGCTAGTTACCAGAGTTTTTAAAATGGCTGCCGTGGCTTTTAAGATGGCTACTCTTAAAGAGGAATTACTTCTTGTGACCTCCAAGTTCCAAAGCATAAGGTGTTAAGGAATCTTTATTGGGGAAATTGGAGGGGTTTGAGCTTTGGAGGCAGAAGGGAATAAGATATATGCCACAGCTATTTGAGGAAGATCAGATGAAGTCCTTTAGTGCACTAAGCAAAGAATATAATATTCCAAATCAAAGATTTTTTCAGTTTCTCCAGCTTAGGCACGCGATAAAAACACAGGGGCGTACACAGGAACTTAAATTCAATAAGTCAGTGGTGATAGCCTTGTTAGACAAGATGGGACAAAAAAAAAAAAAAAAGGGTTTGATATCACAATTATATGACATATTATTTGATAAATTTAAAAAAACGGTGGACATACCAGCAAGATTAGCCTGGTCGGGGGATATTGGGACAATTTCAGATGAACAGTGGGCACAGGCACTAACAGCAATACCTCAGGCCTCTTTATCCCCAACACAAAATTTAACACAACTATTTATTTTACATAGGGCACATTATACACCAGAGAAATTATTTAAATGGAAATGTAGAGACACAGATCGATGTCCTAGATGTAAAGGGAGAGCAGCCAACCTAATACATATGATGTGGAGATGCCCCAAACTTCATCGTTATTGGTCCGGGGTGGTATCTATGATTAATAGGGTACTTGAGAGTGGGATCCTCAATGAGCCTGGAGGATGTCTTCTGGGCATATTGGACGAATCGACAATCCCAGTGGAATGCATGATTTCAATAAATAGAAGTTTATTTCAGGCTCGTAAGCTTATTGCGCAAAAATGGATTTCACAATATCCTCCCACCGTAGAAGAGTGGAAAATACAAATAAGGGAAACGATAATTAAAGAAAAATATATTTTTTTACACAGAGGCTCCCCAGAGAAATTTGTAAAAATATGGAGAGGGTGATGTGATATTTTGGAGATATGAGAGGAGGTGGGACGGGGGGGGGGGAGAGGGGTGTTTTAGAGCTGGGGGTAAGGAGGAGGCAGTTTATTTAATTTTTTTTTCTTCTTTCTCTCCATTCACCCTCATAACGCGGGCATGGGTTGTATGTTGTACTGTATGTTTTTGGTTGTTTTTGTTTTTTGTATGTATGTAAGAAATAATAATAAAAAGATGATTTGATCAAAAAGGAATCTTTATGAATGTAGAAGTGTGAATTGATGAATGGAGTGTGTGTGTGTGTCTGCGTGTGTGATTGATTGTAATTGAGTGTTCTTAAGTGTCCCTTCTCCATGGCACCTCTCATACTTTATACCATCTGGGACAATAAGCTCATAAAATTATAATAAGCTCAGCCCAGAAGGTATGGCTTATTTTCCATTGGTTGGAAAAATGATTTACTTTAGTGAATTTAGGTAATAAATTAAAATTTACACAGTGAAGGAAGTTTCCCGCTCAGGCCAATGACGTAGGCGGGGTCTGACATACCGAGGGGGCGGACCTGATGGGGAACTTTGTTCGCTGTGTAATACATGTATAGACCCGCCCCTTCTCGCGTTCCGCATCTGGTCCGCTGAGCGGACCTGATGGGGAACTTTAGAAGGGCGGGTCTATACATTCAAAACACAGCGGAGGAAGTTCCCCATCAGGTCCGCACAGGCACAACCAATGATGGACAGCGCTGGACATCGGGATCGCCGTGGGACACTGGATTTCATCGCTGGAATGTGTTTTTTTTTTTTTAATAAAGGACTTTTCCAAGGTGTTTGTGTGTTTTTATTTACATTTTTTGACACTTTCTTTGTGAAATGGTAGGGGTACAATGTACCCCTTACCAACTCACATAGGGGGGTGGGATCTGGGGGTCCCCTTTGTTAAAGGGGTCTTTCAGATTCCGATAAGCCCCCTGCCCGCAGACCCCCACACCCACCGGGCAAGGGTTGTGGGGATGAGGCCCTTGTCCCCATCAACATGGGGATATCCTCCCCATGTTGAGGGCATGTGGCCTGGTACGGTTCAGGAGGGAGGGGGGCCGCTCTCTCATCCCCCCCTCTTCCCCTGCGGCCGGCCAGGTTGCGTGCTCGGATAAGGGTTTGGTGTGGATTTTTGGGGGGACTCCGCGCCATCTTTTTTTCAATTTGGGGTGGAGTTCCCCTTAAAATCCATGCCAGATCTCAAGGGCCTGGTATGGATATTTAGGGGGAACCCCACGCCATTTTTTTTTTTTTTTTATCAATGACTTTTCTATGTATTGATAAAAGCCGAAAATTCATTAATAGCCGCGAGTGAGTTTTAAATGACTTCTTTTCCTTCAAAAGTGACACTTTGTGCAGGGACAGTTCTAAGCACGGGAAACATGCGCGACTTTACATGCATATCATACACACCCCCCAGGTACGAAATTTAAAGGAATATTTCACTTTTATTTTTTCATTTTAAGCATTATTAAAATCACCGGTCCCGTAAAAACGTCTATTTTTTAAACCTTTTTTTGCATTGATACATGTCCCCTGGGGCAGGACCCGGGTCCCCAAACACTTTTTATGACAATAACTTGCATATTAGCCTTTATAATTAGCACTTTAGATTTTGAACGTTCGAGTCCATTGTATTTAATAGGGTTCTAAAGTTCACACGAACATTCTGTCTGTTCGCAGGTTCTGGTGCGAACCGAACAGGGGGGTGTTCGGCTCATCCCTGATAGTCACGATTCATGTCTTTCATAACACTGATTGGCATCTTAAAACAATTTGTTCTACATCAAAATCTTATATTTTTACCTTACGACAGAATTATTATTGGGTCAGTAGACACTAAAATCATAATTGTATCTATGACCTGGAATATAATAAATAATTTGAGAGACTTATAATCAAATATAGGTATTTTAAAATAATACTGAATGCACAAATTTCAAATGTCTTCCTAAAAGTGTTTTGAAATGAACTTTGGACAGACTCAATGAATATTTAGATAGAGTTTAGCTGTATACACAATTTCTAGAGTCTAAACAATGGGTTCTGTTTGATAAGGGTGATTTCTCTGTGAGAACAGTCCAGTTGGGTATCTGTGTAACCTTTACGGCAGTGTTGGGTCTATCCTTTTATCTACCCAACAAGGACAGGTAAATATCTTTTGGGTTCGTGAAAAGGAGCACTATTGTTCAGGAGACTCTGTTTCAACGTAAGGTTTGTATAATTTTAGGATGGTTGATCCATTGAAACTTGGAAATCATATCAAGTCATGGTGACCTTTAGTTCACCTGTCTTGAGGCCTAACTGAATTTAATATCTCCACCAGAAGATTATGAAATGTATTATTTCTTCATCATAATTACAGCCTGTCCATCCACCGAGGACCACAATACTGCAGCCTGTCCATCCACCGAGGACAACAATACTGCCTGCAGACAGTCCATACACCGAGGATAACGATACTGCAGTCAGTCCATCCACCAAGGACAACAATACTGCAGTCAGTCCATCCACCGAGGACAACAATACTGCAGTCAGTCCATCCACCGAGGACAACAATACTGCAGGCTGTTCATCCACCGAGGACAACAATACTGCAGCCTGTTAATCCACCGAGGACAACAATCCTGCAGCCTGTCCATCCTCCGAGGACTACGATTCTGCAGTCAGTCCATTCCAGTGAGGACAACAATACTGCAGTCAGTCCTCTCACTGAGGAAGAGAAAACAGAAGTAAGTCCATCCATCAGTAAGGTCAAGAAAGCAACTGAATGGAGATGCGTAAAATTAAGCACATCTCTCTTACACTCAAGCCACAGTCCAATATCAAGCCATCTATCTTCATCCATTGCACTCATCAATGGTGTTGAGATTCTGCAATCTTCATCCATCAGCAGCACAAAGCATGAGATCGCCTTTACCATACCCATCCAGCATTGTCATTAAAGAGGAAGTAAACCCTCTGGAAAAAAAAAAAAACACCCTGCAAGACAAAGGCATAATGAGCTAGTAGGCATAGCGTACTAGCTCATAATGAATTACTTACCTGAGATCGAAGCCCCCGCAGCGGTTCTCGTTCTCCTCCTCTGTCGCCGCCATGTCTCCCGGAGTGACTGACCGGAGCCGAGATGACGTCACTCCTGCGCACATTAGAAACGACACGCTCAGTGCACCTGTGCGCCGTTGTCTATGGCGCATGCGCCGTAGACATCGGTGCCTGTCTTTTGCAAATATCTCCTAAACCGTGTAGGTTTAGAAGATATTTCTTGCACCTACAGGTAAGCCTTAATCTAGGCTTACCTGTAGGTAAAAGTGGTCTGTAAGGGTTTACAACCACTTTAAGGTTCAGTCATGGGTACTCTCCAATGAACATATAACCTGTTATGGAATCCTTGGACAGGGGCCCTCGGAAAGGTAAAGTTGGCCTCTCATCCCACCATTGACCAGAAGCTGGCGGTTAAATTTATGCAAAAGAGAAAATGACTTGATGATGATTGCGAGATGTCCCTTAGGCACTGAGTGCTGAATTGTGAGAGGCGGAAGAGAGTTTCACTTGTGTCCCATGTCAGGTTTTTCCCGAGGGCTCCAGATGTAGTGGATGGAAAGCAGTATGGGGAAGAGCAGATCTCTAGACCGCCTCCTTCAAGCCTCGTGGTTGGTTAGGTAAGGCCCCTTTCACACTGCTGCAACTTCAAAGTCGCGTGATTTTACAGCGATTTGGTAGCCGCAATTTTGACGTGATTTGCTGCGATTTCAGGAAATGCCTGTGTAAATTTGTCTATGTCTACTCGCATGAAAGTCAGACCAAAGTAATACAGGGTCTACTTTGAAGTTGGCACAACTTGAACTCGCACATATATGAATGGTTGTCTTTGGAAATCATAGGGAAGACTTGTCATGCAACTTTGTAGTCCCAAGTCGCAGGACAAGTCGCACAAGTTTGAAAGGGGCCTAAAATGTACAGAGTAGAGTTGTTATTTAAATAAACCACATTTTAAGAGGCTGCCATTGCTGACCTTCTTTTAAAATTGCTAGTTGGCTGGTTGCTTATGGTCTCAAAATGTTGAGTCACTAAAAACAACAGCTAGTAAGACGGGAGAAGTCAGGACTCCTGATCTACATGTAGCTTCCAGGATAGTGAACCAAATAAATGAATTCCTTGGATCACCAGAACAGCCAGACAAGGCTAGCATTGCAATAAGGATAGTATAGCAATGGCGGCCAATGTAGTGTCTCTGTCCGGTTTTCCTAAATTATGTGTGTGTCTCTGTCTATTCCCCCACAAAATGAAAATCCTGCATGTCTATAATGTAAACTTTACCTCTTATTTTCTCACAGAATAATCTCATCTTTGTCATGGAATGCCTGAGCAGAGGGAATCTCTTTGATGTCTTGGTTGCAGCTGCTCCATTTCCTAAGGAACCTATAAGGTGAGATCAATAATGGGGTCACTCTGGAGTCAGGGGTGATTGACCATTGAGAACAGGCAGTGACGTAGTCAGCCCCTTCACCTGAGCTCTGTGCTATGCTTTGCGTCTATCTATTAAGGTTCTTGCGGTAAAACCAAGGAAGCTTAGACTTCTGTAGTGTATCAATGCTTTACTAAACGGGAAAAATTTGCACATACAACTGTAGGATGCACAATACAACACAATTCATAGCTTAGAGCTACTGATCCCTGAAAGAGTTCAGTCTAAACTTGAGGCTGTTACCCCTACCAGGGTCTCTATACGGCTCGATCAGCTGCCTCCACCCGTCTAATACATAGACTTCCAATCACTGATTCGATCCTGATCCGAGAGTCACGTGCTGTTCGGGGACTTAGAGTTGGCCCTCCTGGAGGAGAAAATTTCCCTTTATGCAGATGACGCACTACTCTATCTTCATAATGCTGACGCCTCGTTGCAGGCGGCTCTGCAGATCTTTGAGGAGTTTGGGTGCTTCTCCGGGGTTAGGATCAACTGGTCAATATCTGTCCTGTTCCCGCTGGATCCTCGGGCACGGAGTGGGGCATCCCAGACCCCGTTGCTCTGGGTAGAGGAGTTTAAATACCTCGGGATTGTGGTGTCCAGGGACCTACGGGACTTTCGCCGCCTCAACCTGCAGCCTATTGTCATGAGACTTAAGGAACATTGCTCCAGATAGAGGGAATTGCCCCTTAATCTACTCGGGCGCATAAATGTGTTGAAAATGCTATTTTTATCCAGATTCAATTATGTGTTTTGGAACTGTCCGATTTGACTCCCCAACTCTTTTTTTAAGGAGTTGGATGTCTGCATAGGCTCCTTTATCTGGAAGGGTTCTTTCCCTAGGCTAGCCAGGTCCACCTTGCAACTTCCGGTCCACTGTGGGGGACTTGCACTCCCCAACTTCCTGGTGTATTATTGGGCAGTGATCCTGGTTACTGTAAAATGGTGGTTTGAGCAATCTAGGATGAACGCAGCCACCTGCTTGGAGGCTGCCATGCTGGGATCAATCAGGGAGTTGGGGAATCTGTTATATAGAGGAGCTGCTGCACACCCTTCGCTTCCGAGACCCACCAAGACGACCCTTAAGGTGTGGGCCACTGCTCGGAAGAGGTTCTTACGCCCGCACCAATACTCTCCTTTTTGTCCACTATGGGGTAATCCTTCCCTCCCCCACTTTAGGACGATACCTGATCCGCAATTGTGCGCCGGGTATGGGATCAAAACCCTCCAGGATTTAATTTGCTCGGGGACGTTGTTGTCCTTCTGAGATCTAGTTGCCAAATATGGGTTGCCAGAGCGGATGCTGTTTAGGTACTATCAGCTGAGGCACGCAGCTAGGGCCCAATTCCCCCAGACTATCAGCCTGACCACTGACCCTATTGAGGAGATTCTAGCTCAGGAAACGCTTAAGAAAACGCTCTCTACACTTTACCTCGCCCTCTTGGAGGTTGACTCACCTAAGATGAACGCTCACTGGGAGAAGTGGCGGTCTGATATTCCCAGCCTGGATAGGGAAACATAGGAGGAATGTTTTGAGGATGGATCGAAATTAATGATATAATCTAGGGATAAGCTGTTGCAAACCGAATTCCTGCATCGTATCTATTACATGCCTCAGAGACTGCATCAGATATACCCTGATAGATCTTCCAGTTGCCCGAGATGCCATTCCTCTGATGGCACATTTATTCATATGTTCTGGACCTGTCCCTCAGTGGGGTCATTTTGGGCTGGGGTATTTGAATGTATTAATATGCGTCTCGCACTGTCTCTCCCGGTATCACCCGAATTGGCCCTGCTTGGGATACATGACGATGACCAAAGGCCCCGGTACACAAAGTTGCTCGTATCTATGCTGTTATTTTACGCCAAGAAGGAAATTCTTAAGAACTGGTCCTCCCCCTCTCCCCCAAGGTTGACTCATGGGACTCCTTTGTTAATGCAGTTATGCCAATGTATAAGTTGACTTATATTAATAGAGGATGTCCTAAGAAATTTGACCGGGTCTAGGTTCCCTGGACCCAACAGTTTTAATTATATGTTGGAGGCAGGGTTGGGACGCGTATTTGCTCTTCCCACCCCCTCCCTCCCTCGAACAAAAAGATGGGGTATGGGATCATGATAATCCCTGGGTTGTTATTCAATAATGGGTGTGACTGTAACCATGCCTTGTTGTTATGCATAGATGCTTATGTTAGGCATTGGCTTCCTGTTTTGTCTTCTCTGCCTGTTTTTGCATTGCTTCTGAACGTGATATGTATGTCTATCATTTGGTATATAATGTCTTCTCAATAAAGACCAACCTTCTTTGTTAAAAAAAAAAAAAAAAACATACCTCATTAAGAACAGATCCATTTCCCAAAGTTAAGATGGTTGAACATTAGTCACGCATGTGCAGTAGCGTGTGTACGTAGCTCCGACTGACGCGTTTCATCAGAGGTGACATTATCAGGGGTACGTAAACACGCTGAATACCACACTTAAATACTGTACAATAAGGCAAGGAAGCGCTTCCATTGGTTGATCCAACGGAAGCACCTATGTATTAAGTAAGGCTCTGTGTTGATGTTACCGGTTTTCTAGTGGCCACTGGCTGCAATTCAGAAGCTCGCTCAGGTAGGTGAAGCCATAGAATTTCTTCTGCTTCTATGGAGCTATAGGCCTCCCATGGCCTACATATTGAATGAATTCATCCCCTGGCACTCCTTCAGTCATAAACCTGGAAAAAGAAAAAAGCATTTTGTCAATGTTTTTGATTGATACAGAAACATTCCTAGAAATCTCTGCATTGTGCAGAGACTCCTCCCTTATATGTATACTTACATGTCCTGATGGAAATGGAGGCAGTGAGTTCCCTTCCTCTGTGTCCTTCCAGTCCACCTTTGATAAGAATGGGTGTTCTCTGATATTTCTTACTCGCCTCACCCGCTTCTCTTGCCCTTTACTGTACCATAGGAACTGTAAAGAGGAACAAAATATAAAAGGAAACACTGGAATAACATGAACACTCTCTGAACAATAGAACTCCCTTGTAATATTTAATTTTTCATTTTACTTTCTAACCTGCTACTGTGTCCTGATTGGATTGGATGGTAGCATGGTGCTTTATTAGTGTCCTATTAGTTCAGAAGAGCTTTCACAGAAAAGAAACATTAGATATTTTTTGGATTGGACTTTCTAAGAGTTTAAAAAAAAAAGGAACACAAGGGCTGCTGCTTTCCTTATGATAGGTGAAGGCAGATCCTTCCATTAAGCAGTCAGCTTGCTGAAAGTACTGCTACAATCTCCATTAATGTGTGCAGGTGGGAAAGTGAAATCATGTTTTCTAAAATCCTATTAAGATATATGCAACCTGGAAAGGACTTTGTCTCTTAAAAGATGTAAAAGCTCAGTGTATACAGTACTTACCCTCTTATGATGTCATAGAAATTAGTGCCCAATAAATGTGGATAATCCAGTTCCATGGTGGTCACTATCATCCATACTTCCTCTAAGAACTCATTACCGGTAAGAAATGCCATCTCATATACTACTACTCCCAGGGAGTAATAATCAGCCATGTCAAAGTGTGAAAGTAGAGAAAGAATCATGAGCTCATTGTCAGGCCAGGCAGAGGACAGAGGTCACTCCATGATGGTATATGTGATCTATGAAGCCTCCCAGGGGACTTAAAATTGTGCTCAAAAGACATCAAACTAAGGGAGAGCTTTTGAATATTGGAGGTGCGGCTTTAGGTCTTCCAGAGACACAAAAGGAAATTCGTTAAAATCTCTCAAATCAAGGTAAATTTCCCCAGAACAGACATCCCTATTGAAGGTTTCTCCTCACCCCATGTTGTGAGGAGAATTCTAAAACTTTGGCTCTCCCCCTACTTTCTTTCTCAATGACAATGTTCACCAATACAAACAGATGGTGTCCCAATGTGGACACAGACACCTATGTATAGCTGACAGAGGGTCTAACCCTTCCCCACTCTTACCAAAACAAAAAAATAAAGATTTTGCCTACGCTTTAATAGTCAATTTTAAAGAGGCAGATAAAGGTATACTGATCCCAATAGCTCGGTGTTCACAATCGCTCATGATGTTAAATTGAAGGAGTAGAGCAGGTGGGAAATTCCTGAAGCATTTATCCCATTTGTATGTGTGAATCAGGCCAAACAGAGCCAGCCATCTACACTCAGCCTCACTGTCCCCTACAAATAAGTTCCAACATTGCTGCAGTTCTCAGAGATTCCTACCTTTTGTTGGGGATATAGTTCCAGCCTGGAAACTCACTGAGAGTAACCAGGGCACCAGTGGAGAAGTTCTTAATTTAATGAAAAGTGAGCCCCCTTTATTTCATCTTTATATCCCATAATAACAAACATTGCAATTAGGTATAATATTAGGTGAATAGCAGGTATCTTACCCTCGTGTCTCAGTTCGATCTTGAGTCCTCATGGACACTGATGACCACCAAGCCGAAATTAGAAACTCTGATGTGGCCAGCGTCATTCAAGAGGATAGGCTTGATGTCCTTGTGGACGATCTCTTTAGAATGCAGAAACTGCAGACTGCAGAGCATTTCCGCTATGACGTATCTGGTGGGGAAAGAGATATATAAATAAGCATCCCAAATCATCACAGATCAAATCTAAAGATGAAGTGAATTCGCCCTATAGTACATAGATAGGGGTATGAATAGACAGGGTGTGTTGCTATGGCCATTTTTATTGTCTTGATAGTAATAATATAGAGTTAGGTTTAGTAAGAGCATATGTTTCCACCTCCATTGATATGTAAATAAACCAGATGGATAGGTTTTGGAGCTGAGACAGGAAGTTCTCGGCAGGATGTGATGTGCAGGAGTTAGGGGGAGGAGATTTAGCTTTTGAAAAGAGACATGTGTTTAGAAAGGAGATGTGTTTGGAAGGACAATGGAGTAACACATGGCTGCCGGAAGCTGGAGAGTTTTGGAGAACTTTTGAGTTGGACTCTGAGCAAGGAACCAAGGAACCCTAAGTTGAGTAACTGTTTAGTTTACTTAATGCGTACATATTGTACATGCTTATATTTGTAGGTCTATATTTTCACTTTTCACTTTTTTACTACACTTTTACTTACACGCCTACTAATCTACACTACTTTGTAAGTGTGATTCTTTTTATGTTTTAATAAACTAGCCTTTTACTGTATTACGCTATGGTGGATTTTTCTTTCTCTGCCATGTTACATCTGATTTGTTGAGAGTGATTGGAAGTCCATGTATTAGACGGGTGGAGGCAGCTGATCGAGCCGTATAGAGACCCTTGCAGGGGTAAAAGCCGCAAGTTTAGACTGATCTCTTTCAGGGATCAGTAGCTCTGGTTAGGGATGAGCCGAACACCCCCCTGGTTCGGTTCGCACCAGAACCTGCGAACGTACCGAAAGTTCGCTCGAACTTTAGAACCCTATCAAATACAATGGACGCGAACGTTCGAAATCTAAAGTGCTAATTATAACGGCTAATATGCATGTTATTGTCCTAAAAAGAGTTTGGGGACCCGGGTTCTGCATGTATCAATGCAAAAAGAAGTTTTAAAAACGGCCGTTTTTTCGGGAGCAGTCATTTTAATGATGCATAGAGTGAAAAAAAAAGTGAAATATTCCTTTAAATATCATACCTGGGGGGTGTCTAAAGTATGCCTGTGAAGTGGCATGTGTTTCCGGTGTTTAGAACTGTCCCTGCACAAAATGACATTTCTAAAGGAAAAAAAGCCATTTAAAACTGCTTGCGGCTTTAATGTCATGTCTTGTCCTGGCAATATGGATGTAAATCTTTGAGAAAAATGGCATGGCTACCCCATCACCCCCCCTACCCCAGCCCATTACCAACCCCTTTGGGTCTTGTATGGATATTAAGGGGAACCCCGCACCCAAAAAAAAAAAAGGCCCTATATACTCTGAACAGCAGTATACAGGCGGTGCAAACAAGACAGGGACTGTAGGTTTGTTCTTAAGTAGAATCTGTTTGTAATTTTGAACAGGTACATTGTTTAAGTGTAGCTCCAGCCCAAAAATATATTTTTAAGCTTTTTGGAAAACATAGGAAAGGGTTATCACCCCTGTAACATTTGTTTTGCTGTCGGTGCACCTGTTCAGAAGATTTCACTTCACTTTCCGTCCCAATGACAAATGTTTTTGGAAAAGTGGGGTTTTTATTGAAACAAGGATTGGTGATAAAGCATCAGTAGAGAGGAGACACCTTTTTTCCCATATTAACTCTTACAGGAGAGAATTTCCCTTCCTAGGGGTAGATTTCTTCTCACTTCCTTTTGTCTCCTTCCGTTTGCAAGTAGGAGTCGTTTGTAAGTTGGATGTTTGAAAGTAGAGGCCTGCAGTATATACTCTGCTGAAATTTGCCCCTTAGATGTTGGTGTTGCCACAACACTGTGAGCCCTCACAGTTACTCTTGGTGGGCGCTGGAACGCCCTGCTGTGAACTATTATATCAGAAATTGTAATTACATGCCATTGGTTAACAGTGGTAGGAAAAATTGGGCCTTTGGTGGTGGTGCTGGTGCTACAACACTGTCAGCCCTCACAGTTACTCTTGGTGGGCGCATGAATGGGCCCTACTGTTAATTATTAGATCAAGAATTGTAATTGCATGCCCCTGTTGAAGAGGGGCAGAAAAATTGGGCCTTTGGTGGTGGTGGTGGTGGTGGTGTTGCCACAACACTGTAAGCCCTCACAGTTACTCTTGGGGGGTGCAGGAATGGGCCCTGCTGTGAATTATTAGATCAAGAATTGTAATTACATGCCCCTGTTGAACAGGGGCAGAAAAATTGGGCCTTAGGCACTGGTGCCACAACACTGCAACCCCTCACAGATACTGTACTTGGAGCACAGTAATGAGCCCTGTTGCAAAGTATTGCATCAAAAATTGTAATTACACGCCCCTGTTAAACAGGGGCTGAAAAATTGGGCCTTAGGCACTGGTGCTGGTGCCACGACACTGCAACCTCTCCCAGATATTCTAGTTGGAGTGCAGGAATGAGCCCTGCTGCAAAGCATTGCATAAAAAATTGTAAGTACACGCCCCTGTTAAACAGGGGCTGAAAAATTGGGCCTTAGGCACTGGTGCTGGTGCCACGACACTGCAACCTCTCCCAGATATTCTAGTTGGAGTGCAGGAATGAGCCCTGCTGCAAAGCATTGCATAAAAAATTGTAAGTACACGCCCCTGTTAAACAGGGGCTGAAAAATTGGGCCTTAGGCACTGGTGCTGGTGCCACGACACTGCAACCTCTCCCAGATACTCTAGTTGGAGTGCAGGAATGAACCCTGCTGCAAAGCATTGCATAAAAAAATTTAATTACATGCCCCTGTTAAACAGGGGCTGAAATTACAAAAATTGGGCCTTAGCCACTGGTGGCGGCACCCAGAAACAAAAATGTTCTTCCAAGCTATCATCAGGAATCGGATCATTGAGGAGGAGGAGGATAGTCAGTCAACATAACAGAACAGTCACTCAGCATCAGCATATGCAGTCTTGAAGGGATGTGACATTTCAAAATAAATTATTCTGTTATATCAGCTTCAGGTGCTTGGTAGCTGGTGGTGATCCAAGACTGGTTCATCTTTATGAAGGTCAGTCGATCAACCGAGTCGGTGGACAGGCGCACCCTGTGATCGGTGACAAAGCCTCCAGCAGCACTGAATGTGCGTTCCGAAAGAATTCTGGATGCAGGACAGGCCAGTAGCTCATTTGCATACTGTGCAAGCTCTGGCCAGTGATCCATCCTCAAGACCCAGTAAGCCAGAGGATTTTCGGTGGGAAAGGTGTCCAAGTTTGACCTTGCCCCTAGGTATTCCTGCACCATGTATATCAAACGCTGGCGATGGTTGCTGGAACCGATCATACCTTGGGCTGCGGACTAAAAAATTGTCTGAACGCATCGGTCAGAAGGCCACCTTCCCCACTGCTCCTTCTTTGACTGACCGAAGCCTCAGCAACTCGTTGTCCAGGACCAGGAGTTTGTAACCTCCCAGTCTCTGGGAACACATTGCACAGACCTTTCTGCAAGGCCTCCAGGAGATGTCTCATCCTCTGCTCCCTCTGCGACAGTAAGATAAGGTCCGCAACCTTACCCTTGTACCGTGGATCAAGGAGAGTGGCCAGCCAGTAATGGTCCCTCTCCTTGATCCGAAGAATACGAGGATCTTTCCGCAAACTTTGCAGGATCAGGGAGGCCATGCAGCGTAGGTTAGCTGAGGCATTCAGTCCGGAGTCCTCTGGGTCACTAAGGACGACATGATCCGCAGCCACCTCCTCCCAGCCACGTACAAGTCCACGGGTTTCTTGGGACTGTAAATCATCCCTAAAAGACTGCTGCTGTTGATGCTGAGTGCCAGGCTCCACCTCTATGCTGACACAATCCTCCTCCTCCTCCTCGTCATCTTCCTGTGCGATGGGTGGGACAGAAGGAACACTGTCTGGGTAAAGGGGGCCTTGAGAGGCAAGGAAGTCCTCCTCTTCCTGCCTCTGTTCTGCCTCAAGTGCCCTGTCCATTATTCCACGCAGCGTATGCTCCAACAGGTGGACAAGAGGTACAGTGTCACTGATGCATGCACTGTCACTGCTCACCATCCTCGTGGCCTCCTCAAATGGTGCCAGGACAGTGCATGCATCCCTGATCATGCCCCACTGGCGTGGTGAAAAAAACCAGAGCTCCCCTGACCCTGTTCTGGTGCCGTAGTCGCACAGGTACTCATTGATGGCCCTCTGCTGCATGTGCAGCCGCTGCAGCATGGCCAACGTTGAGTTCCACCTGGTGGGCATGTCACATATAAGGCGGTTCTTGGGCAGGTTCAACTCCTTTTGCAGCTCAGCCAGCCGAGCACTGGCATTATATGATCTGCGGAAATGCACACAGACTTTCCTGGCCTGCCTCAGGACATCCTGTAAGCCCGGGTACCTGCCCAAGAACCGCTGCACCACCAGGTTAAGGACGTGAGCCACACAGGGCACATGGGTCAGTTGTCCCTGTCGGAGGGTGGAGAGGAGGTTGGTGCCATTGTCACAAACCACCATTCCTGGCTTAAGCTGGCGTGGCATCAACCACCTCTTGGCCTGCCCCTGCAGAGCTGACAGATCCTCTGCCCCAGTGTGGCTCCTGTCCCCCAAACATACCAGCGCAAGCACGGCATGGCATCTTTTGCCTGCGTACTTGCGTAGCCCCTTGAACGCCTACAGAGCACCGCTGGTTCCGAGGACAAAGCACAGGAAGAGGCCATGGAGGAAGAAGAAGAGGAGGGGGTGGAGGAGAGAGGTGTGTCACAACCAGTAGTAGCATTTTGGAGGCGTGGCGGCGGAACAACCTCCAACACTCCTGCACCTTGTCCTGCATCCTTCCCAGCTGCTAAAAGAGTGACCCAATGGGCCGTGAAAGAAAGGTATCGTCCCTGTCCATGCCCGCTGGACCATGAGTCAGTGGTAATATGCACCTTACCGCTGACCGCCCTGTCCAGCGAGGCATAGCCATTGCCTTCCATATGCTGGTAGAGAGCCGGAATCGCCTTCCGTGAGAAAAAGTGGCGTTTGGGAACCTGCCACTGAGGAACCGCACATTGCACAAACTCACGGAAGGGGGCCGAGTCTACCAACTGAAAAGGCAGCAGTTGAAGTGCTAGCAATTTAGCCAAGCTACAGTAGCATTCAACCGCTGGGCATGTGGATGGCTGGGAGTGAACTTCTTTCGATGGTCCAGCAGCTGGGGCAGGGAAATTTGCCTGCTACAATCGGATGTCGGTGTACTGCTAGCAGAGTACCCGCAAGTACTTGGCTTGGACACACCTAATTCTACACCTTCATTCCTCTCAGTGCAGGTTTCAGAGAGGACTGAAGGTATAGTGGGGTTGGAGATCCCAGCTGATGAGGAGCAAGGAGAGATCCGCTTTGTTCTTGGTGTGGGTCTTTAAGGTACGCTTGCCAACGAGCTGCATGGCAGGTCAACATATGTCTGGTTAAGCATGTAGTGCCCAAGCGGCTGATGTTTTGGCCACGCGAGATACACTTGAGACATATGTTGCAAATAGCAGCGGTGCGATCTGATGCACTCGACTCAAAAAAGGCCCACACCAAAGAACTTTTGGAATAACAAGCAGAGGCAGCGCCCTGCACAGACGGAGCTCTGCGGTGTGATTCAGTCGGTGTGCTGCCCTTACGCTGGCCCCCGGAGGGCATCCTGCCTCATTGGAGATGTGCCTCATCCTCATCCTCCTCCTCCTCCTCTCTCCTATCAGGCACCCAAGTGGAATCAGTGACCTCATCATCCCCTCCCTCCTCATCACTGGAGCCAATCTGGCAGTATGCTGCAGCTGCTGGAACATGACTACCAGATTGCTGTCCTTCTTGAGCATCCCCTCTCTCTACGCTCACGCTACTGCCTTCCTCTAGCTGGGTATCATCATCAGACCCTTCAAAATGCTGGGCATCCTCCTGGAGCATGTACCCAACACTGTGCTGAAACAGTTCGGGGGACTCCTCAGGAGGACATGGTGGGTCTAGGGAAGGAGTGACTGATGATGACATTGATACGAGGGAAGAGGACGCTTTGGCAGCTGCTTTGCCAGTACCCTGAGCCTGGGTGAGAGAGGATGAGGAGGATGAGGAGGGCTTGGTCATCCACTCTACCAAGTCTTCGGCATGATGCGGCTCAACACGTCCAGCTGCCGAAAATAAGGATAAGCGTGTCCCATGGCCACGTGCTGATGACGATGCACCGCGTCCACGACCAGCACTGTTGTAAAGGGTAGATACAGGTGTATACTGTGCTGTGCTGGAGGGACACAACACCCACTAACTCCTGCAGATGCCTTTATTAGAGAACACAAGCAATAAAGGGTAGATACAGGTGTATACTGTGCTGTGCTGAGGGACACAACACCCACTAACTCCTGAAGATGCCATTATTAGAGAACACCAGCAATAAATGGTAGATACAGGTGTATACTGTGCTGTGCTGGAGGGACACAACACCCACTAACTCCTGCAGATGCCTTTATTAAAGAACACCAGCAATAAAGGGTAGATACAGGTGTATACTGTGCTGGGGCACACAACACCCACTAACTCCTGCAGATGCCTGTATTATAGAACAGCAACAAAGTGTAGATACAGGTATATACTGTGCTGGGGCACACAACACCCACTAACTCCTGCAGATGCCTGTATTATTGAACAGCAAAAAAGTGTAGATACAGGTGTATACTATGCTGGGGCACACAACACCCACTAACTCCTGCAGATGCCTGAGAAAAGAACACACTGTCCCTGCCTATCTAGCTTAGAGAACAGTAATAAAGGGTAGATACAGGTGTATACTGTGCTGGGGCACACAACACCCACTAACTCCTGCAGATGCCTGAGAAAAGAACACACTGTCCCTGCCTATCTAGCTTAGAGAACAGCAATAAAGGGTAGATACAGGTGTATACTGCGCTGGAGGCACACAACACCCACTAACTCCTACAGATGCCTGAGAAAAGAACACACTGTCCCTGCCTGCCTATCTAGCTTAGAGAACAGCAATAAAGGGTAGATACAGGTGTATACTGCGCTGGAGGCACACAACACCCACTAACTCCTGCAGATGCCTGAGAAAAGAACACACTGTCCCTGCCTGCCTATCTAGCTTTAGCTTAGAGAACAGCAATAAAGGGTAGATACAGGTGTATACTGTGCTGGAGGCACACAACACCCACTAACTCCTGCAGATGCCTGAGAAAAGAACACACTGTAGAACACACAGTCCCTGCCTATGTAGCTCTTTCCCTGCACGCCGAAACACACTACACAAGGCCGCAGCGCTGGCGGCCTTTTTATAGTGTGGGGCGTGTACTAAACCCCCCTGAGCTATGATTGGCCACGGGCATCCTGCCTGTGGCCAATTATGGCTCTCCTCGCTGCCGGCGCTGTGATTGGCCAAGCATGCAGGGTCACAGTGCATGCTTGACCAATCACAGCGCCGACAATGCAGTGCGATGGCTCAGTGCATTGGGGGCCGTTCGCGTCACACGAATTTGGCGCGAACGGCCCACAAAGTTCTGGTTTCGCCGAACAGGCGAACAGGCGATGTTCGACTCGAACATGCGTTCAACTCGAACACCGAGCTCATCCCTAGCTCTGGTAAGCGATAGCTTTATTGAAGGTGGTGGACTCTTTCTTGTAATGGATAACAGCACTGTTCTCGGGTGTTTTACATTTTGATGTCACTAATGCATGCTTAGAAGATTGATATCTCTATCAACAGAATATCAGCGCTAATATTGCAGATCACTTATTTGTATTTGAACTTTTATGTGAACCGGTATATGGACATTATATGCACTGATTCATTTCCCATGTGATTTGGCGAGATAGGAGGAATGTTTTGGGGTTCATTGTACACATCAGTGATTGGACATATCGTTCTTACATTTATTTTCATGTTTTTGCGCAGCTTGACCTTTTTTCATACCACCATACTGTTATACTTACCTGCTCTGTGCAGGGGTTTTGCACTGGGTAGCCCAAAACCTTCTCTTCTCTGGTCCCACACCGGCTCTCCTGACCCTCCCTCCTGCAAGCAGCTTGCTATCCAGCTGAGCTTCTGCTCTGTGTGTCCATTCTGACACGGAGCTTCGGCTTGGCGCCACCCCTTCTTTCCTCATTGGCTCACTGACTTTGATTGAAAGCAGCAGGAGCTAATGAAGCCTCACTGCTGTCTCAGCCAATGAGTAGAGAGAGTCCTGGACAGCCGAGACTCTCGTACAACATAGCTGTATCAAGATGATTCTCAAATAAGTATTAGGGGAGCCGAGGGGGGAGGGGGCTGCTGCACAAAAAAAAAACCTTCTGATTTTAGAACCACTTTAACCACTTCAGCCTGACCAGGCCATTTTTTGCGATTCGGGACTGTGTCGCTTTAACTCATAATTGTGCAGTCATGCCACGTTGTACCCAAACAAAATTTATGTAATTTTTTCCCCACGAATAGACCTTTCTTTTGGTGGTATTTGATCACCTCTGCGATTTTTATTTTTTGCGCTATAAGCAACAAAAGAGCGAAAATTTTGAAAAAAACACAATATTTTGTAGTTTTTGCTATAATAAATATCCCACTTAAAAAAAAAAAAAAATTCTCAGTTTAGGCCGATATGTATTCTTCTACATATTTTTGGTAAAAAAAATCGCAATAAGCGTATATTGATTGGTTTGCACAAAAGTTATAGTGTCTACAAAAAGGAGATAGATTTATGCCATTTTTATTATTATTATTTTTTTTACAAGTAATGGCAGCGATCTGCAAGTTTGATCAGGATTGTGATATTGGGGCGGTCAGATCGGATACTTTTGACACTATTTTGGCACCATTGACATTTATACAGCAATCAGAGCTAAAAATAGCCATTGATTACCATATAAATGACATTGGCAGGGAAGGGGTTAACACTAGGAGGCGATCAAGGGGTTAACTGTGTTCCCTGGGTGTGTTCTAACTATAGGGGGGATGCGACTGACTAGGGGAGGAGAGAAATCAGTGGTAATACTTAGTATGAACACACAATCAGTCTCCTTTCCCCTGAGAGAACCGGGATTTGTGTGTTAACACACACAGTTCCCGGTTCTCGCTCTATCATGAGCGATCGCTGGTGCCCGGCGGTCATCACGCCCATCGGGCACGTGCAAGGGCTCCGGGGACATGCTGTCACGTCATTGTACCCCTACCCATTCACCTAAAAAAAAGTGTCCAAAAATAAAACGCAGTACACAGGTCTTTAAAGTAATTTATTAAGGCAGCTCTGGCCTCTCTTCCGACTTCTTCTCCCCTCTCCAGCTCTTCTGCCTCCTCCGCTGATGTCTTCTGCCTCTGCCGGTTCTTCTCCCCTCTCCGGGTCTTCTCTGCGCTCCGCGGATGTCTTCTAGCCCTCTTCGGCTCTTCTCCCCTCTCCGGGTCTTCTCCACTCTCTCTTTTGGTTCTTCTCCCTCTGTCTGCCTGTCCGGGTCTTCTCTGCTGTCTTCTCACTCTTTTGCTGGGTCTTCTCCGCTCTAATGCCGGGTGCGCGGTGTGCCAATACTTTTATTGTCATGGGGCGGGGTCACCGCATGACATCACCCGGAGGCCCCACCCCTTATTACATAACCGCCCGGGGCATGATGGGCGAGGACATAATAAGGGGTGGGCCTCCAGCGATCCTGCCCCATGCCAATATAAGTAGTGGCACACCACGCACCGGGCATTAGAGCGGGAGAGAGCGTCGACATCGGAAGAAAAACAGAGGGAGAAGACACGGAGAAGACCCAGCAAAAGAGCAAGAAGACCGCAGAGAAAACCCGGTAAAATAGCGAGAAGACATAGGAGAAGACCCGGCAGAGGCAGAAGATAGCGGACAGAGGGAGAAGGACCGGAGAAATAGCGTAGAAGACCCGGAGAGGGGAGTAGAGCCGGAGAGGGCTAGAAGACATCAGCAGAGAGCGGAGAAGACCAAGAGAGGGGAGAAGAAGCGTCAGAGGCAGAAGACATCAGCGGAGGATGCAGAAGAGCCGGAGAGGGGAGAAGAAGTCGGAAGAGATGCCAGAGGCAGAAGACATCAATGGGCAGCCTTTATGTCTAGAGATAAATAGATTTCATCTCCAAATACGGAAAGGCTTCTTCACAGTAAGAGCTGTGAAAATGTGGAATAGACTCCCTCCAGAGGTGGTTCTGGCCAGCTCAGTAGATATAACTGGGTACTAACATTTATAGGTAAAGTTGATCCTGGGAAAATCTGATTGCCTCTCGGGGGACCAGGAAGGAATTTTTTCCCCTGCTGTAGCTAATTGGAGCATGCTCTGCTGGGGTTTTTCACCTTCTTCTGGATCAACCGTGGATATAGAATTGGGTATATGGAATTGTATGATATTTTTTTATTTTACTCATTTTTATGGTTGAACTAGATGTCTTTTTTTAACCTGACTAACTGTGTAACTATGTAACTAAGCTGCCTTAATAAATTACTTTAAAAACCTGTATACTGCGTTTTATTTTTTGACACTTTTCTTTTTTTTTAGGTGAATAGGTACAGTACAATACAATGTACCCCATACTCATTCACATAGGGGGGCAGGATCTGGGGCCCCCCTTGTTAAAGGGGGCTTCCAGATTCCGATAAGCCCCCCCGCCCGCAGACCCTGACAACCAGCGGCCAAGGTTGTCAGGAAGAGGCCCTTGCCCTCATCAACATGGGGACAATGTGCTTTGGGGTGGGGGGCACAGGGCCCCCCTGCCCCAAAGCACCCACCCCCTATGTTGAGGGCATGCAGCCTGGTACGGTTCAGAAGGGGGGGGGCGCTCGCTCGTCCCCACCCCCTTTCCTGACATGCCGGGCTGTGTGCTCAAGTAAGGGTCTGGTATGGATTTTTGGAAAAAACGGCGTAGGGGGTTCCCCTTAAAATCCATACCAGACCGAAGGGCCTGGTATGCTCTTGGACAGGGAACCCATACCATTTTTTTTTTATTTGGCTGGAGTTCCCCTTCAAGATTCTCAGAGCACAAGTCGCATGTCAAAGTCGGATCAGTTAAGACGGCGATCCGACTTTGATCCGACTTCAGTGATATTCAATGGGTTGAAGTAGGATCAAAGTCGGACCAAAGTAGTACAGGAAGCATTTTTAAAGTCGGACTGACTTGTGTCTGACTAGTTAAGACGGCTTCCATAGGGAAACATTGATTTTCACACGTCATGCGACATGAGCTACCAATGTCCGAGCGTTTGTCGTACCAGTGTGAAGCCAGTCTAAAATAAATAACTGTTTGCTTTCATCAAACTGGCTGGCGGTTATTACAGAGCTATCCCCAGAATACAATAGGTACATAAAAAATGTGCATATATTTTCCTAAAATGTTTATTAGAAAATACCCTTTACAACTCAGTGACGTCACAGGTCCAACTGTCCCATGGCTACGGCTGGCACCTGGACAAGGAATCAAGTCAGCAGTTAGATTACATCCACCCATCGTGTGGTGCCGCTTGCAAGAGCTGTAATTTCCATTATGCAATTGTAGCGCCTGTACCCCTCACTCTCCCTCTCGGTTTCTTCTCATTTGAGTGGCTGGTGTCTAGGGGTACCTGGGAGACGAGAGTACAGGAACACTACGCCAAACTCTACCCTCGTATGTGTATGAGGGTTGAGCAAGTTAGTTGAATTACCTCCGGGTCTGTTCACTGCATACGAAGCCTCAGTTGTTCCATGGAGATGTGTCTGCCAATAATAGAGTCCCACACCAATCAAAAGTCCAACACTCCTTTATTTCCCTGTTTTCAGGTTTAACACAATCAGTTGAACTTTTAGTAGCAGACAAACAGGGGTGTGGGTACGAGTAGGTCCAGGCACAAATGAACTCTCCTATTCCTTTGCTAGCGAATAGGCCTGGCGCACGGTCGCTGCCACCGACCGTGAGTTTTGGTCGCTGCCACCGACCGGATGAACTGTTGAGGCCCCTGCCACAGGCCTAATAGCAGGTCTCTGCCACTGACCTGAGTTGAATAGTTGGACCGCTGCCACCGGCCATAGAAAGTGAACTACCTTCCTCTCTGAACTTGGCCCCTGTTCGGGAAAGATATCCCTCCGGGCGGTCTCCAGAGGTTCACCCGGCACTGGCAATATGCTGCACCAGATCTTCGGATGAGTCCCTCCTCCGGTCCCTTATGCCTCTGGATTTGGGTGCCCCACTCCCGGGGCCCCCTAGGACAATCCCTCCCTCGCGGGACCCAGCGGAAGGTACTGGGCCCCAGGACTCCGGCTGAGTACCTCACCCCAGACTGAAGGTGTCTGGGATGGAACACGAACTCCAAGTGTCCAGGCCTAGGCCGCCTGGACACCGACCGCGCACAGCAGCCCTCAGGCTGAAGGTGCCTGGGACTTGAACCTTGTGGTGAAGATGTCCGCCCCCTTTATACCCTCCCCAAGCAAGCACAGCGGGTTCCCCGCCCCGCCGTACAACTGCTGCGAGAGGTCACAAAGGGTACGGCACTGCAGCGATGGTTCAACCCCGGCCCAAAGTGACAGCGCGACCTGCTGGGCCGCAGGGAACTGGACGTCACTGATGTCTTCACCAGATTTAAAAGTATATGCCCGCTACACAATAATAATTCTGCAATTTTTGTGCTAAAACACCCAAGTTTATGAGTAAAATGCCTTCCAAAATGCAAGGACATCACAGGTCCCTTAGGCTGGGTTCACACCTACTGTATGTGAATTGGATGTGGCTTACACCGCATCCAATTCGCAGAACATTTTCAAATATATTACTTTCAATCAGTCTGGTTCACATATGTGCGTTGCATTCGCACTCCGCATTGCCCAAAAAATGTGTGCGCTTTCTAGGCAGTGCGGTGCGAGTTGCAGGCACATTATGTTCTATTGGCACGCATCTGATTCGCAGATGCATTCCGTTGTGAACAGGCATTCTCTCTCCCTCCTCAATACACCTTCCCCTCTCCTTGCTCAGCTGATCCGCAGCTACAATGGAGAGGAAGCACTGAACAGCTGCTTTTTCTATTCGCTCAGAGAACGGAGCTGGAATTCGCATCGGACTGGTGTAAATTCAGCCTAAATGTAAATTAAACCACAGGGAAGCATAGTAAGTTTGCTGTTTTGACCATAATTAGTCAGAAGTTGAGGCTGGGAATCTGAGACACCTGGCTCTGCCCACTAAAGTTAGAGTGGCTTGAAAAAGTATTCATACCCCTTGAAATTTTCCACATTTTGTCATGTTACAACCAAAAATGTAAATGGTTTTTATTCAGATTTTATGTGATAGACCAACACAAAGTGGCCCATAATTGTGAAGTCAAAGAAAATCATAAATGGTTTTCAAAATATTTTACAAATAAATATCTGAAAAGTGTGGCATGATTTGTATTCAGTCAATACTTTGTAGAACCACCTTTTGCTGCAATTACAGCTGCAAGTCTTTTTGGGTATGTCGCTACCAGCTTTGCACATCCAGAGTGAAATTTTTTCCCATTCTTCTTTGCAAAATAGCTCAAGCTCTGTCAGATTGGATGGAGAGCATTTGTGAACAGCAATTTTCAAGTCTTGCCACAGATTCTCTATTGGATTTAGGTCTGGATTTGACTGGGCCATTCTAACACTTGAATATACTTTGATCTAAACCATGCCATTGTAGCTCTGGCTGTATGTTTAGGGTTGTTGTCCTGCTGGAAGGTAAACTTCCACCCCAGTCTCAAGTCTTTTGCAGACTAACAGATTTTCTTCTGAGATTGCCCTGTATTTGGCTACATCCATCTGCTCATCAACTCTTAACAGCTTCCCTGTCCCTGGTGAAGAAAAGCGTCCTCACAACATGATGCTGCCACCACTATGTTTCACTGTGGGGATGGTGTGTTCAGGGAGATGTGCAGTGTTAGTTTTCTGCCACACATATTGTTTTGCTTTTAGGCCAAAAAGTTTAATTTTGATCTCATCTGACCAGAGCACCTTCTTCCACATGTTTGCTATGTCCCCCACTATGCAAACTGCAAACAGACTTCTTATGGCTTTCTTTCAATAATGGCTTTCTTCTTGCCACTCTTCCATAAAGGCCAGATTTGTGCAGTTCGCGACTAATAGTTGTCCTGTGGACAGATTCTCCCACCTAAACTCTTGATCTCTGGAGTTCCTCCAGAGTTACCATGGGCCCCTTGAAAGCTTCTCTGATTAATGCTCTCCTTGCCTAGACTGTCAGTTTAGGTAGACGGCCATGTCTTGGTAGGTTTACAGTTGTGTCATGCTCTTTCCATTTTCAGATGATGGATTGAACAATGTTCCGTGATATATTCAAGGCTTGGGATTTTTTTTTTTTTATAACCTAACCCTGCTTTAAACTTCTCCACAACTTTATCCCTTACCTGTCTGGTGTGTTCTTTGGCCTTCATGATGCTGTGCACTAAGGTTCTCTAACAAACCCATGAGGGCTTCACAGAACAGCTGTATTTATACTGAGATTAAAGGGTTTGTAAACAAAACAAAACAAAAAATAACAAACATGTTATACTTACCTCCACTGTGCAGCTAGTTTTGCACAGAGTGGCCCCATCCACGTCTTCTGGGGTCCCTCGGCGGCTGTCTCGTTTCCTCCCCGCAATCACTCACCACCTATATGCGAGCGAGCTCGCATGGTGGTGAGTGATTGTGGGCGCGCTCCAGTTATACAGCCAGCGGCTATTGCCGATCACTGTATTACTCGGCCCCATCCCCGGCGCAGGCAATTGAAGGCAATTGGTTCCACTTGGTTTTAGTTAGGGTTATCAGAGTAAAGGGGGCTAAATATAAATGCATGCCACACTTTTTAGATATTTATTTGTAAAAAAAATTGAAAACCATTTATCATTTTCCTTTCACTTCACAAACATGTGCCACTTTGTGCTGGTTTATCACGTAAAATCCAAATAAAATACATTTACCGTAGATTTTTGGTTGTAACATGACAAATAGTGAAACAATTCAAGGAGTATGAATACTTTTTCAAGGCACTGTAAATCACCACTAAATGTTCAGAGAAACTACATATGGGATAGTATACGATGGGCGGCAGGGGCAATAGCGGGTATAGCGGCTGCTGGCCATAGAAAAAGAGAATACTGGAGACAATGCTCTGATCACTTTTGATTCAGTATGGGATTAGTATGTTGGTGCTTTACTCTATAACAAAACAAAAACATTTTGCACTAAGTTAAGAAATTAACTTTTAATACATAAAATTACATCTTTCCTTTTCTTAGGGATGAATTTACTTCTGTTCTTCAAAGCATGATTTATTTTTTTCAGTTCTGAAACAAATTGTCCAATCAAGATAACAGAGAGATGCTGAAAATACAGACTTTATTGTGGCTTCTCCAAAACTATCAGGGGAAAAGCACTTAAAGTCAGTGGATATGAGACTTGTGATATATGTTTTAACGTGTGTTGTTACCCTGTACTCCTAAACTCAGTAGTATTATTTATGTGACATCAATAATTTGACGATACACTTTTTAGTGTAAGTGTAAGGTATGTGCTTTATTTAGAAGTATTGTTTTATTGACAGATAGACTGCAATTTGACAAAATGTACCAATATATATCAGAAATAATGTGGTTTCAGTTTTCAGTTAATATCTTTTTTTCTTTGTTTGCTATTATATGAATTTTATCAGTTATTGACACATAGTATTTGATGAAGACATATTTGCCCTGAGTGCAGTATTCTTGAGTCAGGTCCAAGAACCATGTATGCTTTTTCAGGACCTATTAGGCAAAAGTGGTGGTGACGTGTAGAATGGCATTTTAAGTAGTATTTATTACTATGCAGTTAGTTCATTTCCATGTGCTGCAACTTAGCATGCATTTTATAAAATACAGCAAGTAGAAGTTTTATGCATTTACAACCATTGAGCATGATATAAATGGCACATGCAAAACAAAAAAGATGGACTATGCATTTCTGTGTGTTTGAATGTTCTATTATCTACAATGCAGTGCATTTATATAAACTAACCACATAAAAATTCCTGGGGGGCAGAGATATGCCACTGTTGGTCTTCATTATAATGATAATGATGGTGTGCACCTGACAGACCTATACGGGCCCAAAGAAGAAATTTGTCAATACCAGTGGATAAAAAGGGAGATGTATAGACCTAATTTAGCTTCCTCTCTTTTGTGTTATCACCCTACTCATTCATTGAATGTGGTTTCCCTTTAATGATGACTACCACTCTGTTAGACAAGTGGACCATTTGGTCCAAAGAGTTAGATGGCTCATCAGGGCTAATTAACCAACTGGTTGTCTATACTGAGTTCTGGAAACAAGAACCAGCCTTCTGAAGAAGATGGGAGTGATATGGGTGAATTTCCCAAAAAAGCAGGCTTTGTCACCTTATTAGGCCACAAAGCCACTCGTGGTTCACAGAAGAATATCCCCAGAGCCAGTGAGCAGCCTATGATATGTGGAATAAAGTTTAGATGGTCTAAGACACAACCAGGTACATCATAAAGTCAAGGGCATGCAAGGATGTAAGCCATTGATGATATGGCCAAAGTCTATCAGCAAGGAGTGGGAAACCATCATTGCAGATATGAGTCTGTAAAGTGGGTTTCAAGGATCAGCATAATAGAAGTTGGAGGAGATAAGTGACCTAATAAATCTTTTAAATACAAAAGATCTTTTCCAGTGTGTTGGACAGAATATTTACAAAGTATCTGAAACAAAACCATTTTATTGATATACATGTATAAACCCTTCTGTGCTAATGGATATAATAAATTGTGAGAAAATTATATTGTAAAACTATGAAACAAACTAGCAGCTATAAATAAAGATAACCCCTTAGTGATATAACAAAATTATAATTACAGCAATGATTCAATAATATAAAATATTCATAAGTGTAAAAATCATGCACAATAAATCATTCAATAAATATCAATGTCATCAATTAAAGTCCTCCAAGCAATTCATGAAAAATATTTTGAACCAAAATTTATTTCAAACAAAATAAGTTCAAATGAAACAATCCAATGGTATAATAACTAATACATTCCCATGACCAGTATTTTTCTTCCAAGTATAGAAAAATCATCAATCCAAGGTGACTGCCATCACTAATACAGCAAAACACACTCATCAGGAGTGCATGCCTATCTCACTACAAGATTAGGCAAACACAGCTTGTATTAATTCCTAAATTCTTCAAAACAGGTGCAGTCCAAGGCTTCATTCACCTCCATCTCCTCTCCTAACAGCTCAACTTACACACCTTTGTAGGAATACATGTCTATTCCTAATCTGCTACAATCTGTTCTAGTGATGTACCCTTTATCTGACAGATGCAGCAACATGTAGAGCAGGGGTGCCCAACCATTTAAAGTCCGAGGGTCACTTAAGCGACTTAGTAACCAGTCGTGGGCCACAATGAGCAGAGTGGGCAGATGACAGGTCTGTTTCTAGTCTGCATATGCAAAACAGACACAGCCCAATCTACTCTATGAGCCCTCTGATACAATCAGATGAAAGGGGACAGATCCACTTCTGTTTTTTTTTTAACAGATTGGATTGGCGGTAGGGGGTGTAAACGGACAAAAGTCTGTTTACATCTGCCGCTTCATAGACGTGAATAGAGGGTCCGATTGGGTCGGACCAATTGTGTGAAAGGGACCTAAGGCTGCTTTTACACTGATGGTCTGCGGTCCACCCTCACTGTGGGCGCGGCGCAGTGTACCTGAGGTTTTCCCGGCGGTTAGCTGCACTTTGCCATAGACATCTATTATATCCTGCAGGTGTGGTGCACTTTCAGAAAAAATGCTTGCTTCCTCTACCGCCGGCTTCTTTAACAACACTAATGCTCTGGGATTGCAGGTCGGCAACCTGCAATCTGGGCCTGCCAACCAGCCATCACAAAGCAGGACGTCACGGGCCACATCAGAGGGCTCTGCGGGCCACATGTGGCCCCCGGGCCACTGGTTGGGCACCCCTAATGTAGAGTAAATTGCATTACAAACTTTTTTTTTTTTTTTTACAAAAGGAGCCTTAATGCTACCCATAGGCTTTTGACCATGCATTGTGGACACTTCTCTGCAATGGGTGGCACAGGGGAGAAGAAATATATAAAAGATGTATATATGAAATCCAGAGAAATTAGCACAATTTAAGCTTCAAGTCCGTTTAAAATATGGTGATTCACTCGGTGAACAGTCCATAAAAAAAGATGCATAAAAAAGGTGAATGTGATATAAATCATCCAAATAGGAAGGTATAAACACTCATTCCAGCTTGATACGATTTCCTCCACCACACCACTTTGTGTTCACGCCCTATGGGAAATCCACTTACCAGATTGCACTGGTGTGTAAGCCTGTCAGTCCAAGGAGATAGTCACAGGATACTAGGCATTTCCATCTGTATTATGCTCGTCATGAGCCATAAACAAAAGAGTTCCACATAGTGTGATACCGTACAACACTCATTTATTGATAAAAATTCTCACGATAAAACACTCACATTATGTGCATAAAAATTGGGCATGTAAGGACGATACAATCATAGTCGTCTACTCCCGTCTAACCTGTCACCGCTCCCGTGGTGTTACCAGGAAGGAGAGGCGAGGAGATGCCGACCGAATGGGTTGCTGCGTAGCGCCGCCCTGACGCAGCGTTTCTGTCAATCACTTTCGTCAAAGGGCATGGCTACGCAGCGCAACATCACGGAACCACACCTCCAGTGGTCACATGTGTCAGGAACCAATTGGCAGTGCTCATCACCAGCCAATGGTGCATCATTCAGCGTGTATGCAAACATAAAAGTTCTATTGCACAGTGACACTGTATTTCTAAAATATGAACAAAACGCATATCTTCTATTTTAAAAACCAAATATGGCTACGGTACAACTCAAATAAATCGAGCGGATTACTATTTAACCATTTGCTTCTCTTCACTCCGTATGTGGTGCTATAAGCATATGCTGTGGTTTAACTCGATCACCGTACTTATGTTTGGCGGCACAGACCTCACTTTTATATTTATGTTTGCGGAGCAGAAGCTGACATTATAAACATAATATGCGCATTGTTCATTTAAAGCGAGATTCCACCCGCGATAAATTTTTTTTAAAAGTCAGCAGCTACAAACACTATAGCTGCTGACTTTTAATAAGGACACTTACCTGTCCTACTCGCCCGCGATGATGGCCCCCCCGATGCCGATCCCTCGATCACTGCAGGTCCCGCGCCGCCATTCTCACTAAGGGAAACAGGCAGTGAAGCCTTACGGCTTCACTGCCCGTTTCCTACTGCGCATGCGTGAGTCTCGCGCCGATTTGTGAATGGGCGGCTGCTCTCTGGGATTACACACAGTTCCCAGAAGGCAGCGCGCCCCATTCACTAGAAGAGTATGTGGAAGAAGAACCACCGCGGATAAGGAAGAGGCAGATTAGGAACATCTGCATAGCAACCGGTATTTCGGGTGAGTAAACATTTTTTTTTTTTACATTTTTGTGCTGCATTTTTGTGTAATTTTTTTTTTTCAGGGTGGAACTCCACTTTAAATACATGATACCATGATTAATTTCACAAAAAAATCAGACAGACTCAAAACCACCGCAAATTGATATTGGTCACTTAGATCTTATCGTTCAGTGTATGGTGCTTATTTAGCTATTTTACTTCATTACACACATAAACTTTACACATAATTAATCAATCACTATGTAAGAGTTTGTGAAATGAATCGTGGTATCATGTATTTAAATGAACAATGCGCATATTATGTTTATAATGTCAGCTTCTGCTCCGCAAACATAAATATAAAAGTGAGGTCTGTGCCGCCAAACATAAGTACAGTGATCGAGATAAACCACAGCATATGCTTATAGCACCACATACGGAGTGAAGAGAAGCAAATGGTTAAATAGTAATCCGCTCGATTTATTTGAGTTGTACCGTAGCCATTTCTTTTTCGTACATCACGGGACACAGAGCGACTTAGTCATTACTAATGGGTTATATAGTTTACCTTCAGGTGCTGGCACTGGCAACTTCCAAACCGGAAGTACCCTCCCCTATATAAGCCCCTCCCATCCGGGAGCACCTCAGTTTTTTGCCAGTGTCTAAGGTGTTGGCCAAAGAGTAACATGTGTTTTCACTGGGCTTGCGTACAGGTTCTTTTGGGCCTCAGTAAGCTGTTCCGGATCCCACCAAAAAAGCTTCATAGCTAAACGGTCGGTACCCGGGCCTTGCAGCAGAAGAGCAAGGTTTTGCCTGTAATGCCTCTCTTAGGAGGGCTGGACCCTGGGATCCAGAGCTCTGGTCATACCCACGACCAAGATGTTGTCTGTGCAGGGTGCTATACAGGTCCAGGGGAGTGGAATCCTTGGGAACCCGGTCCCTGAAGGTTTAATTACAATGCCTGCCGTGATAGGTGAAGTTTGGGCTTCTGTGGACCAAACAGAGTCCTGCGGCGGGGAACAGGTAAGTGGGGGCCCCCAGGAACTTGGTTCTATTGGGGGACCCCCAAGCCTAATTTGTCTTTCTGTCTGTTACCTAACGGTATTCCCGCTAATATCTGTGTATGCCTGTAACTACTGAAAATGTAAAATTTTAATAGTAGTCAAGAAAAAAAAAAAAAAAAAAGGACCGCGGTACCTGTGTTAAACCACTAGAGGCCACTGTGGTCCATTTTTCTTGTCATGTGGATCTTTGGTTTTCTCACGTCAAAAGATCCAGGCAGTTGGTAAGTTTCTCTGTGGGAATCCACTTCCTCTGCCCTGTTGCTGCGCTCATCCACCGCACAGGCCCTCCGGCAAAAAGGGCCCTGGCTCCTAGTCCCTGTTTGATTTTCGAAAAGGGCGCCAATGGCGCACGGGCGCGCGCGCGGGCGCGTGCACACGCCTCCTATGAAAAAAAAGGGGCGGGGCGGGTAGATAACGCTCGATGCGCGCCACGGCGCTTCTGCGCATGTGCAGGCGTCCCAGCTTGTATAAAGACACAGTACAAGTGTCAGCTGGATGCAAACAGAGCTAGCAACAAACAGTGGCACACAGAGGCGGTTGATGCAGGCATCCCCATAGAAAGGCACTTTAGTGGACACCAGCTGGTATATAGCAGCAACTGTGTTAGACTATTACCAGCAAAATGGGTGTATGACGACGGGAATACCTCAGCTTTGTGCTTATAGGATATGTCGTCCAGACGCTCTGGAAATAGATCTTCCAAGAAGCGAAAGGGGTCTCCGTCGGGCTCTGAGGATTTTGGGCATGCTGTACTGCGCCAATCTCCCCTGAAATTTCAGAGGTCAGTAGCCGTAGGAACCCCGCAGGAGTACCTGGTACTGCGGCTGTCCCCAGTCCTCCTGCTCCTGTATATATAACAGAGGAGGTTTTATCCTCAACTCTGGGAGGATTGGAAGAGAGATTAACAGCATTGATCGCTGCTTCCCTGTCACAGGAAAAGCACGTCCGATCTCCGTCTCCTCCTGCAGAGTGCCTGTTAGTGGAGGAACAGTCCCAGAGATCGACCTACCTGAAGGGGATCAGGTGAGGTTGATAAAGTTATAGAGGAATCAACAGTGGAAGAACCTTTCTCAGCATCTCAGGCTGAAAGATTATGGGTTCAGTCTCTGACTAACATGGTCCGAGCAGCATTTTAAATGCCTCTGGCGGAACCATCAACCACTACTGTCTCCTCGCTGGGGTCGCTGAAAGCTCCCCAGACTGTCTGTTCCTTCCCAATCCACCCTTTATTGGAAGGGTTTATTTACCAGGATTGGGAGCATCCTGATAAAATATTTACTCCCCCCAAGAGATTTCCAGTGATCTATCCCATGGAGGATAAGTTCATAAAAAAAAAAAATGGAGGGTCCCTACAGTGGACACAGCCATCTCGTGTGTAAATAAATCACTGACATGTCCAGTAGATAATGTTCCAATGTTCAAAGACCCAATAGATAAAAAATTGGAGTCTTTACTAAAATCTGCTTTCTCTACAGCAAGCATGGTGACACAACCTGCAGTAGCAGCGATTGGAGTCTGCCAAGCAATGAAAGATCAGTTGAAACAAGCCTTAAGGGACTTACCAGATCAGCAGGCTCTTGCCCTAGCTGACCTACCTAGAGCCTTGTGTTGCGGTGGACGCCATAAAGGATACAATCCAACAGGCATCCCGCTTTACGCTGTCTGTAGACATATGCGTAGGCTTCTATGGCTCAAAAACTGGTCTGCTGAAGCTCCCTGTAAGAAATTGCTGATTAGCTTCCCATTTCATGGAGAACGCTTATCTGGAGATGATCTGGACAAATATATCCAGAAAATTTCTGCCGGTAAAAGTACACTCTTGCCGGTTAAGAACAAGGGTAGAAGTCCTTCTTTTAAGAGGCCTACTTCTCCAGTCCCTGGCACATCGGCTGTGAAACAGTTCCGACGGCCTCCGCGGTCAAATTCAGGGGGCAGAAATCAGGGACAATCACAGGGTAACAAGAAACCCTGGGTCAAGAGAGGTACAAAACCTCCCCCCAAGTCATGAAGGGTTGCCCCCACTCAATCGGGTGAGGGGAAGACTTCAGTTGTTCACAGAGACCTGGCGGGACACCATCAGAGATGGGTGATCTCTGCAGTAAGTCTGGGATACAGGCTGGAGTTAAAAGACATTCCTCCTGCCCATTTTATAAGGTCAAACGTGCCAAGCGATCCCCAGAAGAGTGGATCCCTCCTTCTGGCACTAGAGCAACTATTGCCCCAAGGGTAATCATGAAGGTTCCCTTGGAAGAAAATGGGTTCGGGTTTTACTCGAACCTTGTCACAGTCCCCAAACCAAATGGGGACATGAGGCCCATATTAAATATAAAAGGGCTAAACAAGTTCCTACATATCAGGACTTTTTCGGATGGAGTCGATCCGATCGGTGGCCACCGCCCTACAAGGGCAGGAATGGTTAGCCTCGATCGACATAAGGGATGCTTATTTGCATATTCCCATCTGTCCGGCCCACCAGAAAAAGGGATTTTTATAACAGCTTACCTGTAAAATCCTTTTCTTGGAGTACATCACGGGACACAGAGCGACTTAGTCATTACTAATGGGTTATATAGATTACCTTCAGGTGCTGGCACTGGCCAATTCCAAACCGGAAGTACCCTCCCCTATATAAGCCCCTCCCATCCGGGAGCACCTCAGTTTTGTAGCCAAGCAATAAGTGTCCCAAAAAGAGGGGTGGGAGCTCTGTGTCCCGTGATGTACTCCAAGAAAAGGATTTTACAGGTAAGCTGTTATAAAAATCCCTTTTTCTTTTTCATACATCACGGGACACAGAGCGACTTAGTCATTACTAATGGGACATCCCAAAGCAATGCCAAATGAGGGGAGGGATACATAAGCTGGGCGCCATCAGGCATGAGGATCTTTTGCGGCCTGCAACACACTGCGCCCAAAGGCGACATCCTCCTGACTTCTAACGTCTACCTGGTAGAATCTAGTAAACGTGTGTACCGAAGACCATGTTGCGGCCTTACAAACTTGAGCCAGGGAGGCCTGGTGATGCACTGCCCATGAAGTTCCAACTGCTCTTGTGGAGTGCGCCCTAACTTTGAACGGAGGCGGTCTCTTTCTCAAGCCATAGGCTTGTATTATGACCTGTCGAATCCACTTGGCTAAAGTGGATTTTGATGCTGCCTGACCCTTTTTAGGGCCTTCCGGCAGAATAAACAAAGTATCCGTTCTGCGAATCTGAGCAGTGGCTTTTAGATAAGCTTTAACTGCTCTTACTACATCCAAAGAATGTAATAACTTTTCCTCTACCGAGCTAGGTTTGGGGAAAAAAGAAGGAAGAACCACATCTTGGTTCAAATGAAACCTCGATACCACCTTGGGAAGAAAGGCTGGATGAGGACGTAATACTACTCTGTCCTTATGGACAACCAGATATGGCTCCTTACAGGACAAGGCGGCTAATTCCGATACTCTTTTAGCCGAACAAACGGCTACTAAGAAAATCAATTTCCTGGTGAGAAGAACCAAGGAAATGTGTTGCAATGGTTCAAACGGTTGTTTCTGTAGAACTGACAGAACCAGGTTTAAGTCCCAAGGACATATGGGAATACTAACCGGAGGGCTAATACGCATCACTCCTTGTATGAAAGCTTTGACTAGTGAATGCGAAGCCAAGGGCCTTTGAAAAAATATTGACAAGGCCGAAATCTGACCCTTGATAGTACTCAAGGCTAGCTTCCTATCTACAGCCCACTGTAGGAAGTCCAAAATCCTCCCTATCACGTACTTACGTGGATGCCATTTCTTGGCCTCACACCACGTAATGTACGCTTTCCAGATCCTATAATAGATCTGCCTGGATACCGGCTTCCTGGCATTGATCATGGTAGATACCACAGAATTAGAGAGCCCTCTCTTTTTCAGAATGTGGGCTTCAATAGCCAGGCCGTCAAACCTAGGGCTGGTAAGGAAGGGTGGTATATCGGTCCCTGCGACAGCAGGTCCGGACGATGTGGGAGGGTCCAAGGACTCCTCACTGACATTTTTACAATCTCCGCGTACCATGCCCTTCGGGGCCACGCTGGAGCCACCAGAATCACTGGTTTCTTTTCTACCCTGATTCTGCGGAGTAATCGCGGTAACAATTGTGGCGGTGGGAATGCATATATCAGCTTGAACTGATCCCAAGGGAACACTAGGGCATCCGAGCCGCAAGCTAGAGGATCCCTTGTGCGAGACACAAATCTGTCCACCTTTGCGTTGAATCTGGATGCTAGCAGATCTACATCCGGTGTTCCCCACCGCTGGCATATTGCCTGGAAAACCTCGGGGTGAAGAGACCATTCCCCCGGGCATAATTGTTGGCGACTTAAAAAGTCCGCTCTCCAATTTTCCACTCCTGGGATGAAAACCGCGGATATGGCTGGGACATATTTTTCTGCCCACTCCAGGATGCAATTTGCTTCCCTCTGGGCTGCACGACTCCTGGTGCCACCCTGGTGATTGATATATGCCACTGCTGTGGCATTGTCTGATTGAATTCTGACAGGGGACCCTTGGAGTTTGGATGTCCATGCTACTAGGGCATACCGGGCTGCTCGTATCTCTATGAGATTGATGGGCAGGGCCTTTTCTGCTTCTGACCACTTGCCCTGGAGAGACCATTGCTCCAGTACTGCCCCCCCAGCCTATGAGGCTGGCATCTGTAGTGACTACCTTCCAAGAAACTGGACTGAAGGGTTTCCCTTTTTCCAGATTCTGGGGCACCAACCACCAATGGAGGCTCTTGCGAACGGAAGGGGACAGGGACATTGGTAAGTCTAAAGCCTGAACTTTTTTGTTCCAGGCTGACAGTATGGCCCTTTGCAAATTCCTTGAATGGAATTGACCGTAGGGTACCGCTTCGAATGAAGCCACCATTTTTCCCAGCAGCCTCATGCAGAGGCGTATGGATGGTTTTCTTTTTGTACCCACTAAGTGGGTCAAATCTTTTAAAGACGACACCTTCTCTGGAGGTAAGAAAATCTTTCTCTGATTTGAATCCAGCCTTAGCCCTAAGTATTCCAGACTTTTGACTGGTCTTAGAGCTGACTTGTCCCGGTTGATAATCCAACCGTGATATTCCAGATACTTGATTGTCTTGTGAATAGCTACTTCCAGCTTTTCCACTGAGTGGTCTATTAGTAGCAGGTCGTCTAGATATGCCATTATCGTTACACCCTGTGTTCTTAGATTGGCCAATAATGGGGCCAGAATTTTTGTGAACACTCGTGGTGCTGTGGCCAGACCGAAAGGTAAGGCTCTGAACTGAAAATGGCGCCCTTCTACTGCAAAGCGTAGAAATTTCTGGTGGGCCGGAAAGATGGGAATATGCAGATAAGCATCCCTTATGTCGATCAAGGCTAACCATTCCTGCCCTTGTAGGGCGGTGGCCACCGATCGGATCGACTCCATCCGAAAAGTCCTGATATGTAGGAACTTGTTTAGCCCTTTTAGATTTATTATGGGCCTCACGTCCCCATTTGGTTTGGGGACTGTGAAAAGGTTCGAGTAAAACCCGAATCCGCTTTCTTCCAGGGGAACCTTCATGATTACACCTTGGAGCAATAGTTGTTCTAGTGCCAGAAGGAGGGATCCTCTCTTCTGGGGATCTCTTGGCACGTTTGACCTCATAAATTGGGCAGGAGGAGTGCCTTTTAACTCCAGCTTGTATCCCAGACTTACTGCGGAGAGCACCCATCTGTCTCTGATGGTGTCCCGCCAGGTCTCTGTGAACAACTGAAGTCTTCCCCCCACCCGATTGAGTGGGGGCAACGCTTCATGCCTTGGGGGGAGGTTTTGTACCTCTCTTGATCCAGGGCTTCTTGTTACCCTGTGATTGTCCCTGATTTCTGCCCCCTGAATTTGACCGCGGAGGCCGTCGGAACTGCTTCACAGCCGATGTGCCCGGGACTGGAGAAGTAGGCCTCTTAAAAGAAGGACTTCTACCCTTGTTCTTAACCGGTAAGAGTGAACTTTTACCGGCAGAAATTTTCTGGATATATTTGTCCAGATCTTCTCCAAATAAGCATTCTCCATGAAATGGGAAGCTAACCAGCAGTTTTTTACAGGGAGCTTCAGCAGACCAGTTTTTGAGCCACAGAAGCCTACGCATATGTACTACAGACAGCGTAAAGCGGGAGGCCTGTTGGATTGTATCCTTTATGGCGTCCACCGCAAAACACAAGGCTCTAGGCAGGTCAGCTAGGGCAAGAGCCTGCTGATCTGGTAAGTCCCTTAAGACTTGTTTCAACTGATCTTTCACTGCTTGGCAGACTCCAATCGCTGCTACCGCAGGTTGTGTCACCATGCTTGCTGTAGAGAAAGCAGATTTTAGTAAAGACTCCAATTTTTTATCTATTGGGTCTTTGAACATTGGAACATTATCTACTGGACATGTCAGTGATTTGTTCACAGAAGAGATGGCTGCGTCCACTGTAGGGACCCTCCATTTTTTTATGAACTTATCCTCCATGGGATAGATCACCGGAAATCTCTTGGGGGGAGCAAATATTTTATCAAGATGCTCCCAATCCTGGTAAATAAGCCCTTCTAAAAAAGGGTGGATTGGGAAGGAACAGACAGCCTGGGGAGCTTTTAGCGACCCCAGCGAGGAAACCGTAGTGGATGGTGGTTCCGCCAGAGGCATTTTAAATGCTGATCGGACCATGTTAGTCAGAGACTGAATCCATAATCTTTCAGCCTGAGATGCTGAGAAAGGTTCTTCCACTGTTGATTCCTCCATAACTGAATCAACCTCATCCTGATCCCCTTCAGGTAGGTCGATCTCTGTGTGGGACTGTTCCTCCACTAACAGGCACTCTGAAGGAGGAGACGGAGATCGGACGCGCTTTCCCTGTGACAGGGAAGCAGCGATCAATGCTGTTAATCTCTCTTCCAATCCTCCCAGAGTTGAGGATAAAACCTCCTCTGTTATATATACAGGAGCAGGTGGACTGGGGACAGCCGCAGCACCAGGCACTCCTGCGGGGTTTCTACGGCTACTGACCTCTGAATTCTCAGGGGAGATTGGTGCAGTACAAGCATGCCCAATATCCTCAGAGCCCGATGGAGACCCCTTTGGCTTCCTGGAAGACCTATTTCCGGAGCGTCTGGACGACATATCCTTTAAGCACAAAGCTGAGGTATTCCCGTCGTCATACACCAATTTTTGCTGGTAATAGTCTAACACAGTTGCTGCTATATACCAGCTGGTGTCCACTAAAGTGCCTTTCTATGGGGATGCCTGCATCAACCGCCTCTGTGTGCCACTGTTTGTTGCTAGCTCTGTTTGCATCCAGCTGACACTTGTACTGTGTCTTTATACAAGCTGGGACGCCTGCACATGCGCAGAAGCGCCGTGGCGCGCATCGAGCGTCATCCACCCGCCCCGCCCCTTTTTTTTCATAGGAGGCGCGTGCACGCGCCCGCGCGTGCGCCCGTGCGCCATTGGCGCCCTTTTCTAAATCAAACAGGGACTAGGAGCCAGGGCCCTTTTTGCCGGAGGGCCTGTGCGGTGGATGAGCGCAGCAACAGGGCAGAGGAAGTGGATTCCCACAGAGAAACTTACCAACTGCCTGGATCTTTTGACTTGAGAAAACCAAAGATCCACATGACAAGAAAAATGGACTACAGCGGCCTCTAGTGGTTTAACACAGGTACCGCGGTCCTTTTTTTTTTTTTTTTCTTGACTACTATTAAAATTTTACATTTTCAGTAGTTACAGGCATACACAGATATTAGCGGGAATACCGTTAGGTAACAGACAGAAAGACAAATTAGGCTTGGGGGTCCCCCAATAGAACCAAGTTCCTGGGGGCCCCCACTTACCTGATCCCCGCCGCAGGACTTTGTTTGGTCCACAGAAGCCCAAACTTCACCTATCACGGCAGGCATTGTAATTAAACCTTCAGGGACCGGGTTCCCAAGGATTCCACTCCCCTGGACCTGTATAGCACCCTGCACAGACAACATCTTGGTCGTGGGTATGACCAGAGTTCTGGATCCCAGGGTCCAGCCCTCCTAAGAGAGGCATTACAGGCAAAACCTTGCTCTTCTGCTGCAAGGCCCGGGTACCGACCGTTTAGCTATGAAGCTTTTTTGGTGGGATCCGGAACAGCTTACTAAGGCCCAAAAGAACCTGTACGCAAGCCCAGTGAAAACACATGTTACTCTTTGGCCAACACCTTAGACACTGGCAAAAAACTGAGGTGCTCCCGGATGGGAGGGGCTTATATAGGGGAGGGTACTTCCGGTTTGGAATTGGCCAGTGCCAGCACCTGAAGGTAATCTATATAACCCATTAGTAATGACTAAGTCGCTCTGTGTCCCGTGATGTACTCCAAGAAAAGGATTTTACAGGTAAGCTGTTGGAAGAAAACGGGTTCGGGTTTTACTCGAACCTTGTCACAGTCCCCAAACCAAATGGGGACATGAGGCCCATATTAAATATAAAAGGGCTAAACAAGTTCCTACATATCAGGACTTTTTCGGATGGAGTCGATCCGATCGGTGGCCACCGCCCTACAAGGGCAGGAATGGTTAGCCTCGATCGACATAAGGGATGCTTATTTGCATATTCCCATCTGTCCGGCCCACCAGAAATTTCTACGCTTTGCAGTAGAAGGGCGCCATTTTCAGTTCAGAGCCTTACCTTTCGGTCTGGCCACAGCACCACGAGTGTTCACAAAAATTCTGGCCCTACGATTGGCCAAACTAGGAACACAAGGTGTAACGATAATGGCATATCTAGACGACTTGTTGCTGATAGACCACTCAGTGAAAAAAACTAGAAGTGGTCGTTCACAAGATAATCAAGTATCTGGAATCTCACGGTTGCATTATCAACCGAGACAAGTCAGCCCTAAAACCAGTCAAAAGCCTGGAATACTTGGGGGCTAAGACTGGATTCAAATCAGAGAAAGTTTTTCTTACCTCCAGAGAAGGTGTCGTCTTTGAAAGATTTGACCCACTTAGTGGGTACAAAAAAGAAAAACCATCCATACGCCTGTGTATAAGGCTGCTGGGAAAAATGGTGGCTTCATTCGAAGCAGTACCCTACGGTCAATTCCATTCAAGGAACTTGCAGAGGGCCATACTGTCAGCCTGGAACAAAAAAGTTCAGGCTTTAGACTTACCAATGTCCCTGTCCCCTTCCGTTCGCAAGAGCCTCCATTGGTGGTTGGTGCCAGAATCTGGAAAAAGGGAAACCCTTCAGTCCGGTTTCTTGGAATGTGGTCACTACAGATGCCAGCCTCATAGGCTGGGGGGCAGTACTGGAGCAATGGTCTCTCCAGGGCAAGTGGTCAGAAGCAGAGAAGGCCCTGCCCACCAATCTCTTAGAGATACGAGCAGCCCGGTATGCCCTAGTAGCATGGACATCCAAACTCCAAGGGTCACCTGTCAGAATTCAATCAGACAATGCCACAGCAGTGGCATATATCAATCACCAGGGTGGCACCAGGAGTCGTGCAGCCCAGAGGGAAGCGAATTGCATCCTGGAATGGGCAGAAAGGTATGTCACAGCCATATCCGCGGTTTTCATCCCAGGAGTGGAAAATTGGAGAGCGGACTTTTTAAGTCGCCAGCAATTATGCCCGGGGAATGGTCTCTTCACCCCGAGGTTTTCCAGGCAATATGCCAGCGGTGGGGAACACCGGATGTAGATCTGCTAGCATCCAGATTCAACGCAAAGGTGGACAGATTTGTGTCTCGCACAAAGGATCCCCTAGCTTGCGGTTCGGATGCCCTAGTGTTCCCTTGGGATCAGTTCAAGCTGATATATGCATTCCCACCGCGATTAATCCGCAGAATCAGGGTAGAAAAGAAACCAGTGATTCTGGTGGCTCCAGCGTGGCCCCGAAGGGCATGGTACGCGGAGATTGTAAAAATGTCAGTGGGAAGTCCTTGGACCCTCCCACATTGTCCGGACCTGCTTTCGCAAGGACCGATATACTACCCTTCCTTACCAGCCCTAGGTTTGATGGCCTGGCTATTGAAGCCCACATTCTAAAAAAGAGAGGGCTCTCTAATCCTGTGGTATCTACCATGATCAATGCCAGGAAGCCGGTATCCAGGCAGATCTATTATAGGATCTAGAAGGCGTACATCACGTGGTGTGAGGCCAGGAAATGGCATCCACGTAAGTACGTAATAGGTAGGATTCTGGACTTCCTACAGTGGGCTGTACATAGGAAGCTTGCCTTGAGTACTATCAAGGGTCAGACGGCCTTGTCAATATTTTTTCAAAGGCCCTTGGCTTTGCATTCATTAGTCAAAGCTTTCATACAAGGAGTGATGCGTATTAGCCCTCCGGTTAGTATTCCCATATGTCCATGGGACTTAAACCTGGTTCTGTCGGTTCTACAGAAACAACCATTTGAACCATTGCGGCACATTTCCTTGGTTCTTTTCACCAGGAAATTGATTTTCTTAGTAGCCATTTGTTCGGCTAAAAGAGTATCGGAATTAGCCGCCTTGTCCTGTAAGGAGCCATATCTGGTTATCCATAAGGACAGAGTAGTATTACGTCCTCATCCAGCCTTCTTCCTAAGGTGGTATCGAGGTTCCATTTGAACCAAGATGTGGTTCTTCCTTCCTTTTTCCCCAAACCTAGTTCGTTAGAGGAAAAGTTATTGCATTCTTTGGATGTAGTAAGAGCAGTTAAAGCTTATCTTAAAGCCACTGCTCAGATTCGTAGAACGGATACTTTGTTTGTTCTGCCGGAAGGCCCCAGAAAGGGTCAGGCAGCATCAAAAATCTACTTTAGCCAAGTGGATTCGACAGGTCATAATACAAGCCTATGGCTTGAAAAGGAGACCGCCTCCGTTCAAAGTTAGGGCACACTCCACAAGAGCAGTTGGAACTTCATGGGCAGTGCATCACCAAGCCTCCCTGGCTCAAGTCTGTAAGGCCACAACATGGTCCTTAGTACACACGTTTACTAGATTCTACCAGGTAGACGTTAGAAGTCAGGAGGATGTCGCCTTTGGGCGCAGTGTGTTGCAGGCCGCAAAAGATCCTCATGCCTGATGGCGCCCAGCTTATGTATAGTGTATCCCTCCCCTCATTGGGCATTGCTTTGGGACGTCCCATTAGTAATGACTAAGTCGCTCTGTGTCCCGTGATGTACGAAAAAGAAAAAGGGATTTTTATAACAGCTTACCTGTAAAATCCTTTTCTTGGAGTACATCACGGGACACAGAGCTCCCACCCCTCTTTTTGGGACACTTATTGCTTTGCTACAAAACTGAGGTGCTCCCGGATGGGAGGGGCTTATATAAGGGAGGGTACTTCCGGTTTGGAAGTTGCCAGTGCCAGCACCTGAAGGTAAACTATATAACCCATTAGTAATGACTAAGTCGCTCTGTGTCCCGTGATGTACTCCAAGAAAAGGATTTTACAGGTAAGCTGTTATAAAAATCCCTTTTTTTGGTTTTTAAAATAGAAGATATGCGTTCTGTTCATATTTTAGAAATTACAATGTCACTGTGCAATAGAACTTTTATGTTTTCATACACACTGAATGATGTACCATTGGCTGGTGATGAGCACTGCCAATTGATTCCTGACACATGTGACCACTGGAGGTGTGGTTCCGTGATGTTGTCAGGGTATTTAACCACTTCCTTACTGGGCACTTAAACCCCCCTCCTGCCCAGACCAATTTTCAGCTTTCAGCGCTGACGGAGTTTGAATGACAATTGCGCGGTCATACAACACTGCACCCAAATGACATTTTTATCATTTTTTTCCCACAAATAGAGATTTCTTTTGGTGGTATCTGATCACCTCTGCGGTTTTTATTTTTTGCGCTATAAACAAAAAAAGAGCGACAATCTTGAAAAAAAAAAACCACAATATTTTTTACTTTTTGCTATAATAAATATCCAAATTTTTTTTTTACATTTTTATTTTTATTTTAGTTTAGTCCAATACGTATTCTTCTACATATTTTTGGTAAAAAAAAATCGCAATACGCGTTTATTGATTGGTTTGCGCAAAAGTTATAGCGCCTACAAAATAGGGGATAAATTTATGACATTTTTATTTTTTATTTTTTCCCACTAGTAATATCGGTAATCTGCAATTTTTGTCAGGACTGCGATATTGCGGCGGACACATTGGACACTTTTGACACTATTTTGGGACCATTCACATTTATACAGCGAACAGTGCTATAAAAATGCACTGATTACTGTATAAATGTGACTGGCAGTGAAGGGGTTAACCACTAGGGGGCGGGAAGGGGTTAAATATGTTCCCTCATGAGTGATTCTTACTGTGGGGGGAGGGGACTGACTGGGGGAGGTGACCGATGGTTGTCCCTATGTACAAGGGACACACCATCAGTCTCCTCTCCCTAGCAGGACGCGGATCTCTGTGTTTATACACAGAGATCCACGTCCCTGGCTCTGTGACAGCCGATCGCGGGTACCTGGCGGACATCGCGGCCGCCAGGCACACGCATCGGCACCCGCATGACACAGCGGGCACAGCTCTTCCGCGATGCGGGCCCCTGCAGGCGCGCATTGCGGAAGTAAACAAGAGGACGTCCTGGGGACGTCCACCCGGGAGTTGAGGTCCGCGCTGCAGCCGTCTTTCGGCTATAGCGCGGATCTGAACTGGTTAAAGACAATAGCTGCGCTGCGTAGCCATGCCCTCTGACGAAAGTGATTGACAGAAACGCCGCGTCAGGGCGTTGCTACGCAGCAACCCATTCGGTCGGCATCTCCTCGCCTCTGCTTCCCGGGAACATCGCGGGAGCGGTGACAGGTTAGACGGGAGTAGACGACTATGACTGTATCGTTGTTACATGCCCTATATTTATGCACATAATGTGAGTATTTTATCGTGAGAATTTTTATCAATAAATGAGTGTTGTACGATATCACACTATGTGGAAATCTTTTGTTTATGGTCCATGACGAGCATAATACAGATGGAAATGCCTAGTATCCTGTGACTATCTCCTTGGACTGACAGGCTTACACACCAGTGCAATCTGGTAAGTGGATTTCCCATAGGGCGTGAACACAAAGTGGTGTGGTGGAGGAAATCATATCAAGCTGGAATGAGTGTTTATACCTTCCTATTTGGATGATTTATATCACATTCACATTTTTATTGCATCTTTTTTCATGGACTGTCCACCGAGTGAATCACCATATTTTAAACAGACTTGAAGCTTATATTGTGCTAATTTCTCCGGATTTCATATACCGTATACATCTTTTAAATATTTATTAAGTTTTATTCTTGATAGTTTTAATAGCGCTGCTAATGTTGTAATATTATTACTCTGACATATTTTTGATACAGTAAGGATATATCATTTAGGTACCATTTACCCTGGCCTCAATGAAGCAGTCAATTATAAGCCCCTTTTTAGAGGGGTTTGTCTCAGGAGGAATGGAGAAGCAATCTATTCTCTTCTCCTTCTCTCCCCCCCCCCCATGATTCATCTGTTTGTTCTCCATTATGTAATCTTGCCAATTTATGACTTTCTTTAGGCCGGCGATGTTCATTGTCCCACACAGTCACTTTCTATGTATTTCACTATTATTATTTTTTTTATTTTTTTTAAGTGTTCTGTTGTGGATCACTTTTTTTTCTGTTCCCTCATTCATATTTTTTTACACATTTTCCCTTATACCCCCCTTTTTTGAATGTGGATTTACTGTGGTGTGTGCCCGGAACACGTGGGGCAGTGGGATGTAGAGTTGGATATTGATAAGGGGAGATTTTCCTCAAGGTGTCACTTCCACATGCATCACATTGGGTTTATTGACACCATTTACTTCTGGGTTGAGAGATACTCTCTATTACCCGTTATCCTTTGGATGCTTTTTTCCTCGCTGGCTCCTCGTCGCCACTGCGATTGTGATGACCATGTCCACTGGGTTGTACGGTGCTTGCGTGCCGGTGGGTTCTGGCGTTACCCCGTACACAACTCCCTTTTCTCTCAGGCGGCGTGGGGTCACGCCATGCGCCCTGTTCCCAGGGGTCTACTATTTATGGCTTGGGCTGACGCCCTGAACTTAGGGGCTTGGTTGGGCAGACCCTCTTCTCCCCTCCCACTGGAGTATGGATTGATTAATTACACAGGTGACTTTATATATATATATATATATATATATATATATATATATACAGACAACCCCAGAGCTCAGGGAGTAGTCTGGTCTCAGATGAGCAGAGCGTAACAAGCTGTGTGGATCATCTTAGCAGGTATGAATTTACTTAGTGCCTCAGTTTGATTTTTTAAATATTTGAGAACAAGATAGATTAATATCATCTCCCTTTCTTTCCTATTATAATATAGTACTTTGTATTTAATTTTGTATTCAGTTGGATCAGGAGAAACACTGGTACATGACTACCCTGCAATCATACTGCATACTGCTCATGCTTTTCTATTCCATTTTGAATATGCTTTGAGCGAGGCTATATAGGACTGATGTTTCATAAGGATCTTTTTAAATGATCTAAAGGTCTGAAGCATTTCGTCCTACAATGACTGATGCCCCTGTGGAAGTCCTAGTAGGACGAAACACGTCGGGACAGGTTCACTGCTCCCCTCCCCATATTGCTTTTATTCATCTGGGATCACTTTTTAAACTATGTATGTCGGTTTTTATCAATAAAACACGCTTTTTTGACCTGCACCATTGGAAGCTCCCCTTTTTTTCTTTTAATGCTCAATTGGATGTGAGTTTTTTCGGTCCTTCCATCTGGTCATTACCATCCCAGTTTGTGGTTGTCACCATCAAGATTTCACCGAGTGTCTCCGGACTTCCCCCGGATCCCTTGAATTGTTTGGTCTATTCATAGATTGGGATATCTATGCCTAAATGACCCTTGATCGTGGAGAGTTGGGTCCAACCGTACCGTCTGTGACTGGTCCTAGAAGTTGGATGTTGGGTGACTTTTATTTTATTTTATTTTAAAGCATTTTTTTTCCCCTCCTTCTATATTACAACCACTGTTGCAAATGGGACATTATTTCTTTGATGTTGAAAACCATCTGTAGTACTGTGAATTACTCCTAGAGCTATTTGCCTGGTTGTTCAGTTCATTTAATGTTTTGCACAGTATATTTTCTGGTTTTACTTAGTTGATCACTTTTTAGTGGTAACATTTAGTATTACACCCACTGCATTTCTGGTGACACCAATCATTGGTGCATAATCTTTTCACTAATAGTGTGTACCATCATCCCGAAAGGTTTAGATGGTTGACATTCACACATACGTTTGTATTGAGCACATTTATATTCGCTAGCGCTGCATTTTATAATTTTTTTTGTCTCCATCAAGATTCCATTTTGAGGTTCCTGGAGTTCCCCTGGATCCCTTGGATCGTTTGGTCCACCTGTCGATTGGGATATCTATGTCTGATTGATCCGTTGTCGCTGACAATCGGGTCCAACTTTTTCGGTAAGAGTGTTTACTCATATCATTCATTTGATGGCATGTCCCGTGGGATGGTTTGTTCATCCATCGTACCACCTTCATCGTAAGAACCACCACCCATTTTGTGATGGATACGGTCACCATATCACCTTCACTGTGTGGACTCATTTTTGGTTGTGTTTTTTTCATGTTTACTTTTCCCTTTTGGGTTTTTGATTGTCCGTGATTTTCATATATTTCACAGTTGCACATTTCTAGCGCTATATATTTATTCCCATTCATTTCAATGGGCAGGGGCGGTGCAGGAGCGGCGCAGGAGCGGTGTATACACCGCTCCCGCACTGCCCCAAAGATGCTGCTTGCAGGACTTTTTTTCCCGTCCTGCAAGGGCATCGGAGCACTCAGGCTTTCACAATGGGGTGGCTTGAGAAGCGCTTTTGAAACAATTCACATTGTTTTCATTTAGTTTTCATTTTGATTTGAATTTTTTATCCATATTTGAATTGAATTTGAATCAAAATTGATTCTAATTGATATCCGGAATCTAGTAAGGTAGAGTGTTTAAATATTTGTGATTTCATCAGGTAAAAATACATTTTCACAACATGAAAGACTCCATTATGGGCCCAACAGAATATGCAACATTAAATTATAGGTAAGTTATCATCATTAATATTTATAAGAATAGTTGAACTACATGAGTATCAACATGTGCTGGATCCCAAACACCTTGGTGCTATTTTTGAAATACCACTAAATTCCTCTATAAGAAATGATGGCGGCAACTTTATGCATTGTATAAAAAATGTCATTACTATCAGGGCCGGCCCTACCATGGGACCCGATGGTACCTCGGTCCCGGGCGGCACTTTCAAGGGGGCGGCAAATTGCCACCCACCAGCCAGCTAGTCTGTTCCCCTGCTTATCCCATTGCAAGCAGGGCCAGTGTTCTGCCGAGAAAGGTCCCGACATTTTTTAAATGCATGCCTTATGGCGCCAGCCTAGGGAACGGTTGGGGCTGTGAAGACATCCCGGACAGACCACTCTATCCCCAGCCTGCAGTGCCGCCCTAGCAGCTGCAGTGAGAAGATGAGGGGAGAGCCGGGACGAGGAGTAGCTGGCCGGAAGTGCTGCATGTTTAGTGGGTAGATGATATAGAAGCCCTGCATCATGTAACTACGGGCTTGCCGCGATATCTGCTCCCGCCTCCCCCCCTCCTCCTGGTCGCTCGGGGATCTGTTGTGGGAGGACTGGCAGGCAGCAGCGCCACTCTCCAGTCCTGGAGTAAAGTTTACCACCACCTTTGCTGGCTCAGGTATAGTGGAAGCTCAGTGCTGCAGCCTGTACCCATTCACAAGAAACAACAATTTTACTCTGCTGTCAGTTCATAGTGCATTGCACTGTGTACAGAGGGAACTGATATGTGTGTGGGGGAGGGGGTACAGATATGTGTTTGTGTAGGGGGGTAGGTGTGCAGGGGGGTACAGAGGGGGTACAGATGTGTGTGTGTGTGGGGGGGAAAGGTTTGCAGGGGGTACAGATATGTGTGTGTGGGGAGGGGGGGGGACAGGTGTGCAGGGGGTACAGATATGTGTGTATGTGTGGGGGGGGGACAGGTGTGCAGGGGGTACAGATATGTGTGTGTGGGGAGGGGGGGACAGGTGTGCAGGGGGTACAGATATGTGTGTGTGGGGAGGGGGGGGGACAGGTGTGCAGGGGGTACAGATATGTGTGTGTGTGTGTGTGGGGGGGGGGTACAGGTGTGCAAGGGGTACAGATATGTGGGAGGGGGCAGGGGGTACAGAGGGGGAACAGATATGTATGTGTGTGTGGAGAGGGGGGAAACGGATGTGCAGGGGGGTACAGAGGGGGAACAGATATGTGTGGGGGGCACAGAGGGGGAACAGATGTGCAGGGGGAACAGAGGGTGAACAGATATGTGTGTGTGTGTGTGTGTGTGGGGGGGGGGTACAGGTGTGCAAGGGGTACAGATATGTGGGGGGGCAGGGGGTACAGAGGGGGAACAGATATGTATGTGTGTGTGGAGAGGGGGGGAAACGTATGTGCAGGGGGGTACAGAGGGGGAACAGATATGTGTGGGGGGTACAGAGGGGGAACAGATGTGCAGGGGGAACAGAGGGTGAACAGATATGTGTGTATGTGTGTGGGGAGGGGGGAAACGGATGTGCAGGGGGGGGTTTACACTTGCATATTGATTTACACACACATATAGTGCCATGACCAGTTCTCTTTATACTCCTATACATGAATAGAGCCATAACACATCCTTTTTATAGAGCCATGACAGGTCCTCTTTATACTCCTACATACATGTATTGAGCCATGACATGTCCTTTTACACTCCTATACACACTTATAGTGCCATGACCGCTCCTTTTTATACTTCTATACATGAATAGAGCCATAACAGGTCCTTTTTATAGAGCCATGACAAGTCCTCTTTATACTGCTACATACATGTCAAGAGCGATGACAGGTCCTCTTTATACTGCTACATACATGTCAAGAGCGATGACAGGTCCTCTTTATACTCCTACATACATATATAGAGACATGATGAGTCCTCTTTATACTCCTACTGTATATACATGTATAGAGCCATGACAGGTCCTCTTAATTTATCATGATATAAAATTATGAATGTGGGGGCCTTTTGGTGGGTGACTGGGTGTGTTTTTTTTAGGGGGGGGGGCAGCATTTCATTCTTGGTACCAGGCAGCACAATGTCTTGGACCAGCACTGATTACTATTACTAACAAGAAACTCACTTGATCGAAGTTACTATCTTTTTTGTATACCTTAAGACCCACGTGCCTTACTAAGTTGAGTATAAAAATTACAAGAATATTATGCCCTCACTTGTGCACACCTTCCACTGCTGCCAGAATAAGGTTGGGTTGGGGGACGGGGGGACAGGGAGCAATAAAATGAGTATACTACAATGCCATTTAAGAGGAACCAATGAGTTAAATACTGGTAATGGATTGAATATGTACTGTACAATAGATTCCTATTTTATATTTGGCACAATTTATGCACAGTAGATCTGTTCCACTGCATTTGAGGACAGCTTGCCTTCTCATCACCATGTAATGTAATCAATGTAAATAAAGGTGGCATTTTTATTAGGTAAGTTAGTGCAAGAGCTAAAATGAGCATACAAAAGGCCGTAATAGTAACCCTAACCCATGCCAAATCATTACATTCATTTTTCAGTAGAGATACATTAGTGTAAGGTTATTTCAAGTTGATTATAATGAATACAGTGTTTTTTTGGTGATTATACAAAACCTGAAGGTGCCCTGCCAGTTAACATTGTCCCCTCCCCTGTGGCCAAAAGGGAACAATGTTTTTCTATAGAGTCGGAAATGTCATATTTGGCCCAAATTTGCAAAATTTGGTCCTTATTGTGTATGGCCATATATATAGAATGGAAAGCTTACCCTGTAACAGAGTTCAATCACTAATGGAGCCTACACATTATATAATAATTGGAGGAAAATTTCCGTATTTGGAATAATCATAAGATTTTCATATAGTTTGCACAATTCAGCCCTTTCAAAAGAAATTTACTGAAGGAGCAAACTGATAAATAATTGCATCATCCTCATTACTGAACAGAACTTACAATTTCCGTCTAATGTGTACTGGTTTCATACAATACATTAAAACATCAAATGAGAAACATTGTGCATGATTGCAATTTTTTTTTATCACTCAGAAGAACATGCAGTTTATATCCATGAAGTACCGTATATACTCGAGTATAAGCCGACCTGAATATAAGCCGAGGGACCTAATTTCACCACAAAAAATGGGAAAAATTATTGACTCGAGTATAAGCCTAGGGTGTCCATCTGCATGCCTCACTGTGCCTCACTTTGCCTCACTGAGTCCATATGCATGCTTCACTGTGCCCATGCCTCACTGTGCCCATGCCTAGACTGACGTTTAACATGGGAGTCTATGGAAGGGGTGCCCGGCTTTGAAAAATCGGTGCTCCCCGGCCGTAGATCCCTTATACAACAAACTTTGCACACTTGTATAGAAAGAGTGGGGCTACATTTGTGCAAATATTTGGGTCCAGGGGACCTACGAGCGGCTAGAACCGGGTCCCCAAAATCACCAGAGAAATTACCGTTTAACATAGGAGTCTATAGAAGGGGTGTCCGGCGTTGAAAAATCGGTGCTCCCCGGCCGTAGTTCCCCCGGACAACAAACTTTGTACACTTGTAGAGGAAGAGTGGGGCTACATTTGTGCAAAGTTTGGGATCCCGGGGACCTACGGCCGGCCGGTACCGGGTCCCCAAAGTCCAGGAGATCAGGCACAAAAAGGTGACTCGAGTATAAGCCGAGGGGGCATTTTCAGCACAAAAAAATGTGTTGAAAAACTCGGCTTATACTCGAGTAAATACGGTAAATAGCATAGACATTATAATAATAATGTATAAAAATATATATGATACAATGTCCTTTTTTTTTTAAATTGTGATGAGAGTCTTGCAGCAACATGTTAGTCTTCTTGTTTCTGTTGTCCTACATGTATGGAGCATCCCTAGTTGGTTTTGATGGTCTAGTTTAAGAGCTTGCTGTACCTACTATGTATGTATGCTACTGTTGTTATGCTCAAACTGTGTCTCGCCTGCATTGCTTGCAAGTTCTACCTACATTTGCCATGAAAGTTCTATGGCTGTACGGTTCTCTATTTGCACTTACAGTAAAGCCAAACATAGATGGTTTGAATCTTACCCATTTCAGCAGGAAACGGCGGCGATTTGAACCATCTATGGGTAGGATCAGGGATCGAGTCCTGCAGGAACGCATAGGAACGGTGTTCCTGCACTTTTCCCGCAGCAGGAACGCCGTTCCCGTTTGCATCCCTCCTGCAGGACGCGGCTGCTATCAGTGGGGTGCCACAGATTGCGGGGGGGGGGGGGGTGTCTGGCCTGTGCTGCTCAGGGGTGCCTGCTGGGCCGCACGTTCATGTGGGGAAAGCAGCTGGGCCACTCACCCCACCCATTCGGTTCAGCGGGCGGGGCGTGGAGGGGAGCAGAAACTACCCAGACATGACAGCGTCAAGGGGGAAGGAGTTGCGATGGATCCCAATCCTGTTGCCGCCTGCCAGACTGGGAAAAAATGTTAGTGCTCGCCTGTGCAGCAGCCTCCCTGTGTGCCTGGATAGGAGCAGTGGTGGGGGCAGCAGCATATAGAAAAATTGATCTTTCCATTATTCTCCTGCAACCGCTGAATGCCCGCTTCTCCTCCTCTTCCTCTTGCAGGCGTTCAGCGGTTCCAGGAGGAATATGGAAAGATCAATTCCTCTATATGTCGCTGCCCCCCTTCTCCTTTCAAGCTTCTTTTGCTGCCACCTCATGCTCTTCGGCTACCCCAGTGCTCTCTCTGCCCCCCTATGCTCCCTTTCCCACCCAGTGCTATCCAGTTTGTCCCTCCCAGTGCTTTTCGTCCTCCCCCAGTGCTCTCCTTCCCTCCTGTGCTTTCCCCCATGCTATCCAGTTCCCCTCCATGCCATCCAGTTCCCCTCAGTGCTTTCCAGTTCCCCCCCGTGTTTTCCAGTTCCCCCTGTGCTCCCTCCCCCCCAGTGCTCTCCAGTTCCCCCAGTGCTCTCCGGCTCCCCCAGTGATCTTCGCCGCCCCCTGTGCTCCCCCCAGTGCTATCCAGTTCCCCACAGTGCTATTCAGTTCCCCCCAGTGACCTCCTTCCAACCCCCAGTGCTCTCTGCCCCCACCGTGCTCTTAAACCCCCCCAGTGCTCTCCACCCCCCCACGCTCTGTTGATCCCTGGTGCTCTCCAGCCCCCGTAGTGCTCTCCAGCTCCCCAGTGCCCTTCGGCTTCTCCAGTGCTCTCCACCCCCCCCCAGTGCTCTCCACCCCCCCATTCTCTGATCCCCATTTCTCTCAAGCCCCCTGTGGTGCTCTCCAGACCCCCTAGTGCTCTCCGGCCCCAAAAGTGCTCTTATATCTTCTATCATGTCTGCAGTCTCGGACTGTCTCTTGTATCATGTCCGCACACTCTCTGATCATCTCTTGTATCATGTCCGCACACTCTCTGATCATCTCTTGTATCATGTCTGCACACTCTCTGACCATCTCCTGTACTATGTCTGCAGTCTCTGACCATCTCCTGTAGTATGTCTGCAGCCTCTGACCATCTCCTATAGTATGTCTGAAGTCTCTGACCATCTCCTGTATCATGTCTGCAGTCTCTGACCACCTCCTGTACCATGTCTGCAGTCTCTAACCATCTCATGTATCATGTCCGCACACTCTCTGACATATCCTGTATCATGTATGCAGTCTCTGACCATCTCCTGTACCATGTCTGCAGTCTCTGACCATCTCCTGTACCATATCTGAATTGTGAAAATGGACGAGGATGACTCTGGGTGGGGATGAGAGTTACTTTGTGGAGAGTCTCTTCACTGTGTAACTCTCATCCCCACCCAGAGTCATCCTCATCCATTTTCACAACGCAACTCCATCATCCTCATCCCCACCCAGAATCATTCATCCTTCTCCACAATGCATCCCCATCCCCACCCAGCATCATCCATCCCTCTCCACAATGTATCCCCATCCCCACCCAGAATCATCCATCCCTCTCCACAGTGTATCCCCATCTCCACCCAGCATCATCTATCACTCTCCACAGTGTATCCCCATCCCCTCCCAGCATCATCCATCACTCTCCAGGATTCTGGGCGAGGATGGGGATACATTGTAAAGAGGGATGGATGTCGCTGGGCATGGATGGGGATACATTGTAGAGAGGGATGGATGATGCTGGGCGGGGATGGGGAAACATTGTGGAGAGGGATGGAGATAAATCTGGGTGGGGATGGGGATACATTGTGGAGAGGGATGGATGATGCTTTGTGGGGATGGAGATACATTGTGGAGAGGGATGATTGATGCTGGGTGGGGATGGAAACTAACCTGTAGAGTGCCCATTGGCATCATCCTGTTCTCAAAGTCTACAGAGGTTAGAGGCTTTCTAACACCCGTCCCAGGAGGGGATAGGGTGGCGGAACTGTTCGAGCTCCACACCGGCTGCTAGGGCTGTGAGAGAGAACTATCCGGGTGAGCTGAACCCACTCGGGATCGAGTGGCGATGAGATTGCTGGTTGTGCCTGGATCTATTCTTTACACTATTACTTCTTTCATCCACCTGTCTATATCTACTACGCAGCAAATAGAAAATAAACTGTCTGTTGGAGTTAAAGTACTTCTGGACATTGTTTTCTTTGGAGGAAGAACCAGAGACTTGATCACATACTCTGGGGGAGAGAACCAGTGGAAAGGGTGATATGCTGAAAGACCCAAAGTTTATGAACACTGCTTAACCTCTTCAAATGGGAGGGTACGGGCACATAGCACGGTGTGCCTTGACTCGCAAGTGAGCCAGGCGAGAAAAAGGTGCGTGTGCTACACGTGGGGGCTCAAATCTGGGATTCAGCTGCCCCGAGGCTGGACTTTGTGTTTTTCCCCTGGTGTGATTCTGTGGAGGTCGGCCATTTCAAGAAAGGTGAACTGCGTCACTTGTAAAAGAAATGGAGGTACAGGCCGGGACCTGTGCTGAATTTTCTAACTGCGTAGTTCGTGGGCATGCCTGAAACTTGGAGAAGCCCACGAGCTACGTGCAGAAAGAAAAGGGGGAGGAGCCCCCGCCAACTTGTGTTGCACTTGGCAGTTTGGCGCCAAGGGACAGTATAGCTGAATTGGTGAAGAAGCAACATGTCTGCCGCCCCATGAATTTCTGTTTCACCGGGACCAAGGATGTTCCCACCTGCCTCAGCCATAGAAGTTGTTTCTTTTGCTGCCCCCCTGACGGATACGGGGATTCGGCTCAAGCCTAGGGGCCGCTTCGCGCTGTATACATGCAGGGATGCCGAGGCCCTGGGCATGCTCTGTCCTAAGTGCCAAGGACTGGCGCTGCAACTTCGGCCTTTCGGAAGGTTTGCCACGTGTGAAGAGTTCCTGTTTGAGGTGGACCAACCGACGGAGAAGCCAAAGGGTTACCGGGTCAACTGCCTTACAAGTGTCGCCACTCTTGAGTAGAGTTGAGCGGACACCTGGATGTTCAGGTTCGACGGGTTCGGCCGAACTTCGGAAAAAAGTTTGGGTTCGGGACCGAACTGTAACCCGAACCCGAACCCGAACCCGAACCCCATTGAAGTCAATGGGGACCGGACTTCTAAGGACTAAAAAGGCTCTAAAAAAGTAATGGAAAGGGCTAGAGGGCTGCAAATGGCAGCAAAATGTTGTTAAGAGCATGGCAAGTGCTCTGCAAACAAATGTGGATAGGGAAATAACTTAAAAAAAATAAAAAAATATGCTGGGGGCCCCCTTTTCAGCAGAAGAGGTACGGGAAGTCATTAAGAACCTCAGAAACTCAACGGCACAATGCCACACATATGGTGGGAATGCCCCAGAATACGCCCTTTCTGGAATAAATTATTCAATTTAATGGATAAGCTAGTGGGAAAATAAAATACTTTGAAATAAAAATGTAGCGGGGTGCTAAATTTAAGGGAAGTGTTTGAGTGGTAAATAGGATCGAACACCCTAATTCTGTAGGATTCATGGACCATTTTGTCCTCGGGGGACAGTATTGGTGTGCAGTTCCCTGCGGCCTACAGGTGGCGCTGCCATGGTAGGCTAGGGTTGAACCGCCGATACAGTGCTGTGCCTTTTGTGTCCCCTCTTGGCAGTAGTACAGCGGGGCGGGGAACCTGCTGTGCATGCCGGGAGAGCATATAAAAGGGGCAGACCTTTGGCCTGGGGGCTGATGTCCAGTGGGGTCCATGCCCAGGTGCCTTCGGCCTGGGTGCATGTGTTCCTGTTCCATCTCGGGTACCTTTAGCCCGGGTTGAGGTACTATCCTGGAGTTCCTGCTGCCCTGGGTATGGAGGCCTAGGTGCGGGAGTAAAGCCTGGAGTCCAGAGCCTTCGTCTGGAGTCCGCTAAGGGTCGAGGAGTCTTAGGGTGCCACCTCGTGTAGGGGACCATGTTCCAGGGAAGGGAGGATCATTCTGATGGACCGATGCGGGAGTCACGGTGAAGGAAGGGTCTGTTGACTCCCTGGAGAGATGTCTTCCCCTTGATATGGGCTAGGTTCGTAGAAGGAGAAGCTCAAGGTCATCTTGACTGTATCAGAGGCCTTATTCACCCGGCCCGTGGCAGGGGCCTTATACACCCTGGTCTGTGGCAGAGACCAAAGTTCTCCAGGTCCGTGGCAGGGGCCTTGTACACCCGGTCTGTGGCAGAGACCAACGTCAAGGTCTGTGGCAGAGACCGTGCACCTAAAACTGTTTGAGAAACCTAAGCAGTGAAGTGAATGTGCTACGTTTGTGCCTGGACCTCCTCCACACCTTAAGCTGTCCTGTTTCTTTGCTCTAATCTTTTCTATCCGAGTAGAGTTTATTTTGCCATGAGAGAATAAGAGTTGTAATTTCAGCTGGTGTGGACATTGACTTTACTGGGAATCAAAGGACTTGCCTCTACCTACAGTAGAGGTGAGAATCATCCTCTGGAGGAGTTTTGACTCCGGCTGTGGACACGGCCCGTCAAGTACACCGCTCAACCTCTTTATATAGGAGGGTACGGGCTGGTAGTGCGGTGTGCAGGTAAGGGGGAAAGGATCTGTGCGCTACAAAAAAATAAAATAAAAATTATAATCTTGACCTAGGAGGACGAGGTCCATATGGAGTAGGAGGTTGAGGTGGCGGTGGATGTGGCTGTGTAGGTGGAAGCGGCGGTGGAGGAGGACGAGGTAGCCAACACTGGTTCAAAAATACAACAATGGCTGGGTAAGGCCAGTGATGTGTCGAATTCTGTCCCCCGTCGAATAGTGTCCACCCTGTACTGCGCTTGCTCAGTATGTAGGACAAGAGGATTTCGAAAATCTCCCAAGATGAACGGCGCCTGCGTGGTGAGTTCAGGTGAAGGCCACACCATCCGTGGTTCAAGCTGAGCCAAGTGAGGCCGTGCCCGAAGCGTGGCGATCGAAGCGAGCCCGTGAGGGGCCCTGTTACTATGTGCTACCGTATGTCCACTTGGATGTTGGGGCTTGAACCTGCACTCACGGCGCAGGCGCCGTTCATCTTCGGAGATTTTTTGTGGCCCTAAATGGCGTTTTTTGGAAGACCACAACACACCCACAGTACGTAACCGCTGAATCGCACAGCTACAGAACTGCAGAAAATGCTATTCAAAAAAAAATGTTGTTTTTTTAGTATAGCACAGTAGAAGAAAACTATATAGAAATTGTTTATTTCACACACCTCCACATATGTATAACACACTGCAAAATATTTTTTGTGGCCCTAAATGGCGTTTTTTGGAAGACCACAACACACCCACAGTACGTAACCGCTGAATCGCACAGCTACAGAACTGCAGAAAATGCTATTCAAAAAAATTTTTTTTTTTAGTATAGCACAGTAGAAGACAAATATATAGAAATGGTTTATTTCACACGCCTCCACATATGTATAACACACTGCAAAATATTTTTTGTGGCCCTAAATGGCGTTTTTTGGAAGACCACAACACACCCACAGTACGTAACCGCTGAATCGCACAGCTACAGAACTGCAGAAAATGCTATTAAAAAAAAATGTTGTTTTTTTAGTATAGCACAGTAGAAGACAAATATAAAGAAATGGTTTATTTCACACGCCTCCACATATGTATAACACACTGCAAAATATTTTTTGTGGCCCTAAATGGGTACATTAAAGTGCAAATTTATTTATTTTTTATTTGCCCTAAACGGGTCTTTTTTTGCACAAGCAAAATAAAATGGAATTTTTTATTTTTTTTTGCCCTTAATGGGTCTTTTGGAAAAGAGCACAATAAAGTGCCTTTTTCTTGTCCTAAATGGATCTTTTTCCAAGAGCAAAATACACCCACAGTATGGAAACGGTGTATCTCTCAACGTAATATATGCAGTGCTGGTGCACTGAGCTTGCAGATAAAAGGTAGATTTTCTCTGACACTGGGCTCATAGCAGTGTAAAAAGACTGCACTGCAACACAAACAGGTAAACCTATGCAGATCGCTGAGTTATATCTTTGAATCTGGACTCCTATTCCTATATAATATATCTCTCTCCCTAAAAGCAAAAAACAGGAACCTGGGCCTACACTACACTGTCTCTCTATCTTTTCCCTCAGATTCCAGAATCAGGACTAACTCATGTATTTTTCTATCCCTATCTATTCTGAAGCAGAGTGACGTGTGTGCTGTGTGCTTCTAGCTTATATAGAAGCTGGGTCACATGTTTCACTGACCAATCACAGCCATGCCATTAGTAGGCATGGCTATGATGGCTTCTAAGGGCACACCAGCTAATCAAAAGGTGATTGGCTGGCCCCTGAAGCATTTCTAACTGCGTAATTAGATTGCCGAACCCGAACCCGGACTTTTGCGCAAAGTCCGGGTTCGGGAAAAAGCTAAAGTTCGGTACGGACCCGAACTTTACAGTTCGGGTTCGCTCAACACTACTCTTGAGGAGGAAACCAGTGCTCCAACGGCCGAACCCACGCGCACCGCTCCGACTGCCACGGATGTGGAGGATGGAGTTCCGACCATTGTGGAGCTTGCAACGGAAGTCATCGCAGATGCTGTCTCCGTTACTACAGAGAACTCTCTCCCGCCCGCCAAGCGGAAGGTGGGATACGTAAAGGCCTCCCGCGTCCTCGGTCGAAGCCTGCCCCAGCGCTTGCCTGAACCGGATCTTCCAGCCGGAGGGACCTCCAGGAGATCCGCGTCGGGGGAAGGTAAGGAGGCTGGGAGAAAAGGGACATTGACTTTGTTGGAGAGGGAAGGGAAGCCCACACCCCATGCTACAGGGGATGTGTGGACAGCCAGCCCACAAAGACCCTCCATTTTCAGAGACGTTGTGTCTGCCTCCACCGCCAGCTATCTACCGACGGAGGAGTATAATACTTCTGAGTTAGATTCATCTTCAGATGTGGGGGATGATCGTGATGTGGATGAAGTATTTGAAAGAAAGGGTTGGGATAGAATTCCATCAGCTTCACCCCGCAGATTAGGTGGAGTTTCGCAAATGGACTCTTGGGAAACTACACCCCGAGTGGAAGTCCCTACTGCAAGGGAAGAGACTGATCCCATGCCCGCTTTGCCAGCTCCGGCATCCTCAGTGTCTGCTGTTGCGGATGCCCGTGCACCATTATGGCCACCTTTGCCACCGCTGGAGCCTACACCATTGAGAAAGTCTCCGGACGCTATTGTCTTCCCAGGAGCAGGAGACCGGGCCACCATGCCACCCCTCGTCCGGTTGCAAAGGCTCCTGCACAAAAAGGTCGCTGCTGACTATGGTTGGGAATATCCTTATGTTCCAAAAGAACTGCTTTATGAGATCGAGGCCTCCCGTGAACGTTGGTACGCTGACTTTGTATGGGACCATGTGAAAGTACCAAGGGGCTACCGATATTTGAGGTGTTCTGCTGTAATGGCTGATCGTCACAAGGGCCGCTGCAAGGACCGGACTTATGGTTGGCACATTCACGCGGACCGTGTAGTCAAAGTCATCTGCAGCAAAGACAGAGACGATGCTATCTACTACGTAGAGACACTGGACAAGCAACGGAAAACCCTTTGTTCTCCCTAATCCAAAGTACTATCTTTCAAGTGGGAACTTGTTTTTTTTTATTATTCCACTTCAGGGAACTTGCCTTGAACTGCTGATCTGACTCTTTGCTTCAGAAGGAACTTACTCAGTTGAGATATCGGGGGGACTATTTGTGTTTTTCTCCCTCTTCAGTTCTGCAGAGGAGAAGGTATTTTTTTTTCTTCTCTTCCCAAGAAAATAACTGAACACTGGATAGATTTAGTTAGGGCCGAAGCAGGAAGCTGTCATGATCAAGGGGTATCTTCGGTTATGGATCTGTTCCTATGCGCACTAAGGCTAGTGTAGTAACATGTGCTGCCACTAGGTGGTAGTGTTCTGCAGGAAGTTATGCGGCAGAAACCGGTCATTCCTTCCAGGGGGAATGGTTTGCTTCTGTTTCCAGAAGTAGGATGTTGATTTTGTGGGTTGTGTTTTTTTCTCTCCCTCTGCAGTTGAATTACAAGCAATTCTGCCGGAGAATGGGTGGAGTAGTTATTTAGGAGGGGGTGGAATATGTACAGTGTAATGTGAAAATGTGACATTGAGAATGGATGTCAATGTTTGTGTTTGGTCTTCTATGATTTCCTCCTCTATTTCTTTTCTCCTGTCCCATGTTCCTTTGGTTGGTTCAGGCACATAACATAACAAATTGTACATAGTTAGTTCGGGAATAAATTCACACTTACTCAGGCTTGAGGAGTTGTGTATTTATTGCAGACACTGGGGACAGTGTCTATTTTAGGAGGGGGTGTATGTAGCGCCCTTTTACTTTTAAGGGTGTTATGTGCCTAAATTTTGGGGCTGGTCTGAGCTATTAGCCGGACTCAGACCATTCTCATTGCTAGGCATTGCTTCTGCCTATGTGATGCTACCTGGTGTATGGTTCCCTGTGGCCTGTAGGTGGCGCTGTCACATCGGGTCAGGGTTGAGCCAGGGGTGGCATTACTACGCCTTGGGGTGTCCTCTCTCGGCAGCAGTGCAGTGGGCGTGGTCAACCTGCTGTGCATGCCAGGAAAGGGTATTTAAGGGGCAGACGCCATAGTGGAAGGGTTGGTTCCCGTGGTCCCCCACAAGGGTCGGAGGGGCAGGAGTAGACACGTACCCAACCTCCGGTGGCCCTCATGGCCAGGGGCACGTGTGGATGTGATTAGGCCCAGGCACCTTTAGCCTGGGGCCTGCAACTTTGCAACTGGGACTAGCACTTTTAGCTAGGGCCTATCCCTGAGAGAAGAATCCCAGGATACCCGGGGAAGGGTACCCGCTCTGACCAAGAGGAAGCCAGGGGAGGATCGGTCCCATTGTGGAGATGAGTAATGGAAGATTGCTGTCTCGGGAGAGGCCTGGTGACCTGTCAGAGGGAAGGATTTGTTACTTGGGGAAACTAACCTGTAGAGTGCCCATTGGCATCATCCTGTTCTCAAAGTCTACAGAGGTTAGAGGTTTTCTAACACCCATCCCAGGAGGGGATAGGGTGGCGGAACTGTTCGAGCTCCACACCGACTGCTAGGGCTGTGAGACAGAACTATCCGGGTGAGCTGAACCCACTCGGGATCAAGTGGCGATGAGATTGCTGGTTGCGCCTGGATCTATTCTTACACTATTAATTATTTCATCCACCTGTCTATATCTACTACGCAGCAAATAGAAAATAAACTGTCTGTTGGAGTTAAAGTACTTCTGGACATTGTTTTCTTTGGGGGAAGAACCAGAGACTTGATCACATACTCTGGGGGAGAGAACCAGTGGAAAGGGTGATACGCTGAAAGACCCAACGTTTTTGAACACTGCTTAACCTCTTCAAACGGGAGGGTACGGGCACATAGCACGGTGTGCCTTGACTCGCAAGTGAGCCAGGCGAAAAAAAAAGGTTTGTGTGCTACATATTAATAACTTTTTTTTTCAGAATATGTGAAGTGTGAAGTTATAAAAGAAATATCTGACTTCAGCATTTTGCTATCACAGTACAGTACTGTGCAAAAGTTATAGGCAGGTGTGAAGAAATAATGTAAAGCAAGAATGCTTTTAAAATTATATATTTTTCTTGTTTATTTTTATCAATTTAAAAATGCAGAGTGAGCGAACAGAAGAAAAACCTAAATAAATCAATATTTGAATACCCATTGGCTTTACAACAGCATCAATTCTTTTAGGTGCACTTGCACACAGTTTTTGAAGAAAATAAGCAATAGTCAGCAATGTTTACATTTCAAATTTGTAATCAAATTCATCTTGAATTCGAATTTGATTTGAATCCGAACAAACTTTTGTTTCGTTATAATTTATTTCGGATTCGTTTAAATTTGTTCTTATTGTGATTCGGAAATTCGGATTTGTCCGAATTACGATTAGGAACGATACGACTACTCTAATACAGTATGTCAGATATATTTGTACAGTGTGGTCTCTAGGGATGAGCTTCGAGTTCGAGTCGAACTCATGTTCCACTCGAACATTGCCTGTTCGCCAGTTCGCCGAACAACGAACAATTTGGGGTGTTCGCGGCAAATTCAAAAAGTCTATGGGAGAAATCTAAAGTGCTAATTATAAAGGCTTATATGCAAGTTATTGTCCTAAAAAGTGTTTGGGGACCCGGGTCCTGCCCCAGGGGACATGTATCAATGCAAAAAAAAGTTTAAAAAACGGCCGTTTTTTCGGGAGCAGTGATTTTAATAATGCTTAAAGTGAAACAATAAAAGTGAAATATTCCTTTAAATTTTGTACCTGGGGGGTGTGTATGATATGCATGTAAAGTGGCGCATGTTTCCCATACTTAGAACTGTCCCTGCACAAAGTGTAATTTCTGAAGGAAAAAAAGTCATTTAAAACTCACTCGCGGCTATTAATGAATTGTCGGCTTTTATCAATACATACAAAAGTCATTGATAAAAAAAAAAAAAAAGCGTGGGGGTTCCCCCAAATTCAATTACCAGGCCCTTCAGGTCTGGAATGGATGTTAAGGGGAACCCCGCGGCAAATTAAAAAAAAAATGGCGTGGGGTTCTCCCTAAATATCCATACCAGGCCCTTCAGATCTGGCATGGATTTTAAGGGGAACTCCACCCCAAATTTAAAAAGAAATGGCGTGGAGTCCCCCCAAAAATCCATACCAGTCCCTTATCCGAGCACGCAACCTGGCCAGCCGCAGGGGAAGAGGGGGGGACGAGAGAGCGGCCCCCCTCCCTCCTGAACCGTACCAGGCCACATGCCCTCAACATGGGGAGGATGTCCCCATGTTGATGGGGACAAGGGCCTCACCCCCACAACCCTTGCCCGGTGGTTGTGGGGGTCTGCGGCTGGGGGGCTTATCGGAATCTGGAAGACCCCTTTAACAAAGGAGACCCCCAGATCCCGACCCCCCCTATGTGAATTGGTAAGGGGTACATTGTACCCCTACCATTTAACGAAGAAAGTGTAAAAAATGTAAATAAAAACACACCAACACCTTGGAAAAGTCCTTTATTAAAAAAAAAACATTCCAGCAAAGAAATCAAGTGTCCCGTGGCGATCCCGATGTCCAGCGCTGTCCGTCATTGGTTGTGCCTGAGCGGACCTGATGGGGAACTTCCTCCGCCGTGTTTTAAATGTATAGACCCGCCCCTTCTAAAGTTCCCCATCAGGTCCGCTCAGCGTTTTTAAGCATTATTAAAATCACCGCTCCCGTAAAAACGTCTATTTTTTTTACTTTTTTTGCATTGATACATGTCCCCTGGGGCAGGACCCGGGTCCCCAAACACTTTTTAGGACAATAAATTGCATATTAGCCTTTATAATTAGCACTTTAGATTTCGAACGTTCGAGTCCATTGTATTTAATAGGGTTCTAAAGTTCACGCGAACATTCTGTCTGTTCTCAGGTTCTGGTGCGAACCGAACAGGGGGGTGTTCGGCTCATCCCTGGTGGTCTCCCCCCCCTCATTATACACAGATAAGAGCAGCAGACCTCATTGTTGTGCTGATCAAATTATGTTTTTCCAGCTGGAACATTACCTGCTCAAAAGATCAGCTTGTGTTGAAGTGAAAGTGTTACACACCTGAAATGGAGCCACTTCCTGTGTTCATTTTTAACAACCACAGCTTTTTAAGAAAACTACATGGTAAGATTTTTAGAATAAGAGTTGATGCATACCTTTCAAAATAGTTTTGTATAAAGTGCTGTGGGACTTCATGATAGGCTTCAGGGATTAGTGGAATAGGGTCCTCATCAGTGTCTTGAACCTCACTATCAAAAAGCAATCCAGCAAGATAGGCTAAGTTATGAAGGACACAGCACACCAAAAATATGTCACTAACTTTTTTCAGGGCTATACTGCAGAAAACCCCCAGATAGTGTCAGGAATGGTGTCATTACTGGGCTCACCTGCTGGTGGCACTGTTGCATTCGGCACCAGTGGGTGTAGTTCTGGTGGCCACCAGCGGGTGTCTCCCCACCAAGACTTTCTACCAGCCATCAAACACACCTGATCTGGGTCTGCTGGACTATATAAGCCCGCCCTTAACCAAGGCTCAATGCTCCAGAATTCCTTCTGTAAGCCTGGTCCATGCCTGAACCTGATCCGTTGCCTGAACCTGACCCATTTCCTGCCTTGTCCTGGACTCCAATCCTTGTATCCTGTCCCTGAGACCTGTCCCCTGATACCAGCTTCCAGCTCCCCCTTGCTGACTGCTCCCAGTACCTAGCCTTCTGCTCCCCTTGTCTCTCATCCCTGCCTTGTTTATGTATGTGTGTTCCCTTTACTTGTATATATTAGTTAGATAGTTAGAATAGGTTGTTTTGGGGTTTGTTGTGTTCTCTTGTATTCATTTCTTGTTTATGGTTTGTTGTTGCTTGATTATACGTGTGTCTTTATCTTCAATAAATATATATATTTTCACTTACTCTGTTCCTGATTCCTTAAGTGCAGCCCAATGATCTGATCACCTGTATTAGATGTCTGTGTATGGCGTCCCCCTGACAGATAGGCAGATACAGTAGATCCTGCTTTTAAAGATTCCAAAGGTACACTCAATCACACCTCTTGTCTTAGTAATAGCAGCATTGTACTGAGATTCAGCAGGTGTGCAGTATCTCAAGAGTAGTGTTAGCAGTAGGGTTGAGTGAACCCGAACTGTAAAAATCGGGTTCGTACCGGACTTTTGGGTTTTTGGTACCCGGACCCGAACCCGAACAATTTACTGTATGTTCAGGTTCGGTGTTCGGCAATGTAATGGCGCATTTTAAAAAGCTGCAGGGCAGCCAATCAACATTTGTTTAACTTGTGTGCCCTTAGAAGCCATCACAGCCATGCCTACTAATGGCATGGCTGTGATTGGCCAGTGCAGCATGTGACCCAGCCTCTATATAAGCTAGAGGCACATAGCACAGCACGTCACTCTGCTTTAGATAGTTCAGGGAAAGGTTGCTGCTGCTGCTTTGAGGGAGAGAATTAGATAGGAGTCCTGATTCAGAAGTCAAATTACTCAGCGATCTACCTTGCCTTTGTTGTGTGGGTGCAGTGCACAATCTTTTTATCCTGCCCTGAGCCCAGTGCCAGAGAAAAGATAACTTTTATCCGTCTGTTAGTTAGGTTGGCGTCGGCGGGCATTTTATGCAAGCTCAGTGCACCAGCACTGCATATGTTACTGTGAGATACACACTTTAGATACTGTTCTCCTATTCTGCTATTTAAAAAATAATAATTTAGGGCAAAAAAAAATTTGTGGTGCGTTTTATGCATATCTGTAAATGTGAGATACACACTTTAGATACTGTTCTCCTATTCTGCTATTCCAAAAAATGATAATTTAGGGCAAAAAAAAATTTTTGGGTGCGTTTTCTGCATATCTGTACCTGTGAGATACACCCTTTAGATACTGTTGCTCTATTCTGCTATTCAAAAAAAACACATTTAGGGGAAAAATCTTAAATTGCGGCCTAGTCTGTATCTGATCGTGTGAGGTACACCCTTTAGATACTGTTGCTCTATTCTGGTATTCCAAGAAAAAAAAATTTAGGGCAAAAAAAAAATTTTTGGGCAACGTTTTCTGCATATCTGTACGTGTGAGATACACACTTTAGATACTTAGCAGGAGGCAGCATTTCACCAACATGGTGGAGCAGTATGTGTTCACACGCCTACACATACTGAATGACGGGTCTGCCCCCTTCAACTTCTGGGTCTCCAAATTGGGCACATGGCCTGAGCTTGCCCTTTACGCCTTGGAGGTGCTGGCCTGCCCTGCAGCCAGTGTATTATCTGAACGTTTATTTAGCACGGCAGTGGGCGTTATCACAGACAAGCGCAGCCGCCTGTCCAGAGCCATTGTGGACAAGCTCATGTTCATTAAAATGAACCAGGCATGGATCCCACAGGACTTGTCCGTACCTTGTGCAGAATAGACATGTATACCGGCCTTACCCAGCCATTGTTGTATTTTTGATCTTTCTCACTCTTTTTGGGTGTACCCTAATTAAAAAAATAAAATAAAAAAATAAAAACAGTGTTGGCTACCTCGTCCTCCTCCACCGCCGCTTCCACCTACACCGCCACATCCACCGCCACCTCAACCTCCTACTCCATATGGACCTCGTCCTTCTAGGTCAAGATTTTTTTTTAATGTATTTTATGTTATTTTAAGTTATTTCCCTATCCACATTTGTTTGTAAAGCACTTGCCATGCTCTTAACAACATTTTGCTGCCATTTGCAGCCCTCTAGCCCTTTCCATTACTTTTTTAGAGCAATTTTCAACATCCAGGTGTCCGCTCAACTGTAGTTAGCAGTCATGGCCAACAAGGATAGCCAGAATCACTGAAAATAAGTTTTGACATCATGATTTTTAGAACACCAATAGCATATCATGATGAGTGGGTAACATTATTTACATACATTTTGTAGTTAATAGCTAGACATATTTTTGAAGGCCTTAGGCCAAATTTAAACAGGTTTAGGTAGAAATGGTTAGACTAGGATCATGGCTCCAGGTGCAGCTGTGATTCTGGCATTATTGTGTTCAGTGTGCAACATCCTTTCCTCTCTAGCCAGCCAAATAAATCTACAGAAGGCAGAAGGGGGCACCCTCTCCTTAACACCACCTACCATCCTCCCTGGTCCCTGATAAAACATTACGATTGGGATCAAGGGAATAATGCAAGCTGATGTGGTAGAAGAACACTGAAGAGTTGGAAAAAGTTCCTTGCCCCAATCTCTTGTGTGATGTAATAAACCAGAAGTAGCAAGGCTTTTATCAATTTGGGTTTTTTATTTGTTTAATATCCATCACTAGCTAATAAATGAGCCAGAGCAAACAATCTCATTTGTATTGTTTGTTTGGGAGGTGTGAGGAATGAACAGAGAGGGGTTGAACACATGAACATACACTCACAGGTCACTTTATTAGGTACACCCAGATAGTACAGGTTTGGACCCCCGTTTGCTTTCAGAACTGTCTAAACTCCTTGTGGCATTGATTCAACAAGGTGTTGGAAACATTCCTCAGAGATTTTGATCCATATTGACATGATAGCATCACGCAGTTGCTGTAGATTTGTTGGCTGCACATCCATGATGCGAATCTCCCCCGTTCAACCACATGCCAAAGGTGCTCTATTGGATTGAGATCTGGTGACTGTGGAGGCCATTGGAGTACAGTGAACTCATTGTCATGCTCAAGAAACCAGTTTAAGATGATTTGAGCTTTGTGACATGGTACATTATTCTGCTGGAAGTAGCCATCAGAAGATGGGTACACTGTAGTCATAAAGGGATGGACATGGTCAGCAACAATACTCACGTAGGCCGGGTCATTTAAACGATGATTAATTGGTACTAAGGGGCCCAAAGTGGGCCAAGAAAATATCCCCCACACCATTACACCACCAGCCTGAACCGTTGATACAAGCAGGATGGATCAATGCTTTCATGGTGTTTATGCCAAATTCGGACCCTACCATCTGAATGTTGCAGCTGAAATTGAGACTCATCAGACCAGGCAACATTTTTTCAATCTTCTATTGTCCAATTTTGGTGAGCCTGTGCGAATTGTAGCCTCAATTTCCTGTTTTTAGCTGACAGGAGTGGCACCCGGAGGGATCTTCTGCTGCTGTAGCCAATCTACTTCAAGGTTTGATGTGTTGTGCATTCAGAGATGGTATTCTGCATACCTTGGTTGTAACGGGTGGTTATTTGATTTACTGTTGCCTTTCTATCATCTCGGACCAGTCTGCCTATTCTCCTTTGACCTTTGACATCAACAAGGCATTTCTGTCCACACAACTTCCACTCACTGGATGTTTTCTCTTTTTCGGACCATTCTCTGTAAACCCTAGAGATGGTTGTGCGTGAAAATTCAAGTAGATCAGCAGTTTTTGAAATACTCAGACCAGCCCTCCTGGCACCAACAACCATGCCACATTCAAAGTCACTTAAATCCCCTTTCTTCCCCATTCTGATGCTCACTTTGAATTTCAGCAAGTCGTCTTCACCATGTCTAGATGCCTAAGTGCATTGAGTTGCTGCCATGTGATTGGTTGATTAGCAATTCTTGTTACCAAACAATTGAACAGGTGTACCTAATAAAGTGGCCAGTGAGTGTATACTTCCATGTATTATCTATGTTTATTGCATTGAGATATCTTTATATGAAAAGGTGTCCTACCGAGAAGCCAACCTCCAGTTGGTCTGTTCTTGTCAAAATCATGGTAGAGCTGCGATTGTCTTAATATGCGGGATCATGAACAGATCCTGGGAAGCCAGTCACCACATTTCAGATAAACATATTTGCATCGCAGACAACTTGAATGTTTAGTGAGCGGTAGCCCTTCCGATTACAGTATACAATATGTGCTCTTTATCAGATGGAGAAAACTAATAAAAGTCATGTGTGTGCAATCACACCCATGATGTAGGGGAATACCAGCTATCCCACAGAAATCATTCTTAGTTTGATCCCACTCATAACATGTGGTAGGCATGTATGTATATTTGGGTGCAATTTGCCTGAAACCCTGTAGGGCCTTAGCAAGTAGACAAGAAAAAGATGCCCGCAATACTCAAACCACTTCTACAACAACCATCTGAAATGAGGCCTTTTTTTAAAAAAAAACAGGACAGCCAACAACTTGGTCATTGGTGGAATTGCATAACTGCGCTGTGTGGTGGGCTCCAGAAAAACTTCCTCCATCAACACCATAATTAGCTCCTTGGACAGGCAAAATGTATTCAGCGCTTCTTCTTCTGTGAAATGACCAAGCAATGTGTGCTGTTTCAATGAACGTTTACACATTATAACCTTATAACTAGACTTGTGCACAATGGAAAAATTTGTTTAGTTTCAGTTCGTTTCTTGTGCACAACGGAAAAATTTGTTTAGTTTCGGTTCGTTTCTTTTCCGTCCTGTTGATTCGTAATCATTCGTAATTTTGTTAGACGGGATTTTTCGTGTTCGGACTAATTTGTATTTTTGCAAGCGACATTTTTTGTTGAATTTTTAGTTGATTTATAATTCGTACTTTCGGTAGGGTACATTGTTTTTCGTTGATTCTGGACACAACTCCTACTTTCGGAACTTTTTTCGGGTTCGTTGATTCGTAATTTTCCGTGTCTCTCTCACAACGACGCTGCCTATTATGCCTAATGTGCTTCGAATGGATTTGTACTTTTCTAAATACATAGCGGTTATTTGTAACGATTCGAAATCTCGTATTTTACTTTCGTTTTTTTCATGCGGCTATAGCCTCCGCCCCTGTACACCATTTTGAGAGGGAGTTCAGCACGGTGAGGGAGAAGCAGAGAGCAGAGCAGAGTGTTATTGTGCTTCAAATGGATTAGAAATCTCGTATTTTACTTTTGTTTTTTACATGCGGCTATAGCCTCCGCCCCTGTACACCATTTTGAGAGGGAGTTCAGCACGGTGAGGGAGAAGCAGACAGCAGAGCAGAGTGAGTGTTATTGTGCTTCGTATGGATTCGTACAATCGTAACTTTTTTCATAACGAATTATGCCGAAGACATTCGGGCATTCGCTATTTCGGTATAATTTATTTCGGATTCGGTTTTATTCGTAATTGCTTTGTTCGGAAATTCGAATGCTTCCGAATGTCCGAAAGTTGCTTAATTCGGACAAATTTCGATTAGTTACGAAACGAATTGCACAAGCCTACTGTGACAGCAGGAAGGTAAAGTCACCTGGTTGCATCCAGGGGGGTAGATATATTTCGCCCAGATTCAGGCTTTACGCCGACTTATACAACTAGGTGGAGAGTTGTATAAGCCCAGCTAAGGCTAGTGGGCTCATGGATGACTCATACCTCTAGGGAGAGTGTGGGGCGTCGTACAGACAGGGAGTTGATGAGACCAGCTGAAGCTTGTCAGCTCATTTAGGCCTCTATAAGAACTCCCAGCTTCATTAGATGTTAGCTCATGCCTGGAACCAGACCTGTGTGGACTGTCTAGGGAGAGTGAACCCCTGTGCGGTGAGAAAAAGCCTGTGTGGCTATTTGCTTGGACATTTAAAACCAGGGACTTAGGGACTAGGACAGCACTAGGCTGATCCCAGTTGTTAGTTAGGAAACCTGTATGTTTAGTCAGAAGGTCAAGTTGACCAGGATTTATTTTATTTATGTTTCTTTTGCTTTGCTGTGTTTTGTCACTGTAAATAGAAAATAAACCGCACCTTTTTGATTTTGAAAACCACAACCTCCGTTTGCTGGGCCTGTTTTTGTGTGGGGAGCCCATCCCGGGGGTCACACACACCCGCTGCCGAGCTAACCCCCTCACAGTTGGTGGAGAATGCGGGCAGTTTTTTTTTTAAGCCAGCATGGAGGAGATACTGAAACAGCTGGCTCTAGCAAATGCCAATCAACAGCAGACAAATGCAGGTTTGCAAAGGAGCCTTGCAGCCCAGCAGCAAGCTCACCAACAGAGTCTGGAAGCTCAGCAACAAGCCCAGCAGCAATCTGAGGCCCGCTTCATAGACCTGTTACAGAAGCTAGAGCAGAGACTACAACAAATGGAAGCTATAATGCAGCAACGTCCGCAGACCAGTGAGGAAAGCCGTCCCACTAATACCGCGTCCTTTGGGGTGAGTCGTTTATTGACAAAAATGACTGGAGAGGATGATCCAGAGGTATTTTTGACCACATTTGAACGGACCGCTGAAAGAGAAAAGTGGCCTGAGGAGCAGTGGGCTGGACTGGTGGCTCCTCTGTTAACTGGTGAATCGCAGAAAGCTTACTATGACCTAGAGCCTAACCAAGCAAAAGACTATGTGATGCTAAAAGCTGAAATATTGGCAAGGCTGGGTGTCACCCAGGCTGTCCGGGCTCAGCGTGTGCATAACTGGACTTTCCAGCTTGGAAAACCCCCCAGGTCTCAAATGTATGATCTCATTCACCTGAGCAGAAAGTGGCTACAGCCAGAGACTTTGTCCGCACCAAAGATTGTGGAACGTGTTGTAATGGATCGGTTTTTGAGAGCTCTTCCTACTGCCATCCAAAAGTGGGTAAGCCATGGAGACCCAGAGACGGCCGATGGTCTTGTGGATCGTGTGGAGAAATACTTGGCTACAGAGAACCTGACGGTCTCTTCCAGAGACACTCGGACTTTCCACCCTAAGACCAGACCATCCCCAGGGGCGGATAAGAGGATTCCAAGGGGTGAGGGTGGAGAGAGTGAGAGGGTGGGAGCTCTACCCCAAGTTTGGCGAGAACAGCCTGGGAAATCAGCGGCTCAAGAGGCCGCAAGAAGGATCGTTTGCTACCGCTGCCGGCAAGCGGGACATATTGCAGCCAATTGCCTGGTTGTGGAGGAACCCATGCAGTGTGACTTTCTGACGGGCAGACGTCAGTCGCTGTGTGCGACAGTCGCATGCACTGCCATTCGAGGAACTGAAAAACATTTATGCAAAATGTGTGTTAATGGTAGAAATGTTGTGGTATTGTTGGATTCAGGTAGCCTTGTGACCCTGATAAAGGCTGAGTTAGTTAAAACAGAGGTCTCTGGGAATAGCAAGGTAGCTGTTATTTGTGTGCATGGGGACACCCGAGAGTATCCAGTGACTACAGTGTGTTTCGAGACCCCCAAAGGTACCCTCTCTCATCCAGTGGGCTTAGTATCTCAGTTACCGCATGACGCCATTGTGGGAAGGGATTTTCCGAAGTTCTGGGAACTGTGGGATGATCCTGAGCCCCCCACTGGTGCCCCTATGTACCAGGAATGTGATAGCCAGAACTCCTCTGAGAGTGGTGAGGACTCTCCAGAATTTCCCTTGTCAGTATTGGCAGGGGAGACTCAAGAAACTGGAGAGGAGCCCACCTCCTCAGACGAAAACCTACCGTCTGTGGAGTTTTCTGATCTGGAGGTTCACAGGGAAAATTTTGCCACAGAACAGTTAAAAGACCCCGCCCTAATAAAGGCACGGGAAAACGTAGTGGAAATAGATGGCGAGTTAGTGAACCCAGATAATACCTGCACTTACCCATACTTCAGCGTAGAGAAGGACCTACTGTATCGGGTGGCAAAAAGGGCAGAAGAAACCGTTGAGCAGCTTGTGGTGCCCAAACCTTACAGGAAGTTGGTGTTGGAGTTGGCCCATGGGCACATTCTTGGAGGTCATCTGGGGACAGAGAAAACCCGAGAGAGGGTATTACAGAGATTCTATTGGCCTGGGGTGATGAAGGACATAGAAAATTATTGTTCCTCCTGCCCTGTGTGTCAGAGGTCGGCCCCGATGCCACATTTCCGTAGCCCGCTGGTCCCTCTACCCATCATTGAGGTCCCGTTTGAGAGAATCGCAATGGATTTGGTAGGTCCTATAATCAAGTCCGCTAGGGGGCACCAGTACATATTGGTTATAATGGACTATGCCACCCGTTATCCAGAAGCGATCCCTCTCAGAAATACCTCGGCCAAAACCATAGCCAAAGAGCTATCTCTTGTTTTTAGCCGGGTGGGTATTTGTAAAGAACTGCTTACGGACCAAGGTACACCCTTTATGTCCCGGGTTATGAAAGAGCTGTGTAAATTGTTCAAAGTGACGCAATTGCGTACATCTGTGTATCACCCCCAAACCGATGGGCTGGTTGAAAGATTCAACAAAACCCTAAAACAAATGTTGAAGAAAGTGGTGGATAGAGATGGAAAGGATTGGGACTGTCTACTTCCTTATTTGATGTTTGCTATTAGGGAGGTGCCCCAATCCTCTACGGGATTCTCCCCCTTTGAGTTACTGTATGGGAGACACCCAAGAGGGCTGTTGGATATTGCCAAGGAAACTTGGGAAAGTGAGAGTTCTCCCCACAGGAGTGTGATTGAGCATGTCGCCCTGATGCAAGACCGAATTGCACAGGTAATGCCCATCGTGAAGGAACATTTGGCCCAAGCGCAGTTAGCACAGCAGAGAGTGTACAACCGTGGAGCCAAGACCCGTACCTTTTCCCCGGGGGATATGATACTGGTACTTGTCCCTACGGTTGAAAGTAAATTCCTTGCCAAATGGCAAGGCCCCTATGAGATAATGGAAAAAGTGAGCGAAGTGAATTACAAGGTCAGACAACCAGGAAGGCGAAAGCCCGAACAGATCTATCACGTTAATCTGTTGAAAGCCTGGAGGGATAGAGAGTCCCTAGTCGCAGACACTTGGTCACCAGCTCAAACTGGTTGCGTGATTCCTGAGGTTGGAATAGCAGCCACCTTGTCACAACCCCAACAACAGGAGGTTAAGGAGTTTGTGCTTCGCAACAAGGAGGTATTCTCTGAGCTGCCGGGACAAACATCTGGGGTAGAGCATGACATCATTACCCCGCCCGGTGAAAGGGTGAAGTTAAAACCCTATCGGATCCCAGAGGCCCGACGGGAGGCAATACGGGAGGAAGTACAGAAAATGCTGAACTTAGGGGTGATAGAGGAGTCCCAAAGTGATTGGTCTAGTCCCATTGTGTTGGTGCCTAAACCGGATGGGAGCTGGCGATTTTGTAACGATTTTCGTCAGTTGAACAAAGTTACAAAATTTGACACCTACCCCATGCCACGTATAGATGAGTTGATCGACCGGCTGGGAACAGCCCGATACATGACGACTCTTGACCTCACAAAAGGGTATTGGCAAATCCCCCTGGCCAAGTCGGCCAAAGAGAAAACCGCATTTGTAACCCCAGACGGGGCGTTCCAATATAAAAGAATGCCTTTCGGGTTACAGAATGCGCCGGCCACATTCCAGCGGAAAATGGACCAGATGCTGAGGCCCCATCGGAAGTATGCTGCGGCTTACCTGGATGACGTAATTGTCCATAGCACAGATTGGGCCTCACATCTGCCAAAAGTGCAAGCAGTCCTGGACTCTGTTCGGGAAGCGGGGTTTACGGCTAACCCCAAGAAGTGTACCATTGGGCAGGAGGAGGCCAAATATCTTGGGTACACCATTGGGAGGGGAGTAATAAAACCCCAACTCAACAAAGTCGAGGCCATCCAGAGTTGGCCACGTCCCAACAGCAAGAAGCAGGTACGAGCCTTTCTGGGAATCGCTGGGTATTATCGGCGATTCATTCCCCACTTTGCTTCTAAGGCTGTGCCCCTAACCAACCTGACGAAGGGGAAAGGGTCGGTCATGATTAAATGGACCCCCGAGGCTGAGGCAGCATTCCAATTCTTGAAACAAGCCTTATGTAGCCAGCCAGTGTTGTACTCACCCGACTTCTCTAAAGACTTTGTCGTACAAAGTGATGCGTCAGATGTGGGGTTAGGAGCAGTATTGTCCCAGGTCTGGAACGGGGAAGAGCACCCAGTCATTTACCTCAGCAGGAAGTTGAAGTCCCATGAGGTAAATTACGCCACCGTTGAAAAGGAGTGTTTAGCGGTGAAGTGGGCTCTAGATTCCCTTTGGTACTACCTGCTAGGTAGGCACTTTGACATGGTTACGGATCACGCTCCGTTAAAGTGGATGGCTCAAAACAAGGAAACAAATAGAAGAGTGAATAGGTGGTTCCTGGCCCTCCAGGAATTCAACTTCACAGTAAAGCATCGCCCTGGCGTTCAAATGGGGAATGTGGATGCTTTGTCTCGAGTACATGAATGCCTGATTGCTGGTGTTCCAACCCCGAGGTTAAAACAAGAGGGGGGGGTATGTGACAGCAGGAAGGTAAAGTCACCTGGTTGCATCCAGGGGGGTAGATATATTTCGCCCAGATTCAGGCTTTACGCCGACTTATACAACTAGGTGGAGAGTTGTATAAGCCCAGCTAAGGCTAGTGGGCTCATGGATGACTCATACCTCTAGGGAGAGTGTGGGGCGTCGTACAGACAGGGAGTTGATGAGACCAGCTGAAGCTTGTCAGCTCATTTAGGCCTCTATAAGAACTCCCAGCTTCATTAGATGTTAGCTCATGCCTGGAACCAGACCTGTGTGGACTGTCTAGGGAGAGTGAACCCCTGTGCGGTGAGAAAAAGCCTGTGTGGCTATTTGCTTGGACATTTAAAACCAGGGACTTAGGGACTAGGACAGCACTAGGCTGATCCCAGTTGTTAGTTAGGAAACCTGTATGTTTAGTCAGAAGGTCAAGTTGACCAGGATTTATTTTATTTATGTTTCTTTTGCTTTGCTGTGTTTTGTCACTGTAAATAGAAAATAAACCGCACCTTTTTGATTTTGAAAACCACAACCTCCGTTTGCTGGGCCTGTTTTTGTGTGGGGAGCCCATCCCGGGGGTCACACACACCCGCTGCCGAGCTAACCCCCTCACACTACTTATAACCACTCTTCTCCTCGCCCTCCTTTAAATGGTTTGAAATTCCAACAAATTAACCTCAAGAAGCTCCATTTGTGATATAGATGAGAGCATTGCTACGTCCAGCTGCCAAAGGTTAGTGAATACTTGCCAAATGCTCACCACATTAGATTGTGATATGGCACCCTTTTTTAAACACTTGTATGCCCTGCCCATTGAGGTGTGGTGGCTCCTTAACAAACCAAAGTCATCCACTCCTTAAATCTTGCATGCCTGGACCACTACATATTTAACGCATGCATTCATTTATTTATTAAAGTTAGTGAATTGACTTTAATGCCGCGTACACACGGTCGGAATTTCCGACAACAAGTGTTCGATGTGAGCTTGTTGTCGGAAATTCCGACCGTGTGTAGGCTCAATCGGACATTTGCTGTCGGAATTTTCGACCACAAAAATTTGAGAGCTGGTTCTCAAATTTTCCGACAACAAAACTTGTTGTTGGAAATTCCAGGTGTGTGTACACAATTCCGACACACAAAATTCCGTGCATGCTCAGAATCAAGCAGAAGAGCCGCACTGGCTATTGAACCTCATTTTTCTCGGCTCGTCGTACGTGTTGTATGTCACCGTGCTCTTGACGTTCGCAATTTCCGACAACATTTGTGTGACCGTGTGTATGCAAGACAAGTTTGAGCCAACATCCGTCGGAAAAAAATCCACGGTTTTGATGTCGGAATGTTCGATCGTCTGTACGCGACATTACACTGTTTTCTGTTCTATTTACCAAGTTTTTTTGCTTTTTGAGGAAAATAACTCATAAAGGAATAATGAATCAACATTTTCATTATCGCATGCAATTTTTGGTTAAAAATGTGTCATGTGACCCAAATACCTCATACGGTATGCTTTAGTGAATGGTGTCCACTGTTTCTAGAGCAGTGGCCTTCCATGTGTCAACAGGGAGAAAGTGGACTTCATTGGTCTCATGCACACTGGGCGTGTTTAGGTGCGTTTAAGTGTTTCAAGAGCTTGGCCATTAATTAATTTCATGGGCCAGAATTTTAATTTATTATGGCCATTGAAATAAATGAACACCCAAGCGCTTGACGCACCTAGAGTTTAAGTGCAATTACATGCGTTTAGGCACATCAGGTGCTTTTTCTGCCAAAGGCTACTGCTCCCGAACATTCTGGCAGTGTTTTTTTTTCTTCTTCTAAAGGCCTGTGAACATCGATGTGTGCATGGACACATAGGTTAACATTAAGGGGTGTTTAAAGACAGAGAAAAAAACAAGATGGCTCTAGAAGTGGCATTTAAAATGTCCAGTGTGCATGAGGCTGAAGACACTCAGAGTGCTAAGTCTGCTATTACTTCAAAAGTTTCTCAGTGGCACAAGAAAACATCAGTGCAGAAAAGATGACATGTGGTGTAGGAAATGGGAAGACAGGAGGTGACAGAGCAGCACACCAAGGCTATCTTAATGTCCAAGTGAGGTCAATGGACTAGCTGGGAGAACCCGATAAAAAATACATTTGGCTGACATGATATCTTGGAGATAATGGGATCTTGGCTATGTTTTGCCATCATAACCACTTATGACCACCTACCCTTACCCCACAACCTGAAGCTGTATTGGGAAGATGGTTCTACTTGCTCTCTCTTTCAGGCATCTGCATATTTAAGACACATTTTACCATTTTGCTTTGTGAGCCTCCACCAAGGGCATTACACTTAGTGGCATAACCAGGTTCTCAGACAGTTAGCATTAATCTGGGAACAGAGGTTAAATGCTCTCCCGCTAACATTGGCAAGAGATGTCCACATCACATGATTTTTGAAGTATTGAAGAAGATCAAATGATACAAGTATCCTGAAGAATACTTGAGATTGTAAAATGAATGTGGACGTGTCTTTCCCCCAGACATTGTGGCTACAACATTCCGGGCAGACATGGTCCTGTGGTCCACAATAACTAATCTGGTATAAGTTGTGAAATTGACAGTACCATGGGAAGAGGGTGTTAAAGAAGCTTACAATAGAAAAAAAGAACTGAGACTTGACAACTTAAACTTCTCTAAATGGCTAGAATATAAAAATGTATTCTGCAGGAGTGAGACCAGCCTTTTGAAGAGGATGGTAATGAGGGGGTCACTCCCTCAAACAAGGAGGTGTCCACCTTAGGACCCCAATGATTTACCCACCTCCCCCTCCCTTTTTATCACACCAATTCCAAGATCAAGAGTGCCAGCTTACTATAGATTTTGAAACATCAAGCCTTATTAGCTCTACTGGAAAGATTACAGAGTCACTTGACAGTTTAAATTAATTCATTTGAAGATAAAAGCCTTTTGGAAGTTTAGAAAAAGGTATTGCCTGTGCTGGTCTTTTGATGCTGTTGATGCTACCTACTCCCTGGACATTTATGCCGTGTACACACGATCGGTTTTATAAAGTCCAAAGTGCAGCGCTTGGTGAAATTGAATGACAATATGAAAAAGAACAGTCCTGGTTCAGCAAATCAGAAAACAAGATGACCGTGAAACTGATAGAAGACCACCACCAAAACTTTCAGTGTGCTGAAATGAAGGCACACCACCCAAATGTGTTCACAGAATGCTTACCGGAAGGCAAACATACATAAGCGATGTAAGTATATTTGCAGAAGTTCAATGTGTAGACACCAGTTTCCCAGCTAGAAGGATCACATCTATATCCAATGCGACATCCAGACCACAGTTGGAAGTGGGGATGATATATAATCCTCAGCATGGAGTAGTTTACCAAATAAAAGAATAAACTAACATAGTGAAGCCCATTGAGTAAAAGGACAAAGGTATTTATTGCATTCTACTTACAACAAGGACCATCATCAAAGGCATAAAAACATATGTATCCGCGGTTCTCAGTGTGCTTGTATCAGCCAGCCTGACATGTTTCATCCGATTGGATATCATCAGAGGCGACTTTTCTCATCGGACAAAACCGATCGTGTATGGGCCCCATCGGTCTTTTTTCCATCGGTGAGAAAAAATAGAACATGTTTTAAATTTATCCGATGGGAAAAAAAAATGATAGCAAATTTCCAATCGTCTGTGTGGAACTCCATCGGACAAAAAACCCACGCATGCTCAGAATCAAGTCGACGCATGCTCAGAAGCATTGAACTTAATTTTTCTCGGCTTGTCGGAGTGTTTTACGTCACGGCGTTTGGAACGGTCGGATTTTTGACTGATGGTGTGTAGGCAAGACTGATGGAAGTCAGCTTCATCGGATTTCCGATGGAAAAATCCATCGGATTAGAATCCATAGGAAATCTGATCGTGTGTACAGGGCTTTAGATTCTATGTGGTGGGGGAGCTGGCATTACTGCTGTGTTGATGGCTGCCAAATATCTTGGTTGACAAAATAGACAAAGACAAAATAGTAAAACCTTAATGTTTGAAAACACCAGATACCTGGCCTCAAGCAAAATAAAAATCTAAAGCATCAATTTTTGCCTCCCTGCTGGCAATTGTTTTGCAAATAGACTTGAAAGAAGAAATAACTGCACGGGTCAAGCCACAGAAATTATCTAAAAACACATTGTTTAAAATCACAGGGGAATATAAAGGGCTAACCAGTCTAAAAATTACATCAATAGGAAAAAACAACAGCAAATTTCTTTTTCTGCTATATGTTTTTACTGATATCTTCAAAAGACATACTTTTTATTGGTGTAGTTCATTTATTTACTTTTAATAATATATGCTGTGGTGTGGATGGACAAAAAGTCATGTATCAATTACAAGTCCAAAACTGTAGCGGAAATATCTTCAACACTCATTAACGACACAGTGAAATTCCAAACAAATACAGCAATAAGTTAAAATAGGTACTGTATAAGCTAAGGTTTGGGCCGAGCTCAGTTTTGCACAAACCCGTGGTGGAACTTTAGTCCTGTATTGGTGTTAATACTGTTGGATCCCAGGAGTCATCCTTTTTTCACATATTGGTTCTGAGAGACTAATTTGTTTATCTGTATTGTGGGAATACCATGCCATCTGAGTCACTTATCTCTTGACCTTTTGGGTTTCACCTAACTTTTGGATTTACGCCTTCACTTGCAACATATGATTTTTTTGGACTATTTTTTCTATTGAGTTATTTGATCATTGTAGACTCTTTATATGAGTATTACTCACACCTGATATTCAGTTTTTTTTGAGTTGTGTGTACCACTTTATTACTGTGTTTTCGTTATTTTTCATGTATAATTGATATATATTCATTTAGAATATCAGTTAACACTTTGTGTATGGATTTTAGGTCCACATTATACTTTTGATATATACACATGTTGGTTACATTTAACATATTCCTCACCATTTTTTAGTTTCCTCACTTTCCCCATCGCTGTACATTATTCCTCACATATCCCATATTACACACTGGGCTTGTACAGTATGGTGTGCAGTGGCTGAGATCTTTCTCTACTTGTTCACTGAATACATGCTGGTGGAATTTTTTTTTTAACCCAGTGTTTGCAGTAAAGCAAGACCTTTTAGTACCTCACACATTAAAATGTAAACAAAACAAAAACCCAAAAATTGATTTGCTTAGCTGCTTAGAAATTCAGACACAGCTTGGGTTAGTAGTATGAGTCCTAAAGAGGAACTTTTGTTGAGAAAAAAAAATCCCCTCTGGGTGATCAATGTACAGTTCAAGGATTTTAACAAATGTTGTTGCAGATTCCTACCTGTATTTCCGCTAAAGGAAATAGCTGTTTATTTTTTTATGTCTTTTGAATACTAATACTCTATGGGAGTGATTTTTCATTATTGATCAGCTAATGCAATTGCAGTGCCCTAATGGGGAAAGTTGCAGTGCTGCATGCCTTTTGAAGTGATTAATATACAAAAAATGCAGCGCTATGTGTATGACAATGTGAAAAACCAAGTGCTCCAAAATTAACTGAATCACAGAAAAAATAATAAATAAAAATCCAAATATATTAATGAATAAAAAGTCCAATTGTATATAGAACTCCAAATAGATGTGATGAAACATATATTCAAATCAATTCCAAAAGGTGCAAGTGAATCTTCCAAAGTAAATATGTGACTTGTAACATAACCACCACCACGTGAAGGGGAGGCTTACCGGATGTAGTGGACCCAATACACATACGTGTATGGGGTCAAACAGGCTGAATATGTATACGTCCGTGCATATGGAACCAGATAAACACTGCGCACCCTTATATCCAAGGTCCAAGCTCAGGAGGGGATACCAGAAATTCAAGCCAATAGGAAATTTGACTCACATAAAGTTCATGTGGAAAAAGAAGGGAGATGGCACATAGCGTAATAACGCAAAGGATTTTAATGAATATAGGCAAGTACACTTACATTCAATCCATAGATTTGATGCTTTGCAAAGACACTCAGTAGCAGCAGTAGCAGCAGTAGAGTCTCCAGACGCGTTTTGCAAAATGTTGCATCGTCTTTAGAAGTGATTAACCCTTTTAGATCATCTCACCAAAAATGACATTTTTGGTGCAGAGGATACCTAAAATCTGACTTGTATCTTAGTGCAGAGTACCTCCAGGTATTTTATTTTTAAATTTGTTATAGTTTTTCCCACGAAACTGGAGTTACCCTTTGAATACTGTAAAGTTAAGCCCTGTACACACGATCGGTTTTACCGATGAAAACAGTCCGATGGACTTTTTTCATCGGACAAACCGATCGTGTATGGGACCCATTGGTCTTTTTTCCATCGGTTTTAAAAAATAGAACATGTTTTAAATTTTTCCAATGGATCAAAAACCGATAACAAATTCTGATCGTCTATGGGCAAGTCCATCGGATAAAAAACCCACGCATGCTCAGAATCAAGTCAACGCATGCTCAGAAGCATTGAACTTAATTTTTCTCGGCTCATCAGAGTGTTTTACGTCACCGCGTTTGGAACGGTCGGTTTTTTGACTGATGGTGTGTAGGCAAGACTGATGGAAGTCAGCTTCATCGGATTTCCGATGGACAAAACCATCGGATTAGAATCCATAGGATATCCGATCGTGTGTACAAGGCTTAATGTTCACATACATGCCAAAGTGCTGCTCAACCAGACAAAGAATTCATTAAACATCTCATAACACTTTTATTTTTTTGCATCCTTAAAACACTGCTAAATATTTATTTTGTTTTTGTTAATTTATATTCTTGTCATCATGAGTCACATTGCTATATGTATTTTGTATATCATCAAAGCTATTCTCCATATTTTTAATCCCACATTTGTTTGGTGCTGCAATTTTTTCAGTCAGCCTTTTAAAATCCATTGATAAAGATATCACAATTCCATACACAGTGCTATCATCATCTCATGTAATTCCCTTTAGGTCTATTTAGGGTTCCACATTTCAGAATTTAATCCAAATAAGGGTATCTACTGTACCTCATGTGGGCACTACAATCCTAAAGCCACCAAGACAGCATATAATTGTCTTTTGTACTATACAGTATTTGCTGACCTCTGGACTGGTGGTTCCAAGGAACTCTTTACTAATTCACTGTTGGTCCACAGTAGAAATCTAATTTGCAAATCATATGTTACAATGTAATAGATTATGGATCATTGTCAGAGCAAATGCAAGATGATTCGCTTATTATTACATTTGATAAATTATTTTTAAACAGAAAGAATAATATCTGAAAAACTGCCTTCATGCCATAATTTAATTGAATTGTTAGAAAATATAAAAAAATGTGGTACTGAGTTAAATTTAGATTACAATAACTGTTCTCCTATTTGTTGTTGAAAAATTGGACACTGACTAACTGCGTAATTTATTATGGCCTGTCTGGCACACTTATTATGTCAACACCTGTGACATCTTTCCTGTTGTCCTCTTTTGATTTAAGGACTTTGGGGTCAATTCACTAAGCTTTACCGCATGCGGTAAGGGTATCATGTTACTCATTTGCATAAATTATTGCATGCAGTAAATAAAAGTCCAATTCATTGAAAATTAAATAAAGATTTTGCGGTAAACAACGGAAAAAAAAAATGCCGGCAAATATCGCAAAAAAGTGTGCAGGAAGCTGTTAATTCCAATTTACAAACAGAACATGAACTGAAAAAGGGTGCAGTATTTTGGGTGTTGGGTAACCAGTGCGGTATTTCCTGTTGGAGTGATTGGGAGTTGAGAGACAGAGTGCTTAGCAGCATAACATCTATGGAGCTTTTTGCAATTTAACTTTCTCAGAAGGCATCAGAGGAGGAGGAGGTTTGTGATGATGGCTCTGCGACATTTTGCGGAGAGGACCCTGCTAATCGACTTCACAGAGGGTGAAGCTCTACGGAAGTTCCGGCTGACAGTGGTCTTTACAGTTATGTATATGATCATTGAAATAAACAATTTTATAACACGTTCAAAAAAGGGGCACTCTGTTACCCCTCGACACCCACAAATATGGGCAATATTCTTTGCCTTGAAATCCACACAATTGGGCATTATAACACCCCTCCATCCCACCCCCCCCCCCCACACCCACACAAATGGGCACATCTTCCTACTAAGGACACCCACACAAATAGGCACTTATTATAGCTCCCTTGGAAACACCAACAGAAATGGTGCACTATACCAACCAAGGAGATCTGCATACATGTTCCTCACAAATAGAACCATTAAAATGGGGCACACCTTGAGGTGCCTCAGGTGGCTGGGATGGTCTCCTAGATGAGTACAGTCTTCCCTCCCATTCCATGGCTGCCTAACAGACAGTGAGAAATGGTTATGTTTGATTTTAGGTTTACCTTTTAAATTGTATTTATATGGGGCATCTAACTGTTATGGCTTCAAGCCCGGTGTAGTGCCCTTTACCATATCACTGTGGTACTGTATCTTTGTTCGGTCTATGAACATTTCTCATGTTGTATATATTTTCTTATAAAATAAACATTCCTCTGAATTTATACTCCCGAAGAAGCGGTTCCCCGTGAAACATGTAGAGTTTATGACTGGAAGGACATGAATGGAAGTTTCCCCTCATTTGGGCTGACATACTAACCTTTTTCCAGTCTATAACAAAGGAATTTAGTTTCTACTACCTTTTTCTGTCCCTTATGTGATGCATGTATTTTCTATGTGTATTATCTACATGTTCACCCTAATGGGTAATTTTTTAATGAATTTATAATAAATTGGTTTTTAATTTTTTTGTGTATTGTAAGTTCCTACTGTACCATGAAAGTCCATTGTTGCCTCTAAACAATTGTTTTTTTTTGCAAATTTTTCTGATTTGATAGGTACTTTAATTTCTCTTTAAATATAGTGGCATATTCTCTCATATTTAATTGAATTTTTATTTTGATTCATTCAATTGTTACTAGTAAATAGTTTTTTTCACATGGAATACTTATTGTCCTCTTTGCGCAGTGGTGTGGGACTCTATGTACCTATTAACTGAATGGGTGAATCTAACCTTACCAGCCAATGCTAGGAACCATCTGGCACATATCTGTGGGTTTCATTTTCTAAAACACTGCAGCAGATTGTACAATCTTAACTACTTGACCTTCAAAAGATTTACCCCCCCTTCAAGACCAGGCTATTTTTTGCTATTTGGCACTGTGGTACTTTAATTGTCAATTGCGTGGCCATGCAACGCTGTCCATAAATGAAATTTATGTCTCCCCCCCAAATATAGCTTTTTTTTGTTGGTATTTGATCACCACTGTTTTTTTTTTTTTTTTTTTTGGGCTAGAAACAAAAAAAGATGCACAATTTTGTAAAAAAATTATACCTTCTGCTATAAAACATATCCAATAAAAAAGTGCTAAAAATATGCATTGTCAGTGTACTACTGACCCTGGTTGGGAAGGGGCTAACCATATAGGGCAATCAAAGGGGTAAGTGTGCGCCTAACCAGTGTTTATGTGTACACAGTTTGGTGTTTTTACTATGGGATGTGCTGGATTTTATTCCACCACGTCCCTGCTAAAAGGATAGAGCGCTGCATTCCTTACATATGCAGAGCTCTGTCCTGTATCTTTCCTCGATGACCAGCGCGTGTTGGCAGATATGCACGCGCCCCCAATGTGGAAGTGCAGAATCATGTACAGTATTTCACAAAAGCGAGTACACCCCTCACATTTTTGTATATATTATATTTTTTCATGTGACAACACTGAAGAAATTACACTTTGCTACAATGTAAAGTAGTGAGTGTACAGCTTGTATAACAGTGTCAATTTGCTGTCCCCTCAAAATAACTCAACACACAGCCATTAATGTCTAAACTGCTGGCAACAAAAGTGAGTACACCCCTAAGTGAAAATGTCCTAATTGAGCCAAAGTGTCAATATTTTGTGTGGCCACCATTATTTTCCAGCACTGCCTTAACCCTCTTGGGCATGGAGTTCACCAGAGCTTCACAGGTTGCCACTGGCATCCTCTTCCACTCCTCCATGATGACATCACAGAGCTGGTGGATGTTAGAGACCTTGCACTCCTCCACCTTCCGTTTGAGGATGCCCCACAGATCCTCAATAGGGTTTAGGTCTGGAGACATGCTTGGCCAGTCCTTCACCTTTACCCTCAGCTTCTTTAGCAAGGCATTAGTCTTCTCAGAGGTTTCTCAGGTTCAGTATGTCACAGTACATGTTGATATTCATGGTTCCCTCAATGAACTGTAGCTCCCCAGTGTTGGCAGCACTTATGCAGCCCCAGACCATGACACTCCCACCACCATGCTTGACTGTAGACAAGACACACTTGTCTTTGTACTCCTCACCTGGTTTCCACCACACACACTTGACACCATCTGAACCAAATAGGTTTATCTTGGTCTCATCAGACCACAGGATATGGTTCCAGTAATCCATGTCCTTAGTCTGCTTGTCTTCAGCAAACTGTTTGCTGGCTTTCTTGTGCATCATCTTTAGAAAAGGCTTCCTTCTGGGACAACAGCCATGCAGACCAGTTTGATGCAGTGTGCGGCGTATGGTCTGAGTACTGACAGGCTGACCCCCCACTCCTTCAACCTCTGTAGCAATGCTAGCAGCACTCATATGTCTATTTCCCAAAGATAACCTCTGAATATGACGCTGAGCACGTGCACTCAACTTCTTTGGTTGACCATGGCGAGGCCTGTTCTGAGTGGAACCTGTCCTGTTAAACTGCTGTATGGTCTTGGCCACTGCGCTGAAGCTCAGTTTCAGGGACTTGGCAATCTTCTTATAGCCTAGGCCATCTTTATGTAGAGCAACAATTCTTTCTTTCAGATCCTCAGAGAGTTTTTTGCCATGAGGGGCCATGTTGAACTTCCAGTGACCAGTATGAGAGTGAGAGCGAGAACACCAAATTAAACACACCTGCTCCCCGTTCACACCTGAGACATTGTACTCTAACGAGTCACATGACACCAGGGAGGGAAAATGGCTAATTGGGTCCAATTTGGACATTTTCACTTAGGGATATACTCACTTTTGTTGCCAGCGGTTTAGACATGGCTGTGTGTTGAGTTATTTTGAGGGGACAGCAAATATACACTGTTATACAAGATGTACACTCACTACTTTACATTGTAATATATTGCAATATGACATTGGGAAAGTGGTTTAAATTTAAAACGTATACAAGCTGTACACTCACTACTTTACATTGTAGCAAAGTGTAATTTCTTCAGTGTTGTCACATGAAAAGATATAATAAAATATTACCAAAAATGTGAGGGGTGTACTCACTTTTGTGAGATACTGTATCTGTCTTACTACCTTCCCAGAAGTCTACACTGAGGCGGTAGTCACATCTCCTGGAAAAGGAGTTTTGTTTTGTTGAGATATCTTCTTACACTTTTTTTATGACTAAAGAGGTGCAGATTATGTTCCCTTTCTTACTACAACACTGATCTGAATGGCTGATCATCCTATTTCTCTGCCACTTTGAGAACAAAAATAGTAAGGAAACCATCAATTCCCTCAGAACAAAATTTACAAGAAAGTTTGCAAAGTGCCTTTTATTTAAATATTTAATCTAGGGGGATTTTTTTTTTTTCAGCAAAACTAGAATTAACGTTAAGATTTAAACATTACCATTATAGCAAAATGAGAGCCTCTAGATGGCAGTGTTGGCCACAGTACTAGATTCTTTAACACAAAGTTCAGCTTTTTAAAAGCTGTCGGTTAACTCTTGCAGATTTGATGATTTAGAGACAGCAATAAAACAAACTACAAGATAAAATGTGGCCTTTTTTTTTTTTTTTTTTTCCGCATGCCGCTTGAAATATCAAAATAATCTGTGTACAGCTGAACACATCACTGTTTGTGACAAAAATTGGCTTTTTCAATTGCTGGATTTTGTCCCATTGTGTCGTGCTGTATTCGTTCTGCTGAATGAGAACAGCTCGCTGCTGCCTGATTGGGAAAGCTTCGGAGAGGAAATGGATGGTGCCAAATACAAAAAAGCTTTAGTATGAGATTTGAATGGCGCTCAGATTTTCCTACACAGTTTACCATACGGGACACGGATGAAATCATGCTGTTTAAACTATAGAAAAATATCGCACGGTCATATTTCCTGGCAGTACTACATCCCCATTACACGTATTTAATTACACTAGATTTGTGTACTGGGTGTAGCCACTGACAGTATATGCATGGGGAAAGTATGATTTATATATAATGACAGTTAAATAGATTATACAGAGATTTCCTTTCTCATGAAATGGATTTAAAGGCGTCTTCCAGTTTTCCGGATTCTAAACACATTCTATTGCCGCGTACACACGATCATTATTCACGGCGGTTAAAAAACCGCCGTGAATAATGTCATTAAAAACGAGGGAACGGCTTGTTCCCCACACACGGTCGTTTTTCACGTCGTTTTTTCTCTTGTCGAGAAAAACGACCCTCTGTGGGCTCCGCGGCAGTGTTTCCCTATGGGAAACACTGCCGCGGAAAGCATGTCGGAAAAAAACGATGAGAAAAATTAGAACATGTTCTAATTTTTCTGGTCGTTTTTAATGCCGTTTTTCTCGTCAAAAAAAAACGACAGAAAGCCCACAGACTATCGTTTTTCTCGTCGAATGGGAAAAATGTTGTTTTTTTCGACGAGAAAAACGGCCGTGTGTACGCTGCAAAAGACTTTCTAATTCTGTGTATGATAGTCAGAAGCCGTCTCCCCCTCCCAATAGTTGTTTATTGGGTTATTTTTCCTGATAGTTGTTTTTCTGGTTATGATACAGCTGCCTTCTGATTTGCTTGTCAATTAAACATGAAGTTTAATCTGCTTATATTTTATCTTCTCCGGTTCCTCTTTCCCTCTCTCATCAACATGCCAATAACATTTTTTAAATAAAACCTTTCTATGTTCATTATTTTCCTGTTTTCAGACCCAGTGACAGAGGGTCTATGTGTTTCTCTATGAAATGCAAATAGATTAAGGCTGATATGAGAGGCTTTCTAAAAACAGTTATGCTTAAAGTGGAGTTCCACCCAGAAATGGAACTTCCGCTGATCCAGTGAGGACGCGCAGCATGACTCACGCATGTGCAGTAGGGAACCAGGCGATGATTCCCTTACTGAAGATGCCGGCGCCTTCACCCGGGGTCGAGGGACGGGTCGGCTTCGGGTGAGAACATCGCAGGCGCCCTGGACAGGTAAGTGTCCTTATTTTAAAAGTCAGCAGCTGCAGGCGGAACTCCGCTTTAACCTCCATCACCAGGGCTTTTTTTCTAAGAGAATGGGTGCAGGTATTCTCCTTCAAAATCACTCCTTGCCTCCACCCCCTACCCACCTCCGAGCACTGTCCCTTGGTTCCACCGCTACCCACCTCCGAGTACCTGCCCTTTATAGAGAATACAGAATCAAGTATCATTTTATGGTGCTAAGTCATTTGTATGGAATTTGATCATGAAAACAAGAAAAAACATAAAATAGATCCTATGCAGCCAGCAACAATAGCCCTCCCCGAAAAAATTGATCCCTTTTGGAATAATGTATCCCCCAGCAACAATAGATCTTTCCCTACAACAACAGATTCCCACAGCAACAGTAGACCATCCCAGAAACAATGGACACCCGCAAACAAAATATCTCCTTCAGCAACAATAGATCCCTCCCAGTGACAACTGACCCCTAGAAACATTAGATCCCCGCCAGCAACAATAGATCCCCCAGTAGCCTGCATCAATAGACCCTTGGACACCCCTTGGCATTACATACATTCAGTGCTGGAGGTGCTGGAACTGCATTCCTCAGAGTTCCCACAAAAAAAAGCCCTGTCTGTCATGATTAAAGTGTTATTGAACCCAAAACCAAAAAAATATTATATTGCATCTTACCAATCATTAGATATATGATATGGTGGCTGCATCACATTTTTTTTGGTGGATTTTTTTTGACAGCTGCTGTCTCAGCCAATGAGGAGGGAGAGTCCCGGACAGCTGAGACTCCCATGTAACATCACTGGATCGAGGTGGGGCTCAGGTAAGTATGGGGGGGCTGAGGTGGGGAGTTGCACACAGAAGTTTTTTTATCTTAATGCAGATAATGCATTAAGATAAAAAAACTTCTGCCTTTAGAACCACTGTAAGGCTGGGTTCACACTGCCGTGTGGAGCAGCTCACAGCAGGGGTCCGATGCATCTCTGTTCATAATTTCAGGTCCGATTTGGGTCTGGATTTTTGGCTGAATTTGGACCTGAAATGGACTAGAAGATGCACAGGACTCCTGTGCAATTCGCTTCGCAGCCATCCCAGAGCTGTTTGAACCGGCTCCATTTAGAGCCAATCACAGTCTTCTGACATGCACATTGGATGGGGGGAATCCCCCATCCAATTTGCAATAGTGGCAACCCAGCCTAATACTTTAAAGTTGATCCGGGGAATATCCGATTGCCTCTCGGGGGATCAGGAAGGAATTTTTCCCCTGCTGTGGCAAATTGGATCATTCTCTGCTGGGGTTTTTCACCTTCCTCTGGATCAACTGTGGGTATAGAATTGGTTATATGGGATTGTATGATATTATTATTATTTTTATTTATTTTTTATGGTTGAACTGGATGGACTTGTGTCTTTTTTCAACCTGACTAACTATGTAACTATGTAACTTCCTTAACCACTTAAGGACCGCTCACTGTATATATACGTCGGCAGAATGGCTCGTACAGGCACAATCACGTGGTCGGGGTCGCGCGCGTGCCGCCGGCGGCGCGCACGTGACCCCCTGTCTTCCCCATGAGTCGGACTGCGGGTCCCGCGGACTCGATTGCCACGGGGATCCCCGCGATCGTCTCACGGGGGCATGGAGCGGAGAGATGTTAGGGTAAATACAACATCTCCCCTACTGACAATGTCAGAGATCTCCGCGGAGAACGGTGACGTGTCAGTCGTAGCCACACCCCCACACAGTAGTAATCACTCCCTTGGACACACTTAACCCCTCCAGCGCCCCTAGTGGTTAACCCTTTCACTGCCAGTGTCATTTTCACAGTAACCAGTGCATTTTTATGGCACTGATCGCTGTGAAAATGACAATGGTCCCAAAAATGTGTCAAAAGTGTCCGATGTGTCCGCCATAATGTCGCAGTCACAAAAAAAAACTTTGATCGCCGCCATTACTAGTAAAAAAAAATAATAATAAAAATGCCATAAAACTACCCCCTATTTTGTAAACGCTATAACTTTTGCGCAAACCAATCAATAAATGCCGATTCCAATTTTTTTTACCAAAAATATGTGGAAGAATACGTATCGGCCTAATTTGAGGAAGAAAAATGTTTTTTTATATATTTTTGGGGGATATTTATTATAGCAAAAAGTAAAAAATATTGCATTTTTTTCTAAATTGTCGCTCTATTTTTGTTTATAGCGTAAAAAATAAAAACCGTAGAGGTGATCAAATACCACCAAAAAAAAAGTTCTATTTGTGGGTAAAAAAGGACGCCAATTTTGTTTGGGAGCCACGTCGCACGACCGCGCAATTATCAGTTAAAGCGATGCAGTGCCGAATCGCAAAAAGGGGCCTGGTCTTTATGCTGCGTATTGGTCCGGGGCTTAAGTGGTTAAAGGATACGTTCACTTTAAAAAAGTAAAAAACTAAGTTCACATTTTTTTGCAGGCAAAAAAAGTGCATTTATAATTTTTTGTTGCAGGAGCCTGGAAAGCATTGCTCGGAGCCCTGCACAGCCATGCTGTTTTTCAAGCAGTGGCAGCTAGTACAGGGGACTTCTCCCCATACTGCTGCCACATGGAGGGGGGCAGCGGGCAGCTTACAGTATGCAGTGTACAAAGTAAACAATTTCAATACAAGAGAGAAGCCTTTGCAAATGTACAGAACAGAAGGTAAGGCTGGAGTTCAGCTTTAAATAGATAGTAGTTATATTTTTTCGCTTACAGGTAAATCATTTTTGAACCATATATCTATTCAAAAATTAATAAATAATCCTATAATTTACTTTTCCATGTCATGATCGGGTTGATCACACAGTAAGATAGTAACTTTTAAATGCTGATCGTATGTATTCAAGTCCTGCCTAATCTGGATTTTATAGCTATTAAAATGGGATGTAAGGAAAAAAATGAGACATACTTTCAGACATCTCAGGGTAAGCACACAGGGTTAATTCTCCTTTGTGTAGGAAATGTGACTTTGCGTAGGACATGACTGACATGTGACTGACGTGTAATAAGCGAGTTGATTTCTAATTTTCCCTGAAACTGGAAATTCTCTTTAAAAGTTCCAGTTTCTCATGTGTCTCTTTCTGAGAGAATGCTTAGGGAGAATATTGTTTTGTAATCTCCACCAGTGATTCAGAGAGAATTTTTGACAGGTCAAGATGACAGGAGAGAGGTTACAGCTTTAAATGTTCAAATGAACCCCTTGTACAGATGTCCCCATATAGACTTGTTGTCTTTTAAGCAACAGTTAAACATGCCATTCGAGATTTAAAAAACAACAACAAAAAAAGATACTTTAAATACAATGATACAGTATATGTTATCCACCCTATAAAAGGATCCTACTTGTTCTCAGTGATATCATTTTTCAACATAGTACATACTGTTTTTTCATATGAACCTGAATGTTTATGATAAAATGCTTAAAAGGATAGTTCACTTTTACAAAAAAAAAAACCTATGCAGGTAAGGGATGTTTGTAGATTAAAACAAACTGTGCAGCTCTGACTAAAGATGAATAATACCCTTGCTAGAGGTGTAGGCCATTTACATACCTTATGAAGCCTGACTGGAATACTTCCAGGACATTGCTAAGTGAGGCCTAGTCATCACTGCTCACCTCCACCATCACAGGGTTGCCACCTCATCCTAAAACCGAACACATATCAATTACACAGGTTCTGAGGCTGAGTAAGTTGGTAATTTAACTCACTTGGTGGCTTATCTGTATTCAATTAGCCTCAGAACCTGTGTAAGTCATATGTGTTTGGTTTTAAAGGGATGAGGTGGCAACCCTAGATTCAAACCCCCTCACGTACTCTTTCTCTCCCCTGATGCTATAGCTCTGAGCTCAGCATTTGAGCGCTCACTCCTGGGATGGTGGACAGGGGAGGGCTGGGCCAGGGGGCAGGATGGCAATTGCCTCCCAGGCTGCCCTAACTTATGTTCAAAATGGCCGGCAGCCGCTGCCCGCTACCATTTTCTTTTTTATTCTGGTCTAGGAAGTCGGGCCGGGGGCATGGTCATGGTGGCCAACCACTAGCTGTTGTATTCCGGGAGTTGTAGTCTGCACTCAAGCTTCTGGTGGGTGGAAAACACAGCAGCGCAGAGAAAACTACAACTCCCTGGGACCGGATTCTTGGAAGCAGGCAGAGGCAGGGCGTGCCAGGGAGTCGGGACGCGGGGCTGCAGGGCTGGGCGCTGGCTGCAACTTGACCCCTGGATCAGGAGCGTTACCCCCCAGGAGACCGTGGCGTGCAAGGACCTGCTGAGCTGAGATCGCTGAGGTGAGAGACCCTGACACCCCTAGCTGACCCCCCATCTCCCCCCCATACACCCCATGTAACCTGCCCCAGTGATCAGGCTGCATTAATGGGCACTGGAGTTGGCTGCACTGATGGGCACTGGTGAGTCTGCATTGAAAAAACAGGTGGGCCATGGATGGTGAGCTGATTCGGCAGTTCAATGGGCCACTTGACTGGACTTGCCCCCCAGGCCTAAGGCTGCCAGCCCTCCCCTGATGGTGGAGGTGAGAAGTAATGACTAGATCTACCTTAGCAATGTCCTGGGAGTACTTAGCAATGTCCTGGGAGTACTTAGCAATGTCCGGGGAGTATTCCAGTCAGGCATTATTAGGTATGTAAATGGCCCACACCTATAGCAAGGGTATTATTCAACTTTAGTCAGAGCTGCACAGTTTGTTATTATCTACAGATGCCCCTTATCTGCATAGGCAGTTTTGTTGTAAAGGTGAACTATCCCTTTAAGGGTCAGTGCTTAGATTTAGTTAGAGCAGCACCATGCAATAAAAACAAAATGTTCGTTCATACATTTTTGCAAAAATTATCACATAATAAGGGATGGAACTTGTGTATACAAGTATTAGTATTTAGTATTTCCATAACCATAGGCTAGCCCAGGGGTTCCCAAACTTTCTAAAGAAAGGGCCAGTTACTGTCCCTTGGACTTTAGGGGGAGCAGACTGTGCCCAGGGGGAGTAAACAATGCCCGATCTTTGATATTTAGGGGGGGGGGTTAAATTCAGTGGGAGAAATAGTATAGTGCCCCATTTTTGTTGTCAGTGGAAGGAATTATGCCCCATTGTTGGTGTCAGCGGCAGGAATAAGGGCTGGATAAAGGCAAGCATAGGGCTGCATCCTGCCTCAGGGCCGCAATTTGGAGGCTACTGGGCTAACAAATCCAAATAATGTTGAATCTGGAATCTCAGTGAATCTATTTAATGCCATGGGATTTTTTGTTTTTTTATTTTTTTTCATTGAAGCTGGATACTTTCTAAAATAGGTTTGCCATTGTATATTTAACCTTCTGCTTCCAAAGCCATTTTTCATTTTGTGCACACATTTGTTACATGATGCACTTGAAATCTTAAAACCATGTTAAATATTGTGAAAATGGAACTGTAGAATAAAAGGGTGGTAGTTACAATTTTATATATCACACAAAAATTACTGTTTGTCATAGATGCCAACTGCGTCAAACCTCAAAATTGAGTGCTTTTGTGAAATGATGAAATAGGATGGTACCAAAAATTGTCCATAGAAAATGCTTTAAAAGCCTTTACAATTTAGAATTACCCATTACTGATAGCACTAGAATTATTGCTCTCAGTATGTACAGCTAGACCTAATATGATGCCAATAGTTTTGTGCATGTGGACACCCCACGTACATTTGCATTTGAATATTTGTATAACTAGGGGTAAGAGCTTTTAAAGATTTGTTTGACAGTTTCCTAACTTATTTTAATAAACTTCAGTTTTCTAAATATTTTTTAACCTTACCTCATTGCTATCACAAGGAGGTTGACAAACTCCCCAATGTGATAACATAGGGCAGGAAACAGGTTTTCCTTAAGGAGACACCAGAAGTCCATTGGGCGCCTAATGTCACCCTTGCAAGCTGCTGAAGTGAACCAGCTTCTTCCCAGCCAGAGCTGCTGGGGTTTGACATCTTTGGACCTAGAAGTATTCAGAGCTTGGTGCTTCTGGGTTCATACTGCCCTTGGAAGATCAGCAAATGGATGTTCACTGATCTTCCACTGCTCTCCTACCTGATACCCACCATGAAGGCTCCAGTCACCCAAGAACAGGTATTTCCAGGACACAAAGCGAGGGGGACAAGCAAAGCACCCTACAGTACTGTACATTTAAAAATGATGGGGTGGCTCTACAGCCACTGAATCACTCATACTGGAAAATCAATAGCAGGGAGTTAAGAGTTATGGCGGTGGCAGCAAGAGGGCTATACCATTTTGCAAATATAATCACATGATAAGAAGTGGCACCTGTGTAAGCAAGCAATAGCATTTTCATAAGCACAGGATAACACATCCAAAAAGTGTTCTTAAGGAATATGTTTTTTATGGCATAAAGTTTTTTTTCTAATGAAGCTAGGCTTACCATTTGTGTATTTGCCCATTATAATTGTTTCAGCTATTGCTGTGCAGTTGCTTAGTGACTCTTCCTAAATATATACAATTTTTGTGCCAAAAAGGAGTAGTTCACCAGTATAGAAAACATGAACTATCTTACCTGTAGTAAATGGTATCCTTTTGCATGAGGTACCTTACCTACTAGCGATGACTTTTGGTTTGTATAAACTATCTTTTTTCTAAATTTTTAAATGGTACTCTTCCCTTACATAAACTACCTTACCTGCAGTAAATGTTACCTTTGTTTTAAAGTTGAACTTTAGGCAAAACGTTTTTTTCATTTTGGATAGAGCAAGGGAGGGTTATAACCCCTGTAAAAAAATATATCACCACCTGTGTCTTATTGCAGAGATTTCACTGCCTGCCCCACAGCCAAACAGGAAGTGAGAGGAAATCCCTGCAAATTAAGGGAATTCCATGGGGACCCCCAAGTCACAAGAACTAGTGTCTCTATTGAAAGACTTCCCCTCTATTACTTTTCTGGGGACAACCCATAATTTGGGATTTTCTTTTACTTTCACTTTTAATGATAATGGTAAACAGGAAAAATAGAGAGGGTGAATCTCCCTAACGAGGACTCAAATAGCAATAAAACCTGACAGGTGTTCTAATCCCTATGCACTCTGTCTAAAGCTAAAAAAAAGTTTTGCATTTAGTTATAATTTAAATGAACTATCTTACCTGTAATGACTTGCAAATCAGGTCAATTAGCAAGCTGTAATGCTTTTAATCATTAATGTGTGTATATATGTATACAGTTTGCGGAGAATCTCACCATTCATGACCCACCATTGTCTAGATTGCTGACTTTTGTGTTAATCAAATTAAATATATTCCCATGCAAATATTTAAATGAACTATATATTGGAATGACCAAACCACATGAGTTGATCATTACTGAATTATAAATGCTAAAATAGGTTAAAAAATTGTGCTACTCATTATTGATCTGTCTACCAATCATTTCTGGATCCATAAAACATTCACTTTAAGAATAAGTGAAAAGTGGAATATACAGAAAGGGTTTTTGCTAGCTTTCTGTAAAAATGCTTCAAAGAAACATATTGCAGTTGAATAATCCCAATAGACCAAACATCAGGATGCAGTCTAGACTTAAACTACCAGCATTTGCTAAGTGCCTGCAGATTCTTAAGACTGCATTGTGTGGCTTTTTATTGGGGCTCTCAGATATGGTCACTATAAACCGTAATTGGTGTGACATGTGGGGATGATGACATCACAGGTACTTTTTGTTCTTGTTTATTGTTTTTAACAATTTTTTTTTTTTTAACATTGCTTTTAGTTCCTGGTTTGTGTCCTATGTATGAACCATGTATGTATATATATATATATATATATATATATATATATATATATATATATAATATTCACAATATATCATGTGAAGCATTTAAAAAAAGATGTAGCAATTATAAGTAAAATTATTATTTCCTTATCAGCACTGTATTTAAATGAATATATTTAGCTAAAGTAACCAGTTAGTAAATGTCATATGCGATTTTTTTTTTTTTTTTAAGATCATGCAATTAAACCAAATAGCAGATTGGTTTTCTGCACTTAAGACAAACTGTAAATGCTACTGTAGTACATAATCCTGTATGTAAATGGCATTATGCTCTATGTAAAAAACAAATACGTAACTCAAATGAAGTTAAGAGAGGCAGAGGTTAAATTTCTCCATTCTATAGCACCGTCAGTACTGGAATAACAGAATCAGTCATTGACATAAGAAGCAGGGTAATTCAATTGCTTCCAACAGCACAGATTTAGATGCTTCTTAGCCATTTGGAGCATTCATCTCCCTGGTAAAAGACTAGAAGGCAATATGCCCAACTTAGGTTTTGTGCACTCTTTCTTCAAATGGTATTTTTAATTTCACAATAATATCCTACAGTAAAACTTGTACTTACTTATTGACAGTTCCTAATACAGCATCAACTGATATACACTAATAGCAAAGGTAAAAAAAGCTTGAAAAGCAGCTCTATGCAAACTCAGTCAGTACTCTGCTAATGTATTCCAGTCAGAAAGTTCACTCAGTATACATTTAAGGGATAACTATTCTTTTAAATGCATTATCTATTTAATATGTATATGGGCATAAAGAGCAAGAGCAAGATATAACCTCTTATGTCTTATTTCTCACTGTATGCGCTGTAATAGATGTCATCACAGAACAGAATAGTGCTTTGATGATACTAATACTTTTTTTAATCTGCTCTAAACTTCAATTTGCACTGTATAGCAAAGTGGCCAGAGTTTCAAAATGAAATCCAGGGACAGCCTACTGACCATGCCTAATGTGGGTAGGACAGGGACATACTAGAAGGCAGGGCTAATATGCTTGCCCAGAGAAAGTGGGTGTATTGCCAAATTGTGCTAACAGTGGCAAGGGTTTAATTGGGTATGGTTAAATAAAGCCTTATGCCGCGTACACACGGTCGGAATTTCCGACCGTGTGTATGCTTCATCTGACATTTGCTGTCGGAATTTCCGACAACAAAAATTTGAGAGCTGGTTCTCAATTTTTCCGACAACAAAAGTTGTTGTCGGAAATTCCGACCGTGTGTACACAATTCAACGCACCAAATTTCTACGCATGATCGGAATCAATTTGACGCATGCTCGGAATCATTGAACTTAATTTTTCTCTGCTCGTCATAGTGTTGTACGTCACCGCGTTCTTGACGTTCGCAATTTCAGACAACATTTGTGTGACCGTGTGTATGCAAGTCAAGTTTGAGCGAACATCCGTCGGAAAAAAATCCACGGTTTTGTTGTCAGAATGTCCGATCATGTGTATGCGGCATTAGTCTACTATGGGTCAAGAGTGTACAGGAATGGCCTGGGACAAAAATTTGGCCCTGGACTTCATCCAGACCGGCCCACTTTACTCCAAACACCTGGTGTTGGCACTTCAATCATCACGGCACCATGGTTAATATGGTGTCAGGATGATTGAAGCACATTTTTTCTATTATTACATTGTAATATAAAATGAAATAGTTCAACTCACCATAATGCAGAATCAGTGGGAGCCCTGAGCATGTCACTTGCCACTGTCGCCTACCACCAGATGCAGCGTGTAATTTGCCACGTCGCCTGCCACCAGATGCAGCATGTCACTTGGCACGGTCGCCTGCCACCAGCTGCAACGTGTCACTTGCCACCATCTCCTGCCACCAGATGCTGCATGTCACTTGCCACATCACATGTCACCAGATGCAGCGTGTCACTTGCCAACGTCGCCTGCCACCAGATGCAGTGTGCAGGGATGAGCCGAACACCCCCCTGTTCGGTTCGCACCAGAACCTGCGAACAGACAAAATGTTTGTGTAAACTTTAGAACCCTATTAAATACAATGGAGTCGAACGTTCGAAATCTAAAGTGTTAATTATAAAGGCTAATATGCAAGTTATTGTCCTAAAAAGTGTTTGGGGACCCGGGTCCTGCCCCAGGGGACATGTATCAATGCAAAAAGAAGTTTTAAAAACAGCCGTTTTTTTGGGAGCAGTGATTTTAATAATGCTTAAAATGAAAAAATAAAAGTGAAATATTCCTTTAAATTTCGTACCTGGGGGGTGTGTATGATATGCATGTGAAGTGGCGCATGTTTCCCGTGCTTAGAACTGTCCCTGCAAAAAATGTCATTTTTGAAAGAAAAAAATGCATTTAAAACTGACTCGCGGCTATTAATGAATTGTCGGCTCCCGGTAATACATACAAAAGTCATTGATAAAAAAAAAAAAAAAAGCGTGGGTGTTCCCCAGAATTCAATTACCAGGCCCTTCAGGTCTGGAATGGATATTAAGGGGAACCCTGCCACAAATGAAAAAAAAAATTGACGTGGGGTTCCCCCAAATATCCATTCCAGGCCCTTCAGATCTGGCATGGATTTTAAGGGGAACTCCACCCCAAATTTAAAAAAAAAATGGCGTGGAGTCCCCCTAAAAATCCATACCAGACCCCTTATCCGAGCACGCAACCTGGCCGGCCACAGGGGAAAAGGGGGGGACGAGAGAGCGGCCCCCCTCCCTCCTGAACCGTACCAGGCCACATGCCCTCAACATGGGGAGGATGTCCCCATGTTGATGGGGACAAGGGCCTCATCCCCACAACCCTTGCCGGGTGGTTGTGGGGGTCTGCGGGCGGGGGGCTTATCGGAATCTGGAAGACCCCTTTAACAAAGGGGACCCCCAGATCCCGGCCCCCCCCTATGTGAATTGGTAAGGGGTACATTGTACCCCTACCATTTCACGAAGAAAGCGTAAAAAAATGTTTAAAAAAACACACAAACACCTTGAAAAAGTCCTTTATTTAAAAAAAAAAAAACATTCCAGCGGTGAAATCCAGTGTCCCGCGGCGATCCCGATGTCCAGCGCTGTCCTTCATTGGTTGTGCCTGAGCGGACCTGATGGGGAACTCCCTCTCAGTATTTTAAATGTATAGACCCGCCCCTTCTAAAGTTCCCCATCAGGTCCGCTCAGCGGACCAGATGCGGAACATGAGAAGGGGCGGGTCTATACATGTATTACATTACACAGTGAAGGAAGTTCCCCGCTCAAGCCAATGACGTAGGCGGGTCCGACATACCGAGGGAGCGGACCTGATGGGGAACTTTAGAAGGGGCGGGTCTATACATTTAAAATACTGAGAGGGAGTTCCCCATCAGGTCCGCTCAGGCACAACCAATGAAGGACAGCGCTGGACATCGGGATCGCCGCGGGACACTGGATTTCACTGCTGGAATGTTTTTTTTTTTTTTTAATAAAGGACTTTTTCAAGGTGTTTGTGTGTTTTTTTAAACATTTTTTTACGCTTTCTTCGTGAAATGGTAGGGGTACAACGTACCCCTTACCAATTCACATAGGGGGTGGGCCGGGATCTGGGGGTCCCCTTTGTTAAAGGGGTCTTCCAGATTCCGATAAGCCCCCCGCCCGCAGACCCCCACAACCACCGGGCAAGGGTTGTGGGGATGAGGCCCTTGTCCCCATCAACATGGGGAGGGACATCCTCCCCATGTTGAGGGCATGTGGCTTGGTACGGTTCAGGAGGGAGGGGGGGCCGCTCTCTCATCCCCCCCTTTTCCCCTGCGGCCGGCCAGGTTGCGTGCTCGGATAAGGGGTCTGGTATGGATTTTTAGGGGGACTCCACGCCATTTTTTTTTTAAATTTGGGGTGGAGTTCCCCTTAAAATCCATGCCAGATCTGAAGGGCCTGGAATGGATATTTGGGGGAACCCCACGTCAATTTTTTTTTTAATTTGCGGCGGGGTTCCCCTTAATATCCATTCCAGACCTGAAGGGCCTGGTAATTGAATTCTGGGGAACCCCCACGCTTTTTTTTTTTTTTTATCAATGACTTTTGTATGTATTGCCGGGAGCCGACAATTCATTAATAGCCGCGAGTCAGTTTTAAAAGACTTTTTTTCTTTCAAAAATGACATTTTTTGCAGGGACAGTTCTAAGCACGGGAAACATGCACCACTTCACATGCATATCATACACACCCCCCAGGTACGAAATTTAAAGGAATATTTCACTTTTATTTTTTCATTTTAAGCATTATTAAAATCACTGCTCCCGAAAAAACAGCCGTTTTTAAAACTTCTTTTTGCATTGATACATGTCCCCTGGGGCAGGACCCCGGTCCCCAAACACTTTTTAGGACAATAACTTGCATATTAGCCTTTATAATTAACACTTTAGATTTCTCCCATAGATTTTTCGAATTTGCCGCGAACACCCCAATTTGTTCGCTGTTCGGCGAACGGGCGAACAGGCAATGTTCGAGTCGAACATGAGTTCGACTCGAACTCGAAGCTCATCCCTAGCAGTGTGTCACTTAGGGTTGCCACCTCATACCTTTAAACCCGAACACATATGAATTACACAGGTTCTGAGGCTAATTTGATGCAGACAAGGTACCAAGTGAGTTTAATTACCATCCTAATCAGTCCCAGAACCTGTGTAATTCATGTGTTTGGTTTTAAAGGAATGAGGTGGCAACCCTGGTGTCACTTGCCACGTCACTTGTCAGCAGATGCAGCGTGTCACTTGCCACCGTCACCTGCCACCAGATGCAGCGTCACTTGTCAGCAGATGCAGATTGTCACTTGCCATGTCGCCTGCCATGGAGATGATGCCCACTGTAGTGGCTGCCGTGTCCAGAGCAAGAAGCGACTCTGGGGACAGGGGAGGAGAGAGAGATACACAGCGCCAACTAAGTGTAGCATTAAAACAACTTTTATTCCACTAAAAGAACGTTACTGACAAAGAGAGTAGGGGGAAAAGCATTAAGACACTTTTCAAGAGTCCAGGATTATCATCAATCGAAATTAGGGGCCACCAGCAGGAACAGATCGGGCCAGTAGATGCAGAGTACCGGTGTATACATCTACTTCCTGGTGGCAGTGGAACGCATGATGGGGAGGACATGATGTCATCAGCCGGAAATGATGCAAGACGTAGGAGGCGACGCATTTGCGGAGCATGTGCTCCTTCTTCAGGCCAACAATTACGGCTGATGACATCACGTCCGCCACCAGGAAGTATATATACACACTGGTACTCTGCATCTACTGGTCCGATCGGTTCCCGCTGGCGGCTCTTAACTCAGATTGATGATAAGCCTGGACTTTTGCACAGTGTCTTAATGCCCTTCACCCTACTACCTTTATCAGTAACATTCTTTTAGTGGAATAAAAGTTGTTTTAATGCTACATTTAGTTGGCGCTGTGTATCTCTCTCCTCCCCTGTCACTGAAACTGGCCCACTGAGCCATCGGCCCACCGGGAAACTCCTAGTAGTCCCGATGGCCAGTACATGCCTGAGAGTGCATAATGCACAGAGCACAGGGGACATGGAATGTGTTATGCACAGGGTACAGGGGTCAAGAGTAGGGATTAGCTCCTGGTTCAGTCTGAGCTTGTTTGCAGTCTAGGTGAATGGCCAAGCAAAATGGGCATTTGGCTGAGCCAAATCGCTAGCTGCAGTAGGAAGTAAAATATTTAGCAGCACTCCTAAATGTGACAGCCTCCTGCTCAGGGATTCTTGCTGTTGGGGAACCGGCAGCTGCTGGCATCCTGGCAACTAATGATGTAATCCTGCCTGGACCATTGAGCTGTCAGGCAGGAATTCCATACCAGATCCTTATTTGAGCATGCAACTTGGCAGTCCAGGAAAGGGGGTAACAAGTGTTTGGCCCTGCCTTCTAAGTCATACCAGGCCACATGTCCTCATCATGGGGAGGATACCTTGCTGGGTGGGGGCCGCTGACAAAGCACCTTGTCCCCATGTTGATGAGAACAAAGGCCTCTTTCCCACAACCCTGGCCCGGTGGTGTGGGGATCTGCAGGTGAGAGGCTTATCATATTCTGGAAAAAAAAGGGTCCCTCCAAAAACCACCCTCTCCAATCCCTTTGTTCATTCTCTGCAAATTACATCTTCTGGCCCAGAATGTAAACATTGCATACTGTACACATGACCATATTTGGTCAGTGATGTCACGGGAGATCAACAGGGTCTATGATAAAGGTCTGCTTTAGAGGAAGGGAATCCCTGGTTACTTTGTTTACAAACAAAATGAAACAGCAGGGAGATGTTATTTACCAGCATTTAAATTGTATTTTTTCTTTGTAAATGTCAGTTTTGCTGTAGAAGGTTTCATACATCATACAAGTGCCACACTTTACAGGCAGGTTAAGAGCCTCCCCATGGAAAGTTATTTAAAGGAATTTAGCATTTTTAATGTTGCCCTTTTATCATTATTAAAATCACTTTATCTCCACCAAACAGACTTTTACATTTTCAATTGTACATGTTGCCTTGGGCAGTGTCTAGCACCCCAATGCTATTTATCTTACAATTGTTTTTCAATGCCATACAGTCATACAATGACAATCTGCAGCTATTTGGAGGAAACTGGGGGCTGTGATGATGCAATGTGCTCCCCTGGGCACTAACCTTGAACAACTTAAGTATAAGGAGGGGGTATAATTGTAGAGGTCAGTTATAGCAAAGGTTGGAGGTCAGTAGTATTTAATGCAGAGCTTAGAGGTCTGTAGTAAGTAATGAAGAGTGCAGAGGTCAGTGGTAAGAAATGTAAGTTTCAGAGGTCAGTAGAAAGTAATTCAGAGTACAGAGGTCAGTAGTAATAAAAGCATAGTAAGTAACAAAGAATGTAAGATTCAGAAGTAACACAAAATCCAGGGGTTAGTGGTATGTAACACAGAGTTCGGGGGTCAGTAGTAAGTAACACAGAGTGCAAGGATCAGTAGTGAGTAATGCAGAGTATTATGCTAAGAATAAGAAAGCAAAAATAATCAAGGCTGTGAAAATATGAGTTTCACACTTACTAAATATCCCTCCAGGGATCAGGATGTTTCCAAATTTGTTTCAGAAAGATTTCAGAAAGAAGTAGCAGAGAAAAGCACCATGGAGCTTATACAAATGTAAAGGAAAGGGACTTGTTGTTATACTTAAGGGTTGTCCATACATACTGTCACACAATATTGGTGCAAAATGAACTTCCCTCTTTACATTTGACAAAAAAATTATGCACATTTTGTACATGTTAGTTAGACGTAAAAGGCACCATTGTGAAGACATCCAAAAGCTCTGAGAATGTCATTTTGGATATGCTGTCAGCAAGCCCAACAGATTTAGAACTCATGCAAGTGACACTCTGTAGTATTCTCCTTCTCTCCTTCCCAGCTGATAAATAAAAGGTTCTGTAGGAAGGTGAGAGAGGCGTGCAGTAGCTGGACCAGCACAGACAGTATTTAGGCACTCATTGAAATGGAAAAGGCTATGATGTGTTAGGCGGGAAGAAGTTGTGCTGGGGAATTAACTCCTGGAGTAGTCATACTTTCGAGCAAGTTCAAAGGCACATTGCAAGTGGATACAAAATAATTTATGGAAAGGCAAAATACCACTACTAAGTAAGCATTGGAAAAACTAGATTTTATTGTACTTTTACCTTCCTTTTTTTTTTTTTTTTGCTTGATGACAGAGTCACTTTAAGTTTTAAAGCCCACCAACACTAGAACACATTGTTAGTGCAATACTATCCGGGCTGCACTATAGGTTATGCCAAAAGGCTAAGTTCCCCTTTTTGCCTAAAATTTACCATGTGGTGGTGCAATGAAATTTAACAACACGTTTAAGCTGCAAAACCTTTTTTTATTGACCGGAGCAACCTAACTGCACAGTCAATTTTAAAAGGTAAAAGATGAACATGGTTTTTAAGTAAGGCCTATCTTTGCACTTAGACTTGGCAATACAAGACCTTAGCAATGGTAAACTCAATCAGGATGTATTTTAACCTCAATAATTTTAGGTGTACTAACTGATAACAACCAATCAGATTGATGCTCATTATAATCAACACGGTCAAAGTTTAATCATAGCAGATTAACTATAACACTACTGTTAAAATGTACTGTAGACCTTAGTATCTATAAACATAAAATGGGGGCTGCCATGCACTTTAAAACACTGCAACAAATAGCTATTCAGCTAATTGTGTTACATAAATATATTGTTTGGCATGGATTTTTTCTCGATCCTCTTCCTTTCTTCCTCCAAATCTGCAAGTATTTTATTTCCATAATCTCGGATAGTAAAACCCATTTCCATTTCCTTTACATTTTGCTTCTGTAAATGTGTTTATTTTTCATGTAAGGTTCGTAGTGACAATATCCTAGCAAAAGCTGGATATCTTTAATTAATTAAAATGTGTTGTTATAAGCTAAGACGGAAACTAAGAACTTGTTTTCACATGTTGACAATTTATATGATGAGAGATTAACCAATTTGAGACTTTTTTCTTCAAATGATTCTAGTTCTTTTTGATTATATAGGTATTCATATTGCAGTCCTTACTGCCAGCGTGATTGCTTGTATCTTTTGTATGTTGGAAATGTTTTTTGACCTAAAAAAACCATTTGTTTTATATAATAGTAACGATCTCCCTTATATCTGTGTAATTTAAACAAGTCTTATCTTAAAGAGGAAGTAAACCCTGATGGGTTTTACTTCCTCTTTGTTCCCCTACAAAGTAAAAGCATAATGGGCTAGTATGCAACTGTAAGAAAACATGATGGGCTTCCTTTGTTTTGTAAAAATGTGTCTTAAATACAATAAATGATCAATTTTTTTACTATAAGTAGTTGACTATCTATTTGCTGCAGTGTTTTGAAGCGTATGACAGTCCCCTTTTTTTGAGATATGTTATGGTGTAATATATGTTTGGGGTGTTTCAACACTGCAACAATGAAACTAACATATTAGGTATTATCACAGCAGACTGTTTTTTTATTATTTTTTTATAAAATGTTCTGTCCTTAAAATTTACCAGCCCAGTGGGTATGTGTTACTTTCAAACCCAAAAGTGGGTTTAAAATGGTAACAGGTTTTTAGCCTAATGTTTATGTACCTAGGTTGGGGCGAGGAAAACTGCAGATGAATGCCAGTTTTCTCTAAATAGAGAACAATAGATAGTCCTGAAGAATAGCCTGGTTGCATTACAACATCCAGTTTTAAGTTATGGAGATTTACTAGTGATTTTTGTTCATATTGTACTGTTCTAAAACAGAGTAACATTTAAAGTTCACTCAAGTCTGTGATTAGCTGGCTGTGCAGTATCAGTTAATGTTTAGTGTTAGTGCCAAACAAAGACAGCAGTACATTTCCAGTGTTTCAAGCTGTTTCACATTCCAGAATATGGCGTTCCATTTGGCACCAACTTCCAGTATCCGTGTGCTGCCCCTACAGGAATAAACAAACCCCAGAAGCAATACAAGACAAAATCCATTTACCCTCCATGGAACTCAGCCTCTCATAAAAGAAGCATAGATGCTCATTACGTGACCATTTTCACATCCTTACTATTGGTCCCTTCTCTTGTGTTACTTTGATTTGAATAACATAGCAGCTGCTATATAAATATTAAGTTAGAATATTGTGATCTATGCAGTGTTGAAAATATATTTTATTTTCTACATATATTTATATTAAATAGGAAATTCATGGAGACCTTCTGCCTTTCTATTTTACCTAGTATTGTAGTACATCCTTTTGGGAAAAAGTCAAACGAAAAATCACAGATTGTTCTGCTTTAGTCCTCACAAGCTACTGACTGGTCTCGCTGTCACTCACTTGTTTGCAATAGATGGCAACTGCTGTTCTCAGAATGGCTAAATGAATTGGCCAAAGTCCAGAAAGTGATCAGAAGGATTATATTTTAAAAATAAAATTTACACTTACAAGCGTAAATAAGTCTTGTACCAGGAGGAAAGCACACTATAGACCCTTTTAATTAGCCTCCATAAGCATCATTCATGCATATGACATTCTTAATAGGAAAACAATTATACTTGTTTTGTCACATATAAACTTCTCTGTTCCCTGTGCTCTAATAGTTTCTGGTCTAATTATGGATGTATTATTCTTTGGTGATAACCAGTCACAGAAATTATTTTCATTGCATCTCAACTTTTCTTTCTTGCATTTACTGTATATCAGCAAAGAAGTTTTGTATAACTTAAGTAATGGATAAAATGACAAATAATCTTACATCTCAGAGGTAAAATGGCACTATCATAGTAAAAAATTAACACCACGATTGAACAGCAAAATGGATTCGGTTCAGAAATGTAATGTTCAGTAGCTGCGTAAGTGACTATGGGATTTATCAAGTGATGATCTGAATTGTTTATATACTCTTGGCAGTTTTCAGGAAAAAAAAAACCTTTGCTTCTATTTGGTAGCGCTTTTCTTTCTTATATGGAACTACCTCTTAATATTTTAGAATGCACTATCAAGGGAAATAAATACACTGTTAATCTAAAGCAGGTGTAATCACATTCTTAAATACATGCATTGCAGTAGGTAATAGAAATAGATTGATCTGTACCTTAGAGGTCATCTGAGAAAAACTGAAAATGCCTTGTGACCCATGGGCACATTAAGACTTTTCTGCTCTGAAAAGCTGTCAGTGGCTCTTCTCCTTAAGGGTTATGATCTGATTTCTGAAGAAAAAATGTAAAGTAACAGTATTCATTCAACCTCCTAAAAATGAAGCTTCCTTGTAGATGGCAGTGAAATATTTATTACTTGAGAAAAGGACAGCAAAGTAAAATTATACGGTTGTCCATGTAATGTATATACAAATATTGTCAATTTCAATGTTTTGTTTTCTGATGTACTCTATCAGTACAACATTAAGGTTTTGAATAAATAAAATAACAATTTTAAAATGTGTCTAAAGCCTTCGACTTTTTTTTAGTTTTGAGCCATAGGCTTAGTTCACATTGGTGGAAAAATAAATGTTCAATGCTTCTTGAATGCTTATAGCATTTTAAATGCATTACAAGAGGCTACTTGAAGGAAAACAATTTAAAGAGTAAGTGATGTAGAGGAAGTGATCAGTTTGAGGTGAGGTTATTTTGTGGTGTATGTGTGTTCTGGTGGTTTTTATGACTCCTGTGTTGTTTTGTGCTGTATGTTTGCTCTATTTTGTTGATTATAGTACCAACCATTTTTTTAAGACAATAGCATAGATTCCTATACAGTCCCATGCCTGATGCTTGGCTTGGTCCAGTGGAAGATGGTTATGGATCAAGCGACCCAGCAGAGGAAAAAGAGGGCATTTTGTCAGTTATGGGTGCATCCTACTGTCGCCTGGGGACTTACCAAAGGTCACTTTTATACCCTGTACCATGAGTTATGCAATTATCTGCAGAAGTTTTATGAATATGCTCGCATGAGCGTGCCAGCTTTTGATGTTTTGCTGAAAATTATGAGACCCTGCTTGATACTAGCAAGAACTACTATGAGCCTTCCACTTTCTCCAGAAAAGCATCTTGTGATGACATTGATAAGTCATTTATAGTTTGAGTATTTCCTTGTTTTCACTGCCAAATGCATTGTCATAAAAAATATAGCCTGATCAGTTTGAAAGAGATTAATAGAAGGAAGATTTCACATTCCAAGTCCAAAGCCCCTACAGAAAAATGGAGACCCCATACATTGTATAGAACCATCATAAAGTTTTTATTAGGGATGCACCGATACCACTTTTTTTTACAAGGAGTACGAGTACCAATCTTTAGTACTTACCAATACCAATTACCGATACCTACCACAACTGTTTTGTTTACACTACAGCTGTCAGCAATGGTACAATGCATTGAAGAGTTATTTACAAATGAAATATTTTTTTGGGTGTTTTTTTCAATGTGAAACATTTAAATATATCTTTAACCGCTTCTGGACCAGCCGCCGCAATATGGCAGGCTGGCTCCCCTGTGCGAGCCATCATAGCTGTACGTTGGCCCTTTAAGACGCCTCCAGCGGCGCGCGTGCATTCCCGAAGCATGTCCCCAGAGCCGATGCGAGTGCCCGGTGGTTGCGATGACCACCGGGCACCGGCGATTGCTCATTACAGAACGAAAACGGGGATGTGTGTGTGTAAACACACACATCTCGGTTCTCTCAGGGGCAAGGAGACTGATTGTGTGTTCATACAATGTATGAACATCGATCAATCTCTTCCCCTAGTCAGTCCCATCCCCCCTACAGTTAGAACACACATTAGGGAACACAGTTAACCCCTTGATCACCCCCTAGTGTTAACCCCTTCCATGACACTGACATTTTTACAGTAATCAGTGCATTTTTATAGCGCTGATCGCTGTATAAATGCCAATGGTCCCAAAAATGTGTCAAAAGTGTCCCATGTGTCTGTCATAATGTCGCAGTCTCGATAAAAATTGCCATTAATTAATTGTCAGTTAAAGCGACTCAGTGCCGTATCACAAAAGAAAGTGGTTAAGGTGTAAAAATAATAACGAACAAAGCAACAAACGGTTTTAATTAATATTAATAATAGTTTATAAAATAGAAGTGAACAAAAAAAATCAGCAGGAAAATAATTAAATGGCGAAGGAGAATTAATTAAGGCTGATTCAAGTAAATTAAGGGTTAAAAAGGGGTTGAACAGAGGAACATTTAATAAAAAAAAGAAAAAAATTTTTTTTTACATGACAGGTTGCTTTAAAAACATTTTATTTATTTTTTTACTTGACAAATTGCTTGGCTGAGCAATGTTGTTGATAAACATTGCCGGCTGCACTTTTTTTTTTACAACTCCCATTTCCGGCACTTTGTTTACACTTCAGCTGTCAACCTTGGTTGTAAAGGACGCGGCGGCTTCGGTCCTTAATAAACCGATAATTGCCAGGTATTTTTTTTTTTTACATTTCAGCTGTCAGTGGGGGAATCTGTTCTGGGGTGACAACACTTCTTCTCTCAAGAAAACAGAACAGTGAGTTGCCATTCTAGGTCAGGAAGCAGATAACCATGTAAAAAAAAGATGAAAAGCCCCCAACACCCCCTTCCCCCCAAGAAAATTTAGAACTATTGTAGCCACAATATCTTAGTCATTTCAATTGTGTAATCGCCTGCAATCAAATATGTTGCATGTTACATTTGTTTGGCACATGATTGCAACAAAGGAACCACATACATTATTTAAATGCATTACCCCAGGTTTACACAATAGCTGCAAAATAAAATGACAAACCCAGAAACATTTTCATAAAGGAGCTTTATTTAAAGAGTACGCAAACCTAATGAAAGTCTTTCATTTGCTTCCTTTTGATAGGTTACATATGCTGGTGAGAGAGTATTGTTCATATTTGTTTAATAATTGGCAAATAAATACCTGTTGATCTTGCTAAAAATAATATCCTGTCCTTTGACCAGTTCATTCCCGTGTTGTCTCAAGGAGTAAAACTAGGAGTCTTGAACTATAAAACAGGAGATCCTGTAGTTTACCAAAAGAGAACTAGAGAGGGATGAAAACTTCAGAGATGAAAAATAAACAAAGCACAATCCTAGATGAGTGTCTCAATCCCTATTTCATTAGAAAGTAAGTGGACGAGGTACAGGACTTTAAATGAGGCATTCAGGTGGGTCAATGAATAAGTTAGAAAAAAGCAAGTTTAATAAAATGACCAAAGGTTATACAGATATCTTGGCTAGCAGGCTCCATATAAAGATATAGGTTAACATCAAATATCAAAATTGCTGGATCACATTGTATTGGATAAAATTAATGCATCTAGGATGGCCTGAAGATTTTGAAGGGCCCATTGGCTCGACGCGTTTCGGCGTCTGTATCGCCTCATCAGGAATGCATTTAATCTATAAGGAAACATTGTACATAAGTATAAGAGACAATAAGTGTATTGAAACTATATAATACAATGTGGAGGAAAAGAGGAAGGAAATAAACCAACCTCATTGCTTGCATGTTGAAGCATTGACTATCCTGGTGGTGCTGTGCTGGCGGCAAACATGATGCATCCCTCCCGGGAGCTGAGGGGACGTGGAACCCCAAGGGAGTCAGAGACTGACACAGAACCTCCTACGGGATGGTAACGTCCACACTGGCACTGTGGAAGACGCCCCGCACAACGTCCAGCGTGGCGCTGGTGCGCCACTGGACAAGCCCGCCCATCCCCACTGCCAGCATGACGCTGAGGGTGTGTCCCCGGGGTGATTGGTGTCCCTTCATAGCTCCCCGCGCGGCTCGGGCATCCACTGTTCGCTGATGGCAGATGCGGGGCTCCCCGCCATTCCCGGCATCTTCCACAGATCCAGCAATCATGCTCAGAATCAAGTCGACGCATGCTCAGAAGCATTGAACCTAATTTTTCTCGGCTCGTCGGAGTGTTTTACGTCACCGCGCTTTGGACGGTTGGAATTTTGTCTGATGGTGTGTAGGCAAGACTGATGACAGTCAGCTTCATCGGAATTCCGACACAAAATTCCATCAGATTTTATTCTATCGGAAATCCAATCGTGTGTACAGGGCATAAGCCAACACAACAGCCTTGAGGGAGATAGCCCATCCCGTAGTCAGGGAGGTGACCCAGAACCCGATGGTCACTCTGACAGAGCTCCAGTATTTCTCTGTGGAGAGAGGAGAACCTTCCTGAAGAACAACCATCTCTGCAGCACTCCACCAATCCAGCCTGTGTGGTAGAGTGGCCAGACAGAAGATACTTTTCAGTAAAAGGCACATGATAGTCCCCCTGGAGTTTGCCAAAAGGCACCTGAAGGACTCTCAGACCATGAGAAATTTTTTTTTCTGGTCTGATGAAACAAAGATTGAACTTTTTGGCCTGAATGGCAAGCGTCATGTCTGGAGGAAACCAGGCACCCCTCATCACCTGGCCAATACCGTCCCTACAGTGAAGCATGGTGGTGGCAGCATTATGCTGTGGGGATGTTTTTCAGTGGCAGGAGCATGAAGATTAGTCAGAATCGAGGGAAAGATGAATGCAGCAATGTACAGAGACATCATTGATGAACACCTGCTCCAGAGCACTCTGGACCTCAGACTGGGGCGAAGGTTCATCTTCCAACAGGACAATGACCCTAAGCATAGAGCCAAGATAACAAATGAGTGGCTACGTGACAACTCTGTGAATGTGCTTGAGTGGCCTACCAGAGCCCAGACTTGAACCCGATTGGACATCTCTGGAGAGATCTTAAAACGTCTATGCACCGACGCTCCCCATCCAACCTGATGGAGCTTGAGAGGTCCTGCAAAGACGAATGGGAGAAACTGCCCAAAAATAGGTGTGCCAAGCCTGTAGCATCATACTCAAAAAGACTTGAGCCTGTAATTGGTGCCAAAGGCGCTTCAACAAAGTATTGAGCAAAGACTGTGAATACTTATGTACATGTGATTTTTTTTTAGTTTTTCTATTTTTAATTTACAAATATTTCAAACAAACTTCTTTCATGTTGTCATTATGGGTTATTGTTTGTATAATTTTGAGAAAAATAATGAATTTAATCCATTTGGAAATAAGGCATAACAAACAAAATGTGGAAAAAGTGAAGCGCTGTGAATACTTTCCGGATGCACTGCATATAGGTCAAAATTGTAGGTGAGCATTTAGTGTGGAAGGTGTCACATCACAAGTGTTTTACCTATGTGGAGAATTGCACTCAGGGCTTGAATCCTGCTGGAACGCGTGGGAACAACGTTCCTGTACTTTTTCCACAGCAGGAACGTTGTTCCCATTAGCAGCCAAATCCTGCAGGACTGACGTCAAGCATGGGAGTTGAGGTAGGAGGTATGCGGGAAGGAAAGGGCATCCCTGCCAGCGGGGGGCCATCCACTCCAGGTGCCACACGTGGGGGATTGTCATGCCGGTCCACCTGTCCTCCCCTCCCTCGGTCCACCTCCTCCTCCTTCTCCAGTGGCGCTGTAACAAAGTCCCGTCTCTAGTGATAGGCAGAACACAGATCCAATGGCAAATTGAATCAGTGTGACGTGAGTTATAGGAGCCGGGACTTTGTTTTAGCACCGCTGGAGGAGGAGGAGGCGGACCTAGGGAGGGGAGGATGGCTGAGCCAGGATATTCAAATCCCAGATTTAGACACCGGTGAGGCTGCATTGCTGGGCACTCATTAGGCTGCATTATTGGGCACTCATCAGGCTGCATTACTGGGGACTCATCAGGCTGCATTGCTGGACACAGATCAGGCTGCATTACTGAGCACTCATCAGGCTGCATTACTGGGAACTCATCGGGCTGCATTACTGGGCACTCATCATGCTGCATTGTTGGGCACTCATCAGGCTTCATTAATCAGCACTCATCAGGCTGCATTGCTGAGCACTCATCAGGCTTCATTAATGGGCACTCATCAGGCTTCATTAATGGGCACTCATCAGGCTGCATTTCTGGACACAGGTCAGGCTGCATTGCTGGACACAGGTCTGGGCCCCTGGGCCCCACTTTGCACAATCAATGCAGGCAGCCTGAGGAGAGGGGCCTGGGCCAGCATGCTCAGAACTCCTGGCCCCAGTCAACTGCACAGACCAACACATGCGTGCGGGCACCTTGGGGCAGGAGAGGCCCCACATATCGGACCCTGCATAGAAACATAAACATAGTGCAGAATGGGCCCCCAGTCATTGCAACTTGTTTTAGAAATTCCCTGCAAGCGAACCATTATCACACAGCGTGGTGTTTTTTTTGTTATTATAGAATACAGGTTAAATTATTTTGTTACATCTGTGCTATATTTATTTGTTTAATGCATGTGAATTTTAGATGTGTTCTCGTAAACTGGCACTTTAAATGTTGCACTTTATTTGTTAAAAAAAGGAGTACATAATATAGTTATACATACACACACACTTTTTAATTTTTTGAGGTGGTCAAATCTTGGGTGAGTTCCCACACTTTTTTCCCCAGGAGTTGACACTTGATCGCACTCTATCATGGATTATAACACAGACTTTTGGAAGATACATTATATATTAGTTGGTTGTGCTTCACTTTATCACATGGTGTGTGTGTGTGTGTGTTTGTTTATATTCTGCCATTAATATGAAGATTGATGTTTTAACAAATTTTCTGCACTTAGCATAGATATTCTAGTAGTAGATATCCCAGTACACAGGATTATTTATAAAATTCTGTGTGACTATTTTTTTATTATCTGCTATTTGTTTGTTTTTTTGCCCTGGATTGGTCACCGGAGCTTGAGGTTGACAATGAATGTGATACCTAAAAAAACGAATAGTCTTTGCATCTTCCTCCTCCACATCTAACTCATACTCTTCGTGCATACTATCTATGCATATTAGCTCCACTATCAACAGGGTTTTTTGATGTTCTAAATATTATAAAATCTCTAATTTTAATTTTTGTATAAATATTATGTTTGCTTTAACGAAATGAAAAGTTCAAATACAAATTTTGAATTATATTTTGGGCCTACATCAGTATATTTAGGCCACATGCACACTAAGCGTTTAGCCTGTTTTCATCCAATTCAAGGATTTTAGTGCATCCAGCCCGGCAACCTTCAGCCTGTCAAAGTATATGGCAAGCTGAAATACACTGTGACTGGACAGGGCTGAACCTTGAAGTGAGGGGTACTTATGGTTAGCGCCATATATGTTTAGGTATTCTGCATTGCAACATTTATCCCTGAATGCAAAGAGCTCTAGTATGCATGTAGCCTTGCACTGAAACTTTATTCATGAGGGGGAAGGTATCAAACTATTTATTTGGAAGGTAATTTATACTGTATGTTTATGCAGCATAAAAAAGTATGTATTTAAGCAACAAGGTAGTGGAATTTTAAAATGTACTAGAGGCTATGAAATGGTGGCAATGGTGCCTTAGGCCATGGCTTATGTGGCTTAGTGCTAATTCTGGGACATATTGCCCATACTGTTTTCTAAGTGGATATTCCTAATAACAAAGAGAAACAATCACATAATTTGTTAATGGTATCAATAACACAGTAATTAGTTAGAGGTATTACGACTGAAGCACCATAAAAGTTTCTAAATTGAAGTGATATATTCTGGCTATACATTATGGTGCTGCATGCTCTTTACATTAATTGGAATGTAAATTGGCCATTGAATGTTTTGAGACAAGTAGCACTTTAGCATACTAATATTTTCCAGTTAGTGTTTAAATCTCCTTTAGTAGAGATCATAGAACATAATATGCAGTACATGAGCTCCACATGTTGGATGGCTGAGTTTAAACATTTATTTTGCCATTATCCTTACTTGTCTGACACTAAATATAAGTTTGTCATATAGCTTGTAAAACATGATGCAGCTCAACAGCAGAAGGCAACAATTTCTTATTAGCTGAACTCCCTCCCTGTCTGTTCACCACATGGAGGGTCTGTAACTAAGCTGACTTTAGCAGATGCATCTTTGTGCATCTGTCAAGAAACTAAAAGCCCTTGCCTATCTCAGCAGGTGTCAGCAATCTAGGTGACAGTTGGTAGCTGGAAGAACCCCCATCCTTTAGACCTTTTAGCAGGCACTGTATACCTACAATTATTTTACTGATCCATACTTCTTATTCAATTATAGCACCTCGATGATTTATGTGGTATATTTGAATTATGATGGAAATAAGTGAAAAAACGTACTACAGTCAGGTTTTTGACGGTTTGAGAAACTGCCATTAAACTTTTTACCAGATGGTATTTTACACCCACAAAACTGCATGCCATCTTTACATCAGTTTCTCCTGCCTGTTTTAGAGGATGTCCTTCCCGGGCTCCTTCCCCACAATTTTGGGAATGTGAGAAGATATCCTGTATTTTACCGTAGAAAAAAGTTTGTAAATTAAAAAAAAAAACATACTACAGTTAGAGCCGGTTCACACAGGGGCAACACGACTTTGAGCACGACTTTGCGAGGCAACTTGGACACGACTTGAGAGTGAACCACAGCACGACTTGGAGCGTCTTGAAGTTGCCTCCAGGACAGGCTGTCACCTGTGTTTGGTATGAATCATGAGGGGGAACTCACGCCAAATTTTAAATAAAAAACCGGCATGGGTTCCCCCCCCCAAGAGCATACCAGGCCCTTAGGTCTGGTATGGATTTCAAGGGGAACCCCCTACGCCAAAAAAAACGGCCAGGGGGAAAAGTGTCAATAAAAAACCCACACTAGACAGTTTTTAAAGTAATTTATTAGGCAGCTCCGGGGAAAAAGTCAATAAAAAAACCACATTAGAACCAGAGAGCGCGGAGAAGGCACCGGAGAGCGGGAAAAGAGGCCCGAAGTCGGTAGAAGACCCCCGAAGTTGGAAGAAGACCCCCGAAGTCAGTAGAAGACCCCGAAGTTGGAAGAAGACCCCCGAAGTCGGTAGAAGACCCCCGGAGCAGCCTAATAAATTACTTTAAAAAGCTGTCTAATGTGTTTTTTTTTATTGACACTTTTCCCCCAGGTGAATGGGTAGGGGTACGATGTACCCCATGGGGGGCCGGGATCTGGGGGCCCCCTTATTAAAAGGGGCTCACAGATTCCGATAAGCCCCCCGCCTGCAGACCCCGACAACCAACGGCCAGGGTTGTCGGGAAGAGGCCCTTGTCCCCATCAACATGGGGACAAGGTGCTTTGGGGTGGGGGGGCCGCAGGGGTCTGGTATGGATTTTGGGGGGAACCCCAAGCCGTTTTTTCAGCAAAGGGGGTTCCCCTTGAAATCCATACCAGACCTAAGGGCCTGGTATGCTCTTGGAGGGGAACCCATGCCAGTTTTTTATTTAAAATTTGCAGTGGAGTTCCCCCTCATGATTCATACCAAATACCAGCTCTGTGGGAGGGAGGGGATTGCCTTAAAGCCGGTTCACAGAGGGGTGACTTCCTATAAAGTTGCCTCACTATGAACGGGGATCCGACTTGGAGGCGACTTCCATTGAAATCAATGGGTACAAGTCGCCTAGAAGTCAGATTGAAGTCGTACAAGAACCTTCTCTGAAGTCGGAGCGACTGCAGTAGTGTACATTAAGACGTCGCCATTCCCTTCCATTACTTTTCTAAACCGCGTGACTTGGGACGACTTGAAGTGCTTGGTAGAGAAGAACACAGAGATAGAATCATAAAAGATAACATTTTATTACAATACAAGTACAAAAATATGTTAAAATAACTATCCTTGCATTACCAAAGGTTCACAAAAGCTTGTCCTCTCCTCCGGGACGCCCAATTTTGTCTCCGGCAATGGCTCCCTGACGGAAACTGCCAGTCAACTTGTTGATGACTTCCTCAGACCACATGTTGAGGGGCTAGTATCATATCTGCAAGACACGACCGACCTTTTGAGGACTCTTGATGGCATTTCTTTACCTATGGGATCATGGTTGGTGGCGCTCGATGTTGAGGCCCTCTATAACTCCATACCTCACCATCTTGGTGTGCGGGTTGTGGAGGGCTTCATCACCGAGGATAGGGGCATCTCTCGGGCCTATATCGCATTTATTCTCAGCCTTCTGGAATTTATTTTGTGTAACAACATCTTTTTGTTCGGAGACTCCCACTACCTCCAGATACAAGGGGTGGCAATGGGGACCAAATGTGCTCCCTCTTATGCCAACTTGTATCTGGGGGGGTGGGAGAGAGATCTTTTTTTCAGAGAGGACCTACAAATGTACCTGGAGCATATTCCAGTTTGGCGAAGGTTCATTGATTATATTTTTTTCATCTGGACTGGCCCCAGAGATGCCCTAACCACCTTCCTGGATAGCTTGAGGACCAACAGTTTCAATTTAAAATTCACTTTTGAGGTGAACCAAACTGATTTGACTTTCTTGGACCTCAAAATTTGCGTTCAAAATGATGGTACAGTCAGCACGTCCCTTTTTCACAAAGCTTCGGCTGGGAACTCCCTGCTACATGCAGGAAGCTCACATCCAAAATCCTTAATTTCCAGTGTGCCCTATGGGCAATATCTTAGACTACGTCACAATTGTAGCAATCAACAGGATTTTGAACATGAAGCCAAATTGCTTAGGGCTCGTATTCCCCAACAACATTTTTCAAATAAATCTATTGCAAATGCATGTAGTATGTAACCAATACCTATGCTAATTTTGTGTATTCTGTGCTTTCAGTGTAATCTGCTACAGTCTCAATCACTCCTGTGGAAGCTCTGTGTAGCGAAACTAGTTGAGTGGCGACCTAGCAGTGAATCGCACTTTTTGGCCGTTGAGCCACACATCTGCAAGGATGGTTATTTTAACATATTTTTGTACTTGTATTGTAATAATATATTTTCAGGTTTCCCATTGCTTTTTATACCAATAAGAGGAATTACCAATATTTGTCCCAAAATTCTGCCTATAGTCTTTGCTTTCAGCCGAGAGTTTAATTATCATGAGGTTGCACCCCAGGAGTGTTGTTAGAATGGTTGAGTGGTTACAAAGAATCTGAGCCTACTCGCTATATATGTGGCACAGGTGTTGTGCACACAAAATAGGCGTTAATTGCAAGACTTTCACTGGTGGAATAATAAATACATATAAACCTCAACACAATATTTTTAGAAAATTAAAATTGTCCATTACATATGCTTTTCTGCATGCAGCATTTAAGATTATCACTAAGTTTGGGCCGGCCTTAAATAAGAATTTCAATAAAATAGTCAGGGTCTACTTAACAACCATTACCTGTTTACAAAAGGCTGATTTATTAAAGGAATTGAGAATCTTCACACAATAAATTATAGGAATATTCCCTTCAATTATCTAGTCATGTGAAAAACATATTCATGTTTACTTATTTCTGCATGTTTGGCTTTTCAAAGTTAACTGGATTTTTTTCATATTATTGGATAATTGAACAGAATATTCACTCAACAGTGTAATGTAATATTCAATATAGCATACATAGTGCAGGGGTCAGAAGTATATGTTGTATAGAAAGCAATGATCAGGAGTATGTAATGCACAACATAGTTCTGAGTGACCCTTGAGACATATACACTATGTAATGTGTGCAGGGCCGGATTTCCCACAAGGCCAACAAGGCCAGGCCTCGGGGCGGCACTGTGTGAAAGGGCGGCGCCGCGGAGGAGACAAGTCCTCCTAAAATTCATTTACTGTGTCCCCGGCCGCCTGAAGCTCCGGCCGCCATTTTTCAAAGTCCGGCGCCCTGTGATTGGGCCATGGGGTCATGTGCGGCGTGGGGCTGGCCTGTCCGTGATCTTGAACTCCCCCCTCTGCACATGACCTCCATACGCCCAATCACAGTGCCCGGGACACTAAACAAACATGGCGGCCGCCTCCTCCTATCCTCCAGGCCTATGTCCATGATGCAGGACAAGCAGGTGAGGAGGAACACAGACTGGGGAGAAAAACTGAGGCAGAGACAGAGTGGCAGAGGCAAAGAGAGAGTGAGGCAGAGAGACAGAGGCACTGAGAGAGAGAGAGAGAGTGAGGTAGAGAGACAGAGGCACTGAGAGAGAGAGAGAGACAGAGGCACTGAGAGAGAGAGAGACACAGAGGCACTGAGAGAGAGAGACAGGCACTGAGAGAGACAGATGCACAGAGAGAGAGAGACAGAGGCAAAGAGAGAGCGAGAGACAGAGGCAAAGAGAGAGCGAGAGACAGAGGCAAAGAGAGAGCGAGAGACAGAGGCAAAGAGAGAGCGAGAGACAGAGGCAAAGAGAGAGAGAGACAGAGGCAGAGAGAGACAGAGGGAGAGAGAGGCAAAGAGAGAGAGAGATCCAAAGAGAGAGAGAGAGGCAAAGAGAGAGGCATAGAGAGAGAGAGAGGCAGAGAGAGAGAGAGAGAGGCAAAGAGAGAGAGAGAGACAGAGGCAAAGAGAGAGAGAGAGAGAGGCAGAGACAGAGAGAGAGGCAAAGAGAGAGAGGCAGAGAGAGACAGAGGCAGATAGAGAGTGAGAGACGGGGGCAGAGAGTGCAAGTGACATTCCCATCTGGTGGCAGGCAGCGTGGCACGTGACATTCCAATGTGGTGGCAGGCAGCGTGGCAAGTGACATTCCCATCTGGTGACAAGCGACTGCGGCAAGTAACACGCTCAGAGCTCCCACTCATTCTGCTTTATGGTGAGTTGAACTATTTCATTTTATATTACAATGTAATGATAGAAACAATGCATTTCAATCATCCTGGACACCATAACAACCATGGTGCCGGAATGATTGAAGCACTAACACCAGTCATTGTCTGCGAAAAATCGATTATCCCCCCCCACGCGTCGCCCCCCCCGCCCCCCCTATGTGATGGTGGGGGGGGGGCGGCATTGAAGGACCCGGCCTTGGGGCGGCAAAGGGAGTAAATCCGGGCCTGAATGTGTGGAGATGTCTGCAATATGAAATGCATAGAGAACAGGTACCAGAATGTAATGCACAAAATGCTGTGGTTAGGAGCATATAAAGCACACAACCCAGTGTAACCCAGTGAATTCAGTGTTTAGTAGTATACAGTGGGTCAAAAAAGTATTTAGTCAGCCACCAATTGTGCAAGTTCTCCCACTTAAAAAGATGATAGAGGCCTGTAATTGTCATCATAGGTATAACTCAACTATGAGAGACAAAATGTGGAAACAAATCCAGACAATCACATTGTCTGATTTGGAAAGAATTTATTTGCAAATTATGGTGGAAAATAAGTATTTGGTCAATATCAAAAGTTCATATCAATACTTTGTTATATATCCTTTGTTGGCAATGACAGAGGTCAAACATTTTCTGTAAATCTTCACAAGGTTGTCACACACTGTTGCTGGTATGTTGGACCATTCCTCCATGCAGATCTCCAATAGACCATTGATGTTTTGGGGCTGTCGCTGGGCAACACAGACTTTAAACTCCCTCCAAAGGTTTTCTATGGGGTTGAGATCTGGAGACTGGCTAGGCCACTCCAGGACCCTGAAATGCTTCTTACGAAGCCACTCCTTCATTGCCTGGGCGGTGTGTTTAGGATCATTGTTATGCTGAAAGACCCAGCCACGTTTCATCTTCATTGCTGATGGGAGGAGGTTTGCACTCAAAACCTCACGATACATGGCCCCATTCATTCTTTCATGTACACAGATCAAATGTCCTGTTCCCTTTGCAGAGAAACAGCCCCAAAGCATGATGTTGCCACCCCCATGCTTTACAGTAGGTATGGTGTTCTTTGCTTGCAACTCAGCATTCTCTCTCCTAACAACATGACGAGTTGTGCTTCTACCAAACAGTTCTACTTTGGTTTCATCTGACCATATATCCTTCTCTGGATCATCAAAATGCTCTCTAGCAAACCTCAGACGGGCCCGGACATGTACTGGCTTAAGCAGGGGGACACGTCTGGCACTGCAGGATCTGAGTCCCTGACGGCGTAGTGTGTTACTGATGGTAGCCTTTGTTACGTTGGTCCCAGCTCTCTGCAGGTCATTCACTAGGTCCCCCCGTGTGGTTCTGGGATTTTTTCTCACAGTTCTTGTGATCATTTTAACCCCACAGGGTGAGATCTTGCGTGGAGCCCCAGATCGAGGGAGATTATCAGTGGTCTTGTATGTCTTCCATTTTCTAATTATTGCTCCCACAGTTGATTTCTTCACACCAAGCTGCTTGCCTATTGCAGATTCAGTCTTCTCAGCCTGGTGCAGGTCTACATCTTCGTTTCTGGTGTCCTGCGACAGCTCTTTGGTCTTCACCATAGTGGAGTTTGGAGTGTGACTGTTTGATGTTGTGGACAGGTGTCTTTTATACTGATAACAAGTTCAAACAGATGCTATTAATACAGGTAATAAGTGGAGGACAGAGGAGCCTCTTAAAGAAGAAGATACAGGTCTGTGAGAGCCAGAAATCTTGCTTGTTTGTAGGTGACCAAATACTTATTTTCCACCATAATTTGCAAATAAATTCTTTCCAAATCAGAACATGTGATTGTCAGGATTTGTTTCCACATTTTGTCTCCCATAGTTGAGGTATACCTATGATGACAATTACAGGCCTCTCTCATCTTTTTAAGTGGGAGAACTTGCACAATTGGTGGCTGACTAAATACTTTTTTGTCCCACTGTATAATGTTCACACAGTAATCAGAGTACAGGGGTAAGGAGTATGTAATGTACAGAGTGCAAGGGTTTGGAATATGTAACAGACAGAGTTTAGGGGCATGGAGTATGTAAATTAACATATTGTGGTGGTAAAGAATGTAATGCACAGACTGCAGATGTCTGGAATATGTATTACACAAAATGCAAGGGATCAGGAGTATGTAACACATAGAGTACAGGAGCCAAGAGTATGTAATTTACAAAGTGCAGGGGCTTGCATATGTAAGGAACAGCACAGTGTACAGTGTGCAGGGGTAAGGAGTATGTAATGTGCAGAGTGCATTAGCCATAAGTAGGGATGAGCTTCGAGTTCGAGTCAAACTCATGTTCGACTCGAACATTGCCTGTTCGCCCGTTCGCCGAACAGCGAACAATTTGGGGTGTTCGCTGCAAATTGGAAAAGTCTATGGGAGAAATCTAAAGTGCTAATTTTAAAGGCTTATATGCAAGTTATTGTCATAAAACGTGTTTGGGGACCCGGGTCCTGCCCCAGGGGACATGTATCAATGCAAAAAAAAGTTTTAAAAACTGCAGTTTTTTCGGGAGCAGTGATTTTAATGATGCTTAAAGTGAAACAATAAAAGTGAAATATTCCTTTAAATTTCGTACCTAGGGTGTGTGTATAGTATGCATGTAAAGTCACGCTTGTTTCCCGTGCTTAGAACTGTCCCTGCACAAAGTGTCATTTCTGAAGGAAAAAAAGTCATTTAAAACTCACTCGCGGCTATAATGAATTGTCGGCTCCCGGCAATACATAGAAAAGTCATTGATAAAAAAAAAAAAAAAAAGCGTGGGGGTCCCCCCAAATTCAATTACCAGGCCCTTCAGGTCTGGTATGAATATTAAGGGGAACCCTGCCGCAAATAAAAAAAAAATGCGTGGAGTTCCCCCAAATATCCATACCAGACCCTTCAGGTCTGGTATGGATTTTAAGGGGAACTCCACCCCAAATTTTAAAAAAGAATGGCGTGGAGTTCCCCCAAAAATCCATACCAGACCCTTTATCCAAGCACGCAACCTGGCAGGCCGCAGGAAAAGAGGGGGGGACGAGAGAGCGCCCCCCCCCTCTTGAACCGTACCAGGCCACATGCCCTCAACATGGGGAGGATGTCCCCATGTTGATGGGGACAAGGGCCTCATCCCCACAACCCTTGCCCGGTGGTTGTGGGGGTCTGCGGTCATGGGGCTTGTCGGAATCTGAAAGACCCCTTTAACAAAGGGGACCCCCAGATCCCGCCCCCCCATGTGAATTGGTAAGGGGTACATTGTACCCCTACCATTTCACGAAGAAAGTGTAAAAAAAAAAATTAAAAAACACACAGACACCTTGGAAAAGTCCTTTATTAAAAAAAAAAACAAAAAACAAAAAACAAAAACATTCCAGCGATGAAATCCAGTGTCCCGCGGCGATCCGATGTCCAGCGCTGTCCACACGAGACGTCATTGGCTGAGCCTGAGCGGACCTGATGGGAAACTTCCTCCGCAGTGTATGAAATGAATAGATCCGCCCCTTCTAAAGTTCCCCATCAGGTCCGCTCAGCCAATGACATAGGTGTAAGGCTTAGCGGACCAGATGCGGAATGTGAGAAGGGGTGGGTCTATTCATTTATTATCAGGTCCGCTCAGCCAATGACGTAGGCGGGGTCTGACATACGAGGGGGCGGACCTGATGGGGAACTTCCTCCACAGTGTAATAAATGAATAGACCTGCCCCTTCTCACGTTCCGCATCTGGTCCGCTTAGCCTTACACCTACGTCAATGGCTGAGCGGACCTGATGGGGAACTTTAGAAGGGGCGGGTTTATTCATTTAATACATTAATTTAATATTCATTTAATTCTATTCTAAATTCATTATATTCATTTAATACACTGCGGAGGAAGTTCCCCATCAGGTCCGCTCAGGCTCAGCCAATGATGTCTCGTGTGGACAGCACTGGACATCGGATCACCGCGGAACACTGGATTTCATCGCTGGAATGTTTTTTTTTTTTTTTTTAATAAAGGACTTTTCCAAGGTGTCTGTGTGTTTTTTTAAATTTTTTTTACACTTTCTTAATGAAATGGTAGGGGTACAATATACCCCTTACCAATTCACATAGGGGGGGCGGGATCTGGGGGTCCCCTTTGTTAAAGGGGTCTTCCAGATTCTGATAAGCCTCCTGCCCGTAGACCCCCACAACCACCGGGCAAAGGTTGTGGGGATGAGGCCCTTGTCCCCATCAACATGGGGACATCCTCCCCATGTTGAGGGCATGTGGCCTGGTACGGTTCAGGAGGGTGGTGCTCTCTCATCCCCCCTCTTTTCCTGTGGCCTGCCAGGTTGCGTGCTCGGATAAAGTGTCTGGTATGGATTTTTGGGGGAACTCCATGCCATTTTTTTTTATTTGGGGTGGAGTTCACCTTAAAATCCATACCAGACCTGAAGGGCCTGATATGGATATTTGGGAGAACTCCACGCATTTTTTTTAAAATTTGCAGCAGGGTTCCCCTTAATATCCATACCAGACCTGAAGGGCCTGGTAATTGAATTTGGGGGGACCCCAACGCTTTTTTTTTTCTATCAATTACTTTTCTATGTATTGTCGGGAGCCGACAATTCATTATAGCCGCGAGTGAGTTTTAAATGACTTTTTTTTCCTTCAGAAATGACACTTTGTGCAGGGACAGTTCTAAGCACGGGAAACAAGCACGACTTTACATGCATACTACACATCCCCCCCCCCCCCCCAGGTTTTAAATTTAAAGGAAAATTTCACTTTTATTGTATCATTTTAAGCATTATTAAAATCACTGCTCCCGAAAAAATGGTCGTTTTTAAAACTTTTTATTGCATTGATACATGTTCCCTGGGGCAGGACCCGGGTCCCCAAACACTTTTTAGGACAATAACTTGCATATTAGCCTTTATAATTAGCACTTTTGATTTCGAACGTTCGAGTCCATTGTATTTAATAGGGTTCTAAAGTTCACGCAAACATTCTGGCTGTTTCGCAGGTTCTGGTGCGAACCGAACAGGGGGGTGTTCGGCTCATCCCTAGCCATAAGTATGTAACACAAAGCACAGCATATAAACTAGGACAGTAAGGGTTATGTAACATATAGCCTAGAGTACAGAGTTTAGTGGGCTGCTGCTGTTTGTATGTAGTGCTGTATATTGCATACTCCTGATCGTTGCACTCTGTATGGTGTGCTGTACCTTGCATATTCATGACTGCCAAACACTGCATCCTGTGCTGTGCATTGCAGACCTCTGTCCATGGTGTTCTCAGTGTACAGAGTGCAGAGAATAGCACGGAGTCTCTGAGTATGGAGTGCAGTGGTCAAAAGTACCAAACAAACCTCACAGTGCAGTGTTTAGGCATATGTAGCTTATGGCACTGCTTACAGAGTGTAGAATTTAAGTACTTCCCCAGCATCACTTCAGCCACCGCACAAGCAAAAATTCCTCTCGTCATTCTCCTCAAACAAAAATTCACCACACCCCAGGCAATAAAACCCTCACTCAAGCACAAATTCTACAAACAAAATTTCCCCTCCGCAAAAAATCCAAACACCAGGAAAAATCTCTTTCCTCCCCAGCAAAAATCCCCACAGCCTTAGCCTCCTTTCTCATCTGAGGGTTACCCTCAGCTCTGTCAGATGGAAAGTCTGAGCCACAGAGGAGCTCAGGTGAGCTTCCCTTGGCTCTGCACCACTCGTTTTATGAAGCTTGACAAGGCACTTACCAATATGCAGGTGCTTTTACATAGCTGCAGGTGACATGACCCATGATTGTGTATGGACTGCTGTATATCCTTAAGTTGCAGGGAGTCACTGACCCATGGTATGTCCTCATGGTTTTCAGGGCTGGAAAGCTTACGTGGCACAATTTTGCTGTATTAGCTGCCGTATATGGCTTTGAATACTAGAAACATATTCTAATGCTCGTACACAGTCATTTTGACAAAAATAAAGAGAGCAAATTAAGGAGCATGGGGCAAGACAGTATACAGTTCCTACCCACTATCTTCTGCTATATAATGCTTTTTGGATCTGAATGAGTCAGGTGCTTCAGAAACTTAACAAAATGAACTCAAAGTGTTTTTTTTTAAGCAAACTCAGATGTTGCAATTCTTTTTTTTCATTTTGTACTAAGTGCACATTTTTCAAACAGACATAGTGAACAATAGGCAAAGATTGAACACTATAGTGCTGTTCCTTACAGACATGTGGCCCTCAATGTACACTATTTACTGAGTTTTCATTTTTTTTTAATATTTACTGTTTATTGTATCACAAAACTGGAAATTATAATGGTCTGCTTGCAAATACAGTTCAAAAATGTTAATTTACAATTCATGAAATAGGTAGGAATATGTCTATATTCGCTGATCTGCCATCCTTCACCTTCAAGTTTGTCTAAACATGTGAAAAGTTTACACTTGGTCCCAACTGAGACTGCTCTCCTACTAACTAACCTAATATGATAGTTATAGAAACATGGCCTGAGGTACTGTAGATGTTATATTTTTGATACATCATTATACTCATTCCATTCACTCTGCAGGTGCAGAACAGCCACCCTCCCGAAAAGCCAGGTGCACACAGTAGTGTACCATCTACTGCTTTATGCCATTGTACTTAATGTGTGTTGGCTTGCTATACATGATGTTGTTTTTTGCTCCTTTATCATGAAGGAATTTTAACATTCAAATTAAACTTTACTCACCACAAACTACATATATTATACAGGGTGTAAATGTAAGCATCATGAGAATTCCCCTAGCACACACTGAATCTGAAATATGAGATGATTAGACACATCTATGCATGGAAATGAATTTGATTATAGAGACGGCTCTAAAAGAAACAAAGCCAGATGAAAATCATACACAAATGTTTTGCACGTTGTTTTTTTATTATTTTAGCTAAACATTTTTGCCATGAATTTTCAATTTATTTTGTGTTACCTTTAGTATTTATTGTTGAAATTAATATTATATATTATCTAATTAATTATACAGTATGTAAACTGCAGACATATATGGTTTTCTTATTTTGGCCATTGCAGGTAATCAGACACTAGTAAAAGTATACAATTTAGGGAGTAATTTGCCATAAAGTGTAAGTGTAAGCTAGCCTATATTCTCCTCCTATGCTATCTGACAGTTCTGGGTGTGTTAGATGTTGTGACCTCACCAGGCACTTTGGTTCCTCCCCTCTGCCTCTACATCCATCTTATTTTGCATAGTGACATAGGAGCTAGCAGGAGGACAAACAATATGTGGCTAGGGGCATGCTATCTGACACATCTGGATAGCATGAAGCTTCGCTTCAGAGTTTTTGAAGACATGCAAGATTTAGCTAGACCCCCCACTGGGCAGGTAAGTATTGGTATTTTTCCTTTACAGTCTGCAAATGTTTTTTTTTCATCAATGTGACAAGGTAATAGACCACTTTAAGGGTGTTATGTAAACCTGAAAAGGTGCAAAACACATGGACACTAACAATACTACTAATATTCTACTGTACAGTAGACATGTGCGATTAGTTTTGTACGAATCTAAAATTCGTATGAATTTCCGGAAATTCATACATTCGTACGAATCCAAAATACAAATTTTTATGCATACAAATTCTGTACGAAATACGAAATTTTGTTTACGAATTTCGGATCCAAAAGTGAAAAATTCCTTTAAATTTCGTACCTGGGGGGTGTGTATGATATGCATGTAAAGTCGCGCATGTTTACCGTGCTTAGAACTGTCCCTGCACAAAATGTCATTTTTGACGGAAAAAAAGTCATTTAACCACTTGCTTACTGGCCACTAAAACACCCTTCCTGCCCAGACCAATTTTCAGCTTTCAGTGCTCTCATACTTTGAATGACAATTACTCAGTAATGCAACACTGTACCCAAATTATTTTTTTGTCCTTTTTTTCATACAAATAGAGCTTTCTTTTGGTGGTATTTGATCACCTCTGGGTTTTTTTTTTTTTTGCGCTATAAATGAAAAAAGACCGAAAATTTCGAAAAAAAAATGAATTTTTCTTCGTTTCTGTGATAAAATTTTGCAAATTAGTAATTTTTCTTCATAAATTTTGGCCACAATTTATGCTGCTACATATCTTTGGTAAAAATAACCAACATTAGTGGATATTATGTGGTCTGTGTGAAAGTTATAGAGTCTACAAGCTGTGGTGCAAATCATAACAAATTGATCACATCTGATGTACTTACGGCCTATCTCATTTCTTGAAACCCTAACAAGCCAGGAAAGTACAAATGCTCCCAAATGACACCTTTTTGGAAAGTAGACATTCCAATATATTTAGTAAGAGGCATGGTGAGTTATTTGAAGTTGTCATTTTTTCCCACAATTCTTTGCAAAATTACGTTTTTTTTTTTCTTTTCGCAAAATTGTCATTGTGATAGCTTATTTCTCTGACATGGCATGTGCATACCACAAATGACACCCCAGAATACATTCTGCAACTCCTCCTGAGTATAACAATACCACATGTTTGGGACTTTTTCACTGCCTGGCCACATACAGAGGCCCAACATGCAGGGAGCACCATCAGGTATTCTAGGAGCATAAATTACACATCTAACTTGTTGACTACCCATTACATTTTTGAAGGCCCTGGAGCACCAGGACAATGGAAACGCCCACAAAATGACCCCATTTTGGAAAGCTAACACCCCAACGTATAATCTATGAGGCATAATTAGTCTTTTGAACGGTTCATTTTTTTCCAGAAGTTTTGGGAATATGTGTGAAAAAAATGAAAACGCATTTTTTTTACGCAAAGTTGTCCATTTATAAGATATTTCCAACACATAGCATGTACATAGCAAAAATTACACCCCAAAATACATTCTGCTACTCCTCCTGAGTATAACGATACCACATGTGTGAGACTTTTACACAGCCTGGCCACATACAGAGGCCCAACATTGAAGTAGCACCATCAGGCGTTCTAGGAGCATACATTACACATCTCATTTCTCAACCACCTATTACACTTTTGAAGGCCCTGGAGCACCAGGACAATGGAAACACCCACAAAGTGATGCCATTTTGGAAAGCTAACACCCCAACGTATAATCTATGAGGCATAATGAGTCTTTTGAATGTTTCATTTTTTTCCAGAAGTTTTGGGAACATGTGGGAAAAAAATGAAAATGCTTTTTTTTACGCAAAGTTGTCCATTTATAAGATATTTCCAACACATAGCATACACATAGCAAAAATTACACCCCAAAATACATTCTGCTACTCCTCCTGAGTATGACGATACCACATGTGTGAGACTTTTACACAGCCTGGCCACATACAGTGGCCCAAAATGCAAGGAACACCATCAGGTGTTCTAGGGACACATAACATGCACATACCAAGAATTACACCCCAAAATACATTCTGCTGAGCAAAGGGTAAACAAAAGATTACCTGTTTTAGAAGCGCAGTTGTCCACAGGAGGATAGTACTGGTCCAGGCAACAGGCAGGGACTTGGTCAGCAAAAGCGAATGCAATTGTCCAGGCAACAGGCAGGAATACTGTCCATAGTTCGTACAGGCAGCTGGTGAGCATTCTGCAGTACTCCAATAGTTAACAGTCTTTTTGTTATATACAGTCCAGGGTCAGTGCAAGCAGAGATTGTCAGCAGTGCCAAAATATTGGCCCTGGTAGTAGGTAGGTCCATGTGGTGTGGTCAGTTCATGCAACAGGCAGAGGCATGATGGTATAGGTCCTACAGGCAGCAGGCAGAAGTAGGGCCTCGTTCAGGACTGAATGGGGACAGGGGTAGAGGCTTCTCCCACCCAAATCTCTTTGAAGCCTCCGAGTCTCCAGACCCTAATCTAGGAATGAGAAAACAAAAACAATTGTTTTCTTCATCCAGAAAAACAATTCTGGAGCCCCTCACATATGTGAGACCCCTGTGTTATGAATCCCACTAGTCCACTGGCAGGGTAAAAGATCAGTCCAAGAGGCAGGCAAAAAGCATGGTCAAACATTCCAGGGTCAGTTCCAGATCAGGCAGAGGTATGTACAGAATTGGTAGGCAGAAGCGTGGTCAAATAACAGTCCAGGGTCAGTTCCAGATCAGGCAGAGGTATAAACAGAATCGGTAGGCAGAAGCGTGGTCAAATAACAGTCCAGGGTCAGTTCCAGATCAGGCAGAGGTATAAACAGAATCGGTAGGCAGAAGCGTGGTCGAATAACAAGCCAGGGTCAGTTACAGGGCAAGCAGATGCATAAGGGGTGTAAAGATAAATGGCAGGAAGTGAACTAATAATTTATTTTGGTATGGTAACGGCGGAAACAATCAATCATGCAGAGGCCTGGTTCTGAAGGACATTGGGCACAATAATAAATGGTGTCTCTTCTCTCTCCTCTTTTGGAGCACACCCGGCATTTTTTCTGGCGTTTTTGGCCTGTTGGTCTGGGAGGGATTTTATCTGGGAAGTGGCGTTGGAGAGTCGGCTAATGACATTGGATCTAATGTTCACTGGTGGGCTGTTCGGGTATATAAGGGCAGTGGTGATTTCCTCCTGGAAGAAAAGGAATGATTTGGGTATTATAGTGGATTTTCGATATATTACATATGAGTTGTACATGGCCAATTTAAATAAATAAATGGAAACTTTCTTATACCACTGGTATGTTCTTCTTGTGGAAAGGTAGGGTTCGAGCATCTGGTCGTTGAAGTCAACACCCCCCATGAACTTATTGTACTAATAGATGCATTTTGGTTTTTGGATCCGGCCATTCCTCCTGGTGATTTCAACGAATTCATTGTTGTGGATGGAAGAAAACACGTAGAAGTCTCTTCTGTCCCTCCACTTCACAGCCAAAATTTCCTCAAACTCGCCGCCTCCCCTCTTCTCAATTTTTTGGTGACCAGGCTTTGAGGAAAGCCCTTCCGGTTAGTCCGTACGGTGCCGCATGCTGGAGTCTTCATTCTATGTAGGTTTCGGAACAGGGGCAAACTTGTATAGAAATTGTCCACATACAAGTGGTAGCCTTTCTCCAGAAGTGGGTTTATGAGTTCCCAAACTACTTTCCCACTGGTTCCTATATAGTCTGGGCAATTAGGGGGGTGCAGTTGGGTGTCCTTCCCTTCGTATACGATGAATGCATAGACATACCCTGTGGCTCGGTCACACAGTTTATAGAGCTTCACCCCATAGCGGGCCCTTTTGCTGGGTATAAATTGTTTTATGCCCAGCCTGCCAGAAAATTTTATAAGGGACTCATCCACGCATATGTGTTTGTCTGGGGTAAACAACTGGGGGAAGGTTTCAGAAAAATAATTTTGTAGCGGCCGAATTTTATAAAGCTTATCAAAATTTGGGTCATTTCGGGGAGGGCACTGGGTATTGTCGTTGTAGTGTAGGAATCTCATAATCATTAGATATCGGGACCTGGGCATTACTGAGGAAAAGATGGGCATATGGTAGTTGGGGCGGGTTGACCAATATGAACGCACTTGATTTTTTCCGTTTAGTCCCATGCAGAATGTGAGGCCCAAAAAAATTCTAAACTCCTCCACTGTAAGGGCTCTCCACTGGTAGGGACGGGCATAATAGGACGTTGGGTTGCTTGCTATGAACTGTTGGGCGTATAGGTTGCACTGGGCCACAATTGATGCAAGCATGTCGTCAGTGAAAATTAAATTGAAAAAGTCAATCGGGGCAAAATTTTCTGTGTCCACCTGGACTCCTGGCTGGGCAGTGAAAGGGGGAATGTTGGCTTCTCCTGAATTAGGAGGAAGCCACAAGGGGTTCTGAAGGGAATAGGGAAGGCTGGCATGGGACCTAACCCTTTGGGACTGAGATGACACCCCACTGGTAGGTGGCCTTGCTTGCCTGGTGGATGGCACTGCGGTGCTGGTGGATGGCACTGCGGTGCTGGTGGATGGCACTGCCTCCTCAGCAGAACGCCTTCGTCTGGCGGGCGGGCCCTCCTCCTCCTCCTTCTCCTCTTCTGAGGCTGTCAGTGTTCCACTGCTTAGGACAGGCTCGTAGTCCACGTCAGACTCATAGTCAGGCTCATAGTCTGAACTTGCGGAGGAATCCGAATCGGAGAGCTCCCCGTTGCTCTCGTTGGCCGCAAGAATATTGTATGCCTCCTTGGCTGAAAATAATCTTCTAGCCATTGTTGGCACTGAAGACACGTGGCACTGATACGTGGCACTGATGACACTGATACGTGGCACTTATACGTGGCACTGATGGCAGATGGCACAGGCAGATGGCACTGGCAGATGGCACAGGCAGATGGCACTGGCAGATGGCACGGGCAGATGGCACTGGCAGATGGCACGGGCAGATGGCACTGGCAGATGGCACTGGCAGATGGCACGGGCAGATGGCACTGGCAGATGGCACGGGCAGATGGCACGGGCAGAGGGCACGGGCAGAGGGCACTGGCAGATATGGGACTGGCAGAGGGCACTGGCAGATATGGGACTGGCAGAGGGCACTGGCAGATATGGGACTGGCAAGAGGGCACTGGCAGATATGGGACAGGCAAGAGGGCACTGTTTTTTACTTTACTTTACTGTGGATGTTCTCACTCACAATACACTCACAGACAGCAGCAGCAGCACAGATCTCTCTCTCTCCTCACACGTTGTCTCTGTGTGAGGAGAGAAAGCCAGCAATGAGAGATGATCTCATGTGTTTACATTTGAGATCATCTCTCATTGGGCAGTGAGATTGAGTGCTGAATGGCCTCTGTGATTGGCCATTCAGCACGATCTGTGATTGGCTGTGTCCAAGGGACACGGCCAACACAGATTTTCCCCGATGCACGCTCTCGGGAGCGCACGGGGAAAGTGTAATACAAGGACGTCCTGGGGACGTCCACTCGGCAGTTCAGGTCCGCGCTGCAGCCGTCTTTCGGCTATAGTGCGGATCTGAAGTGGTTAAAACTCACTTGCGGCTATTAATGAATTGTCAGCTTTTATCAATAAATAGAAAAGTCATTGAAAAAAAAAAAAAAAAGGTTGGGGGTTCCCCTAAATTCAATTACCAGGCCCTTCAGGTCTGGAATGGATATTAAGGGGAACCCCGCCGCAAATAAAAAAAAAAGGCGTGGGGTTCCCCCTAAATATCCATACCAGGCCCTTCAGATCTGGCATGGATTTTAAGGGGAACTCCACCCCAAATTTTAAAAAAAATGGCGTGGAGTCCCCCAAAAATCCATACCAGACCCTTATCCGAGCACGCAACCTGGCCGGCCGCAGGAAAAGAGGGAGGGACGAGAGAGCGCCCCCCCTCCTGAACCGTACCAGGCCACATGCCCTCAACATGGGGAGGATGTCCCCATGTTGATGGGGACAAGGGCCTCATCCCCACAACCCTTGCCGGGTGGTTGTGGGGGTCTGTGGGCAGGGGGCTTATCGGAATCTGGAAGACCCCTTTAACAAAGGGGACCCCCAGATCCCGGCCCCCCCTATGTGAATTGGTAAGGGGTACATTGTACCCCTACCATTTCACGAAGAAAGTGTAAAAAAATGTAAATAAAAACACACAAACACCTTGGAAAAGTCCTTTATTAAAAAAACCAAAAACATTCCAGCGATGAAATCCAGTGTCCCGCGGCGATCCGATGTCTAGCGCTGTCCGTCATTGGTTGAGCCTGAGCGGACCTGATGGGGAACTTCCTCCGCAGTGTTTTAAATGTATAGACCCGCCCCTTCTAAAGTTCCCCATCAGGTCCGCTAAGCGGACCAGATGCGGAACGTGAGAAGGGGCTGGTCTATTCATGTATTACACAGTGAAGGAAGTTCCCCATCAGGTCCGCTCTACGAGGGGGCGGACCTGATGGGAACTTCCTTCACTGTGTAATACATGAATAGACCCGCCCCTTCTAAAGTTCCCCATCAGGTCCGCTAAGCGGACCAGATGCGGAACGTGAGAAGGGGCGGGTCTATTCATGTATTACACAGTGAAGGAAGCTCCCATCAGGTCCGCCCCCTCGGTATGTCAGACCCCGCCTACGTCATTGGCCTGAGCAGACCTGATGGGGAACTTCCTTCACTGTGTAATACATGAATAGACCCGCCCCTTCTCACGTTCCGCATCTGGTCCGCTTAGCCTTACACCTAGTCATTGGCTGAGCGAACCTGATGGGGAACTTTAGAAGGGGCGGGTCTATACATTTAAAACACTGCGGAGGAAGTTCCCCATCAGGTCCGCTCAGACTCAACCAATGACGGACAGCGCTGGACACCGGGATCGCAGTGGGACACTGGATTTCATCGCTGGAATGTTTTATTTTTTTAATTTTTTTTTTTAATAAAGGACTTTTCCAAGGTGTTTGTGTGTTTTTATTTACATTTTTTTTACACTTTCATCGTGAAATGGTAGGGGTACAATGTACCCCTTACCAATTCACATAGGGGGGGCTGGGATCTGGGGGTCCCCTTTGTTAAAGGGGTCTTCCAGATTCCGATAAGCCCCCTGCCCACAGACCCCCACAACCACCGGGCAAGGGTTGTGGGGATGAGACCCTTGTCCCCATGAACATGGGGACATCCTCCCCATGTTGAGGGCATGTGGCCTGGTACGGGTTCAGGAGGGGGGGCGCTCTCTCGTCCCCCCCTCTTTTCCTGCGGCCGGCCAGGTTGCGTGCTCGGATAAGGGTCTGGTATGGATTTTTGGGGGGACTCCACGCCATTTTTTTTTAAATTTGGGGTGGAGTTCCCCTTAAAATCCATGCCAGATCTGAAGGGCCTGGTATGAATATTTAGGGGGAACCGCACGCCATTTTTTTTTATTTGCGGCGGGGTTCCCCTTAATATCCATTCCAGACCTGAAGGGCCTGGTAATTGAATTTGGGGGAACCCCCACGTTTTTTTTTTTATCAATGACTTTTCTATGTATTGATAAAAGCCGACAATTCATTAATAGCCGCGAGTGAGTTTTAAATGACATTTTTTCCGTCAAAAATGACATTTTGTGCAGAGACAGTTCTAAGCACGGGAAACATGCGCGACGTTTAAAATTTACGATTCGTACGAAATTCGTATTTCGTACGAATCTGAATTAAATTTCGTACACGAATTACGAAATACGATTTTTTTTTAATACGAAACGGAACGGAACTAAACAAATTTTTTGACGGCGCCCATGTCTACTGTACAGACGGTCCCCAGGTTACAAACAAGACAGCTTCTGTAGGTTTGTTCTTAAGTTGAATTTGTTTGTAAGTCAGAACAGGTAAATTTTTTAAGTGTAGCTCCAGCTAAAATAATATTTTTTGTTTTTTTTGATAGCATAGGTAAGGGTTAACACCCCTGTAACATTTGTTTTGCTATCTGTGCCCCTGTTCAGAAGATTTCACCTCATTTTCTTTCCCTATGACAATTGGATTTTGAAAATTTTGGGTTGTTGTGGAAACAATGATTGGTGATAAAGCTTCAGTGGAGACACCTTTTTCCCCTAATTACTCTTAAGCCCTGTACACACGATCGGATTTCCTATGGTTTTTAAACCAATGGATTTTTCCATCGGAAAACCGATGAAGCTGACTTCCATCAGTCTTGCCCACACACCATCAGTCAAAAAACCGACCGTTCCAAACGCGGTGACGTAAAACACTCAGATGAGCTGAGAAAAATGAAGTTCAATGCTTCTGAGCATGCGTCAATTTGATTCTGAGCATGCGTGGGTTTTTTTACCCATGGACTTGACCATAGACGATCGGAATTTACCATCGGTTTTTGATCCATCGGAAAATTTTAAAACAAGTTCTATTTTTTAAAACCGATGGAAAAAAGACCGATGGGTCCCATACATGATCGGTTTGTCTGATGAAAACTATCCATCGGACGGTTTTCATCGGTAAAACCGATCGTGTGTACAGGGCTTTACAGAAGTGAACTTCCCTTCCTAGGGGTAGATTTCCTCTCACTTCTTGTTGTCTCCCTCCGTTTGTAAGTAGGAGTCGTTTATAAGTCGGATGTTTGTAACCGGGGGACCGCCTGTATTTATAATGTATGTCAGTGTTCTGTATATGTAATTGGTTTTGAAATATTTATTGTATTCATGCATTAAGGAACCAAACCCACTAAGACCTAAAACTTCACTTTTATATATAACTGTCTATGTTCAAGCTGGCATTGAAAGCAGGGATTTGAGGAGTGTTTTTAATGCTCTTCAAATGCCTATGCAAATGATACTATGGACAGCACACAGTGCTATTCACATTATCAAAACATGAAGCACTAGCGTTGCGTCGCTTTGCTTCAAAGTTGAAGCCTCATGTTGAGTCTGGAGGAGTTTGAAGCCTTTCAACGCCTCCAATTCAAGTCTATAATAATGCCCCACGAATGGATTGGCAGGCGCTTGAGGTGCGTTTACGGTGCAGTTGCAGCGTGTTAAAATTAGTTTTAAAAAAATCATGCAGGAGGATAATAATGTTCTACAATGCCCTGTAATGATAGAGGAGAGCATAGAGTGTGCTAAAGTCACTTCTTTTCAGCACTTCCTGTTTGTGCTGCTTGAAGATGGCTGACATCAACTTCTGAGGGTAGGTTCATAAATCATGATACAGGGCATGAAACTGCCCTTTAGAATATCTCTGAGAAACAATTGGGTGTACCCAATAGTGCCTGGTTGCCCTTCTCCTCTTCCTCTTCGCAGCCAATTGCTCATACTTAAGCATCATCTGCAGGAGGCCAAACATGAGATAAAGCATAGTAAATGAATCCATGCTGCTGTCCTCCCTTGCAAATGGAGTATGCACACCCTAAATTGTTTATTTCCTGTAATATCACTTTCCTTTAAAAAAAAAAAAAGGCGTTTGTGGAGCGATTTTAACATGCCTTAACGCGCATCAAATGCTTCAAAACTGCGCATAGGGTGTTTAACCTATGCGACAGGCTGGCTCCGCTGCACGAACCCTCATAGCTGTACGTCTGTCGCTTTACGAGGGCTAGCAGGCGTGTTGCATTGCGGGGGTGCCGATGGTCGCAATGACCGCCGGCTGTGAGCGATCTCCAGGCACGAGAGGCAGAACAGGGACGTGTGTGTCTGTGAGCTGAGGAAATGCAGATCGTGAGTTCCTAATAGCTAGGAACCACGACCTGTAATTTCCTCTAGGTCAGTCCCACCCCCCCTCAGTTAGAACAGGGGTCTTCAAACTTTTTAAACAAAGGGCCAGTTTACTGTCCTTCAGACTTTAGGAGGGCTGGGAGTAGAAAATGTTGAGTGGGAGTAAATAATACCATTTCTTTGGTGTCAGCGGGAGGACTAGTGCTCCATTGTTGGTGTCAATAGAAGGAATTGTACACTTTTGATAGTGTAAGTTGGATGAATAGTGCCCCATTGGTGGTTTCAGCAATAAAAATGATTTGCCATTGTTGGTGTCAGTGGATGGAATAGTCCCCCAAGGGCCGGATAAAGGCAAGAAAAGGGCCGCAGTTTGGAGACCCCTGAGTTAGAACACACATTAGGGAACACAATTAACCCCTTGATCGCCCCTAGGGTTAACCCCTACCTGCCAGTGACATTTTTACAGTAAATAGTGCATTTTTATAGCACTGATCGCTGTATAATTGCCATTGGTCCCAAAAAATGTGTCAAAAGTGTCTGATGTGTCCGCCATAATGTCGCAGTCCCGATAAAAATCGCAGATTGCCGCCATTACTAGTAAAAAATTTGAATAAAAATGCTATAAATCTATACCCTATATTGTAGACGCTATAACTTGTGCGCAAACCAATCAATATACGCTTATTGCGATTTTTATTACCAAAAATGTGTAGAAGAATACATATCGGCCTAAACTGAGAAAAAAAATGCTTTTTTTTAAAAAAAAATGGGGATATTTATTAGAGCAAAAAGTACAAAATATTGTTTTTTTTTTAAATTGTCGCTCTATTTTTGTTTATAGCGCAAAAAATAAGACTCGCAGAGATGATCAAATACCACCAAAAGAAAGCTCTATTTGTGGGAAAAAAAGGACGTAAATTTTGTTTGAGTACAGCGATGCAGTGCCGTCTCGCAAACAATGGCCCGGTCATTGGGCAGCCAATTCTTCCAGGGCTGAAGAGGTTAAGGAGCGTTTTGAAGCATCATTGATGCTTGTAAAACACCAGTCTAATGCCCATACTAAAGCACATTAATGCTTTAGGAGTGTTTAGTAAGAGTTAGAAATTTAGTCAAGTGGGAACAAGCCCTAAAACGTATAATGTTGAAAACGAAAGAAAGTCATTAGGATGCCAGGTGTATGACTTTATAGGGCAATGCAGAATTGGTGAAAAAATACAAAATGATGGAACAAGTATAGAACTGCCTTCATTACAGGGAGATAACAGCCAGACAGCAAGCACCATATATCTTTAGCTGACGTTGGTCCATTTTTGTGTCTGAGTGGAGATGCGTATAGAGTAGGGTCAGTATCCTGGCCACATATCACAACCCAAGGGCATTGATTAATACCAAGGGTTACTGTGGTTCCTAAAAGGCTAAGCTGCCCATCAAAATCAAATATACCCCAGTACCCTTCCAACCCTGGGAAAAGAATGCACTCTTATCATTGCACTCCTATCATTGCACTCAACCAGTCCTCAAAATCTCCCTTTTCCTCCTACAACTAAACCTACACTGCCCCAATAAATCTAAGCACCCATAATGAAAAATATAGAAAAATAATTAATAACCACAAAATTCCCGTAACTGAACAGGTTTTGCCTTAAAGCAAGGCTTCATCATGGATGTACAGTGCAAAAAGTGTGTTTAGGAAAAGCACATTTTTTTTTTGCCATGTACTTTTCTTAACCACTTCAATACAGGGCTTTTTGTACCTATTCAATACCGGGCCTATTTTGGCACTTCTCTCCTACATGTACAAATCATCATTCTTTTGCTAGAAAATTACTCAGAACCCCCAAACATTATACATGTTTTTTTAGCAGACACCCTAGGGAATAAAATGACGGTCATTGCAACATTTTTTCTTGCACAATATTTACGCAATAATTTTTCAAACGTCTTTTTAAAAAAAAAAATGGTTTCATGAATTAAAAAATAACAAAACAGTAAAGTTAGCCCAATTTTTGGGGAAAATATGAAAGATAATGTTACGCCGAGTAAATAGATACCTAACATGTCACGCTTTAAAATTGCGCACACTCATGGAATGGCGTCAAACTTCGGTACTTAAAAATCTCCATAGGCGACGCTTTAATTTTTTTACAGGTTACCAGGTTAGAATTACAGAGGAGGTCTAGTTCTAGAATTGTTGCACGCGCTCTAACGCACGCGGCGATACCTCACATGCGTGGTTTGAACGGCGTTTACATATGTGGGCGACTTACGTGTGCATTCGCTTCTGATCGCGAGCTACCGGGGACAGGGGCGTTTTAAGTTTTTTATTTATTTATTTATTTATTTTACTTATTTATTTATTTTTTTACAATGATTTTACTTTTTCTTTTTTTTTGATCACTTTTATTCCTATTACAAGGAATGTAAACATCCCTTGTAATAGGAATGTGTGTGACAGGTTCTCTTTATTGAGAGATGCGGGGTCAATAAGACCCCACATCTCTCCTCCAGGCTGGAAAGCATGAGATCAGTGAATTTTTTTTCACTGATTTCATACTTACAGCCGCAATGGCGGCTTTGTTTACATTTGAGACCCGGGCGTGACGTCATCACATCGCGCCCGGGCCTCCGACGATCATAGAGATGACTGGTGACCATCTGGTCACCAGTCATCTCTATGCTCATCACGTGACTCCACCAACGATGCCGGAAGATTCGCTCCGGGTCCCCGATCGCACGGGGGAGCCCGGAGAAGCACCGGATGGCGGCGGGAGGGGGGCTGTCCCCTCCCGCCGCCTATAAGAACGATCAAGCGGTGGAACCGCCGCTATGATTGTTCTTATGGTGCACAGAATCGCCGGCACTTCAAAAGGATATCTGAATGATGCCTCTAGCTGCAGGCATCATTCAGATATCCCCCTACAAAGCCAAGGACGTCATATGACGTCCACCCAGGATGGGAGATCCCATCTGTGGACGTCATTTGTCTATGGCTGGGTAGGGAAGTGGTTAAACACACTTTTTTTTTGTATTTTTGAACTAATTCCACATTGCTCTATAAAGTCATACACCAGACAGCCTTATGAGTTCCTTTAATTTTCAACACCATGAGTTTTAGAAAGTGACATTTTAGGACAGTGGGTTTGGTGCGTGGGTATAGTGCACCCCTGCTGTTTCTCTATTAATAATTCCCACATAAAGATCAATCTTACAGTATAAGTATACATCAGGTAGTTTTTTGTGTGTTTTAAACTCTCCTGAAAGCATTTCCTCCTGGCAGCAGCGTTTTGGCAGAAAAAACACCCTGAACATTGTAAAAGTAGGAGTCAAGCGCTTGGGTGTTAATTCATTTCATTGTCCGGAATAATAATTTATTCTGGCAATTGAAATGAATTAAGGCTTAAGCGCTAAATATGCCTAGCGTTAACACCATTTAGTAGTGTTTAGATGCATTTACAAGTGTCGAGAGTTTTTTCTGCCAAAACTCTGCTGCTCCAGGACACACCAGCAGTGGATTATTTTCCTGCCTTTAACCTCTTGCTGCCTGCCCACCATTAAATGACGTTCTGGGTGGACGACATATGATGGCCGCCCAGAACGACCGCTCTTGTGCGCCCCTGGGAGCGTGTAGTGCGGTGATCACGGCCACGCCGTGTGGCTAGGACAGGGCGTGACCCCGATCTGTGTAATCACAGCCGGTCACATGTAAACACGGAGATGGCAGTAATCGGCTCTCCTCGCCTCCCACTGACAGAGTGTGAGGAGAGGAGAGCCGATCAGTGGCATCTCCTCACAGGGGACTGCTAGGTATGTAATCAGGGCACTGATCATCAGTACCCTGATTACAATTAAGTGCCCACCAGTGCCAGCAATGATTGCCCACCACTGCCAGCAATCAGTGCCAGCAACCAGTGCCCAAAAGTGCCAGCAATCAGTGCCCACAAGTGAGGCCAGTCAGTGCTGGCTATCAGTGCTGCCCTTCAATGCCCATCACTGCTGCCCATCAATGCTCATCACTGCTGCCCATCAATGCCACCCATCAATGCCCATCAGTGCCGCCCATCAGTGCCGCCTATCTATGCCGCCTATCTGTGCCGCCTATCTGTGCCCAGTGCCCACCAGTGGCACCCATCAGTGCCGCCTATCAGTGCTCATCAGTGCCACCTCATCAGTGCCCATAAGTGCAACCTCATCAGTGCCCATCAGTGCAGCCTATCAGTGCCCATTAGTGCCGCCTCATCAGCGTCCATCAGTGAAGGAGAAAAATTACTTATTTAAAAAATTTACTGACAGAAACTAAACAATAACAAAAATGTTTGGTCTTTTTTTTGGAAAAAAAAAATCTAGAAGTGATTAAATACCACCAAAAGAAAGCTCTATTTGTGTGAAGAAAATGATAACAATATTATATGGTTAAAGTGTAGCACGACGGCGCAATTGTCATTCAAAGTCTGACAGTGCTGAAAGCTGAAAAAATGACCTGGGCAGGATGGAGGTGTAAGTGTCCTGTACTGAGGTAGTTAAAAGCCCCTGCCACTAAAAGCTGCTAAAAGCTATGTGTGCACATAGACACATAGACTAACTTGCAGGGGAGTTTAAAGGCAGTTAAAAAAAAAAACACCAGACGCCCCTATAAGCAGCTGCAAAAACGCCCAGTGTGCACAAGGCCTACTTTACAGAATTCTATAATTCTATCAATTTAACAGTTTAGAAAGTCTATCTGGAGGATATTCAAATACCTTATAGAAAATTATAACAAAGCAACTGGTGTTGGCTGATTTTTAATCTCTTAAACATTTTGGTTTACGTGCGCCATGGGGGGGAGGTGTTCATATTATATGGTAACATTACATAATCTAAGCACAGAGTATACCCAAGAAAGCACTCCAATGCTTGGTTGTGTAATTTCTATGCACACCTCCACAATAGCATCCTCCACTGGTGTATCTCCACTCTGCAAGCTTTTAATGTTAAAGGAAACTAGCTTGGGTCCACTCTTAGAACCAGAGTCCAGTCAAGTGCAATCCTTGCTCCTATACCCCTGTATAAAATAAAATCAGAATATTATATACAAATAAAATTAAATTGTCATCTCAAGAAAAAAATATATGAAATGTCTTAATTACTGATAATATACTATTACTTCTCTTTAAAAATGTTCATATTTCAAGCTGAAGCACTTGAGAATTATTTCTAGATCAGTTGTAAAGAAATCAACATCTAATCTTGCCATTGTCAGAATAACCAGCTATAACATATTATAATATGACAGAACAAGGAGTATCAAAACTGTTGTGTTCAGGAGAAAAGGAAATCTAATTAGAAGTTTTAAATTGTGTGATGCACTTGGCATTTGGTCTCTAACTCTGTTATGGCTCTGTGTGACCCTATTACAGATACATCCTCATCATAATTGTCAAGAACATTTGTAAAAAAAAAAAATTATCTCTAGATTAAATTGACCTCATTAATATGCTGTTTGGAAGATTTCATTTATAACCCTTCTTACTATTCACACCTTTATATACAAAACAATTAGCTTATTTGATTTCTTTATTTTGTGTCATTTATCTTGATTGACCTCTTCGTTTTTACAGCCTCCTATCATGTAGCAGAAGCAGTTGTAAAATAAAAAGCCTGCAGTGTGACATGAAAGGCAGACTAGAACACAGACTCCCCATGGAGTCAAGGTTAGTGAAGCACTGTGCATACAGAGGAGCTTGAATTTTGAAGAGGGCAATCCGACTTCACTAATTGTGCTGGTTCACAGTCATGCACATCAGAGTTAGAGCAGTAATGACCTCTGCTAAGGATCAGGAGTTTGAAATCCGTGACTGGTTCCACAAGACGATAATTATTATGTATGGTACTAAAGAAGGCATTTCCTGCTGCTTTCCCATCTACTGCTACCTGTGTCTTACTAAACACCCAAGGCTCCAGGCAGCAGACAACAGTACTAGTAAAAATAAGAAAGCCTTGTCTATCTTGTATAAAAATAAAAATACATAGTCGCTGGTCTTGAAAATATAATATGATTCACTCTAGTAACCTTAAATTCTTAGAAAAAAGAAGATATATCTGGATTATATTCACTATATGTAGACTTATTTGTATGGGTGATATATAACAAACTCACTATATATATATATATATATATATATATATATATATATATATATATGCGTTTTAACGTTAATCAGAATATAGATACCATATTTTTTTTTTATTATTTATATTAATACAATTAGAGAATACAATTTTTGCCAAATTGATTACTTAAATATTATAATCTAACAATCTGAACAGTATATGTTGATAGGCAAAAACAAGGCATTGCTGGCCTCCTTTTGATAAAGCTATTTGCTTGGCTGTCATGCTGATCTAATGTAATTTCAGACCAGAGAAGTCATGAGGCAAGAAGCAAGAGTGTCAACATGGCAGCCAAGCAAATACATTTTTTGAAAAAGTAGAAGTCAGCAATGTGAGACATGGTTAAAACTCCTGCAAAGTTTATCTTTACTGTTTTTGTTATTACTGGGGAAATTTCAGTTTACTTCATGTCCTAGAAAAATGATAGGAAGTAAAGGGAATTCTTTCCTAGACAGTTATCATTAAAATAGATGTAGATTTTTGGAATATTCTTGTTTGACAAATGAAAACTCATGAATCATTTGTAATTATTTGTCCTAGTTACAATGGTCACCTTGACTGATAGAGATCTGAAAAGGGTTTTAACACTTCTACACTCTACCTATAACTAATTAAAGCTAAACTCCAGCTTTTGATACACTTTATATAGTTCATTTGGGCCAAGCTGGCTAAAGCAAATTATGTTCCTCACCAGGGCTGGTGCAAGGATCTTTGACACCCAAACATACAGTGACCCCCCTTACATGAAACATACAGTGACCCCCCCTTACATGAAACATACAGTGACCCCCCTTACCTGATACATACACTGACCCCCCTTACATGAAACATACAGTGACCCCCCTTACATGACACATACAGTGACCCCCCCTTACATGACACATACAGTGACCCCCCCTTACATGACACATACAGTGACCCCCCTTACATGAAACATACAGTGACCCCCCTTACATGAAACATACAGTGACCCCCCTTACATGAAACATACACTGACCCCCCCTTACATGAAACATACACTGACCCCCCCCTTACATGAAACATACAGTGACCCCCCTTACCTGACACATACAGTGACCCCCCTTACATGAAACATACACTGACCCCCCTTACATGAAACATACAGTGACCCCCCTTACATGAAACATACAGTGACCCCCCTTACATGAAACATACAGTGACCCCCTGACTCCTACTTCCTGCACTATTCAAACACACACCCATCCCCCTCCCCCTCACACAGCATGTAGATCGATCCGTCCTCCTCCTTACCTCTGCTCTTTGGTGCTTCGTCAGCCATCATCAGGGCTCTGCTCAGGGGCCAGGCCAGCGCCATCCATCCGCTCCACGGAGTCCCCGCCAGGGCCAGGCCAGCGGCGGGAGGTCAGTCAGCTACTCCTCTCAATGCTGCCAACTTCGTCAAAACCCCGCCCCTCCGCTGCACACACAAGACACACAGCGCCGCACCAGAGGGACAGGCTGGAGCAAAGGAGTCCCGGAGTGGCGCTGTGTGATTATACCTGTCTGAGGACTGAGATGTGACAGCGCAGCGGGGCGCTCTGCGCTACACATGGGGGGATTGGTGGCACCGTGGCGGCACACGGAATGGGGCCATCGATCAGGAGAGGAGAGCCTAGCTCACACAGGACAGAGGCTGTGGTTGCGCCCTAGGTGGTAGTGCGCCCCTAGGCGGCTGCCTACTTCGCCTAGTGGTAGCGCCGGCCCTGTTCCTCACTAACATGTGATGCCACTGGATGTGCTATATAAACTGTATGTAGCTGAGGTTGCATACAGCATACAGCACTGTGTTCCGGGTTCGATCCAAGACTTTCTGTCTCATACCCGGAACACATTAGAGTCTATCTAATTAGCACAGAGAAATCGATTTATTCTAGCAATGAATACAAAGCTTCCTCTGATTGCCTGAGTCAGAGGTTGTGACATTTCAGGCCACCTCTCAGTCAATCAGAGGAAGCTTTTCTTTCTCTGAATGGCTGAGCGCCGATCACATTCTCACATCAGACATCAGACTCTAATGTGTTACCAGTATGAAACTGGAAGTCTCCTCGGGAGACACTGTGGTGTATGCTGAATGTAGCCTTAGCTACATACGGTTAATACCGCACATCCAGAGGCCTCAAATGTTAGTGAGGGACATAGTTCCTTTGGGCCAGCTTGGCCCAAATTAACCATGTAAAGTGTATCAAAAGCTGGATTCAATGTTAAATATTTTGGGTTTAGATACACATTAAAGAGAGTACTTTAAAGGGGATTTCTAATTCTATATTGTTTCAAATTATACAAAATGTGTGATGTATATCCTGTCAATAAAATAAAGCTGTTTAGAGATATAGTATTAGATAAATTACATACTGAGAAGCTCACTCTATTATTCTATATAACCCATTCTAAAACAGTGAAGGTAATCCTTCAGTAGAAGAAGAGTTTTTTCTTCTTTTTTTTTTTGCACTCACATGCAAAAAAAGTAGACATTTACTACGAGGATACATTATCAGAAACTATACAGTTAATTAATCTATTTATGATTATTAGTGTGTCAACATAGGATTGGCTAAATTGTGTTGGACATGAGATCAAATTATACTTAAACTCCCTCTGAAATTCTCAGAACATCTATTTTCCTACTTTTGTGGGAGAATCTGAGCACTTTAGAGCATGTCATAAGAGCTGTTTGCATGTTCACTAAAAACTGATTTGTTATAGAAACAAAATATTGAACAAGAAGCCATTGGTGGCACTAATGTACAAAAGTGCCACGGTCCAAAATTTTCAATACAAATCAACAGAATTAGTTGGACCACAGTCAATGGACTTTATGGGCACCATCAGACATTATTGTGCATAAAATACAAAACTTTATTAATGCACAATAAAAATTTTCAGATTTAAAACACAGTAGCATTCTGAACCCTATATTGAATGGGATGTTGCCCCAGCTCATATATAACAATATAATAATCACAGACTGACAATCAGAACAATATACATAATAGAGGGCTCCACCACCCTTTCACATAAAGCTCAACATGTTTGCGTAGTTCCGCTTCGTCAGGAGCAAAAGGTGCAAAACTAGAAATGCTACCTAAAAAGAGTTAGGGCTTTTTCACACGGGTGGATCCCGTGATGATCCACCCCGTGAACATCCGCTTGCTCAGCGGGGATCGCTCCGTTGATCCCCGCTGAGCTGGCGGATGACTTGTCTGTCTCTGCACATTGTGCAGAAACGGACCGGTCAGATCGCCGCTTTCCTCTATGGGGGGATCAGATGAAAACAGACCGTCTGTCCGCTTTCATCCGATCCAATCCGCAGACGGATGGAAAAAGAGGATTGTCCTCCGTCATGCTAAATGGACCATAGCGGAGACTGATGTCATCGGATCCCATGGGGATACATGTATGTCCGTTTTTGATCCGAAAACGGATGGATGAAAAACGGACATACGGTCCGCCCGTGTGAAAGGGGCCTAAACAAGACGACTACTGTCCCGTGCCTCTTGTCTACTATCTCTGTTGTCTGTCGTGGCTCCAGAGGGGGGGGAAATTAAGCTTGTTCCACACTTGGGTATAAATAGATTGATTATGAAGGCTGCCATCTATATCTATAAATAGGTAGGTGGGTTCAAGGCTATGATATTATCAGGCTGATGTGCAAATATGGGTATCAAGGGTTTGTTAGTGTTTATGATGCCTCTTCTTTATATTAAACTATATACCTATTTGACGCTTGATGCAATGTGGGACACTGACCCTTCACCTACCCTTCTTCGTGTGTGACACACTTTATCTTTGCTACTATCTTTGGCAATGCTGTTGTATATGTAAGTGCAATGAAGTGATATAGGTTTGGCAATATTGTCATTAGTGGTGGTGGAGTATAGAAATCACATTATTATTATACATGCACTATTATGTGTTTTTGTTTTCTCTTTTTAGGTAGCATTTCTATATTTCTATTTAAAGCCCTCTATTATGTATATTGTTATGATTTCCAGTCTGTGATTATTATATTGTTATATATGAGAAAGCTACTGTGTTTTTAATCTGAATGGTTAAGATTTTATTGTCCATTAATAAAGTTTTGTATGCGATACACAATACTGTCTGGTGGTGCCCATAAAGTGCATGGACTGTGGTCCAACTACTTCTGTTGATTTTAAAAAAAAAAAACAGCTCACATAGATTTACTGTGGCAGGTTGGCAGCGCTGCGTGGATCGCCTTACCTGTACAGGGGCTCGCACAGTTGTGGGTCGGCATGCTCTCGCTCCCACTGCACGCTGCCAGTGTAAACAAGCAGATCCCCGTTTTGACAGAAGACATGACAGAGATCTACTGTTCCCAGTGATCAGGAACAGTGATCTCTGTCATGTCCCTGGTAGCCCATCCCCCGTACAGTTAGAACACACCTAGGGAGGACAGTGCCAGTGTCATTTTTACATTGATCAGTGCAGTTTTATAGCACTGATCAATGTAATACTGTCACTGGTCCCCAAAAAGTGTCATTTGGGGTCAGATTTGTCAACAGCAATGTCGCAGTCCTGCTAAAAATCACAGATCGCCACCATTATTGGTAAAAACAATAAAAAAATAAAAGTCCTTAACCACTTCCTTACTGGGCACATATACCCCCTTCCTGCCCAGGCGAAATTTCAGCTTTCAGCACTGTCACGCTTTGAATGACAATTGCGCAGTCGTGCGACGTGGCTCCCAAACAAAATTGACGTCCTTTTTTTCGCACAATTAGAGCTTTCTTTTGGTGGTATTTGATCACCTCGGCGGTTTTTATTTTTTGCGCTATAAACAAAAATAGAGCGACAATTTTGAAAAAAAAGCAATATTTCTTATGCCGCGTACACACGATCATTTTTCCCGTCGGGAAAAATTACATTTTTTTTTTTCGCCGAGAAAAACGATCGTCTGTGGGCTTTATGCCGTTTTTCTCGTTGAGAAAAACGGCAGGAAAAACAACGAGAAAAATTAGAACATGTTCTAAATTTTCTCATAGTTTTTTCCATCATTTTTTTCCGCGGCAGTTTTCCCATAGGGAGACACTGCCGCGGAGCCCACAGACGGTCGTTTTTCTCGAAAAAAAAGAAAAAAATGACGGGAAAAACGGTCGTGTGTAGGGGAAAATGCCGTTCCCTCGTTTTTCATTTAATTTCATGTCGTGATTCACGGCGGTGTTTTTACCGCCGTGAATCACGATCGTGTGTACGCGGCATTACACTTTGCTATAATAAATATCCCAATTTTTAATTTTTTTTTATATTTTTTTCCTCAGTTTAGGCCGATACGTATTCTTCTACATATTTTTGGTAAAAAAAAATCGCAATCAGCGTTTATTGATTGGTTTGCGCAAAAGTTATAGCGTTTACAAAATAGGGGGTAGTTTTATGGCATTTTTATAATTTTTTTTTTTTATTAGTAATGGCGGCGATCAGTGATTTTTTTTGTGACTGCGACATTATGGCGGACACATCGGACACTTTTGACACTAATTTGGGACCATTCACATTTATACAGCGAACAGTGCTATAAATATGCACTGATTACTGTATAAATGTGACTGGCAGGGAAGGGGTTAACACTAGGGGGCGAGGAAGGGGTTAAATGTGTTCCCTATTAGTGATTTTTACTGTGAGGGGAGGGGACTGACTGGGGAAGGTGACCGATCTGTGTCCCTATGTACAAGGGACACAGCATAGGTCCCCTCTCCCTGACAGGACATGGATCTCTGTGTTTACACACAGAGATCCATGTCCTTGTCTCTGTAACCGCCGATCGCGGGTGCCTGGCGGACATCGCGGCCGCCAGGCACGCGCATCGGCATTGCAGTGAAGCGCCGGGCACGTTCGCGTGCCGCCGGCGGCGCTTGCGCGCCCCCCAGTGGCCAAATAGAGGAGGCCGTATAATAACGGCCTCCCGGCATTTGACAACCACCTTGCGGCCGTATATTCTCGTACGGCGGGCGCGAGGTGGTTAAATCTTTCTTAAGCCCTGCACACACGATCAGTGTTACCGATGAAAACAGTCCGATGGACTTTTTTCATCGGACAAACCGATCGTGTATGGGCCCCATCGGTCTTTTTTCCAAAAAACAATAGCAAATTCCAATCGTCTGTGGGGAACTCCATCGGAGAAAAAACACACGCATGCTCAGAATCAAGTCGACGCATGCTCAGGAGCATTGAACTTAATTTTTCTCAGCTCGTCTGAGTGTTTTACGTTTGGGACGGTTGGATTTTCGACTGATGGTGTGTAGGTAAGACTGATGGAAGTCAGCTTCATCGGAAATCCGATGAAAAAATCCATTGGATTTTATTCCATCGGAAATCCGATCGTGTGTACTGGGCTTTATAGTTTATAGACGCGGTAACTTTTGCGCAAATCAATCAATATAAGCCTGTTGCAATTTTTTTTACTAAAAATATGTAGAAGAATGTATATATCAGCCTAAACTGATGAATAAATGTGTTTTTTATATATTTTTTTGGATATGTATTCTAGCAAAATTTTCGCTCTTTGTTTATAGTGAAAAAATAAAAACCACAGAGGTGATCAAATACCACCAAAAGAAAGCTCTCTTTGTGGGTAAAAAAGGACATCAATTTTGTTTCGGTACAGAGTCGCACAACCACGCAATTGTCAGTTAAAGCAATGCAGTGCCGTATCGCAAAAAATGGCCTGGCCATTAAGGGGGCAAATTCTTCTGGTCATTAAGTGATTAAAAATGCAAACATAACATACACAGCCAAAGTGCATGACAATAAAGGAATTTCAGAACATTTACGTGCCATATACAGCACACCATAATCAGAGAACAGTGGGTACTCGCAAGACACATACAGAAAAACATTACAGAGACATCTAACTTGATTCTAGAAATAGAGGTGTTTTCCCACATTTGGTAGGAAACACTGGGGAATTGCTCCAACAACACCCCTGATTACTATAGTGTAAAGATCAGCCCAATATTCTATCCCTTACTAAATCCCCGGGTGTACGACTTGGTACTGATAGCCAGTTATCCCACAACCTATCAAACCTGTGCAGACAGCCACGATGCTGGAATATAAATTTTTGACTGGCTCTCTATGGAGCCGGTTCACATATCTCTGCAGCGGGTCTGGTGCGGTGTGCCTTTTTTGGTGCGTTTCAGGTCCGATTTCAGCCCAAAATTCGGGCTTAATTCGGACCTGAAATGATGAACCAGCACACACCGAACCCCTGCTGAGCGCCGCATGTGGCGACAGTGTGAACCCGGCCTGAGAGTATATCCCATACTCAAGACCCATTCTTTATGAGTGGGGGCTTTATCACTCTTTCATTGTAACAGAGGAAGCCTACGGGCCTGAAACATGGCTCTGTTAATAGCCATTTTTGAAGTTTTATAAGTGGGAGCTCGTCAAAGATCCCCAGTATGCATCTGATGGGCTCAAGTGGTATTGCATCGTGAAAAACTGAGTTAATAGTACTAACCACTGCCTCCCAGTAACAATGTAGTTTGGGGCAGCACCATAGAAGCTGTATAAGATCCCCATTCATAGTGGTGCACTTAGCACACAGTGGACTTTGTAGGATACCCATGCAGTGTAGTTTTAAGGGTGTATAATGCGCAAAAAAGCACAATATACAGTTGGGAGAGTCTTTGCACCATGTTCAGTGAGCTATGTAGTATTGACTCAAGGACATTTTCCCACAGCTCATCATCTATCGGGCCCAAATCTTGCTCCCATTTCTCTTTGGCATTAAAAGGGTAATCTTCTAGGTAGGACGTCAATAGCATTTCATAGCAATTAGAAATAAACCCCTTGGTGTCTTGTACAAACACTGGTGTGGGGGACTGAGACCAGTCAGCCGATATACCCTGGGATTGGATGGCATGCCGAAGCTGGAGGTAGTAAAAGTGCATTGTGGAGGGGATGTAGAAGGCAGCTCATGAGTCCTCAAAGGAACGGAGCAATCCATTTGGAAAAATCTGCCTCAAATGAGTGATGCCCCATCGTGTCCACATCCCCGCACATGGCAGGTTCACTAATTTGGTATACATGGAAGTATGCCACAGCAGACTGTAGTCTGTGAATCCTGTAATGCATAGACTGCATAGACCGCACCTTTAACCAGATTTTTTGAATCAGAGAGTACGTGGCATACAACCTGTTAGAAGTATTAAAACATGAGGATTCTAAGCCCCCCAGGGACAATGAGCGTGTGAAATTAGTCCTAAGCAAGAATGCCCCGACCAGGTGATATACAGTATCTCACAAAAGTGAGTACACCCCTCACATTTTTGTAAATATTTTATTATATCTTTTCATGTGACAACACTGAACTCCTTAAAATAACTCAACACACAGCCATTAATGTCTAAACCGCTGGCAACAAAAGTGAGTACACCCCTAAGTGAAAAATGTACAAATTGGGCCAAAAGTGTCAATATTTTGTGTGGCCACCATTATTTTCCAGCACTGCCTTAACCCTTTTGGGCATGGAGTTCACCAGAGCTTCCCAGGTTTCCACTAGAGTCCTCTTCCACTCCTCCATGATAACATCACAGAGCTGGTGGATGTTAGAGACCTTGCGCTCCTCCACCTTCTGTTTGAGGATGCCCCACAAATGCTCAATAGAGTTTAGGTCTGGAGACATGCTTGGCCAGTCCATCACCCTTACCCTCAGCTTCTTTAGCAAGGCAGTGGTTATCTTGTAAGTGTGTGTTGGGGTTGTTATCATGTTGAAATACTGCCCTGTGGCCCAGTCTCCAAAGGGAGGGGATCATGCTCTGCTTCAGTATGTCACATGTCACAGTACATGTTGGCATTCATGGTTCCCTCAATGAACTGTAGCTCCCCAGTGCCGGCAGCACTCATGCAGCCCCAGACCGTGACATTCCTATCCACCAGGAGGAGCTTGTGACCAGACACGGAGCGAGTGTGTGCCGAGACACGATGGCCATCTTGTTGGCGGTACACGCTGTGGGAATAGTCAGCAAACAAGTTGTTTTTGGGACTATGTGAGTTTATGTCTAACTTTTTTAATAAAATAAGCTATTGAGGATTACTGCACCATGAGGCTTTATTCCTTTGTATTCCATGGCTTATGCATATGTGTGGAGCAAACATTAGGAGTATTGAGAATGGATTGTGGAGAGCTGATTGTCCATTTTCACCACGCCTGGCTTACCTATCGTGATATGTGGTGATTAAAGATAATTGTATCCAAGGCTCATCTGTAATAAGGGTCCACAGAGGAGGGTAAGAGGCAGTTTATTCTGGTGTTGGTGGCGGTTAACTCCTTTCTCTGCACGTTTTTAAGAATATCTACCCCATAATGTGTGGTTTATCCTGACTGAGGAATTTTTCTTCTGAGGACTATTTTCTTTGAGTGCTGCACCTTTCCTGTATTACTATTTTGATTGTTGTTCATCAATTTGTGCTGGCTGCTGAAGAGTTATTTACATATTTATGCACCTTTATCCATTGTTACTATCTGAGCATTGACAGGCTGACCCCCCCCCCCCCCACCCCTTCAACCTCAGCAGCAATGCTGGCAGCACTCATACATCTATTTCTCAAAGACAACCTCTGTATATGATGCTGAGCACGTACACTTAACTTCTTTGGTTGACCCTGGCGAGGCCTGTTCAAAGTGGAACCTGTTCTGTTAAACCACTATATGTTCATAGCCACCATGCTGCAGCTCAGTTTCAGGCTCTTGGCAATCTTCTTATAGCCTAGGTCATCTTTATGTAGAGCAACAATTCTTTTTTTCAGATCCTCAGAGAGTTCTTTGCCATGAGGTGGCATGTTGAACTTCCAGTGACCAGTATGAGAGAGTGAGAGCGATAACACCAAGTTTACCACACCTGCTGCCCATACACACCTGAGACCTTGTAACACTAACGAGTCACATGACACCGGGGAGGGAAAATGGCTAATTGGGCCCAATTTGGAGATTTTCACTTGTTGCCAGCGGTTTAGACATTAATGGCTGTGTGTTGAGTTATTTTGAGGGGGCAGCAAATGTACTCTGTTATACAAGCTGTACACTCACTACTTTACATTGTAGCAAAGTTTCATTTCTTCAGTGTTGTCACATAAAAAAAATATAATAAAATATTTACAAAAATGTGAGGGATGTACTCACTTTTGTGAGATACTGTAGTTATGCCGCCACGGGTTAGGCAAGGATTAGGCAACCCCCCCCCCCCTGGTCCTTGGGTAGTTCTGCTGATCTGTTGTTTTCATTGCAACACACTTCAAACTTTGGAAATGGATATCTGAGATTTGAACTGCATTACGCAAGAAATACCAAGCAGCTTTGAATTTGCCTGGGTGTCCTTGCACTCTAGGAATAGGTTTAACACAATCAATTACTGGATAACCTAGAAGACCAAACCCTTACTAGAAGTGTAATCCCAACTAAGAAGGATTTTGACCTTATAGGTAGAATTTGCTTACACGTTATAAACTCATATTATATATATTAATATTTCACAGTATTATTTATATACAATTCTAATAAAAAATAAATCTAAGACAATGTATTCTCATTAATCATTCAATACACCTTTCATACTTCCGACCTCAGGCCACTATCAACCCTATTTGGGCAGTCTCTCATGAAATCCTCAGACCTGATTTTTATATAGGTCTACGGTTGCTTGTGTTAGAGTAATAAATGGTGTATGGCATCTAAATTTTCAGACACTTTTGGTCCCATCTAGTCACCAACTCTGTTACAAACTCTGGAGTCCATCTGTACATTCCTTTACAACCTGGCAAGCCTTGGAGAGTGCAGAGATAGACTAAAATGGAAATCTTCCATTGCTGACATCCTTTGCCACTGTCATAAAACCAAATGGCAAAAAATGCAATAGAATCTGATGCTGTAACATGTGAAAACATTGGTCACAATAAGTCATGCCCTTTAGGAACATCCACATGACACACTTTACATTTTAGACTTTCTCTAGCCCACCTAAATTTGTTACCAGCATAAAAGGGCCACTTGATTGTGTTTGGCCCCCAGGCCCAAGGTTCACAGTCCTCTTGTGTTTTGACTCCTGGTTTGCATATCAATTTTGACTCTGCTTAACTGTCTGTCTGCATTTCTCTGCATAACCGTCAGCCTCTGTCACTCAACAGCTGTGAAATGGGATTGCCAGCAGTCAAGTCTAACCCCGCTTATAAGAGGAAATGAAACATGGTATAGATTCTAGACATGTGCATTCGTTATCGTCCGAATGCATTTTCATCCGAATTTTGGGGATTTTCGTGTTCGTTTTAACAAAACGATAACGAACGCGCAGAATCCGAAACTCGAAAGATCTGAAATAAAAAAATGCTTTATTTTCATATCCATTATATTTTTGTATGGTTGCAACAACAGTTCGATATACAGTAGATAGATAGAAGATTCGACATGACGGTGACAATAGCGATCTGTGTCTATCGAACCTGCGATCAAATGTGCCTAGCCTAACTCTATTAGTCCAAGATTATTCAACATAGAGAGAAAAGATTCAACATTATAGAGACAATAGTAAAAGAGCTGTAAGTGGTCGCTGCTGGAATGGGTGGGGGAAGTAAAATGATGATGACGAATGTTATTGGCTGATTGTAACCAAAGAGGAGGAGCAGTAAAATAGCTAGAATTTAAGAACACACGTACAGCCAACTTAATTTCACTTACGATTGCTAGCAGAGAGAGACACACTGAATCATTTCAGACAGTCAATCTTAGCAGGTCCGTTTGTTTGTTAACAGAGAACCTGAATTATTAACCACTTCAATACCATGCACTTATACACTGTCCTGCCCAAGCCAATTTTGAGCTTTCAGCGCTGTCGCAATTTGAATGACAATTGCGCGGTCATGCAACACTGTACCCAAACAATTTTTTTATCATTTTGTTCCTACAAATAGAGCTTTCTTTCGGTGGTATTTGATCGCCTCTGCGATTTTTATTTTTTGCACAACAAATAAAAAAAGAGCGAACATTTTGAAAAAAAACAAAGTTTTTCTTTGTTTCTGTAAAAAATTTTTGTAAATAAGTACCTTTTCTACTTCAATGACGGGCACTGATAAGGCGGCACTGACGGGCACTGATAAGGCGACACTGATGGGCACCGGTGAGGTGGCACCAATGAGGTGGCACTGATGAGGTGGCACTGATGGGCACTGATGATGGGCACTGATAGGCGGCACTGATGGGCACTGATAGGCGGCACTGATGGGCACTGATATGTGGCACTGGTATGCGGCACTGATGGGCACTCATAGGCGGCACTGATGGGCACTTATAGGCGGCACTGATGAGCGCTTATGGGTGGCACTGATAGGTGGCACAGATGGGCACTGATAGGTGGGCACTTATGGGCACAGATGGGCATGAATGGGCACTGATAGGTGGCACTGATGGACACTGGTAGGTGGCACTGTTGACACTTGTAGGTGGCACTGTTGAAACTGGTAGGTGGCATTGCTGGGCATTGCACATTGTGGTGTGCCAGTCAGTGCCCATTTGTGGGCACTGATTGGCATAATTTTTTTGAGAAATTTTACATGTGGATGGCCATGGGGTACTTACCTGGCCATCCACATGCTTTGGGGTTCCCTGGTGGTCCTGGGGGGCTTCCCTGGTGGTCCAATGTGGGTATCCGAGGGGGGGCTGCGTTGATAAACAATCAGCGCGAACCCCCCCTGTCAGGAGAGCCGCCAATCGTCTCTCCTCTAATCGCGTCTGTCAGACGCGAGTGAGGAAGAGCCGATCAACGGCTCTTCCTGTTTACATCCTGATCAGCCATGATTGGACACGGCTGATCACGTGGTAAAAAGCCTCAGCCGGAGGCTTTTTACCGAGATCAGTGTAGCGGTGTGTCAGACTGACACACCGCTCCACCGATCGCCGCGATGCGCGCCCCCCCCGGGCGTGCGGCGGCTGTTATCCTGCAGGACGTCATATGACGTCCAGTGTGGATAACACAACCACTTCCCGGACGTCAATATGCTATTGACTGGGCGGGAAGTGGTTAAGCAATAAACACAGCAGCAGAACAGATAGTGAAGCAAGCTATAGTTCAGCTTAGCTTTTTCATTTCATCTGCTATTAATCTGCTATTGTGTTATGCCTCGTACACACGATTAGTTTTTTCGACAAGAAAAGTGTCATGTGAGCTTTTTGTCAAGAATTCCGACCGTGTGTATGCTCCATCACACTTTTTTTGCGGGAATTCCTGCCAAGAAAAGACTGAGAGCAGGTTCTCTATTTTCGTGACAGGAAAAATTGCTATCGGGAATCGCGATCGTCTGTATGCAATTACGACGCGAAAAACAACACGCATGCTCAGAATCAAGCAGAAGAGCCGAACTGCCTATTGAACTTCATTGATCTCGGCTCGTCGTACGTGTTGTACGTCACTGCGTTCTTGACGTTCGGAATTTGAGACAAGATTTGTGTGACCGTGTGTATGCAACACAAGTTTGAGCCATTTTCCTTAGGAAAAAAAATCAGTTTTCCTGTCGGAAAAGCTGATCGTGTGTACAGGGCATAAGTGTTGAACTTGATACTGATACTAGTGTTGTTAGTGTTATGATAGCCTCAGAGGCTGTCCATGTTTTGGGGGGGATTTATTATTTATTATAGATTCTATATTATAGATTCTATATAGATTGTATATACCCTAATTTGTTACCTGTGTGCAGGTTCGCAGAGCGAACAGGAAGGAAGTTATATGCTTGAAATTTGATACAACGTAATTCCATTGGCTTTTGGGCTAGACCATTCAATATGAATAGAAACAAACAAGTATTGTATCATTCGATACGAACAAAAATATGTATAGTACTGTTCGACATGAAGATTCGACGAAGCAGCTAAAAACATACGATCGCCGCAAGCGGACATTTACGGTCAAATGTTCCGCCCATAGGCTATAGAATTATTCTAATGTTGTTTGACTAGTAATAATAATTGATAATTATAATTATTACTAGTCAAACAACATTAGAATTCTACTATAGCTTGTGGGCGGAGCATTCGACCAGAAAAGTATGATTTGGCCGTCGTACAGTATAGCTGCTTCGTTGAATCTTCTTAGAACTTCTGACAGACACCATAAGCCTTCAATTGACAGATTCAGCCTTAATTAATTCGGATTTTCATACGAATGCATTTTTTAGCAAAACAAAATAAATAAAAACTAATTCCGGGAGTAACTAAATAAATTTTTCTGGCGAAACCGAAATTCCAAAATAAAATATTTCAGTGTGTACATGTCTAGTAGATTCTGCTCCTGGGCTTAAGAAGGATTAAAGTGCATCTAAACTCAAGGACAAACATTTGATATGTATGGGTTACCAGTAATTAGATGTTGTGGTTGCATTAGCTTTTTCTTGAAGATTTGTTCCCTTAAAATTTCTTGGTGATCCTGCCAGTAATACTGTACTATATATATGAAGGATCAGGTTTGTTACCCTATAACTACAGCACCCCCCTCTTCTCATGTGCATAACATAGGAGGATGTGTTCTGTAGTTAATAGAGATAACTGGGAACAACTGATAAAAATGCAGTAGAAGCACAGAGCACAGTTATATGCTTAGTAGAGTTCTAGAAGAAGCAACAGGTATTTATTTGGACTTATCCAACAGATATAACAAAACTCTTTCAAGTGTCAGGATTATATATTAGGGTTGGGGTAAAGCATGCAGTTTTGTATTTAAGCAGTTCAGTAATTCCATACCCAAATGTCATCTGGGCACATCATTATTAGCATCAAATACATACTGACAGACAAAATTAGTGGTGCTGAAATTTCATGTGCCTAAAGTGATACTCTAATGGCTCCACACCAACATCATGTTAGCTCGTAGCTGGTTGCACAAAAAAGGTTTGCAGAATGTTGCCTTTGTGTGCAGTATCAACCTTTTCCAACACTCACAGGCACTCATTATGGACCTTTGTTAAACCCTACATGGCCAGATAGTCACATCTATTAGTGATATCTATTGAATTGCTTGCAGCTATCAAGTACTGTATGACCATAAAGGTTCAAATTCTAAGACAGCATACATGAGTCAGCTGGATGAATATGATTACCTACCTTTGACTTTTCCTTCATACATTCCTCTGTACTAATCAAAAATATAGCAAAAAGCGAATGTTGTTATAGGGTGACATTGATTTGTGTATCAGTGCCAATATCACACTTGTCAAGATAACAAATGTGTCAACACAGGATGTTTCTAAAGGAAAGGTTCACTTCTGCATACTCTATATATTTCCAGTATAAACAACAAATAAGGCCATTCACTTTTTATTCTTTCTCTTCTTAGTTTTGATTGACAGGGCAGGGATGGTTTAAAATGTCCTTTACGAAATATATGTTTTATTTCAATTGAACAGCAATGGTTGCTGTGTCATTCTCATGGCACAAAACAAACAAGCCACGCTTCAAACAAAAGACAACAGTATATTGTGACAGTGCATCATTAGAGGAAAAATGCATGGCATCAATGTAACGTTACGTGGAAAGGGTACATATTCAACTAATAAGGACTTGCAAACTCTAAACTTTCACCTTTCTGCCCCTGGGGTTCTATTTAAAGAAATGACTGTTGTGTGCCTATATATCAAATTTTTGTTTATTCGTCAGCTGAGATTTGAGAGTCACTTATGATCTGTTTCAAAGAGCATGGTGCAGGCTCGACAGCAATTACTGAAAGTCTGCAAAACATTTTGGTTTTACTGCCTTGGAAGTGAAATGTTTTGCAATAATATTGATTCAGACATAATACAGCATGTATGAGACTCAAAAAATAATGTTACCGAAAAAGTAAAGCGATGCCAGTTTATAAAGAAAGGAAGGTTTTTATTTACACTAAAATGTGTACTGGAACATTTAATCTGTATACAAAGATAAGCAAAATAGGATTTCATTGTACTTTTAGAGTGATAAAGCACTCACCTGTACAAGCCCAACTCCTGGATATTAGCAAAATCATAATTTTAGCATGAGGCTGGGTTCACACTTGTCCGACAAACGCTCCGACATTGGGAGCTCATGTCGCATGACGTGTGAAAGTCAATGTTTCCCTATGAGAGCCGTCTTAACTGGTCCGACACAAGTCGGTCCGACTTTGAAAATGCTCCCTGTACTACTTTGGTCCAACTTTGATCCTACTTCAGCCCATTGAATATCATTGAAGTAGGATCAAAGTAGGATACTTGTCCTAACCATCTGACTTTTGACATCCGACATGGTGATTACAGCTGCAGTAAAAGGAATTTATCTCACACTGGGATTGTTTTGATTGGTCAAAGGACAAGCCAGACTATCACAAAAATGGATCAAAATAGTATCCTGTTCATTTAAGTCGGATGGATGTAGGACCAATGTAGGACCGATGTAGGACTGATGTCGCAGAGAAAAGTAGGATGAAAGTCGTATGACTGTCGTGTAGTATCAGTGTGAACCCAGCCTTAACCATGAATAATGGCCCCTGAATTATTGCTCTCACTCTAGCATGCACAGAGTAGCAAAATTATCATTTTAATATGCAGGTAACCATAACATGCATTTTTATGTATGTTTTTGGAGGCAGGGGGACCATCAGGTGGGACATTAAGAGTCCAGGATACATTGTGATAGGGTTGCCCAAAAGGAGGGGAGGGTATCTTCCAGTATTTGTGGAAGTGATTGGGCTGTCCCAATCACTGCCACCAGGAAAGCCTATGGCCAATCTGTAAAGCAAACACACACACACTGTAGCCACCAGGAGTGTATGTAGGAACCTCTGCTGTCACCGACATAAGCCCTACATTGGTGACAGTGAAAGGGTAAAAGAACTTAGAATCAAATACATTATTTTAAAGTTTATACATTTTTAAACTGATGCTTTCTATCTGTTTTGCCATTTACAGTATCTCACAAAAGTGAGTACACCCCTTACGTTTTTGTAAATATTTTATTATATCTTTTCATGTGACAACACCAATGAAATGGCAATTTGCTACAATGTAAAGTAGGAAGTGTACAGTTTGTATAACAGTGTAAATTTGCTGTCCCCTCAAAATAACTCAACACACAGCCATTACTGTCTAAACCGCTGGCAACAAAAGTGAGTACACCCCTAAGTGAAAGTTTCCAAAATTGGGCCCAATTAGCCATTTTTTCTCCCCTGTGTCATGTGACTCATTAGTGTTACAAGGTCTCAGGTGTGAATGGGGAGCAGGTGTGTTAAATTTGGTGTTATCGCTCTCCCTCTCTCATACTGGTCACTGGAAGTTCAACAAGGCACCTCATGGCAAAGAACTCTGAGGATCTGAAAAAAAGAATTGTTGCTCTACATAAAGATGGCCTAGGCTATAAGAAGATTACCAAGACCCTGAAACTGAGCTGCAGCACAGTGGCCAAGACCATACAGCAGTTTAACAGGACAGGTTCCACTCAGAACAGGCCTTGCAATTGGTCGACCAAAGAAGTTGAGTGCATGTGCTCAGCGTCATATCAAGAGGTTGTCTTTGGGAAATAGACGCATGAGTGCTGCCAGCATTGCTGCGAGAGGTTGAAGGGGTGGGGGGTCAGCTTGTCAGTGCTCAGACCATACGCCGCACAATGCATCAAATTGGTCTGCATGGCTGTCGTCCCAGAAGGAAGCCTCTTCTAAAGATGATGCACAAGAAAGCCAGAGCATCAGTGGGGCATCCTCAAACAGAGGGTTGAGGAGCTCAAGGTCTCTAACATCTACCAGCTCCGTGATGTTATCATGGAGGAGTGAAAGAGGACTCCAGTGGCAACCTGTGAAGCTTTGGGGAACTCCATGCCCAAGAGAGTTAAGGCAGTGCTGGAAAATAATGGTGGCCACACAAAATATTGACACTTTGGGCCCAATTTGGACATTTTAACTTAGGGGTGTACTAACTTTTGTTGCTAGCAGTTTAGACATTAATCGCAGGGTGCAGCGGGAGAGGAGGAATTGGAAACCTTCTTTGGGAAAATAAATATACCGATTCTCACTGAAGTAGAGAAGGAGGGAATTGAGTCTCCGATAACCCTTGAAGAAATACAGCTAGCAGTCGCAGAGATGGCCAATCATAAATCGCCCGGACCCGACGGTCTCCCTATGGAAACTTATAAATATTACAGGAAAGTGTTGCAACCAGAATTTCTTAAAGTGTTGAATTGGGCAAGGGAGGAGGGGAAACTACCTAAATCAATGACAGAAGCAACAATTATAGTTCTGCATAAAGAAGGGAAAGACTCGTTAGAGACCACATCCTATAGACCTATTTCCCTCCTCTGTTCAGATGCTAAAATACTGGCCAAAATAATAATAATAACATCAAGATCAAACCGGGTTTATCCCCAGCAGATCAACTAGCATGAATATTAGGAGGGTATTCCTTAATCTACAAACACCAACACAGAATATGGGTACAAGAGCAGTTATGTCCTTAGATGTGGTTATGGCTTTTGGTAGCTTGGAGTGGGGGTATATCTGGCATGTTTTAGGAACATTTGGTTTCAGTCCATCATTTATTAGATGGATAAAAATTTTGTACAGTGATCACAGTGCAAAAATCTGAGTCAATAATGATTATTCAGGTAAGATTCAATTGGAGAGGGGCACAAGGAAGGGGTGCCCTTTGTCACTAGCAATGGAGCCATTGGTCATTGCAATAAGAGTGAATACAATAAGAGTGAATACAAAAATGGAGGGATTTGTGAGACCGATTTGTGAGGAGAGAATCGCACTCTACGCGGATGATGTTCTCCTCTTCCTTGGGGATACCGATCACTCACTCAAGCAGGAAATGAGTATCTTTAGAGAATTTGGGAGACTCTCAGGACTGGTTATAAATTGGGAGAAATCAGCTTTGATGCCAGTGGACTCTATTGTAAATCAAACTTTAGTGGAAACGCCCCAATTGGAAACAGTTGATATAATGAAATACCTGGGAATATATATAACATGTGACCCTAACAAATATATAAATAATAGTTCCCCTCCTGTCTAAATTTAAAAATAAAATCCAAATATGGCGGCGGCTCCCACTGTCAGTCGCAGGGAGATGCAATTTGATCAAAATGCTGTGGATGCCACAGTTATTATATGTATTGCATAATACGCCAATATGGATACATATATGGATGCAAGAAGTGGTTTAGGAAAACTGACACACTATTTAGAGAACTAATATGGAAAGGAGGTCAATCTAGGATAAGGCTACAGACCCTACAGTTATCAACAAGGGAGTGAGGTATGGCAGTGCCACATCCACGGTGCTACTTCTTGGCAGCACAATTGCAGCATATAGGAGTGAGATCAGAGTTAGGGGGATATATAAATGGGGGACTGATGTCACTAGGGGCACCCCATAAGATGGTGATGCAGGCTTTGGAGGCTAACTCATTTGTAAATAAATCCCCCACGGTCAAGATGGTAATAAAGGTATGGAAATCTGTGAAAGCAATAGAGGGACAAGAAGGAGAGACAGAATACGCACCCCTTTGGGACAATAGGAATCTTCAGAAGTTGGAGTCGGTGGGGAAAATCAAGGAATGGGAAGTAAAGGGGATAGTTAGGCTAGCCCAGTTGTATGAGGGAAGAACCCTAAAAACTTTCACTGCATTGAGAGAGGAATATGATATCCCTAAACATAAATTTTATAGATATCTTCAAATAAGACACGCTTTAATTGTTCAGTTTGACAGAATGGGACCAGCCTGGTGTAAAACTCCTATTCTACAGAGATTGGGTAATCAGAGTGGGACCGGGGGCCTTATCTCTGAAATCTATCCGCATATATGTAAAGGAAGTATTGAGGCTCCAGAACATCTTAAAAGTAACGGGATATGGGAGGAAGACCTGGGACCCATATCCGAGGGGCAATGGAAAAAGGTATTAGAGAGTGGACACCTGGTAACTGTTTCGCCAGCTCAGAAGTTTTCATTTTTAATGCTGCTACACAGGACATACTACACACCAAAAAGGCTGTTTAAGTTTGGGTGGAGAACAGATGCAAGGTGTCCTAGATGCCAGGGTACAGGGGATCTGATACATATGCTATGGAGGTGCCCAAAATTATATAGGTATTGGTCAGAGGTTCTTGATATCATAAACAGGACATATAATATAGCATTAGAAATGGACCCTAGAATGTATATCCTGGGACTAGGGGAAGGAACAAGCAGAGCAGCCAATATGACAAAAGCAGTGCTTAGATGTCTTTTTCATGCAAGAAAATTAATTGCGCAAAGATGGCAGGCAGAGAACCCCCCTTCAGTGAGAGACTGGGTTAATATTGTCACTGAAACAATATGGAAGGAGGAAGTAGTGTATACCAAGAGAAGGAATATAAGAGAGTTTGAAAAAGTGTGGAACCCGTGGTTGGAAAAAATGGGGAATCCCCTGTAAAATAGAAGAAGGTAGTAAGAAGAATGGTATAAGGAAAGTAAATGAAAATACATATACCGTATTTATCGGCGTATAACACGCACTTTTTCCCCCTTAAAATCAGGGGAAAATCGTGGGTGCGTGTTATACGCCGATACTCCACCGATTCCCCTGCTGAAACGAGCGAGAGGAGCGAGCGGAGCCGAAGCCGAAGTACACTCGGCTTTACTCGGCTCCTCTCGCAGTCCCACCCATCTCTGACTGCGCCGCTGACATAGAGAAAGCCGAGTGTACTTCGGCTAGTCTCGGCTCCTCTTGCAGTCCTGCCCCTGACTGTGAGCAGAGCCGAGTCTAGCCGAAGTACACTCGGCTTTCTCTGTCAGCGGCGCAGTCAGTGGAGATGGGCGGGACTGCGAGAGGAGCCGAGTCTAGCTGAAGTACACTCGGCCCCGCTCGCTCCTCTCCACAGAAATCGGAGCCAAATTTAAAAAACGCAGAGACTGACACTGCTGCAAAGGCACTGGGCAAGGCTGCAGATGGACAGATGGACACTGGGCAAGGCTGCAGATGGACAGATGGACACTGGGCAAGGCTGCAGATGGACAGATGGACACTGGGCAAGGCTGCAGATGGACAGATGGACACTGGGCAAGGCTGCAGATGGACAGATGGACACTGGGCAAGGCTGCAGATGGACAGATGGTCACTGGGCAAGGCTGCAGATGGACACTGGGCAAGGCTGCATGCTGCATTTAAATGTAAGTTTTTTTTTCCTTGAATTTCCCTCCTAAAAGTTTTTTTCCTTAAAATTCCCTCCTAAACTTGGGGTGCGTGTTATACGCCGGCGCGTGTTATACGCCGATAAATACGGTAATATTAAATAATGTGTAAAAAAAAAAAGAAAAAAAAGAAAATAGAGAAACCCAATATGAAAAAAAGTAAAGTGGGAGGGGGGAAGGAGGGAGGGATGAGGGTCAATAGAGTGAAAATCATACTGATATAATTTTGTCATTTTTAATTATGAAAAATAAATATGTATAAGTATGTACACTGTAAGTTTGAATATGAAAGAAAATCAATAAAGAGAATGTAAATGGTAGACATTAATGGCTGAGTATTGAGTTATTTTGAGGGGACAGAAAATTTACACTGTTATACAAGCTGTACGCTCACTACTTTACATTGTAACAAAGTGTAATTTCTTCAGTGTTGTCACATGAAAAGATTTAATAAAATATTTTCAAAAATGCGAGGGGTGCACTCACTTTTGTGAGATATGTACTGTATATAAAATCTTTATTGTACATTGTATATTGTTATTTATATATATATATATATTTATTTATATATCCATGACAATGGTGTCTACGGGTTGAGTTAAGAGTAAAGATCCATGTCTCCCAATGTCACACAGCTCTTCACTCTGTAGGGGTCTTTTTGCCCATTTGAATGATTCCTTACAGAACACCTGCTGTTTGTTAACCTCAAAATGCTGGTGGGCTGGAAAGATTCTGTTTTATTGGAAAGTACCAGGTAAAAAAAATAAGATTTCAGTGCTCATCTAATAAATAAGGGCTTCTGTTAACGTTATCTACTGCTTGTGCAGAATATGTAAATACTTTAAAGTGCATAGTCAGGACACAGGTTTACTTTAACCATAACCACTTGCCGACTAGGGATGAGCTTCGTGTTCGAGTCGAACATACGTTCGACTCGAACATCGGCTGTTCGAACGTTCGACAAAGATCGAACGATTTGGGCCGTTCGCGCCAAATTCGAGTGACGCGAACGGCCCACGATGCACTACGCCATCGCAGTATCATCCAGGCGCTGTGATTGGCCAAGCATGCACTGTGACCCCGCATGCTTGGCCAATCACAGCGCCGGCAGCGAGGAGAGCAATGATTGGCCACAGGCAGGATGCCTGTGGCCAATTATTCTTAAGCGGGTTTAGTACACGCCCCACACTATAAAAGGCCGCCAGCGCGGCAGCCTTGTGTAGTGTGTTCCGGAGCAGGGAAAGAGAAGCATAGGCAGGGACAGTGTCATTTTTTTTCCTTTACTAATCCTGGATTCCTTGTGTTTAGGGACAAATAAGGATAGGTAGGGAGAGTGTCAGTGTGTTATTCTGTGCTAAACCTTGTTTGTAGGGACAGAGAGGTACAGTGAGGGAAAGTGTCAGTGTGCTATTCTGTTCTAAACCAATCTTGCTGAACCATATTTGAAATCCTTGAGTTTAGGGACAGAGAGGTACAGTGAGGGAAAGTGTCAGTGTGCTATTCTGTGCTAAATCTTGTTTGTAGGGACAGAGTAGGACAGTGAGTGAAACTGACAGTGTGCTATTCTGTTCTAAACCAATCTTGCTGAACCATATTTGAAATCCTTGAGTTTAGGGACTGAGAGGTACAGTGAGGGAAAGTGTCAGTGTGCTATTCTGTGCTAAATCTTGTTTGTAGGGACAGAGTAGGACAGTGAGTGAAACTGACAGTGTGCTATTCTGTTCTAAACCAATCTTGCTGAACCATATTTGAAATCCTTGAGTTTAGGGACTGAGAGGTACAGTGAGGGAAAGTGTCAGTGTGCTATTCTGTGCTAAATCTTGTTTGTAGGGACAGAGTAGGACAGTGAGTGAAACTGACAGTGTGCTATTCTGTTCTAAACCAATCTTGCTGAACCATATTTGAAATCCTTGAGTTTAGGGACAGAGAGGTACAGTGAGGGAAAGTGTCAGTGTGCTATTCTGTGCTAAATCTTGTTTGTAGGGACAGAGTAGGACAGTGAGTGAAACTGACAGTGTGCTATTCTGTTCTAAACCAATCTTGCTGAACCATATTTGAAATCCTTGAGTTTAGGGACAGAGAAGGACACTCGTGGAAACTATCAGTGTGCTATTCTGTGCTAAATCTTGTTTGTAGGGACAGAGTAGGAAAGTGAGTGAAACTGACAGTGTGCTATTCTGTTCTAAACCAATCTTGCTGAACCATATTTGAAATCCTTGAGTTTAGGGACAGAGAGGTACAGTGAGGGAAAGTGTCAGTGTGCTATTCTGTGCTAAATCTTGTTTGTAGGGACAGAGTAGGACAGTGAGTGAAACTGACAGTGTGCTATTCTGTTCTAAACCAATCTTGCTGAACCATATTTGAAATCCTTGAGTTTAGGGACAGATAAGGACACTCGTGGAAACTCTCAGTGTGCTATTCTGTGCTAAATCTAGTTTGTAGGGACAGAGTAGGACAGTGAGTGAAACTGACAGTGTGCTATTCTGTTCTAAACCAATCTTGCTGAACCATATTTGAAATCCTTGAGTTTAGGGACAGAGAGGTACAGTGAGGGAAAGTGTCAGTGTGCTATTCTGTGCTAAATCTTGTTTGTAGGGACAGAGTAGGACAGTGAGTGAAACTGACAGTGTGCTATTCTGTTCTAAACCAATCTTGCTGAACCATATTTGAAATCCTTGAGTTTAGGGACAGAGAAGGACACTCGTGGAAACTATCAGTGTGCTATTCTGTGCTAAATCTTGTTTGTAGGGACAGAGTAGGACAGTGAGTGAAACTGACAGTGTGCTATTCTGTTCTAAACCAATCTTGCTGAACCATATTTGAAATCCTTGAGTTTAGGTACAGAGAAGGACACTCGTGGAAACTATCAGTGTGCTATTCTGTGCTAAATCTTGTTTGTAGGGACAGAGTAGGACAGTGAGTGAAACTGACAGTGTGCTATTCTGTTCTAAACCAATCTTGCTGAACCATATTTAAAAAACCTTGAGTTTAGGGACAGAGAGGTACAGTGAGGGAAAGTGTCAGTGTGCTATTATGGGCTAAATCTTGTTTGTAGGGACAGAGTAGGACAGTGAGTGAAACTGACAGTGTGCTATTCTGTTCTAAACCAATCTTGCTGAACCATATTTGAAATCCTTGAGTTTAGGGACAGAGAAGGACACTCGTGGAAACTCTCAGTGTGCTATTCTGTGCTAAATCTAGTTTGTAGGGACAGAGTAGGACAGTGAGTGAAACTGACAGTGTGCTATTCTGTTCTAAACCAATCTTGCTGAACCATATTTGAAATCCTTGAGTTTAGGGACAGAGAGGTACAGTGAGGGAAAGTGTCAGTGTGCTATTCTGTGCTAAATCTTGTTTGTAGGGACAGAGTAGGACAGTGAGTGAAACTGACAGTGTGCTATTCTGTTCTAAACCAATCTTGCTGAACCATATTTGAAATCCTTGAGTTTAGGGACAGAGAAGGACACTCGTGGAAACTATCAGTGTGCTATTCTGTGCTAAATCTTGTTTGTAGGGACAGAGTAGGACAGTGAGTGAAACTGACAGTGTGCTATTCTGTTCTAAACCAATCTTGCTGAACCATATTTGAAATCCTTGAGTTTAGGGACAGAGAAGGACACTCGTGGAAACTCTCAGTGTGCTATTCTGTGCTAAATCTAGTTTGTAGGGACAGAGTAGGACAGTGAGTGAAACTGACAGTGTGCTATTCTGTTCTAAACCAATCTTGCTGAACCATATTTGAAATCCTTGAGTTTAGGGACAGAGAAGGACACTCGTGGAAACTATCAGTGTGCTATTCTGTGCTAAATCTTGTTTGTAGGGACAGAGTAGGACAGTGAGTGAAACTGACAGTGTGCTATTCTGTTCTAAACCAATCTTGCTGAACCATATTTGAAATCCTTGAGTTTAGGGACAGAGAAGGACACTCGTGGAAACTATCAGTGTGCTATTCTGTGCTAAATCTTGTTTGTAGGGACAGAGTAGGACAGTGAGTGAAACTGACAGTGTGCTATTCTGTTCTAAACCAATCTTGCTGAACCATATTTGAAATCCTTGAGTTTAGGGACAGAGAGGTACAGTGAGGGAAAGTGTCAGTGTGCTATTCTGTGCTAAATCTTGTTTGTAGGGACAGAGTAGGACAGTGAGTGAAACTGACAGTGTGCTATTCTGTTCTAAACCAATCTTGCTGAACCATATTTGAAATCCTTGAGTTTAGGGACAGAGAAGGACACTCGTGGAAACTATCAGTGTGCTATTCTGTGCTAAATCTTGTTTGTAGGGACAGAGTAGGACAGTGAGTGAAACTGACAGTGTGCTATTCTGTTCTAAACCAATCTTGCTGAACCATATTTGAAATCCTTGAGTTTAGGGACAGAGAAGGACACTCGTGGAAACTCTCAGTGTGCTATTCTGTGCTAAATCTAGTTTGTAGGGACAGAGTAGGACAGTGAGTGAAACTGACAGTGTGCTATTCTGTTCTAAACCAATCTTGCTGAACCATATTTGAAATCCTTGAGTTTAGGGACAGAGAGGTACAGTGAGGGAAAGTGTCAGTGTGCTATTCTGTTCTAAACCAATCTTGCTGAACCATATTTGAAATCCTTGAGTTTAGGGACAGAGAAGGACACTCGTGGAAACTATCAGTGTGCTATTCTGTGCTAAATCTTGTTTGTAGGGACAGAGTAGGACAGTGAGTGAAACTGACAGTGTGCTATTCTGTGCTAAACCAATCTTGCTGAAGCATATTGCAAATCCTTGTGTTTAGGGACAGAGAAGGATAGGCAGGGGACAGTGTCAGTTTCATTGTTGCTAAGCCTCCTGCACAGTATACACCTGAAGGTAGCCCTTATTGCTGTTTTTCCCATCTCCCTGCAGGCCATCCATTAAAATGTCTGGAAGGCAAACAAGGAGAGGCAGACAGTCAGGAGGCAAAAAAAGAGGGCAAGCAGGCTCTGTGTCTGGGGGCAACAGTGCTGGTCGTGGACGCGGTGCATTGTCATCAGCACATGGCCATGGGACACGCTTGTCCTTCTTTTCGGCAGCTGGACATGTTGAGCCACATCATGCCGAAGACTTGGTAGAGTGGATGACCAAGCCCACCTCATCCTCCTCATCCTCTCTCACCCAGGCTCAGGGTACTGGCAAAGCAGCTGCCAAAGCGTCCTCTTCTCTGGTATCATTATCTTCATTAGTCAATCCTTCCCTAGACCCACCATGTCCTCCTCCTGAGGAGTCCCCCGAACTGTTTGAGCACAGTGTTGGGTACATGCTCCAGGAGGATGCCCAGCGTTTCGAAGGATCTGATGATGATACCCAGATAGAGAAAGGCAGTAGCGTGAGAGCAGAGAGAGGGGATGCTCAAGAAGGACACCAATCTGGCAGTCATGCTCCAGCAGCTGCAGCATACTGCCAGATTGGCTCCAGTGATGAGGAGGGAGGGGATGATGAGGTCACTGACTCCACGTGGGTGCCTAATAGGAGAGAGGAGGAGGAGGAGGATGAGGAGGAGGCACATCTCCAACGAGGCAGGATGCCCTTGGGTGGCCAGCGTATGGGCAGCACACCGACGGAATCACACTGCAGAGCTCCGCCTGTGCAGGGCGCTGCCTCTGCCCGTCATTCAAAAAGTTCTTTGGTGTGGGCCTTTTTTGAGGCGAGTGCATCAGATCGCACAGCTGCTGTTTGCAACATATGTCTCAAGCGTATATCGCGTGGCCAAAACATCAGCCGCTTGGGCACCACATGCTTGATCAGACATATGTTGACCTGCCATGCAGCTCGTTGGCAAGCCTACCTTAAAGACCCACACCAAAGAACAAAGCTGACCTCTTCTTGCACCGCATCAGCTGGGATCTCCAACCCCACTATACCTTCAGTCCTCTCTGAAACCTGCTCTGAGAGGAATGAAGGTGTAGAATTAGGTGTGTCACAGCCAAGTACTTGCGGGCACTCTGCTAGCAGTACACCGACGTCCGATTCTAGCAGGCAAATTTCCCTGCCCCAGCTGCTGGACCGTCGAAAGAAGTTCACTCCCAGCCATCCACATGCCCAGCGGTTGAATGCTAGCTTGGCTAAATTGCTGGCGCTTCAACTGCTGCCTTTTCAGTTGGTAGACTCGGCCCCCTTCCGTGAGTTTGTGCAATGTGCGGTTCCTCAGTGGCAGGTTCCCAAACGCCACTTTTTCTCACGGAAGGCTATTCCGGCTCTCTAGAGGCATGTGGAAGGCAATGTCTTGGCCTCGCTGGACAGGGCGGTCAGCGGTAAGGTGCATATTACCGCTGACTCATGGTCCAGCAGGCATGGACAGGGACGTTACCTTTCTTTCACGGCCCATTGGGTCACTCTTTTGGCAGCTGGGAAGGATGCAGGACAAGGTGCAGTAGTGTTGGAGGTTGTTCCACCGCCACGCCTCCAAAATGCTACTACTGGTTGTGACACACCTCTCTCCTCCACCCCCTCCTCTTCTTCTTCCTCCATGGCCTCTTCCTGTGGTTTGTCCTTGGAACCAGCGGTGCTCCGTAGGCGTACAAGGGGCTACGCAAGTACGCAGGCAAAAAGATGCCATGCCGTGCTTGCGCTGGTGTGTTTGGGAGACAGGAGCCACACTGGGGCAGAGGTCCTGTCTGCTCTGCAGGGGCAGGCCGAGAGGTGGTTGACGCCACGCCAGCTTAAGCCAGGAATGGTGGTTTGCGACAATGGCACCAACCTCCTCTCCGCCCACCGACAGGGACAACTGACCCATGTGCCCTGTATGGCTCACGTCCTTAACCTGGTGGTGCAGCGGTTCTTGGGCAGGTACCCGGGCTTACAGGATGTCCTGAGGCAGGCCAGGAAAGTCTGTGTTCATTTCCGCAGATCTTATAATGCCAGTGCTCGCCTGGCTGAGCTGCAAAAGGAGTTGAACCTGCCCAAGAACCGCCTTATATGTGACATGCCCACCAGGTGGAACTCAACGTTGGCCATGCTGCAGTGGCTGCACATGCAGCAGAGGGCCATCAATGAGTACCTGTGCGACTACGGCACCAGAACAGGGTCAGGGGAGCTATGGTTTTTTTCACCACGCCAGTGGGGCATGATCAGGGATGCATGCACTGTCCTGGCACCATTTGAGGAGGCCACGAGGATGGTGAGCAGTGACAGTGCATGCATCAGTGACACTGTACCTCTTGTCCACCTGTTGGAGCACACGCTGCGTGGAATAATGGACAGGGCACTTGAGGCAGAACAGAGGCAGGAAGAGGAGGACTTCCTTGCCTCTCAAGGCCCCCTTTACCCTGGCAGTGTTCCTTCTGTCCCACCCATCGCACAGGAAGAGGAGGAGGAGGAGGAGGAGGAGGAGGATTGTGTCAGCATGGAGGTGGAGGCTGGCACTCAGCATCATCAGCAGCAGTCTTTTAGGGATGATTTACAGTCCCAAGAAACCAGTGGACTTGTACGTGGCTGGGAGGAGGTGGCTGCGGATCATGTCGTCCTTAGTGACCCAGAGGACTCCGGACTGAATGCCTCAGCTAACCTACGCTGCATGGCCTCCCTGATCCTGCAAAGTCTGCGGAAGGATCCTCGTATTCTTCGGATCAAGGAGAGGGACCATTACTGGCTGGCCACTCTCCTTGATCCACGGTACAAGGGTAAGGTTGCGGACCTTATGTTACCGTCGCAGAGGGAGCAGAGGATGAGACAACTCCGGGAGGCCTTGCAGAAAGGTCTGCGCAACGCGTTCCCAGAGACTGGGAGGTTACAAACTCCTGGTCCTGGACAACGAGTTGCTGAGGCTTCGGGCAGTCAAAGAAGGAGCGGTGGGGAAGGTGGCCGTCTGACCGATGCGTTCAGACAATTCTTCAGGCCGCAAAGTATGATCGTTTCCAGCAACCATCGCCAGCGTCTGATATACATGGTGCAGGAATACCTAGGGGCAAGGTCAGACTTGGACACCTTCCCCACCGAAAATCCTCTGGCTTACTGGGTCTTGAGGATTGATCACTGGCCAGAGCTTGCACAGTATGCAATTGAGCTACTGGCCTGTCCTGCATCCAGCGTTCTTTCAGAACGCACATTCAGTGCTGCTGGAGGATTTGTCATGGATCACAGTGTGCGCCTGTCCACCGACTCGGTTGATCGACTGACTTTCATCAAGATGAACCAGTCTTGGATCACCACCAGCTACCACACACCTGATGCTGATATAACAGACTAATTGATTTTAAAATGTCACATCCCTTCAAGACTGATGCTGATGCTGAGTTCCTGTGCTGTTATGTTGACTAGCTATCCTCCTCCTCCTCCTCAATGATCCGATTAATGATGATAGCTTGGAAGATCATTTTGGTTTATGGGTGCCGCCACCAGTGGCTAAGGCCCAATTTTTCAGCCCCTGTTTAACAGGGGCGTGTAATTACAATTTTTGATGCAATACTTTGCAACAGGCCTCATTGCTGTGCTCCAAGTACAGTATCTGTGAGGGGTTGCAGTGTTGTGCCACCAGTGCCTAAGGCCCAATTTTTCAGCCCCTGTTCAACAGGGGCATGCAATTATAATTATTGATCTAATAATTCACAGCAGGGCCCATTGCTGCGCCCACCAAGAGTAACTGTCAGGCCTTACAGTGTTGTGTCAACACCACCACCACCGCCACCACCACCAAAGGCCCAATTTTTCAGCCCCTGTTCAACAGGGGCATGCAATTATAATTATTGATCTAATAATTCACAGCAGGGCCCATTGCTGCGCCCACCAAGAGTAACTGTCAGGCCTTACAGTGTTGTGTCAACACCACCACCACCACCACCACCACCACCAACACCAAAGGCCCAATTTTTCAGCCCCTGTTCAACAGGGGCATGCAATTATAATTATTGATCTAATAATTCACAGCAGGGCCCATTGCTGCGCCCACCAAGAGTAACTGTCAGGCCTTACAGTGTTGTGGCACCAGCACCACCATCAAAGGCCCAATTTTTACTACCACTGTTCAACAATTATATGTTATTAAAATTCCTGATATAATAGTTGACAGCAGGGCGTTCCAGCACCCACCAAGAGTAACTGTGAGTGCTTACAGTGTTGTGCCAACACCAACACCTAAGGGGCCAATTTCTGCAGAGTATATACGGCAGGTCCCTACTTTCAAACATCCAACTTACAAACGACTACTACTTGCAAACGGAAGAAGACAACAGGAAGTGAGAGGAAATCTACCCCTTGGAAGGAAAATTCTCTCCTGTAAGAATTAATATGGGAGAAAGGTGTCTCCTCTCTACTGATGCTTTATCACCAATCCTTGTTTCAATAAAAACACCACATTTCAAAATCAGTTGTCATTGGGACGCAAAGTGAGGTGAAATGTTCTGAACAGGGGCACAGACAGCAAAACAAATGTTACAGGGGTGATAACCCTTCCCTATGTTTTCCAAAAAGCTTAAAAATAGGTATTTGGGCTGGAGCTACACTTAAACAATGTAGCTGTTCAAAATTACAAACAGATTCAACATAAGAACAAACCTACAGTCCCTGTCTTGTATGCACCGCCTGTATACGGCTGTTCAGAGTATATAGGGCCTTTTTTATTTTGTGTGCGGGGTTCCCCTTAATATCCATACAAGACCCAAAGGGGCTGGTAATGGGCTGGGGTGGGGGGGGGGGTGATGGGGTAGCTATGCCATTTTTCTTAAAGATTTTCATCCATATTACCGGGACCAGACATTACATTAAAGCCGCAAGCAGTTTTAAATGGCTTTTTTTTCCTTTAGAAATGTAATTTTGTGCAGGGACAGTTCTAAACACGGGAAACACGTGGCACTTCACAGGCATACTTTAGATACCCCCCAGGTACAATATTTAAAGGAATATTTGACTTTTTTTTTCACTTTATGCATCATTAAAATGACTGCTCCCGGAAAACGTCAGTTTTTAAAACTTATTTTTGCATTGATACATGTCCCCTGGTGCAGAACCCGGGTTCCCAAACTCTGTTTAGGACAATAACATGGATAATAGTCGTTATAATTAGCACTTTAGAATCCGAACGTTCGCATCCATTGTATTTAATAGGGTTCTAATGTTCGTGCGAACTTTCGGTCCGTTTGCGGGTTCTGGTGCGAACCGAACCCGGGGGTGTTCGGCTCATCACTATTGCCGACCAGCTCATGCAGATATACTGCGGCAGATCGGCTCTCCTTCGGGAACCAATGTACCTGTACATCGGTTCATGCAAGGAGGATAGCAGGAGTGCGTGATGTCCGCCGGCGATCCGTGATCGCTGTGTACAGAGGCATATTTGGGAACTGCCTATGTAAACAAGGCGATTCCCTGTTCTGCTTAACCACTTAAGCCCCGGACCATTTGGTAGCTAAAGGACCAGAGGTGAATTCAGAATTTTGCACTGCGCTGCTTTAACTGTAAATTGTGCGAACATGCAATGTTGTACCCAAACGAAATTTGCGTCCTTTTCTTCCCACAAATAGAGCTTTCTTTTAATGGTATTTGATTGCCTCTGTGATTTTTATTTTTTGCGATATAAACGGAAAAAGACCGAAAATTTTGAAAAAAAAATGATATTTTCTACTTTTTGTTATAAGAAAAATCGAATAAACTCAATTTTAGTCATACATTTAGGCCAAAATGTATTCAGCCACATGTCTTTAGTAAAAAAAATGTCAATAAGCGTATATTTATTGGTTTGCGCAAAAGTTATAGCGTTTACAAACTAGGGTACATTTTCTGGAATTTACACAGCTTTAAATTTATGACTGCCTATCTCATTTCTTGAGGTGCTAAAATGGCAGGGCAGTACAAAACCCCCCCAAATGACCCCATTTTAGAAAGTAGATACCCCAAGGAAATTGCTGAGAGGCATGTTGAGCCCATTGAATATTTTTTTTTGTCCCAAGTGATTGAATAATGACAAAAAAAAATAAAAAATTACAAAAAGTTGTCACTAAATGATATATTGCTCACACATGCCATGGTCATATGTGGAATTGCACCCCAAAATAAATTTTGCTGCTTCTCCTGAGTACGGGGATACCACATGTGTGGGACTTTTTAGGAGCCTAGCCACGTACGGGACCCCGGAAACCAAGCACCGCCTTCAGGATTTCTAAGGGCGCAAATTTTTGATTTCACTCCTCACTACCTATCACAGTTTTGAAGGCCATAAAATGCCAAAATAGCACAAAACCCCCCCAAATGACCCCATTTTAGAAAGTAGACACCCCAAGGAAATTGCTGAGAGGCCTGTTGAGCCCATTGAATATTTTTTTTTTTGTCCCAAGTGATTGAATAATGACAAAAAAAAATAAAAATTACAAAAAGTTGTCACTAAATGATATATTGCTCACACATGCCATGGTTATATGTGGAATTGCACCCCAAAGAAATTTTGCTGCTTCTCCTGAGTACGGGGATACCACATGTGTGGGACTTTTTAGGAGCCTAGCCGTGTACGGGACCCCGAAAACCAATCACCGCGTTCAGGATTTCTAGGCACAAATTTTTGATTTGACTCCTCACTACCTATCACAGTTTCGAAGGCCATAAAATGCCAAAATAGCACAAAATCCCCCCAAATGACCCCATTTTGGAAAGTAGACACCCCAAGCTGTTTGCTGAGAGGCATGGTGAGTATTTTACAGCTCTCATTTGTTTTTGAAAATGAAGAAAGAACATTTTTTTTTTTTTTACTTTTTTTTTTCAATTTTCAAAACTTTGTGACAAAAAGCGAGATCTGCAAAATACTCACAATACCTCTCAGCAAATAGCTTGGGGTGTCTACTTTCCAAAATGGGGTCATTTGGGGGGGGTTTGTGCCATCTGGGCATTCCATGGCCTCCGAAACTGTGATAGGCAGTGAGAAGTGAAATCAAAAATTTACACCCTTAGAAAGCCTGAAGGCGGTGATTGGTTTTTGGGGTCCCGTACGCGGCTAGGCTCCCAAAAAGTCTCACACATGTGGTATCCCCGTACTCAGGAGAAGCAACAGAATGTATTTTGGGGTGTAATTCCACATATGCCCATGGCATGTTTGAGCAATATATCATTTAGTGACAACTTTGTGCAAAAAAAAAAAAAATTGTCGTTTTTCCGCAACTTGTGTCAACATATAAAATATTCCATGGACTCGACATGCCTCTCAGTATATAGCTTGGGGTGTCTACTTTCCAAAATGGGGTCATTTGGGGGGGTTTTGAACTGTTCTGGCATTTTATACACAACATTAGGAAGCTTACATTCACTCTTCTAACCACTTGAAGACAAAGCCCTTTTTGACACTTTTTGTTTACATGAAAACATATTTTTTTTTGCAAGAAAATTATGTTGAACCCCCAAACATTATATATATTTTTAAAGCAAAGGCCCTACAGAATAAAATGGTGGGTGTTGCATTTTTTTTTCTACACAGTATTTGCGCAGCGATTTTTCAAACGCATTTTTTGGGGAAAAAATACACTTCTTTTAATTTTAATGCACTAAAACACACTATATTGCCCAAATGTTTGATGAAATAAAAAATATGATCTTAGGCCGAGTACATAGATACCAAACACGACATGCTTTAATATTTCGCACAAACGCGCATTGGCGACAAACTACATACATTTTTAAAAGCCTTTAAAAGCCTTTACAGGTTACCCCGTTAGATTTACAGAGGAGGTCTACTGCTAAAATTACTGCCCTCGATCTGACCTTCGCGGTGATACCTCACATGCATGGTGCAATTGCTGTTTACATATGACGCCAGACCGACGCTTGCGTTCGCCATTGGGCAAGAGCAGGGCAGGACAGGGGTGCTTTTTTTTTTTTTTTATTATTAATTTTGCTTTTTTATTTTATTTTTAAATTGTTCCTTCCATATTTATTTATTTTTTTTATCATTTTTATTGTTATCTCAGGGAATGTAAATATCTCCTATGATAGCAATAGGTAGTGACATGTACTCTTTTTTTGAAAAAACTGGGGTCTAGACCCTAGATATTTCCTCTGCCCTCAAAGCATCTGACCACACCAAGATCGGTGTGATAAAATGCTTTCCCAATTTCCCAATGGCGCTTTTTATATCCGGGGGGGGGGGACATTCCATCCCACTGCTTGTAAAAGCAGTCCAGAGGCTAATTAGCCACTAGGATTGCTTTTACATGAAAGCCGGCCGCTGGCTGAAAAGAATGATACCAAGATGATACCTAAACCCGCAGGCATCAATCTGGTATAACCAATCAAATTCCAGCAACATACCAGTACATTGCTGGTCCTTGTTGGACATGTATTGTAATCTTTTTTTTTCTTGCAGCCAGGTGGCTGAACGAAAAAAGAGATTGATCGGTGGGTATGCCCACCATTAGAATACCGCCCTTCATCCACCCACTTCTAATGATGGGCATACATGCACCATTTATATATGCCGAAGCATGGGGGCAACCTCCCGCAAAAAAGTTATGCCGCACACACATGGTCGGACTTTTCCACGGGCAAGCCTCCGTCGGAATTTCGATCGTATGTACGCGGCATTAGGAGCAAAATCACTCCTCCGCCCCTGCTGCCCCAATGCTTCGGCATATTTGCTTTTTTTTTTAACTGTGGTGGTGAAATCACCTCCTACAGCACTGGAGTCGCAGGGATCAGGCCTGTCTCTGCGAACGCTGCAGTTATGTTTGTTGTGTTTTGTAAGTGACAGTGATCGATTGATACTGCACTTGGGTGGCCTGGGCTGGACGGAGGGGCAAAACGCAGGTGCTAGCAGGTATCTGGGCTGATCCCGCTAACACTGCGTTTTTGGGAACCCTAAACTGCTGGGGACGCTAGTATAGATCTGATCAGATCAGATATTGATCTGTTCAGATACTATACCACTAAGGGAGGTGTATGCTTCACGCGTGGGTGTTAGCGTTACTGGCACTAACCTGACGCTGCCTGGGGTGTGACGCAGACCCTCTAACGCTAAAACCTAATTGATATCACCCGCCGGGCGATCAGGGGGTTAAACCTTTATTGGGTTATATACGGCGGGTGCCCTGACACTATAAAAAGCAAACTAACTAACCAGCGTCACCCGTAACACTTATATGATGATCACTGGTGAAAGGGTTAACTAAGGGCAATTAGGGGGTTAAAACCTTTATTAGATAATATATGGGGGTACCTGACGCTATAAAAACCTGCGGCGAACCTAAAAAAAATTACTGGCTACCGATCTGCATCACCGACGCTAAGACAGCGATCAGAAAAATGATCGCTTAGCGACAGTGGTGATAGGGGGTGAAAGGGTTACCTGGGGGGCGATCAAGGGGGTTAAACCTTTATTAGATAATTTATGGGGGTACCTGACGCTATAAAAACCTGCGGCGGACCTAAAAAAAATTACTGGCTACCGATCTGCATCACCGACGCTAAGACAGCGATCAGAAAAATGATCGCTTAGCGACAGTGGTGATAGGGGGTGAAAGGGTTACCTGGGGGGCGATCAAGGGGGTTAAACCTTTATTAGATAATTTATGGGGGTACCTGACGCTATAAAAACCTGCGGCGAACCTAAAAAAAAAATACTGGCTACTGATCTGCATCACCGACGCTAAGACAGCGATCAGAAAAATTATCGCTTAGCGACAGTGGTGATAGGGGGTGAAAGGGTTACCTGGGGGGCGATCAAGGGGGTTAAACCTTTATTAGATAATTTATGGGGGTACCTGATGCTATAAAAACCTGCGGCGAACCTAAAAGAAATTACTGGCTACCGATCTGCATCACCGACGCTAAGACAGCGATCAGAAAAATTATCGCTTAGCGACAGTGGTGATAGGGGGTGAAAGGGTTACCTGGGGGGCGATCAAGGGGGTTAAACCTTTATTAGATAATTTATAGGGGTACCCGACGCTATAAAAACCTGCGGCGAACCTAAAAAAAAATACTGGCTACCGATCTGCATCACCGACGCTAAGACATCGATCAGAAAAATGATCGCTTAGCGACAGTGGTGATAGGGGGTGAAAGGGTTACCTGGGGGGCGATCAAGGGGGTTAAACCTTAATTAGATAATTTATGGGGGTACCTGACGCTATAAAAACCTGCGGCGAACCTAAAAAAAAATACTGGCTACCGATCTGCATCACCGACGCTAAGACATCGATCAGAAAAATTATCGCTTAGCGACGGCGGTGCTAGGGGGTGAAAGGGTTATCTGGGGGGTGATCAAGGGGTTAAACCTTTATTAGGGGGGGTTAGGGGGCTACACTGGACCTAAAACTAAATGTAGTGACACTTTTACAGTCACAAATGTCACTGATTGCAGTGATCAGTAAATAAATGGTCACTGCAATCAGTGACACTGTGACTGGGGGCTGGGGGGTGATCTGGGGGGCCTGGGGGGGGCGATTTATGTGCCTATGTGTGCTGGTGTTAGTGTAGTGTTTGTGCACTAACCTTGATGTCTTCTCTTGTACGACGCTCGGTATATGTGAGCGCCGCACAGGAGATGACATCACTTCCTCCTGCTTTCTCTGTCTGTGTGTACATTCGACAGACAGAGGGGGCATTCTCATTCGCCGGGAGCGATCGCGGGGGGGTGGCCGGAATCGAACGGCCGTCCCCTCATGTCGGATCGCTCCCCAACGAATTCCGACCGCTCACTGTACAGAAGGGGGTCCGATCGGACCCCCTAACTGTACAAAGGCAATCACGTACACTCTACATGATTGTGCCTGTCGGTGCCATTGTGCCGACGTATATATACAGTGAGCGGTCGTTAAGTGGTTAATGACATGTCAGAGATCTTCTGTTCCCAGTGATCGGAAACAGTGATCTCGGTCATGTTCCAGTGAGCCCATCCACCCTACAGTTAGAAACAAACCCAGGGAACACAATTAACCCCTTGATCTCCCCCTAGTGTTAACCCCTTCCCTGCCAGTGTCATTTTTACATTGATCAGTGCATTTTTATAGAACTGATCAATGTAATAATGTCACTGGTCCCCAAAAAGTCGCCATTAATAGTAAAAACAATTAAAAAAAATAAAGTGCCTAAATCTATCCCGTAGTTTGTAGACGCAATAACTTTTGCGCAAACCAATCATTATATGCCTATTGATTTTTTTTTTTACCTGTGTGGAAGAATATATATTTGCTCAAACTGATGAATATATTTGTTTTTTTATATATTTTTTTGGATATGTATTATAGCAGACAGTAAAATTAAAAATAAAAATGTTGGTCTTTTTTTGTTTGTAGCGCAAAAAATTTAAACCGCAGAGGTGATCAAATACCACCAAAAACAAATATATATTTGTGGGTAAAAAAGGACGTCAATTTTGTTTGGGTACAGCGTTGCATGACCGTGCAATTGTCAGTTAAAATTACGCAGTGCCGTATCGCAAAAAATGGCATGATCATTAGGGGGCAAATCCTTCCGGGGCTGAAGTGACAAAGGGTATATTTCCTTTGCAATTTTACACTGATAGTGTTTATTGGGACAAGTCAGTAATGTGTTTTTCAGGTCTAATCAGTTTGCTTATTGATGTTTTAAATTAGGATAAAATGTATAATAGGAAAAGTGCCCACCTCATATCCAGACAGTTCCACCAATTAGATGGCTCTAGCAGGTGAAAAAGATTTTCACTTAACACAATGTTGACACATTTATTTGAAAAGCAAATTTCTGCTCTCTTTCAATACCAAATCTTTTTAATTTTTACATCATTTTTAGAGTCAAGATTCTCTATCTTTACATCATTTTTAGAGTCAAGATTCTCTATTCCTTAAGTATATCTTGCCAATTGCATAATGGACCAATGTTCATTCAGTGTCCTGGGGCTAGTCCAGTTAGCAGCAGCAGTGGAGCAGCCTAATGCCCTGTACACACGATAGGATTTTCCGTCAAAAAAAGTTGGATGTGAGCTTTTGGTCGGATATTCCGACCGTGTGTATGATCCATCCAACATTTTCTGTCAGAATTTCCACCAGCAAAAGATTGAGATCTGGCTCTCTATTTTTCAGACGGAAAAAGTTCTTGTCGGAAATTCCGCTCGTCTGTATGCAATTCCGACGCGCAAAAAAACACGCATTCTCAGAATCAAGCAGAAGAGCCGAACTGCCTATTGAACTTCATTGATCTCGGGTCGTCGTACGTCTTGTATGTCACCGCGATCTTGACGGTCGGAATTTCAGACAAGATTTGTGTGACCGTGTGTAGGCAACACAAGTTTGAGCCAACATTCCGTCAGAAAAAATCCACGTTTTTCTTGTCGGAATTTCCAATCATGTGTACGGGGCATCAGGCTGAAGCTGACATTGTAGTGGAAACGCAAGCTTTCTTTAAAAAGATCATCAAATGATCGGCAAAGATCTTCAGCTTACAATGTAGTTCCTGATAAAGAAAAAGTTAAATGAGCTTTTTGTGCTGTAGTATAACACACTTTCTTATTGATATGGAATTTGTACTGTGTGGTAAGGTTAACCCAGTCATCTGGGTAGAAGTGGTTACTAGTAGTGATGAGCCGAACACCCCCGGGTTCGGTTCGCACCAGAACCCGCGAACGGACCGAAAGTTCGTACGAACATTAGAACCCTATTAAATACAATGGATGCGAACGTTCGAATTCTAAAGTGCTAATTATAACGACTATTATGCATGTTATTGTCCTAAAAAGGTATTGGGAACCCGGGTTCTGCACCAGGGGACATGTATCAATGCAAAAAGAAGTTTTAAAAACGGTCGTTTTTCGGGAGCAGTCATTTTAATGATGCATAAAGTGAAAAAAAAAAGTCAAATATTCCTTTAAATATCGTACCTGGGGGGCAGGGATGAGCCGAACACCCCCCTGTTCGGTTCGCACCAGAACCTGCGAACAGACAAAATGTTCGTGTAAACTTTAGAACCCTATTAAATACAATGGACTCGAACGTTCGAAATCTAAAGTGTTAATTATAAAGGCTAATATGCAAGTTATTGTCCTAAAAAGTGTTTGGGGACCTGGGTCCTGCCCCAGGGGACATGTATCAATGCAAAAAGAAGTTTTAAAAACGGCCGTTTTTTCGGGAGCAGTGATTTTAATAATGCTTAAAATGAAAAAATAAAAGTGAAATATTCCTTTAAATTTCGTACCTGGGGGGTGTGTATGATATGCATGTAAAGTGGCGCATGTTTCCCGTGCTTAGAACTGTCCCTGCAAAAAATGTCATTTTTGAAAGAAAAAAAATGCATTTAAAACTGACTCGCGGCTATTAATGAATTGTCGGCTCCCGGCAATACATACAAAAGTCATTGAGAAAAAAAAAAAAAAAAAAGCGTGGGGGTTCCCCAGAATTCAATTACCAGGCCCTTCAGATCTGGCATGGATTTTAAGGGGAACTCCACCCCAAGTTTTAAAAAAAAATGGCGTGGAGTCCCCCTAAAAATCCATACCAGACCCCTTATCCGAGCATGCAACCTGGCCGGCCGCAGGGGAAAAGGGGGGATGAGAGAGCGGCCCCCCCTCCCTCCTGAACCGTACCAAGCCACATGCCCTCAACATGGGGAGGATGTCCCCATGTTGATGGGGACAAGGGCCTCATCCCCACAACCCTTGCCCGGTGGTTGTGGGGGTCTGCGGGCGGGGGGCTTATCGGAATCTGGAAGACCCCTTTAACAAAGGGGACCCCCAGATCCCGCCCCCCCCCTATGTGAATTGGTAACGGGTACATTGTACCCCTACCATTTCACGAAGAAAGCGTAAAAAAAATGTTTAAAAAAAACACACAAACACCTTGAAAAAGTCCTTTATTTAAAAAAATAAATAAATAAACATTCCAGCGGTGAAATCCAGTGTCCCGCGGCGATCCCGATGTCCAGCGCTGTCCTTCATTGGTTGTGCCTGAGCGGACCTGATGGGGAACTCCCTCTCAGTATTTTAAATGTATAGACCCGCCCCTTCTAATGTTCCCCATCAGGTCCGCTCAGCGGACGAGATGCAGAACATGAGAAGGGGCGGGTCTATACATGTATTACCAAAGTGAGAGCAGTTCCCCATCAGGTCCGCCCCCTCGGTATGTCAGACCCGCCTACGTCATTGGCTTGAGCGGGGAACTTCCTTCACTATGTAAATTTAAATTTACATAGTGAAGGAAGTTCCCCGCTCAAGCCAATGACGTAGGCGGGTCCGACATACCGAGGAGGCGGACCTGATGGGGAACTGCTCTCACTTTGGTAATACATGTATAGACCCGCCCCTTCTCATGTTCCGCATCTGGTCCGCTGAGCGGACCTGATGGGGAACTTTAGAAGGGGCGGGTCTATACATTTAAAATACTGAGAGGGAGTTCCCCATCAGGTCCGCTCAGGCACAACCAATGACGGACAGCGCTGGACATCGGGATCGCCGCGGGACACTGGATTTCACCGCTGGAATGGTTTTTTTTTTTTTTTTTTTAATAAAGGACTTTTTCAACGTGTTTGTGTGTTTTTTTAAACATTTTTTTACGCTTTCTTCGTGAAATGGTAGGGGTACAATGTACCCCTTACCAATTCACATAGGGGGGGGGCCGGGATCTGGGGGTCCTCTTTGTTAAAGGGGTCTTCCAGATTCCGATAAGCCCCCCGCCCGCAGACCCCCACAACCACCGGGCAAGGGTTGTGGGGATGAGGCCCTTGTCCCCATCAACATGGGGACATCCTCCCCATGTTGAGGGCATGTGGCTTGGTATGGTTCAGGAGGGAGGGGGGGCCGATCTCTCGTCCCCCCCTTTTCCCCTGCGGCCGGCCAGGTTGCGTGCTCGGATAAGGGGTCTGGTATGGATTTTTAGGGGGACTCCACGCCATTTTTTTTTTAATTTGGGGTGGAGTTCCCCTTAAAATCCATGCCAGATCTGAAGGGCCTGGAATGGATATTTGGGGGAACCCCACGTCAATTTTTTTTTTATTTGCGGCGGGGTTCCCCTTAATATCCATTCCAGACCTGAAGGGCCTGGTAATTGAATTCTGGGGAACCCCCACGCTTTTTTTTTTTTTTTTTATCAATGACTTTTGTATGTATTGCCGGGAGCCGACAATTCATTAATAGCCGCGAGTCAGTTTTAAATGCATTTTTTTCTTTCAAAAATGACACTTTTTGCAGGGACAGTTCTAAGCACGGGAAACATGCGCCACTTTACATGCATATCATACACACCCCCCAGGTACGAAATTTAAAGGAATATTTCACTTTTATTTTTTCATTTTAAGCATTATTAAAATCACTGCTCCCGAAAAAACGGCCGTTTTTAAAACTTCTTTTTGCATTGATACATGTCCCCTGGGGCAGGACCCGGGTCCCCAAACACTTTTTAGGACAATAACTTGCATATCAGCCTTTATAATTAGCACTTTAGATTTCTCCCATAGATTTTTCGAATTTGCCGCGAACACCCCAATTTGTTCGCTGTTCGGCGAACGGGCGAACAGGCAATGTTCGAGTCGAACATGAGTTTGACTCGAACTCGAAGCTCATCCTTACTGGGGGGTGTCTAAAGTATGCCTGTGAAGTGCCACGTGTTTCCCGTGTTTAGAACTGTCCCTGCACAAAAAGACCCCCTTTGGGTCTTGTATGGATATTAAGGGGAACACCGCACACAAAATAAAAAAGGCCCTATATACTCTGAACAGCCGTATACAGGCGGTGCATACAAGACAGGGACTGTAGGTTTGTTCTTATGTAGAATGTGTTTGTAATTTTGAACAGGTACATTGTTTAAGTGTAGCTCCAGCCCAAAAATCTATTTTTAAACTTTTTGGAAAACATAGGTAAGGGTTATCACCCCTGTAACATTTGTTTTGCTGTCTGTGCCCCTGTTCAGAACATTTCACCTCACTTTCCGTCCCAATGACAACTGTTTTTGAAATGTGGTGTTTTTCTTGAAACAAGGATTGGTGATAAAGCATCAGTACAGAGGAGACACCTTTCTCCCATATTAATTCTTACAGGAGAGAATTTTCCTTCCTAGGGGTAGATTTCCTCTCACTTCCTGTTGTCTTCTTCCGTTTGCAAGTAGGAGTCGTTTGTAAGTTGGATGTTTGAAAGTAGGGACCTGCCGTATATACTCTGCAGAAATAGGCCCCTTAGTTGTTGGTGTTGGCACAACACTGTAAGCACTCACAGTTACTCTTGGTTGGTGCTGGAACGCCCTGCTGTCAACTATTATATCAGGAATTGTAATTACATATAATTGTTGAACAGTGGTAGTAAAAATTGGGCCTTTGATGGTGGTGCTGGTGCCACAACACTGTAAGCCCTGACAGTTACTCTTGGTGGGTGCAGCAATGGGCCCTGCTGTGAATTATTAGATCAAGAATTGTAATTGCATGCCCCTGTTGAACAGGGGCTGAAAAATTGGGCCTTTCGTGGTGGTGGTGGTGGTGGTGGTGTTGCCACAACACTGTAAGCCCTCAGAGTTACTCTTGGTGGGTGCAGGAATGGGCCCTGCTGTGAATTATTAGATCAAGAATTGTAATTACATGCCCCTTTTGAACAGGGGCTGAAAAATTGGGCTTTTCGTGGTGGTGGTGGTGGTGGCGTTGCCACAATACTGTAAGCCCTCAGAGTTACTCTTGGTGGGTGCAGCAATGGACCCTGCTGTGAATTATTAGATCAAGAATTGTAATTACATGCCCCTGTTGAACAGGGGCTGAAAAATTGGGCCTTAGGCACTGGTGGCACAACACTACAACCCCTCACAGATACTGTACTTGGAGCACAGCAATGAGCCCTGTTGCAAAGTATTGCTTCAAAAATTGTAATGACACGCCCCTGTTAAACAGGGGCTGAAAAATTGGGCCTTAGGCACTGGTGGCACAACACTCCAACCCCTCACAGATACTGTACTTGGAGCACAGCAATGAGCCCTGTTGCAAAGTATTGCTTCAAAAATTGTAATGACACGCCCCTGTTAAACAGGGGCTGAAAAATTGGGCCTTAGGCACTGGTGGCACAACACTCCAACCCCTCACAGATACTGTACTTGGAGCACAGCAATGAGCCCTGTTGCAAAGTATTGCTTCAAAAATTGTAATTACACGCCCCTGTTAAACAGGGGCTGAAAAATTGGGCCTTAGCCACTGGTGGCGGCACCCATAAACAAAAATGATCTTCCAAGCTATCATCATCAATCGTATCATTGAGGACTCGGAGGAGGAGGATAGCCAGTCAACATAACAGCACAGGCACTCAGCATCAGCATCAGTCTTGAAGGGATGTGACATGTTAAAATCAATTAGTCTGTTATATCAGCATCAGGTGTGTGGTAGCTGGTGGTGATCCAAGACTGGTTCATCTTGATGAAAGTCAGTCGATCAACCGAGTCGGTGGACAGGCGCACCCTGTGATCCGTGACAAATCCTCCAGCAGCACTGAATGTGCGTTCCGAAAGAACGCTGGATGCAGGACAGGCCAGTAGCTCAATTGCATACTGTGCAAGCTCTGGCCAGTGATCCATCCTCAAGACCCAGTAAGCCAGAGGATTTTCGGTGGGGAAGGTGTCCAAGTCTGACCTTGCCCCTAGATATTCCTGCACCATGTTTATCAGACGCTGGCGATGGTTGCTGGAACCGATCATACTTTGGGGCTGCGGACTAAAGAATTGTCTGAACGCATCGGTCAGACGGCCACCTTCCCCACCGCTCCTTCTTTGACTGGCCGAAGCCTCAGCAACTCGTTGTCCAGGACCAGGAGTTTGTAACCTCCCAGTCTCTGGGAACGCGTTGCACAGACCTTTCTGCAAGGCCTCCCGGAGTTGTCTCATCCTCTGCTCCCTCTGCGACGGTAACATAAGGTCCGCAACCTTACCCTTGTACCGTGGATCAAGGAGAGTGGCCAGCCAGTAATGGTCCCTCTCCTTGATCCGAAGAATACGAGGATCCTTCCGCAGACTTTGCAGGATCAGGGAGGCCATGCAGCGTAGGTTTGCTGAGGCATTCGGTCCGGAGTCCTCTGGGTCACTAAGGACGACATGATCCGCAGCCACCTCCTCCCAGCCACGTACAAGTCCACTGGTTTCTTGGGACTGTAAATCATCCCTAAAAGACTGCTGCTGATGATGCTGAGTGCCAGCCTCCACCTCCATGCTGACACAATCCTCCTCCTCCTCCTCCTCCTCCTCTTCCTGTGCGATGGGTGGGACAGAAGGAACACTGTCTGGGTAAAGGGGGCCTTGAGAGGCAAGGAAGTCCTCCTCTTCCTGCCTCTGTTCTGCCTCAAGTGCCCTGTCCATTATTCCACGCAGCGTGTGCTCCAACAGGTGGACAAGAGGTACAGTGTCACTGATGCATGCACTGTCACTGCTCACCATCCTCGTGGCCTCCTCAAATGGTGCCAGGACAGTGCATGCATCCCTGATCATGCCCCACTGGCGTGGAGAAAAAAAAACAAGCTCCCCTGACCCTGTTCTGGTGCCGTAGTCGCACAGGTACTCATTGATGGCCCTCTGCTGCGTGTGCAGCCGCTGCAGCATGGCCAACGTTGAGTTCCACCTGGTGGGCATGTCACATATAAGGCGGTTCTTGGGCAGGTTCAAGTCCTTTTGCAGCTCAGCAAGGCGAGCACTGGCATTATAAGATCTGTGGAAATGCACACAGACTTTCCTGGCCTGCCTCAGGACATCCTGTAAGCCCGGGTACCTGCCCAAGAACCGCTGCACCACCAGGTTAAGGACGTGAGCCACACAGGGCACATGGGTCAGTTGTCCCTGTCGGAGGGCGGAGAGGAGGTTGGTGCCATTGTCGCAAACCACCATTCCTGGCTTAAGCTGGCGTGGCGTCAACCACCTCTCGGCCTGGCCCTGCAGAGCAGACAGGACCTCTGCCCCAGTGTGGCTTCTGTCCCCCAAACACACCAGCGCAAGCACGGCATGGCATCTTTTTGCCTGCGTACTTGCGTAGCCCCTTGAACGGCTACGGAGCACCGCTGGTTCAGAGGACAAAGCACAGGAAGAGGCCATGGAGGAAGAAGAAGAGGAGGGGGTGGAGGAGAGAGGTGTGTCACAACCAGTAGTAGCATTTTGGAGGCGTGGCGGTGGAACAACCTCCAACACTACTGCACCTTGTCCTGCATCCTTCCCAGCTGCCAAAAGAGTGACCCAATGGGCCGTGAAAGAAAGGTAACGTCCCTGTCCATGCCTGCTGGACCATGAGTCAGCGGTAATATGCACCTTACCGCTGACCGCCCTGTCCAGCGAGGCCAAGACATTGCCTTCCACATGCCGGTAGAGAGCCGGAATAGCCTTCCGTGAGAAAAAGTGGCGTTTGGGAACCTGCCACTGAGGAACCGCACATTGCACAAACTCACGGAAGGGGGCCGAGTCTACCAACTGAAAAGGCAGCAGTTGAAGCGCTAGCAATTTAGCCAAGCTAGCATTCAACCGCTGGGCATGTGGATGGCTGGGAGTGAACTTCTTTCGACGGTCCAGCAGCTGGGGCAGGGAAATTTGCCTGCTAGAATCGGACGTCGGTGTACTGCTAGCAGAGTGGCCGCAAGTACTTGGCTGTGACACACCTAATTCTACACCTTCATTCCTCTCAGTGCATGTTTCAGAGAGGACTGAAGTTATAGTGGGGTTGGAGATCCCAGCTGATGCGGTGCAAGGAGAGGTCCGCTTTGTTCTTTGGTGTGGGTCTTTGAGGTAGGCTTGCCAACGAGCTGCATGGCAGGTCAACATATGTCTGGTCAGGCATGTGGTACCCAAGCGGCTGATGTTTTGGCCACGCGATATACGCTTGAGACATATGTTGCAAACAGCAGCTGTGCGATCTGATGCACTAGCCTCAAAAAAGGCCCACACCAAAGAACTTTTTGAATGACGGGCAGAGGCAGCGCCCTGCACAGGCGGAGCTCTGCGGTGTGATTCCGTCGGTGTACTGCCCTTACGCTGGCCACCAAAGGGCATCCTGCCTCGTTGGAGATGTGCCTCCTCCTCATCCTCCTCCTCCTCCTCTCTCCTATTAGGCACCCACGTGGAGTCAGTGACCTCATCATCCCCTCCCTCCTCATCACTGGAGCCAATCTGGCAGTATGCCGCAGCTGCTGGAACATGACTGCCAGATTGGTGTCCTTCTTGAGCATCCCCTCTGTCTGCTCTCACGCTACTGCCTTCCTGTAGCTGGGTTTCATCATCAGACCCTTCGAAACGCTGGGCATCCTCCTGGAGCATGTACCTAACACTGTGCTCAAACAGTTCGGGGGACTCCTCAGGAGGAGGACATGGTGGGTCTAGGGAAGGAGTGACTGATGATGAGTCTGACATTGATACCAGGGAAGAGGACGCTTTGGCAGCTGCTTTGCCAGTACCCTGAGCCTGAGTGAGAGAGGATGAGGAGGAGGAGGAGGGCTTGGTCATCCACTCTACCAAGTCTTCGGCATGATGTGGCTCAACATGTCCAGCTGCCGAAAAGAAGGACAAGCGTGTCCCATGGCCATGTGCTGATGACAATGCACCGCGTCCACGACCAGCACTGTTGCCCCCAGACACAGAGCCTGCTTGCCCTCTTTTATTGCCTCCTGACTGTCTGCCTCTCCTTGTTTGCCTTCCAGACATTCTAATAGATGGCCTGCAGGGAGATGGGAAAAAAGCAATAAGGGCTACCTTCAGGTGTCCTTCTCTGTCCCTTTACTTAAGGATTTCTAAATATGGTTGAGGATGATTGCTTTCGCACAGAATAGCACAACGACAATTTCCCTGACTGTCCAAAAAACAAGGATTTCAAAGATGGTTGATGAGGAATGCTTTAGCACAGTATAGCACAAGAAGAATTTCCCTCACTGTCCTTCCCTGTCCCTACAAACAAGGATTAGCACAGTAAAACACACTGACACTCTCCCTACCTATAGTTTTCTGTCCCTATAAAAAATGTTTTTTTAAAGATGGTTGATGATCAATGCTTTAGCACAGTATAGCACAAGGAGAATTTCCCTCACTGTCCTTCCCTGTCCCTAGAAACAAGGATTAGCACAGTGAAAGAAACTGACACTCTCCCTACCTATAGTTTTCTGTCCCTAGAAAAAATGTTTTTTTAAAGATGGTTGATGATCAATGCTTTAGCACAGTATAGCACAAGGAGAATTTCCCTCACTGTCCTTCCCTGTCCCTAGAAACAAGGATTAGCACAGTGAAAGAAACTGACACTCTCCCTACCTATAGTTTTCTGTCCCTAGAAAAAATGTTTTTTTAAAGATGGTTGATGATCAATGCTTTAGCACAGTATAGCACAAGGAGAATTTCCCTCACTGTCCTTCCCTGTCCCTAGAAACAAGGATTAGCACAGTGAAAGAAACTGACACTCTCCCTACCTATAGTTTTCTGTCCCTAGAAAAAATGTTTTTTTAAAGATGGTTGATGATCAATGCTTTAGCACAGTATAGCACAAGGAGAATTTCCCTCACTGTCCTTCCCTGTCCCTAGAAACAAGGATTAGCACAGTGAAATAAACTGACACTCTCCCTACCTATAGTTTTCTGTCCCTAGAAAAAATGTTTTTTTAAAGATGGTTGATGATCAATGCTTTAGCACAGTATAGCACAAGGAGAATTTCCCTCACTGTCCTTCCCTGTCCCTAGAAACAAGGATTAGCACAGTGAAAGAAACTGACACTCTCCCTACCTATAGTTTTCTGTCCCTAGAAAAAATGTTTTTTTAAAGATGGTTGATGATCAATGCTTTAGCACAGTATAGCACAAGGAGAATTTCCCTCACTGTCCTTCCCTGTCCCTAGAAACAAGGATTAGCACAGTGAAAGAAACTGACACTCTCCCTACCTATAGTTTTCTGTCCCTAGAAAAAATGTTTTTTTAAAGATGGTTGATGATCAATGCTTTAGCACAGTATAGCACAAGGAGAATTTCCCTCACTGTCCTTCCCTGTCCCTAGAAACAAGGATTAGCACAGTGAAAGAAACTGACACTCTCCCTACCTATAGTTTTCTGTCCCTAGAAAAAATGTTTTTTTAAAGATGGTTGATGATCAATGCTTTAGCACAGTATAGCACAAGGAGAATTTCCCTCACTGTCCTTCCCTGTCCCTAGAAACAAGGATTAGCACAGTGAAAGAAACTGACACTCTCCCTACCTATAGTTTTCTGTCCCTAGAAAAAATGTTTTTTTAAAGATGGTTGATGATCAATGCTTTAGCACAGTATAGCACAAGGAGAATTTCCCTCACTGTCCTTCCCTGTCCCTAGAAACAAGGATTAGCACAGTGAAAGAAACTGACACTCTCCCTACCTATAGTTTTCTGTCCCTAGAAAAAATGTTTTTTTAAAGATGGTTGATGATCAATGCTTTAGCACAGTATAGCACAAGGAGAATTTCCCTCACTGTCCTTCCCTGTCCCTAGAAACAAGGATTAGCACAGTGAAAGAAACTGACACTCTCCCTACCTATAGTTTTCTGTCCCTAGAAAAAATGTTTTTTTAAAGATGGTTGATGATCAATGCTTTAGCACAGTATAGCACAAGGAGAATTTCCCTCACTGTCCTTCCCTGTCCCTAGAAACAAGGATTAGCACAGTGAAAGAAACTGACACTCTCCCTACCTATAGTTTTCTGTCCCTAGAAAAAATGTTTTTTTAAAGATGGTTGATGATCAATGCTTTAGCACACTATAGCACAAGGAGAATTTCCCTCACTGTCCTTCCCTGTCCCTAGAAACAAGGATTAGCACAGTGAAAGAAACTAACACTCTCCCTACCTATAGTTTTCTGTCCCTAGAAAAAATGTTTTTTTAAAGATGGTTGATGATCAATGCTTTAGCACAGTATAGCACAAGGAGAATTTCCCTCACTGTCCTTCCCTGTCCCTAGAAACAAGGATTAGCACAGTGAAAGAAACTGACACTCTCCCTACCTATAGTTTTCTGTCCCTAGAAAAAATGTTTTTTTAAAGATGGTTGATGATCAATGCTTTAGCACAGTATAGCACAAGGAGAATTTCCCTCACTGTCCTTCCCTGTCCCTAGAAATAAGGATTAGCACAGTAAAACACACTGACACTCTCCCTACCTATAGTTTTCTGTCCCTAGAAAAAATGTTTTTTTAAAGATGGTTGATGATCAATGCTTTAGCACACTATAGCACAAGGAGAATTTCCCTCACTGTCCTTCCCTGTCCCTAGAAACAAGGATTAGCACAGTAAAACACACTGACACTCTCCCTACCTATAGTTTTCTGTCCCTAGAAAAAATGTTTTTTTAAAGATGGTTGATGATCAATGCTTTAGCACAGTATAGCACAAGGAGAATTTCCCTCACTGTCCTTCCCTGTCCCTAGAAACAAGGATTAGCACAGTGAAAGAAACTGACACTCTCCCTACCTATAGTTTTCTGTCCCTAGAAAAAATGTTTTTTTAAAGATGGTTGATGATCAATGCTTTAGCACAGTATAGCACAAGGAGAATTTCCCTCACTGTCCTTCCCTGTCCCTAGAAACAAGGATTAGCACAGTGAAAGAAACTGACACTCTCCCTACCTATAGTTTTCTGTCCCTAGAAAAAATGTTTTTTTAAAGATGGTTGATGATCAATGCTTTAGCACACTATAGCACAAGGAGAATTTCCCTCACTGTCCTTCCCTGTCCCTAGAAATAAGGATTAGCACAGTAAAACACACTGACACTCTCCCTACCTATAGTTTTCTGTCCCTAGAAAAAATGTTTTTTTAAAGATGGTTGATGATCAATGCTTTAGCACACTATAGCACAAGGAGAATTTCCCTCACTGTCCTTCCCTGTCCCTAGAAACAAGGATTAGCACAGTAAAACACACTGACACTCTCCCTACCTATAGTTTTCTGTCCCTAGAAAAAATGTTTTTTTAAAGATGGTTGATGATCAATGCTTTAGCACACTATAGCACAAGGAGAATTTCCCTCACTGTCCTTCCCTGTCCCTAGAAACAAGGATTAGCACAGTAAAACACACTGACACTCTCCCTACCTATAGTTTTCTGTCCCTAGAAAAAATGTTTTTTTAAAGATGGTTGATGATCAATGCTTTAGCACACTATAGCACAAGGAGAATTTCCCTCACTGTCCTTCCCTGTCCCTAGAAACAAGGATTAGCACAGTAAAACACACTGACACTCTCCGTACCTATAGTTTTCTGTCCCTAGAAAAAATGATTTTTTAAAGATGGTTGATGATCAATGCTTTAGCACAGTATAGCACAAGGAGAATTTCCCTCACTGTCCTTCCCTGTCCCTAGAAACAAGGATTAGCACAGTAAAACAGACTGACACTCTCCCTACCTATCCTTCTCTTTCCCTAAACTAAAGGAATCCAGGTCAAGCAAGAAAAAAAAATGTCACTGTCCCTGCCTATGCTTCTCTTTCCCTGCTCCGGAACACACTACACTAGGCCGCTGTGCTGGCGGCCTTTTATAGTGTGGGGCGTGTACTAAACACCCTCAGCAATAATTGGCCACAGGCATCCTGCCTGTGGCCAATCATTGCTCTCCTCGCTGCCGGCGCTGTGATTGGCCAAGCATGCGGGGTCACAGTGCATGCTTGGCCAATCACAGCGCCTGGATGACACTGCGATGGCGTAGTGCATTGTGGGCCGTTCGCGTCACTCAAATTAGGCGCGAACGGCCCAAATCGTTCGATCTTCGTCGAACGATCGAACAGCCGATGTTCGAGTCGAACGTATGTTCGTCTCGAACACCGAGCTCATCCCTAGTTACTAGTCTCTGCCATTGACTGATTAGCAGATTTAAATGTGAGCCTCCAAGTTGACATTTGTACAACCAGCACAGATTAAAAACTGGGCAATTGCTGTGTAATGAGAAACCACACAGTTTAAACTGCTGCCAAAATCATAACGCCATGTGGTTCTTGACTACACTCACCTTTTTTGAACACCTTTATAAGTATAAGCAGCCATTGTCAAGTACCTTTAACCACTTGCTTACTGGGCACTTAAACCCCCTTCCTGCCCAGGCCAATTTTCAGCTTTCAGCGCTGTCACGTTTTGAATGACAATTGCGAGGTCGTACGATGTGGCTCCCAAACAAAATTGGCGTCCTTTTTTTCCCACAAATAGAGCTTTCTTTTTGTGGTATTTGATCATCTCTGCGGTTTTTATTTTTGCGCTATAAACAAAAAAAGAGCGACGATTTTGAAAAAAACACAATATTTTTTACTTTTTGCTATAATAAATATCCCAAATTTTTTTTTTATATTTTTTTCTCAGTTTAGATCGATACGTATTCTTCTACATATTTTTGGTCAAAAAAATCGCAATAAGCGTTTATTGATTGGTTTTCGCAAAAGTTATAGCGTCTACAACATAGGGCATAATTTTATAGCATTTTTATTAATAAATAATTTTTTACTAGTAATGGCGGCGATCAGCGATTTTTATTGTGACTGCGACATTATGGCGGACACATCGGACACTTTTGACACCATTTTGGGACCATTGTCATTTTTACAGCGATCAGTGCTATAAAAATGCACTGGTTACTGTAAAAATGACACTGGCAGTGAAGGGGTTAACACTAGGGGGCGAGGAAGGGGTTAAATGTGTGCCCTGGGAGTGATTACTACTGTGGAGGGAGGGGACTGACTGGGGTAGGTGACCGATCTGTGTCCCTATGTACAAGGGACACAGCATCGGTCTCCTCTCCCTGACAGGACGTATATCTCTGTGTTTACACACAGAGATCCACGTCCTTGTCTGTGTAACGGCCGATCGCGGATGCCTGGTGCCTTGCGCGCCCCCCAGTGGCCGGAGGAGCCGAGGTCGTATATTGCCTCCCGGATATCTAGAGCCACCTTGAGGCCGTCATTCGTCTATGGCCCGGGCTCCATCTAGTTAAATTCTCCTCTCATTTTTTATCAGATATTGTAAACAGTGTGTACAAATGGACTAAAGGAGGACTGTAAAATTACAGTCATAGTGACTGTTCATTTATTTATCTGATAAAAAAGATATTGTAGGTGAGTATGCTGATCTCCACCTTTTCGCTAACGCAAGGCGGGCGAAAAGGTGGAAGTCAGCATACTTACCTACAATAACGGACACTATCCGCATACTTAATGAGCACTTCAAACTGGAGTATGCATTTGCTAAATCCGAACTGTCCACCAAAGCTTTCTTCAAAACATGGGCTTTGTGGATTGCTGAACAGAGAAGCGAGCCCCTAGACTGACATAGTCCCAACAGATTTCCCCCTGCCCCATTTTCCCAGTTTTCCATATTCCCAATCAGGTCTACTTACCAATTACCTGATCCAGTAACAGTCATTACTACCCACAACTTAATATCTTGAGTTCTGTCAGCATAATTCACAATAGAAGGACGAATCATTATCCAATTTATTCAACTCATGGACATGATATCTTGCTCACTCCTGTTGACACCTAATGTTATGCTAAATACCAAGGTTAATTGCGATTTTGTTTATGTTTATATATTTTATTTTTTGTTTCTTATTTCCTTTTATTATGCTTTTTATACTCCTAGCTTGGTGCCCAGTTCCAGCTCACAGTTAGTACCCCGAGGGGTGGGCGGGGAAAGGACACCAAGACAATCTGACGCCACTAAATATTGTTCTAGTTAACAATCTATTAACATGTTATGTAAATCAAACCTAAGTAATGTTACAACTGTTTGAAGAAAACCTACTATGGACAATCAGATGTATGTCTTCCTTGAAATTCAATAAACTTTAAGTTTTAAAAAAAAAAAGATATTGTTGTTTTGGAACATCTCTTTTCTCCATCTGTGTCAAATAAATTTACAGAGAACTATCCCTGTGTTTTGGCCATGCATGGCAAGCAAGTGCTCTTTAATGTCCTCATACGTAGCAACACATACTTCTCTTTTTTTTTTACTTGAGCTTGAACACAGGTTTGAAATTGAGGGCTAGAGTTAAGAAGGCAATGGCCTTGATTCTTCATGCTGCAATATTCCTTAAAATTTGGTCAATAGTGCTTCAGGCATGCAAAACTGGCTTCTCATTTAGTATTATTGCATATAATGCCTTAATTGCTATTTAGTGCACCTTAAATGCAATATCAGCTTAATGAGTCAAAATCAATGTGTGCAATGAATTTTTTTCTATTTACATGATAATAATCATAGGCGTGCGCACAGAGTGTGGCGGGTGTGCCCAGATTCCCCCTACTGCCCTGGCTCCCCCCTCCTTCCATCTGCAGCACTACCAGCTTCCCTCCTTTCCTCTCCTGCCGGATGTTGCTGCCGGGATGTTTTAGGATGAGTGAGGGAAGGGGCTGGTAAATATGTATTTATCAGCCCCTTCCCTTTCTGAATGAACATAGTGAGTGATTGGTAGTGTGTGTTTGAGCTTTGGGGTGCATACCCTAATGCAATAGGCTGCACACACCTATGATAATAATATCAGGGACTGTCTCTTTTAAATGGGCACGTAGATAAGCTAGAATGACTATGCTCCATCTACCTCTGGCTGGATCTGGGATAGTTGGCTGAAGATTTTTTATTTATTTTTTGCTAAATACATGTCTGCACTCATATTATTTTGTTTGTGTCAGTACCAGACTTTCTGTTCTGATAGCTGGCCTGTACTTGGCCTTTCAGAAATAAATTGCTGTTTAATAAAACACAAAATGCTGTCTGCTTCGCATTTTTTTTTTCCAATTCATGCATCTGTATTCTCCATAAAGATAATAATATCTGTTTTTTATCAGAGCACTGGAAAATACACTGGAGTTTTAGGTTCAAAGATAATGCTCATAAGCCATCATTATGTACAGATGAGGTAGATGTTTCTTTCAGTAAAAAGCACATTTTAATTTGACTCAGTTAGTGCTGTATTCAAAAAAGGAAACGTATGAAAAAAAAAATCCTTGATAAAGCTTCTGCTTCTTTCCAGATGCTTTATTTATATTCTAGAAGCTAAAATGGGCTAAGGTGTATTACAACACGCCACATAATGTCATATTAATGGCTCATTAAAAATGATCTGTGTGATGTGGCTGCAGTTCTATGACAGGATATAGCAACAAGAGCAACATAATTGTTTTATTAGTTTAAAGCTTGTACTGTATGCCAGCTAAATTACAGCTCAAATACAATTTTCAACATATTAAATTCCTTGAACACTTGCAATCTCCTTTCATAAACTTTGCATAGGATTTGTATACATTAGTGAACCTTGTTGACGTTTTCTTGTATTATTGCATTGTCTCTAAATGATATAAGCAACCAGGATGCGACTTCATGTGAAGTAAAGAACAATTTATTTAAGGAGTTGTATAGTGATATTGTATATATTTATTATGGTCAGGATTTAAAAAAAAAAAAATATGAAAGGTTATAACAAGTTAACAAGTCATGTTATTACAACATATTGCATATTTATAATTTTCATTCTTCTTTTAGAGCCAACAGGTGCAGCTTTGATTTCCTTTTCATGTCTTTAGAGATTTCCCCCTTTGCTTCTTTGTGAAAGAATGTCTTGTTTACAAAACTCAGTAGCTAAAGTAAAATTTACACACACAAATGAATGATTCATCACAGTGACTTATTAAATGGTTTACACCAGGGATCTCCAGACTTCGGCCCTCCAGCTGTTGCAGAACTACACGTCCCATGAGGCATTGTAATACTCTGACATTCACAGACATGACTAGGCATGGTGGGAATTGTAGTTCCTGAACATCTGGAGGGTCATAGTATGAAGAGCTCTGGTTTACACCAAAGTTTCAGTCAAATGAACCAGTATCTGATGTTCTATCTCTTACTTATAGTACTATGGGATATTTATTTAAATTGTATCTATTTAATCTACAAATCGAATACATTTTCCCTTGCAATACAATTTTGGATTATCAATCTCTGGTTTGCCCAGGTACCCTTCACTAATTCACATAAATTATGTTTGTTTGCCAGAAAAATGCATGCAGAGTGTAGCAATTATATCATATGAAGAAGGCTGCTCCATCCTTGATACACTTGACAAAATATATCCCCCACTGAACTCTTGCAGCAATAGAAATAGAAGTAAAAAAAAAAAAACTTTTATTGAACAACAGGTTTAAAATTGGCTGGTCTAGACACTTCACGTCTTATACCATTCCTGCAATATACATATACTGCAGGGATACATGAAATTATTAAAATAAACTGCATATCTACCAAGTCAACCCAATGCATTTCAACTTATATAAAGACTTCATCAGGGGTCAAGGAAGTGGAAGCAATCCTACATACATCAAGAAAACAAAAGAAAATGCATAATGACATTTTTATTCAATTTTTCCGGATTGTACATGATTTTACTATTTCCATATGATATTCAAAGCAAGTATAATGCACTTATAAACATATGAACGTGACTGGATGTCCAGGCCGGCAGGTAATGGCCCTGATGAAGACTTTATATAAGTTGAAACGCATTGGGTTGACTTGGTGGATATGCAATTTATTTTAATAATTTCTTGTATCCCTGCAGTATATGTATATTGTAGGAATGGTATACGATCAGGACGTGAAGTGTCTAGACCAGCCAATTTAAAACCTGTTGTTCTATTGCTGCAATAAAGTCTCTTGGGAGATATATTTTGGCCAGAAATAAATGCATTCCCAGAAGGAAATCCTTGCATTTTTCTGAACCCTGGAATTTCCATCAGAATTATGTTTCCCTGGTGGTTTGTAGGTTTGGATGAACTATCTGAGTTCATATTGCCTCATCCTAACATTCCTATCTCTAGCAGGTATACACAAACATATTTGTTGAAACTTTGACTGGGTTATGCCCCATTTATAAAAGCTGTAGAATCCTGACTTTGCATACAGTGCCTTGAAAAAGTATTCATCCCCCTTGACATTTTCAACATGTCATGTTACAACCAAAAACTTAAATGTATTTTATTGGGATTTTATGTGATAGACCAAAACAAAGTGGCACATAATTGTGACGTGGAAGGAAAATGATAAATGGTTTTCAAAATGTTTTACAAATAAATATCTGAAAAGTGTATAAGGGATCCACAGCTTAGGTGGGAGAATCTGTCCATAGGACAGCTATTAGTCGTGCGCTCCACAAATCTGGCCTTTATGAAAGAGTGGCAAGAGGAAAGCCATTGTTGAAAGAAAGCCATAAAAGGTCCCATTTGCAGTTTGCGAGAAGCCATGTGGGGGACACAGCAAATATGTGGAAGACCAAAATTGAACTTTGTGGCCTAAAAGCTAAACGCTACGTGTGGCGAAAAACTAACACATCACCCTGAACACACCATACCCACCGTGAAACATGGTGGTGGCAGCATCATGTTGTGGGGATGCTTTTCTTCAACAGGGACAGGGAAGCTGGTCAGAGTTGATGGGAAGATGGATGGAGACAAATGCAGGGTCATTTGAAAAGAAAACCTGCTAGAGTCTGCAAAAAGACTTGAGACTGGGGCGGAGGTTCTCCTTCCAGCAGGACAACGATCCCAGAGCTACAATGGAATGGTTTAGATCACAGAATATTCATGTGTTAGAATGGTCCAGTCACAGTCCAGACCTAAATCCAATTGAGAATCTGTGCCAACCACTGACTTTCACTCTACTAACTAGGAAAAAGACAATCAGGGTTCTGGTGAGCATGGCTACAATTTTCCCTATCTAAGGAATCTTAAAGTATAACTTTAGTTTTGGATAGACTGGAAAGGGGTTACAACACCTGATAGATTTGTTTGCAGTCTCTGCTCCCATTATGCAAATTCACCATCTCTATTTGTCCTGGTTACTGTTATAACCTAATGGGAAAATAAAAGAAAATCCCAAATATTGGGTTGTCCCCAGAACAGTAATAGAGGGGAAATCCTCCAATGGGGACACTAGTTTTGGTGAACTGGGGTCCCCAGTGGATTCTCTTAGTTTGTAGGGATTTCCTCTCACTTCCTGTTTTGGCCATAGGACAGGAAGTAAAGGTATGGCAAAAAATAAAATGGTTTTAACTCTCCCTTATTCTATCCAAAATGAAAAAAAAAAGTTTTGCCTATAGTTGTAGTATAGATTCTGCTGTGACATGCAAATGGTGGAGTTCATGTATCCATCTTTTTCATCTTGTGTCAATAATTAATTATGATAGTATTAGTGTGTTAAAGTGCATTCCTGAGAAGAACGCTACTAGCTCCCTTCTTGCTTCCAGGCTGTGGAGAAGCATCTGTTCTTTGTTTCTTCTTTTTCCTTCTAGGCTGTTGTCGCGGACTGTGCATGTCCGCGGCTGTCTCCTCCATTGTTCCAGGGGCTGGCAGACAGATCAGGCAGAGCTGTGCTGTGAACTTCCTCCAGACAGCACAGAAGGCGCTCCTCACCTCCCGAACTTTCAGCCCTCTTAATGAGGCGGCAGAGGAGGCTCTCTCGTCTCTCCGGCAAACGGTGCTTCATCCTGCCGAGTCCTGGTCCGGTTCTGAAGATCAGTGGCTAACGGCCAGAATCCCCTTTTATGTGCTCTGGTAGCGCGGGCTATGGCTACCCACCAATTCTGTCCCATCCACTGCCTGTTGCTGTTTGTAGCCAATGGCAACATGTGGAGAAAGTACTGAGAGAGAAATCCGTGCAGACCCCCTTTGAGCTATCCCATGAGGGTCCAGAATAATGCTATGGACCTGACATTCTCTGAGTCTATTATGGACGATCAGAGCATGAAGCCCTGCCATCAGGAAAAAAGTATTGAAATATGAAAAAGGAGTATGTGAAAGAACAAAAACATTTTTCTACTATGTATTAATAAAAAAAAAAAAAGAGAGCGGGACTTTGAATGAAGCATGTGCGGGAAATGGTTTGGGTTAACAAAGGATAGCAACAAGTCTGGAGTATCTGATATCATAAAACATTTTTTTTATTTCTTTCACCTAATGCACCGTCCATGACTAAAATTGCATTAGTGAAGTTAATTGATGTGCATATACATTACACAGACTGAGTTTTAAAAGGAAAACCCTGCCTGGGTCCCACTTCCATACCGGCAGCAACTGGCAGCCTGGTGAGTACCATCTAGGACCTTGTTTTCATCTATGGTCCCATGTATGTCTGTTGCCCTGGTTCAAGCCCAAGATATTATTTGTGTCATTACAGAAAGAAAATGCATGCCTGCTCCTGATGAGCGACTAAAGTCGTGAAACGCGTAGAGCTACCATTTCATGCTTCTCAAATGCATCTATACCATATACAATATTGTAGAACATTTTTTGTATGTCTGTATACTTGGGTCCTCAGTTTTTATGTTTTTCCTTTTAAAACTCAGTCTGTGTAATGTATATGCACATCAATTAACTTCACTAATGCAATTTTAGTCATGGACGGTGCATTAGGTGAAAGAAATAAAAAAAAATTTTTTATGATATCAGATACTCCAGACTTGTTGCTATCCTTTGTTAACCCGAACCCTTTCCCGCACATGCTTCATTCAAAGTCCCGCTCTCTTTTTTTTTTTTTTATTAATACAAAATTTAGGGATGTGAGGTAATTGACCCATCGCCCCTGGACAGTCCCACTATACCCATCCCCCCCTCCCCTTTTATCAATAATTTTTCTACTATATTAGCAATAATATAGTAGATATTAGCATACAAAGGGAGGGATAGGGACCTGTCATTTGGCAAAGGGGGAATGGGGAAGAAGTTCTTTTGCAAATGTATTAGAAGCAGCTGCAGAACCAGCTCCCCTATCAATCATCTGGAAGTCACCCAAACCAACTCGTGGGTAACATACAAATATAGTTTCTGTGTAGAAGTGTATACATACATGTAACTTGAATGGGTTGTTGAAAAGATTTGTTTAGATTGTATTTATGAAGGTTTGCCTGTTTGACCAAGTGGAAAAGAAAAATGTAATTTTGTCTTCTGTTGAGGTCCTTGCTTCCTCCGTGAGGCAGACTGCATTCACCTGATTTAATCAATCTCCTAAAGTTGGTACTCTCTGGGACTTCAATGCACCAAGATGAATGCATTGGCAGTAATCAGCATGTAGTAACATTGTCTATTCATACTGTTTGATATGGATGTATGATATGTGCAATAGGTATGCCTCAGGGGCGAAAGTGAGATGATCATCTGAATTTTCTGATGATTTCCTTTACTTGTTTTTCAAAACAGTTGTATCAAAGCACTTTAAACATGAAGGAGTCAATACTCCAGCAATTGCATCTTCAGCAAATATTGCTTGTCCTGGAGTTTATTTGGTTCAATTTAGTATCAGTAAGGTATCAGTGTGTGAGTAATTCTTGGTGCCTGGTGCAAGAATACAAGCCCTCCTCTTTTGTTGGTCAGAAAGCTTGCTGTTCAGTGTTCAGTGACCTCTCTCAAGCCAGTGTAATACCGAGAGGATTACTTTGTAGTGGTGAAAATAATCATTTGTGTAGGATAGATTTGGTGTGTTTTACTGAGGTCCCTTGAATACAGAGCTACTTAAATCTATATTATTTTCTGAGAAGGCATTGCTTATGTTTGTGGTTTAGAATGTATTTTATTATCCATAAAGAAGCCCCTTTCTGGGAAGGTATAATTGGTATCAGGGGACATAAAGGTTGTCTGTCTAGCACTTTTGTGTTTAAAGTTTTTGAATCTGAGTAGGCTCTACTAGACCAGTCCTACAACAATTTCTTAATATCCAACCGTAGGGGTAAAGGGACTATACTTTGTAGATAGCACACATTTACTTCAGATGTTTACAAATACTGATAGAGTCAGCCTAATTAAAGGGTGTTTTTTTAGTTGCTATTGCTATTAACCACTTAAGCCCCGGACCATTTTGTTGCTAAAGGACCAGGCCCCTTTATGCGATTCAGCACTGCGTCACTTTAACTAACAATTGCGCGGTCGTGCGAAGTGGCTCCCAAACAAAATTGACGTCCTTTTTTTCCCACAAATAGAGCTTTCTTTTGGTGATATTTGATCACCTCTGCAGTTTTTATTTTTTGCGCTATAAATAAAAATAGAGCGACAATTTTGAAAAAAATTCAATATTTTTTACTTTTTGCTATAATTAATATCCCCCAAAAATAGATTAAAATTTTTTTTTTCCTCAGTTTAGGCCGATACGTATTCTTATATTTTTGGTAAAAAAAATTGTAATAAGCATTTATTGATTGGTTTGCGCAAAAGTTATGGCGTCTACAAAATAGGGGATGGTTTTATGGCATTTTTATTAATATTTTTTTTTTACTAGTAATGGCGGCAATCAGCAATTTTTATCGTGACTGCGACATTATGGCGGACCCATCGGACACTTTTGACACCATTTTGGGACCATTGTCATTTTTACAGCGATCAGTGCTATAAAAATTCACTGATTACTGTGAAAATTACACTGGCAGTGAAGAGGTTAACCTGCAGGGGGCGCTGAAGGGGTTAAGTGTTTCCTAGGGAGTGATTACTACTGTGTGGGGGGCGTGGCTTGGCGTGTGACATCACTGATCATCGTTCCCTATGACAGGGAACAGACAATCAGTGACACTCACACTAGGAAGCATGGGGAGAGGTTTGTTTACACTTACCTCTCCCCGTTCTTCAGCTCTGTGACCCGATCGCGGGACACCGGCGGCGATCGGGTCCGCGGGTCCCGCGGGCGTGGTCACGGAGCTCAGGACCGGATCGCGAGCACGCCGGTGGCGGCAGCGCGCGCGACCCACGGCTGGGCTTCTTAAAGAGGATGTACCTGTACGTGCTTGTGCCCAGCCGTGCCATACTGCTGACGTATATCGGCGTGAGGCGGTCCTTAAAGTGGTTGTAAACCCACTTATGCAACTTGCACCTGCAGGTAAGCCTAGATTAAGGCCTTTTTTATTGGAAAGTTTGAGAGCATGCACAGTGAGCATTTGTCCGTGGAAATTCCGACAACAATTGTCCGATGGAGCATACAGACGGTCGGACTGTCTGATAAAACACGTCCGTCGGACCGTTGTTGTCGGAAAGTCTGATCGTGTGTATGGGCCTTAAGTGCCACTTTTGCCACTTTGTGGGAACCAGTGACACTAATACCATGATCAGTCCCAAAATATGCACTGTACTAATGACACTGACTGGGAAGGGGATAACATCCAGGGCAATCAAAGGGCTAAATGTGTGCCTAACAATTGTTTTCTCACTGTGGGGGATCAGGATCAGTGTCTTCCATACTGACAGAATGGCGATCTGCCTTGTTTACATAGGCAGACCACCGTTCTGCCTGTGTACAGTTAATCTGCTATCGGGTGATCGGTAACTGGTTAAGATCATCAACATTATGATAATTCACAGGCAGCAGGCACTCTATCGTGGCTCTGGCTGGCTCTGTCACAGTGTGTCGCATAACATTGCTGCTGGGTGCTGATTTTTTTTACTTATGACCAATATGCCAGAGAGACAGACAAAGTGCAATGTAGTCTATTCACAGACACCCCCAAAGCACACCTGTGTTGAAGCCTTGAAGGCAGTGGTAGCCCCATGATTGGATCCGATTCCCCTCTGTTCCTACTGCTGGACACTGTCAGCTGAGCTCAGCTGCCTCTCTCTGCTCGTCGCCACCGCCGCCCGCCTCACAGCCTCTCAAGTCTCACTCTCCGATCCCCGGCTACTACTGGGTGGGGAGCAGAGGAAGATCACTCTGCCAGGGAAGGCAAGGAGATAAGCAGGCAGGCGGCTGGCCGGAACTTGAGCCAAGGCAGAAGAACATGCGAGCGGAGCTCAATGGGCATGCACCCGAAAACTGAAGAAATATTCCCTCCGCTCCGACCAGCACATGATCATCAGAAAGGGGCACAGATAATGGAAAAAATACACCCCCCTAAGCAGGGCCGGACTGGGATCAAAAACCAGCCCTGGAAAAAATGTCATACCAGCCCCACAGCATTATTATACCAGCCCAACATCATAACCATCATAGCATCATTATTTTCTTGTTCATGAGAGGGAAAACCATGCATTTTAAAGCACATTTGAAGAGTGTATTATATATAATATAATAGAAGGCAGATATAAAAGCACATATGGCTTTATATATTTTATATATATATATATATATATATATATATATATATATATATATATATATATATATAAAAAGAAAATTTCAGTTAAAAGTGGTAAAATTGGTCCATCGTCAAGGGGCACCCTAGGAACATGGGGGGGGGGGACTCTGCTTTCCAGAGACCACCTTCCATAAAAAGAATGGGGGGGGTTACTGATATAAGGGGGAGACCTTTATAACAGTGCCCCCTTATATTATTGTATTCACTCCCCCCTCAGACTTGCCTGGCAGCGCTGTCACTGACCTCCTCTCAGGTGCACTGTGCAGGGCTCAGTTAGACGGCTCCAGGTTGGTAGCTCTGGTTTTATCCTATAGTCTCCTCTCCACAGTCCACACACGTTTTACTTTTCCCATGACCCCCATCCTGGCGGCACTCCCACTCTTGACTCCTCTCCAGACTCCCCCTCAGAGACTGCAAACATGATATGAGACAAGAGATGGTCAGAGGTTGCGAACATGGTACAAGAGATGGTTAGAGACTACAGACATGATACAAGAGATGGCTAGAGACTGAGGACATGATACAAGAGATCTAAATGTTGGTCAAAAAATCACGTGCACCTTGATTAATTATACCACCACTGCGCGCACAAAAAAATGTGAATAAATAAATAAACCTAAAAAGCTGCTAACTTAAACAAAAGAATAATGTGAAAAGTATTTTTAGCAATAAAAATAGTACACCATATACAGTAGATATGTAACTAAAATAAATGAATATATCACAGATACACCACGTGCTAGTGTTCAAAATATATATAAGTGTAAACAATATGTATAACATTCATTGGTGAACATCAAAGTTGTTTGTGAGACAAACTTCAAAGAAAAACTAAAGAAATCAAGTCCAAAAAGGAAATATCTTTGTGTGCATAGCCAAGTGTTTCAACTCAAAAAACGATCAAAGTCCTTTAATTGACTTGAATCAAAAATTCCTTCCACCAACACCGCTGTGACTGTGACTCCTGTCCCAAAGGATTTACACTCACCAGATAAATTGGCCTAGCACTCTCATGCATAGGCAATCAGGCTTAAAAACACCAACCAAGGTGATTGCAGCGCTTCCAATGGTGCTCGATCAATACAGGGACACTCGATGTAAATATGCAAAAAATAAAGAAGTGCTTCCAATAGTGAAATACTGTCAGTAAATCATTTATTGAAAAAGGCACACGAAACCTTCAACTATTGCACTCACATCACTTCAGAGATAAAAAGGCACTTCACAGCAAACTTCAGGGAAAAAATCACACAAGAGAGGATTGTAGCGGTATACTACGATGTATCATGGTCACGGCGGACCCAGGATATAACCGGCAGTCTCACCCTCCACATGCCCGCCTCCTTTCCTAGACCTGCACTTCTTTATTTTTTGCATATTTACATCGAGTGTCCCTGTATTGATCGAGCACCATTGGAAGCGCTGCAATCACCTTGGTTGGTGTTTTAAAGCCTTATTGCCTATGCATGAGAGTGCTAGGCCAATTTATCTGGTGAGTGTAAATCCTTTGGGAGAGGAGTCACAGTCACAGCGGTGTTGGTGGAAGGAATTTTTGATTCAAGTCAATTAAAGGACTTTGATCGTTTTTTGAGTTGAAACACTTGGATATGCACACAAAGATATTTCCTTTTTGGACTTGATTTCTTTAGTTTTTCTTTGAAGTTTGTCTCACAAACAACTTTGATGTTCACCAATGAATGTTATACATATTGTTTACACTTATATATATTTTGAACACTATCACTTGGTGTATCTGTGATATATTAATTTATTTTAGTTACATATCTACTGTATATGGTGTAGCGCTACTATTTTTATTGCTAAAAATACTTTTCACATGATACAAGAGATGGCTAGAGACTGAGGACATGAAAAAAGAGATGGCTAGAGACTGTGGACATGATACAATAGATGGCTAGAGACTGTGGACACGATACAATAGATTGCTAGAGACTAAGGACATGATACAAGAGATGGTTAGAGACTGAGGACATGATACAAGAGATGGCTAGAGACTGAGGACATGATACAAGAGAGGGCTAAAGACAGAGGACATGATACAAGAGATAGGTACAGACTGAGGACATGATACAAGAGATAGGTAGAGACAAAGGACATGATACAAGAGATTTTTAAAGGGCAGGAATGAGCAAAACAAGATGGACACCAAATCCCAGTGATTAGTTAATTTAAAAAGATGGGCTTGAGGTCACATACCTCGGGATTTTTTGAAGGTGTCAAATAATGGCATATAGATTGAAAAACCAAAAGTAATCCAATGACAATAGATAAATGTAAAAATCAATATTTATTATATTAATAAAAAGGAAAATACAATTTTCCTAAAAGTTCATCATATATAACATTTAGAACTGAGTACATTTAACAACCGTTGAACTCGACATGTTTCGCTCGAAGTTGGAGCTTCTTCAGGAGTAAACCACGGTATAGTAGTACACTATAATGAAATACACAAAATGAACAAAGGAACATCCATGAACTGCATTATACAATACATATATTGGAATATCCCCAAACGAATATAGAGTGACAACAAAATGCAAATTTTAATTGTCACTATTTCAAAGTAGTTATTGATATATACGTCCAATATCGTTAGATCATATAGAATCAGGAAAACATAAATCTAATGAAAATAATTACATAGTATACTGAAATAACAAAATAACAGTAAGCGATGTGGTCAACTAAAGCACCTACCAATAAAATGTTGGAAATAAGGGAGGTATTTTGGCAATTTAAGACCGAAATCTCAGACTGCCCTAAAGCTCCACCTGCGGAGAGGGATGGTCACAGAGGTATTCCATCTAATTGAAAATACAGCCTCACAAATGTTGTTTGTAGAGAGGCGGTGAAGTCAATATTGATAATGATCCTGCCAGAAAATCATAAGGAGAAATTACTAAATTGGGACCTGTAGATGAGTAGAAATTAATTGAAAATAATATGCAGATAATATGCAATGGGTGAATTCCAAATTGGATTCACAAAAAGTAAATAAAATGTATAAGTAAAAATACCTGATTGGTTGAATCATTGATTTTAGTAGAATATAAATAGCAATACTGGATCTTGCTGTTGGAAACCACAGCAATGTCATGCAAATTTGTAGAAAGATCCTGTGCATTGAAATAGAATGATAATAGTGATGGATATCATAGTGTCAAAAAGGACCAAAGTCCATATCCATCTAACAGCCAGAAAGAGTATAAGGAAAAACATACCTTCTAAAAGTAGTGGAGTACTTGATTCAAGCCGCTGAAGTAGCGGCATCCATACCAAATAAGAACCGACGGATTGCCAAACAGTCTCACAATCCCTCCGCACAAGGGAAATGACAGAGTAGTATGGCAAAATCCCACCAATTTATACTCATCCCAGCGCGGCAAACGTCTGATGTCATTGCCGTGCGGCGGACGCATAAAGTGGGGGCAGTGTCTGGCAGCTGGACGCTGAAGGCTTGATTGTATTGGGCCGGATGAAGCTAGAACGGCCATTTTGGAAATTCCCGGATCCCTCAAAATGTAATGAACATGGAGGGGAAAGACGTAGTTGGAAAACGTGATTGCCATGGAATTCAAAGAAAATGCAATGGAGTCAAAATGATGGTGGTTAAGACGGCCCAAAGCGTGACAGGTGCCAATTTGGTTGACCCCTACTGGGCTGACAAAACCTAAACCAATGATAAAAGATAGAGAAATGCCTGCCCCTCGCGTCCATACAGACCCAAATAGGAATATCTCTGAATCTAAAGGCTGGAAAACAATTATTTTAAACATAAATAAATATAAAACTAAATTTTGAATACCTTAGTTAACACCATCAATAAAGACCAAAATTGGAACCGCAGAGTTGATTAGAATCAAACCAAAATTGGTATCATAACAAGAAAATATTTTCAAGTGAAATTGGTCTCGGTGCAATCTCAGATGACCACATCAATTAGAACCTCCTAAACACATTGAGAATGTATACCAAGTGAATGAAATAAATAAATAGAAAGGTGGTGGTGTAGGCTCCAAAGCCTACTGGAACCAACCTCCTCTCCACACGTAATACACATATTTAAAAAAAAATGTATATAGTGAATCAGCGAAGCAAAAAAAAAAAAAAAAGGGAAAAACGAAAAGTGACGATTATAAAAAAGGTTTGAAGCTTATAGCGTCATTCAAGCCTGGATGTTGAAGAGCATCCAGGTTTGAAATCCATTTTGTTTCGCGTTGTAAAATAATTTTATCATAGTCACCACCCCGAGGATTGGGTGGAACATGTTCAAGTGCAAAAAATGCATAGCAGAATCATCAAAATCATGGAACAATCCCATATGTCTGCTTATTGGTGTTTCCATTCTCTTTTTGAGAACTAAGGAGACGTGGTCCCTTATACGGTGGAAAAAGGGACGTTTGGTTTTGCCTATGTAGTAGGCTTTGCAAGTACATGTCATGATATATACTATACCAATACTCTGACAATTGACCAAAAATTTGGGTTTGTACATAATGCCATTTGGTAGCAAAATGCTCCGAGAAGCATATAAGTATCGACAGTACCCACATTTGTGACAAGGTTTTGTTCCTGTGTTTTGAAGTAAAGATTTGGCATTGGGATTATAATGACTGTGGACCAATAGGTCTTTTAATGATTTTGATCGTCTAAAAGTAATTTCGGGGTGATCCCTTAGATGTTTAGAGACCGAAGGATCCCCAGCCAAAAGATACCAATGCTTTTGAAGAATATTCCTCATTTGCTGATGCTGACCAGAGTATCTGGTTATGAGACGCACCCCTTGATTGGATCTAATTTTCGGGGGGTGATGAATTAAGGACAGTCGTTTCTGACCTTTTGCCCTATGGTAGGCCTTTCTAAGGCATTTACCACTATAACCTCGTCTTGAAAGGCGAGTACGCAAGGCGTCGGCTTCTACCTCAAAGGTAGATTCCTCGCTACAATTCCTACGTAGGCGAAGATATTGCCCATAAGGTATGCTGGTGACCAATGGGGCTGGGTGAGAACTGTTGGCATGCAAAAGCGCATTACCAGACGAGGGTTTGCGGTATAAGGTTGTGCCTAGTAGGCCGTCTGAATCAACAGTAATTTTAATATCAAGGAATGTTAAACTTTCTTGGCTACTCTCCATGGTGAAATTAAGATTGTAATTATTAGGTATCAATTTTTCAAAGAACAGGGAGAGGTCCTCCTTGTTTCCCGTCCATATGAAAAAGACATTGTCTATAAAACGTCGCCATAACGGTATATAGTCAGCAAATTGTTGCATGTGATCCTGAAAAAATAAATTATGCTCCCACCCCCCCCAGGTACAGGTTAGCGTAGCTTGGGGCACACTTGGTCCCCATAGCCACTCCCTGCACCTGGAGGTAGTGGGATCCCAAAAAAAGAAAAATATTGTTGGCCAAAATGAAATGCAACAAATCCAAGGCAAACTGATCATGAGCAGTCAAGACTGTGGTGCCACCCGACAGGAATCCCCCCACAACCTCCACACCCAACTGGTGGGGGATGGAATTGTAGAGGGCCTCCACATCAAGGGCCACAAGCCACGCCCCCTTGGGGACCATAAGGCCATCCAATGCTCTTAAAAGGTCACTTGTATCCTGTAGATAAGATTCCAAGCCCTCTACAATGGGTCTTAAGAGATCATCCACAAATTGACTGGCTGTTTCAGTGAGACAGCCATTTCCAGATACAATGGGTCAACCTGGTGGATTGTGGATGCTTTTGTGGATTTTGGGGAGGGCATATAGAGTGGGAGTACGTGGAAAAGTAACATTCAGAAACTCCCAAGTGGATTTCTGAATGGTTCCCAATTGATAAGCTTTACCTATTAGCTGTCGAAATTTTACGGTGGTATAATTTACATGACTCTCTGGAATTTTTCGATACCAGTCGTGATTGCTTAGGAGTCTAAAGACCATACTTTCGTATTGATCCTTATCCATGACTACTAAGTTCCCCCCTTTGTCGGAGGGTTTAATTACCACATCCTGATTGGATTGTAGAGATGTTATAGCTAGGATTTGTGCAGGTGTTAAATTCGATTTTTTATCTTGCTTCCACTTAGTTTTTCTTATCTCCGCCGTTACTTGATTAGTAAATGCCCAGATACTGGGATTACCTTGTAGGGCGGGGAAGTTTCTAGATTTAGGCTTATAGTTACCAAAAACGGGAATGGAGCCCATGGACACTTCAGTTGTTGCCACACCCAAGGCAGAAGGGGGGGTGGAAACATGAACAATTCCCTGTAAATTGTCTGCTTCCCTAATTTCATCCTCATCAATGTGTCCCTCATCCCACAACTCCATGAGTTCTTCAAGGGCTCTTATATCATTAAGAGTCATATTTGTGGGAGGAGGGGGAGGAGGAGTGGATTCACATGAAGGTACAGGAGCTGGTGTTGCGGATTTGGACTTGTCAAAGATGGTACGATACATCAATTTTCGGGCAAATAAATTAACATCCTTGATCATTTCAAAGGAATTAATTTTTTGTATGGGGCAAAAGGTCAAACCCAGTTGTAGGACCGAAGTCTGATCCTCAGAAAGGACTACAGATGATAAGTTAATTATTTCAAAGCTAGCTTCATTGCTTTGGGCAATACTGGCTCTGCATTTGGCATCTTTCGCGATTCGGCTGGTACCTGGGTGAAGATAGGAGCCGGGCGAAAATCCACCTGTGAATTGACAACTGATGTAGAAGGTGTGTTGGGTGTATCACTGCCTGATTCTACATGTACAGATGCATTGGTGGATAGATTCTTGGCTGTTCTGGCTCTAGTGTGGACCTGAGTTCGACTTCCATGTCTAGATTGCTTCCCAGTAGGGCGTGGATTGGTATTTCCAGTTTGCTGTGAAAAGGAAGCTGACTGGGCAGAGACTAATTTTGAGTCTACTGCTTGTGAGGAAACTGAAGAGGAGGAATTGTCTGAATCAGTGGGTTCTGGGCCAGATTCCCTAGGTTTGCGTAATTTCTGAGTACGTCTTTTGTTGGAGTTTTTTGGAGCCCAATTGTAAGCTATATTGTTGTCATAAGATAGCTTGTCCCTCATGTACTTTTTTTCTTTTGTTTTAAGGATTTCTTGTACATATAGTTCAAGATTGGTTTTGAGAGTTTCCTCTCGTGTAGAGTAAAGCTCTTCCAGGAAAATAGAACTATTTTCCTGGTACAAGCTAGCTATCTCAAGATCAAGGATCTCTAATTCTGAGTTAAAATGACTGCATAGAAGCTCCATCATCTTGATGGAGCATTCCTGCAGATTTTGTTCCCATTTTTGTTTAAATGATATTTCTAGTTTATTGATAGTTGGAAATATTTGGATTCTAAGACCCCAAGGGGCAATCTTATCCTCCAAATATTTGGTAAAGTACCATTTGTTCCAGTAAGTACGTGTTTTCTTTTCCAACATTCTTTGAAGTCTAAGAAAAAAACGGTCCATAGTGAGTCCCCCTCCTGCCGAACTTTGTGATTGATGGATTTTATCCATCAGGCCAATGAAGGCACTGCCACAATAATCACTCATGATAGAAAAAATGCCTCAAAACGTCAATTTGAAAAGTAAAAATATGAAAATGATGATAATGATATCCGTAATGGACTATTATATACTATTTACCCACAGGATAATGTCCAAATCTAATAGACCAACCCTGTAGATATATAAAGCATAACCAAAAGAAAAAAAGAAAAAAAGAGAAAAATTATAAATGATGAATGATAAACCACAATTCATACTACGCCACAGAGAAAGAATAATAATAAATAGAATTAGACTGACTAAAGTATAACAGTCAATGAAAATACAGACATATGAGAATATAACACATTTATAGACAATGTCTTTTTCATATGGACGGGAAACAAGGAGGACCTCTCCCTGTTCTTTGAAAAATTGACACCTAATAATTACAATCTTAATTTCACCATGGAGAGTAGCCAAGAAAGTTTAACATTCCTTGATATTAAAATTACGTTTGATTCAGACGGCCTACTAGGCACAACCTTATACCGCAAACCCTCGTCTGGTAATGCGCTTTTGCATGCCAACAGTTCTCACCCATCCCCATTGGTCACCAGCATACCTTATGGGCAATATCTTCGCCTACGTAGGAATTGTAGCGAGGAATCTACCTTTGAGGTAGAAGCCGACGCCTTGCGTACTCGCCTTTCAAGACGAGGTTATAGTGGTAAATGCCTTAGAAAGGCCTACCATAGGGCAAAAGGTCAGAAACGACTGTCCTTAATTCATCACCCCCCGAAAATTAGATCCAATCAAGGGGTGCGTCTCATAACCAGATACTCTGGTCAGCATCAGCAAATGAGGAATATTCTTCAAAAGCATTGGTATCTTTTGGCTGGGGATCCTTCGGTCTCTAAACATCTAAGGGATCACCCCGAAATTACTTTTAGACGATCAAAATCATTAAAAGACCTATTGGTCCACAGTCATTATAATCCCAATGCCAAATCTTTACTTCAAAACACAGGAACAAAACCTTGTCACAAATGTGGGTACTGTCGATACTTATATGCTTCTCGGAGCATTTTGCTACCAAATGGCATTATGTACAAACCCAAATTTTTGGTCAATTGTCAGAGTATTGGTATAGTATATATCATGACATGTACTTGCAAAGCCTACTACATAGGCAAAACCAAACGTCCCTTTTTCCACCGTATAAGGGACCACGTCTCCTTAGTTCTCAAAAAGAGAATGGAAACACCAATAAGCAGACATATGGGATTGTTCCATGATTTTGATGATTCTGCTATGCATTTTTTTGCACTTGAACATGTTCTACCCAATCCTCGGGGTGGTGACTATGATAAAATTATTTTACAACGCGAAACAAAATGGATTTCAAACCTGGATGCTCTTCAACATCCAGGCTTGAATGACGCTATAAGCTTCAAACCTTTTTTATAATCGTCACTTTTCGTTTTTCCCTTTTTTTTTTTTTTTTTGCTTCGCTGATTCACTATATACATTTTTTTAAAATATGTGTATTACGTGTGGAGAGGAGGTTGGTTCCAGTAGGCTTTGGAGCCTACACCACCACCTTTCTATTTATTTATTTAATTCACTTGGTATACATTCTCAATGTGTTTAGGAGGTTCTAATTGATGTGGTCATCTGAGATTGCACCGAGACCAATTTCACTTGAAAATATTTTCTTGTTATGATACCAATTTTGGTTTGATTCTAATCAACTCTGCGGTTCCAATTTTGGTCTTTATTGATGGTGTTAACTAAGGTATTCAAAATTTAGTTTTATATTTATTTATGTTTAAAATAATTGTTTTCCAGCCTTTAGATTCGGAGATATTCCTATTTGGGTCTGTATGGACGCGAGGGGCAGGCATTTCTCTATCTTTTATCATTGGTTTAGGTTTTGTCAGCCCAGTAGGGGTCAACCAAATTGGCACCTGTCACGCTTTGGGCCGTCTTAACCACCATCATTTTGACTCCATTGCATTTTCTTTGAATTCCATGGCAATCACGTTTTCCAACTACGTCTTTCCCCTCCATGTTCATTACATTTTGAGGGATCCGGGAATTTCCAAAATGGCCGTTCTAGCTTCATCCGGCCCAATACAATCAAGCCTTCAGCGTCCAGCTGCCAGACACTGCCCCCACTTTATGCGTCCGCCGCACGGCAATGACATCAGACGTTTGCCGCGCTGGGATGAGTATAAATTAGCGGGATTTTGCCATACTACTCTGTCATTTCCCTTGTGCGGAGGGATTGTGAGACTGTTTGGCAAACCGTCGGTTCTTATTTGGTATGGATGCCGCTACTTCAGCGGCTTGAATCAAGTACTCCACTACTTTTAGAAGGTATGTTTTTCCTTATACTCTTTCTGGCTGTTAGATGGATATGGACTTTGGTCCTTTTTGACACTATGATATCCATCACTATTATCATTCTATTTCAATGCACAGGATCTTTCTACAAATTTGCATGACATTGCTGCGGTTTCCAACAGCAAGATCCAGTATTGCTATTTATATTCTACTAAAATCAATGATTCAACCAATCAGGTATTTTTACTTATACATTTTATTTACTTTTTGTGAATCCAATTTGGAATTCACCCATTGCATATTATCTGCATATTATTTTCAATTAATTTCTACTCATCTACAGGTCCCAATTTAGTAATTTCTCCTTATGATTTTCTGGCAGGATCATTATCAATATTGACTTCACCGCCTCTCTACAAACAACATTTGTGAGGCTGTATTTTCAATTAGATGGAATACCTCTGTGACCATCCCTCTCCGCAGGTGGAGCTTTAGGGCAGTCTGAGATTTCGGTCTTAAATTGCCAAAATACCTCCCTTATTTCCAACATTTTATTGGTAGGTGCTTTTGTTGACCACATTGCTTACTGTTATTTTGTTATTTCAGTATACTATGTAATTATTTTCATTAAAATTATGTTTTCCTGATTCTATATGATCTAACGATATTGGACGTATATATCAATAACTACTTTGAAATAGTGACAATTAAAATTTGCATTTTGTTGTCACTCTATATTCGTTTGGGGATATTCCAATATATGTATTGTATAATGCAGTTCATGGATGTTCCTTTGTTCATTTTGTGTATTTCATTATAGTGTACTACTATACCGTGGTTTACTCCTGAAGAAGCTCCAACTTCGAGCGAAACATGTCGAGTTCAACGGTTGTTAAATGTACTCAGTTCTAAATGTTATATATGATGAACTTTTAGGAAAATTGTATTTTCCTTTTTATTAGTATAATAAATATTGATTTTTACATTTATCTATTGTCATTGGATTACTTTTGGTTTTTCAATCTATATGCCATTATTTGACACCTTCAAAAAATCCCGAGGTATGTGACCTCAAGCCCATCTTTTTAAATGAACTAATCACTGGGATTTGGTGTCCATCTTGTTTTGCTCATTCCTGCCCTTTAAAAATCTTCCAATCGGGTGTTACCCACCCATCACAATTTTTTGCATGAGCAAATATAGATATATTAATAACTCCGATGAAAAGGAGTTCACTTAATACATATTTTACTAACTTGTTGAACAACCAAAAAACCTCCAAACAAATTGAGATTGATGTTCTATATATATATTCATGTGTTATATTCTCATATGTCTGTATTTTCATTGACTGTTATACTTTAGTCAGTCTAATTCTATTTATTATTATTCTTTCTCTGTGGCGTAGTATGAATTGAGGTTTATCATTCATCATTTATCATTTTTCTCTTTTTTTCTTTTTTTCTTTTGGTTATGCTTTATATATCTACAGGGTTGGTCTATTAGATTTGGACATTATCCTGTGGGTAAATAGTATATAATAGTCCATTACGGATATCATTATCATCATTTTCAAATTTTTACTTTTCAAATTGACGTTTTGAGGCATTTTTTCTATCATGAGTGATTATTGTGGCAGTGCCTTCATTGGCCTGATGGATAAAATCCATCAATCACAAAGTTCGGCAGGAGGGGGACTCACTATGGACCGTTTTTTTCTTAGACTTCAAAGAATGTTGGAAAAGAAAACACGTACTTACTGGAACAAATGGTACTTTACCAAATATTTGGAGGATAAGATTGCCCCTTGGGGTCTTAGAATCCAAATATTTCCAACTATCAATAAACTAGAAATATCATTTAAACAAAAATGGGAACAAAATCTGCAGGAATGCTCCATCAAGATGATGGAGCTTCTATGCAGTCATTTTAACTCAGAATTAGAGATCCTTGATCTTGAGATAGCTAGCTTGTACCAGGAAAATAGTTCTATTTTCCTGGAAGAGCTTTACTCTACACGAGAGGAAACTCTCAAAACCAATCTTGAACTATATGTACAAGAAATCCTTAAAACAAAAGAAAAAAAGTACATGAGGGACAAGCTATCTTATGACAACAATATAGCTTACAATTGGGCTCCAAAAAACTCCAACAAAAGACGTACTCAGAAATTACGCAAACCTAGGGAATCTGGCCCAGAACTCACTGATTCAGACAATTCCTCCTCTTCAGTTTCCTCACAAGTAGTAGACTCAAAATTAGTCTCTGCCCAGTCAGCTTCCTTTTCACAGCAAACTGGAAATACCAATCCACTCCCTACTGGGAAGCAATCTAGATATGGAAGTCGAACTCAGGTCCACACTAGAGCCAGAACAGCCAAGAATCTATCCACCAATGCATCTGTACATGTAGAATCAGGCAGCGATACACCCAACACACCTTCTACATCAGTTGTCAATTCACAGGTGGATTTTCGCCCGGCTCCTATCTTCACCCAGGTACCAGCCGAATCGCGAAAGATGCCAAATGCAGAGCCAGTATTGCCCAAAGCAATGAAGCTAGCTTTGAAATAATTAACTTATCATCTGTAGTCCTTTCTGAGGATCAGACTTCGGTCCTACAACTGGGTTTGACCTTTTGCCCCATACAAAAAATTAATTCCTTTGAAATGATCAAGGATGTTAATTTATTTGCCCGAAAATTGATGTATCGTACCATCTTTGACAAGTCCAAATCCGCAACACCAGCTCCTGTACCTTCATGTGAATCCAGTCCTCCTCCCCCTCCTCCCACAAATATGACTCTTAATGATATAAGAGCCCTTGAAGAACTCATGGAGTTGTGGGATGAGGGACACATTGATGAGGATGAAATTAGGGAAGCAGACAATTTACAGGGAATTGTTCATGTTTCCACCCCCCCTTCTGCCTTGGGTGTGGCAACAACTGAAGTGTCCATGGGCTCCATTCCCGTTTTTGGTAACTATAAGCCTAAATCTAGAAACTTCCCCGCCCTACAAGGTAATCCCAGTATCTGGGCATTTACTAATCAAGTAACGGCGGAGATAAGAAAAACTAAGTGGAAGCAAGATAAAAAATCGAATTTAACACCTGCACAAATCCTAGCTATAACATCTCTACAATCCAATCAGGATGTGGTAATTAAACTCTCTGACAAAGGGGGGAACTTAGTAGTCATGGATAAGGATCAATACGAAAGTATGGTCTTTAGACTCCTAAGCAATCACGACTGGTATCGAAAAATTCCAGAGAGTCATGTAAATTATACCACCGTAAAATTTCGACAGCTAATAGGTAAAGCTTATCAATTGGGAACCATTCAGAAATCCACTTGGGAGTTTCTGAATGTTACTTTTCCACGTACTCCCACTCTATATGCCCTCCCCAAAATCCACAAAAGCATCCACAATCCACCAGGTCGACCCATTGTATCTGGAAATGGCTGTCTCACTGTAACAGCCAGTCAATTTGTGGATGATCTCTTAAGACCCATTGTAGAGGGCTTGGAATCTTATCTACAGGATACAAGTGACCTTTTAAGAGCATTGGATGGCCTTATGGTCCCCAAGGGGGCGTGGCTTGTGGCCCTTGATGTGGAGGCCCTCTACAATTCCATCCCCCACCAGTTGGGTGTGGAGGTTGTGGGGGATTCCTGTCGGGTGGCACCACAGTCTTGACTGCTCATGATCAGTTTGCCTTGGATTTGTTGCATTTCATTTTGGCCAACAATATTTTTCTTTTTTTGGGATCCCACTACCTCCAGGTGCAGGGAGTGGCTATGGGGACCAAGTGTGCCCCAAGCTACGCTAACCTGTACCTGGGGGGGTGGGAGCATAATTTATTTTTTCAGGATCACATGCAACAATTTGCTGACTATATACCGTTATGGCAACGTTTTATAGACAATGTCTTTTTCATATGGACGGGAAACAAGGAGGACCTCTCCCTGTTCTTTGAAAAATTGACACCTAATAATTACAATCTTAATTTCACCATGGAGAGTAGCCAAGAAAGTTTAACATTCCTTGATATTAAAATTACTGTTGATTCAGACGGCCTACTAGGCACAACCTTATACCGCAAACCCTCGTCTGGTAATGCGCTTTTGCATGCCAACAGTTCTCACCCAGCCCCATTGGTCACCAGCATACCTTATGGGCAGTATCTTCGCCTACGTAGGAATTGTAGCGAGGAATCTACCTTTGAGGTAGAAGCCGACGCCTTGCGTACTCGCCTTTCAAGACGAGGTTATAGTGGTAAATGCCTTAGAAAGGCCTACCATAGGGCAAAAGGTCAGAAACGACTGTCCTTAATTCATCACCCCCCGAAAATTAGATCCAATCAAGGGGTGCGTCTCATAACCAGATACTCTGGTCAGCATCAGCAAATGAGGAATATTCTTCAAAAGCATTGGTATCTTTTGGCTGGGGATCCTTCGGTCTCTAAACATCTAAGGGATCACCCCGAAATTACTTTTAGACGATCAAAATCATTAAAAGACCTATTGGTCCACAGTCATTATAATCCCAATGCCAAATCTTTACTTCAAAACACAGGAACAAAACCTTGTCACAAATGTGGGTACTGTCGATACTTATATGCTTCTCGGAGCATTTTGCTACCAAATGGCATTATGTACAAACCCAAATTTTTGGTCAATTGTCAGAGTATTGGTATAGTATATATCATGACATGTACTTGCAAAGCCTACTACATAGGCAAAACCAAACGTCCCTTTTTCCACCGTATAAGGGACCACGTCTCCTTAGTTCTCAAAAAGAGAATGGAAACACCAATAAGCAGACATATGGGATTGTTCCATGATTTTGATGATTCTGCTATGCATTTTTTTGCACTTGAACATGTTCCACCCAATCCTCGGGGTGGTGACTATGATAAAATTCTTTAACAACGCAAAACAAAATGGATTTCAAACCTGGATGCTCTTCAACATCCAGGCTTGAATGACGCTATAAGCTTCAAACCTTTTTTATAATCGTCACTTTTCGTTTTTCCCTTTTTTTTTTTTTTGCTTCGCTGATTCACTATATACATTTTTTTAAAATATGTGTATTACGTGTGGAGAGGAGGTTGGTTCCAGTAGGCTTTGGAGCCTACACCACCACCTTTCTATTTATTTATTTAATTCACTTGGTATACATTCTCAATGTGTTTAGGAGGTTCTAATTGATGTGGTCATCTGAGATTGCACCGAGACCAATTTCACTTGAAAATATTTTCTTGTTATGATACCAATTTTGGTTTGATTCTAATCAACTCTGCGGTTCCAATTTTGGTCTTTATTGATGGTGTTAACTAAGGTATTCAAAATTTAGTTTTATATTTATTTATGTTTAAAATAATTGTTTTCCAGCCTTTAGATTCAGAGATATTCCTATTTGGGTCTGTATGGACGCGAGGGGCAGGCATTTCTCTATCTTTTATCATTGGTTTAGGTTTTGTCAGCCCAGTAGGGGTCAACCAAATTGGCACCTGTCACGCCTTGGGCCGTCTTAACCACCATCATTTTGACTCCATTGCATTTTCTTTGAATTCCATGGCAATCACGTTTTTCAACTACGTCTTTCCCCTCCATGTTCATTACATTTTGAGGGATCCGGGAATTTCCAAAATGGCCGTTCTAGCTTCATCCGGCCCAATACAATCAAGCCTTCAGCGTCCAGCTGCCAGACACTGCCCCCACTTTATGCGTCCGCCGCACGGCAATGACATCAGACATTTGCCGCGCTGGGATGAGTATAAATTGGCGGGATTTTGCCATACTACTCTGTCATTTCCCTTGTGCGGAGGGATTGTGAGACTGTTTGGCAATCCGTCGGTTCTTATTTGGTATGGATGCCGCTACTTCAGCGGCTTGAATCAAGTACTCCACTACTTTTAGAAGGTATGTTTTTCCTTATACTCTTTCTGGCTGTTAGATGGATATGGACTTTGGTCCTTTTTGACACTATGATATCCATCACTATTATCATTCTATTTCAATGCACAGGATCTTTCTACAAATTTGCATGATATTGCTGCGGTTTCCAACAGCAAGATCCAGTATTGCTATTTATATTCTACTAAAATCAATGATTCAACCAATCAGGTATTTTTACTTATACATTTTATTTACTTTTTGTGAATCCAATTTGGAATTCACCCATTGCATATTATCTGCATATTATTTTCAATTAATTTCTACTCATCTACAGGTCCCAATTTAGTAATTTCTCCTTATGATTTTCTGGCAGGATCATTATCAATATTGACTTCACCGCCTCTCTACAAACAACATTTGTGAGGCTGTATTTTCAATTAGATGGAATACCTCTGTGACCATCCCTCTCCGCAGGTGGAGCTTTAGGGCAGTCTGAGATTTCGGTCTTAAATTGCCAAAATACCTCCCTTATTTCCAACATTTTATTGGTAGGTGCTTTTGTTGACCACATTGCTTACTGTTATTTTGTTATTTCAGTATACTATGTAATTATTTTCATTAGATTTATGTTTTCCTGATTCTATATGATCTAACGATATTGGACGTATATATCAATAACTACTTTGAAATAGTGACAATTAAAATTTGCATTTTGTTGTCACTCTATATTCGTTTGGGGATATTCCAATATATGTATTGTATAATGCAGTTCATGGATGTTCCTTTGTTCATTTTGTGTATTTCATTATAGTGTACTACTATACCGTGGTTTACTCCTGAAGAAGCTCCAACTTTGAGCGAAACATGTCGAGTTCAACGGTTGTTAAATGTACTCAGTTCTAAATGTTATATATGATGAACTTTTAGGAAAATTGTATTTTCCTTTTTATTAATATAATAAATATTGATTTTTACATTTATCTATTGTCATTGGATTACTTTTGGTTTTTCAATCTATATGCCATTATTTGACACCTTCAAAAAATCCCGAGGTATGTGACCTCAAGCCCATCTTTTTAAATGATACAAGAGATGGCTAGAGACTGAGGACATGATACAAGAGATGGTCAGAGGCTGCGGACATGATACAAGAGATGGTCACAGGTGGCAACATGATACAGGAGGTGTCAGAGGCTGCAGACATGATACCGGAGGTGTCAGAGGCTGCAGGCATGGTACAGGAGATGGTCAGAGACTGATGACATCATACTAAAGATGGTCAGAGACTGCAGATATAGTAAAAGACATGGCCAGAGACTGCAGACATAGTACAGGAGATGGCCAGAGACTGCAGACATGGTACAAGAGATCAATGCAGCCTCATAAGTGCCCATCATTTCAGCCTCACTGTGCCCATCATTTCAGCCTCACTGTGCCCATCAAATGCAGCTTTATGGTGCCCATCAAATGCAGCCTCACTGTGCCCATCATTGCAGCCTCGCTGTGCCTATAATTGCAGCCCCGCTGTGCCCATCATTGCAGCCTTGCCGTGCCCATAATTGAAGTCTCGCCATGCCCATCATTGCAGCCTCGCTGTGCCAACCAATGCAGCCTCGCTGTGCCCACCAATGCAGCTTTATGGTGTCCATCATTGCGGCTTTACGGTGCCCATCATTGCAGCCTCACTGTGGCCATCATTGCAGCCTCACTGTGGCCATCATTGCAGCCTCACTGTGCCCATAAAATGCAGCTTTACGTTGCCCATAAATACAGCCTCACTGTGCCCACCAATTGCAACCTCTCTGTGCCCACCACTGCAGCCTCTCTATGCTAGGCATTGCAGCCACAGTGTGCCTGCCATTCCAGCCCCAGTGTGCCCGCCATTTCAGCCTCTGTGTGCCCACTATTACAGCCTCTGTGTGCCCACCATTACAGCCTCTGTGTGACCGCCATTGCAGCCTCTGTGTGCCAGCCATTGCATCCTCTGTGTGCCAGCCATTGCTGCCTCTGTGTGCCCAATATTACAGCCTCTGCCCACCATTACAGCCTCTGTGTGCCCACCATTATAGCCTCTGTGTGCCAGCCATTGTTGCCTCTATGTGCCAGCCATTGCTGCCTCTGTGTGCCCACCATTGCAGCCTCTGCCCACCATTACAGCCTCTGTGTGCCAACCATTGCTGCCTCTGTGCCTACCAATTGCAGACTCACTCACTATTTCCTGGATCACAGACACACAGCGGTTGATGTATGGCACGAAGCTGGGTCTGTGTGTGTAAGGCGGCGCTGTAACAAGGTCCCACCCCCCTATACCGGCTCGTGTGATAGGCGGAACACTGTTTCAATCAGTGTTCCATCTGGAAAACTATCACATGAGCCGGGCTAGGGGCGGCCGCGGGACCTTGTTACAGCGCCGCCTTACACCCACAGACCCAGCTCCGTACAAGAGGAGTACCTGGAGGACAGAGGGGGGGGGGGGAGAGGAGCACTGCAGCCGCCGCTCAAAGTGGCTCCAGGGCAGCCAGCCTACCGGGATATTTCCCAATATCCCAGTAGGCCAGTCCGGCCCTGCCCCTAAGCTAGTAGGAGCGGAGGTGTGTAATTCAGATATTTTTTTTTATTCTGCACTGACTGTCTTTGAAATTGCCCCAGCCCCTGTTCAAATCCAATCCGGGGACAAAACCGGGAACAGACTTGGTCCAGGGACAGTGTCTTCAATCCAGGGACTGTCCCCAGAAACCAGCAATGTCTGGTCACCCTAGACTAGAGGGAGTGACGGAGGTCTTTGGAACACCAGTTACCAGAATGCATAGTTTGCATGGTAATTATGTAATATACCCCTTACACTTATATATAAATGTTTGTCGTATGTATTTTCTTTCTCTCTGTTTGTATTCAGTAATATGTTAGAGCTCTCCTAATAATGTTTCTTTTTTATAACCCGATAGATTGTTTTTGTTAGTTTCAGACCTTCATTCTATTTACCAATTAATTTCTGTTGTTGTGTTGAAGCTTTCACTTTTGGGTAAGAACTCTCATTTGCCAAATCATATTAGAGAAATATTAAATCTCACAATCTATAGATTTGGTCAACACAGATAGCAACCACTTGTTGAACACAAGTGGTCTCTTTCAGCAATAACTTAAGGGGTTGCAATATCTAAAAAAAGGCACACTAATGAAGGGTTTTTCGTTTTGAATGCTTAAAATGAACATTGGGTGCTCTAAATGCTTGATATAGAAATTGGCTATAACAATAGATGGTCAGAGGTTGCGAACATGGTACAAGAGATGGTTAGAGACTGCAGACATGATACAAGAGATGGCTAGAGACTGAGGACATGATACAAGAGATCTAAATGTTGGTCAAAAAATCACGTGCACCTTGATTAATTATACCACCACTGCGCACACGAAAAAATGTGAATAAATAAATAAACCTAAAAAGCTGCTAACTTAAACAAAAGAATAATGTGAAAAGTATTTTTAGCAATAAAAATAGTAGCGCTACACCATATACAGTATATATGTAACTAAAATAAATGAATATATCACAGATACACCACGTGATAGTGTTCAAAATATATATAAGTGTAAACAATATGTATAACATTCATTGGTGAACATCAAAGTTGTTTGTGAGACAAACTTCAAAGAAAAACTAAAGAAATCAAGTCCAAAAAGGAAATATCTTTGTGTGCATATTCAAGTGTTTCAACTCAAAAAACGATCAAAGTCCTTTAATTGACTTGAATCAAAAATTCCTTCCACCAACACCGCTGTGACTGTGACTCCTCTCTCGATCAATACAGGGACACTCGATGTAAATATGCAAAAAATAAAGAAGTGCTTCCAATAGTGAAATACTGTCAGTAAATCATTTATTAAAAAAGGCACACGAAACCTTCATCTATTGCACTCACATCACTTCAGAGATAAAAAGGCACTTCACAGCAAACTTCAGGGAAAAAATCACACAAGAGAGGATTGTAGCGGTATACTACGATGTATCGTGGTCACGGCGGACCCAGGATATAACCGGCAGTCTCACCCTCCACACGCCCGCCTCCTCTCCTAGACCTGCACTTCTTTATTTTTTGCATATTTACATTGAGTGTCCCTGTATTGATCGAGCACCATTGGAAGCGCTGCAATCACCTTGGTTGGTGTTTTTAAGCCTTATTGCCTATGCATGAGAGTGCTAGGCCAATTTATCTGGTGAATGTAAATCCTTTGGGAGAGGAGTCACAGTCACAATGGTGTTGGTGGAAGGAATTTTTGATTCAAGTCAATTAAAGGACTTTGATCGTTTTTTGAGTTGAAACACTTGGATATGCACACAAAGATATTTCCTTTTTGGACTTGATTTCTTTAGTTTTTCTTTGAAGTTTGTCTCACAAACTACTTTGATGTTCACCAATGAATGTTATACATATTGTTTACACTTATATATATTTTGAACACTATCACGTGGTGTATCTGTGATATATTCATTTATTTTAGTTACATATCTACTGTATATGGTGTAGCGCTACTATTTTTATTGCTAAAAATACTTTTCACATGATACAAGAGATGGCTAGAGACTGAGGACATGATACAAGAGATGGCTAGAGACTGTGGACCTGATACAATAGATGGCTAGAGACTGTGGACATGATACAATAGATTGCTAGAGACTAAGGACATGATACAAGAGATGGCTAGAGACTGAGGACATGATACAAGAGATGGCTAGAGACTGTGGACATGATACAATAGATTGCTAGAGACTAAGGACATGATACAAGAGAGGGCTAAAGACAGAGGACATGATACAAGAGATAGGTAGAGACTGAGGACATGATACAAGAGATGGCTAGAGACTGAGGACATGATACAAGAGATGGTCAGAGGCTGCGGACATGATACAAGAGATGGTCACAGGCGGCAACATGATACAGGAGGTGTCAGAGGCTGCAGACATGATACCGGAGGTGTCGGAGGCTGCAGGCATGGTACAGGATATGATCAGAGGCTGATGACATCATACTAAAGATGGTCAGAGACTGCAGACATAGTACAAGAGATGGCCAGAGACTGCAGACATAGTACAGGAGATGGCCAGAGACTGCAGACATGGTACAAGAGATCAATGCAACCTCATAAGTGCCCATCATTTCAGCCTCACTGTGCCCATAATTTCAGCCTCCGTGTGCCCATCAAATGCAGCTTTATGGTGCCCATCAAATGCAGCCTCACTGTGCCCATCATTGCAGCCTCACTGTGCCCATCATTGCAGCCTCGCTGTGCCCATAATTGCAGCCCCGCTGTGCCCATCATTGCAGCCTTGCCATGCCCATAATTGAAGCCTCGCCGTGCCCATCATTGCAGCCTCGCCGTGGCCACCAATGCAGCCTCGCCGTGCCCACCAATGCAGCTTTATGGTGTCCATCATTGCGGCTTTATGGTGCCCATCATTGCAGCCTCACTGTGGCCATCATTGCAGCCTCACTGTGGCCATTATTGCAGCCTCACTGTGCCCATCAAATGCAGCTTTACGGTGCCTGTAAATGCAACCTCACTGTGCCCACCAATTGCAACCTCTCTGTGCCCACCACTGCAGCCTCTCTATGCCAGGCAATGCAGCCCCAGTGTGCCCACCATTGCAGCCTCTGTGTGCCCACCATTACAGCTTCTGTGTGCCCACCATTACAGCCTCTGTGTGACCGCCATTGCAGCCTCTGTGTGCCAGCCATTGCATCCTCTGTGTGCCAGCCATTGCTGCCTCTGTGTGCCCAATATTACAGCCTCTGCCCACCATTACAGCCTCTGTGTGCCCACCATTATAGCCTCTGTGTGCCAGCCATTGCTGCCTCTGTGTGCCAGCCATTGCTGCCTCTGTGTGCCCACCATTGCAGCCTCTGCCCACCATTACAGCCTCTGTGTGCCAGCCATTGCTGCCTCTGTGCCTACCAATTGCAGCCTCACTCACTATTTCCTGGATCACAGACACACAGCGGTTGATGTATGGCACAAAGCTGGGTCTGTGTGTGTAAGGCGGCGCTGTAACAAGGTCCCGCCCCCCTAGACCGGCTTGTGTGATAGGCGGAACACTGTTTTAATCAGTGTTCCATCTGGAAAACTATCACGTGAGCCGGGCTAGGGAGCGGCCGCGGGACCTTGTTACAGCGCCGCCTTACACACACAGACCCAGCTCCGTACAAGAAGAGTACCTGGAGGACAGAGGGAGGGAGAGGAGCACTGCAGCCACTGCTCAAAGCAGCCCCAGGGCAGCCAGCCTACTGGGATATTTCCCGATATCCCGGTAGGCCAGTCCGGCCATGCCCCTAAGCTAGTAGGAGCGGAGGTGTGTAATTCGGATTTTTTTTTTTTAATTCTGCACTGACTGTCTTTGAAATTGCCCCAGCCCCTGTTCAAATCCAATCCGGGGACAGACTTGGTCCGGGGACAGTGTCCTCAATCCGGGGACTGTCCCCTGAAACCAGGGATGTCTGGTCACCCTAGACTAGAGGGAGTGAGGGAGGTCTTTGGAACACCAGTTACCAGAATGCATAGTTTGCATGGTAATTATGTAATATATCCCTTACACTTATATATAAATGTTTGTCTTATGTCTTTTCTTTCTCTCTGTTTGTATTCAGTAATATGTTAGAGCGATCCTAATAATGTTTCTTTTTTATAACCCGATAGATTGTTTTTGTTAGTTTCAGACCTTAATTCTATTTACCAATTAATTTCTGTTGTTGTGTTGAAGCTTTCACTTTTGGGTAAGAACTCTCATTTGCCAAATCATATTAGAGAAATATTAAATCTCACAATCTATAGATTTGGTCAACACAGATAGCAACCACTTGTTGAACACAAGTGGTCTCTTTCAGCAATATCTTAAGGGGTTGCAATATCTAAAAAAGGAACATTGGGTGCTCTAAATGCTTGATATAGAAATTGGCTATAACAAATAGCTGTGTTGTGCAGTGTGTAATAAATTGGGAGCCTATTGTTATTATATACTCTTTATATATTATGAGGAACACATAAAACTTTAGTTGTACATGTCAAAAGCTAAATATAATATAGAATTTGTACATAAATAGTCCAGATCCATGAGAATGAGATGAAAAGAGCTGTTTCCCAATATTTCTATGTAGAAAGATACAGTCTATTTTTTTTATTTTATTTAAAAGATGTTTCCCGCATCTGATGAATTACAGGTATGCAGATTAACAGGGATTGATAGTGCAGAAAAAAATAGATGGATAGTGAGCATGGGCAGACTTTAGAAAATGTGCTTCATGTAGCTAATAATATTTGTAAACTAATGCCAGGAGTGCACATAACATTTCATGAAGACAATGGCTTACAATGATGTAAATTGCTAGACGTTACCAACTCCCGAGACCAGGTAAAAGTTTTACTTTTAACAGTTGAATTCGACACACAGTGTCCCTTACCAGACTATGTTAAAGAAGGAAGAGCAAATTAAAATGAGACTGTAGATGAATTGTTAAAAGTGTTACATCCCTTTGGCAGCGTATAGAACAAAGCAGGAAAATAATGAGAATCCACTTCTTAATGCAGACAGGCTATGGTCTGCCTACTGTTTAGGCAAAGGGAGGAACAGACACAGAGAGGACCCAGAGTACAAAACCCTCCTAATATCTAATGTGCATCCTAAATTGAAAATTAAATGTGGATTTTTTATGAATCATCTTAAGGACTCATATCAATATATCATAGACCAGTGTTTCTCAACTCCAGTCCTCAAGGCGCCCTAACAGGTCATGTGTTCAGGCTTTGCATTATTTTGCACAGGTAATTTGATCAGTTTTACTGCCTTAGTAATTACCACAGCCATTTCATCTGAGGGAAATCCTGAAAACATGACCTGTTGGGGCACCTTGAGGCCTGGAGTTGAGAAACACTGTCATAGACTATATGCACAAGTATTTCCATGTAACCAGAAGGGCCAAGTCATTAAAATCGAAGGAATATAACCACAATACCTGTTTAGCAAGTCACACTACAAACAGAAAGAGGCAACATTACAATTACAATGCCTCGTAAGATAAAATCCATAGACATGGCCCCACAGTTACTAGTCATAGGCAAATAGCCTCATGTTTCCCTCTGGAGGTAAATGCCATAGAAATCAATCCCAGATTACTAACTGCCTTAAAAGTGAGATTGAACCACTGAAGTCTAATAGTTGTAAGTTGGAAAATACTAATAAAATGATGGAAACATCACAACTTGCTCTCAAGGTAAAGTATGAAGCATACCATGCAGATGTGGTACAGTGTAGCAAAGAAGTGATTAAAGTAAAACAATCTTTTGATCAAATTGTTAAGGTTTCCCAGAAAACAGTCTGTTCCATTCAAACAGAAAATACAGGAGGGAGACCCAACCTATCTATGTTATCTGGTACAACTCCACCTTACTGAGAAAAAACCTTGAAAATAAGCAATGTAGAAACAGCAGATGAAATATCAGATCTAATGTGTGTTTCAGTTGTCTATGGTTTGAGTATTTTATTTTCACTAGCTCAAAGTGTGAATGTCAATGACCATATATGTGGTATTGTTTGCTTTCTTTGTATGTTAAAGGAATGTAAATGAGTAATAACTTTTGTCTATAAGTTATATTTTCAGGTTCAGTGAGTTCATGAAAACATATTTACATATAAAGCAGGTTTATATACTGTATGTATATATATATATATATATATATATATATATATATATATATATGTAAAAAAATAATTATTGCGCTATCCCAAAAAACTCTCTGATAGATAATGCTGAATGACTGCTGTATAACTGTATAACTGCTGCAAATTCATGTGAGACACACACAATCAAAAAGAACAAAGTAAATAAGCTGCGCTGAATAAAGTGATGTGTCAAATTTAAATAACACGTGAGAAATATCAGAAGCAGGGAAGATAATGAGCCCTCTATGCGCCTGATACTAAACCATAAACAATGGTGAACATAAAAGAATATAAGTAAATGACAAAAACTCTCCAAAGGGAAAACGGAAAAAAATTGTAGATGCTGTATAAACCCTCGAAATGTCCCAATCACTCTATTAGATACTTGAGAAAAGTGTTCCAGACCAAATGGAGTTCAAAAACAACAGTTCAGAAATGAGGATTCCTCAGCCCAATGTTCCGCAGTGACACAAAACTATATCACCCAAGAAGGTGTGAGAAGAGTTTATAGGACAGGTCCTCCACCAATAAAAGTACTGCCGCTTACCGAATAGCTAGATCTCTTGTTTAAGGAGATCGTATGCGCCTCAGACCTGTTTCCCAGTCTCGGGTCTCTGTGCTTAAGTGGCAAAGTATCCCCAGGTGTTCTGAATGGGATGTCCTCAGTATTGGTGATATACAGTTACTCCCCATGTAGAATGAAAAAAGGCTTCCATAGTGTAATTCATTTAAAAATAATTTAATCATTAAAAACGATATTGCACTTACAATCGTGAATGTATTAGCGTTTCAGAATGTAAACGAGCCGGCCGGCTCTCGATCGCTGCCTGTTGCTTCCGGGACTAGCACAGTTTGCGGTGACATCAGCACGTCGCTCCTCCTTGCGCTGTTTCGTCACAGATGATGTCTTCCTGGGGCACTCGTGTATCTGTTCTGTGAAGCCCTCAGAGGCTTGTTAGAGAACCATAGTGAACAAACAGCATCATGAAGGCCAAGGAACACACCAGATAGGTCAAGGATAAAGTTGAGGAGAAGTTTAAAGCAGGGTTAGATTATAAAAAAATATCCCAAGCTTTGAACATGTCACGGAGCACTATTCAAACCATCATTGGGAAATGGAAAGAGTATGGCACAACTGCAAACCTACCAAGACATGGACGTCCACCTAAACTGACAGGCCAGACAAGGAGAGGATTAATCAGAGAAGCAGCCAAGAGGCCCATGGTAACTCTGGAGAAGCTGCAGCGATCCAAAGCTCAGGTGGGAGAATCTGTCCACAGGACAACTATTAGTCATGCATTCCACAAATCTGGCCTTTATGGAAGAGTGGTAAAGAAGAAAGCAATTGTTGAAAGAAAGCCATAAGAAGTCCCGTTTGCAGTTTACAAGAAGCCATGTGGGTGATACAGCAAACATGTGGAAGAAGGTAAACATTTATATTAAACTCAGCGCTGCTCCTATAAACAAAACACTAAGAGCCCATTCACACAGGGGCAACACGACTTCCAGCGCGATTTTATGAGGCAACTCAGACACGACCTGAGTATGAATCACAGCGCGACCTGGAGCTATTTACAAGGCAACTCCAAGTTGCCTGCAGGACAAGAGACATTCCAGTGGCCAATCAAACAAGAATCAGCTCTGTGGGAGGGAGGGGGGAGAGAGAGTTTTGCAGGAGAAATGTATGTTATCTTCCTGGAGAGTCGCTCCTATTAAGACAGGGAGAGGCGACTCCCATTGAAATGAATGGTTACAGGTCGCCTAGGAGTCGGATTGAAGTAGTACAGGGACCTTTTTTGAAGTCGGAGCGACTGCAGTAGTGTGCATAAGGACAGCTCCATTAACTTACATTGATTTCTTCAGCCAGCGCGACCTGAGGCGACTAGGGGCGACCTGGGGCGATTTGGAGTCGGATCCAAAGACGCCCCTGTGTGAATGGGCTCTTATATGGTATCTAATTCAAAAATACCTGCATCAACATAGTCAATAGCATAACATTACTTAGTGTAACAATGTGATATAAAGTGCTCAGTGCAATTAAAGTGCAAACAAATAAAGTGCAATCATATAAAGTCCATTCAGTATGGAGTGCTGAGCTTGTGCAAGCTATGCAGTTTGGTGTGGTTGTCAGGTGACTCTCTGTGCTCCCCTCTTGGGTCCCCACTAACCAGAAAAAATCTTTAAATATGCCTGTTTGTTATATTAGGATGGTGTCTCCCGTCACTGATTAGGATTGTTGGATACGGTCATTATATAGAAATTACTCCTTTCTTCCACCGGTATGTTTAAGAGTGTATGGGATATCCTAGATCCAAATCTTAATTGTCACCTTCCCAGCTTTCACGGTGACTGGATATCCATTTTAAACATATGGCAATGAAGGGAAAAGAGTATATAGTGTAATACTGCTAGATTTATTCATAATGACACAAAAATATTACACTTACATCAAAAACGTTAAAAACATGCAAGAAACGCTGCTTTGGCGTGCAAACAACCGTCACAAGGTCTCCTGACAACCACACCAAACTGCATAACTTGCACAAGCTCAGCACTCCATACTGAATGGATTTTATATGATTGCACTTTATTTGTTTGCACTTTAATTGCACTGAGCACTTTATATCACATTGTTAAGTAATGTTATGCTATTGAATATGTTGATGCAGGTATTTTTGAATTAGATACCATATTAGTGTTTTGTTTATAGGAGCAGCGCTGAGTTTAATATAAATTTTTTATCACTTTGGGGTTTTTTCACCTTACACTACAGCAGCAGCCCAATTCGCATAATCACATTATTATATATTGTGTTTCCATAGGTTTTTCTCAAAGTTATTCATGTGGAAGAAGGTGCTCTGGTCAGACGAGACCAAAATTGAAATTTTTGGCCTAAAAGCAAAACGCTATGTGTGCCGGAAAACTAACACTGCACACCACCCTGAACACACCATATTTTCTTCAGCAGGGACAGGGAAGCTGGTCAGACTTGATGAGAAGATGGATGGAGCCAAATACAGGGCAATCTTAGAAGAAAACCTGTTAGAGTCTGCAAAAGACTTGGGACTGGGGCAGATGTTCACCTTCCAGCAGGACAACGACCCTAAACATACATATAATAAAATAGTACAGCTCTAAGTGAGTTATGATAAAAAAAAACTCATATATTGAAAAATACTAGTGTAAACAAATTAGCATTTAAGGAAATGTGAACCTTAATGTGGATAAATGAATTATTTCACAAAACACATAATTAAAAATAAAATGAATTACAACCAATAAACAATAATTGTGAAAGAGCTGAGGGATAATTTAAATCCCACAAAACAAGGTATTGAAAGTCCTAGAAAAGTGTTCAAAAAGGAATGGCCCCAAATGAAGCAGATCAATCCTTAAAAGAATGTGAGGTGATAGATATGTTGAAAAGAGGATTGTAATAAGGAAGTCTTCATCCACCAAAAAAAAGACACCAGAAGAGTGGTAATATAGTCTCCTTACCACATCGGTATGATCACTGTTACAGTGATCTCTTCAAGCGCAGGGATTTAAGGTCTCCCCTTAGACCAAAGTAGATGGATATGTGTCCAAAGTGGTATCTATTCAACTCCAAAAGATATGAAAGAAACCATAGCGTAATAAGTTCTGAAGACTTGCTCAACTTGAGTTGAAGACTTGGCTCATCCTTGACTCAACGATCAGTGCTGTGCTGGTCTCAGGGTGCTGGCAGTTTTGTAGGGGAACTTCCAGAGCCCTTGCTGAATCTTTATAAGCTCCCAGCAGACCCACAGCTAGTCTCCACAGGTGCAATCCTCATACTCCTTCCACGACCCTAAACATACAGCCAGAGCTACAATGGAATGGTTTAGATCAAAGCATATTCATGTGTTAGAATGGCCCAGTCAAAGTCCAGACCTAAATCCAATTGAGAATCTGTGGCAAGACTTGAAAATTGCTGTTCACAGATGCTTTCCATCCAATCTGACCGAGTTCGAGCTATTTTGCAAAGAAGAATAGGCAAAAATGACACTCTTTAGATGTGCAAAGCTGGTAGAGACATACCAAAAAAGACTTGTAGCTGTAATTGCAGTGAAAGGTGATTCTACAAAGTATTGACTCTCGGGGGCTGAATAGAGATGCATGCCACACTTTTCACATATTTATTTGTAAAAAATGTGATTTATCATTTTCCTTCCACTTCACAATTATGTGCCACTTTGTGTTGGTCTGTCACATAAAATCCCAATAAAATACATTTACGTTTTTGGTTGTAGCATGACAAAATGTGGAAAATGTCAAGGGGTATGAATACTTTTTAAATGCACTGTATAACATATTGGATTAAATCTCAATTAATGTGTGTGCCTGTGTGATGTAATGGATGTGTATGAACTGTCTATATTTTTTCAGGTTGTGAACACACCATTGTTTGATGGACATTGATAAGAAATGTGATCACATTAAATTGCATGTATTTATTTATTTATTTTCCATTTGTAATGAGCTCAATACTGGTACCAAAAAGTTTTAACATTTTCTATCTGATAATGAACCTGTGCACAGATATGAGATCTTGAACATCATAACTCTCAGAAACTGTAGGAAATGTTTTTCCTTGGGCTCAGAGTGAAGCTTTTATTCACTCTGACGCTGGGAAAGTAAATGATAATACATTATCTTGCACCTTACTGAATCCACAAGATGCAATATGTTTGTGTTTTGTTTTTCCTTCCAAATGGACTTGTGTCCTGTAAGTGTGTGTGTGTTCAAGTACTTAGAAACCCACCAAGTTTTTTCTATAACATTTTTGTCAGAATATAGGTATGTGGGTATTTTTTTTAATGTACTTACTGTTGACTGACTCCTTAACTCAAAGTCTATTCTATACTACTAGTTTTGTCCATTAGGAACCACTCAGAGAGGTGGAGTGAGGTGTTATTAATGGTTTCTGAGTTTTGTAATATAGGAAAAATACACAAACATTGGTGGATAATGCAGATACTGTATGACCCAGACTTGGAAAAATACTTTAGAGAAAAAAAACACAGAGGACCTTAAAGCCTATTTTTTTTAATGTTTTTTTTAAGGAGAAGCCTCTGAATTGGAATAATTGCAGTCAGGACTAACTAAATTTTAAATTTTAGTTTTTCCTCTCTCTCCTTTTATATTTTTTTGTGTGTGCCTGACTATCTTAAGGGTGGTGCAATTAATATGTTAATCACTACAGGAGAGGGAATGCCTTTTGTATGTATGCAATGTTTTTAAGCAGTTTACATTTGTTTTGGAAACTATATACAGATTCAATTATTTTTAAGGACTTAAAGCGGTTGTATACCCACTGACACAATTTTTTTTCACCCCTGTAAGGCAAAAGGCATAATGAGCTAGTATGCACCGCATACTAGCTCATTATGAAATACTTACCTTAGAACGAGGCTTCGGTCACTCACCTGGTCCACGCCTAGGGAGATGACATGTTGCCTCGGCGTGTCTTCCGGGTATTGCAGCTCCAGCGCTGTGAATGGCTGGAGCCGCAATGTCGTCACTCCTGCGCATGCACGTGGGAGGCTTCTTTCCGGCAAGGTCCGGCGTCTGCCGGGCCTTAAGCCGAGAATCCCGTGTGCACATGCACCACTGCAGTCGGCGGCTCATTGCAAGGGGAATATCTCCTAAACCGTAAAGGTTTAGGAGATATTTTTTTTCCCTACAGGTAAGCCTTATTATAGGCTTACCTGTAGGTAAAAAAAAAGACTATACAACCACTTTAAATAGAAAGGTGTAGTAGGATAAATGTCACGTTGAGACAGCATTAAACCTGTATGTTTTTTCATCATTGTTTTTTTTCCTTTCTCTTTTTCTTTCCTCTATCGCCTTTTTGTTTCTGAGTACATCATAAGTTGTTTGGTTGTGCTATGGTGAAATAAAAAAAAGAGGGGAGTTTGGGGAACAAAATAAGGAGAACATTTAAAATTTTTGATATAGGAAATTAAAACTCCCCTATAGCATTTTGTGTTTGAGCAAATTTCCAACAGTTTTTTTTCCCCCTTCCAACATTGAATAATTGTTTTTATACAAAGGTATTGAAGCTCCCTCATGTCATTTAACTATTACCAACTATGACAACAGTAACAGTAACACCAGGTTTAACCACTTCAATACCAGTCACTTTCACCCCATTCCTGCCCAGGCCAATTTTTAGCTTTTAGCGCTGTCGCAATTTGAATGACAATTGCGTGGTCATGCTACACTGTACCTAAATTACATTTTTATATATTTTTTTACCACAAAGAGAGCTTACTTTTGGTGGTATTTGATCACCACTTTTTTATTTTTTGCTGAGCAAATGAAAAAAGTGCCGAAAATTTTGAAAAAAAAAAATGTTTCTTTGTTTCTGTTATAAAATGTAAATAAGTAAGTTTTCTCCTTCACTGACAGGCACAGGTGAGGCTGCACTGACAGGCACTGGTGAGGTGGCACTCATGGGCACTGATAGGCGGCACTGATATGCAGCACCGATGGGCACTGATAGGCGGCACTGATGGGCGGCACTGATGGGCAATGAAGGGCACTTATGGGCTGCACTGATGGGCACTGATAGATGGCACTGATAGGCAGCACTGATGAGAAGGCACTGACAGGCATTACCGATGGGCACTGATTGGCATCCCTGATAGGCACTGATTGGCATCACAGGTAAGCACTGCTTGGCATCACAAGTGGGAAGTGGTGTGCATTACAGATGGGCACCGCTGATGGGGCTGCACTGATAATGACTGCACTGATTATCAGTGCACATCCCTCCCTGTCAGGAGAGCCACTTATCGGCTCTCCTCTCCTCACACCCTGTCATCGGGAATAGAGGAATGACGATAACCCACACTTCCTAGTAACGATGTGATCAGCTGTGATTGGACACAGTTGATCACATGGTAAAGAGCCTATGTCATAGGCTCTTTACCGAGATCAGAGATGCGGTGTGTCAGAGCGACACACCACACTACCGATCGCGATGAATGAGCAGCTTGTTCTGCTGGACATCATATGACATCCAGTCAGGAGAATGGAACCCCCACCCCCCGGCCATCATTCTGCTATGTGCCTGGTGGGATGTGGGTAAGCAACAGTCAAGTGACTATTTCCTTTGTACGTGTTATACAAAGTCCTCTCTACAGTCCTAATGTGTGGCAGCCATCATATGTAGTCATTGCTATTTTTATTTTTATAAAGCAAAAGCAGCCCAAAGGGTGGCGCAGTTTGAATGGAACTTCCCCTTTATAGTCCCGTCATGTACGTCACTGTGCTTTGGACGGGCGGTATTTGGCCTGAACGTGTGTATGCAAGGCAGGCTTGAGAGGAATCCCGTCGGGAAAAACTTTGTTTTTTTTCCTGCCGAGAAAAACGGTTGTGTGTACGAGGCATTATTTATTTTTATCGGACTGTTGAGAATCAAGATTCTCAATTTGTATTTATTTTTGTTTTTGTCTCTTATTATTATTTTGGACTTATTACACCCCAAGAAAGTGATGGACTATATATATGGAGATCCAGAAATGTGGATGGTAGAGATGGAGACTTGGAGAGTTTAAAGAGTCTTTTCAAATAGTTTTCTTTTCCTTCAGAAAGCAATGACAAAAGCTCCAAATAATAAAGGCGATTACACATAAACCATTATTTTATGTGTGGCCTAGTTTCACTGGCCACAAGGAGCAGCTGTACTAACAGTCCAAAGTTAATACAGCGATCTTCCCCGTTGAGCTATTGTGTTCTGACAAGGGGGCCAGCCCCCCCACCAGAACACTCCAGTCAGCGCTCTCAGCCAATGGGGAGCCAGCCTGCTGCTGATTTTCCACTATGCTCATCCAACAGAAGCCAGCCAAATGGCCTGTCAGACAGGCTGACAAACACACAGGCTGAATGTCGGCTGGTTTTTATTGATCCGGCCGATGTCTCTGGACATTCAGCCCGTGTGTACTAGGCATTAGAGTTATATCAGTGTGGGTGTGTAATATGTCTTCTCTTCAGACCCTGTTCTACAGATGGGGAAGGTTTAAGTTGCCAGGGGGAATATTCTAATTATTACTACTGTATGTGAGAAGGCTTTTCACAGACAGTTTGGTGCCTGAGTTCTTTATCTAAACAATGGGACCCAAACATCTTTGTTTTACAAATATACACTTCAAAGGATCCCCCATTTAGATATGCAATGAAGGTGGCCAGCCTGTCTTGAATACTTAATTTCTCTGAAAAAGGTCATGAACTGGCATTCTTAATTGTCCCTACCAAACAAAATAGGGGCTGATTATGCAGAGTGCAGGAGTACAGAGGATTAAGATTCTTAACAAGGATGAGTAAGATTTGAATAGGGGGAATAGAGATGCCCACCAAGCAGAGCCATTCCATGCAAACCAATGAGGGAGAGGCCTATAATAATACACAGACTAGATGGAGTAAGGGGGAAGTCTTTGGAACACCAGTTACTAGAATGGCACCCTCATGCACAGTTGCATTGTAATTATGGAATATATCCCTTGCACTTATATCTAAATGTTCGTCTTGTGTCTTTTCTTTCTCTGTGTTTGTATTTGGTAAAATTGTTAGAACTCTTTAATATTTTTTCTTTTCTGTAACCCAATAGATTGTTTTTGTTTAATTTCAGACCTTCATACTATTTAACATTACATTTCTGTTGTTGTGTTGAAGCTTTCACTTTTGGGTAAGAACTCTCATTTACCTAATCATATCAGAGAAATATTACATTTCATAATCTATATATTTGGTCAACACAGACAATACCAGCCTAATGCTACTGCCCAATTACAGACAGTAAAGCCAATACCAGTGAGTAACAGTGTCTGATTACAGGCAGTACTGCAAATACCAGCTTAATACTAGTACCTGATTACAGCCAGTACCAACCTACTACTAGTGCCTGATAGATTAAAGACAGTGCCAGCCTATTACCACTGCTTGATTACCACTAGGGATGAGCCGAACACCCCCCGGTTCGGTTTGCACCAGAACCTGCGAACGGACCGAAAGTTTGCGCGAACTTTAGAACCCTCTTAAAGTCTATGGGACTCGAACGTTCAAAATCAAAAGTGGTAATTATGAAGGCTAATATGTAAGTTATTGTCCTAAAAAGGGTTGGGGGACCCGGGTCCTGCCCCAGGGTACATGTATCAATGCAAAAAAAAGTTTTAAAAACTGCAGTTTTTTCGGGAGCAGTGATTCTAATGATGCATAAAGTGAAAAAAAAAGTGAGACATTCCTTTAAATATCGTACCTGGGGGTGTCTATAGTATGCTTGTGAAGTGGCACGTGTTTCCCGTGTTTAGAACTGTCCCTGCACAAAATGACATTTCTAAATGAAAAAAAGTAATTTAAAACTGCTTGTGGCTTTAATGTAATGTCTGGTCCCGGCAATATGGATGAAAATCATTGAGAAAAATGGCATGGTTATCCCCCCCCCCAGCCCATTACCAGCCCCTTTGGGTCTTGTATGGATATTAATCCCGCACCCAAATTAAAAAAAGGAAAGGCGTGGGGCCCCCAGGCCCTATATACTCTGAACAACAGTATACAGGCGGTGCAAACAAGACAGGGACTGTAGGTTTGTTGTTACATAGAATCTGTTTGTAATTTTGAACTGGTACATTTTTAAAGTGTAGCTCCAGCCAAAAAAATCAGTTTTAAGCTTTTTGGAAAACATAGGGAAGGGTTATCACCCCTGCAACATTTGTTTTGCTGTCTGTGCACCTGTTCAGAACATTTCACCTCACTTTCCGTCCCAATGACAAATGTTTTTAGAAAATTTGGGGGTTTTACCGAAACAAGGATTGGTGATAAAACATCAGTAGAGAGAAGACACCTTTTTCCCATATTAACTCTTACAGGAGAGAATTTCCCTTCCTAGGGGTAGATTTCCTCTCACTTGTTGTTGTCTCATTCTGTTTGCAAGTAGGAGTCGTTTGTAAGTTGGATGTTTGAAAGTAGGGGCCTGCCGTATATACTTTGCAGAAATTTGGCCCTTAGGTGTTGGTGTTGCCACAACACTGTAAGCCCTCACAGTTACTCTTGGTGGGCGCTGGAACTCCCAGCTGTGAACTATTATATCAAGAATTGTAATTACATGCCATTGTTGAACAGTGGTAGGAAAAATTGGGCCTTTGGTGGTGGTGCTGGTGCCATAACACTGTAAGTCCTCACAGTTACTCTTGGTGGGCACAGGAATGGGCCCAGCTGCGAAATATTAGATCAAGAATTGCAATTACATGCCCCTTGTGAACTGGGGCAGAAAAATTGGGCCTTTGGTGGTGGTGATGTTGCCACAACACTGTAAGCCCTCGCAGTTACTCTTGGTGGGCACAGGAATGGGCCCTGCTGTGAATTATTAGATCAAGAATTGTAATTACATGCCCCTGTTGAACAGGGGCTGAAAAATTGTGCCTTAGGCACTGGTGCCACAACACTGCAACCCCTTACAGATACTCTAGTTGGAGCGCATGAATGAGCCCTGCTGCAAAGTATTGCATCAAAAATTTTAATTACACGCCCCTGTTAAACAGGGGCTGAAAAATTGGGCCTTAGCCACTGGTGGCGGTGCCCAGAAACAAAAATGTTCTTACATGCTATCAGCATGATCATTGAGGAGGAAGAGGATAGTCACTCAGCATAGCAGGATAGTCACTCTGCATCAGCATAGGCAGTCTTGAAGGCATCTGACATTTCAAAGAAAATGATTCTGTTACATCAGCATCAGGTGCTTGGTAGCTGGTGGTAACCCAAGACTGATTCATTTTTATGAAGGTCAGTCGATCGACCGAGTCAGTGGACAGGCGCACCCTGTGATCATTTACAAAGCCTCCAGCAGCACTGAATGTGCGTTCCGAAAGAAGGCTGCATGCATGACAGGCCAGTAGCTCAATTGCATACTGTGCAAGCTCTGGCCAGTGATCCATCCTCAAGACCCAGTAAGCCAGAGGATTTTCGGTGGGAAAGGTGTCCAAGTCTGACCGAGTCAGTGGACAGGCACACCCTGTGATCATTTACAAAGCCTCCAGCAGCACTGAATGTGCTTTCTGAAAGAAGGCTGCATGCAAGACAGGCCAGTAGCTCAATTGCATACTGTGCAAGCTCTGGCCAGTGATCCATCCTCAAGACCCAGTAACCTAGAGGATTTTCGGTGGGAAAGGTGTCCAAGTCTGATCTTGCCCCTAGGTATTCCTGAACCATGTAAACTAGACGCAGGCGATGGTTGCTGGTACCGATCATACCTTGGGGCTGCGGACTAAAAAATTGTCTGAATGCATCAGTCAGACGGCCACCTTCTCCACCGCTCCTTCTTTGACTGACCGAAGCCTCAGCAACACGTTGTCCAGGACCGCTGATCTTGCCCCTAGATATTCCTGCACCATGTAAACTAGACACTGGCGATGGTTGCTGGAACCGATCATACCTTGGGGCTGCAGACTAAAAAATTGTCTGAACGCATCAGTCAGATGGCCCCCTTCTCCAACGCTCCTACTTTGACTGACCGAAGCCTCAGCAACACGTTGTCCAGGACCAGTAATTTGTAACCTCCCAGTCTCTGGGAACGCGTTGCACAGACCTTTCTGTAAGGCCTCCCAAAGATGCTTCATTCCTCTTCTCCCTCTGCGATTGCAAGATAAGGTCCGCAACCTTACCCTTGTAACGTGGATCAAGGAGGGTTGCCAGCCAGTAATGATCCCTCTCCTTGATAGCACGAATATGAGGATCCTTCCGCAGGCTTTGCAGGATCAGGGAGGCCATGCAGTGTAGGTTTGCTGAGGCATTTGGTCCGGAGTCCTCTGGGTCACTCAGGATGACATGATCTGCAGCCACCTCCTCCCAGCCACGTACAAGTCCATGGGTGTCTTGGGACTGTAATTGATCCCTTAAAGACTGCTGCTGATGCTGAGTGCTAGGCTCCACCTCCATGCTGACACAATCCTCCTCCTCCTCATCCTGTGTGATAGGCGGGCCAGCAGGAACACTGTCTGGATAAAGGGGGCCTTGAGAGGTAAGGAAGTCCTCCTCTTCTTCCCTCTGTTCTGCCTCAAGTGCCCTGTCCATTATTCCATGCAGCGTGTGCTCCAACAGGTGGACAAGAGGGACAGTCTCACTGATGCATGCACTGTCACTGCTCACCATCCTCGTGGCCTCCTCAAATTGTGCCAGGACAGTGCATGCATCCCTGATCATGGCCCACTGGCGTGGGGAAAAAATCCAAGCTTCCCTGACCCTGTCCTGGTGCCATATTGCAACAGATACTCATTCATGGACCTCTGCTGTGCGTGCAGCCGCTGCAGCATGGCCAACATAGAGTTCCACCTGGTGGGCATGTCACAGATCAGGCGGTTCTTGGGCAGGTTGTATTCCTTTTGCAGGTCAGCCAGCCGAGCACTGGAATCATATGACCGGCGGAAATGCCCACAGAGTTTCCTGGCCTGCTTCAGGGCCTCCTGTAAGCCCAGGTACCTGCCCAAGAACCACTGCACCACCAAGTTAAGGATGTGAGCCAAACAGGGCACATGGGTCAGTTGTCCCTGTCGGAGGGCGGAGAGGAGGTTGGTGCCATTGTCGCAAACCACCTTTCCTGGCTTAAGCTGGCGTGGCGTCAACCACCTCTGAGCCTGCCCCTGCAGAGCTGACAGAATCTCTGCCCCAGTGTGGCTCCTGTTCCCCAAGCACACCAGCTCAAGCACCGCATGGCATCTTTATTCCTGCGTACTTGCGTAGCCCCTTGAACGCCTACGGAGCGCCACTGGTTCCGAGGACAAAGCACAGGAAGAGGCCATGGAGGAAGAAGAAGAGGAGGGAGTGGAGGAGAGAGGTGTGTCAGAATCACCAGCAGTAGCATTTTGGAAGCATGGCACGGAGAAGAGCGAGTTGCAGGAAGGACTCCACGAGCACTGTGGGGGGGGGGGGGCAAGCCTTCATCTCAGTTACTGAAAAAACAGACTAATTTCTCCCGTCCTTAGGACAGGAGAACCAGCCTGTAAATTCCGAGAGTGGTGACTGCAAGCTGAGCCTAGTGTCAGTCTATGACACTCTTTCACAGCCCAGCGAGTCCAGCCACCCCCCCCTCACTCTCCTCACATAAGAGCAGGGAGGAATACAGCTCCTCCTCCTCCTTCCAGTCCCGCCCCCACTATCCTGGCGTGCTGTATCTATCTGAAGAGAGGGGATGTGTGGGCGGGAAATATGAAAATCAGCAGCATTCCTGGCTGTGTGTGAATGATGCCTGAGATTCTAGCCTGGACCTGTGGGTGTGTGCACTGCAGACTGCAGTACACTGTAATGACTGAACTGCATTATCTCCATCCCTTCTCTCCCTCATCTGTCTCCCTCCCCCTCTCCTGTTCTTTCAAGACATTCACAATTTACTTTCACTTTCAGTTAGGCAGGTAATATACGGTGCAAATTTATTTCCTGCATCCACAGATTGCAGGAAAGAAACATGCATAATTCCCCCATCAACACAGACAGTGCTGACAGGGGAAACCCTCCTGCCCAGCAATTGTATTCTCCCGACTAGGGATGAGCTCGGTGTTCGAGTCGAACATAGGTTCGACTCGAACATCGGCTGTTCGCGCGTTCGGCGAACAACGAACGATTTGGGCCGTTCGCGCCAAATTCGAGTGACGCGAACGGCCCACAATACACTGCGCCATCGCAGTGTAATCCCGGCGCTGTGATTGGCCAAGCATGCACTGTGACCCTGCATGCTTGGCCAATCACAGCGCCGGCAGCGAGGAGAGCAATGATTGGCCACAGGCAGGATGCCTGTGGCCAATTATAGCTGAGGGGGTTTAGTACACGCCCCACACTATAAAAGGCCGCCAGCGCGGCGGCCTCGTGTAGTGTGTTCCGGAGCAGGGAAAGTGAAGGATGGGCAGGGACAGTGTCAAATCCATTCTTTGCTAAACCTTGTGTGTAGGGACAGCGAAGGATAGGCAGGGAGAGTGTCAGTGTCATATTCTTTGCTAAACCTTGTAGGTAGGGAGAGAGAAGGATAGGCAGGGAGAGTGTCAGTGTCATATACTTTGATAAACCTTGTGTGCAGGGAGAGAGAAGGATAGGCAGGGGACAGTGTCAGTGTCATATTCTTTGCTAAACCTTGTGTGCAGGGAGAGAGAAGGATAGACAGGGAGAGTGTCAGTGTCATATACTTTGATAAACCTTGTGTGCAGGGAGAGAGAAGGATAGGCAGGGGACAGTGTCAGTGTCATTGTTACTAAGCCTCCTGCACATTATACACCTGAACTTAGCCTATATTGCTGCTTTTTCCTGGTGTGTTACACCAACAGGATTTTGCGGCACTTACAGCGGGCGGAGTGTACCTCCTGACCATATTACACCTGAACTTAGCCTGTATTGCTGCTTTTTCCTGATGTGTTACACCAACAGGATTTTGCGGCACTTACAGCGGGCGGAGTGTGCCTCCTGACCATAATACACCTGAACTTAGCCTGTATTGCTGCTTTTTCCTGGTGTGTTACACCAACAGGATTTTGCGGCACTTACAGCGGGCAGAGTGTCCCTCCTGACCATATTACACCTGAACTTAGCCTGTATTGCTGCTTTTTCCTGGTGTGTTACACCAACAGGATTTTGCGGCACTTACAGCGGGCGGAGTGTGCCTCCTGACCATATTACACCTAAACTTAGCCTGTATTGCTGCTTTTTCCTGGTGTGTTACACCAACAGGATTTTGCGGCACTTACAGCGGGCGGAGTGTGCCTCCTGACCATATTACACCTGAAGTTAGCCTGTATTGCTGCTTTTTCCTGGTGTGTTACACCAACAGGCATTTGCAGCACCTACAGCAGGCGTAGTGTGATTCCTGCAAAATATACTCCTGAAGCTAGGCCTTATTGCTGGTTTTCCCATTTCCCTGCAGGCCATTAGAATGTCTGGAAGGCAAACAAGGAGAGGCAGACAGTCAGGAGCCAATAAAAGAGGGCAAGCAGGCTCTGTGTCTAGAGACAACAGTGCTGGTCGTGGACGCGGTGTATCACCATCAGCACGTGGCCATGGGACACGCTTGTCCTTCTTTTCGACAGCTGGACGTGTTGAGCCGCATCATGCCGAAGACTTGGTAGAGTGGATGACCAAGCCCTCCTCATCCTCCTCATCCTCTCTCACCCAGGCTCAGGGTACTGGCAAAGCAGCTGCCAAAGCGTCCTCTTCCCTGGTATCAATGTCATCATCAGTCACTCCTTCCCTAGACCAACCATGTCCTCCTGAGGAGTCCCCCGAACTGTTTGAGCACAGTGTGGGGTACATGCTCCAGGAGGATGCCCAGCGTTTCGAAGGGTCTGATGATGATACCCAGCTAGAGGAAGGCAGTAGCATGAGAGCAGAGAGAGGGGATGCTCAAGAAGGACACCAATCTGGCAGTCATGTTCCAGCAGCTGCAGCATACTGCCAGATTGGCTCCAGTGATGAGGAGGGAGGGGATGATGAGGTCACTGACTCCACGTGGGTGCCTAATAGGAGAGAGGAGGAGGAGGATGAGGAGGAGGCACATCTCCAACGAGGCAGGATGCCCTCGGGGGGCCAGCGTAAGGGCAGCACACCGACAGAATCACACCGCAGAGCTCCGCCTGTGCAGGGCGCTGCCTCTGCCCGTTATTCAAAAAGTTCTTTGGTGTGGGCCTTTTTTGAGTCAAGTGCATCAGATCGCACAGCTGCTGTTTGCAACATATGTCTCAAGCATATATCGCGTGGCCAAAACATCAGCCGCTTGGGCACCACATGCTTGACCAGACATATGTTGACCTGCCATGCAGCTCGTTGGCAAGCCTACCTTAAAGACCCACACCAAAGAACAAAGCTGACCTCTTCTTGCACCGCATCAGCTGGGATCTCCAACCCCACTATACCTTCAGTCCTCTCTGAAACCTGCTCTGAGAGGAATGAAGGTGTAGAATTAGGTGTGTCACAGCCAAGTACTTGCGGGCACTCTGCTAGCAGTACACCGACGTCCGATTCTAGCAGGCAAATTTCCCTGCCCCAGCTGCTGGACCGTCGAAAGAAGTTCACTCCCAGCCATCCACATGCCCAGCGGTTGAATGCTAGCTTGGCTAAATTGCTAGCGCTTCAACTGCTGCCTTTTCAGTTGGTAGACTCGGCCCCCTTACGTGAGTTTGTGCAATGTGCGGTTCCTCAGTGGCAGGTTCCCAAACGCCACTTTTTCTCACGGAAGGCGATTCCGGCTCTCTACCGGCATGTGGAAGGCAATGTCTTGGCCTCGCTGGACAGGGTGGTCAGTGGTAAGGTGCATATTACCGCTGACTCATGGTCCAGCAGACATGGACAGGGACGTTACCTTTCTTTCACGGCCCATTGGGTCACTCTTTTGGCAGCTGGGAAGGATGCAGGACAAGGTGCAGTAGTGTTGGAGGTTGTTCCACCGCCACGCCTCCAAAATGCTACTACTGGTTGTGACATACCTCTGTCCTCCACCCCCTCCTCTTCTTCTTCCTCCGTGGCCTCTTCCTGTGCTTTGTCCTCGGAACCAGCGGTGCTCCGTAGGCGTTCAAGGGGCTACGCAAGTACGCAGGCAAAAAGATGCCATGCCGTGCTTGCGCTGGTGTGTTTGGGGGACAGGAGCCACATTGGGGCAGAGGTTCTGTCTGCTCAGCAGGGGCAGGCCGAGAGGTGGTTGACACCACGCCAGCTTAAGCCAGGAATGGTAGTTTGCGACATTGGCACCAACCTCCTCTCCGCTCTCCGACAGGGACAACTGACCCATGTGCCCTGTGTGGCTCACGTCCTTAACCTGGTGGTGCAGCGGTTCTTGGGCAGGTACCCGGGCTTACAGGATGTCCTGAGGCAGGCCAGGAAAGTCTGTGTGCATTTCCGCAGATCTTATAATGCCAGTGCTCGCCTGGCTGAGCTGCAAAAGGAGTTGAACCTGCCCAAGAACCGCCTTATATGTGACATGCCCACCAGGTGGAACTCAACGTTGGCCATGCTGCAGTGGCTGCACACGCAGCAGAGGGCCATCAATGAGTACCTGTGCGACTACGGCACCAGGACAGGGTCAGGGGAGCTCGGGTTTTTTTCACCACGCCAGTGGGGCATGATCAGGGATGCATGCACTGTCCTGGCACCATTTGAGGAGGCCACGAGGATGGTGAGCAGTGACAGTGCATGCATCAGTGACACTGTACCTCTTGTCCACCTGTTGGAACATACGCTGCGTGGAATAATGGACAGGGCACTTGAGGCAGAACAGAGGCAGGAAGAGGAGGACTTCCTTGCCTCTCAAGGCCCCCTTTACCCAGACAGTGTTCCTTCTGTCCCACCCATCGCACAGGAAGAAGAGGAGGAGGAGGAGGAGGAGGATTGTGTCAGCATGGAGGTGGAGCCTGGCACTCAGCATCATCAGCAGCAGTCTTTTAGGAATGATTTACAGTCCCAAGAAACCAGTGGACTTGTACGTGGCTGGGAGGAGTTGGCTGCGGATCATGTCGTCCTTAGTGACCCAGAGGACTCCGGACCGAATGCCTCAGCTAACCTACGCTGCATGGCCTCCCTGATCCTGCAAAGTCTGCGGAAGGATCCTCGTATTCTTCGGATCAAGGAGAGGGACCATTACTGGCTGGCCACTCTCCTTGATCCACGGAACAAGGGTAAGGTTGCGGACCTTATCTTACCGTCGCAGAGGGAGCAGAGGATGAGACAACTCCGGGAGGCCTTGCAGAAAGGTCTGTGCAACGCGTTCCCAGAGACTGGGAGGTTACAAACTCCTGGTCCTGGACAACGAGTTGCTGAGGCTTCGGTCAGTCAAAGAAGGAGCGGTGGGGAAGGTGGCCGTCTGACCGATACGTTCAGACAATTCTTTAGTCCGCAGCCCTAAGGTATGATCGGTTCCAGCAACCATCACCAGCGTCTGATATACATGGTGCAGGAATACCTAGGGGCAAGGTCAAACTTGGACATCTTCCCCACCGAAAATCCTCTGGCTTACTGGGTCTTGAGGATGGATCACTGGCCAGAGCTTGCACAGTATGCAATTGAGCTACTGGCCTGTCCTGTATCGAGCGTTCTTTCAGAACGCACATTCAGTGCTGCTGGAGGATTTGTCACGGATCACAGGGTGCGCCTGTCCACCGACTCTGTTGATCGACTGACCTTCATAAAGATGAACCAGTCTTGGATCACCACCAGCTACCAAACACCTGAAGCTGATATAACAGACTAATTTATTTTCAAATGTCACATCCCTTCAAGACTGATGCTGATGCTGAGAGACTGTCCTGTTATGTTGACTGACTATCCTCCTCCTCCTCAATGATCTGATTGATGATGATAGCTTGGAAGAACATTTTTGTTTCTGGGTGCCACCACCAGTGGCTAAGGCCCAATTTTTCAGCCCCTGTTTAACAGGGGCGTGTTATTACAATTTGTTATGCAATGCTTTGCAGCAGGGCTCATTCCTGCACTCCAACTAGAGTATCTGGGAGAGGTTGCAGTGTCGTGGCACCAGCACCAGTGGCTAAGGCCCAATTTTTCAGCCCCTGTTTAACAGGGGCGTGTAATTACAATTTTTTATGCAATACTTTGCAACAGGGCTCATTGCTGTGCTCCAAGTACAGTATCTGTGAGGGGTTGCAGTGTTGTGGCACCAGTGCCTAAGGCCCAATTTTTATGCCCCTGTTTAACAGGGGCATGTAATTACAATTTTTTATGCAATGCTTTGCAGCAGGGCTCATTCCTGCACTCCAACTAGAGTATCTGGGAGAGGTTGCAGTGTCGTGGCACCAGCACCAGTGGCTAAGGCCCAATTTTTCAGCCCCTGTTTAACAGGGGCGTGTAATTACAATTTTTTATGCAATACTTTGCAACAGGGCTCATTGCTGTGCTCCAAGTACAGTATCTGTGAGGGGTTGCAGTTTTGTGGCACCAGTGCCTAAGGCCCAATTTTTCTGCCCCTGTTTAACAGGGGCATGTAATTACAATTCTTGATCTAATAATTCACAGCAGGGCCCATTCCTGCGCCCACCAAGACTAACTGTGAGGCCTTACAGTGTTGTGTCAACACCACCACCACCACCACCACCACCAAAGGCCCAATTTTTCAGCCCCTGTTCAACAGGGGCATGCAATTACAATTCTTGATCTAATAATTCACAGCAGGGCCCATTCATGCGCCCACCAAGAGTAACTGTGAGGGCTCACAGTGTTGTGGCAACACCAACATGTAAGGGGCAAATTTCAGCTGAGTATATACGGCAGGCCCCTACTTTCAAACATCCAACTTACAAACGACTCCTCCTTGCAAACGGAAGGATGCAACAGGAAGTGAGAGGAAATCTACCCCTAGGAAGGGAAATTCTCTCCTGTAAGAGTTAATATGGGGAAAAAAGTGTCTCCTCTCCACTGATGCTTTATCACCAATTCTTGTTTCAATAAAAACCCCAAATTTTCAAAACACATTTGTCATTAGTACGGAAAGTGAGGTGAACAGGTGCACACTGCACAGACAGCAAAACAAATGTTACAGGGGTGATAACCCTTCCCTATGTTTTCCAAAAAGCTTAAAAATAGATTTTTTGGCTGGAGCTACACTTAAACAATGTACCTGTTCAAAATTACAAACAGATTCTACATAAGAACAAACCTACAGTCCCTGTCTTGTATGCACCGCCTGTATACGCCTGTTCAGAGTATATAGGGCCTTTTTTATTTTGTGTGCGGGGTTCCCCTTAATATCCATACAAGACCCAAAGGGGCTGGTAATGGGCTGGGGTAGGGGGGGGGCTGTGATGGGGTAGCTATGCCATTTTTCTTAAAGATTTTCATCCATATTACCGGGACCAGACATTACATTAAAGCCGCAAGCAGTTTTAAATGGCTTTTTTTCCTTTAGAAATGTAATTTTGTGTAGGGACAGTTCTAAACACGGGAAACACGTGGCACTTCACAGGCATACTTTAGACACCCCCCAGGTACGATATTTAAAGGAATATTTGACTTTTTTTTTCACTTTATGCATCATTAAAATGACTGCTCCCGAAAAACGGCCGTTTTTAAAACTTTTTTTTGGATTGATACATGTCCCCTGGTGCAGAACCCGGGTTCCCAAACCCTTTTTAGGACAATAACATGCATATTAGTCGTTATAAATAGCACTTTAGATTTCGAACGTTCGCATCCATTGTATTTAATAGGGTTCTAAAGTTCGTGCGAACTTTCGGTCCGTTCGCGGGTTCTGGTGCGAACCGAACCCGGGGGTGTTCGGCTCATCACTACTCCCGACAAACAGTGATTATCACTAGTGGCTATAGCAACCACAATTGATAATCATAAGAGAATCTGCTAATTAATGGTTCAAATCTCAGCCAGTTCCTGCTGAACCAGCTGTGATTTAAACTGTCTATGGCTGGTCTTAGCTCTTAGGCAGCCCATACATTGATCACTTTTTTTCATTCAACTATTAGGTTGAATGAAAAAAAAGAAATGATCCAATTCCCCCATCTACACATTATAGGTGGATGGGGGAATCCTCTCAGTGTGGACCAGTGCTGGAACAACCAGAGTTCAAAATTCCACATGCCAGAGCCTGCCAGGAAGCCCACATTGCACAGCGCTAATCACAGGCAGTGAGACATTTCCCGGTACGCAGCTGCACAGATCAGGAAATGTCTCACTGGCTGTGATTAGCACTGTGGAGTGTCGGCTTCCTGGCGGGATCGGGCATGTGGGATTTCAAACACACCCGAGTCCATCTCTATTGGTTGTAGACAGTTGAGCTCCCTGCAGGTTGCTTAGCAGCAGTGGAGCCTTCTCTGACATGCTAATCGTGATGCAATCTAGGTGTACCTCCTAGTCAAATCCTAGTGTTAAATATCAGTGATTTTATTGATCAAAGCCCACACTTTACAGGCATATAGCCCACATGGCTGCTGAACATACGGTTGATTATATATATGTGGTTGTACTCTTGATGCTAATAAATACTGTGTTTATTAGATCTGACTGGGAGCATCACCAGGATCACATCCTGATCAGCATGTCAACAGACAAGGTTATACAGCATTACTGCTGCTAGATGACCAGCTGGGGGCTCGGCTCTCTATAACCAATAGTGCCAGCCTTTCCCTGCATGCACCCATAATGTCACCAGCACTAGGTCCTAATAGACTGCCGCAACTGCCAAGGAGACAGATGCCAGACCAGTGCTGTCAATAACAGGGACAGGACAGCTGGAGAACCCCACAGTGGCAGAACACCAGGGCCCGGTGGCAAGACAACCTTTGCAACCCTGATAGTTCTTCCACTGCTTTGGACCCTTATATTTTCTTGGTGTGCTGGTGACATATATCTCTTGTTTTCTGCCACCCTGGGGGGCCCCAGTATAGTAGGAAGGGAGCTCACTGCAGAACATGTGAAAGGGTCCGTTGTGGGATCGTAGTAAAGGGCCCCAGGATATATATATATATATATATATATATATATATATATATATATATAAAATTGCATTTTATAGTTGGTCCCCCTATTTTTGTCCCTGTCCCCCCATGTGCCCCCCCCTAAATATGAAATCTGGAGACGCCACTGCTGGGAGCGAACTTCTTTCGGCGGTGCAGCAGCTGGGGCAGGGAAATTTGGCTGGTACAATCTGACGTTGGTGTATCAATAGCAGATTGCCCGCAAGTACTTGGCTGTGACACACCTAATTCTACACCTTCATTCCTCTCAGTGCAGGTTTCAGAGAGGACTGAAGGTATAGTGGGGTTGGAGATCCAAGCTGATGAGGAGCAAGGAGAGGTCCGCTTTGTTCTTTGGTGTGGGTCTTTTTTGTATGCTTGCCAACGGACTGCTTGGCAGGTCGACATATGTCTGGTCAAGCACGTGGTGCCCAAGCGGCTCATGTTTTGGCCACGTGAGATACGCTTCAGACATATGTTGCAAATAGCAACGGTGCAATCTGCAGGCCCACACCGAAGAACTTTTGGAATAACGCGCAGGGACAGAAGCGTCCTGAACATGCGGAACACTGCGGTGTGATGCAGTCGGTTGGCTGCCCTTAAGCTGGCCCCTGGAGGGCATCCTGCCTCATTGGAGATGTGCCTCCTCCTCCTCCTCCTCTCTCCTATCAGGCACACACGTGGAGTCAGTGACCTCATCATCCCCTCCCTCCTCATCACTGGAGCAAATCTGGCAGTATGCTGCAGCTGGGGGAACATGACTGCCAGATTGCTGTCTTTGTTGGGCACCCCCTCTCTCTGGACTCATGTTACTGCCTTCCTCTAGCTGGGTACCATCATCAGAGCCTTCAAAATGCTGGGCATCCTCCTGGAGCATGTACCCAACACTGTGGTCAAACAGTTCGGGGGACTCCTCAGGAGGACATGGTGGGGCTAGGGAAGGAGTGACTGATGCCATTGAGCTGAGGGAAGAGGCCGCTTAGGCAGCTGCTTTTCCAGACAAAGTACCCTGAGCCTGGGTAAGAGAGGATGAGGAGAATGAGGACGGCTTGGTCACCCACTCTACCAAGTCTTCGGCATGTTACGGCTCAACATGGCCAGCTGCCAAAAAGAAGGACAAGCATGTCCCACGGCCACGTGCTGATGAGGATGCACCGTGTCCACGACCAGCACTGTTGCCTCTAGACACAGAGCCTGCTTGCCCTCTTTTATTGGCTCGTGACTGTCTGCCTCTACTTGTTTGCCTTCCAGACATACCAATGGTCTGCAGTGAGATGTAGCTGCACAAAGGTGGGATGTATATATATATATATATATACTGATTATCAGGGATGAGCCGAACACCCCCCTGTTCGGTTCGCACCAGAACCTGCGAACAGACAAAATGTTCGTGTAAACTTTAGAACCCTATTAAATACAATGGACTCGAACGTTCGAAATCTAAAGTGTTAATTATAAAGGCTAATATGCAAGTTATTGTCCTAAAAAGTGTTTGGGGACCCGGGTCCTGCCCCAGGGGACATGTATCAATGCAAAAAGAAGTTTTAAAAACGGCCGTTTTTTCGGGAGCAGTGATTTTAATAATGCTTAAAATGAAAAAATAAAAGTGAAATATTCCTTTAAATTTCGTACCTGGGGGGTGTGTATGATATGCATGTGAAGTGGCGCATGTTTCCCGTGCTTAGAACTGTCCCTGCAAAAAATGTCATTTTTGAAAGAAAAAAATGCATTTAAAACTGACTTGCGGCTATTAATGAATTGTCGGCTCCCGGCAATACATACAAAATTTATTGATAAAAAAAAAAAAAAAGCGTGGGGGTTCCCCAGAATTCAATTACCAGGCCCTTCAGGTCTGGAATGGATAATAAAGGGAACCCCGCCGCAAATTTTAAAAAAAATTGACGTGGGGTTCCCCCAAATATCCATTCCAGGCCCTTCAGATCTGGCATGGATTTTAAGGGGAACTCCACCCCAAATTTAAAAAAAAAATGGCGTGGAGTCCCCCTAAAAATCCATACCAGACCCCTTATCCGAGCACGCAACCTGGCCGGCCGCAGGGGAAAAGGGGGGGACGAGAGAGCGGCCCCCCCTCCCTCCTGAACCGTACCAGGCCACATGCCCTCAACATGGGGAGGATGTCCACATGTTGATGGGGACAAGGGCCTCATCCCCACAACCCTTGCCCGGTGGTTGTGGGGGTCTGCAGGCGGGGGGCTTATCGGAATCTGGAAGACCCCTTTAACAAAGGGGACCCTCAGATCCCGGCCCCCCCTATGTGAATTGGTAAGGGGTACATTGTACCCCTACCATTTCACAAAGAAAGCGTAAAAAAATGTTTAAAAAAACACACAAACACCTTGAAGAAGTCCTTTATAAAAAAAAAACAAAAAAACATTCCAGCGGTGAAATCCAGTGTCCCGCGGCGATCCCGATGTCCAGCGCTGTCCTTCATTGGTTGTGCCTGAGCGGACCTGATGGGGAACTCCCTCTCAGTATTTTAAATGTATAGACCCGCCCCTTCTTAAGTTCCCCATCAGGTCCGCTCAGCGGACGAGATGCGGAACATGAGAAGGGGCGGGTCTATACATGTATTACCAAAGTGAGAGCAGTCCCCCATCAGGTCCGCCCCCTCGGTATGTCGGACCCGCCTACGTCATTGGCTTGAGCGGGGAACTTCCTTCACTATGTAAATTTAAATTACACAGTGAAGGAAGTTCCCCGCTCAAGCCAATGACGTAGGCGGGTCCGACATACCGAGGGGGCGGACCTGATGGGGAACTGCTCTCACTTTGGTAATACATGTATAGACCCGCCCCTTCTCATGTTCCGCATCTGGTCCGCTGAGCGGACCTGATGGGGAACTTAAGAAGGGGCGGGTCTATACATTTAAAATACTGAGAGGGAGTTCCCCATCAGGTCCGCTCAGGCACAACCAATGAAGGACAGCGCTGGACATCGGGATCGCCGCGGGACACTGGATTTCACCGCTGGAATGTTTTTTTTTTTTTTTTTTAATAAAGGACTTTTTCAAGGTGTTTGTGTGTTTTTTAAAAAAAAAAAATTACGCTTTCTTCGTGAAATGGTAGGGGTACAATGTACCCCTTACCAATTCACATAGGGGAGGGCCGGGATCTGGGGGTCCCCTTTGTTAAAGGGGTCTTCCAGATTCCGATAAGCCCCCCGCCCGCAGACCCCCACAACCACCGGGCAAGGGTTGTGGGGATGAGGCCCTTGTCCCCATCAACATGGGGACATCCTCCCCATGTTGAGGGCATGTGGCCTGTACGGTTCAGGAGGGAGGGGGGGGCGCTCTCTCGTCCCCCCCTTTTCCCCTGTGGCCGGCCAGGTTGCGTGCTCGGATAAGGGATCTGGTATGGATTTTTAGGGGGACTCCACGCCATTTTTTTTTAAAATTTGGGGTGGAGTTCCCCTTAAAATCCATGCCAGATCTGAAGGGCCTGGAATGGATATTTGGGGGAACCCCACGTCAATTTTTTTTTAAATTTGCGGCGGGGTTCCCCATAATATCCATTCCAGACCTGAAGGGCCTGGTAATTGAATTCTGGGGAACCCCTACGCTTTTTTTTTTTTTTTATCAATGACTTTTGTATGTATTGCCGGGAGCCGACAATTCATTAATAGCCGCGAGTCAGTTTTAAATGCATTTTTTTCTTTCAAAAATGACATTTTTTGCAGGGACAGTTCTAAGCACGGGAAACATGCGCCACTTCACATGCATATCATACACACCCCCCAGGTACGAAATTTAAAGGAATATTTCATATTTTTTTTTCATTTTAAGCATTATTAAAATCACTGCTCCCGAAAAAACGGCCGTTTTTAAAACTTCTTTTTGCATTGATACATGTCCCCTGGGGCAGGACCCGGGTCCCCAAACACTTTTTAGGACAATAACTTGCATATAAGCCTTTATAATTAGCACTTTAGATTTCTCCCATAGACTTTTCGAATTTGCCGCGAACACCCCAATTTGTTCGCTGTTCGGCGAACGGGCGAACAGGCAATGTTCGAGTCGAACATGAGTTCGACTCGAACTCGAAGCTCATCCCTACTGATTATACTGCAGCTAGCAGAATCAACTGCCTGCTGTGGTATTAGTATGAGAAAAGCAGCAATTGTCTTCAGTTAGTTGTACGTGCACACTGTGCAGAGCACACAGTACACTAACTGAAAATACAGCAGCTCCCTGCCTGTGGTATTGGTATGAGAACACCACCAATTGTATTCAGGTACCTTTAGGTGAACGCTGCGCAAAGGACACAGTACACTAAATGAAATCAATGCAGCTCCCTGCCTGTGGTTTTAGTATGAGAACACCACTAATTGTATTGAGGTACCTTTGGGTGAACGCTGTGCAAAGGACAGAAGTACACTAAATGAAATTAATGCAACTCCCTGCCAGTGGTATTGGTATAAGAACACACCACCAATTGTATTCAGGTACACGCTGTGCAAAGGACACAGTACACTAAGTGAAACACTGCAGCTAGCACAATCACCTGCCTGCCTGTCAGTATAGAGAATAACAGGAACGGATCTAGCTAAACTGAATACAGTGTGTAAATATATATACAACACCTAGGATGCATATATATCCTCTACACACTGTAACTGCAGCTAACTGACTCGCCTGCCTGCTCTATGTAACTCAAATCAAATTACACTGTCTCTCTCTCTCTATCTCTTTACTTTAACCAACGCCAACACATTACACAAGGCTGCCAAGCTGGCGGCCTTATATAGTGGTGGGGCGTGTACCTACTCCTCTGAGCCATGATTGGCCAAAGTCACCCTGGCCAATCAACACGCTTAATTCCGCCCCATCAACACAGTGAGTGTTGATAGGAAAATCCCTCACACTACGCTATTGTATTTAGAAAGTGGGAGGTTTCCCTGCCGCCAGAATACAATGATCACTGCTGCCTGTTATAGCCAGCGGCACTGATTGTATGAAAAAAATGTACAGGCTGGTTGTGCTGAAGTCAATCAATAGATCGACTTCAGTACAATCAGCTTGGCCATAGATGGAATCAAAAATTTTCTGGTTCAACCATCTTTGGCTGGTGTACGTGTGAAGCATAGGTAAATATGAAAGTAGTGGAGCATGAACCTTCAAGAAAAAGACAATAAAGCCCTGTACACACGATCGGTTTTACCGATGAAAACAGTCCGATGGACTTTTTTCATCGGACAAACCGATCGTGTATGGGCCCCATCGGTCTTTTTTCCATCGGTGTCAAAAAATAGAACATGTTTTGAATTTTTCCGATGGAAAAAAAAACAATAGCAAATTCCGATCATCTATGGGCAAGTCCATCGGTTAAAAAACCCACACATGCTCAGAATCAAGTCGACGCATGCTCAGAAGCATTGAACTTCATTTTTCTCGGCTCATCAGAGTGTTTTACGTCACCGCGTTTGGAACGGTCGGTTTTTTGACTGATGGTGTGTAGGCAAGACTGATGGAAGTCAGCTTCATTGGTTTTCCGATGGAAAAATCCATCGGTTTAAAAACCATAGGAAATCCAATCTTGTGTACAGGGCTTGACAGTTTCCATGAGTCTGTCCTGACAGACTTTCTTTTACACATCTAGTCAATACATCAAGACAGAAAAAACCCCCAGGTTAAAAGCTATTCAAACAAATATACTGTATATACTCAAGTATAAGCCGAGTTTTTCAGCCCATTTTTTAGGCTGAAAAACTCCCCCTCGGCTTATACTCGAGTGAGCCATACCTTTCATTACTAAAACAGCGTGTGTCTCCCGCTGTGTAATGCATTCTGTTCACCCGTCCATTGTGACAAAGCCCCCGCCTCCTCCTCATCTGTGATAGGCACCCCCGCCTCCTCCTCGTCTGTGATAGGCGGAACCCCCACCTGATACAGTTTCCCAGCATCGTATCAGTGTTCCTCTATCACGGACGGGTGAGGAGGAGGCGGGGCTTTGTTTCAATGGACAGCTGAACAGACTGCATTACACAGAAGACACACGCTGTTTTAGTAATGAAAGGTACGGCTGCAAATGGGCACAGTGAGACTACAAATACAATACACAGTGGGAGACACACGCTGTTTTAGTAATGAAAGGTACGGATGCAAATGGGCACAGTGAGACTGCAACTGGGCACAGTGAGACTGCAACTGGGCACATTGAGACTACAACTGGGCACAGTGAGACTGCAAATGGGCACATTGAGACTGCAAATGGGCACAATTAGACTGCAAATGGACACAATTAGACTGCAAATGGGCACAGTGAGGCTGCAGATGGGCATTGTTTACCTAGTAGCTGCTGCATTTTCCCACCCTAGGCTTATACTCGAGTCAATATGTATTCCCAGTTTTTTGTGGTAAAATTAGGTGCCTCGGCTTATATTCGGGTCAGCTTATACTCGAGTATATACGGTAATGTTTGTACATTTCGGGGTAAATATTATAAGCTACTCTGTGCAATAAGGAGTCAATGGGAGCCTGGTGGAATAATGCTCTAATACAAATTATTTGTAAGACATAACTTTAGCAATCATAGACATATATGGGTATAACTATTTCCCCTAAAATCGGAGTTGTGTTTTAACAATTTATCATCTAAAACTCTTCAAATGTTGCTCTTAAGTTTTAGTTTCAATCCAAATATTATTTTTGAAACTAAATCCAAGATGTTATTCATGTCACACATGGATTTTAGGTCTTTGACCTCTTCTGACCATAATCACAGTGTTTCCTTTTTATACACAAACAGTAGAAACACAATAAAATAAAAATGAAAACAGCCTATTCTTATACAAGCCTCAATAATCATTTCTTTCCTTGTGGGTGGTTTGTTTGTTCTTACGGCTGTGAAAGACATGTTTTTCTTTCATGTATTTTGCTTTATGAAATAATTACATTTCTTGAATTAAATATATTCCGCAACAGTGGTGGTACTTGATGTAATACTTCCTATAGAAAATAGTATTCATTGCTGGAATACATTTAAACTTTCTAAAGTAAAAATAAAGTTTGAATGTATTTAGCAGCAATTTAGGAGAATCAAATTATCAGTACTTGGGCTCATTATTGCTTACATCTAATGCCTTCACTGGTCAATGGATTCTTGGTTTCCTGACTAGGGATGAGCTTCGTGTTCGAGTCGAACATACGTTCGACTCGAACATCGGCTGTTCGATCGTTCGACGAAGATCGAACGATTTGGGCCGTTCGCGCCAAATTCGAGTGACGCGAACGGCCCACAATGCACTACGCCATCGCAGTGTCATCCAGGCGCTGTGATTGGCCAAGCATGCACTGTGACCCCGCATGCTTGGCCAATCACAGCGCCGGCAGCGAGGAGAGCAATGATTGGCCACAGGCAGGATGCCTGTGGCCAATTATTGCTGATGGGGTTTAGTACACGCCCCACACTATAAAAGGCCGCCAGCGCGGCGGCCTTGTGTAGTGTGTTCCGGAGCAGGGAAAGAGAAGCATAGGCAGGGACAGTGTCATTTTTTTTCCTTTACTAATCCTGGATTCCTTGTGTTTAGGGACAAATAAGGATAGGTAGGGAGAGTGTCAGTGACAGTGTGCTATTCTGTGCTAATCCTTGTTTGTAGGGACAGAGAGGTACAGTGAGGGAAACTGACAGTGTGCTATTCTGTTCTAAAACTATTTTGCTGAACCATATTTTCAATCCTTGAGTTGAGGGACAGAGAGCTACAGTGAGGGAAAGTGTCAGTGTGCTATTGTGTTCTAAAACTATTTTGCTGAACCATATTTTCAATCCTTGAGTTGAGGGACAGAGAGCTACAGTGAGGGAAAGTGTCAGTGTGCTATTGTGTTCTAAAACTATTTTGCTGAACCATATTTTCAATCCTTGAGTTGAGGGACAGAGAGCCACAGTGAGGGAAAGTGTCAGTGTGCTATTGTGTTCTAAAACTATTTTGCTGAACCATATTTTCAATCCTTGAGTTGAGGGACAGAGAGGTACAGTGAGTGAAACTGACAGTGTGCTATTCTGTTCTAAATCAATTTTGCTGTTCCATATTTTCAATCCTTGAGTTGAGGGACAGAGAGGTACAGTGAGTGAAACTGACAGTGTGCTATTGTGTTCTAAAACTATTTTGCTGTTCCATATTTTCAATCCTTGAGTTGAGGGACAGAGAGCTACAGTGAGGGAAAGTGTCAGTGTGCTATTGTGTTCTAAAACTATTTTGCTGAACCATATTTTCAATCCTTGAGTTGAGGGACAGAGAGGTACAGTGAGTGAAACTGACAGTGTGCTATTCTGTTCTAAATCAATTTTGCTGTTCCATATTTTCAATCCTTGAGTTGAGGGACAGAGAGGTACAGTGAGGGAAACTGACAGTGTGCTATTCTGTTCTAAAACTATTTTGCTGAACCATATTTTCAATCCTTGAGTTGAGGGACAGAGAGGTACAGTGAGTGAAACTGACAGTGTGCTATTCTGTTCTAAAACTATTTTGCTGTTCCATATTTTCAATCCTTGAGTTGAGGGACAGAGAGGTACAGTGAGGGAAACTGACAGTGTGCTATTCTGTTCTAAAACTATTTTGCTGAACCATATTTTCAATCCTTGAGTTGAGGGACAGAGAGGTACAGTGAGTGAAACTGACAGTGTGCTATTCTGTTCTAAAACTATTTTGCTGTTCCATATTTTCAATCCTTGAGTTGAGGGACAGAGAGGTACAGTGAGGGAAAGTGTCAGTGTGCTATTGTGTTATAAAACTATTTTGCTGAACCATATTTTCAATCCTTGAGTTGAGGGACAGAGAGCTACAGTGAGGGAAAGTGTCAGTGTGCTATTGTGTTCTAAAACTATTTTGCTGAACCATATTTTCAATCCTTGAGTTGAGGGACAGAGAGGTACAGTGAGTGAAACTGACAGTGTGTTATTCTGTTCTAAATCAATTTTGCTGTTCCATATTTTCAATCTTTGAGTTGAGGGACAGAGAGGTACAGTGAGGGAAACTGACAGTGTGCTATTCTGTTCTAAAACTATTTTGCTGTACCATATTTTCAATCCTTGAGTTGAGGGACAGAGAGGTACAGTGAGTGAAACTGACAGTGTGCTATTCTGTTCTAAAACTATTTTGCTGTTCCATATTTTCAATCCTTGAGTTGAGGGACAGAGAGCTACAGTGAGGGAAAGTGTCAGTGTGCTATTGTGTTCTAAAACTATTTTGCTGAACCATATTTTCAATCCTTGAGTTGAGGGACAGAGAGGTACAGTGAGTGAAACTGACAGTGTGCTATTCTGTTCTAAATCAATTTTGCTGTTCCATATTTTCAATCCTTGAGTTGAGGGACAGAGAGGTACAGTGAGGGAAACTGACAGTGTGCTATTCTGTTCTAAAACTATTTTGCTGAACCATATTTTCAATCCTTGAGTTGAGGGACAGAGAGGTACAGTGAGTGAAACTGACAGTGTGCTATTCTGTTCTAAAACTATTTTGCTGTTCCATATTTTCAATCCTTGAGTTGAGGGACAGAGAGCTACAGTGAGGGAAAGTGTCAGTGTGCTATTGTGTTCTAAAACTATTTTGCTGAACCATATTTTCAATCCTTGAGTTGAGGGACAGAGAGGTACAGTGAGTGAAACTGACAGTGTGCTATTCTGTTCTAAATCAATTTTGCTGTTCCATATTTTCAATCCTTGAGTTGAGGGACAGAGAGGTACAGTGAGGGAAACTGACAGTGTGCTATTCTGTTCTAAAACTATTTTGCTGAACCATATTTTCAATCCTTGAGTTGAGGGACAGAGAGGTACAGTGAGTGAAACTGACAGTGTGCTATTCTGTTCTAAAACTATTTTGCTGTTCCATATTTTCAATCCTTGAGTTGAGGGACAGAGAGCTACAGTGAGGGAAAGTGTCAGTGTGCTATTGTGTTCTAAAACTATTTTGCTGAACCATATTTTCAATCCTTGAGTTGAGGGACAGAGAGCTACAGTGAGGGAAAGTGTCAGTGTGCTATTGTGTTCTAAAACTATTTTGCTGAACCATATTTTCAATCCTTGAGTTGAGGGACAGAGAGGTACAGTGAGTGAAACTGACAGTGTGCTATTCTGTTCTAAATAAATTTTGCTGTTCCATATTTTCAATCCTTGAGTTGAGGGACAGAGAGGTACAGTGAGGGAAACTGACAGTGTGCTATTCTGTTCTAAAACTATTTTGCTGAACCATATTTTCAATCCTTGAGTTGAGGGACAGAGAGGTACAGTGAGTGAAACTGACAGTGTGCTATTCTGTTCTAAAACTATTTTGCTGTTCCATATTTTCAATCCTTGAGTTGAGGGACAGAGAGCTACAGTGAGGGAAAGTGTCAGTGTGCTATTGTGTTCTAAAACTATTTTGCTGAACCATATTTTCAATCCTTGAGTTGAGGGACAGAGAGGTACAGTGAGTGAAACTGACAGTGTGCTATTCTGTTCTAAATCAATTTTGCTGTTCCATATTTTCAATCCTTGAGTTGAGGGACAGAGAGGTACAGTGAGGGAAACTGTCAGTGTGCTATTGTGTTCTAAAACTATTTTGCTGAACCATATTTTCAATCCTTGAGTTGAGGGACAGAGAGGTACAGTGAGGGAAACTGACAGTGTGCTATTCTGTTCTAAATCAATTTTGCTGTTCCATATTTTCAATCCTTGAGTTGAGGGACAGAGAGGTACTTTGAGGGAAACTGACAGTGTGCTATTCTGTTCTAAAACTATTTTGCTGAACCATATTTTCAATCCTTGAGTTGAGGGACAGAGAGGTACAGTGAGTGAAACTGACAGTGTGCTATTCTGTTCTAAAACTATTTTGCTGTTCCATATTTTCAATCCTTGAGTTGAGGGACAGAGAGCTACAGTGAGGGAAAGTGTCAGTGTGCTATTGTGTTCTAAAACTATTTTGCTGAACCATATTTTCAATCCTTGAGTTGAGGGACAGAGAGCTACAGTGAGGGAAAGTGTCAGTGTGCTATTGTGTTCTAAAACTATTTTGCTGAACCATATTTTCAATCCTTGAGTTGAGGGACAGAGAGGTACAGTGAGTGAAACTGACAGTGTGCTATTCTGTTCTAAATCAATTTTGCTGTTCCATATTTTCAATCCTTGAGTTGAGGGACAGAGAGGTACAGTGAGGGAAACTGACAGTGTGCTATTCTGTTCTAAAACTATTTTGCGGAACCATATTTTCAATCCTTGAGTTGAGGGACAGAGAGGTACAGTGAGTGAAACTGACAGTGTGCTATTCTGTTCTAAAACTATTTTGCTGTTCCATATTTTCAATCCTTGAGTTGAGGGACAGAGAGCTACAGTGAGGGAAAGTGTCAGTGTGCTATTGTGTTCTAAAACTATTTTGCTGAACCATATTTTCAATCCTTGAGTTGAGGGACAGAGAGCTACAGTGAGTGAAACTGACAGTGTGCTATTCTGTTCTAAAACTATTTTGCTGTTCCATATTTTCAATCCTTGAGTTGAGGGACAGAGAGGTACAGTGAGTGAAACTGACAGTGTGCTATTCTGTTCTAAATCAATTTTGCTGTTCCATATTTTCAATCCTTGAGTTGAGGGACAGAGAGGTACAGTGAGGGAAAGTGTCAGTGTGCTATTGTGTTCTAAAACTATTTTGCTGAACCATATTTTCAATCCTTGAGTTGAGGGACAGAGAGGTACAGTGAGTGAAACTGACAGTGTGCTATTCTGTTCTAAATCTATTTTGCTATTCCATATTTTCAAACCTTGAGTTGAGGGACAGAGAGGTACAGTGAGGGAAAGTGTCAGTGTGCTATTGTGTTCTAAAACTATTTTGCTGAACCATATTTTCAATCCTTGAGTTGAGGGACAGAGAGCTACAGTGAGTGAAACTGACAGTGTGCTATTCTGTTCTAAATCAATTTTGCTGTTCCATATTTTCAATCCTTGAGTTGAGGGACAGAGAGGTACAGTGAGGGAAACTGACAGTGTGCTATTCTGTTCTAAAACTATTTTGCTGTTCCATATTTTCAATCCCTGAGTTGAGGGACAGAGAAGGACACTCGTAGAAATTATCAGTGTGCTATTCTGTGCTAAATCTTGTTTGTAGGGAGGGACAGAGTAGGACAGTGAGGGAAAGTGTCAGTGTGCTATTCTGTTCTAAAACTTTTTTGCTGAACCATATTTTCAATCCTTGTGTTTAGGGACAGAGAAGGATAGGCAGGGGACAGTGTCAGTGTCATTGTTGCTAAGCCTCCTGCACAATATACACCTGAAGGTAGCCCTTATTGCTGTTTTTCCCATCTCCCTGCAGGCCATCCATTAAAATGTCTGGAAGGCAACCAAGGAGAGGCAGACAGTCAGGAGGCAAAAAAAGAGGGCAAGCAGGCTCTGTGTCTGGGGGCAACAGTGCTGGTCGTGTACGCGGTGCATTGTCATCAGCACATGGCCATCGGACACGCTTGTCCTTGTTTTCGGCAGCTGGACATGTTGAGCCACATCATGCCGAAGACTTGGTAGAGTGGATGACCAAGCCCACCTCATCCTCCTCATCCTCTCTCACCCAGGCTCAGGGTAGTGGCAAAGCAGCTGCCAAAGTGTCCTCTTCTCTGGTATCATTATCTTCATTAGTCAATCCTTCCCTAGACCCACCATGCCCTCCTCCTGAGGAGTCCCCCGAACTGTTTGAGCACAGTGTTGGGTACATGCTCCAGGAGGATGCCCAGCGTTTCGAAGGATCTGATGATGATACCCAGCTAGAGGAAGGCAGCAGCGTGAGAGCAGAGAGAGGGGATGCTCAAGAAGGACACCAATCTGGCAGTCATGTTCCAGCAGCTGCAGCATACTGCCAGATTGGCTCCAGTGATGAGGAGGGAGGGGATGATGAGGTCACTGACTCCACGTGGGTGCCTAATAGGAGAGAGGAGGAGGAGGAGGATGAGGAGGAGGCACATCTCCAACGAGGCAGGATGCCCTTGAGTGGCCAGTGTATGGGCAGCACACCGACGAAATCACACCGCAGAGCTCCGCCTGTGCAGGGCGCTGCCTCTGCCCGTCATTCAAAAAGTTCTTTGGTGTGGGCCTTTTTTGAGGCGAGTGCATCAGATCGCACAGCTGCTGTTTGCAACATATGTCTCAAGCGTATATCGCGTGGCCAAAACATCAGCCGCTTGGGCACCACATGCTTGATCAGACATATGTTGACCTGCCATGCAGCTCGTTGGCAAGCCTACCTTAAAGACCCACACCAAAGAACAAAGCTGACCTCTTCTTGCACCGCATCAGCTGGGATCTCCAACCCCACTATACCTTCACTCCTCTCTGAAACCTGCTCTGAGAGGAATGAAGGTGTAGAATTAGGTGTGTCACAGGCAAGTACTTGCGGGCACTCTGCTAGCAGTACACCAACGTCCGATTCTAGCAGGCAAATTTCCCTGCCCCAGCTGCTGGACCGTCGAAAGAAGTTCACTCCCAGCCATCCACATGCCCAGCGGTTGAATGCTAGCTTGGCTAAATTGCTAGCGCTTCAACTGCTGCCTTTTCAGTTGGTAGACTCGGCCCCCTTCCGTGAGTTTGTGCAATGTGCGGTTCCTCAGTGGCAGGTTCCCAAACGACACTTTTTCGCACGGAAGGCTATTCCGGCTCTCTACAGGCATGTGGAAGGCAATGTCTTGGCCTCGCTGGACAGGGCGGTCAGCGGTAAGGTGCATATTACCGCTGACTCATGGTCCAGCAGGCATGGACAGGGACGTTACCTTTCTTTCACGGCCCATTGGGTCACTCTTTTGGCAGCTGGGAAGGATGCAGGACAAGGTGCAGTAGTGTTGGAGGTTGTTCCACCCCCACGCCTCCAAAATGCTACTACTGGTTGTGACACACCTCTCTCCTCCACCCCCTCCTCTTCTTCTTCCTCCATGGCCTCTTCCTGTGGTTTGTCCTCGGAACCAGCGGTGCTCCGTAGGCGTTCAAGGGGCTACGCAAGTACGCAGGCAAAAAGATGCCATGCCGTGCTTGCGCTGGTGTGTTTGGGGGACAGGAGCCACACTGGGGCAGAGGTCCTGTCTGCTCTGCAGGGGCAGGCCGAGAGGTGGTTGACGCCACACCAGCTTAAGCCAGGAATGGTGGTTTGCGACAATGGCACCAACCTCCTCTCCGCCCTCAGACAGGGACAACTGACCCATGTGCCCTGTATGGCTCACGTCCTTAACCTGGTGGTGCAGCGGTTCTTGGGCAGGTACCCGGGCTTACAGGATGTCCTGAGGCAGGCCAGGAAAGTCTGTGTGCATTTCCGCAGATCTTATAATGCCAGTGCTCGCCTGGCTGAGCTTCAAAAGGAGTTGAACCTGCCCAAGAACCGCCTTATATGTGACATGCCCACCAGGTGGAACTCAACGTTGGCCATGCTGCAGCGGCTGCACACGCAGCAGAGGGCCATCAATGAGTACCTGTGCGACTACGGCACCAGGACAGGGTCAGGGGAGCTCGGGTTTTTTTCACCACGCCAGTGGGGCATGATCAGGGATGCATGCACTGTCCTGGCACCATTTGAGGAGGCCACGAGGATGGTGAGCAGTGACAGTGCATGCATCAGTGACACTGTACCTCTTGTCCACCTGTTGGAGCACACGCTGCGTGGAATAATGGACAGGGCACTTGAGGCAGAACAGAGGCAGGAAGAGGAGGACTTCCTTGCCTCTCAAGGCCCCCTTGACCCAGACAGTGTTCCTTCTGTCCCACCCATCGCACAGGAAGAGGAGGTGGAGGAGGAGGAGGAGGAGGAGGAGGATTGTGTCAGCATGGAGGTGGAGGCTGGCACTCAGCATCATCAGCAGCAGTCTTTTAGGGATGATTTACAGTCCCAAGAAACCAGTGGACTTGTACGTGGCTGGGAGGAGGTGGCTGCGGATCATGTCGTCCTTAGTGACCCAGAGGACTCCGGACTGAATGCCTCAGCTAACCTACGCTGCATGGCCTCCCTGATCCTGCAAAGTCTGCGGAAGGATCCTCGTATTCTTCGGATCAAGGAGAGGGACCATTACTGGCTGGCCACTCTCCTTGATCCACGGTACAAGGGTAAGGTTGCGGACCTTATCGTACCGTCGCAGAGGGAGCAGAGGATGAGACAACTCCGGGAGGCCTTGCAGAAAGGTCTGTGCAACGCGTTCCCAGAGACTGGGAGGTTACAAACTCCTGGTCCTGGACAACGAGTTGCTGAGGCTTCGGGCAGTCAAAGAAGGAGCGGTGGGGAAGGTGGCCGTCTGACCGATGCGTTCAGACAATTCTTTAGTCCGCAGCCCCAAAGTATGATCGGTTCCAGCAACCATCGCCAGCGTCTGATATACATGGTGCAGGAATACCTAGGGGCAAGGTCAGACTTGGACACCTTCCCCACCGAAAATCCTCTGGCTTACTGGGTCTTGAGGATGGATCACTGGCCAGAGCTTGCACAGTATGCAATTGAGCTACTGGCCTGTCCTGCATCCAGCGTTCTTTCAGAACGCACATTCAGTGCTGCTGGAGGATTTGTCACGGATCACAGGGTGCGCCTGTCCACCGACTCGGTTGATCGACTGACTTTCATCAAGATGAACCAGTCTTGGATCACCACCAGCTACCACACACCAGATGCTGATATAACAGACTAATTGATTTTAAAATGTCACATCCCTTCAAGACTGATGCTGATGCTGAGTGCCTGTGCTGTTATGTTGTCTGGCTATCCTCCTCCTCCTCCTCCTCAATGATACGATTAACGATGATAGCTTGGAAGATCATTTTGGTTTATGAGTGACGCCACCAGTGCCTAAGGCCCAATTTTTCAGCCCCTGTTTAACAGGGGCGTGTAATTAAAATTTTTGATGCAATACTTTGCAACAGGCCTCATTGCTGTGCTCCAAGTACAGTATCTGTGAGGGGTTGCAGTGTTGTGCCACCAGTGCCTAAGGCCCAATTTTTCAGCCCCTGTACAACAGGGGCATGCAATTATAATTATTGATCTAATAATTCACAGCAGGGCCCATTGCTGCGCCCACCAAGAGTAACTGTCAGGCCTTACAGTGTTGTGGCACCAGCAACACCATCACCACCATCACCACCACCACCACCACCAAAGGCCCAATTTTTCAGCCCCTGTTCAACAGGGGCATGCAATTATAATTATTGATCTAATAATTCACAGCAGGGCCCATTGCTGCGCCCACCAAGAGTAACTGTCAGGCCTTACAGTGTTGTGGCACCAGCACCACCATCAAAGGCTACCACTGATCAACAATTATATGTTATTACAATTCCTGATATTATACTTGACAGCAGGGCGTTCCAGCACCCACCAAGAATAACTGTGAGTGCTTTCAGTGTTGTGCCAACACCAACACCTAAGGGGCCAATTTCTGCAGAGTATATACGGAAGGTCCCTACTTTCAAACATCCAACTTACAAACTACTACTACTTGCAAACGGAAGAAGACAACAGGAAGTGAGAGGAAATCTACCCCTTGGAAGGAAAATTCTCTCCTGTAAGAATTAATATGGGAGAAAGGTGTCTTCTCTCTACTGATGCTTTATCACCAATCCTTGTTTCAATACAAACACCACATTTCAAAAACAGTTGTCATTGGGACGCAAAGTGAGGTGAAATGTTCTGAACAGGGGCACAGACAGCAAAAAAAATGTGACAGGGGTGATAACCGTTCCCTATGTTTTCCAAAAAGCTAAAAAAAAAGGAATTTGGCATGGAGCTACACTTAAACAATGCAGCTGTTCAAAATTACAAACAGATTCTACATAAGAACAAACCTACAGTCCCTGTCTTGTATGCACCGCCTGTATACGGCTGTTCAGAGTATATAGGGGCTTTTTTATTTTGTGTGCGGGGTTCCCCTTAATATCCATACAAGACCCAAAGGGGCTGGTAATGGGTTCGGGTGGGGGGGGGGGGGTTGATGGGGTAGCTATGCCATTTTTCCTAAAGATTTTCATCCATATTACCGGGACCAGACATTGCATTAAAGCCGCAAGCAGTTTTAAATGGCTTTTTTTCCTTTAGAAATGTTATTTTGTGCAAGGACAGTTCTAAACACGGGAAACACGTGGCACTTCACAGGCATACTTTAGACACCCCCCAGGTACAATATTTAAAGGAATATTTGACTTTTTTTTTCACTTTATGCATCATTAAAATGACTGCTCCCGGAAAACGTCCGTTTTTAAAACTTCTTTTTGCATTGATACATGTCCCCTGGTGCAGAACCCGGGTTCCCAAACTCTGTTTCGGACAATAACATGGATAATAGTCGTTATAATTAGCACTATAGAATCCGAACGTTCGCATCCATTGTATTTAATAGGGTTCTAATGTTCGCGCAAACTTTCGGTCCGTTCGCGGGTTCTGGTGCGAACCGAACCCGGGGGTGTTCGGCTCATCACTATTCCTGACTTACGGTCATGAATACAAAAGAAAAGATTTCACCAGATTTCTTTTACTCTCACACCCTATGCTTTTCACTGCACAACCTGGGACATAACCGTGTGTCTTCTGTGACTTATGCCATAGCAAATCATATAGTTCTCACTTTTGGCAATGTGGACCTGTATTCTTCAAATACAGTCCCAGCTGGGAAAACTACCTGCAAGTGTTTAGGTGCTATTTCAGGCATGTCCAACTTACTAGAAACTTAGAACTCAGGCAGTAGATCATAGTTTTACACTTGGCCTGGGATTAAGTTAAAATAGTTTATAGTGTCTATGAAACCCATATGGTTTTCTATTGTTTTTTTTTTCTTTTGCTTATTCTATGAAGGTTGCTTGGGTTTCTGATTGTGTTGTATTGTTATGGCGACTTTATAAATAAATATTTCTGAGGTCTAGGTGACACTTTAACTACAGTATTTAGTAGGAAAATGATGTTGCTATACCTAGGGATTGATTTCCTAAAACTGCACAGTGCAAAATCTGTAGCAGCTGTGCATGGTAGCCAATCAGCTTCTAACTTCTGCGTGTTCGATTAAGGTTTTAGAAAAAAAAATGAAAGCTGATTGGTTTCTATGCAGAGCTACACCAGATTTTACACTCTCCCGTTTTAGAAAATTAACCCTCTAGTCTCCTATAAAAAAAAAATACCTATCAGTGTCTATCCAAAAAATAGGATTTTTTTAATACAGCTTACCTGTAAAATCCCTTTCTTGGGAATACATCACAGGACACAGAGACTTAGATAATTACTTAGTGAGTTAGATAGTCACCATCAGGTGATTGGACACTGGCAACTCTAATTACAAGACAAGTTCCTCCCCTATATAACCCCTCCCATATGGAGAGCTCCTCAGTTTTGTAGCAAAGCAATAAGTGTCCCAACGAATAATCCTGGAGAGGGGCGGGAGCTCTGTGTCCTGTGATGTATTCCCAAGAAAAGGATTTTACAGGTAAGCTGTATTAAAAAATCCTATTTTTTTGTTAATACATCACAGGACACAGAGACTTAGATAATTACTTATTGGGATGTCCTATAGCAATGCCCAAATTGAGGGGAGGGAGACACAGATTAGAATCACAGACCACCATCAGAAAAGAGGACCTATACTGCTGCCCGCAGTACACTGCACCCGATGGCAGCATCCTCATGCCCTCTCACATCCACCAGGTAAAATCCAGTGAATGTATGGACCGAAGACCAAGTAGCAGCCTTGCAGATCTGAGCCATAGAGGCCTAGTGATGCACTGCCCATGAAGCACTAACTGCCCTGGTCGAGTGCGCCTTAATCTGTAAAGGAGGAATCTTCTTTTGTGAAGCACAGGCCTGAATAATGACTTGTCGAAACCACTTTGAAATAGTGGACTTCGATACTGCCTGGCCCTTCCTTGTGCGCTCTGGCAGAATAAATAGACAATCAGTCTTTCGTATCTGAGCCGTAGCTTGCAGATAAATCTTTACCGCTTTTACAATATCTAAAGATTGGAATTTCTGTTCTTCCACGGACTGCGGATCTTGAAAAAGGATGGTAGGACTACATCTTGATTTAGATGGAATCCTGAAACCACAAAAAAAGCTGGGTGAGGTCACAACACCACCCTGTCTTCATGAATAACAAATATGGCTCTTTACAAAAAAAGAGCTGCCAACTCCGATACCCTCCTTGCTGAGGATACGGCTACAAGAATTTATTTTTTTTTGTCAAAGAATTAAAGAAGCATGTTGCAATGGTTCAAATGTTGTTTCTGTAAGAAACAGATAACACTAAATTTAAGTCCCACGGGCATACAGGAGACTTACCCGGTGGACTCAAGTGCAGTGCTCCTTGGACAAAAGCCTGAATCATGGAATGAGAGGCAAGCAGTCTCTGAAAGAATACAGACAAGGCCATGATCTGGCTCTTGATAGTACTCAAGGCCAGGTTAATTTCTATGCCTAACTGAAGAAAGGCAAGAATTCTGCTAATGGCATATCTTTTAGGATGCCATCCCCTGGATTCACACCAGAAAACATACGCCTTCCAGATTCTGTAGTAGATGAGCCTGGAGGCCGGCTTTCTAGCGTTAACCAGAGTGGATAGGACTGGGCCCTAGAGCCCACGACCCTTCAAAATGTGGGTCATAACAGCCAAAACGTCAAATTTTTGACTTTGTAAGGCAGATTGATCTGGAAGATTGATCGTAGCGGAAGAGCCCAAGGTTCCCCTCTGTCTATTATCACGATCTCTGCATACCAGGTTATTCTGAGCCAAGCCGGGGCAACCATAATCACCAGCTTTCCTTTTCTCTTGATTCTCTGGAGGAATCGTGGGAGAAGCAGGACTGGAGGGAATGCATAAATCAGAGAATACTGATCTCATGGAATTGTTTAAGGCATCCGACACTTGTGCCAGCAGATCTCTTGTCCTTGACACAAAGTTGTCCAGTTCTGTGTTTAACCTGGAAGCTAACAGGTCTACATGTGGGGTACCCCTTCTTCTGACATATGGCCTGAAATATGTTGGGGTGTAGAGACCATTCTCCTGGACTCAGCTGCTAGCGGCTTAGAAAAAAAACGTCTGCCAATCTTCTAACCATGGAATGAAGAACGTAGACAGACAGGGAACATGCCTTTCTGCCCAAGACAAATGTGATTCACCTCTTTTTAGGCATCCCGATTCCTGGTGCTCCCTTGGTGAATGTCATAAGCCACTGCTATGGCATTGTCGGACTGCATTTGAACAGGACAAACCTGCCACATGTAAGTCCAGACCCTGAGGGCCAGAAGAATTGCCCGAATCTCCAGAATGTTGATGGGCAAGAGCTGCTTGGTTCTAGACCATTTTTCCGGAGCAGAAGCTTCTTCTCTAACTGCCCCTCAGCCCATAAGGCTGGCGTCCATGGTTACAATTTTTCAAGTAAGTTTCAGCAGATTCCGGGGCAGCAACCACCGATTAAGGCTCTGTTGAATCCGCGGTGACAAGACCACTGGAAGGTCCAAGGCTTGAACGCTATTGTTCCAGGCAGACAGGATGCTGCTCTGCAAGGCCTTGAGTGAAAACCTGGGCATAAGGAACGGCCTCGAATGAGGCTACCATCTTTCCTAATGATCTCATGCATAGACGAAAGGAAGGATTTTTCCTTGCTTTGACCACTCGGACCAAATCCTTTATGGCTTTGACCTTGAACTGGGTAAGAATACCCTGATTTGGATCATGTCTATGATCATGCCCAAATACTCCAGCCTTCTTCGAGGCTGTAAGGAGAATCTTTGTAGTTTGAGGACCCAGCTTAGGAACTTTTAAATACTCCACTGTGCTGCGCACATTGCGGACTAGGCATGGTACGGACTGATCTATGAGCAGCAGATCATCCAAAGTTGTTACTGCTGTACCCCGCGCCCTTAGCTTCGCCAGGGGCGGTGCTAGTACCTTGAGAACGATTGAGGCGCAGTAGCCAGGCTGAACGGTAGGGCCCCAACTGAAAGTGGCGCTGATCCACGCAAAGCTTACAATTTTTGGTGAGTGGGAAATATTGGCACATGATATGCATCTCTGCTGTCTATTGATGCCAGAATTTATCCTCCCTGAAGGGTGGAGACCACTGAACGGACAGACTCCATGTGGAAGAGTGAATGTTCAGAACTGACTCATGTCTTTCAGATCTAGAATAGGTCTGACATCCTCATTTGGTTTTTGAACCTTAAAGAGATTTGAGTAGAACTCTGAGCCCTGTTCTTCTGGGGCTACTTGTATGATTACCCCTTGGGCCACCAGGCGTTTCAGGGCAAATAGCAAGGTCTCCTCTTTTCTGGATTTTTGGAGATTTTTGGATCTCAGGAAAAAACGGGATGGCGGAAGTTCCCAGAACTCTTTCTTGTAGCCTAGAGATACCGTGGAGAAGACCCATTTGTCCTGAAGCTCTATCCGCCATGCGTCTGCAAAGCGCAGAAGCCTTCCCCCCACTCGGCCGAGCGGGGGAGCCCCTTCATAGGGACGTTTTGGGGTTCCGCTTAGCAGACCTTGAACCCCAAGATCTTTTCTGCCGTTGGGCTCGGCCCTGGGCCTTTCCCCTAGTATTAGACTGGGGAGGCCGTCGCCACTCCCTGGAAATCGAAGTTTCAGGGGCTGGGGAAGAGAACGTTTACACTTTTTGAAATTGATAACAATGTAGATTTGCTTCCGATAACTTTGGATAACTTTGTCCAAATCATCCCCAAACAGGCATTTCCCCATAAAAAATGGGAACGCCGCCAAGTATCTTTTGCAAGAAACTTCAGCTTCCCAATGCTTCAGCAAAAGGGGACCTGCGATGTGTACCAGCAGGAGATTTAGGCGGGATGCTTGCTGAACAGAGTCCATAATCGCATCAACCGCAAAATTCAGGACCTTAGGGAGGTCTGCATAAACCTCAACTTCCTCTGTAGGGAGGAGGTTAACCACCTGTCTCATCTGTTCCTTAAGGAACTAGCAGAAGCCAAATTGCTGAAACTGCAGGTGGACTACAGCATCAGCCATAGAGAAGGAGGCTTTAAGCAAAGATTCCAGCTTTTATCCGTTGGATCTTTGAAGCCCTGAGCATTGTCCACGGGACAGGTCAGACTTTTAATTTGTACAAGAAATAGCCGCGTTTATAGCTGGCACCCCCCATTTCTTGGTGAATTCTACCTCCACTGGGTAAGGAGGGAAAAACCTCCTCCTAGGCCTCCACAGAGACCATCAAACTTTCTTCTTAGCACATGTTCAACGTAACCAACCACCTTAGACACTGGTGTAAAAACTGAGGAGCTCTCCATTTGGGAGGGGTTATATAGGGGAGGAACTCGTCTTGTAATTAGAGTTGCCAGTGTCCAATCACCTGATGGTGGCTATCTAACCCACTAAGTAATTATCTAAGTCTCTGTGTCCCATGAACAAGAAACTGAAATTTTAGTCAGCCTTGCTGTAAGATTAAAAATAAGGATACATGCTGATATAAAAGGAAGCAAATATGTGAACATACCCAAATATTTTATACAAATTTGCTTATTTCATACAATTAAAACAAATAACAATAATTCAGTATATTTTTTTGATAATCTTTATGATTACCTTTTTTGGCTTAATATTTTAGTTTTGCTTACTATTTATATACCAGGGCACTTAGTAGTGAAAAATATGAAGTAATTCCCTTTTCAGGTTTGAACAACTGATAGGGATTATTGAGTGACAAGTTGATTAACACTGCAGAAGGCACTGCTAGGAGCATTTAATTAGCTTAGAATGGACTACTATACCATAGGTTAACATATTGATTGAGACATGAGTGTGTACTACATATTAAAGTAAACAGACATTACATTGCAGGGACATTTAAATTGGTTGGGGAAAAATATGTTGACAGATTTGATTAAAAATGCATCCACTCTGTGCCAGAAATGACTGCATTATATTAAGGATAAAGAATAAAAAAAAACATTTTAATTACTATTCTTCTCAGCTGATTTGTGATAAGTTATATTTTGGGCATTAAATGCCATATTGTTAAATAGAGTAACAGCTGACTTCAAATAATTATCATTATAATCATTCAAGCTGTATGTCAGGGTCTAGCCACTAATCATATGCCACCAAAAAGAGAAATGGAAGGACCACGCATCCTTGCATTTTGTTTGTACTATGCACCTGTCTGTAAAACTATGATAATTTGGTGTACATTTGATTTAATTTATGTATAATTTTTTAAGCTTATTCTGTTCTTTCTAAATGATTTATTTAAAACTTTGATGAGCACACTTTCCTTCCATTTAATGTGTGAAATAGAAGGTCAATAATGAGCATGCATAGCTGCATTGACTCATTTACGTTTGGCTGTAAATTTACACTTGATGTCAGGAGCGTGTAGTGCTTCTGATCCTTGATAGCTGCTGGTCTCATTCGAGCATCCTGGTTTTGGCTGTGATACATTTTGCCTGTCTGTTTGTCCACCTGAAAGATGATTATTGTGGCCAGTCTCTGGGTGGAGACCAAACATGATTCAAAGCCAGCCAAGTCTGCAGTCTCATGCTTGTGATAGCATGTGTAATACGTGCTCAAGCTCTGTCCTGCTCTGCTGTTTGGATGAGGATGGACAAGTAAGCATTTGAAAGGGAGACTATAGCACCACATGCTGGCTGGATATGAAAATATAAAATATTCATATGCATATATTATATGAAAAACCACTATACATTCCTCTTAACCACTTCAGCTAAAGAAAGGTTTTACCTCCTTCCTTTTCTTGCTATACGGCACTGCATTTCTTTAACTGACAATTACACGGTCATGCGACACTGTACCCAAAAAAAATTGATGTCCCTTTTTTCCCACAAATAGAGCTTTCTTTTGGTGGTATTTGATCACCTCTGCGGTTTATATTTTTTGTGCTATAAACAAAAAAATACAGACAATTTTGAAAAAAAAAACCAATATTTTTTTACCTTCTGCTATAAAACATATCTAATAAAAAAATGCAAAAAATCTAATTTCTTCATCCATTTAGGCCAATATGTATAAATGACACTGGCATGGAAGGGGTTAACACCAGGGGCGATCAAGGGGTTAAGTGTGCTCCTAGGGAATGCTTTCTAACTGTGGGGAGAGTGGATGCACTGGAGGAAAAGAGAGATCTGTGTTTCAGCTTAGCTGAAACACAAGATCTCTCTTTTACTTTCTGACAGAACAGCGGTCTGCCTTGTTTACATAGGCAGACCGCTGTTCTGCCTTTCCTCCAAAGGATCAGCGTGTCCTGATGATTGGCTCCCGCTGTGTCCAAATACAGCGGGAGCGGCGCTCCAGAGGCACACGTGCGCCCCCTAGATCGCGTGCAAACAATTACGCACACAGTATACAGTATATGTGGTGGGCGGTCTGGAAGCGGATAAAGCATACTTAGACTCAGACAACCTTATCCTTCATACCATGCAAAATGTATTAGTAATAAATGGTAAAGCACATACAGTAGATGTTAAGCAGCAGTTCATTTGTCTAGAACCTCTTTTATATGCATTCCATAATACTGTGAGGCTACATGGAGCCTGCCATATTTAAAAAAGAAGAAAGTTATCTTTGGCAGCTGCATCTGATTCTAGACCCAACCCTCCGATTATGCTATCTGAGCACTCCAGTAAAAGGGGCAAGAGTGGATGGGATATGGATCTGATGATATACAACTTCTAGATAGTACCTTTAAAGCTAGAAGAGGGTGTATAGGCACTGTCATGTGTGCGGAAGTACTCTGCTGCTTCTAATAAGGAGTTATGTTATAATGGAACATTATTTTGCTAATTACTTTGCCATATTAAATTGTACCAATTAATCCCCATTACACAGCCAAACTTCAAATTGTAAATGTAGCTCCATTTTAATGTCTGACATTATGCTCTGCTCATTATGCTCTGCTCTACTGCATGAAAATATCTATATTGTCACTAAGGCCATAAGTGTCCTTCTTAAATGCTTCACCTTTTACATTTACAAGATTACATTAACTGATTTTTTATTATTCTTTTTTATATTCTATAAGAATATACAGTTCACTTACTTGTTGCCTTTTATTTATTATTAATCTGTAGATTAACATTTTTAGGCACGGGTCCTAAAGTGAATTTACATTCCTATTTGATAGCTGTTAGTAGTCACAGAAGCATGCTTCTACTGTAGCTGTCAGACCACACTGTTTCTGACAGTATCAGTCTAAACTAAAGATCAGGAGCCAATCAACATAATTCTCAATAATATGGTCACCATGGTAGCCAGTCATTGTGATCACATGCAAGATGCCACTGCAGACTGAAGATGGCCTGTTTAATTTTGCAATTGTCATATTCACATTAAAAAATAAATATTTCAATATGTATGTGTATCAATTTGTGGGTGTATAGTAATAATCATAACAATAGCTAGCAGAGAATTTATTAAAACAGCATATCAAAATGTTTATATGTCCTTAAAAACAATGCATGTGTTATTTAGGTAGACAAATAAGTCATAGAATTATTGTCAGGTTAATAAACTCATACTGATAATGCTAAATTTGATCTGGGCATCTACGCATCAATAATGTCTGGGCATGAAGAGAGTAAAAATGGAACTTAAACAAAATAACATTTATAACCAACAGAGACTGTAGTGCTGACGTAACTTTGCTGCATGATATAGGTCAGCAGCGGCTTTCTTTGTGAGTTACAGCAGTTTTGCATTGATATATCGGTCGGTTTGTTTGGTGTGCTATGTATGTGATGCTTATGGTGCAATAAATACTACACTATTACCATCTTTGCTGGCTCTGGTGTGGGCTTTATTTGCTGCAGCTTGGATCAGTGCTGGGAATGGGAGAGGAGAGCACTATGGATGGATGCATAGGTTACCCTGGATGACACTTATCTATGATAACTTGCTAAGCTTGCTACACATTTTGTAGCACATTTTCTGGTGAGTGCTCATTTCATGTGGTGGCGGCTGGTGCTTCTTCACACTGGGAAGAGTCTGACAACATTCTGAGTTGTTGGTGGAGCAATTATAATACATATCTTTACAACAAAAAATGTTCTTATGAAATTGTGGATCATTTGTTGCCCCTCTGCATAAAATACAACAATGTAAGGCATCTCTGTTTCTTTGAATTGTCACAACCCAGTACTCAGACTTAATATCTATACATGCTGATAGGTTAATTGGCTTCTGTCCAAATTGGCCCTAGTATATGAATGTGAGTTAGGGACCTTAGATTGTATGCTCCTTAAGGGTAGGGACCGATGTGAATGTACAATATATATGTAAAGTGCTACGTAAATTGATGGCGCTATATAAGTACCTTAATAATAATAATAATAGTCTGAGATTCATTTGATAAACCACTGAGAGACTACAAAAAATCAACTTCCCACCCCTAACATCAAGACTATTTAAAACATCAACAGCCTATAAAGAGTGAATGCTACTTTATGGACTCTATTACAACCATTTTACATGTCAACAATGCTGAACATAATGCTTGTCATGTCACTAATGCCTATTTTGATTTTGAAATTTGGTACTTTAAGGTAAACATATTACAAACCTGTGCAATTTAAATTAAGCATATGATAGCAAAATGCATAAACAGAGGTTACCTTACATGTAAATTCCATATCGAACAAAGCAGTAATGATCTGTAAATAGCTTCTGATACCTATATCTCTGAATTTACTGATAGTTTTGATTTGTGGTTTTGATTTAAGGTAACATTTGACTGTTTTAATTATATGCTCAGTTTGAATTGCTAAGGATCGTGACAATACTTTTGTAGATCTCCAAATGTACTCACTGAAGGTAAAATGCAGGATGTCAACACTCTCTAATAGACAGATCAAATAAAATATACTTCTATATAGTTTTTATGCTACATGTTGTGATTCACTGTTCATACATATTATATTTTTCTGAACTGTGGTTGAAAGTGATGTCTGGCCATTTCCCAGCTTGTGTCTGTGAAGTGGCATTTTTTTCCATTGCACTAGCTGAGAGATATTGACCATCTTGTGGATGTCATCGGGTTAGGTTAGCTGGCTGGGGGGTAAATGTGGATAGACTGCATATGTGTGGTCTTATAGGTTTCTGTCACCTGTGTGGGTGGGTGAAGGCAGGAAATAGGCACTATGTGATTGACTAGACAGTCAACTGAGAAAAGATGACAGATAATAAGGCACTGTAAGAGAGGTTGCTGTTCATCTATAATATAGCTGTGAGACTCATGTCAGGTACATAGCCAATCAGCTGAGTCATCTGAGATAAAGTAAAGAGAGAGAGAGCAGCTTGGGTATAGCTATGAGACAGCTGACTAGACATTTATAAGAGCACCTGAATAACTTTGGGTTGCAATTAAAATATGTAGTAACAGAACTGAGAAGGAGGCATAGCAGATTAAAAAAAAAAAAGGCGATGGAGAGACAATAATTAGAAATCATGCCTCACATAGAAAAATAAATTAAACATTTAAAGCACTAAGTGAAACAGAGCTAAAACAGAGCTCTGGGCATAGAATAGTGTTTTTCCACAGAATTAATTACTGACAATGAACAATAGTAACATACTCCTATTAAGTGCAGAAGTGTAGGATTATCAGATTAATATTCCCATATTGTTTTTGAGAAAGTGTTTTTGAGAACAACGATTTGTAGAAATGTTGTGTAGAACCAGAGGTCAACAATTAGGAAAATGCTGTTTTGAGTAAAAAAACTAAACAAAAAAAGTGTGTGTGTGCAAACTTATCCCCTTTGCAAGTTGATGATTAAGTGAACAATTTAAGAACAGGTAAGGGGACTTCTGAAAACGTTTTTTTGCATATAGCTATCAACTCACAAATTATGATACTCTGGATCATAGACATCTCAAAAGACATATTGAACAAATGTGGGGGAGAGTTTACCAATAATTCAGCCATGAATGCTGTAATCTCTTATGGCCAACAGCCAAAATGTACAAATCCAATGATCAACACTCTAGAGTAAACTAAAACACTTAATGGGAGCATATTGACATTGTATTACAAATTGCATCATTAAATTGGTTAAACTCTTGGGATAAAAAGCAATATACCAGCTCTGAGTGGTGTGCTCCAGTACTGTGATTAAGGGCCATCCAAACCTCAAGCACATGTATCCATCATGGTTTGTCTATTGTCTAGTATAGCATCAGTTTAACCCAATATAGTAGCAATGTAATGGATAGCTTTTTTGACAGCCACAACCTAATAGTAAGCAATAATAAAATGTAAAAATGCACTAAATAGTAGTATGGAACTATTCTAATGTCAGTGATGTTGCAGAGAAAAAGGTGTTGCTAGGGAACCAACATTATGATCAAACATTGACATTCCACTGGAATATAACCGTAGAAACACTGTAAGTTAAATAATGCTAAGTATGTTCTGTTTGAATAAATTAAAGCTCACCCAGCCATTAGCCATTTATCAGAGTTTTAGATAAATTAGAAAAGGTTTTACTGAGGTAGAATCTTCTATCTTTCTGTCTGCCTAAATTGGGAAGTTAGGAGGGGTGTCCACACAATCAGCATTAAAAAAGAAATAAAGGTTAAAGTTTTGCCAAATTTTGTGTTTTTATTGTTTTTTTTATTATGAAGATACATCTCGTTTTCTATCCCAGTGGCATCCTGAATTTCAGGACAGAAGTAATGGTAACACTGACTGCAATAAAGATCAGCCAAAGGTTCTAACCATTTTGCAGAAGATAAGGTTTCCGGTGGAAGACCTATCACTTAACTAACTCTTTTCATTATAGACTGAGGGAGGTAATGTTGTATTTATAGGTTTAAACATATGGTAAGAATCAATCTCAAATGTAATAAATATGAGAAAATACATATATATAATGGGTAGAAACACAAGTGGAAAGTCCCAAAGGTGAAAAAATCATAAGGTTAACTTGTATAGAGTCCACCACAAAGAAGTTGTTGCTCAGAAGTGGGGTACAACAGCCTTGGCATGCATGTAGAGCACCAGGGATAATGTGTCCTCCACCCAAGATGAGGGGTATGTACTCTTACCGGAAGTAGTGGACTCAAATGTCAGCGACAGCAAGTCAAACATGCGAGGATGGCCTGATCAGCAGACTTCCAGAAACGATCCAGGGAATCCAGTGAACTCGTGCAGGTAAACGTAAAGCTGGAGCTCAGATGTTAAGAAGCCAGATTGGAAAGCCAAAAACTCTCATCCGAGGGGATATAGAAAGAAAAAAATGCCTCCATATAGTGTAGGTCAAAAAGGTGTGTTTTATAAAAAAAAAACAACATTCATCCATAAAAGTAAAACTGTGATTACACAAATTAAAAGCAATATGGGGAGCTGGAAGCCAAGCCGATGCGTTTTGTCCCAATGGACTTCAACTGGGGCATATTGCACCTTTACCTGCACGATTTTCTGGATCCTTTCTTGGAGTTCACTGGATTCCCTGGATCGTTTCTGGAAGTCTGCTGATTGGGCAATCCTCACATGTTTGTCTCGCTGTCGCTGACACTCGAGTCCACTACTTCCGGTAAGAGTACATACCCCTCATCTTGGGTGGAGGACACATTATCACTGGTGCTATGCATGCCAGCCAAGGCCGTTGTACCCCACTTCTGAGCAACAACTTCTTTGTGGTGGACTCTTTACAAGTTTACCTTATGATTTTTTCACCTTTGGGACTTTCCACTTGTGTTTCTACCCATTATATATACAGGTCCTTCTCAAAAAATTAGCATATTGTGATAAAGTTCATTATTTTCTGTAATGTACTGATAAACATTAGACTTTCATATATTTTAGATTCATTACACACAACTGAAGTAGTTCAAGCCTTTTCTTGTTTTAATATTGATGATTTTGGCATACAGCTCATGAAAACCCAAAAATCCTATCTCAAAAAATTAGCATATTTCATCCGACCAATAAAAGAAAAGTGTTTTTAATACAAAAAAAGTCAACCTTCAAATAATTATGTTCAGTTATGCACTCAATACTTGGTCGGGAATCCTTTTGCAGAAATGACTGCTTCAATGCGGCGTGGCATGGAGGCAACCAGCCTGTGGCACTGCTGAGGTGTTATGGAGGCCCAGGATGCTTCGATAGCGGCCTTAAGCTCATCCAGAGTGTTGGGTCTTGCGTCTCTCAACTTTCTCTTCCCAATATCCCACAGATTCTCTATGGGGTTCAGGTCAGGAGAGTTGGCAGGCCAATTGAGCACAGTAATACCATGGTCAGTAAACCATTTACCAGTGGTTTTGGCACTGTGAGCAGGTGCCAGGTCGTGCTGAAAAATGAAATCTTCATCTCCATAAAGCTTTTCAGCAGATGGAAGCCTGAAGTGCTCCAAAATCTCCTGATAGCTAGCTGCATTGACCCTGCCCTTGATAAAACACAGTGGACCAACACCAGCAGCTGACATGGCACCCCAGACCATCACTGACTGTGGGTACTTGACACTGGACTTCAGGCATTTTGGCATTTCCCTCTCCCCAGTCTTCCTCCAGACTCTGGCACCTTGATTTCCGAATGTACTTTGGACCACTGAGCAACAGTCCAGTGCTGCTTCTCTGTAGCCCAGGTCAGGCGCTTCTGCCGCTGTTTCTGGTTCAAAAGTGGCTTGACCTGGGGAATGCGGCACCTGTAGCCCATTTCCTGCACACGCCTGTTCACGGTGGCTCTGGATGTTTCTACTCCAGACTCAGTCCACTGCTTCCGCAGGTCCTCCAAGGTCTGGAATCGGTCCTTCTCCACAATCTTCTTCAGGGTCCGGTCACCTCTTCTCGTTGTGCAGCGTTTTCTGCCACACTTTTTCCTTCCCACAGACTTCCCACTGAGGTGCCTTGATACAGCACTCTGGGAACAGCCTATTCGTTCAGAAATTTCTTTCTGTGTCTTACCCTCTTGCTTGAGGGTGTCAATGATGGCCTTCTGGACAGCAGTCAGGTCGGCAGTCTTACCCATGATTGCGGTTTTGAATAATGAACCAGGCTGGGAGTTTTTAAAAGCCTCAGGAATCTTTTGCAGGTGTTTAGAGTTAATTAGTTGATTCAGATGATTAGGTTAATAGCTCGTTTAGAGAACCTTTTCATGATATGCTAATTTTTGGAGATAGGAATTTTGGGTTTTCATGAGCTGTATGCCAAAATCATCAATATTAAAACAAGAAAAGGCTTGAACTACTTCAGTTGTGTGTAATGAATCTAAAATATATGAAAGCCTAATGTTTATCAGTACATTACAGAAAATAATGAACTTTATCACAATATGCTAATTTTTTGAGAAGGACCTGTACATGTATTTTCTCATATTTGTTACATTTGAGATTGATTCTTACCATATGTTCGCACCATTTGCATATAAAATATGGTACATTGTTATTATTTATTGCTTTTCATCTCTTATCGCTACATTCTTACCAATCCTTCATATTGAATTTTTGTCACATTCTTATGTAGCAGCTGTCCTTTCCTTCTCACACACAGGGTTAGCACAGTAATATCCCTTATCCACATATTCATAGGTTTAGACTGCAGGCATATTAGGGCAAGAATAAGTTCAAGAGAAGGGAAAGAAAAGACTTGCATACATTGATTTACTAATGTAGAGATTGCTCATTCAGAAAAGTGAACAACTACATAGTTTAGTATATGAAGTGAAGCAGTGCTCACTTGAATTAGCAAACTATGTGCAATCAAAATCCCCTTTCTTTATGCACCTTGCATATGATGGTATTACAAGTGAACATAAGCTTCACCTTATTTACTGAGCTAATTGAACACATATTTTTCTAAAAAACAGTCTCTACATCTTTTTTTAAAACAACCTATTAGCTTATAGAGGTCAAAATCATCCCAAAGCCAGGGAAGAGTAGAATGTACGAGTGTGATGATTCAAGGTGACTTGCTTTACATGATATATGAGGTGTCCTCTAAATATAAGTAAATTGTAAAAGGAGATATAGGATATTATTTGTCTCCTATGGTTGTCACATGGGCATTGGTATGCACTAGAGGGGCTATCATGAACTGGCTGATATCAAGAAACATTTCTGAAAGTCTTAAAATTCCTGAAACATACATTTTGGAAACAGTTTGACATTGGTAAACTACTTTAGAATAAGTATCTCATTTAAAGCAAGTTTTTTTATACACATTCAGCAAGCTTTCAAATTAGTTCTGCTTAGTAAGTCCTAGTAAAATTTAGATCACATAATTTTCTCAAGGCACTGATTATTACACCTTTAAAAATAAATGTGCATGTCAATGTGGAGCTGTTTAATAAAGAAAAGGATAATAACTATGCTGCCCACTAGGAACTTCAAATATGATATAGATATGTCTCTGATGAGACCTATAAAATATTTATGCAGAAATCAACAGTACAGCGAGGATGCACACTGGGACTTTGACAATGATTAAATGTACAGCATATAGACTGCGAGATTCTAATGTTGGGAGATTAATAACGCTACGGACCCAAATAGTTTGTCTCCTATGTGGAAGCAGCAGCTCCCATCAGGGGAAGAATAAAAAACATGCACATAACATTTCCATACGGCTAAAGTTAATGTGAGAAGGTTACCAGCTTGAATAACTGAAAACTCCATGATGGAGCTTCATAAAAAATAATTATCTACAGGTTTCTTCTATGCCATATTTACAGTTAAAACTTTAATGCTGGGATTTTGACCGATAATCTGGATAAATTATTTAAGAGCATATTAAACAGTTCTGCCAGTTCAGTTTTGGAACATCAAGTTTTATCTTGTACAGCACTGGCAGCAATACTAACTACAGAAAAAGTATATATTTGCTTCAAATAATTTTCACTATCTAAAAAATAACACCATAAATATAAGGTATCTTTTGTCAAAATTGTATGTTTATTTGTATGTCTCTCTTCCTCTTATTGTTGTAGGTCAAAAGATATGGGCATAACATACTTTATGAAAATAGGTGAAATAGGTCACCTGATTTAACATCTTTTTCTTACATTAAGAAAATAATGACTGACTCCCCTTAACTTCTTTTCTGAACCTCCTCTCGTTACTACAGAAAGCAATGGTATATATGTAAAAAATATATACTGATACCAGTAGGGAACATAGTCCACATCTACCTTAGTGTGTTCTATGGAACCACAGCTTTCCTTGCTGAAGAAGCACAGCTTTAAATGTGTCAAGGCAATGACCATGCACTTATTTACATATTCTAACCATTTGAAACAATCTCTCACTGACCCTTGTTGCTGCAGGCATCATAGATCAACTATTTCTCAACATTCTGAGAAAATTATTTTAACTTCTCTCTTTGGATCTTTTTGCTCTTTTTCTCAGCATAAATTTGCCAGCCTGCCAGCCTTGCCAGCCTTTAGTAAAACGTGTTGGGGGTATGGCCTGGTTGGAGTCCAGGCTGAGGTTGCCCCTCCATCTCACCTCTCTAGGATATCTTAGATGTGCGGGTTTCAGGGGCTAACCCTTTTTTTCTTGAACCCTTGAAGGAGCCAGTATGGGCTCCATCCCATGTCACAACTCTAACATCAGCTGCAGATACACTGTTCACACACCCCCTCTCCACCGAGCTTGAGCAGCACACATACACTTTCCAGGTCACAGCCTTGCCAGCCTCCACAAAGCAGGTGCACAGAAAGAGAGAGAAAAAAGTGCTGAGACCTGACTTGAGCACCTTCAATGGTCCACTTTAGAATTTTGAGGGTGTAGAGTGCCACAATGGCTGCAGCTACACGGGTCAGAGATGGCTTGTTTAAACATATATTTACTTCTTGTTTTTTTTTTTTTTTATATATGAAGGTCATGGTTTTACTTTAAGCAATAAAAAGAAACAATTTTGATAACATTTAAGCATCAAAGACTTTATTAAAATCAAAAAGCATGCATCAGCAATTATCACAGAGCACCTTAACACATTTCACACATAATTTACTTAATCATTAGGGAAATTATGGTTTAGATCTCATGATAAATGCGTTGCTAAACCCTGTCCTGGGAGTGTGTGTATTTCCTGTATTTTTAACTGTATTTACAATAAAGATATTTCTACTTTCATCTATCCTGGAGTGCCGCCACTTCCATTCTTTATCCACATCGAACACAGCTGTGGACCGGGCTGGCACCCAGGTGTAGTCGATTTGTATGCAGCCACAGGTTATTTGGAGCGGTGTCCACCATGCCCTTCTTACTTCATGCACTGTAATACCTTAAAGTGTAAACTTTTTATTTTTTTATTTTGCATAGAGTGGAAAAGGTTTAGTCTAGAAGCCTAAAGTAGACTACTAAGTCTGATTTTACATTTTAGTCTTTTCTCATGAGCAGATTTCCAATAGCTATAATCTTTTTTTGTACATGTGTAGAACAATCATGTAGCTCTCGGGGAGCAATATTTTGTGATCTTTCAACACATGAAAGCCCCAATTAAAAAGTGCTTTTTGCTGCTCAAACAGGCTCGTTGTGTCTTTTATAATCATAGTGTTTCTGTGATAACGTTGGCTGATGTGCTCTGATCTCACAGAGGAATTTATTGAATACTTATTTCTGAATTGTACAGATTCAACGCCTTTGTCTGAACTAAATAGCCAGATTACCAGTTACAAATTGCATTCCTCTAGCTGCTCTATGTGCACACAAATTATTAGAAGATTGAGTGAGGTTAATGTGGCATGCTCCAACGTTGTCATTATTTAAACAAGGTCCAGACATGGCAACAATAAAGATAAAGGATTTTTTTAAACTCATCAAATTGTATTTGTCATTTGCTGTCACGGTGATCAGGGAACATGCTGTTCTGTAAAGGAAGTTATTCCATTCTCATAATAATTGCTATGGTATGTCCAACCCATTACCAGCAGAAGTGGTTGCTTAGCTAAAACCATGTAAGGTACAGTTTTCCAGTATTGAATGTTAGTGTGAAGTTAGTGTGAAGTGAGCTTAAGTGATGCAAACCTGTATTCACTTCAAACATGCAAGTAGATGTTTGCATACAGTTGCACTTTGCTTTTATTCACTTTATTTACAACTTAGTATATTAGGCCCATTGTCTCTTAGCTTCAAAAAATAAGCAAACATTTGCTAAAAAATAGATTTTCATAGGAATTTTTAAATACATTTTACATTGTAGAGGCAGTTTGCAGATAATTAGCAAGATAAAACACATTTAACAGATCAGCGTGCAAAGTAGAAGACAGAGATCCATCATCATAGCATATTTACCTGAAAGCTATTTACATAACATTTACATAAGTATTCCTAAAAGTGTGGAGAGCTTTATGTTTTGTGATATTTTGATAGCTATTTGGATTTGAGCATAGGTATATTTTATTTCTATTGCATAGTGCAGGTCAGTGACCAGACCTGCATCTGTAGCTCTACTACAGCTTATGTTTGTTTGCCTCATAGCACTGTATCCATTGGAGCATTTGCATTTTGCAGAGCAGAGGGAATATTTTAATGCAATTGGCCAGTTTAACCACTTCAATACCAGGCACTTTCGCCCCTTCCTGCCCAGGACAATTTTCAGCTTTCAGTGCTGTCGCACTTTGAATGGCAATTGCGCGGTCATGCAACACTGCATCCAAACTAAATTTTTATTATTTTATTCCCACAAATAAAGCTTTCTTTTGGTGGTATTTGATCACCACTGGGGTTTTTATTTTTTGCTAAACAAACTAAAAAAGACCAAAAGTTTTTCTTAGTTTTGTTTATAAAATGTTGTTTTCTCCTTCACTGACGGGCATTGATGAGGCGGCAATGATGGACACTGATGAGGAGGCACTGATATGTAGAATTTATGGGCACTGATAGGCAGCACTGATGGGAACTGATAGGTAGCACTGATGGGCACTGATAGGTGGCATTCATGGGCACTGACAGGTGGCTGTGATGGGCACTGACAGGCGGCACTGGTTGACACTGATAGGCAATACTGATTGGCACTGACAGGTGGCACTGATGGCCAGCACTGATGATGAGGTACTGATTAGGTACTGACAAGTGTTACTGCTGGGCACTGATTGGCACTGTGGTGGGCACTGATTGGCACTGATATGGGCACTGATTGGCACTGATATGGGCACTGACATCCATTTCTAATGGGGCACTGACTGGCAGCCGATGGGCACTTATTGGCAGCTAAGGTGGCACATCTGATGGGGCTGTGCTGATTATCAGCACAGACCCACCCTCTGACAGGGAGAGCCACTGATCGACTCTCCCTGTTAGCGTGAACCGAGGAATGCCATTTACCGTCACTTCCTGGTTCACGCGATGATCAGCTGTGATTGGTCACAGCTGATCACATGGTAAGGAACCTCCGTTAAAGGCTCCATAACACGATTGGAGATTCAGTGTGTCACACTGACACCCAGCACCTCCGATCGCCACGCTGTGCACCCCCACGGGCCCACGCCGGCGTGTTATCCTGCTGGACGTCATATGTCACCCAGTCAGGATAACAGAACCAGCTTACAGCAGAATAATGGCTGGGTGGGAAGTGGCTAAAGGCCAACTTTACCTTTTTTTCTAAATTCCAGCTCCCCTATGTACCAATATACCAATAACGTACATCTTTTACAGAAAAGAAAAAGATTTCTATTTATTCTGCGCAGCCATTACCTCAGTGACCAGCTTGTTGTATAACCAAAAACGTCTTTATTACTTCTCCATTACCTTCTGGACAGCCCTTAGGACGTGAAAACTGTCAAGACAGTTAAGAAGTTTACCAGCTGACCTGATTAGCACATACCCTGCATCTGCCCTCCCCCTTTCAGGAAATCACTCCCACCCACCTCTGCAGGTGCACATTTTTCCAATGCAATCAGTGATCACTGTTCTTAGTAATGCATAGCCATCAATTTTTCTACCATACTTTCATCTTGCATAGATTGTTCATTTGGCAGAGTGTGCAGAAGCTAAGCGGTCAAGATATCAGCCTATGTGGGTCAGAGCTGTAGTATTTAAAACAGGAGAAGTATGTCCTGGGTTCTGTAAAGCTCACCATTAGGGATGAGCCGAACACCCCCCGGTTCGGTTCGCACCAGAACCTGCGAAAACGGACCGAAAGTTCGCGCGAACTTTAGAACCCTATTAAATACAATGGACGCGAAAGTTCGAAATCTAAAGTGCTAATTATAACGGCTAATATGCATGTTATTGTCCTAAAAGGGGTTTGGAGACCCGGGTTCTGCCCCAGGGGACATGTATCAATGCAAAAAGAAGTTTTAAAAACGGACGTTTTTTCGGGAGCAGTCATTTTAATGATGCATAAAGTGAAAAAAAAAAGTGAAATATTCCTTTAAATATCGTACCTGGGGTGTGTCTAAAGTATACCTGTGAAGTGGCATGTGTTTCCCGTGTTTAGAACTGTCCCTGCACAAAATGACATTTCTAAAGGAAAAAAAGCCATTTAAAACTGCTTGTGACTTTAATGTCATGTCTTGTCCTGGCAATATGGATGAAAATCTTTGAGAAAAATGGCATGGCTACCCCTTCACCCCCCCTACCCCAGCCCATTACCAGCCCCTTTGGGTCTTGTAGAGATATTAAGGGGAACCCTGCACCCAAAATAAAAAAAGCCCTATATACTCTGAACAGCAGTATACAGGCGGTGCAAACAAGACAGGGACTGTAGGTTTGTTCTTAAGTAGAATCTGTTTGTAATTTTGAACAGGTACATTGTTTAAGTGTAGCTCCAGCCAAAAAATATATTTTTAAGCTTTTTGGAAAACATAGGGAAGGGTTATCACCCCTGTAACATTTGTTTTGCTGTCTGTGCACCTGTTCAGAACATTTCACCTCACTTTCCGTCCCAATGACAAATGTTTTTGGAAAAGTGGGGTTTTTATTGAAACAAGGATTGGTGATAAAGCATCAGTAGAGAGGAGACACCTTTTTCCCATATTAACTCTTACAGGAGAGAATTTCCCTTCCTAGGGGTAGATTTCCTCTCACTTCCTTTTGTCTCCTTTCGTTTGCAAGTAGGAGTCGTTTGTAAGTTGGATGTTTGAAAGTAGGGGCCTGCCGTATATACTCTGCTGAAATTTTCCCCTTAGATGTTGGTGTTGCCACAACACTGTGAGCCCTCACAGTTACTCTTGATGGGCGTTGGAACGCCCTGCTGTGAACTATTATATCAGGAATTGTAATTGCATGCCATTGTTGAACAGTGGTAGGAAAAATTGGGCCTTTGGTGGTGGTGCTGGTGCTACAACACTGTCAGCCCTCACAGTTACTCTTGGTGGGCGCATGAATGGGCCCTACTGTTAATTATTAGATCAAGAATTGTAATTGCATGCCCCTGTTGAACAGGGGTAGAAAAATTGGGCCTTTGGTGGTGGTGGTGTTGCCATAACACTGTAAGCCCTCACAGTTACTCTTGGTGGGCGCAGGAATGGGCCCTGCTGTGAATTATTAGATCAATAATTGTAATTACATGCCCCTGTTGAACAGGGGCAGAAAAATTGTGCCTTAGGCACTGGTGCCACAACACTGCAACCCCTCACAGATACTGTACTTGGAGCACAGCAATGAGCCCTGTTGTAAAGTATTGCATCAAAAATTGTAATTACATGCCCCTGTTAAACAGGGGCTGAAAAATTGCACCTTAGGCACTGGTGCCACAACACTGCAACCCCTCACAGATACTGTACTTGGAGCACAGCAATGAGCCCTGTTGCAAAGTATTGCATCAAAAATTTTAATTACACGCCCCTGTTAAACAGGGGCAGAAAAATTGGGCCTTAGGCACTGGTGCCACAACACTGCAATCCCTCACAGATACTGTACTTGGAGCACAGCAATGAGCCCTGTTGCAAAGTATTGCATCAAATTTTTTTATTACATGCCCCTGTTAAACAGAGAATGAAAAATTGGGCCTTAGGCACTGGTGCTGGTGCCACGACACTGCAACCTCTCCCAGATACTCTAGTTGGAGTGCAGGAATGAGCCCTGCTGCAAAGCATTGCATAAAAAATTGTAATTACACGCCCCTGTTAAACAGGGGCTGACAAATAGGGCCTTAGGCACTGGTGCCACGATACTGCAACCTCTCCCAGATACTCTAGTTGGAGTGCAGGAATGAGCCCTGCTGCAAAGCATTGCATAAAAAATTGTACCCCAAGTGTCAGTTAGTGTCAGATTGCCTGCTGCGCTATTGCAGTCCTGTTATAAGTCACTGATCGTCGCCATTACTAGTAATAAAAAATAAATAAAAAATGTCAGTATATACAGTATCCCATAGTTTGTAGACACTATAACTTTCACACAAATCAATAGACACTTATTGGGATTTGTTTTTACCAAAGGCATGTAGCGGAATACATTTTGGCCAAAATTTATGAAGAGATTAGATTTTTTTTTTTCTATCATTCCAAGTTTATTAAAGTTTTACTAGAATAACATGTTATTTGCAGATGCAACTGCTTGTATTTCAAGATGGTGTTGTAAATGGTAACATCAGACAGTATATACATCGAAAGACCTCAGTATAATGATAATCAAACTGTAAAGCCTCGTACACACGATCGGATATCCTATGGATTCTAATCCGATGGTTTTGTCCATCGGAAATCCGATGAAGCTGACTTCCATCAGTATTGCCTACACACGATCAGTTAAAAAACCGACCGCACCAAAACGACGCGACATACACCATGTACGACGGCACTATAAAGGGGAAGTTCAAATCGAATGGCGCCACCCTTTGGGCTGCTTTTGCTGATTTTGTGTTACCACGTGTTAGTAAAAGTTTGGTGAGAGCCGATTCTCGCTTTTCAGTCTCCGTGCTTTGCAGATCGTTTCCTGGTGTTCAGTTTCTGCTTGTGGGTTCGTATTTGTTATTCAGTGCGTGCAGTCAGGTCGTTACTGTTTTGCAGTGCCTTCTTGGCCGCTTATTACTGTTTTTCAGGTCGTTCTTCTCAGGCCTTGCTGTTCCTCGGTGCGTTCTGTTTGAGTTCGTTCTGACCAGCCGACCGGTTTAAAGCCATGTTTGAAGTACGTTCTCGTCGTAGAGCTCGTGCTGGCTATGGGCTTGGTGTTGTGGTTAACACTGTAACCCAATTTCAGTCCGTGAACAGGGTGAGGAGGAGTTCATGGACCAAGAATTGGTTGCTCCAGCGGGACCAATTCTCTCATATGTCTCTGCTGCGGGAAATCCATGAGAATAACCCTGATGATTTCAGGAATTATCTCAGGATTACGGACCCCGTTTTTCACCGTCTGTTGGATTTGCTGTCCCCCTAAATCACGAGGCAGGACACTGTGATGCGCCAGACCATCACTGCCGAGCAGAGGCTTATTGCCACGTTGAGATACCTGGCGACTGGGAGAAGCTTGCAGGACCTCAAGATCTCAACAGGCATCTCCCCCCAGGCTCTTGGGATCATTATCCCGGAAACGTGTTCTGCCATAATCCAGGTCCTGCAGAAGGACTATATGAAGGTAAGTTTTCTCCTTTAACATCACATTCTAGTTTTTTAATTTTTGCTAATGTATTGTCTTTCTTTCCTCCTTCCCAAATTACCCTGATTGTAATATGCTAGGAATGTCCCCTTTCTCCCCATGCATGTTTTTACTTATAATGGCTCCTTTTTTGGCCTACATGCCTATTTCCCTTCACTAACCTCTCCAGCATGCTATCCTGGGCCCAAACACACCTAGCCTAGTTTTTTCTTAACAATGTTTTTTGGGGGTGAGTCATCTGATAAGTGGGCCTTCCATTTTTGTGTTTAAATACTCCCTCAAATAATAAATGTTATACTGATGTTGGCCAACAATGTCTTTGTGTAATCTGCTTACAATGTAAAGTGCAAAAGTACTAATGTATTCTTTTTGTTTGACTCCACAGTTTCCTTCAACACCACAGGAATGGCAGACTGTGGCTGCCCAATTTGCCCAACGGTGGGACTTCCCCAACTGTGGAGGGGCAATTGATGGCAAGCACGTCCACATAGTGCCGACACCCCATTCGGGGTCATACTATTATAACTATAAAGGTTTTTATAGTCTTGTGTTAATGGCGGTGGTGTCGGCATGGTATGAGTTCCTGTATGTGGACGTGGGGAAGAATGGCCGGATGTCCGATGGCGGAGTATTCGCGCAGACAGAGTTCGCTCACTGTCTGCAGTCTGGGGGCCTGGCACTGCCTCCAGATGCAGACAACGTGGATGGACTTCCTTTTGTTTTTATCGCGGATGAAGCCTTTGGACTGGGACCACACCTGATGCGGCCGTTTCCCCAACGCACCCTCACCGCGGAGAGGAGGGTTTTTAATTACCGGCTGGCCAGTGGAAAATGCCTTTGGGATAATGGCCAGCCGGTTCTGCCTGTTTCAGACAGCTATCCACATGGCGGAATACAAACTCAACCACATAATTTACTGCTGCTGCATATTGCACAATTTCTTGAGACAATATTCTACAACATATATATCTACAGTTGGGCCTGAGGCCGGTCTATCTGAGATGAACATTCTGACCGGCCTGGACACTGCCCGTACTGGCTCGGCCCCCCAAAGTGCCTGTGAAGTACATGATAAATACGTTGAGTACTTCACGGGTAGGGGGGCCATCGCAATGCCAGACCATATCTGACCTTTTTTACCAAAAAATAAATGAAAAATATATATTTGAAAAACTTGTTTTGTCATTATTGCTTTTTTACTTTTTTAGTATGTGTCTTCCAGGTTCTTGTAGTGCCAAGTGTATTTGTCTTTAGTAAATAGCCACAATTGTCACAGTAAAAAACATGCATTTTGCATTTTCGGAACTGCTATTGAGCATAGAAAGAACAAGCCACACATTTTTGAGTGTCCAAAATATTTTTTACTCTGTGCACCACAGGTGCGTTTTTCTTTTTATTAAATACAATGTAGAAATTTTTTGCTCCACATTTTGGAGCATAATAATATTTTTTGCTTTCTTTTGATTTTGCATAAACATGCATGGGTCAAAAAAGCAAACATATCAAAACAATGGAACTTACAAAGTTCAACATGAAAACGATAAACCTGAGATGGGGTGATGTCACCCCTGAACCATCCCAAATTTGAAGATGCACACAGTTGCTTGGTTGCCAAATGGGTCTTTTCAACGTGAGCCCATGGTTAAAGTCAACATGTGCTATCTGCCATCATGGGGGATCAATGGACGTGCTTTGGGGGTGCAAACCCTTCCTCTCACCTACTTGAGTAGCGAGGAATAGGTTGCACCCCCAAAACAGGGACATAGATATCCTGTGACGGCAGATAGCACATGTTGACACACTGTGTGCATATTCCAATTTTGGCTGGTGGGAAAACAAGTGCAAATGTTTGTTGCCAAAAAATACAAAATAACAGACTATTCGCCCCAAAATATCTATAATGTTTTTATATTTTTGCTCAATCACATTCATCCTATTCCTCATAATGGCCATTTCGCTACTACATTCCATTATTTCTTGAATACGTATTTTGGCAATAGGACTTGAGAATGGAGGAGTTGGAATTTCGGACACACCACCACGTTCATCCCCTAAAAAAAAAGGGATTTAGAAATATGCAGGCCTACATCTGTTTTTACCTTGAAGTTGTGGTGACAGACACTGACCTGTTGTGGTGATAAGCTCCACCTCTCCTTCCTCCACCTCTCCTTCCTCCACCTCCGCTTCCTCCACCTCCACTTCCTCCACCTACGCTTCCTCCACCTCCGCTTCCTCCACATGCTGATCTTGGGGTGCTTTTGGATCTTGGTTTTCTTTACATGGTCTGTGCTTCCCAGGCTCCTCAGATTGGTGTCCTCTCAGTCTCCTCTCCCCTATGAGAATGAAACAAACAAAATGTATCCTTTAGCACACAGAGATTTGAGGGCATAAATTGTAAACATTGCTTGGAAGTGGGGTCCAATTGTTAGTTTTGGCTAAGTTCCAAGATGAACACATGAGATTTTGTGAATTCAACAAAGCAGGAATACTTTTATTTTTGGAACAAAATAACACACATGGAGACACCCCAAGGTATCCACTGGAGCACCTGTGTGTGACACCCTAAAAAGCTTGTTCAGGTGGCCCACACTATAGTGCTCCTGAGTTAAAAGCTGTGTAACCAGCTGCTTCAGTGTCTTCTCCTTTACCCAGAATCCAGTTTATCAATTTACATTCTATTTACTTACAACACATCATCTAGCCCACAATGTTTATAAACGTTGTTTTCATTCAAATATGCATGACCACATGTGTTTTACGTGTATATGTGCAAAACATGTTTTTTTGAAGACGATCAGTGTTTACTACGAAACATTACCAAATAAGTGGACACTCAACTTAAAGCGGAGGTTCCGCGGCCAATCTTTTTTTTTTTTTTCGTTTGCATACAATGGTTTTTAGATTACAAGTATGTACTCACTTGTACAGTGCCAAAAAGCATCCCCCGTCCGTTTTCTTAGATAACATAAAGTTATAAAACCCGATGCTGTCATTTCCCATTTTGCTTGTGGGCATTGTGAAGCCCACAAGCACTGACTTCCTGGAAGCGGTGAATGGTTGCCATCACAACGGTCGACGCCGTTGAAAGTACACGCCCCGTTGTGATGGCATTCGCTGGACGGCGTTCCGCATTGTCTCCTGGGAAGCATGACGCCGTCCTCCCAGGAGACATTGCGGCGCTGGGGAAGAGTGGAGACGCCTACTCCCACGGGAGAAAACCCCGGAAGTCAAACTTTTATACATCGAATATACGGTATTGTAAACACATAATAAAAAATCTTTTGGCTTATGTAGATGTATGTGGTGGGATGATCAGCATGATATAGTCTTGTAATTTAGGGTGAAACTCCGCTTTAACATAAAAGTTGACATTTTACAATGTGAAACCAGACAATCCAAGCACATGTAGCAAAACATGCAAGAATAAAGATAAGAGCTGTCACTGGCTGAAGCCGCGTCATTCCCGGGGTGTCTCCGCTCCGGTGAAAAGAGGACCGTGTGCTGTTCCTCGTAGCTGGACATAGTTGCTAGAGCCTGGAGAGATCATCCATCGCAGGATACCGACATTACTGGAGTGGAGACAACGCTGGAGTGGAGATCGAGAGTGGATTACCACCGCTGGAGTCTTTTTTAATAAAGGACTTATCCCAACTGTGTCGGTGTGTTTTTTTTTACAATTTTTTACACTTTCTTTGTGAAATGGTAGGGGTACAATGTACCCCGTTATCAATTCACATAGGGGGCTGGGATCTGGGGGTTCCCTTTGTTAAAGGTGTCTTCCAGATTCCGATAAGCCCCCCGCTCGCAGACGCCCACAACCACTGGGCAAGGGTTGTGGGGATGAGGCCCTTGTCCCCATCAACATGGGGACATGGTGCTTTGGGGTCCAGACCCCAAAGCATCCTCCTCATGTTGAGGGCATGTGGCCTGGTACGGTTCAGGAGGGGGGGCGCTCTCTCGTTCCCCCTTTTTTCCTGCGGCCTGCCAGGTTGCGTGTTTGGATAAGGGTCTGGTATGGATATTTGGGGGGAACCGCACGCCATTTTTTTTTAAATTTGGTGCAGGGTTCCCCTTAATATCCATACCAGACCTGAAGTGCCTGGTAATTGAATTTGGGGGGACCCCCACGCATTTTTATCAATGACTTTCAATGACTTTTCTCTGTATTACTGGGACCGGCAATTCATTACAGCCTCAAGTACTTTTAAATGACCTTTTTTCCTTCAGAAATTACATTTTGTGCAGAGACTGTTCTAAGCACGGGAAACAAGCGCTGCTTTACAGGCATACTATATACACCCCCCAGGTACGAAATTTAAAGGAATATTTCACTTTATTGTTTCACTTTAAGCATTATTAAAATCACTTCTCCCGAAAAAACTGCAGTTTTTAAAATAATTATTTGCATTGATACATGTCCCCTGGGGCAGGACCCGGGTCCCCAAACACTTTTTATAACAATAACTTGCATATAAGCCTTTAAAATTTGCAGTTTAGATTTCTCCCATAGACTTTTACCGGGTGTTCCGCGGCTTTTCGAATTTGCCGCGAACACCCCAAATTGTTCGCTGTTTGCCGAACGGGCAAACAGGCAATGTTTAAGTTGAACTTGAGTTTGACTCGAACTCGAAGCTCATCCCTAGTGGTGACTACAGAGGAATATGCCTGTACAATAAATTACCACAGCTGCTTGTAGCCTACATCAGAAGTGCACATCTTAGGAGAACAACAGCACACTGAAATTAAGTACTGTATATACTCGAGTATAAGCCGACCCGAATATAAGCCGAGGCACCTAATTTTACCACAAAAACTGGGAAAACTTATTGACTCGAGTATAAGCCTAGGGTGTGCCTCACTTTGCCTCACTGTGTCCATGCCTCACTGTGTCCATGACTAGACTGACGTTTAACATGGGAGTCTATGGAAGGGGTGCCCAGCTTTAAAAAATAGGTGCTCCCCGGCCGTAGGTCCCCCGGACAAGAAACTTTGCAAACCTGTAGAGGAAGAGTGGGGCTGCATGTGTGCCAAGTTTGGGGTCCAGAGGATCTACGACCGGCCGGTACCGGGTCCCCAAAATCACCAGAGAAATTACCGTTTAACATGGGAGTCTATGGAAGGGGTGCCCGGTTTTGAAAAATCGGTGCTCCCCGGCCGTAGGTCCCCCGGACAAGAAACTTTGCACACTTATAGAGGAAGAGTGGGGCTATATGTGTGCCAGGTTTGGCCGGTACTGGCTCCCCAAAGTCCAGTAGATCAGGCGCAAAAAGGTGACTCGAGTATAAGCCGAGGGGGGGCATTTTCAGCACAAAAAATTGTGCTTAAAAACTCGGCTTATACTCGAGTATATACGGTAAGCATTATCAACCTAGGAAAGGAAGTTTTTTTGCATACACCTTGCTGGTAGTCACCCCTGAAGGCGGCTCTGTGTTTAACAGAGTTTTCTGTCCTTCTCCAGTGATGACCCTTCCAGAACTGACTCCAGACTCACTTACACACCTTGTGCTTTACCAAAAAAGGCTTTATTAAAATTTTAAAGGCATGAGGGAGGAAAATCGGTTAACAAAACAACTGTGTAAAACGACAGAGGTATAATTCAACACAATAATGCATTAACAAAATAATGCAATTGAACCATAAATAGTATTAATTATTATATGAAGAATCAAAAATACTACAAGGCCTAATAAAGTGGTTGTAAAGTCTCAGCTTTTAGATACATTTATCCTATCTGTTTTAGGCATATAATAAATGCAGTATGTGTGTGTGTTTTTTTTTAAAATTATAATGCTACAGTAAATACCATCTTTGCACAGTGCTGTCCTCCCTCTGCTCTACTTCCCTATGAAAGTACAGTGGGAGGGGCTGAGATTCCCTTCTAATGTATGCAAGCTAGCAAGCTGCCTTTACAATCACTTCACTAAAGCGGAGGAGAGGAGTAGCTGCAAGGGAATAGTATTACACAGTCAAGGCAGGAGGGGCAGAGAGATCGGGTTCTCACACAGACTACGGAAATGACAGGGGAGAGGGAGGGGGAGATGCAGTTAAGCTGAGGAAAGAGCAGGATGATGGTGGATGTAAACTCACCATGCTATCATGGATCAGCAGCCATGATTAGCGTGGTCAGATTACATAGGGAAACACAGGAACAGGTATTGTAGAATATTGAAAGGGCCTTAAAGAGACAGGAGAATTTCTTTTTTTAGGGTTACAACCACTCTAAGGACAACAATTTACCCCATTTACCCTACTGACCAATGGTACTTAAAGTCATTCCTTCCAGGAATCTTTGGGCGCAACGCTCTTAAAGAGGAAGTAAACCCTCCCAAAGAAACCGAAAGGACAAAAAACCCTGCAAGGCAAAGACATAATCAGCCAGTATGCATCGCATACTGGCTGATTATGTATTACTTGCCTGAGATCAAGGCCCCCGCAGCGGTCCACGTCTCCCCCTCCGGCCGCCGACATGTTGTCCCGGAGTGACTTCCGGGTCTCGCGGCTCCGTGGGCTGTCATTGGTCGGAGCCGCAATGACGTCACTCCCACACATGCGCGTGGGAACGGCACAGTACAACTGAAGCAGCAGCACATAGTGCCATTGCTTCAGTTGGCTTAAGTGTGCATGTGCCGCATGACGTCTGCACATGCAAATACAGGGATATCTCCTAAACCGTGCAGGTTTGGGAGATAGCCTTGTTAGTTACAGGTAAGCCCTAATATAGGCTTACCTGTAAGATAAAGTTGTAAACAAGGGTTTACAACCACTTTAGCTGATTTTTTGATTGCTTTAATCCCTTTTCACCATATCCTGTATGAATATATTCGGTTATAAGGGGGATTCACTGTTCTATGGGCTTTAACCCTTTCAATGCCAAGCCCTGTGCTCCATATGATTTTGTACACTCAGGTGGCCAGACCATTTTTGCATTTTTTCCTTTGCTTTTATTTTTCACTTAAAGCTTTCAGAGTTTGTAAAAGACCCCCCCCCCCAACCATAAATTTTCTGGAAACACATGACCAGTAGAATAAAAAGAAGGTGCTACTGATTTTTAAGGTCCCACGGTATTTGTGCAAATGTTTATCAAAAACAATATTTTTGTTAAAAATCCACTAAAATCATTATTAGCAGATAAAAACACAGCAAATTTTACAAAATTTCTACTAAATATAAAAGCTTAACCTGTTTTGAGTTAATAAATTACAAATATTTGTAACTTTTAAATTGCGCCTTTTTGCAAAATGGTGAAAATCGAACAGACACAAAAGTGTAAATATCCAAATTTCTCAAAAAATCGGAAGGTTTTTAATTTTCCCTTACAGCTTTCAGAATTTGTGAAAGACCCCCAAAACCATATATTTTCTGAAAGAATATGACCTGTAGAATGAAAATAGATGCTATTGATTTTTTAGGCCCCGTGATATTTGCGCAAATGTTTATTAAATCAATATATTCGCTAAAAATACACTAAAACCATTATTAGCAGATAAAAACATAGCAAATTTTACAAAATTCCTGCTAAATCGCTACTAATTATAAAAGCTTAATCTGTATGGAGTTAATAAATAACAAAAAAATTTAATTTTCAGATTGCACCTTTTTGTAAAATGGTGAAAATCAAATGTACACAAAAATATTTCTATAAAAATCTGAAGGCTTGCATTTTTACCTTACAGCTTTCATAATTTTTGAAAGGCCCCCCCAAACCATATATTTTCTGAAAGGACTTGACCTCTAGAATAAAAAAAGGTGCTACTGATTTTTATGGCCCCGTAGTATTTGCGCAAATGTTTATCAAAACAATAGTGTCGCAAAAAATACACTAAAACCATTATTAGCAGATAAAAACACACACTTTTACAAACTTTATGCTAAATTCCTGCTAAATATATAAGCTTATCCTGTGTTCAGTTAATAAATAACAAGCATTTGTAAATTTTAGATTGCATCTTTTTGCAATTGAAAATCAAACGTACGCAAAAATGTCTCTAAAATTTGGGATGTTTCATTATATCACTTATACTGTAGCTTTCAGATTTTGAAAAAGACCTCCCCTCCCCCAAACCATACATTTTCTGAAAGCCCATCACCTGTATAAAAATTTTAGATACTGATTTTTTTAGCCCCACAATACTTGCGCAAATGTTTATCAGATCACTAATTTTACTGAAAAAACACAACATAACTTACAAAATTTCTGCTAAATTCCTACTAAGGCCTCACTCAACGGGGTGTGCTACATCGTATGCCCATGGAGGGCTGTGTTTATCCGCACACGCACGGAACACCTGTGCATTCCTGTGCAGCCGCTGTGTCCCAATTGACATCAGTAGGATTGCCTGCATGGGATGCATGGAACACCCTTGCATCCCTGTGAAGCTAAACATGGCCCTGCTGTAGTATACCCCACGTGAACAAGGCCTTTGGTCTTGTTTAGACTTACAGTTGGGGGCAAAAAAATGCACAGTTAAGCTGCTGCCTGCCAAATGCCTCCCACCCCTATAGAGGAGCTCCAGTTTCCCCCCAAAAAATTAAAAGTCAGCAGCTATACAAATGCTGTAGCTGCTGATGTTTAATTAAGGACACTTACCTGTCCAGGGATCCAGAGATATTAGCACAGCCGCTTTCCTTCTGCGCATGAGTGAGTCACACTGCACTTTGTGAATGGTCTGTGTATGTCTCAGAAGGCTGCAGGTGGAAGGAGGAGGGGCCAAACAGCTTTGTAGATTGCCGGGGCAATCTTACTCAGAAGTGGGAGTTGGCACCTGTCAAAACCAGGTATCTGCTCCTCCCTCCCCCTAAAAGGTGCCAAATGTGGCAGTGGAGTGGGGAAGGGTGCAATCAAGTGGAGCTTTTCCTTTTGGGTAGAGCTCTGCTTTAAGCTGTAATATGCAATGCACAGGGTGCTGATGCCGCGATGGTTTGCACCCATGGCAAACGTGACCCAACTTGTAGCGGTGTCTTTCGCCCAATACTACACATTCATGTCAAGGGGATGCGCCACAAACTCCCGCAACCTCCTGCAACCTCCTGCAACCTCCCGCAACCTTGTGCAATGCATGCGGCTGCGATGCATTTGTTGGTAAAATGGGGCAAAAGTTGACGGTGAGGAGGCATCGCATTGCTCCCTCACTGCCTGTCAGTAGTCTCTGAAGCTCGATCCAAGTCCTGCAAGCAGCATCTTTGGGGCAGTGGAGGAGCGGTGTATACACTGCTTCTCCACCACCCCTGCCCATTGAAATGGGCCCTATTAACCCTTTCTTCACCCCCGCTAGCGGGGGTTAAAAGTGTTCCGCTAGCGGCCGAAATGGACTGCTATAACAGCTTTAAAGCGCCACTAAAACTAGCAGTACTTTACCGCTAATGCCAGCACCACCCCAGTGTGAAAGGGATCTTGGACACATGTCTAAATCTACCCTTACATTTTTTTTTAACAACTTTTTATTTTGAATACTTTTTTTGAGGGGGGGGGGAGGGGTTGCTTTGGAGAGACATCAGAGGTCTAAACAGACCTATAATGTCTCTTTTTTTAAACCTGAGTCTGTATAGACTCCTATTGATTAAAAGAAACATTGTTTCATTCACAAACTGACAGATAGTAAACACAGTTTGTCAGTGATGAAAGAATGCAGGAGCGATCTGTAGCGATCACTGGGCTATGTTCTTTCAGGAAAGGAAGGGGGCTGGTAAGACACTCCCCTCCCTCTGTGCCTGTCCTGCAGCATGGAAAGCTGGTGGGAGGGGGAGGTGGGAGAGCCAGCTTGCAGCTGCAGGGCAGGTGGCACCTGGGCATTATGGAAGTGGAGAGGCACTGGAGGGGTATGTCTTTTTACAATTTGATCCCCCTGTGGCTGCCCTTCAACACAAAGAGGAGCAAATCTGACAGCTGCAGGACATCAACAAAGGGATCAGAGTTTGCGAGGGGGGATCGGGGCTGGGGAGGGGGGGCGGATTAGAGCAGGAAGGGTAAGTCAGTGTAAAGGGAGAGTTAGAGTGAGGGTGGGGGGCACATTAGATGTCAGCATAGGCAGGTGGAGGGGTGGGAGACATAGTGGCAGAAGGGGGGGGGTTTGCTTATTAGCCACTAATCAGAGCTATCAGTTTGTTCAGCAGCGTCTGCTGAACAATTATGCATTAAGTTTATAGCAGAAGGAGAAATTAGGTCCGTACAGCATACGGACTTGGCCACCTGGGGGCAGTATTGTAGGTCCGTACGCCGTATGGACCTGGCAGCGAAAGAGTTAAGCATAAATATTATGGGGTTGTTTTATTGAAACTGGAGAGTGAAAAAACTGGTGCAGCTGTGCATGTTAGCCAATCAGCTTTTACATTTCAGCTTGTTCAATTAAGCTTTGACGGGAAAAAAATTAAGCTAATTGGTATCAATACAGAGTAGCACTAGTTTTTGTACTCTCCAGTTTTACTAAATCAACCCCACATGTCCTTTGTTGGAGACTTCAAGAATTTGATTTCTTATAAATATTCTAGGAAATTCATAAAAAGAGTTTCTACAACACTCTTTAGAGTTCTGTCATACGTCCACATGGAAAATGTTGGTGCCTGCGACAACTACATATACCTCTCGGAGATAGGTACAAGAATTTACCGGAGGCATGCTGAAGGGTTCATACGGCAGACATATTCCTGCCCCACGAGCACAGCATCATTAGTTGCTATGACACTGTTAGCTGTGCAGCAAACAGCATCATAATAGCCAATTATGCATCCCCAACCCCATTCAGCTGCCATCCAGGAAATTACTGTCATTCCCCAGATATGTGCATTACCAATGGAAAAATATTTTATTAAAAGCATAAAAGCAATATTTATACTCACAAACGAGCATGTAAAAAGGCTTGTCAATTGGTCAGACTGCGTCCCTTGACACCTTCAGACAGGGCCTGATGTTGAGGGGATCAGATGGCACCCCAAATGGCTGATGCGTTTCAAGGGCGTACCCTTTTCCTTAGAGCCTAGATGGTCCGTATGCTTTTAATAAAATATTTTACCATTGGTAATGCACAAGGTCGGTGCACCCTCCTTCTTCCTTTTTTTTTTCAGTTTCAAGAATACCCATTGTTCTGAGGAGGGCTGCAAGACTATAGGCTTTGCCTAAATCTAAAGAGTGGATCACACCACCCGTGTATAGACTAAACACCCAAGCGCAGGAGATTATTACTGCTTTAATCCCCAGATATGGCCATTGCCATATTTGGATACTGATATAAGCAAACATTTCTCACCATTTCCCACCATTTGTTAACATTCAGCGGTTGGTCAATTAATGTTTCAGCCAGCAGCTGAATGGGGCCAGGGATGAGTTATCAATTGCAAGGAAGTGGGTGGCCTCCATTAGATGAGTCACAACACGAGAATTAAACAGTTTAAAGGCTTTCCTGAATTAGGCACATACAGTTTTAAAGGTATCATACTGCAAAGTGTTATACATGGTTTATTGTATTCTTCTGAATGTCTTAAAGTGATTATAAAGGTTGAAGGTTTTTTACCTTCATGCATTTTGGGGGTGGGTCCAAACCCCATTCTGTGTTTCTTATGGACACACAGAGTGGGGCTCGGGAGCAAGAATGCACAAGTGCACCTATAGATTTCTCTGGCCTTTAAGCCCTGTACACACGATCGGATAACCTATGGATTTTCGTCCGATGGATTTGACCATCGGAAATCCGATGAAACTGTTTTTCATCAGTCTTGGCCACACACCATCAGTTTAAAAACCGACGGCAACAAAACGACGGCACGTACAAAACGTACGACGCGCTATAAAAGGGCCGAACAAATCTAATGGCGCCACCCCTTGGGCTGCTTTTGCTGATTTCGTGTTACCGCGTGTTAGTAAAAGTTTGGTGAGAGCCGATTCGCGCTTTTCAGTCTCCGTGCTTTGCAGATCGTTTCCTGGTGTTCAGTTTGTGCTTGTGGGTTTGTATTTGTGATTCAGTGCGTGCAGTCAGGTCGTTACTGCCTTGCAGTGCCGACTTGGCCGTTCGTTTACTGTTTTTCAGATCGTTCTTTTCAGGCCTTGCTGTTCCACGGTGCGTTCTGTTTGAGTGCGTTCTGACCAGCCGACCGGTTTAAAACCATGTTTGAAGTGCGTTCTCGTTCTCGAGCTCGTGCTGGCTTTGGGCTTGGTGTTGCAGTTAACACTGTAACCCGAGTTCAGTCTGTGAACAGGGTGAGGAGGAGTTCATGGACTAAGAATTGGTTGCTCCAGCGGGACCAATTCTCTCATATGCCTCTGCTGTGGGAAATCCATGAGAATAACCCTGATGATTTCAGGAATTATCTCAGGATGACGGACCCCGTATTTCACCATCTGTTGGATTTGCTGTCCCCCTATATCACGAGGCAGGGCACTGTGATGCGCCAGGCCATCACTGCCGAGCAGAGGCTTATTGCCACGTTGAGATACCTGGCGACTGGGAGAAGCTTGCAGGACCTCAAGTTCTCAACAGGCATCTCCCCCCAGGCTCTCGGGATCATTATCCCTGAGACGTGTTCGGCCATCATTCAGGTCCTGCAGAAGGACTATATGAAGGTAATTATGCTCCTTTAACCTCACATTATCTTTTTTTATTCTCGTTTTTTTATTTTTATTTTCCTCCTAACACAAATATGCCTGTTTGTAATCTCCTGGTAATGTCCCCATTTTCCACATGCCTTTTTTTACCTGTAAATCCCTTTTTGGGCCCTACATGCCTATTTCCCTCCACTAACCTCTCCAGCATGCTATCGTGGGCGCAAACCCAGCTAGCCTTCTATTTTCCTTTTCATTTTTGGGGGTCATTGCCCTCGTAGTTTGACAACCTTCCCTCCCCCCCTAAAGATGTTAAAAAAATAGTAGTTCTCAATCAAGCTCAGCAAAGTGGTAGATCCTTTTTTGGGATCCCCCACAATCACCTTAGGCCCCCCCCCTTAGATTATTTTAGAATGTCCACTCAGCGGGGGTGAGGCATCTGCTAAGTGGGCCTTTGTTTATTGTTCGGAAAAACTCCCTTAAATAATAATGTTACTCAACAATGTTTTTTGGTGTGTCATCTGCTTGCACTGTAACCATAAACCGTACTAATGTCTTCTTTTTGTTTGACTCCACAGTTCCCTCGCACACCACAGGAATGGCTGACTGTGGCCTCCCAATTTGCCCAGCGGTGGGATTTCCCCAACTGTGGAGGGGCAATTGATGGGAAGCACGTCCACATAGTGCCGCCACCCCGTTCGGGGTCATACTATTTCAACTATAAAGGTTTTAATAGCATAGTGTTAATGGTGGTGGTGTCGGCACGGTACGAGTTCCTGTATGTGGACGTGGGGAAGAACGGCCGGATGTCCGATGGCGGATCATTCGCGGAGACGGAGTTCGCTCACCGTCTGCAGGCTGGGGGTCTTGCACTGCCTCCAGATGCAGAGAACGTTGAAGGGCTCCCGTTCGTTTTCATTGCGGATGAGGCTTTTGGACTAGGACCACACCTGATGTGGCCGTTTCCCCAACGCACCCTCACCCTGGAGAGGAGGGTTTTTATCTACCGACTGGCCAGAGCCCGGAGAGTTGTGAAGAATGCCTTCGGGATAATGGCCAGCCGGTTCCGCCTGTTCCAGACAGCGATACATTTGGCGGATTATAAACTGAACCACATTGTCTACTGCTGCTGCATATTGCACAATTTTCTTCGCAAATTTGCAAACAATTATGTTTCATCGTTTGGGCCTGAGGCCGGTCCATCTGAACTGATTAATCTGACCGGCCTCAGCACTGCTCGTACTGGCTTGGCCCCCCAAAGTGCCCGTGAAGTACGCCAGAAATACGTAGAGTACTTCACGGGTAGGGGGGCCATCGCAATGCCAGACCACATCTGACCAATTATTATACCTTTTTAAAATAAAATAAAAATTTGAATTCATACAAACTTGTGTTGTCATTCTTGTATTTTGGGTTTATGTGTCTCCCAGGTTCTAGTAGTGCCAAGTGTAATTATCCTTAGTAAATAGCCTCAAAACTCAGAGCGAAAAACACGGTTTTTGCATCTTCAGAACTGCTCTTGAGCATAGAAAGAACAAGGCACACCTTTTTTAGACTTCCCAAATGTTTTTATTGTTTGCACCACATTTTGTATGGGTTTTTTGAAATACTAGTTTTTTTTTTTATGTGCGGCTTTTTTGGCAGAAACATGCATGGGTCGTAAGCCATTTTTTTTAGTTTGAAAATGTAATAAAATAACACTGTGAAAAATAACAACTGGAGATGGGGTGATGGTACCCCTGATCCATCCCAAATGTTAACAAACACACTTTCTTTGGGGGCTCAAATGGGTATCTTCAACAAGATCCCACGGCTAGGGTAAACATGTGCTATCGGCCATCATGGGGGATCAATGGTCGTGCTTTGGGGATGTAAACCCTTCCTCTCCCCTACTTGAGGAAGGAGGAAGAGGTTGCACCCCCAAAACAGGGACATAGATATCCTGTGACGGCAGATAGCGCATGTTGAGTCTTCAGTGTGTGCATCTTCACATTTGGGATGTTGGAAATCCCTGAGATAATGTCAGACGCAGAAAAAAAAACACAAAAAGGAGGGGGGTTCACACTATTCTCCCCAAAATATCTATTATGTTTTTATATTTTTGCTCAATCACAATCATTCTCTTTCTCATAATGTCCATTTCGCTACTGCATTCCATGATTTCCTGAATGATTATTTTGGCGCTGGCACGCGAGAATGGCGGATTTGGACTTCCTGACACACCCCCACGTTCAGTCCCTAAAACAAAAAAAAAGGTTTTACACTAGGCAGTCCTACATCTGTATTTACCTTGAAGTTGTGGTGACAGACACTGACCTGTTGTGCTGATAAGCTCCACCTCTCCTTCCTCCACCTCCCCTTCCTCTACCTCCGCTTCCTCCACCTCCGCTTCCTGAACCTGCTGATCTTGGTCTGCTTTGGGAGCTTCGGGGATTTTCTGTGGTGTTGGGTTACTCGTCTCATGAGCATGTTGTCCTCCCACTCTCCTCTCCCCTATGGGAATTTACAACAAAATGTATACTTTAGCACACAGACTTTTTTTAGGCCTGAAAAGGGATCCTCAATGTTTTGAAGTGGGGTACAATTGATATTTGGCCCTGAGTTCCAACATGAACATATGTGATTTTGCAAACTCAACAAAGCAACATGTTATTTTTGAGGACACTCACAAACACTTGGATAACCACCAAGGTATCCACTGGAGCACCTGTGTGTGACACCGTTAAGAAATTTGGTCATGTGGCCCAGAGTATAGTATCTTGCTGAAGAACAAAAAAGAGTACACAACTGCTGGAGTGTCATCTCATTTACCCAGAATACAGTTTCTTCTTTCAGTCACATTCTAAATTTCCTTACAACACATCATCTAGCCAACAATGTGTAGATAAACATTGTTGAAGTAAAATGAGGCATGCCCACATGTAGTTTACGTGGATATGTGCCAAACATGTTTGGGGGAAGAGCAGCAAGTTATTGGTCAAAACATTGGCCAAATAAGTGGACTCTCCACTTAACATAAAAGATGAGATTTCAAAATGTGAACCCAGTCAAGACAAGCACATGGTGCAAAACATGGAAGAATACATATTACAATGTGAAAGAACACAGTAAAATATACTTACTTTTTTCTATGCTTTTTATAGGCTTCCTATACTGCTCCGGCTCCCTGAGCTTCAGGTCTGACCACCTTTTAGGGAGTTGTTCCTTGGATCTCCTGACCCCATATTTTTTATAGAGAGTCTTCGCCACTTTATCCATAATTTGTGACTTCCGGAGATTAGGCGTGTCGTATGGGCCATGCTTGCCGTCCTAATCCTTCCTCCGCAGAATGTCCACCATCTCCGCCATCTCAGAAAAAGACATATTAGTCGCCTTGTATCTTTTTTTACAGGATCGGGACGTTTCCGCCTCCGGGCTTTCCTCGTCGGTAATTTCAAGGAAAGAAGCCACCTGTGTCTGCGACATGTCGCCATCTCACACTGTGCGCCGATCGTTAAGGGGCGGGGAAATGCAGAAAAAGACCGTCATGGGCGGGCGATGAGAGCAGAGTTACACGCATGCGCAGGGTATAAAAAGGGGAAAGAAGTTATTAGGGATGCGCGGAGTAAGGACGACCGGAAGTGAACCCACGAAGTGAACAAAGGTAAGAAGGGAACTCGTGCCTGCAGTGGCATATTAATGGGTCATGATTGTAAAGGGCGATATTGTGATAAGTTGAGGAGAATCAATTCTGATCCTTTTTTTTTTGTACTTGCTGATCCTAATAGATGCATAAACTAAGAGAGCCGGAGGTGATGCTTGTTTTTATTGAAAAGTATAAGGAACAGCGCAACCTTTGGGAGCTCAAACACCCTGCGTATCACAAAAGTGATGTACGACGGGCAACTATTACCAAATTAGCCGAGGATATGAAGCCATGGATCCCAGATGCAGACTACGCTATGATCAATAATAAAATCAACAACCTGCGCAATTCTTATAAAAAAAAAATTCACGGAAGTGCGCCAGTCCAAGAGATCAGGAGCAGCAGCCGACAATGTAGTAAAGCCCAAGCTGTGGTACTACAGACATCTTCAATTCCTGGATGACCAGATCGAGGCCAGGGAATCTATTTCCAGCCTTCCCTCAACCCTTCCTTCCACCCTTCCCTCCAGCGTTCCTTCCACCCTTCCCTCCACCCCTGCAGAGGCGGAGGAGGAGCCTCCCGAGCTAGAAGAGCCAGATCTTCACATCTTCAGCCCGGTATAGTATTTTTGATGCTAATATTGTCCACTAAGTAATATGGAGTTGAACTGTTTGGCTTAGCCATAAATGATCCCCCCCCCCCTCCAAAATAAACCAGTAATGAGATCAAAATTGTGTGTGATTGATTCCTCAAATAATAGAAATCTACTTTTTATTTTATAAACAGGATGAGGCAAGCCAGGAGGAAGAGGGTCAGGAGTGTGACAGGCAGGAGGAGGCAGGGACAAGTGGGACTCAGCAGGTCCCCAGGCCTAGTTTCAGCACCGTCTCCCAAGTGGCTCCCCTCCACGTCAGACCGCCAAAACAACGGCGGATGACACAAGTGGAGGAGGAGTCACTAAAGATGATTCAGGAGGCTGCTGCCATTATGAGGGCCCCCCTCAACCCTACGGAGGGGTTTAGCACCTATCTGGCGGATAAGCTGCTCAGAATGGAGGCGGGACAACGGGCCCTCTGTGAGCATCTCATCTATATGGCCGTACACATGGGGGCGAGGGGGCTGCTGACTGAGGCCACCCATATCTCACATCAGCCGAATCCCTCTCCTCCTTCTCCTCCTCCTCCTGCCACATCACCACCCACAGTGGCCCAGCCTGCAAGGGTGCGTGGACGGGGCCGTGGAGAGAACGCTGCAGAGAGGCATGGAAGGAAGGCTACAAGGAAGAGCAGGAGGTGATTCCCTGGCCTCGAGCTGCTCATCCAGAAATTGAAGGTTGGTGGAGTACCACAGCTTGGGATGATGTATGTCTTTGGCTGCTGCTCCTGATTTCATGCTGTTGTTGATTTTATTATTGATCATAGTCAGATCTGCATTTGGGATCGAATGACTTTATATTCTCTGCTAATTTGGGAATAGTTGCCCTTCGGTTTTTGATTTGTTTTTTCCAAAATAAAGGGAAATTTGATTGCAGCCAACCTACATGCCTGATGTGTTTTTTGGAGAAGTAGCAATAAGATTGCATAAATACAATGTGTAATTAAGAACAAGGGACACCAACCTCCATGATTTTTCAAAAATTTAATATTATGTTGTTCTGAGAAATTGACACACCAAAAAATGCACAACAAATTTTAAGAGTCAAAAAACATAAAGGTGTAATTTGGGAGGTCGGCCTTGCAGAATTTTAATAATTATTCCTAAGATCACTAGAAAAAAGAAAGACATACATTTGTCAGAACTCAGGAGAAAGTTCTGCTGCCAAAATGATATTATAAAGACCGTTCTAAAGCAAAAAAACATGTGCTGCATTAAACGAAGCAATAACTTGCAGAATGACAAATGTGCTCTCTCCATTAGGAACGCTAGTTTTACAAGAACGAGCGCTCCCGTCTCCTAATTCAGTCTGAGCATGCGTGGGTTTTTAAACCGATGGACTTGCCCATAGACGATCGGAAATTCCCATCGGTTTTTTATCCATCGGAAAAATTTAAAACAAGTTCTATTTTTTCCATCCGATGGAAAAAAGACCGATAGGTACCATACACGATCGGTTGGTCTGATGAAAACCATCCATCGGACGGTTTTCATCAGTTAAACCGATTGTGTGTATGGGGCTTTAGAGAAGAAAAGGAGCCAGGAGCGCCGGTGCGGGACCCAAGAAGAGAGGGATCAGGGATGCTCTGTGCAAAACCATTGCGCAAAACCATTGAACAGAGCAGGTAAGTATAAGATGTTTGTTATTGAAAAAAAGGAAATAAAAAAAAAATGAATAGCACTTTAAGCTTGTCTCCTCTAAATAGTAGAATCATTTTTTTATGTTTTTTCTATAATGTGTTAATGTACAGTGTATGTCAATGGTTTCAATAATTTTTTATCCTTAGAGTTGTTTGGAATCCACTATTTTTATGTTTTTTTTTCTAATATTAAATTTTTTGGCCCTGCAAGGAAAGAGTAAAGGATCGCAGTGTATCACTCAGTTTGATATGCCTGACAAAATTCAAGTTACTCTCATAGCCTTACCTTCAAAGAGCAAAGAGCAAAGAGAATAAAACATACAATGGAAGTGTACTAGTAAACATTTCTACTTAAAAGGAAAGTTTTAGGTAGGCCTCACACCTATGCACTTCTGCTTTCATGTGTTTTTCATGCATTTTTTCATCACTCATTTTCTTATATTACACATTGAACATTTAGGATGGTGTCGGAAGAGCTTGCCATATTCAAAATGTAGCTAGGCCAAGAGCATTAAAGCCCTGTTCACATGATCGGATTTCCTATGGTTTTTAAACCGATGGATTTTTCCATCGGAAAACCGATGAAGCTGACTTCCAGCAGTCTTGCCTACACACCATCAGTCAAAAAACCGACCGCTCCAAACGCGGTGACGTAAAACACTCCGATGAGCCGAGAAAAATGAAGTTCAATGCTTCTGAGCATGCGTCGACTTGATTCTGAGCATGCGTGGGTTTTTTAACCGATGGACTTGCCCATAGACGATCGGAATTTGCTATCGGTTTTTTATCCATCGGAAAAATTTAAAACATGTTCTATTTTTTGACACCGATGGAAAAAAGACCGATGGGGCCCATACACGATCGGTTTGTCCGATTAAAAAAATCCATCGGACTGTTTTCATTGGTAAAACCAATAGTGTGTACGCGGCTTTAGCCTGTTGCCAGGGGTAGGTTCCAGCTACCATACGATAGTAGTGCATGACAACACATGCATCATACTCTCGCTGACTTCCATGGGTTCCTCAATATACACCGATGGATAAAAAACATACCTAACTAATTTTTAAGATGCAATGCAACAAATATATGTAAACCAGGCTTTTTTTTTAAATCATAAGATGCCAAGTAACATGTACGTTGATGCGTGGTAACAAGTGTGTTATGACGCAATGTGTGAAGAAGGCTTTAGCAATTTTGGTGTTGACTGACCTCTTTTACCCCCTCATACCCCTTATTTATTATTCACCACATATTTAGCTCTATGCAAGGGGCTTTAATACATACTTAATTTTTAGTGATAGATTTGCTTTAACTACTTCCCACCCGGCCACTGTACATATACGGCCGGGTGGGTGCTCTCTCCTTCTGAGTGGACGTTCCTGAACGTCCCTCAGAAGGAGGGGGATCGCGCGCGCGTGCGCACGCCCGCCGCGTTACCAAGGACCCGGTGCGCGTGCCCGGCGGCCGCGATTGCCGCCGGGCACCCGCGATTGCCCGGGAACCAAGCAGGAAAGTGGATCTGTGTGTGTAAACACACAGATCCACGTCCTGTGAGGGAGAGGAGGCTGATGGTGTGTCCCTTGTACATAGGGACAACCATCGGTCACCTCCCCCAGTCAGTCCCCTCCCCCCACAGTTAGAACACATTGAGGGAACATATTTAACCCCTTCCCGCCCCCTAGTGGTTAACCCCTTCCCTGCCAGTCACATTTATACAGTAATCAATGCATTTTTATAGCAGGGATCGCTGTATAGATGTGAATGGTCCCAAAAATGTGTCAAAAGTGTCCGATGTGTCCGCCGCAATATCGCAGTCACAATAAAAATCGCAGATCGCTGCCATTACTAATAAAAAAAATTTAAAAAATAAAAAATGCTATAAAACTATCCCCTATTTTGTAGACGCTATAACTTTTGCGCAAACCAATCAATACGCACTTATTGCGATTTTTTTTTATACCAAAAATATGTAGAAGAATACGTATCGGCCTAAACTGAGGAAAATTTTAATTGAAAAAAAAAATGGGTATTTATTATAGCAAAAAGTAAAAAATATTGTGTTTTTTTTCCAAACTGGACGTTCTTCTTTTGTTTATAGCACAAAAAATAAAAACCGCAGAGGTGATTAAATACCACCAAAAGAAAGCTCTATTTGTGGGAAAAAAAAGGCACACATTTTGTTTGGGAGCCACGTCGCACGACCGCGCAATTGTCATTCAAAGTGTGACAGCGCTGAATGCTGAAAAATGGCTTGGGCAGGAAGGGGGTTTTAGTGCCCAGTAGGGAGGTGGTTAAAGCATCTGATAATTGGTAAACACATAGCAGCACAGAAAAACATTTTATAAACTTAAAAATGTCTTGCGAGCTACCAAGATTAATCTTAATGCCCGTGCTGTTTGTCTCTTTTAGCTGCTGGCATTGATCACAATCCCATATATTCGTGCTCTACAAAACCAAATTAAAATAGTGCCGTACTATACACTGTTACAAAATATCCAAACTATGCAATAAACAAAAAATATACAAAAACAACAATGTTATCTGTTTCAATTTACAATATTTATTTTAGACTGATGCGTACCTTTAATAGAAGACCAAGAAATAATTTTGGGTGTAATTTTTGCCAGAACGCTATACCTTTGTTTTTCAGATAGTAGATTTCTTTTTTTATCTTTACAAACAATGAGAATAACAGTTGAAAGACAGCCAGTGCACCTGCTGCAAAGATAGATACAGGAAGGCAACCTTTGGACATGCATTTGCTCACATAAAGTTACAAGGCCCTGAACATTTGATAGATGGGATAACTAACAAACTGGATGAATTGTCCTGTTAGTGTCAAGGTCATGGGTGAAGTGGTTATGAATGTGCATAAATTACAAACTAGGTAAATGAAAAGACAAGAGGCAGTGAACTGTAACTTCAGTTTTAAAACAGCCGTTTAAAGTTCCTCCATTTAATTATACAACTGTGCCTGGCATTTTAAACTAAGTAGATCTTGGCTGTCAACAGATATTAAAAACAGCTTCAGAGTCAGCAAATCTCCAAAGTATTTACTATAGAATTTTAAATGCACAATTAATCTTAAATTGTAATCTTATTTTGTTGCTGTTATTAAGAAATATATATAATTTAAAAAAAATATGAGCAGTGAAATCATTTAAATTATGGTGTTATGCAGCTGGTTACAATATGTACATATAACAGTAGAAACACATGAGATTAAACTCAGAATACAGATATCTCTCTTAAAGTGAAAACCTACAGCACTCTAAATGGGCATATTTATATAGTAAAACTGCATTAGAAACCTGACAATATTTTAAAGCAGAAATTCAGCCAAGCATAAAATACAAATGAATGGCCCATTAAAAGATAAACTCTAACAAAACAAGCTTTGTTGCAATATTCAACTTCATTCCAGACATTTCTATCACAGTACTCTTTTTTCTACCACTAGATGTCCCCAGTCTGATGGCCAACATTAACCACTTAAGCCCCGGACCATTTCGGGCCATTAGGACCAGGCCTGTTTTTGGGATTCGGCACTGCGCTGCTTTAACTGTAAATTGTGCAGACATGCAATGTTGTACCCAAATGAAATTTGCGTCCTTTTCTTCCCACAAATAGAGCTTTCTTTTAATGGTATTTGATTGCCTCTGCGATTTTTATTTTTTGCGATATAAACAGAAAAAGACCTAAAATTTTGAAAATAAATTATATTTTCTACTTTTTGTTATAAGAAAAATCGAATAAACTCAATTTTAGTCATACATTTAGGTCAAAATGTATTCAGCCACATGTCTTTAGTAAAAAAAATGTCAATAAGCGTATATTTATTGGTTTGCGCAAAAGTTATAGCGTTTACAAACTAGGGTACATTTTCTGAAATTTACACAGCTTTAAATTTATGACTGCCTATCTCATTTCTTGAGGTGCTAAAATGGCAGGGCAGTACAAAACCCCCCCAAATGACCCCATTTTGGAAAGTAGACACCCCAAGGAAATTGCTGAGAGGCATGTTGAGCCCATTGAATATTTTTTTTTGTCCCAAGTGATTGAATAATGACAAAAAAAAAAAATTACAAAAAGTTGTCACTAAATGATATATTGCTCACATATGCCATGGTTATATGTGGAATTGCACCCCAAAATACATTCTGCTGCTTCTCCTAAGTACGGGGATACCACATGTGTGGGACTTTTTAGGAGCCTAGCCACGTACGGGACCCCGGAAACCAAGCACCGCCTTCAGGATTTCTAAGGGCGCAAATTTTTGATTTCACTCCTCACTACCTATCACAGTTTCGAAGGCCATAAAATGCCAAAATAGCACAAAACCCCCCCAAATAACCCCATTTTGGAAAGTAGACACCCCAAGCTATTTACTGAGAGGCATGTTCAGTCCATGGAATATTTTATATTTTGCCACAAGTTGCGGGAATATGACAAACCTTTTTTTTTTTGCACAAAGTTGTCACTAAATGATATATTGCTCACACATGCCATGGGCATATGTGAAATTACACCCCAAAATACATTCTGCTGCTTCTCCTGAGTACGGGGATACCACATGTGTGGGACTTTTTGGGAGCCTAGCCGCGTACGGGACCCCAAAAACCAAGCACCGCCTTCAAGGTTTCTAAGGGCATAAATTTTTGATTTCACTCCTCACTACCTATCACAGTTTTGAAGGCCATAAAATGCCAAGATGGCACAAAACCCCCCCAAATGACCCCATTTTGGAAAGTAGACACCCCAAGCTATTTGCTGAGAGGCATGTTGACCCCATTGAATATTTTTTTTTGTCCCAAATGATTGAATAATGACAAAAAGAAAAAAAAATGTACAAAAAGTTGTCACTAAATGATATATTGCTCACACATGCCATGGTTATATGTGGAATTGCACCCCAAAATACATTCTGCTGCTTTTCCTGAGTACGGGTATACCACATGTGTGGGACTTTTTGGGAGCCTAGCCGCGTACAGGGCCCCAAAAACCAAGCACCGCCTTCAGGATTTCTAAGGGCGTAAATTTTTGATTTCACTCCTCACTACCTATCACAGTTTCGAAAGCCATAAAATGCCAAAATAGCACAAAACCCCCCCAAATTACCCCATTTTGGAAAGTAGACACCCCAAGCTATTTGCTGAGAGGCATGTTGAGTCCATGGAATATTTTATATTTTGCCACAGGTTGCGGGAATATGACAAACTTTTTTTTTTTTGCACAAAGTTGTCACTAAATGATATATTGCTCACACATGCCATGGGCATATGTGAAATTACACCCCAAAATACATTCTGCTGCTTCTCCTGAGTACGGGGATACCACATGTGTGGGACTTTTTGGGAGCCTAGCCGCGTACGGGACCCCAAAAACCAAGCACCGCCTTCAAGGTTTCTAAGGGCATAAATTTTTGATTTCGCTCCTCACTACCTATCACAGTTTTGAAGGCCATAAAATGCCAAGATGGCACAAAACCCCCCCCAAATGACCCCATTTTGGAAAGTAGACACCCCAAGCTATTTGCTGAGAGGCATGTTGAGCCCATTGAATATTTTTTTTTTGTCCCAAATGATTGAATAATGACAAAAAGAAAAAAAAAATGTACAAAAAGTTGTCACTAAATGATATATTGCTCACACATGCCATGGTTATATGTGAAATTACACCCCAAAATACATTCTGCTGCTTCTCCTGAGTACGGGGATACCACATGTGTGGGACTTTTTGGGAGCCTAGCCGCGTACGGGACCCCAAAAACCAAGCACCGCCTTCAAGGTTTCTAAGGGCATACATTTTTGATTTCACTCCTCACTACCTATCACAGTTTTGAAGGCCATAAAATGTCAAAATAGCCCAAAACCCCCACAAATGACCCCATTTTGGAAAGTAGACACCCCAAGCTATTTGCTGAGAGGCATGGTGAGTATTTTACAGCTCTCATTTGTTTTTGAAAATTAAGAAAGACATTTTTTTTTCTTTTTTTTCTTTTTTTACATTTTCAAAACTTTGTGACAAAAAGCGAGATCTGCAAAATACTCAACATACCTCTCAGCAAATAGCTTGGGGTGTCTACTTTCCAAAATGGGGTCATTTGGGGGGGTTTGTGCCATCTGGGCATTCCATGGCCTCCGAAACTGTGATAGGCAGTGAGGAGTGAAATCAAAAATTTACACCCATAGAAATCCTGAAGGCGGTGCTTGGTTTTTGGGGTCCCGTACGCGACTAGGCTCCCAAAAAGTCCCACACATGTGGTATCCCCGTACTCAGGAGAAGCAACAGAATGTATTTTGGGGTGTAATTCCACATATGCCCATGGCATGTTTGAGCAATATATAATTTAGTGACAACTTTTTGTACATTTTTTTTGGTCATTATTCAATCACTTGGGACAAAAAAAAAATATTCAATGGGCTCAACATGCCTCTCAGCAAATAGCTTGAGGTGTCTACTTTACAAAATGGGGTCATTTGGGGGGGTTTTGAACTGTCCTGGCATTTTATGCACAACATTAGGAAGCTTATGTCACACATCATCCACTCTTCTAACCACTTGAAGACAAAGCCCTTTCTGACACTTTTTGTTTACATGAAAAAAATTTTTTTTTTGCAAGAAAATTATGTTGAACCCCCAAACATTATATATTTTTTTAAAGCAAAGGCCCTACAGATTAAAATAGTGGGTGTTGCAATTTTTTTTTCCACACAGTATTTGCGCAGCGATTTTTCAAACGCATTTTTTGGGGGAAAAACACACTTTTTTTATTTTTAATGCACTAAAAAACACTATATTGCCCAAATGTTTGATGAAATAAAAAAGATGATCATAGGCCGAGTACATGGATACCAAACACGACATGCTTTAAAATTTCGCACAAACGCGCAGCGGCGACAAACTACATTCATTTTTAAAAGCATTTAAAAGCCTTTACAGGTTACCACGTTAGATTTACAGAGGAGGTCTACTGCTAAAATGACTGCCCTCGATCTGACCTTCGCGGTGATACCTCACATGCATGATGCAATTGCTGTTTACATATGACGCTAGACCGACGCTTGCGTTCGCCTTTGCGCAAGAGCAGGGGGGGACAGCGGTGCTTTTTTTTTTTTATTATTTATTTGGCTTTTTTATTTTATTTTTAAACTGTGCCTTCCATATTTTATTTTTTTACCATTTTTATCATTATCTCAGGGAATGTAAATATCCCCTATGATAGCAATAGGTAGTGACAGGTACTCTTTTTTTGAAAAAAATTGGGGGGTTAGACCCTAGATCTTTCCTCTGCCCTCAAAGCATCTGACCACACCAAGATCGGTGTGATAAAATGCTTTCCCAATTTCCCAATGGCGCTTTTTATATCCGGGGGGGGGACATTCCCTCCCACTGCTTGTAAAAGCAGTCTAGAGGCTAATTATCTGCTAGAATTGCTTTTACATGAAAGCCGGCCGCTGGCTGAAAAGAATGATACCAAGATGATACCTAAACCCGCAGGCATCATTCTGGTATAAACATTCAAAGTCCAGCAACATACCAGTACGTTGCTGGTCCTTGTTGGACATGTATTGTAATCTTTTTTTTCATACAGCCTATTGGCTGAACGAAAAAAAGAGATTGATTGGTGGGTATGCCCACCATTAGAATACCTCCCTTCATCCACCCACTTCTAATGATGGGCATATATGCCGAAGCATGGGGGCATCCTCCCGCAAAAAAGTTATGCCGCGTACACACGGTCAAGCCTTCGTCGGAATTTCGACCGTATGTACGCAGCATAAAAGGTTATGCCGCGTACACACGGTCAGACTTTTCCACGGGCAAGCCTCCGTTGGAATTTCGACCGTATATACGCGGCATTAGGAGCAAAATCGCTCCTCCGCCCCTGCTGCCCCCATGCTTCGGCATATATGCTCTTTTTTTTAACTGTGGTGGTGAAATCACCTCCTACAGCGTTGGAGTCACGGCTTTATGTATCGTGGGAGCAAACGCTGTTGCTGTCAAGATAAATAGATCCGCGCTGCAACTGAATGGTGTACCTGCTAAGCAAATGGTGGTTAACATTAAAACAAAGTAACATTACAGTACAACAGTAAGACCTTACCATGCCATACCTGCAAAGCAAATACCAAAACAAAACCTAGTAAAAAATAAAAAAATGTTTTAACGCAACCTGTGCCTAAAATATATATATGCCGAAGCATGGGGGCATCCTCCCGCAAAAAAGTTATGCCGCGTACACACGGTCGGAATTTTCCACGGGCAGGCCTCCGTCGGAATTTCGACCGTATGTACGCGGCATTAGGAGCAAAATCGCTCCTCCGCCCCTGCTGCCCCCATGCTTCGGCATATATGCTCTTTTTTTTAACTGTGGTGGTGAAATCACCTCCTACAGCGTTGGAGTCACGGCTTTATGTATCGTGGGAGCAAACGCTGTTGCTGTCAAGATAAATAGATCCGCGCTGCAACTGAATGGCGTACCTGCTAAGCAAATGGTGGTTAACATTAAAACAAAGTAACATTACAGTACAACAGTAAGACCTTACCATGCCATACCTGCAAAGCAAATACCAAAACAAAACCTAGTAAAAAATAAAAAAATGTTTTAACGCAACCTGTGCCTAAAATATATATATGCCGAAGCATGGGGGCATCCTCCCGCAAAAAAGTTATGCCGCGTACACACGGTCGGAATTTTCCACGGGCAGGCCTCCGTCGGAATTTCGACCGTATGTACGCGGCATTAGGAGCAAAATCGCTCCTCCGCCCCTGCTGCCCCCATGCTTCGGCATATATGCTCTTTTTTTTTAACTGTGGTGGTGAAATCACCTCCTACAGCGTTGGAGTCACGGCTTTATGTATCGTGGGAGCAAACGCTGTTGCTGTCAAGATAAATAGATCCGCGCTGCAACTGAATGGCGTACCTGCTAAGCAAATGGTGGTTAACATTAAAACAAAGTAACATTACAGTACAACAGTAAGACCTTACCATGCCATACCTGCAAAGCAAATACCAAAACAAAACCTAGTAAAAAATAAAAAAATGTTTTAACGCAACCTGTGCCTAAAATATATATATGCCGAAGCATGGGGGCATCCTCCCGCAAAAAAGTTATGCCGCGTACACACGGTCGGAATTTTCCACGGGCAGGCCTCTGTCGGAATTTCGACCGTATGTACGCGGCATTAGGAGCAAAATCGCTCCTCCGCCCCTGCTGCCCCCATGCTTCGGCATATATGCTCTTTTTTTTAACTGTGGTGGTGAAATCACCTCCTACAGCACTGGAGTCACGGCTTTATGTATCGTGGGAGCAAACGCTGTTGCTGTCAAGATAAATAATTCCGCGCTGCAGTTGAATGGCGCACCTGAAAACAAAAAATTACATACCTGAAAAGCAAGCATGATAAAACATTGCAGAATAGAATACAGTAAAAAAGAGCAGAACAATAGAGAGAAAATAGAGAGAGAGAGAACAATAAAACGACAACTATTTTTGGTTTTTTTATTTTATTTTTTTTTTGTGTTTTGTTTTTTACGTCTTTTTTTTTCTTTTTTACACTTTTTTTTGTAACTTTACAACTGTAATGGTTCGGGTCTCTCAAAATGTAATGGCATCTTGGGAGACCCTGTGTAAGTGTGTCCTTGTCTGTGAAATGCTGTACCCTACGCTAAAACTTCACTTTTGAGTGGTAGCGTTCAAAACATTCACCTTGGCAAAGACCAGGCTTGTCAGGACAGAGTGGACAAAAACTACGGGTGTCACGCCTAAATCCGCGCTTGCTACAGACACAACATCTTTTTTGGGGGTGGCTTTGGGTAGGGGTACTCGGGAGGACATACGAATAATGCCTCTCATGCAGCCGGCTTACTGCATTTGGTTGGGGATGGTTAGGTGCAGAACCGCCTGGATACAGGAGTTCTGTGACTATCTCATTCTGGAATTTTAGAAGAGATAACGTCCCGCCTGAAGCTCTGTATAGCACATGAGCGTTCAGCAAAGCCAATTGGAATAATGATAGAGACACTTTTTTGTACCAGCGTCTCGCCTTACGGTCAATTAGATACGGCGCCATCAACTGGTCGTTGAGGTCCACCCCTCCCATATTTTGGTTATATTCGTGGACACAGAGGGGTTTCTCCACAACACCAGTCGCCGTACGAATTTGGACTGTCGTGTCTGCATGAAGGGAGGTAAGAAGGAAAACATTCTTATTGTCCCTCCACTTCATAGCGAGCAAGTTATTACACTTCAAGCAGGCTCTCTCCCCCAGCCTAAGACGGGCATCTACAAGCCGCTGGGGAAAGCCCCGGCGATTAGGTCGCACGGTGCCACATGCTCCAATCTTATGATCAAACAAGTGACTAAACAGTGGCACGCTCGTGTAATAATTGTCCACATACAAGTGGTACCCCTTTCCGAATAAGGGTGACACCAAGTTCCACACTATCTTGCCAGCGCTCCCTATGTAATCCGGGCAGTTGACCGACTCAATCTGACTGTCTTTTCCCTCATAAACCGTAAAGTTCACTACATAGCCTGTTGCCCTGTCACAGAACTTGTAGAGCTTGACCCCGTATCTGGCACGCTTGCTGGGAAGGTACTGCTTGAAAGACAAGCGGCCAGAAAATTTAATCAGGGACTCATCAACGCAGACAACTTGATCGGGAGTAAACAAGGCTGCAAAACGTTCGTTGAAGTGGTTTATGAGGGGCCGAATTTTATAGAGCCGGTCGTATTCAGGGTCCCCACGTGGACGACAAAGTTCATTGTCGTTGAAGTGCATGAACCGCAAAATCTGCTCGTATCGTGCCCTGGACATGGAGGCAGAGAACACGGGCATGTGGTCAATTGGGTGCGTGGACCAATAAGCACGCAATGACGGAAATTTATGTGTGCCCATGTTGAGGGAAAGGCCCAGAAAGGTCTTAAATTCGGAAACCGTAATTGGTTTCCAATTTCTGGCAATTTTAGGCAACTGGGGGTTAGCGGCGATAAATTGACCAGCATATAAATTACTCTGGTCCACAATAGATCTATAGAGATCTTCCGTGAAAAACAGCGAATAAAAATCAATTGGAATAAAATCAGCTGTTTCCACCTGAATACCGGGTTGGGCAGTGAATGGGGGAAGTATGGGTTCTGCAGAAGTGGTGGGGACCCAATCAGGATAGGCGAATTCTGCAGGAAGGGCAGTATGGGCACGACGGGCCTGCCTTTGTCTTCTTGGTGGCAGCGGGACACTACTTGTGCTTGCCACCTCGCCAGCTTGAACTGCACTTATGGGACTCGCCACGTCACCAAGTGTTACTGCAGTGCTGGATGTACGTCCAGGCTGTACTAGGCCGCTGGTGCTTGCCAGTTCACCAGAAGGAATAGCGGCGCTAGTACTACTCTGCTCCATGATACGAGAGACCTGCGGTTCTTGCTCCTCAACAACCTCAGAAGATCGGGATCGGGTACACCTGACCTTAGCAGGGACCTCAACTTCGTCGTCAGAGCTATCTGACGTGGGGCCGCTGACGTCACTGTCTTCTACGGGAAGATATTCTGAGCCTGAATCTGACAGATACGTGACCTCCTCTTCACTATCTGTCATGCTCAGAATCTCGTAGGCCTCTTTACTAGTGTACCTTCGTCTTGCCATTTTGGGCTCTAAATTTAGGGGTACACTAGTAAGATTCACAGGAAAAAAAGCACCTGACTGTCGTCAGCAAATATATCAAACGCTACAAAAAAACTGTTAGCGATCGCAGGGATCAGGCCTGTCTCTGCGAACGCTGCAGTTATGTGTGTTGTGTTTGGTAAGTGACAGTGATCGATCGATACTGCACTTGGGTGGGCTGGGCTGGGCTGGGCGGAGGGGCTAAACGCAGGCGCTAGCAGGTATCTGGGCTGATCCCGCTAACACTGCGTTTTTGGGAACCCTAAACCGCTGGGGATGCTAGTATAGATCTGATCAGATACTATACCGCTAAGGGGGGTGTATGCTTTGCGCGTGGGTGTTAGCGTTACTGGAACTAACCTAACACTGCCTGGGGCGACGCAGACCCTCTCTGGCGCTAAAACCTAATTGATCTCACCCGCCGGGCGATCAGGGGGGTTAAACCTTTATTGGGTTATATACGGCGGGTGCCCTGATGCTATAAAAAGCAAACTAATCAACCAGCGTCACCTGTAACCTTTATATGGTGATCACTGGTGAAAGGGTTAACTAGGGGCAATCAGGGGGTTAAAACCTTTATTAGGTTAAATATGGGGGTACCCGACGCTATATAAAAACCTGACGGGTTACCTAAATAACTAGATAACTTACTGGCTAACCAGTGACACCAGTGACGCTTATACGGCGATCACTGGTGAAAGGGTTAACTCTAGGGGCAATCAGGGGGTTAAAATAATATATGGGGGTACCTGACACTAATAAAAACCTGCGGCGAACCTAAAAAAAAATAACTGCCTATCTAAAACACCAGCGACACGAATACAGCGATCGGAAAAACAATCGCTTAGTGACGCTGAAGTTAGGGGGTGAAAGGGTTACCTGGGGGGTGATCAAGGGGTTAAACCTTTATTAGGGGGGGTTAGGGGGCTACCCTGGACCTAAAGGGGCCTAATCCTAACTGCCCTGCAACTTTTTACAATCACAGATGACACTAAATGCAGTGATCAGTAAAATAAATGATCACTGCAATCAGTGACACTGTGATTGGGGGCTTTGGGGTGACCTGGGGGGTGATCTGGGGGTGACTGGGGGGTGATTTGTGTGCCTATGTGTACCTACGTGTCAGTGGACTGTTGGAGCACTAACCTCTGTCTTCTCTCCTCGGCGCCGGGAACGAAAAGACCGCGGCGAGGGAGATGACATCACTTCCTCCAGCCTGTGTTTACATCACATGGCGGAGGAAGCATTTTCATTGGCCGGGAGCGATCGCGAGGGGGGGCGGAATCGAGCGGCCGCCCCCTCATGCCTGATCGCTCCCGAACACTTAACGGCCGCTCACTGCAGTGAAGGGGGGTCCGGATGGACCCCCCAACTGCAGAAAGGCGATCACGTAGATCTACATGATTCTGCCTGTCCGTGCCATTCTGCCGACGTAAATCGGCGGTGGGCGGTCGTTAAGTGGTTAATAAACCCACTTTCTCTGAGCCATAGGCCTGCGCAGCCTATTGCATTAGGGTTTGCACCTCAAAGCACCTCAAATTCAGATATCCTCGTCTTCTGCCGGCAATTCTGCGCATCATAAGAACGATCATAGCGGCGGTTCCGCCACTTGATCGTTCTTATAGGACATCCTCCCGCCGCCATCCGGTGCATCTCCGGGCTCTCCCGTGCCATCGGGGGCCCGGAGAATGAATCATCCAGCGCCGGAGGTGAACCATGACCGTCGGAGGCCCGGGCGCGATGTGATGACGTCACGCCCGGGTCCTCAGATGCCAACAAAGCCGCCATTGTGGCTAGTAAGCATGAGATTGGTGAAATTTTTTTCATGATCTCATGCTTTCCAGCCTGGAGGAGAGATGTGGGGTCTTATTGACCCCGCATCTCTCCATAAAGAGGACCTGTCACACACCATTCCTATTACAAGGGATGTTTATATTCCTTGTAATAGGAATAAAAGTGATCATTTTTTTTTTTAAAGTGTAAAAATAAAAAAAAGAAGTAAAATAAAAAAAAAAATAATAATAATAAAAAATTTAAAACGCCCCTGTCCCAGGTAGTTTGCGATCAGAAGTGAACGCACATGTAAGTCCCGCCCACATATGTAAACGCTGTTCAAAGCACATATGTGAGGTATTGCCGCGTGCGTTAGAGCGTGTGCAACAATTCTAGCACTAGACCTCCTCTGTAACTCTATCCTGGTAACCTGTAACAATTTTCAAAGCGTCGCCTATGGAGATTTTTAAGTACCGAAGTTTGGCACCATTCCATGAGTGTGCGCAATTTTAAAGCGTGACATGTTAGGTATCTATTTACTCGGCGTAATATCATCTTTCATATTTTACAAAAAAATTGGGCTAACTTTACTGTTTTGTTATTTTTTAATTCATGAAACCATTTTTTTTCCAAAAAAAAGGCGTTTGAAAAATTATTGCGCAAATACCGTGCAAGAAAAAAGTTGCAATGACTGTCATTTTATTCCCTAGGGTGTCTACTAAAAAAAAAATATATAATGTTTGGGGGTTCTGAGTAATTTTCTAGCAAAAGAATGATGATTTGTACATGTAGGAGAGAAGTGCCAGAATAGGCCCAGTATTGAGGTGGTAAAAAAAGCCCGGTGTTGAAGTGAGAAGTGTTGAAGTAGCATTATTAAAATCACTGCTCCCGAAAAAACTGCAGTTTTTAAAACTTTTTTTTGCACTGATACATGTCCCCTGGGGCAGGACCCGGGTCCCCAAACACTTTTTATGACAATAACTTGCATATAAGCCTTTAAAATTAGCACTTTAGATTTTTCATGTTCGAGTCCCATAGACTTTAACGGTGTTCGGATGTTCGAACAAATGTATTGCGTGTTCGCATGTTCTGATGCGAACCGAACTGGGGGGTGTTCGGCTCATCCCTAGTTCCTAACGTTGAACCTAGACTTTGATATAAACCTAGTCTTTAATATAATGGGGGCATTTACACTGGCCACTGGCACCCCCAACCACCCACTTGGTGCCGCCACTGGATAATGCTAATGCACATGGGGTGATTAGGGTGTGCCCAGGCACATCAGGCACATCTGGCACATCTCTCTGTCACTCTGCTTTCTCTGCTCCTTGTGCTTATTCATCTTTTCACATTCCACTTCTGCTGTACTGGGGTGGCAAGAGACAGAAAACAGGTCAAATGTGGATACTTACCTGGCTTGCTTTAAAAAAAATACAATTAATGATGTTAATGATATTAATGTTTGCAGAGCTGCATTGTTTTGTGTCTTTAATATTTGCCTAAAATTCATCTTTAAATACCACCAAATCTCTAATCTTTACGCAATTGTTAATTTAAATCAATGAAAATATATTGCCTAAATGCTGTTTGGGTGCAAATTACAAAAAACAAAAACAAAACTTTTAAGCTTAACTTCAAGCAGATATACAAATACTTGTCTTTGAATACAATTCAATGTTATTTTAAATGAAAGTAATGTGAGTATTTGAACTTCACTTGCTATCACCCATTAGTGATCCCCAGCACAACAGCACCCAGAATGGAAGAAGTCGGGCCAACAATAGGAGCCTGTCAGATGTGCTGCATGCACATGTGCTGGGAGGGAATAGTGATGAGTTTGGGCTTGGTCTGAACCCAAGAACGGCCGAACCAGAAAGTATGTTGACATTGCCAAGCCAATCAGCTTTGGCCAGGACTAGGGATGAGCTTCGAGTTCTAGTCGAACTCATGTTCGACTCGAACATTGGCTGCTCGACCGTTTGCCGAATTTCAAACATTATGGGCCGTTCGCGCCAAATTCGAGTGGCAAGTCACGGCCCATAATTCACTGCGGCATCGCAGTGCATTGCTGGCTGATGATTGGCCAAGCATGCACTATGACCCGCATGCTTTGGCCAATCACAGCGCGGTAAGAACAGAGAGCCATAATAATGCGTGGCAGCCTTGTGTAGTGTGTTGCGGCGGCGGTGAAAGATAGACAGAGAGAGAGACAGTGTCATTTCATTTGCGTTAGATAGAGCAGGCAGGCGAGTCAGTTAGCTGCAGTTACACTGTGTAGAGGATATATATGCATCCCAGGTGTTGTATACATATATATATATATTGTGAGGGGGTTAGCTCGGCAGCGGGTGTGTGTGACCCCCGAGATGGGCTCCCCACACAAAAACAGGCCCAGCAAACGGAGGTTGTGGTTTTCAAAATCAAAAAGGTGCGGTTTATTTTCTATTTACAGTGACAAAACACAGCAAAGCAAAAGAAACATAAACAAAATAAATCCTGGTCAACTTGACCTCTGACTAAACATACAGGTTTCCTAACTAACAACTGGGATCAGCCTAGTGCTGTCCTAGTCCCTAAGTCCCTGGTTTTAAATGTCCAAGCAAATAGCCACACAGGCTTTGTCTCACCGCACAGGGGTTCACTCTCCCTAGACAGTCCACACAGGTCTGGGTCCAGGCATGAGCTAACATCTAATGAAGCTGGGAGTTCTTATAGAGGCCTAAATGAGCTGACAAGCTTCAGCTGGTCTCATCAACTCCCTGTCTGCACGACGCCCCACACTCTCCCTAGAGGTATGAGTCATCCATGAGCCCACTAGCCTCAGCTGGGCTTATACAACTCTCCACCTAGTTGTATAAGTCGGCGTAAAGCCTGAATCTGGGCGAAATATATCTACCCCCCTGGATGCAACCAGGTGACTTTACCTTCCTGCTGTCACATACCCCCCCCTCTTGTTTTAACCTCGGGGTTGGAACACCAGCAATCAGGCATTCATGTACTCGAGACAAAGCATCCACATTCCCCATTTGAACGCCAGGGCGATGCTTTACTGTGAAGTTGAATTCCTGGAGGGCCAGGAACCACCTATTCACTCTTCTATTTGTTTCCTTGTTTTGAGCCATCCACTTTAACGGAGCGTGATCCGTAACCATGTCAAAGTGCCTACCTAGCAGGTAGTACCGAAGGGAATCTAGAGCCCACTTCACCGCTAAACACTCCTTTTCAACGGTGGCGTAATTTACCTCATGGGACTTCAACTTCCTGCTGAGGTAAATGACTGGGTGCTCTTCCCCGTTCCAGACCTGGGACAATACTGCTCCTAACCCCACATCTGACGCATCACTTTGTACGACAAAGTCTTTAGAGAAGTCGGGTGAGTACAACACTGGCTGGCTACATAAGGCTTGTTTCAAGAATTGGAATGCTGCCTCAGCCTCGGGGGTCCATTTAATCATGACCGACCCTTTCCCCTTCGTCAGGTTGGTTAGGGGCACAGCCTTAGAAGCAAAGTGGGGAATGAATCGCCGATAATACCCAGCGATTCCCAGAAAGGCTCGTACCTGCTTCTTGCTGTTGGGACGTGGCCAACTCTGGATGGCCTCGACTTTGTTGAGTTGGGGTTTTATTACTCCCCTCCCAATGGTGTACCCAAGATATTTGGCCTCCTCCTGCCCAATGGTACACTTCTTGGGGTTAGCCGTAAACCCCGCTTCCCGAACAGAGTCCAGGACTGCTTGCACTTTTGGCAGATGTGAGGCCCAATCTGTGCTATGGACAATTACGTCATCCAGGTAAGCCGCAGCATACTTCCGATGGGGCCTCAGCATCTGGTCCATTTTCCGCTGGAATGTGGCCGGCGCATTCTGTAACCCGAACGGCATTCTTTTATATTGGAACGCCCCGTCTGGGGTTACAAATGCGGTTTTCTCTTTGGCCGACTTGGCCAGGGGGATTTGCCAATACCCTTTTGTGAGGTCAAGAGTCGTCATGTATCGGGCTGTTCCCAGCCGGTCGATCAACTCATCTATACGTGGCATGGGGTAGGTACGGGTCTTGGCTCCACGGTTGTACACTCTCTGCTGTGCTAACTGCGCTTGGGCCAAATGTTCCTTCACGATGGGCATTACCTGTGCAATTCGGTCTTGCATCAGGGCGACATGCTCAATCACACTCCTGTGGGGAGAACTCTCACTTTCCCAAGTTTCCTTGGCAATATCCAACAGCCCTCTTGGGTGTCTCCCATACAGTAACTCAAAGGGGGAGAATCCCGTAGAGGATTGGGGCACCTCCCTAATAGCAAACATCAGATAAGGAAGTAGACAGTCCCAATCCTTTCCATCTCTATCCACCACTTTCTTCAACATTTGTTTTAGGGTTTTGTTGAATCTTTCAACCAGCCCATCGGTTTGGGGGTGATACACAGATGTACGTAATTGCGTCACTTTGAACAATTTACACAGCTCCTTCATAACCTGGGACATAAAGGGTGTACCTAGGTCCGTAAGCAGTTCTTTACAAATACCCACCCGGCTAAACACAAGAGATAGCTCTTTGGCTATGGTTTTGGCCGAGGTATTTCAGAGAGGGATCGCTTCTGGATAACGGGTGGCATAGTCCATTATAACTAATATGTACTGGTGCCCCCTAGCGGACTTGATTATAGGACCTACCAAATCCATGGCGATCCTCTCAAACGGGACCTCAATGATGGGTAGAGGGACCAGCGGGCTACGGAAATGTGGCATCGGGGCCGACCTCTGACACACAGGGCAGGAGGAACAATAATTTTCTATGTCCTTCATCACCCCCGGCCAATAGAATCTCTGTAATACCCTCTCTCGGGTTTTCTCTGTCCCCAGATGACCTCCAAGAATGTGCCCATGGGCCAACTCCAACACCAACTTCCTGTAAGGTTTGGGCACCACAAGCTGCTCAACGGTTTCTTCTGCCCTTTTTGCCACCCGATACAGTAGGTCCTTCTCTACGCTGAAGTATGGGTAAGTGCAGGTATTATCTGGGTTCACTAACTCGCCATCTATTTTCACTACGTTTTCCCGTGCCTTTATTAGGGCGGGGTCTTTCAACTGTTCTGTGGCAAAGTTTTCCCTGTGAACCTCAAGATCAGAAAACTCCACAGACGGTAGGTTTTCGTTTGAGGAGGTGGGCTCCTCTCCAGTTTCTTGAGTCTCCCCTGCCAATACTGATAAGGGAAATTCCGGAGAGTCCTCACCACTCTCAGGGGAGTTCTGGCTATCACATTCCTGGTACATAGGGGCACCAGTGGGGGGCTCAGGATCATCCCACAGTTCCCAGAACTTCGGAAAATCCCTTCCCACAATGGCGTCATGCGGTAACTGAGATACTAAGCCCACTGGATGAGAGAGGGTACCTTTGGGGGTCTCGAAACACACTGTAGTCACTGGATACTCTCGGGTGTCCCCATGCACACAAATAACAGCTACCTTGCTATTCCCAGAGACCTCTGTTTTAACTAACTCAGCCTTTATCAGGGTCACAAGGCTACCTGAATCCAGCAATACCACAACATTTCTACCATTAACACACATTTTGCATAAATGTTTCTCAGTTCCTCGAATGGCAGTGCATGCGACTGTCGCACACAGCGACTGACGTCTGCCCGTCAGAAAGTCACACTGCATGGGTTCCTCCACAACCGGGCAATTGGCTGCAATATGTCCCGCTTGCCGGCAGCGGTAGCAAACGATCCTTCTTGCGGCCTCTTGAGCCGCTGATTTCCCAGGCTGTTCTCGCCAAACTTGGGGTAGAGCTCCCACCCTCTCACTCTCTCCACCCTCACCCCTTGGAATCCTCTTATCCGCCCCTGGGGATGGTCTGGTCTTAGGGTGGAAAGTCCGAGTGTCTCTGGAAGAGGCCGTCAGGTTCTCTGTAGCCAAGTATTTCTCCACACGATCCACAAGACCATCGGCCGTCTCTGGGTCTCCATGGCTTACCCACTTTTGGATGGCAGTAGGAAGAGCTCTCAAAAACAGATCCATTACAACACGTTCCACAATCTTTGGTGCGGACAAAGTCTCTGGCTGTAGCCACTTTCTGCTCAGGTGAATGAGATCATACATTTGAGACCTGGGGGGTTTTCCAAGCTGGAAAGTCCAGTTATGCACACGCTCAGCCCGGACAGCCTGGGTGACACCCAGCCTTGCCAATATTTCAGCTTTTAGCATCACATAGTCTTTTGCTTGGTTAGGCTCTAGGTCATAGTAAGCTTTCTGCGATTCACCAGTTAACAGAGGAGCCACCAGTCCAGCCCACTGCTCCTCAGGCCACTTTTCTCTTTCAGCGGTCCTTTCAAATGTGGTCAAAAATACCTCTGGATCATCCTCTCCAGTCATTTTTGTCAATAAACGACTCACCCCAAAGGATGCGGTATTAGTGGGACGGCTTTCCTCACTGGTCTGCGGACGTTGCTGCATTACTGCTTCCATCTGTTGTTGTAGTCTCTGCTCTTGCTTCTGCAACAGGTCTATGAAGCGGGCCTCAGATTGCTGCTGGGCTTGTTGCTGAGCCTCCAGACTCTGTTGCAAAGTTGCGTTTGTCTGCTGCTGGGCTGCAAGGCTCTGTTGATGAGCTTGCTGCTGGGCTGCGAAGTTCTGTTGTTGAGCTGCAAGGCTCTTTTGCAAACCTGCATTTGTCTGCTGTTGATTGGCATTTGCTAGAGCCAGCTGCTTCAGTATCTCCTCCATGCTGGCTTAAAAAAAAACTGCCACTGGTTCTCCACCAACTGTGAGGGGGTTAGCTCGGCAGCGGGTGTGTGTGACCCCCGAGATGGGCTCCCCACACAAAAACAGGCCCAGCAAACGGAGGTTGTGGTTTTCAAAATCAAAAAGGTGCGGTTTATTTTCTATTTACAGTGACAAAACACAGCAAAGCAAAAGAAACATAAACAAAATAAATCCTGGTCAACTTGACCTCTGACTAAACATACAGGTTTCCTAACTAACAACTGGGATCAGCCTAGTGCTGTCCTAGTCCCTAAGTCCCTGGTTTTAAATGTCCAAGCAAATAGCCACACAGGCTTTGTCTCACCGCACAGGGGTTCACTCTCCCTAGACAGTCCACACAGGTCTGGGTCCAGGCATGAGCTAACATCTAATGAAGCTGGGAGTTCTTATAGAGGCCTAAATGAGCTGACAAGCTTCAGCTGGTCTCATCAACTCCCTGTCTGCACGACGCCCCACACTCTCCCTAGAGGTATGAGTCATCCATGAGCCCACTAGCCTCAGCTGGGCTTATACAACTCTCCACCTAGTTGTATAAGTCGGCGTAAAGCCTGAATCTGGGCGAAATATATCTACCCCCCTGGATGCAACCAGGTGACTTTACCTTCCTGCTGTCACAATATATATATATATATCAGGGATGAGCCGAACACCCCCCTGTTCGGTTCGCACCAGAACCTGCGAACAGACAAAATGTTCGTGTAAACTTTAGAACCCTATTAAATACAATGGACTCGAACGTTCGAAATCTAAAGTGTTAATTATAAAGGCTAATATGCAAGTTATTGTCCTAAAAAGTGTTTGGGGACCTGGGTCCTGCCCCAGGGGACATGTATCAATGCAAAAAGAAGTTTTAAAAACGGCCGTTTTTTCGGGAGCAGTGATTTTAATAATGCTTAAAATGAAAAAATAAAAGTGAAATATTCCTTTAAATTTCGTACCTGGGGGGTGTGTATGATATGCATGTGAAGTGGCGCATGTTTCCCGTGCTTAGAACTGTCCCTGCAAAAAATGTCATTTTTGAAAGAAAAAAAATGCATTTAAAACTGACTCGCGGCTATTAATGAATTGTCGGCTCCCGGCAATACATACAAAAGTCATTGAGAAAAAAAAAAAAAAAAAAAGCGTGGGGGTTCCCCAGAATTCAATTACCAGGCCCTTCAGATCTGGCATGGATTTTAAGGGGAACTCCACCCCAAGTTTAAAAAAAAATGGCGTGGAGTCCCCCTAAAAATCCATACCAGACCCCTTATCCGAGCATGCAACCTGGCCGGCCGCAGGGGAAAAGGGGGGGACGAGAGAGCGGCCCCCCCTCCCTCCTGAACCGTACCAAGCCACATGCCCTCAACATGGGGAGGATGTCCCCATGTTGATGGGGACAAGGGCCTCATCCCCACAACCCTTGCCCGGTGGTTGTGGGGGTCTGCGGGCGGGGGGCTTATCGGAATCTGGAAGACCCCTTTAACAAAGGGGACCCCCAGATCCCGCCCCCCCCTATGTGAATTGGTAACGGGTACATTGTACCCCTACCATTTCACGAAGAAAGCGTAAAAAAAATGTTTAAAAAAACACACAAACACCTTGAAAAAGTCCTTTATTTAAAAAAATAAATAAATAAACATTCCAGCGGTGAAATCCAGTGTCCCGCGGCGATCCCGATGTCCAGCGCTGTCCTTCATTGGTTGTGCCTGAGCGGACCTGATGGGGAACTCCCTCTCAGTATTTTAAATGTATAGACCCGCCCCTTCTAAAGTTCCCCATCAGGTCCGCTCAGCGGACGAGATGCAGAACATGAGAAGGGGCGGGTCTATACATGTATTACCAAAGTGAGAGCAGTTCCCCATCAGGTCCGCCCCCTCGGTATGTCAGACCCGCCTACGTCATTGGCTTGAGCGGGGAACTTCCTTCACTATGTAAATTTAAATTTACATAGTGAAGGAAGTTCCCCGCTCAAGCCAATGACGTAGGCGGGTCCGACATACCGAGGAGGCGGACCTGATGGGGAACTGCTCTCACTTTGGTAATACATGTATAGACCCGCCCCTTCTCATGTTCCGCATCTGGTCCGCTGAGCGGACCTGATGGGGAACTTTAGAAGGGGCGGGTCTATACATTTAAAATACTGAGAGGGAGTTCCCCATCAGGTCCGCTCAGGCACAACCAATGACGGACAGCGCTGGACATCGGGATCGCCGCGGGACACTGGATTTCACCGCTGGAATGGGTTTTTTTTTTTGTTTTTTTTAATAAAGGACTTTTTCAACGTGTTTGTGTGTTTTTTTAAACATTTTTTTACGCTTTCTTCGTGAAATGGTAGGGGTACAATGTACCCCTTACCAATTCACATAGGGGGGGGGGCCGGGATCTGGGGGTCCTCTTTGTTAAAGGGGTCTTCCAGATTCCGATAAGCCCCCCGCCCGCAGACCCCCACAACCACCGGGCAAGGGTTGTGGGGATGAGGCCCTTGTCCCCATCAACATGGGGACATCCTCCCCATGTTGAGGGCATGTGGCTTGGTATGGTTCAGGAGGGAGGGGGGGCCGATCTCTCGTCCCCCCCTTTTCCCCTGCGGCCGGCCAGGTTGCATGCTCGGATAAGGGGTCTGGTATGGATTTTTAGGGGGACTCCACGCCATTTTTTTTTTAATTTGGGGTGGAGTTCCCCTTAAAATCCATGCCAGATCTGAAGGGCCTGGAATGGATATTTGGGGGAAACCCACGTCAATTTTTTTTTTATTTGCGGCGGGGTTCCCCTTAATATCCATTCCAGACCTGAAGGGCCTGGTAATTGAATTCTGGGGAACCCCCACGCTTTTTTTTTTTTTTTTTATCAATGACTTTTGTATGTATTGCCGGGAGCCGACAATTCATTAATAGCCGCGAGTCAGTTTTAAATGCATTTTTTTCTTTCAAAAATGACACTTTTTGCAGGGACAGTTCTAAGCACGGGAAACATGCGCCACTTCACATGCATATCATACACACCCCCCAGGTACGAAATTTAAAGGAATATTTCACTTTTATTTTTTCATTTTAAGCATTATTAAAATCACTGCTCCCGAAAAAACGGCCGTTTTTAAAACTTCTTTTTGCAGGGAGCTTCAGTATTTTCAGTTAGTGTACTGTGTCCTTTGCACTGTGTGCACCTAAAGCTACCTGAATACAATTGCTGGTATTCTCATACTAATACCACAGGCAGGGAGCTGCTGTATGTTCAGTTAGTGTACTGTGTCCTCTGCACAGTGTGCACCTAAAGCTACCTGAAGACAATTGCTGATGTTCTCATACTAATATCGCAAGCAGGGAGCTGCAGTATTTTCAGTTAGTGTACTGTGTCCTCTGCACAGTGTGCACCTAAAGCTACCTGAAGACAATTGCTGGTGTTCTCATACTAATACCTCAGGCAGGGAGCTGCAGTATTTACAGTAAGTGTACTGTGTCCCTTGCACAGTGTGCACCTAAAGCTACCTGAATACAATTCCTGGTGTTCTCATACTAATACCACAAGCAGGGAGCTTCAGTATTTTCAGTTAGTGTACTGTGTCCTTTGCACAGTGTGCACCTAAAGCTACCTGAATACAATTGCTGGTATTCTCATACTAATACCACAGGCAGGGAGCTGCTGTATGTTCAGTTAGTGTACTGTGTCCTCTGCACAGTGTGCACCTAAAGCTACCTATATATACATCCCAGCTTTGTGCAGCTACATCTCACTGCAGGCCATTAGTATGTCTGGAAGGACAACAAGGAGAAACAGACAGTCACAAGCCAATAAAAGATGGCAAGCAGGCTCTGTGTCTAGAGGCAACAGTTCTCGTCGTGGACACGGTGCATCCTCATCAGCACGTGGCCGTGGGACACGCTTGTCCATTTTTTCGGCAGCTGGCCGCGTTGAGCCGCAACGTGCCGAAGACTTGGTAGAGTGGATGACCAAGCCGTCCTCATCCTCCGCTTCCTCTCTCACCCAGGCTCAGGGTACTTTGTCTGGCAAAGCAGCTGCCAAAGCGGCCTCTTCCCTCAGCTTAATGGCATCAGTTACTCCTTCCCTAGCCCCACCATGTCCTCCTGAGAAGTCCCCCAAACTGTTTGACCACAGTGTTGGGTACATGCTGCAGGAGGATGCGCAGCATTTTGAAGGCTCCGATGATGGTACCCAGCTAGAGGAAGGCAGTAACGTGAGCCCAGAGAAAGGGGGTGCCCAAGAAGGACAGCAATCTGGCAGTCATGTTCCCCCAGCTGCAGCATACTGCCAGGTTTGCTACAGTGATGAGGAGGGAGGGGATGATGAGGTCACGGACTCTACGTAAATGCCTGATGGGAGAGAGGAGGCGGAGGAGGAGACACATCTCCAACGAGGCAGGATGCCCTCTAGGGGCCAGCTTAAGGGCAGCACACCGACTGCATCACACTGCAGAGCTCCGCTTCCAAAAGTTCTTTGGTGTGGGCCTTTTTTGAGACGAGTGCATCAGATTGCACCGCTGCTATTTGCAACATATGTCTCAAGCGTATCTCACGTGGCCAAAACATCACCCACTTGGGCACCACATGCTTGACCAGACATATGTCGACCTGCCATTCAGTTCATTGGCAAGCATACCTAAAAGACCCACATCAAAGAAGAAAGCGGACCTCTCCTTGCTCCTCATCAGCTGGGATCTATAACCCCACTATACCTTCAGTCCTCTCTGAAACCTGCACTGAGAGGAATAAAGGTGTAGAATTACTGTATATACTCGAGTATAAGCCGACCCGAGTATAAGCTGAGGTACCTAATGTTACCACAAAAACCTGGGAAAACTTACTGACTCGAGTATAAGCCGAGGGTCAACAATGCCCACCCATTGCAACTTCACTAAGCCTATTGCCACCTTACTGTTCCCATCCTCACTGTTCCCATCCTCACAAGTTCCTATCCTCACCTGTGCCCATCCTCACCTGTGCCCATCCTCACCTGTGCCCATCCTCACTGTTTCCCTAGAATTCTAATTGAATATTGTAAAATTGTACCTGAAGGCTGCGGCGTCCATCGTTTAAAACTCGCGCTCTCTTCCTGGTCTCTTCCGTGATAGGCGGAACTGCCTGCTGAGAATCGCCTATCACGAACGTTCTCTCATCTTCACCCATCCCAGCAGACACTGTGTTCAGTTTCCGCCAATCACGGACGTCTGCTGGGAAACTGAGGATGAGAGAACGTTCGGGATAGGCGATTCTCATCACACACAGTTCTGTCTATCACGGACGGGACCAGGAAGAGCCCGCGAGTTTTAAACGATGGACGCCGCAGCCTTCGGGTACATTTTACAATATTCAATTTCGCTGACTCGAGTATAAGCCGAGGGGGGGACTTTCAGCCCAAAAAAAGGGCTGAAAATCTCGGCTTATACTCGAGTATATTCGGTAGGTGTGTCACAGCCAAATACTTGCGAGCCAACCTGCTATCGGTACACAAACGCCAGATTGTACCAGGCAAATTTCCCTGCCCCAGCTGCTGCACGGCCGAAAGAAGTTCGCTCCCAGCCATCCACATGCCCAGCGGTTGAATGCTAGCTTGGCTAAACTAATTGTTTTATTGAATGTATAATTATTTGTTTATATAATATTTATAGATACGCAGCGCTACACTATTTTCACAAAATTAATATTGCAATAGGTGTGGTGTATCACTATAAGTGTTCAGCAGCTGTGTAGACACTCAGAGGGGTATATTTGATTTTTTTCACGTCATTATAGGAGTAATTTATTAGCATTGTGGCGCTGATTGTTTTTCTCACAATTTAAATTGCTAGCACTTCAACTGCTGCCTTTTCAGTTGGTAGACTCTGCCCCCTTCCGTTAGTTTGTAGAATGTGCGGTTCCTCAGTGGCAGGTTCCCAAACGCCACTTTTTCTCACAGAAGGTCTGTGCAACGCGTTCCCAGAGACTGGGAGGTTACAAAATCCTGGTCCTGGACAACGTGTTGCTGAGGCTTCGGTCAGTCAAAGAAGGAGTGGTGGAGAAGGTGGCCATCTGACCGATACCTTCAGACAATTTTTTAGTCCGCAGCCCCAAGGTATGATCGATTCCAGCAACCATCTCCAGCGTCTGTTTTACATGGTGCAGGAATACCTAGGGGCAAGATCAGACTTGGACACCTTTCCCACCGAAAATCCTCTGGGTTACTGGGTCTTGAGGATGGATCACTAGCCAGAGCTTGCACAGTATGCAATTGAGCTTGAGGTGTCACACTCCTCCGTGGGCAGGTAGTTGGTAGTGGACACCGAATCACTCCCACCCACGGGCTCAAGGGGTTGTGAATCCCCGACACCTCCGTCCCAACACCAAGTCCCGTTCCCTGGCTTACCTCGACCCAAACTTGTGAAGGGATGTCCAGGACTCTTCCTACCAGATCCATCCGGGCCAGGCGAGCGCAGGGGTTGTCCTCCATCTCGGCCGCTGGAAGCTCTCACAAGACCGACCTTCCTTGTTGGCGCTGGGAGTAGGGAAAATGTGGTGACCGAACAGCATCTCCGGATTTTGCATCATCCATTCCTTTGTTCGCGACCTCCACGGAGGTCTCTACAGTGCGCGTAGGGATGGCTGTCCGAGCATTGACTTCTCCTTCTTGAGTGGCGGCGCCTGATGTAGGGCTGAGTTGGAAGACCCGAGGTCTCTCTATGGATTGCTCCAACTCTAACGTGAACTCCCCGCAGGCCTCACAGTGACCGAAGGGCTTTAGCTGTACCACCAGTTTCGAACAGCCGGGACAAATCATACCCAGGGCCTCAACGTCCTTGCAGGTGTACAAGGCGAAGAATCGTCCCCGGGGCTTGAGCCGAATCCCCGTATCTGTAATCGGAGCAGCAGTTGAAGTCATCCTCATAGTATTTGAGACTGGAACCCACGAGGCATTGCTGAACATGGTGACTGATTGCTGCTCCATCGCGCACTGCATAACTGGCGCCAAAGTCCCCACGTGTACCTCTTCACATGGCCGGACTCCTCCCCTCTGGCACACCAGTTTGCGGGCTTTCTTCATGTCACACCCACGAACTGTGCAGGGAGGGTGTGCCTGCTGGCGCAGTGGCCAATATGGCCGACCTACTCTGAACTCTTCTGGGCAGCAAAGTTCAAACTCCGATAGCTTCGGCTCCATTGCATGAACACAAATCCCGGACTTGGAGCCCCCACGTGTAGCGGTCTTCCCCCACCTTCTCCCCTCTCTTTATGGCTGGTTTTATGGTCTAGGGGTATCTGGGAGAAGGGGGAATGATGCACACCACCAGCTCGGCTCTCTAATGTAGTATGCAGAGATATGAGCTAAACCGTTTTCCTTCGGGTCTGCGCTTTAGGCCGGAGCCTCAGCTTCTCCTGTGGAGGATGATTGCCACTGTCACTGACTGGGACACTTAGCTTCCAGTAACACGAGTTCCACACCAATAAAAGTCCAACTCTGTTTTATTGCTTAGATCAACAGGTAGGCTGGTTGAACTTTAAAAGAACAGACAGGGTGTGGGAAGGAGTAGGTCCAGGCACAACACAATGAATAAAGTTTCTCCTGTTCCGTTTAGTGCAAACAGGCTTTGCGCACAGTCGCTGCCACCGACCGTGAATTTGGTCCCTGCCACTGACCTGGGTGAACGTTGAGGCCTCTGCCACAGGCCTTGGATGAGGCCTGCCACTGACCTGATGAAGATGGGTCTCTGCCACAGACCATGAGAACATGAACTACCTCCTTTAGAACAAACGACCCCTGTCAGAGGAAGACATCCATCCGGACGGTCACCAGAGGCCTCCACCCTCATCAGCAAATTCTGCGCTGGCTCTTCGGGGAGGTCACCTCTCCGGTCCCTTACGCCCTGGATTCAGGCACCCAATACCGGGGGCACCTTAGGAATGCTTCGCCCTCGCGGGACCCAGTCGAAGGTACTGGGCCCCAGGTCTCCTTGTAAAGTACCTCACCCCAGGCTGAAGGTGCCTGGGATGGAACTCGACTCCATGCGCCCAGGCCAAAGGCGCCTGGGCACAGACAAACCGAAGCCTGGGGAATGGACCTCGTGCGCAAGATGTCCGCCCCCTTTTATATCCTCCCCCAGCAGGCACAGCGGGTTCCCCGCCGTACTACTGCCGCGAGAGGACAAAAAGGGCACAAAAAGGGCACGGCTCTAAAATGGCAGTTCAACCCTGGTCCCAGGTGACAGCGCCACCTAGGGACCGCAGGGAACATGACACCATTCATACCTCCCACACTCCAAAGTGTCCATAAATCCCTAAAAATCAATGTATCTGGGCCATCTATTGCCCAGGTACACCCCACAAAATTTGACACCCGCTACACTAGTAATGGCGGTGAGATTTTTATTGTGACCGTGACATTGCGGCGGACTTTTCGGACACTTTTGACACATTTTTGGGACCATTCACATGTATACAGCGATTAGTGCTATAAAACTGCACTGATTACTGTGTAAATGTGACTGGCAGGGAAGGGGTTAACACTAGGGGGTGCTGAAGGGGTTAAATATGTTCCCTGGGAGTGATAACTGTCTAACTGTAGGGGGAGGAGACTCACAAGGGGAGGAGACCGATCTGTGTTCCTCTGTATTGGGACATTGGGACATCTCCTCACCTCTGACAGGACATGGATCGGTGTGTTTACACACACAGATTCACGGTCCTGCCGTGATTGCGGGCAATCGCGGGTGCCCGGCGGACATAGCGGCCACCGGGCACGCGCACCGGGTCCCAGCGATGCTGCACGCACGCGAGCGCGCCCCCTAGACAGCCTGGAAGCCCAGGACGTCATTTGACGTCCACCCAGGATAGGAGATCCCATCTTTGGACATCATATGACTATGGGCGGGATGTGAAGTGGTTAACTTCGGCATTTTTCCGAAATGATCAAAAAGGCCCCACCTCTTTCCCCACCAGCAGATAAAGGAATTAATGCCCATTGTGTCTTATTTTATTTTTTTGCTGTAACAAACTGACATCTATTTCAATCATGGTTTGACATTGCATTATTGCAAGGATGCGTCTGAACCACCAGATGCATGCTAGTTTGGTGAATGAGGCCACTTTTGTGTTGTGAAATAGAGTAAAATGGAAGTGAAACATCAAATCTTTACTTCTTTAGCTGTATGAAGTAATCCCAAAATCAGTGCCAATGTTTTTCAAAGAGGCATGTTGATAAATCAGACCTATGGCCCAGGCTAGGCTATGTTAGTATTACAAATACTTTTTAAAGAACCAGGCCATACATTATACAATTTTCTTGTACATTTTTACCATAGATTTACCAAAACCATATAATATGAAGTCAAACCTAAACACTTTCAACTTGTATGCAATCAGGCGGGCCCTTGCACTACATAGTTGAAGGTATATCTAAAGGAAATTGAATAAAACAATTGTATAATGTATGGCCACCCTAACTGAACCAAGAGGGTGAAGACCCAGACAAGTAACAAAGACTCACATCAACAGAAAAAGGTGGCAAGCTAATTTAAAGTAGCATTAAACTCTAAGGCCTTTTTTTAAATAATGAATTGTAGTTATTGCAGGTAAATGTGTCCCACCACATAATTCAATGTATACAATGACACAGAAACATACTTTATTTGTGACCTCGGGTCCTTAAGCACAGCTTCCCCAAACTTCCTAGTGAGGAGCATGCCTACTTAGAATCAGGTCATTGAGGGACAATGTAGGCAGCAGCTGTCCCTCAGTTTTGCTGATGGAATGAGCAGATAGGAAGAAAGAGAGTGTTTTGAAGCTTCATGTTTGCATTCATGAACACAGCATTGATCCCTTTGATTAAGCCCTGAGATGAGTGAAAGTAAATATATAAAAAGTATATTCCTCAATATCACTTTAATAACCAGGAAAACATACCACAAAGAAAAACATGATATAACGAAAATTGTCTTATGTTCAGCAACTTTTCTGCTACAAAATTCTAAACTCTAGCCATTAAACTGTATTTTGCAGCTATGGAAATGTCTGCCTTATAATCAGCAAATGTTGCATTTTTTCTTTTTATAAAAAGTGGTAATGTAGACTAGATCATTTTGACCCAGTTCTGCAGCCATCTAATTTTGGCATATAATGCCATTTCATTTTGCGCATTGAGGAACAGCGTTGAACAAACAAAGTTTTATTAAAAAAGATGTGGATGGATGAGCCTACTGAAATTTTATTTTGTTACTGTAGGGACGTCATTCTAAATAACTATCCTGACAAAGTAAACCTGGAACTTCTTTGCATATTATATTAAAACAAATCTGTAGTCTATGCCATAACAGGGAGTAACTAGGAATGCTGTTAACATATTATATGTCTGGAAGAAAACAAACAAGAGGTCCATAGTAGGAAGAAAAAAACATTTGTATTTCGTTCCTTTATAAATGAAATGCACTCATTCAAGCATTTAGCTTAGCCTAAGGAAAAATAACATACAAAAATGAATAAAACGGCAAGCTTCAGTTTAAATAAGACACTATACAACAGCATATCCATGAGCTGGATTTCTGAAATAACAAAAGAAAATAGTATTATTGCAATATATGAAACTGAGAAAACCATAAAGGTAAAGTGGTAATTCCTAGTTTTTGTCAATATTGCTTTTCACACATTCACTTTTCGTCCCACATTTATTGTGGTGAATGCTTTCTTATACTAAGGCCATGACAGATTTCCAATGAGAAAGAACAGCTGCAGCACAAATAGCCCATAATTAATGGTGACAGGTTATTGTCACTGGCAATACTTTCATGGTATAGTCAAATGAAAACTTTATGTCTCATGAATTTTTCATCAGTTCAGCACTGTAAGATAGTGTAAGTGATGCTTTTGAGCTTAATGAGTTCTTTTAGCACATGCTGTAAGATACTTTTAAAACACAGCTTTCTCAATTTAAGCAATAGAAAGAGTGTTTTGACTCATGTTTGTGACACAGGCATGCATTTCATAACTCTCTAACTGTGCGTGTATATATATAGATATATATATATATATATATATATATATATTAGAAGGCCAGTATGCTGGCTTGAATTTATGGGAGGAGCCCAGAGGGTATTTAACCACTTCAATACAGGGCACTTAAACTAGGGTGACCAGACATCCCCGGTTTCCGGGGACAGTCCCCGGATTGAGGACACTGTCCCCAGACCAAGTCTGTCCCCAGTTTTGTCCCTGGATTGAATTTGAACAAGGACTGGGGCAATTTCAAAGAAAGTCAGTGCAGAATTAATTTTTTTTTAAAAAAAATCTGAATTACACACCCGCGCTCTGCCGCTCCTACTAGCTTAGGGGGGTGTAATTTTTCCCATCATCTGTGCCCCTTTCTGATGATCATGTGCTGGTCGGAGCGGAGGGAATATTTCTTCAGCTTCGGGTACATGCCCATTCAGCTCCGCTCGCACGTTCTTCTGTCTTGGCTCAAGTCCCAGCCAGCCGCCTGCTTATCTCCTTGCCTTCCCTGGCAGAGTGATCTTCCTCTACTCCCCACCCAGTAGTAGCCGGGGCCCGGAGAGAAAGACTTGACAGGCTGTGAGGCGGGCGGCGGCGGTGACAGGCAGAGAGACACTGATTACCGCCATTACTAGTAAAAAAAAAATATGTCCCCGGACATAAATCTATTTGCACGGTCATGCAAAACCGTACCTAAATAAACATTTTATATTTTTTTCCCCACAAATAGAGCTTTCTTTTGGTGGTATTTGATCACCTCTGTGTTTTTTTTTTTGGCGCTATAAACAAAAATATAGCGACAATTTTGAAAAAAACACAATATTTTTTACTTTTTGCTATAATAAATATCCCCCAAAAATCTAAAAAAAATTAAAAAATTTCCTCAGTTTAGGCCGATACGTATTCTTCTACATATTTTTGGTTAAAAAAAAATCGCAATAAGCGTATATTGTGTAGCGGCCTCCACTCTCTCTCTCTGTATCAGTTCTTCTGGCTCTGGTCTAGGGGTACCTCTGAGGAGAGAGTGCGAGGTCACCACGCCAAGTTCCCCTGCAGATGTATGTGCAGTGAGAGACAATCCTCTTTTACCTTCGGGTCGGTGTTCTGCATCTGGAGCCTCCTCCTGGTGGTTTCTTGAACAATGTCTGTCAGAAAATGTGCCCCACACCAATAAAGTCCAACACTCCTTTATTCTTCTGATAACAGAGTAATGCACAGACAGTTGGACTCCCTCAACGAGTAGAACAGACAGAGAGGTGTGGATACGAGTAGGCCCAGACACAATGAACTCTCCACTTTCCTTTCTGAAAGTGGGTTGTGGTCTCCAATCGAGGGGAAATATCCTTCCAGGCGGTCTCTGGTGGAGGCTTACCCGTCACTGGCGATATGCTGCACCAGGTCTTCAAGCAAGTACCCCCTCCCGGTCGATTATGCCTCTGGATTCGGGCCTCTCTCTTCTCCTATAGATAGAATCGAGGGTGCGGCAGGACAAGTGGCTTCAAGTGCTGATCCATGGTCTCCAGATGGTACTCGACATCTTCCCCTTCCTTACGTCGGATCAGCACCTTGTCCACGTGGATATGTTGTCCCAGCATCCATTCTGCTTTGCAGTCTTTAAAGCGCTGAGAGGCCTTGGGGGAACACGCAAGGTACCTGCGGGCGCGTGGAACCTGAAGGTGGGTCCACACAAAGTCATTGTACCAGCGCTCCTGGCAAACTTCCACTTCATACAATAACTCCTTGGACAAGTATGGGTACTCCCACCCATACTCAGCAGCAACCTTCTGGCCAAATAGGCGCTGAAGTCTCGCCAGAGGAGGCATAGTGGCTCTGTCTCCTTTGCCAGGCAAAACTATTGAGTCCGGGTGGCGAGGGACCTTGATCACATATGGTCTGGGCATAGGTGCCCGCAACAACAGTCTCTTTTCCCCGGTACTGGGTGTAGGTGGTACCGGGGATGTAAGGGCAGGCTGGGGACGGGACCCCTCCCCAGGCACTGGTGCCTCCACCCGAGGTGTACTATCCCCTGTAGACATGGGTGGGTCCCTGGTTCTGTGGGATGAGGCGAGAGGTACCTTATCCCACCCCTTTTGCACAAAGAGTTTGTCTATGGCGACATTGTCTCCCAGATCAGAGAGCGACTCCAGGTCGGAGGTGTCCTCCCCTCTGCACTCTAGTTCACGGGCTTTTCTTCTCCTTCTTTCCTGAGTCACGCCCACAAAGTAAGCAGGGAGGGTGTGCCTGATGGCGCAGTGCAAATAGAAGCCCCCACATGTAGTCCCTCACACGGCTGAGCTCCCCCCTCTTCTCGCTCTTCTGTGCGGGCCTTTCCCTTCACTGGGTCATGTCCGCGACTTCGAGCAGGGATGCACTTTGGCCAATAATATGGCCGACCTACTCGGAACTCCTCCGGGCAGACACGTTCAAACTCCGTAGTAGCACGAACACCATACCGGACACGAGCCCCCACGTGTAGCGGCCTCCACTCTCTCTCTCTCTGTATCAGTTCTTATGGCTCTGGTCTAGGGGTACCTCTCTGAGGAGAGAGTGCGAGGTCACCACGCCAAGTTCCCCTGCAGATGTATGTGCAGTGAGAGACAATCCTCTTTTACCTTCGGGTCGGTGTTCTGCATCTGGAGCCTCCTCCTGGTGGTTTCTTGAAAAATGTCTGCCAGAAAATGAGCCCCACACAAATAAAGTCCAACACTCCTTTATTCTTCTGATAACAGAGTAATGCACAGACAGTTGGACTCCCTCAACGAGTAGAACAGACAGAGGGGTGTGGATACGAGTAGGCCCAGACACAATGAACTCTCCACTTTCCTTTCTGAAAGTGGGTTGCGGTCTCCAATCGAGGGGAAATATCCTTCCAGGCGGTCTCCGGTGGAGGCTCACCCGTCACTGGCGATATGCTGCACCAGGGCTTCAAGGAAGTACCCCCTCCCGGTCGATTATGCCTCTGGATTCGGGTACCCACTCCCGGGGTCCCCTAGGATCTCCTTCCCTCGCGGAACTCAGTGGTGGGCACTGAGCTCCAGACCTCCATCCGAGTACCTCACCCCAGGCCAAAGGTGCCTGGGATGGAACGCGACCTCCGAACGTCCTCCAGGCCTGGGCTGCCTAGAGGACCGACACGAACCACCGCCCTCAGGCTGAAGGTGCCTGGGACTCGACCCCGTGACAAAGATGGCCGCCCCTTTATACCCTCTCCCAGCAGTCACGGCGGGTTCCCTGCCCCACCATACCACTGCAGAGGGAGGACAAAAAGGGGTATGGCACACAGCAATGGTTCAACCCCAGCCCAAGGCGACAGCGCCACCCGCTGAGCTGCAGGGAACTGCACATTACTGGTGTCTCTGCCAGTTTAAATACACAGGGAAAGTGCATGCCCGCTACAATTGATTGGTTTGCACAAAAGTTATAGCGTCTACAAAATAGGGGATAGATTTATAGCATTTTTATAATTTTTTTAGTAGTAATGGCGGCGATCTGCGATTTTTATCGTGACTGCGATATTGCGGTGGACATATCGGACACTTTTGACACATTTTTGGGACCATTCACACTTATACAGCGATCCGTGCTATAAAATTGCATTACAGCAGCGCCCTGCACATGCGGAGCTCTGCAGTGTGATGCAGTTAGTGTGCTGCCCTTAAGCTGGCCCCTAGAGGGCATCCAGCCTCGTTGGAGATGTGCCTCCTCCTCCTCCTCCTCCTCCTCCCTCCTATCAGGCACCCATGTGGAGTCAGTGACCTCATCATCCCCTCCCTCCTCATCACTGGAGCAAACCTGGCAGTATGCTGCAGCTGGGGGAACATGATTGCGAGATTGCTGTCCTTGTTGGGCACCCCCTCTCTCTGAGCTCACGTTACTACCCCCTCTCTCTGGGCTCACGTTACTGCCTTCCTCTAGCTGGGTACCATCATCGGAGCCTTCAAAACACTGCGCATCCTCCTGCAGCATGTACCCAACACTGTGGTCAAACAATTCGGGGGACTCCTCAGAAGGACATGGTGGGGCTAGGGAAGGAGTGACTGATGCCATTGAGCTGAGGGAAGAGGCTGCTTTGCCAGACAAAGTACCCTGAGCCTGGGTGAGAGAGGATGAGGAGGATGAGGACGGCTTGGTCATCCACTCTACCAAGTCTTTGGCATGTTGCGGCTCAACATGGCCAGCTGCCGAAAAGAAGGACAAGCGTGTCCCACGGCCATGTGCTGATGAGGATGCACCGTGTCTACAACCAGCACTGTTGCCTCTAGACACAGAGCCTGCTTGCCCTCTTTTATTGGCTTGTGACTGTCTGCCTCTCCTTGTTTGCCATCCAAACATTCTAATGACTGCAGTGAGATGTAGCTGCACAAAGGTGGGATGTATATATATATCTATACTGATTATACTGCAGCTAGCAGAATCAACTGCCTGCTGTGGTATTAGTATGAGAACACCAGCAATTGTCTTCAGTTAGTTTTAGGTGCACACTGTGCAGAGGACACAGTAACTAAAAATACTTGCAGCTCCCTGCCTGTGGTATTAGTATGAGAACACCACCAATTGTATTCAGGTACCTTTAGGTGCACGCTGTGCAAAGGACACAGTACACTAAGTGAAAATAATGCAGCTCCCTGCCTGTGGTATTGGTATGAGAACACCACCAATTGTATTCAGGTACCTTTAGGTGCACGCTGTGCAAAAGACACAGTACACTAAGTGAAAATAAAGCAGCTAGCACAATCACCTGCCTGCCTGTCAGTATAGAGAATAACAGGAACGGATCTATTTAAACTGAATACAGTGTGTAAATATATATACAACACCTAGGATGCATATATATCCTCTACACTCTGTAACTGCAGCTAACTGACTCGCCTGCCTGCTCTATCTAACTCAAATCAAATTACACTGTCTCTCTCTCTCTCTCTCTGTCTTCTAAATTAACCAACGCCGCAACACACTACACAAGGCCGCCACGCCGGTGGTCTTATATAGTGTGGGGCGTGTACCTACTCCTCTGAGCCATGATTGGCCAAAGCCACCCTGGATTTGGCCAATTACAGCTCTCTGTACATACAGCGCTGTAATTGGCCAAGCATGCGGGTCATAGTGAATGCTTGGCCAATCATCAGCCAGCAATGCACTGCTATGCTGCAGTGAATTATGGGCCGTGACACGCCACTCGAATTTGGCGCGAACGGCCCATAATGTTCGAAATTCGGCGAACAGCAAAACAGGCGATGTTCGAGTCCCTAGTCAGCGGCACAATGGTTCACATCAGGTATATCCCGCACCAATTCATACCGCTCACTCTCGTACCCTACAAACGATGTCATGTTACTCACTGATTCATATCACTTTCATGCCATACACATCACTCCGATTCGAGCCTAGTCGCCTCAGCGGCACTACGGTTCGCATTGGTCGTATTCCAAACATCGATTCATAACAGTTTTTACCATACCCTACAATTCGTTATTTATATCATTTTTACTGACCAATTCAGATCACAGCGGCAGCTACATGGATCACAGTCCATTCCAAACCTGGTCGCACTGGCGGCACAATGGTTTGCATCACGGTATCCCGCACACCATTCATAGCGGTTCCTATCATAAACCTACGATTCGTTACTTATGTCATTTCTACTAACCGATTTGTGTCACATTTACATTTGTACACATCACAATCCTGTTCGAACCCAGTCGCACCAGTGGCACAACGGTTTTCATCACGAGTATCCCACACACCAATTCATAACAGTCCCTATCGCAAATCTTCGATTTGTTACGTACTGTATGCTACTTCGCAGTTCGTTCCTACATATACAATTTCTACTGTCCTTTTTCTTTTCGCCTATTAGTAGGTGACCTTTTCTTGCAATCGCTGCAAGATACGCAGCTCATCATAACTCCTTGCAATCACTGCAAGATATACATCTCATCACAACTCCTAGGATGCATATATATCCTCTACACTCTGTAACTGCAGCTAACTGACTCACCTGCCTGCTCTATCTAACTCAAATCAAATTACACTGTCTCTCTCTCTCTCTGTCTTCTAAATTAACCAACGCCGCAACACACTACACAAGGCCGCCACGCCGGCGGTCTTATATAGTGTGGGGCGTGTACCTACTCCTCTGAGCCATGATTGGCCAAAGCCACCCTGGCTTTGGCCAATTACAGCTCTCTGTACATACAGCGCTGTGATTGGCCAAGTGAATGCTTGGCCAATCATCAGCCAGCAATGCACTGCGATGCCGCAGTGAAATATGGGCCGTAACACGCCACTCGAATTTGGCACGAACGGCCCATAATGTTCGAAATTCGGCGAACAGCCGAACAGGCGATGTTCAAGTCGAACATGGGTTTGACTCGAAACTCGCAGCTCATCCCTAGTCAGCAGCACAATGGTTCACATCAGGTACATCCCGCACCAATTCATACCACTCACTTTCGTACCCTACAAACGATGTCATGTTACTCACTGATTCATATCACTTTCATGCCATACACATCAATCCGATTCGAGCCTAGTCACCTCAGCGGCACTACGGTTCGCATTGGTCGTATTCCAAACATCGATTCATAACAGTTTTTACCATACCCTACAATTCGTTATTTATATAATTTTTACTGACCAATTCAGATCGCAGCGGCAGCTACATGCATCACAGTCCATTCCAAACCTGGTCGCACTGGTGGCGCAATGGTTCGCATCACGGTATCCCGCACACCATTCATAGCGGTTCCTATCATAAACCTACGATTCGTTACTTATGTCATTTCTACTAACCGATTTGTGTTACATTTACATTTGTACACATCACAATCCTGTTCGAACCCAGTCGCGCCGGCGGCACAACGGTTTTCATCACGAGTATCCCACACACCAATTCATAACAGTCCCTATCGCAAATCTTCGATTTGTTACGTACTGTATGATACTTCGCAGTTTGTTCCTACATATACAATTTCTACTGTCCTTTTTCTTTTCGCCTATCAGTAGGTGACCTTTTCTTGCAATCGCTGCAAGATACGCAGCTCATCATAACTCCTTGCAATCACTGCAAGATATACATCTCATCACAACTCCTTGCATTCGCTGCAAAAAAACAAAAAAAAACAAAAAACAAAACAAAACAAAAAAAAAACGCATCATAGCATATACCCATTTTGCAATCTCTGCAAAACATGCTTCTCATTACAAACTCCTTGCAATTGCTACAAATACACGTATCTTACCATTTACCTGTTTGCAATCGCTACAAAACATGCATCTTAGTATTTACCCATTTTTGCAATCACTGTAAAACATGCATCTTAGTATTAACTCCTTGCAATCACTGCAAAACACGCATCTCAGCATTTACCCATTTTTTGCAATCACTGCAAAACATGCATCTCAGTATATACTCCTTGCAATCGCTGCAAAAACACACATCTCAGCATATACCCATTTGCAATCGCTGCAAACATGCATCTCAACATATACTCCTTGCAATTGCTGCAAGCACACTCAGTGGTGCTCATACAGCCCACTTCATTTTTTAGTGGCACGTAATCGGTCACTTGTCTCCAGTGGCATTCATACGAGCCACTCATTGTTTTCATCTGTCTTTTCTCCTTCAGGTCAGTCGAGTTCAGGTTCCATCCTGTACCAGGTTGGACGTTAAAAAAACCCTGCTATGTTTGCATCTTCACCAGGGCCAGTCGCATACAAGGGGGACACAAAAAAAAAGAAGAAAAAGAAGAAAATTAAAAAGAAAGAAAAAGAGTAAAGAAATCTTGTTGCACTCATGTCACCCCTACTGCAGGTGTCGTACGAGTTTCGATCCTAACCAGGACCTTGCTACTAGAGCGTCAGACAGGGCGTAGATCATGGGCTTTTCTATCACATAATACTGCAGCACCCTTTCACTATACCGTTACTTCACATATATCATTGGACGTGATCTCCAGGCGTTAGTTCTGTCACATATGTCTATACATGAATAGTGAATAAAAATAGTGTGGCACTCAAAGCAATAAAAACTTGTGATAGGTGAATGGCTACTTAAAGCAATAGAACCAACAATGCTCTAATAACACAATTATAAATGTGAGTCCGCTACATAGGATATTCATATGAATTGTCCTCCTTGCGAACTATGTGATATACCGTAAAAGGTAAACTGTGAAAAATAGAATACAATCCCAAATAACAAAATGTGTGTGATCATGGATGTCCTTCAATGGATAGCCTTGCCACAACGCAGACTGACAAAGGGACTTCAATGCAAATGATGAATCAAGCAAGGAGAAGACACTAGTTGTTGTAGATGGATACTCTTACCGCTGATGGTGGACCCACCTACCGTACGGCAGTGGGTCTTGCAGGCTTAGTGGTCACCAAGACCAGACGGGATATAGCTGGATGTCCTGGGTCCTCACTTGAACTCCAACCGGATGACTGGAGAGGCAGCTCAAACGATGGATTATTCTCACATGGGCCAGGTTCCACAGCAATCCGCGAAAAATATAAAGATGGAAGAAAACCAAAAAGACTCCAGATGGTGCAGGTCAATAAAAACCGATTGCCGGAATTTTATTAAATAAAAATATTTTTGTCCAACAGTCATGCAGACAAATAAAAAGTGATCACGAAATAAAAATATATTCAAAGCAATATGGGGTGCAGCGTCAGCAAGCCCTACGCGTTTCGACTACTACAGTCTTCAACAGGGGCATGACGCTGTACCCCCCATATTGCCAACATTTATAAGAATTTCACATACTCTGACACACCCCGGAAGGGGTGGAGTCAAAACAGGAAATGACATAAGGTCTCACAATCTCAATACATAGTTTCATAATGTGCAACTGAAACAAATGAACTATATGTATCAATTCAATAAAGCATTGGATAACCTGTATATTAAACATATTACACATCAACAAATAAATGTGCCTCCATAACCTAAATCTAGGTATAGGGCTGGGGATCTAATCATGACACATGTAATGAGGGTAACGCCCATTGTGATCTTCTCATTATCTAGATAGTCTGTATAGAATGATGTCCCAAGTTCACCACGGCATAAACCAGATTCCACAGGATTTCATAGTCCCACCTGACCGAAATCGTCACTGGGGACACCCTTATGTATAGCACTGGGGACACCTCAGCATTGGGGACACTCCAGCAATGCTGTACCCCCATATAACATCCCCCAGAGTGCAATCTATACGTTGTACAGCTAAGTCTAGTACACTATGTGCAATACCTCTATATTACCCTCTGGCGCTTAATCAGAGTCCCACTGGCGCTTCCCCTTGCAGCATCATCAGCAGATGTTTGCTGCAAATGTCTATGGGGACACCAGTGAGACGCTACGTGGCCGCGCTATGTCCGCGCGCGCATCCCGCACATGCGCGCGTCGACGTTGTAGTCACGTGATCGCGTAACGCATCACGTGATACCGGCCGGCGTAAATTTATGGAGAGAGACATGCTTCACGTCTCGCAGGGGGGTTAAAGTAGTGCAACCGTCCGATGCGCCCTCTAGTGGGGATTAGACAAAATACATGTTCAAAATACATGTTGTATAGACGGTAGCAGATGCTGATATAAATAAGGCCCAAAAGCGCCTAGCTGACCCTCTTATACACATGTAAAATGGTAGTTCCTATTAAAAAAAAAAAATATTTATCCATAGTTATTCATCAAGCAATTACCTGATGAGGGATAAGTCTAACTCACCTCTTAATTAATGATGATACATTCAACGATTTCCTGATAGGGGATAAATCTAACTCGCCTCATGTTTGAAACCTAATTTTCATGGTGAGGGGAATATCCAACCAATAGACCAATAGGCCGATGAGCAGATACTGTACCCCCATATATTAATGGTAAACCAATAATTGAATGTAACCCCAAATATTAGTGTTACAAGGGGATTGCTAACAACAAAAGAAGAAGGAAAAAGGGAAAAGGAAGGGGCAAAGGAACTCACAATCTAAACAAGGGCAGAAAAAATACGTGGATATATTATTCTTTCACCCGAGTCGCCTATAAAGGCGCACACGGGGGATGCCTGCCCTATGGTCACCATTCCCCAAATATGGATACACGAGCCCAGGTGCCTCACGCCCGATTGATGAAACAGTTGAGATCCCACTCAACGTTCATACCATGGGGTGAGTAACACCTGAGCTCGTGTATCCAATAAGTTTCCAATCTCGAGACACCCCGTAGGGAGGAATCTCCCCTCCAGTGGGGAACGAACCTGTCAATTACTTGGAACTGGGTGCCTCTAGGGTCCTTTGCATGATGTTCTAAATAATGTTGTGACACCGTATGTTTGTCACATCCCTTACGTATTTTGGCCAGATGTTCATTGACTCGAATGGAAAAATTACGTATAGTGCGCCCTACGTATTGAAGTTTGCACGGGCATGTGATGAGGTACACGATGAATCGGGTGACGCAGGTAGTAAATTGTGACATAGTGTAACTGCGTCCCGTGACACTGGAGCTAAATGTGTCTGTTTTGCGTCTCCCCAACACATTAACCATGCAAACATTACATTTTCTACAAGGGTAATATCCATTGGCTTCCGGAAAGAAAGAGATCCTTTTGGGGGGGTCTATTATATTAGGGGCCACCTCCCCCTGAACGGAGCGTGCACCCCTAAAAATTACGCCAGCCCGCTCAGGCAGGGAAGGGCCCAAAGTTCTGTCGCTTTGTAAGACCTTCCAGTGTCTATTTAGGATTTTCTTAATTTCCTTATGTTGGGTGGAATAAGATGTAAAAAAAGACCATCTAAATCTATCCTCTTTAGCTTTCGCCTGTTTTTCAATAAGGAGGGATGGTCTTTCAATTGCCAATACAGAAGCAATGTCTGCATTTAACTGGACTGCTGAGTAGCCCCTATCGATGAATCTTTCCTTCAAAATCTGAGATTGGGCCAAAAAGTCCTGTTCTCGGGTACAGTTCCTCCTCAAGCGGAGGAACTGTCCTCGAGGAACGGACTTCAACCATTGTTCGTGGTGGCAGCTATCGTCGGGGATGTAGCCATTTCTGTCCGTTGGTTTAAAGTATGTCTTAAATTCCAAACGGTCATTGGCAACTATGATTTCTAAATCTAGGAAATGTATCGACGAGGAGCTGGCCTCATATGTTAATGCAATACCACGATCATTAACATTAAGAGTCCTCATAAAGGTATCCAGTGATTCTCTCGTGCCCTTCCATAGGAGAAGGATGTCGTCTATATATCTAGCCCACAGGACCAATTCAGGTCTGTTAAGGGCATAGACGACATCCTCCTCCCACTGGGCCATGAAGAGGTTGGCAAGACTGGGGGCATATTTAGCCCCCATTGCCACACCCCTAATTTGGGAGAAGAATGTTCCCTGGAACCAGAAGTAATTGTGCCTAGTGGCAAAGTTGAGCAACTCCATGATAAAGTTCCTCTGTAGTAAAGGCAGTGGGGAGTTTCTGGAAAGAAACAACTCCACTGCCCCCAAACCCAATTGATGTGGTATGCAGGTGTATAATGAAGCCACATCTGCAGTGACAAGAATCAAATCTCCATGGTGCCGAACTTTCTCAAGTAAATTGATAGTATCCTTCGTATCTTTCAAATAAGAGGGTATCGATTTCACCAAAGGCTGTAGAAAGAAATCGATGTACTTTCCAATGCGTGAAGTAACCGAGTCAATCCCGCTTACGATAGGTCGCCCTGGGGGGTTGACTGGGTCCTTATGTACCTTTGGGAGGTAATAAATCACAGGAATACGTGGTGCAAGAGGCACCAGGTATTCCTGTTCTTTTTTATTAAGAACATTGAGAGAAAAACCCTCGTTGACAATATCAACGAGGGCCTTCTTGTATTTCAATGTAGGATCCCCAGGTAGAAGATGATATGTCGCTCGGTCTTCCAGGAGCCTATTCATCTCATTAACGTAGTTTATCTTATCTAGTACTACTATTCCACCTCCTTTGTCCGCAGGGCGGACAATAAGATTTTTATTACTGCATAAAGTTTTTAAACCTGCAGCAATAATAGGATCCTGGTGGACTCTTTTGGTGGGCAATTCATCAAGATCTTTTAATACCAAAGTACAAAAGACGTTAATGGAAGGAGCTGAGCTCACTGGGGGATTGAACAAAGAGGGATTAGAAAGCCCTGAACGTACACTAGTGGACTGATTCCCTAATTGTGCAGAGGGAATAGGTACTGAAGGCATAATAGACACCTCATCTTTCTTTTGGGCATCAGTTGATGGGAGTGCTAAAAAGTGCCTTTGAATGTTTAATTTTCTTATGAACTTTTGAAAATCGATAAAGGTGGAAAATTTGTTCAGTTTGCGCAGGGGAACAAACTTTAGACCTTTATCTAACAATGGTTGAAGTCCGTTCCTCGAGGACAGTTCCTCCGCTTGAGGAGGAACTGTACCCGAGAACAGGACTTTTTGGCCCAATCTCAGATTTTGAAGGAAAGATTCATCAATAGGGGCTACTCAGCAGTCCAGTTAAATGCAGACATTGCTTCTGTATTGGCAATTGAAAGACCATCCCTCCTTATTGAAAAACAGGCGAAAGCTAAAGAGGATAGATTTAGATGGTCTCTTTTTACATCTTATTCCACCCAACATAAGGAAATTAAGAAAATCCTAAATAGACACTGGAAGGTCTTACAAAGCGACAGAACTTTGGGCCCTTCCCTGCCTGAGCGGGCTGGCGTAATTTTTAGGGGTGCACGCTCCGTTCAGGGGGAGGTGGCCCCTAATATAATAGACCCCCCCAAAAGGATCTCTTTCTTTCCAGAAGCCAATGGATATTACCCTTGTAGAAAATGTAATGTTTGCATGGTTAATGTGTTGGGGAGACGCAAAACAGACACATTTAGCTCCAGTGTCACGGGACGCAGTTACACTATGTCACAATTTACTACCTGCGTCACCCGATTCATCGTGTACCTCATCACATGCCCGTGCAAACTTCAATACGTAGGGCGCACTATACGTAATTTTTCCATTCGAGTCAATGAACATCTGGCCAAAATACGTAAGGGATGTGACAAACATACGGTGTCACGACATTATTTAGAACATCATGCAAAGGACCCTAGAGGCACCCAGTTCCAAGTAATTGACAGGTTCGTTCCCCACTGGAGGGGAGATTCCTCCCTACGGGGTGTCTCGAGATTGGAAACTTATTGGATACACGAGCTCAGGTGTTACTCACCCCATGGTATGAACGTTGAGTGGGATCTCAACTGTTTCATCAATCGGGCGTGAGGCACCTGGGCTCGTGTATCCATATTTGGGGAATGGTGACCATAGGGCAGGCATCCCCCGTGTGCGCCTTTATAGGCGACTCGGGTGAAAGAATAATATATCCACGTATTTTTTCTGCCCTTGTTTAGATTGTGAGTTCCTTTGCCCCTCCCTTTTCCCTTTTTCCTTCTTCTTTTGTTGTTAGCAATCCCCTTGTAACACTAATATTTGGGGTTACATTCAATTATTGGTTTACCATTAATATATGGGGGTACAGTATCTGCTCATCGGCCTATTGGTCTATTGGTTGGATATTCCCCTCACCATGAAAATTAGGTTTCAAACATGAGGCGAGTTAGATTTATCCCCTATCAGGAAATCGTTGAATGTATCATCATTAATTAAGAGGTGAGTTAGATTTATCCCTCATCAGGTAATTGCTTGATGAATAACTATGGATAAATTAAAAAATTTTTTTAATAGGAACTACCATTTTACATGTGTATAAGAGGGTCAGCTAGGCGCTTTTGGGCCTTATTTATATCAGCATCTGCTACCGTCTATACAACATGTATTTTGAACATGTATTTTGTCTAATCCCCACTAGAGGGCGCATCGGACGGTTGCACTACTTTAACCCCCCTGCGAGACGTGAAGCATGTCTCTCTCCATAAATTCATGCCGGCCGGTATCACGTGATGCGTTACGCGATCACGTGACTACAACGTCGACGCGCGCATGCGCGGGATGCGCGCGCGGACATAGCGCGGCCACGTAGCGTCTCACTGGTGTCCCCATAGACATTTGCAGCAAACATCTGCTGATGATGCTGCAAGGGGAAGCGCCAGTGGGACTCTGATTTAGCGCCAGAGGGTAATATAGAGGTATTGCACATAGTGTACTAGACTTAGCTGTACAACGTATAGATTGCACTCTGGGGGATGTTATATGGGGGTACAGCATTGCTGGAGTGTCCCCAATGCTGAGGTGTCCCCAGTGCTATACATAAGGGTGTCCCCAGTGACGATTTCGGTCAGGTGGGACTATGACATCCTGTGGAATCTGGTTTATGCCGTGGTGAACTTGGGACATCATTCTATACAGACTATCTAGATAATGAGAAGATCACAATGGGCGTTGCCCTCATTACATGTGTCATGATTAGATCCCCAGCCCTATACCTAGATTTAGGTTATGGAGGCACATTTATTTGTTGATGTGTAATATGTTTAATATACAGGTTATCCAATGCTTTATTGAATTGATACATATAGTTCATTTGTTTCAGTTGCACATTATGAAACTATGTATTGAGATTGTGAGACCTTATGTAATTTCCTGTTTTGACTCCACCCCTTCCGGGGTGTGTCAGAGTATGTGAAATTCTTATAAATGTTGGCAATATGGGGGGTACAGCGTCATGCCCCTGTTGAAGACTGTAGTAGTCGAAACGCGTAGGAATTGCTGACGCTGCACCCCATATTGCTTTGAATATATTTTTATTTCGTGATCACTTTTTATTTGTCTGCATGACTGTTGGACAAAAATATTTTTATTTAATAAAATTCCGGCAATCGGTTTTTATTGACCTGCACCATCTGGAGTCTTTTTGGTTTTCTTCCATCTTTATATTTTTCGCGGATTGCTGTGGAACCTGGCCCATGTGAGAATAAAGGGATTTTTATAACAGCTTACCTGTAAAATCCTTTTCTTGGAGTACATCACGGGACACAGAGCGACTTTAGTCATTACTAATGGGTTATATAGATTACCTTCAGGTGTTGGCAATGGCCAATTCCAAACCGGAAGTACCCTCCCCTATATAAGCCCCTCCCATCCGGGAGCACCTCAGCTTTGTAGCCAAGCAATAAGTGTCCCAAAAAGAGGGGTGGGAGCTCTGTGTCCCGTGATGTACTCCAAGAAAAGGATTTTACAGGTAAGCTGTTATAAAAATCCCTTTTTCTTTTTCGTACATCACGGGACACAGAGCGACTTTAGTCATTACTAATGGGACGTCCCAAAGCAATGCCAAATGAGGGGAGGGATACATAAGCTGGGCGCCATCAGGCATGAGGATCTTTTGCGGCCTGCAACACACTGCGCCCAAAGGCGACATCCTCCTGACTTCTAACGTCTACCTGGTAAAATCTAGTAAACGTGTGTACCGAAGACCATGTTGCGGCCTTACATACTTGAGCCAGGGAGGCCTGGTGATGCACTGCCCATGAAGTTCCAACTGCTCTTGTGGAGTGCGCCCTAACTTTGAACGGAGGCGGTCTCTTTCTCAAGCCATAGGCTTGTATTATGACCTGTCGAATCCACTTGGCTAAAGTGGATTTTGATGCTGCCTGACCCTTTTTAGGGCCTTCCGGCAGAACAAACAAAGTATCCGTTCTACGAATCTGAGCAGTGGCTTTTAGATAAGCTTTAACTGCTCTTACTACATCCAAGGAATGTAATAACTTTTCCTCTACCGAGCTAGGTTTGGGGAAAAAAAGAAGGAAGAACCACATCTTGGTTCAAATGAAACCTCGATACCACCTTCGGAAGAAAGGCTGGATGAGGACGTAATACTACTCTGTCCTTATGGACAACCAGATATGGCTCCTTACAGGACAAGGCGGCTAATTCCGATACTCTTTTAGCCGAACAAACGGCTACTAAGAAAATCAATTTCCTGGTGAGAAGAACCAAGGAAATGTGTTGCAATGGTTCAAACGGTTGTTTCTGTAGAACTGACAGAACCAGGTTTAAGTCCCAAGGACATATGGGAATACTAACCGGAGGGCTAATACGCATCACTCCTTGTATGAAAGCTTTGACTAGTGAATGCGAAGCCAAGGGCCTTTGAAAAAATATTGACAAGGCCGAAATCTGACCCGTGATAGTACTCAAGGCCAGCTTCCTATCTACAGTCCACTGTAGGAAGTCCAAAATCCTCCCTATCACGTACTTACGTGGATGCCATTTTTTGGCCTCACACCACTTAATGTACGCTTTCCAGATTCTATAATAGATCTGCCTGGATACCGGCTTCCTGGCATTGATCATGGTAGATACCACAGAATTAGAGAGCCCTCTCTTTTTCAGAATGTGGGCTTCAATAGCCAGGCCGTCAAACCTAGGGCTGGTAAGGAAGGGTGGTATATCGGTCCCTGCGACAGCAGGTCCGGACGATGTGGGAGGGTCCAAGGACTCCTCACTGACATTTTTACAATCTCCGCGTACCATGCCCTTCGGGGCCACGCTGGAGCCACCAGAATCACTGGTTTCTTTTCTACCCTGATTCTGCGGAGTAATCGCGGTAACAATTGTGGCGGTGGGAATGCATATATCAGCTTGAACTGATCCCAAGGGAACACTAGGGCATCCGAGCCGCAAGCTAGAGGATCCCTTGTGCGAGACACAAATCTGTCCACCTTTGCGTTGAATCTGGATGCTAGCAGATCTACATCCGGTGTTCCCCACCGCTGGCATATTGCCTGGAAAACCTCGGGGTGAAGAGACCATGCCCCCGGGCATAATTGTTGGCGACTTAAAAAGTCCGCTCTCCAATTTTCCACTCCTGGGATGAAAACCGCGGATATGGCTGGGACATATTTTTCTGCCCACTCCAGGATGCAATTTGCTTCCCTCTGGGCTGCACGACTCCTGGTGCCACCCTGGTGATTGATATATGCCACTGCTGTGGCATTGTCTGATTGAATTCTGACAGGGGACCCTTGGAGTTTGGATGTCCATGCTACTAGGGCATACCGGGCTGCTCGTATCTCTAAGAGATTGATGGGCAGGGCCTTTTCTGCTTCTGACCACTTGCCCTGGAGAGACCATTGCTCCAGTACTGCCCCCCAGCCTATGAGGCTGGCATCTGTAGTGACTACCTTCCAAGAAACCGGACTGAAGGGTTTCCCTTTTTCCAGATTCTGGGGCACCAACCACCAATGGAGGCTCTTGCGAACGGAAGGGGACAGGGACATTGGTAAGTCTAAAGCCTGAACTTTTTTGTTCCAGGCTGACAGTATGGCCCTTTGCAAATTCCTTGAATGGAATTGACCGTAGGGTACCGCTTCGAATGAAGCCACCATTTTTCCCAGCAGCCTCATGCAGAGGCGTATGGATGGTTTTCTTTTTGTACCCACTAAGTGGGTCAAATCTTTTAAAGACGACACCTTCTCTGGAGGTAAGAAAATCTTTCTCTGATTTGAATCCAGCCTTAGCCCTAAGTATTCCAGACTTTTGACTGGTCTTAGAGCTGACTTGTCCCGGTTGATAATCCAACCGTGATATTCCAGATACTTGATTGTCTTGTGAATAGCTACTTCCAGCTTTTCCACTGAGTGGTCTATTAGTAGCAGGTCGTCTAGATATGCCATTATCGTTACACCCTGTGTTCTTAGATTGGCCAATAATGGGGCCAGAATTTTTGTGAACACTCGTGGTGCTGTGGCCAGACCGAAAGGTAAGGCTCTGAACTGAAAATGGCGCCCTTCTACTGCAAAGCGTAGAAATTTCTGGTGGGCCGGAAAGATGGGAATATGCAGATAAGCATCCTTTATGTCGATCGAGGCTAACCATTCCTGCCCTTGTAGGGCGGTGGCCACCGATCGGATCGACTCCATCCGAAAAGTCCTGATATTTAGGAACTTGTTTAGCCCTTTTAGATTTAATATGGGCCTCACGTCCCCATTTGGTTTGGGGACTGTGAAAAGGTTTGAGTAAAACCCGAATCCGCTTTCTTCCAGGGGAACCTTCATGATTACACCTTGGAGCAATAGTTGTTCTAGTGCCAGAAGAAGGGATCCTCTCTTCTGGGGATCTCTTGGCACGTTTGACCTCATAAATTGGGCAGGAGGAGTGCCTTTTAACTCCAGCTTGTATCCCAGACTTACTGCGGAGAGCACCCATCTGTCTCTGATGGTGTCCCGCCAGGTCTCTGTGAACAACTGAAGTCTTCCCCCCACCCGATTGAGTGGGGGCAACGCTTCATGCCTTGGGGGGAGGTTTTGTACCTCTCTTGATCCAGGGCTTCTTGTTACCCTGTGATTGTCCCTGATTTCTGCCCCCTGAATTTGACCGCGGAGGCCGTCGGAACTGCTTCACAGCCGATGTGCCCGGGACTGGAGAAGTAGGCCTCTTAAAAGAAGGACTTCTACCCTTGTTCTTAACCGGTAAGAGTGAACTTTTACCGGCAGAAATTTTCTGGATATATTTGTCCAGATCTTCTCCAAATAAGCTTTCTCCATGAAATGGGAAGCTGACCAGCAGTTTTTTACAGGGAGCTTCAGCAGACCAGTTTTTGAGCCACAGAAGCCTACGCATATGTACTATAGACAGCGTAAAGCGGGAGGCCTGTTGGATTGTATCCTTTATGGCGTCCACCGCAAAACACAAGGCTCTAGGCAGGTCAGCTAGGGCAAGAGCCTGCTGATCTGGTAAGTCCCTTAAGACTTGTTTCAACTGATCTTTCACTGCTTGGCAGACTCCAATCGCTGCTACCACAGGTTGTGTCACCATGCTTGCTGTAGAGAAAGCAGATTTTAGTAAAGACTCCAATTTTTTGTCTATTGGGTCTTTGAACATTGGAACATTATCTACTGGACATGTCAGTGATTTGTTAACAGAAGAGATGGCTGCGTCCACTGTAGGGACCTTCCATTTTTTTATGAACCTATCCTCCATGGGATAGATCACCGGAAATCTCTTGGGGGGAGCAAATATTTTATCAGGATGCTCCCAATCCTGGTAAATAAGCCCTTCTAATAAAGGGTGGATTGGGAAGGAACAGACAGCCTGGGGAGCTTTCAGCGACCCCAGCGAGGAAACCGTAGTGGATGGTGGTTCCGCCAGAGGCATTTTAAATGCCGATCGGACCATGTTAGTCAGAGACTGAACCCATAATCTTTCAGCCTGAGATGCTGAGAAAGGTTCTTCCACTGTTGATTCCTCCATAACTGAATCAACCTCATCCTGATCCCCTTCAGGTAGGTCGATCTCTGTGTGGGGCTGTTCCTCCACTAACAGGCACTCTGAAGGAGGAGACGGAGATCGGACACGCTTTTCCTGTGACAGGGAAGCAGCGATCAATGCTGTTAATCGCTCTTCCAATCCTCCCAGAGTTGAGGATAAAACCTCCTCTGTTATATATACAGGAGCAGGTGGACTGGGGACAGCCGCAGCACCAGGCATTCCTGCGGGGTTTCTACGGCTACTGACCTCTGAATTCTCAGGGGAGATTGGTGCAGTACAAGCATGCCCAATATCCTCAGAGCCCGATGGAGACCCCTTTGGCTTCCTGGAAGATCTATTTCCAGAGCGTCTGGACGACATATCCTTTAAGCACAAAGCTGAGGTATTCCCGTCGTCATACACCAATTTTTGCTGGTAATAGTCTAACACAGTTGCTGCTATATACCAGCTGGTGTCCACTAAAGTGCCTTTCTATGGGGATGCCTGCATCAACCGCCTCTGTGTGCCACTGTTTGTTGCTAGCTCTGTTTGCATCCAGCTGACACTTGTACTGTGTCTTTTAACCATGCTGGGACGCCTGCACATGCGCAGAAGCGCCGCGGCGCGCATCGAGCGTCATCCACCCGCCCCGCCCCTTTTTTTTCATAGGAGGCGCGTGCACGCGCCCGCGCGCGCGCGCCCGTGCGCCATTGGCGCCCTTTTCGAAACCATACAGGGACTAGGAGCCAGGGCCCTTTTTGCCGGAGGGCCTGTGCGGTGGATGAGCGCAGCAACAGGGCAGAGGAAGTGGATTCCCACAGAGAAACTTACCAACTGCCTGGATCTTTTGACTTGAGAAAACCAAAGATCCCCATGACAAGAAAAATGGACTACAGCGGCCTCTAGTGGTTTAACACAGGTACCGCGGTCCCCTTTTTTTTTTTTTTTCTTGACTACTATTAAAATTTTACATTTTCAGTAGTTACAGGCAAACACAGATATTTAGCGGGAATACCGTTAGGTAACAGACAGAAAGACAAATTAGGCTTGGGGGTCCCCCAATAGAACCAAGTTCCTGGGGGCCCCCACTTACCTGATCCCCGCCGCAGGACTTTGTTTGGTCCACAGAAGTCCAAACTTCACCTATCACGGCAGGCATTGTAATTAAACCTTCAGGGACCGGGTTCCCAAGGATTCCACTCCCCTGGACCTGTATAGCACCCTGCACAGACAACATCTTGGTCGTGGGTATGACCAGAGCTCTGGATCCCAGGGTCCAGCCCTCCTAAGAGAAGCATTACAGGCAAAACCTTGCTCTTCTGCTGCAAGGCCCGGGTACCGACCGTTTAGCTATGAAGCTTTTTTGGTGGGATCCGGAACAGCTTACTAAGGCCCAAAAGAACCTGTACGCAAGCCCAGTGAAAACACATGTTACTCTTTGGCCAACACCTTAGACACTGGCAAAAAACTGAGGTGCTCCCGGATGGGAGGGGCTTATATAGGGGAGGGTACTTCCGGTTTGGAATTGGCCAGTGCCAACACCTGAAGGTAATCTATATAACCCATTAGTAATGACTAAAGTCGCTCTGTGTCCCGTGATGTACGAAAAAGAAAATCCATCGTTTGAGCTGCCTCTCCAGTCATCCGGTTGGAGTTCAAGTGAGGACCCAGGACATCCAGCTATATCCCGTCTGGTCTTGGTGACCACTAAGCCTGCAAGACCCACTGCCGTACGGTAGGTGGGTCCACCATCAGCGGTAAGAGTATCCATCTACAACAACTAGTGTCTTCTCCTTGCTTGATTCATCATTTGCATTGAAGTCCCTTTGTCAGTCTGCGTTGTGGCACGGCTATCCATTGAAGGACATCCATGATCACACACATTTTGTTATTTGGGATTGTATTCTATTTTTCACAGTTTACCTTTTACGGTATATCACATAGTTCGCAAGGAGGACAATTCATATGAATATCCTATGTAGCGGACTCACATTTATAATTGTGTTATTAGAGCATTGTTGGTTCTATTGCTTTAAGTAGCCATTCACCTATCACAAGTTTTTATTGCTTTGAGCGCCACACTATTTGTATTCACTATTCCTGTACACTTTGTTTGTTTGAGTGTTGGCAGCTTGCATGCACATTGTTTTTGGTTTAGCGCAGTATTTTCCTTTTCTATCCAGTTGCATTGTTTGACATATTATTTACTGCTGCTCACTATATACATTTTCTCCTTTTTGTGTATAAATGGATGTTTTTGAATACAGGGCCTCAAGGTCCTTTAACACACAGGGAGTCTTTACCATCCATAACGCCGACTCAGAAATAAGCGGTCTCTTTGCTAGGCTCAAGAACGCAATGATCTCAGAATTACACCTTCAATGGGACACTGCGTTTCTTGAGCAATATACCAAGGAGAAGATGGTACCCAGAGGTCTCAGGTGGGATGTCTCCCCTCAACAGGGAGAGTCAGACATGATCCTCTGGGCTAATTACTTTAATGATGCTGGTCTACAACTTCTCAATTTTTTGATTGAGAAAAAGCGGGTCAGGATGTCCGCATTAGACAAAGAAATCAGGGAAATTAGAGACAAGCTCTCTCCCTCTAGTGGTACTCCTGAATATGTATCTCTTTCCTCTGCTCTTAAAACCATCCTTGAAAAGGAGGAGAAAGATCAGAGGAATAAGAAACAAAAAAAGTACAACCGAGATACAGGTGACTATAAGGGAAACTTAGTCTTTGGCTGGCAGAAAAAACTAGCCAATCAGACAAACAACCCTGAAAATAATTCTAACATGGATCTTTCTGAGCCAGTTGATGTAATTATAGATAGGACTCTTGTCTATGAACCTCCCTCCACATCTCTATGAGGAGGTCAGAACAATAAGGGTGGTACACATACACCCAAGAACAATAAACAAACACCAGCCTTGGCTCCTCACGAACCAGGCCGAGGTAGATATAGTTCTGCACCCCGAGGTAGAGGTCACCTTCAACGGGGTAGAGGTTATGGACAAGGTGATAGGGATCAGATGTATCCAAGAGATCCATCAGGGAGAACTCCCTTACCTTGGAGGCATAATGGATCTGGTTCTAATACGAATTATGTACAGGGTACACCTATACCTACCCAGAACCGTTATACTCTACCACAGGGCGAAGGCCCGTATGACCCGTATTACGACTCCTACTCAAACCCTGGGTGGGGTGAGGAACTACATAGACCAGCATATGGTCACAGTTACAATCACCCTGGTCCACCACAATACCAGGGTTTTCACAAGCCCACTTTCCACACCCCCAGAAGCCCAAGTATAAACGAGGCTCAAGGGGGGGGGGGGGGCGGCGCATCCAGCGCAAAAAGACCAAGGGTAAATTAGGTGCGGGTATTTTTAATCTAAGTTCTACTGTTCTCACTCCTCAAGAACAATCTGTATTAGATAAAGGTCTAAAGTTTGTTCCCCCGCGCAAACTGAACAAATTTTCCACCTTTATCGATTTTCAAAAGTTCATAAGAAAATTAAAAATTCAAAGGCACTTTTTAGCACTCCCATCAACTGATGCCCAAAAGAAAGATGAGGTGTCTATTATGCCTTCAGTACCTATTCCCTCTTCACAATTAGGGAATCAGTCCACTAGTGTACGTTCAGGGCTTTCTAATCCCTCTTTGTTCAACCCCCCAGTGAGCTCAGCTCCTTCCATTAACGTCTTTCGTACTTTGGTATTAAAAGATCTTGATGAATTGCCCACCAAAAGAGTCCACCAGGATCCTATTATTGCTGCAGGTTTAAAAATTTTATGCAGTAATAAAAATCTTATTGTCCGCCCTGCGGACAAAGGAGGTGGAATAGTAGTACTAGATAAGATAAACTACGTTAATGAGATGAATAGGCTCCTGGAAGACCGAGCGACATATCATCTTCTACCTGGGGATCCTACATTGAAATACAAGAAGGCCCTCGTTGATATTGTCAACGAGGGTTTTTCTCTCAATGTTCTTAATAAAAAAGAACAGGAATACCTGGTGCCTCTTGCACCACGTATTCCTGTGATTTATTACCTCCCAAAGGTACATAAGGACCCAGTCAACCCCCCAGGGCGACCTATCGTAAGCGGGATTGACTCGGTTACTTCACGCATTGGAAAGTACATCGATTTCTTTCTACAGCCTTTGGTGAAATCGATACCCTCTTATTTGAAAGATACGAAGGATACTATCAATTTACTTGAGAAAGTTCGGCACCATGGAGATTTGATCCTTGTCACTGCAGATGTGGCTTCATTATACACCTGCATACCACATCAATTGGGTTTGGGGGCAGTGGAGTTGTTTCTTTCCAGAAACTCCCCACTGCCTTTACTACAGAGGAACTTTATCATGGAGTTGCTCAACTTTGCCACTAGGCACAATTACTTCTGGTTCCAGGGAACATTCTTCTCCCAAATTAGGGGTGTGGCAATGGGGGCTAAATATGCCCCCAGTCTTGCCAACCTCTTCATGGCCCAGTGGGAGGAGGATGTCGTCTATGCCCTTAACAGACCTGAATTGGTCCTGTGGGCTAGATATATAGACGACATCCTCCTCCTATGGAAGGGCACGAGAGAATCACTGGATACCTTTATGAGGACTCTTAATGTTAATGATCGTGGTATTGCATTAACATATGAGGCCAGCTCCTCGTCGATACATTTCCTAGATTTAGAATTCATAGTTGCCAATGACCGTTTGGAATTTAAAACATACTTTAAACCAACGGACAGAAATGGCTACATCCCCGTCGATAGCTGCCACCACGAACAATGGTTGAAGTCCGTTCTTCGAGGACAGTTCCTCCGCTTGAGGAGGAACTGTACCCGAGAACAGGACTTTTTGGCCCAATCTCAGATTTTGAAGGAAAGATTCATCGATAGGGGCTACTCAGCAGTCCAGTTAAATGCAGACATTGCTTCTGTATTGGCAATTGAAAGACCATCCCTCCTTATTGAAAAACAGGCGAAAGCTAAAGAGGATAGATTTAGATGGTCTTTTTTTACATCTTATTCCACCCAACATAAGGAAATTAAGAAAATCCTAAATAGACACTGGAAGGTCTTACAAAGCGACAGAACTTTGGGCCCTTCCCTGCCTGAGCGGGCTGGCGTAATTTTTAGGGGTGCACGCTCCGTTCAGGGGGAGGTGGCCCCTAATATAATAGACCCCCCCAAAAGGATCTCTTTCTTTCCGGAAGCCAATGGATATTACCCTTGTAGAAAATGTAATGTTTGCATGGTTAATGTGTTGGGGAGACGCAAAACAGACACATTTAGCTCCAGTGTCACGGGACGCAGTTACACTATGTCACAATTTACTACCTGCGTCACCCGATTCATCGTGTACCTCATCACATGCCCGTGCAAACTTCAATACGTAGGGCGTACTATACGTAATTTTTCCATTCGAGTCAATGAACATCTGGCCAAAATACGTAAGGGATGTGACAAACATACGGTGTCACGACATTATTTAGAACATCATGCAAAGGACCCTAGAGGCACCCAGTTCCAAGTAATTGACAGGTTCGTTCCCCACTGGAGGGGAGATTCCTCCCTACGGGGTGTCTCGAGATTGGAAACTTATTGGATACACGAGCTCAGGTGTTACTCACCCCATGGTATGAACGTTGAGTGGGATCTCAACTGTTTCATCAATCGGGCGTGAGGCACCTGGGCTTGTGTATCCATATTTGGGGAATGGTGACCATAGGGCAGGCATCCCCCGTGTGCGCCTTTATAGGCGACTCGGGTGAAAGAATAATATATCCACGTATTTTTTCTGCCCTTGTTTAGATTGTGAGTTCCTTTGCCCCTCCCTTTTCCCTTTTTCCTTCTTCTTTTGTTGTTAGCAATCCCCTTGTAACACTAATATTTGGGGTTACATTCAATTATTGGTTTACCATTAATATATGGGGGTACAGTATCTGCTCATCGGCCTATTGGTCTATTGGTTGGATATTCCCCTCACCATGAAAATTAGGTTTCAAACATGAGGCGAGTTAGATTTATCCCCTATCAGGAAATCGTTGAATGTATCATCATTAATTAAGAGGTGAGTTAGATTTATCCCTCATCAGGTAATTGCTTGATGAATAACTATGGATAAATTATTTTTTTTTTTTAATAGGAACTACCATTTTACATGTGTATAAGAGGGTCAGCTAGGCGCTTTTGGGCCTTATTTATATCAGCATCTGCTACCGTCTATACAACATGTATTTTGAACATGTATTTTGTCTAATCCCCACTAGAGGGCGCATCGGACGGTTGCACTACTTTAACCCCCCTGCGAGACGTGAAGCATGTCTCTCTCCATAAATTTACGCCGGCCGGTATCACGTGATGCGTTACGCGATCACGTGACTACAACGTCGACGCGCGCATGCGCGGGATGCGCGCGCGGACATATCGCGGCCACGTAGCGTCTCACTGGTGTCCCCATAGACATTTGCAGCAAACATCTGCTGATGATGCTGCAAGGGGAAGCGCCAGTGGGACTCTGATTTAGCGCCAGAGGGTAATATAGAGGTATTGCACATAGTGTACTAGACTTAGCTGCACAACGTATAGATTGCACTCTGGGGGATGTTATATGGGGGTACAGCATTGCTGGAGTGCCCCCAATGCTGAGGTGTCCCCAGTGCTATACATAAGGGTGTCCCCAGTGACGATTTTGGTCAGGTGGGACTATGACATCCTGTGGAATCTGGTTTATGCCGTGGTGAACTTGGGACATCATTCTATACAGACTATCTAGATAATGAGAAGATCACAATGGGCGTTGCCCTCATTAGGGTAAGTTCCATACAGGTGTCATGATTAGATCCCCAGCCCTATACCTAGATTTAGGTTATGGAGGCACATTTATTTGTTGATGTGTAATATGTTTAATATACAGGTTATCCAATGCTTTATTGAATTGATACATATAGTTCATTTGTTTCAGTTGCACATTATGAAACTATGTATTGAGATTGTGAGACCTTATGTCATTTCCTGTTTTGACTCCACCCCTTCCGGGGTGTGTCAGAGTATGTGAAATTCTTATAAATGTTGGCAATATGGGGGGTACAGCGTCATGCCCCTGTTGAAGACTGTAGTAGTCGAAACGCGTAGGGCTTGCTGACGCTGCACCCCATATTGCTTTGAATATATTTTTATTTCGTGATCACTTTTTATTTGTCTGCATGACTGTTGGACAAAAATATTTTTATTTAATAAAATTCCGGCAATCGGTTTTTATTGACCTGCACCATCTGGAGTCTTTTTGGTTTTCTTCCATCTTTATATTTTTCGCGGATTGCTGTGGAACCTGGCCCATGTGAGAATAATCCATCGTTTGAGCTGCCTCTCCAGTCATCCGGTTGGAGTTCAAGTGAGGACCCAGGACATCCAGCTATATCCCGTCTGGTCTTGGTGACCACTAAGCCTGCAAGACCCACTGCCGTACGGTAGGTGGGTCCACCATCAGCGGTAAGAGTATCCATCTACAACAACTAGTGTCTTCTCCTTGCTTGATTCATCATTTGCATTGAAGTCCCTTTGTCAGTCTGCGTTGTGGCAAGGCTATCCATTGAAGGACATCCATGATCACACACATTTTGTTATTTGGGATTGTATTCTATTTTTCACAGTTTACCTTTTATGGTATATCACATAGTTCGCAAGGAGGACAATTCATATGAATATCCTATGTAGCGGACTCACATTTATAATTGTGTTATTAGAGCATTGTTGGTTCTATTGCTTTAAGTAGCCATTCACCTATCACAAGTTTTTATTGCTTTGAGCGCCACACTATTTTTATTCACTATTCCTGTACACTTTGTTTGTTTGAGTGTTGGCAGCTTGCATGCACATTGTTTTTGGTTTAGCGCAGTATTTTCCTTTTCTATCCAGTTGCATATGTCTATACATGACACTCTGTTTTCGAAGGACGATCCTTCACCTCGCAGACAAGGTCGCTTAACAGTAGGCTTGCTGGCAGTGCAAGTGTTAGCAGGCCGAGCACAGGTCACCCACTACAGACTGCAACATTCCTACGTAGGCCGTACCAGACTTCTACTTCTCGCCCCAGTACGCCCTGGGGTTCTGGTCTTCAGGTTTGTGCTCGCCACAAACAGGCACCCGAGCTATCGGTTATCTGGCCAGTCACCTCCTGGCCCACCTCAGTCGCCACGCACTCTTCTGAGTTTTCTACATTTCCACTCTACATAAGTTCTGCACAACAGAACTCTGTCAGCTCCTGTCTATGCTGTTTTTCCTCCTCTCTGAGTTTTCTCTTTACCACTCCGCTCTCTATCCTATGGCTATGACTCCTTTTAAATATGAGCACCCTCTTTTGTCTTCTGGCCGGAGCCATGTCGCAGGCCGGCAGCGAGGACTTCACACCTGCCCCTCTTTTACCCCCCCAAGCGGGCTCAAAGTGCGGAAGCGTGCAGTCCCTCAGGACTGCACCATCCCCAAACTCATAGCTGAGCTGAGTCGCAGGGATATTACCTTTCCTGATACGGCCAGAAGGCAGAGCTTTTCAGGCTCCTCTTCCTGCCTCGAGCTTCAGCTGGGCCCAACAGGCATCCCTGCAATCCATCCACAGGGCCATTTCCCAGCTGCACTCTTTGGTCTCCTCCTTAGCCGCAACACTTAGGACGTCCAGACCAGAGTCACACTTTTGAAAGTTCGCCCTCCCTGACCTGGTCATGGTCCCGATGACAGCTTCTCCTTCTGCAGGTACACCGGGTCCTACACTTATCGTCCTCCCCACTCATCTTGTCCTGACCAGCGTCAGGGAGGATATATTGGAGGGTAAAGACGTCAATTGGCATCCATGCTCATCTCAGCCCATGACTTAGCTGACAACAAATCATACGCCTGGGGGGATGTCTCAGTGGTTGTCAAGTTGAGACCCCAGCCTCAATCATAAGCTGTCAGCCACTGAGTTTGCCCTGGCCTTCGGGATTTTCAGAGGCATACTTTGTTCAGCCACCCTTAGCAGGAGGGAGGAGCTGGACTTGTACCTTCATGCAGTGACAGATCTTGCTTACAAATATGGAGGTTTTGCCTTCTACGACTACCATTGGTCGTTTTCAGCCAAAGCAGCAGTGAGACTTGCCCAGTTCCAGATCAGCTCTGACTGGAGCCTCACATACACGGAACTCTTTTGTCGCCACTTTGCCTACCAAGCTGAAGTTTTCGCCCAGTCCCTCACTTGAACATGTCACACCAGGCCCAGTGTCCCAGGGTTATCCACTATCTGGACGATTTTCTGCTCATCGAACAGCCGAACATACCCCCCCCCGGTAGATCTAGTCAAGCTAAGAGAGGTCTTCAACAATCTCAATGAACACATAGTGGAAGGCCCGACACATTTCATACGTTTCTTAGGCATCGTCCTGGATACACATACCATGCAGCCTAGCCTGCCTTCTGACAAATTAGCTTGTGTTAGGTCGGTCATTCACAAGTTTTCCCGGTCACAGGAGTGTACTAAAAGACAGCTGCAGTCCTTGATAGGGATGCTCAATTTCGCTATGAGATTTATTTCTTATGCCGCGTACACACGACCGTTTTTAATGTCATTGAAAAAAACAACGTTTTTCTCGACGTGATTCTTCTCAAGTCTGCCTTGCCTACACACTATTGTGAAAAAAAATGCTTGACAAAAAGCGCGGTGACGTACAACACGTGCGACGGTACTATAAAGGGGAAGTTCCATTTGGATAGCGCCACCCTTTGGGCTGCTTTTGCTGATCCTTGTGTTAGTAAAGTCTGGTGAGAGCCGATTCGCGCTTTTCAGCCTCGTGCTCTTCAGTCCGTTACAGCGTGACGAATGTGCTATCTTCATTATGAACGCTAGTTTTACCAGAACAAGCGCTCCTGTCTCATCACTTGCTTCTGAGCATGCACGTTTTTTACGTAGTTAAAGCCTACACATGGCCGTTTTTCATGACGAGAAAAACAACGACGTGAAAAACAACGAGAAAAATTCGAGCATGTTCCAAATTTTTAATGCCCATTTTTCACGTCGTGAAAAATGCTCTGGAGCCCACACACAATCGTTTTTAATGAGCAAATAAAAAAATTGCATTTTCTCGTCATGAAAAATGGTCGTGTGTACGCGGAATCAGGGGCGGTCGTTCATCTCACGGCTCTAATGCCTTGTACACACGATCGGATTTGCGATAGAATAAAATCCTTGTTTCATCGGAAATTCCGATTGTGTGTGGGCCCCATCAGACTTTTTTCCATCAGAGGATGGAAAAAAATCAGATGGGAAATTCAGATCGTCTGTGTGGAATTCCATTGGAGAAAAATCCACGCATGCTCAGAATCAAGTCAACGCATGCTCGGAAGCATTGAACTTAATTTTTCTCGGCTCGTCGTAGTGTTTTCCGACACCGCGTTTTGGCCGGTCGGAATTTAGTCTGACAGTGTGTATGCAAGACTGATGGAAGTCAGGTTCATCGGAATTCCAATGGAAAATTCCATTGGATTTTATTCCATCAGAAATCCGATCGTGTGTACAAGGCATTAGTCTTTCTCGCCCGAGTGCAGGACCTCGACCAAGTCCTCAGACTAGACCCAGCAGCAATAGCAGACTTGGCTATGTGGGATGAGTTCCTCATCAACTGGAATGGTATTCGATATTATTCCCTCAGTATCAGCTCAGTCGCCCCAGGTAGTCACAGAGGCTGCAGCCTTCACTGGCTTTGCTGGCAGCATCGTGGCAGCAGCCCAAGTCTGGGACCACACGTTGACAGGTCAGACAGAGCTCTTCACCACAGACAACCAGGCTACAGCCGACATCATTAATAAGGGTAGATCCAAATCGCTCCCCATCATGTCCTTCCTTCACAGGCTGCTGCAATTATCACTACATCACCAAATTTAACAGTTACTGTGAGCATATCCCTGACAAGTGCAATGCCGCAGCCGATGCACTGTCACGCTTCAATTTTGTCTCATTCTTCCAGCAGGAACCCGGAGCCGACCCATCATCCACTCATATTCCACCTTGGTCTCAACTAACAATGGATTGAAGCCACACCTTGCCAATGCAACCCAGCTCATCAACCACTCACTGTCTAGCAACACCCCAAAGGCTTATCGCACGGCCTGGAACACCTACCGTAGGTTCCTTGCCACTTGTCCTGGAACCATAGCAGATGACGTCCCTCACGTCCTAAACTTTATATCTTATTGCCACACACAGCTGGCTCTCGCTCATATCACTATCAGGCTGTACCTGGCCGGGTATTCAGCATTTCATGTCCTTACAGGATCCCGGAAAGCCATCTGTCTTCACAGCCCATAAAGTGAATGCCCTGCTGCGCGGTATTCATAAGCAGTAGCCCACAACCAATGGCAAACACTTACCCATCACGAGTGCTTTCTTTAGGGGCATGTCTGAAATCCTCACACATTCCCCCTTTGGAGTCTTGCCCAGCCCAGTCATCCAGGCAGACATCTACCTTGCTTTCTACGGCTTCCTATGGCCTAGTGAGTTCACCTCTGATAGCACCAGCAGTCACATACTGTACAGACATCTTCTGACTCACTTCCCAATCCACTATGTCTTTCATCTTGCGGTCTCCAAAACTTAACAAACCGGACCCGTAGTGGATATCAACTTCTTTTGAACCAGCAACGCCTGGTGCCCAGCAACAATCTTTGACCGTCTGCTCTTTCACCTACCTAGCCAGCCAGTCTCCAGCCCGTTACTACCTTTTCTAGTCAACCCCCTGAGTGGCAGTCAGTCTATTAAACATGTTGGGGTCCTACTGGTCAACTTAGGCCTAGACCCCGGGTGCTATTCTGGACATTCCTTTGGCTCGGCGCAGCCTCAGCCACATCTCAGCACGGAGTACCAGACCATGTGACCAAGAAGCTAGGCAGATGGAAAGCTGCCTGCTTCACCAGATATATATTCCAAACCCTCAAGAAGACTTCTGCCTTCTCCAAGCTCACTCAATGAGGTTAGAGGCAATAAAGATACTTCCCTACCTGGTTATTTTTGGCCCCTTTTCTTGCCATACCTATCAGACGACCAAAAGCCACACCTCAGGTCTACTTATGTTGTGAGTCTTGTCGCATGTTTATGTGATCCACATTTGTCTTGGTCTTAGGGCCACGACTATAAATTAGAAGGCCAGTATGCTGGCCTGATTTTATGCCACTTCGCGCCCGGGCCATTCTCAAAAGATGGCCGCATTGTGGCACTCAATTGCCGGGAGGACGTCCATGGACTTCATCCTGTTTACTTCCGGGGAAAAGCTGTGCCCGCTGTGTTGCGCGGGTGCCGATGCGCGTGCCTGGCAGGCCGCGATGTCCGCCAGGTACACGGGATCGGCTGTCACAGAGCAGGGACGTGGATCTCTGTGTGTAAACACAGATATCCATGTCCTGTCAGAGAGAGAGGAGACCGATGCTGTGTCCCTTGTACATAGGGACACAGATCGGTCTCCTCCCCCAGTCAGTCCCCTCCCCCCCCACAGTAACAATAACCTAGCAGGGTACACATTTAACCCCTTCCCGCCCCCTAGTGTTAACCCCTTCCCTGTCAGTCACATTTATACAGTAATCAGTGCATATTTATAGCACTGTTCGCTGTATAAATGTGAATGGTCCCAAAAATGTGTCAAAAGTGTCCGATGTGTCCGCCATAATGTCGCAGTCACAATAAAAATCGCAGATCGCCGCCATTACTAGTAAAAAAATAAAAATAAAAAATTTCATAATTCTATCCCCTATTTTGTAGGCGCTATAACTTTTGCGCAAACCAATCACTATACGCTTATTGCGATTTTTTTTACCTAAAGTACGTAGAAGAATACGTATCGGTCTAAACTGAGAAAAAAAAATAGTTTTTTAAATAAAAATTGGGATATTTATTATAGCAAAAAGTAAAAAAGATTGTGTTTTTTTCAAAATTGTTGCTCTTTTTTTGTTTATAGCGCAAAAAATAAAAACCGCAGAAATGATCAAATACCACCAAAAGAAAGCTCTATTTGTGGGAAAAAAGGATGTCAATTTTGTTTGGGAGCCACGTCGCACGACCGCGCAATTGTCATTCAAAGCGTGACAGTGCTGAAAGCTGAAATTTCGCCTGGGCAGGAAGGGGGTTATGTGCCCAGTTGTCAAGTGGTTAAGAGGGTTAGAAAAATTGGGCCTTTGGTTTTGGGGGTGTCAGAACACTGTAAGCCCTCACAGTTACTCTTGTTGGGTGCAGGAATGGGCCCTGCATTGAAATATTATATCAAAAATTGTAATTACCGTATTTATCGGCGTACAACGCACACTTTTTTCCCCTTAAAATCAGGGTAAATTGTGGGTGCGTGTTATATGCCAAACGGCTGCCTCGGAGGGAACGAGCGCCGCCTAAATAGACAGAGCCGAGTGTACGGTGTACTCGGCTCCACTCGCAGTCATGCCTCACGCCATTGGACCGGTGTTATGTCCATCATAGGAGCCGGGCCAAGGGGCGGGACTGCGAGACAAGCCGAGAGGAGCCGAGTATACAGGATATCCGGCTCTGTGTATCTCGGCGGCGCTCGTTCCCTCAAGGCTGCAGATTGACACTGGATGAGGGCAAGCCTGCAGATGGATGTCAAGGCGGCAGATGGATGGCAAGGCGGCAAGGCTGCAGATGGATGGGGGCAAGGCTGCAGATGGATGTCAAGGCTGCAGATGGATGGCAAGGTGGTAGAGCTGCACGATTCTGGGAAAAATGAGAATCACGATTCTTTTGCTTAGAATGAAGATCACGATTCTCTCACGATTCTCCAAAAATAATTTATTTGAAAAATTTACAACCTCTGAACATTAGGTTATCAAACCAAACGGCAATAAAATAAGCCATATAGAAAAGGGAGATCATCACCATGACACTGGATAAGACATGAATGTGAATGTAGTGGCCACATCCCTGGATTGTATAGAACAAAGGACTGTTCCTTCCCCCTTTGATGGGACTTTTAAGGCCAGAAACACTGAAGTGCGTTACAAAATTAATTTATTATTACATAAAGATAGATCACACATATACAGTGATCAATAGTTAAAAAGCATAATTTGTTTAGCTTTGTTTGTCACGTGACGTGACACATGTAAACCACATCTGGTTTATGCTTTTAACCAATAACCATTGATCATTGTTGTTGTGCGATCTATCTTTTTAGTTAAAAATAAATTATTTTTGTAACGCACTTCAGTGTTTGTGGCCTTAAAAGTCCCATCCAAGGGGGATTCGGGAACAGTCCTATGTTCTAAAATAAGCCATAATATTCTGGCTTCAATCAAACAAATTTTAAAGAAATGACAATGTAATGAAAAACAATTACATTCAAAAAAACATTCAGGTAATGGATCATCTTCAGTGTCAGTGTTGCCTAAGTGCTGCTTTGAAAAAGCTACCCAAGGTGAATGTACTAACTGGGCACATCCCTGGATTCTCATTGTATAGAACAAAGGACTGTTCCTTCCCCCTTGGATGGGACTTTTAAGGCCACAAACACTGAAGTGCGTTAAAAAATTGAATTATTTTTACATAAAGAAAAGATAGATCACACATATACAATGATCAATGGTTAAAAAGCATAATTTGTGTAGCTTTGTTTGTCACGTGACGTGACACATGTAAACTACCACCACCACATCTAGTGGTTTATGCTTTTAACCAATAACCATTGATCATTGTTGTTGTGCGATCTATCTTTTTAGTTAAAAATAAATTATTTTTATAACGCACTTCAGTGTTTGTGGCCTTAAAAGTCCCATCCAAGGGGGATTCGGGAACAGTCCTATGTTCTAAAATAAGCCATAATATTCTGGCTTCAATCAAACAAATTTTAAAGAAATGACAATGTAATGAAAAACAATTACATTCAAAAAAACATTCAGGTAATGGATCATCTTCAGTGTCAGTGTTGCCTAAGTGCTGCTTTGAAAAAGCTACCCAAGGTGAATGTACTAACTGGGCACATCCCTGGATTCTCATTGTATAGAACAAAGGACTGTTCCTTCCCCCTTGGATGGGACTTTTAAGGCCACAAACACTGAAGTGCGTTAAAAAATTGAATTATTTTTACATAAAGAAAAGATAGATCACACATATACAATGATCAATGGTTAAAAAGCATAATTTGTGTAGCTTTGTTTGTCACGTGACGTGACACATGTAAACTACCACCACCACATCTAGTGGTTTATGCCTTTAACCAATAACCATTGATCATTGTTGTTGGGTAAACTATCTTTTTATGTAAAAATAAATTAATTTCTAACGCACTTCAGTGTTTGTGGCCCTAAAAAGTCCCATCCAAGGGGGATTGGGGAACAGTCCTTTGTTCTAAAATAAGTCATAATACTCTGTCATTTCTTTAAAATTAGTTTGATTGAAGCCAATGTAATGAAAAACAATTACATTCAAAAAACATTGAGGTAGGTATCATGTCAGATAAAGATAAACACCAATTTAAAGATTTTTAGCTAGAAACACAAGCCTATCCACATTTTGTGGCTTCAGTGCAGAACGGCGACAAGTGACAATGTTGCCCCCTGTGCTAAAAACCCTTTCAGAAGGGGAACTGGTTGCAGGAATGCAGAGGTATTTTCTGGCCAGTGCAGACAATCTCGGATAATGCTCCTTGTGAACCTTCCACCACACTAACGGATCATCTTCACTGTCAGTGTTGCCTAAGAACAGATAAGAGTGTAGCTCCAAGGACAAGCTTTCGGATTGTTGTTGCTGTGAGCCTGAGGCTGGATCTGGTGCCCCTTCACTTTGTGCTGCTTTGAAAAAGCTACCCAAGCTCTTTCGAGCCTTCTTTGAAGGACCAGTGCCACTATTAGTAGTTGTTGTAGTGGGGCTTTCCTTAACTGTTAGCTTTGACATCTCCTCTTTTAGTCTGTTCTGGACAACAGTTTTGTTATCTTCATTAACGTAAGTCATCTTAAACCTGGGATCGAGGGTTGTGGCTATGTCGAGAAGGTCTTGTGTTTTTTGGTCCTGATATTTTTCCTCCAGATACCCGATGATCTTTGATTTCATTGTGCAAATGAGATCAGAGTCATCTTCCTTAACAGCCAAAACAGAAGACTGAAATAGTTGTAGAGCAGGTTTCACAGAAGAGACACTGACATACTGCTCTCCTGAAAGAGCATCTGTGAAGTCTGCCAGTGGGGTGAGAGTCTTGTCCACAGCCTCCAGGACCTCTAGGTCTTGCCATGTTGGCAAGAGGTGCCTAGCCTTGCGGTCAGAAGAGAGGACATGGGTGATGGCAGCTTGCTGTTCAAGTATCCTCCTCACCATAGCCTGCCTAGATCCCCACCTTGTTGGGCACTCTGTCTTGAGCTTGTGGTCTGGTAAACCTAGTTGTTTTTGTGCCTCAGAAAGCTCCCTCTTCCTCCTCCAACTGTAGCTAAAACACCCGACAAGCTTTTTGCACAAACCCATAGCACGCTCAATTCTTGGGTCCTTCATTGCATTCTCTATTGCGAGATGAAGCCTATGGCCAAAACACTGCAGTCGAGTCCAGTGATTTATGGATATGGCCTTTACAATGTTGCTTCCGTTGTCTGTAGTGATGCACACAAGATTTTTCTCCTCCAATTTCCAGTTTATGAGAGCATCCTTTAATCCCTGCGCCAAAGCTTCGCCAGTGTGGTCCTCAGGGAAAAACCCAGTTTGTAGGCACCGACTTTTCATCTCAAAATCGTCATTGATGAAATGGATTGTTAAGCTCATGTACGGTTCCATTGCTCTGCTGGACCATAAATCTGAAGTTGCTGCAAAATTAAGTACATCTCGCAATTCTGTTGCAACTGTTTCGCGACATTTGGTGTACAGAGCAGGGATTGCAACATGGGAAAAATAAGTACGAGAGGGCACTTGAAAGCGCTTATCAAGGGTTTGAATTAGTTTTTTAAACCCCTCTTTTTCAACAGTGGTCACGGGAGCCATGTCTTTAGCCAGGTGAAATGTGATTGCTTGTGTTATTTCTTTGCGCCTGACAGAGGTTGTTGAGTACGGTGTTGCATTATATAATGTTCCTTTAATTGACATTTGTTTTGTCTGGCTGCAGGTACTTTGTGATTGAGCGGCGGCGGTTTTGTTTTTCCGTAACATCTCATATTGTTGTATGTGATTACGTTTCAGGTGATTAAACAGATTGGTGGTGTTGCCCTTTGGTGCACAAACAACGGCTAAACATTGCTTGCAGTAGATGGTTTGCTGAGTGTCATCATCTGCTTTGAATCCGAAATGAGCCCACACTTCGGAATAAGCTCCTCTTTTTGGAACAAAAACATCTTGGTTTTTATCAGACTCACTTGCGCATTGCTCTACCTCTGCGCCGGCCTCTGCAGAGTCTGCACTGGCCTCTGCCTCACTCATGTAGAATATTGGTTTAGTTTGTTTTTAACTTCTCGACGGTACACTTCTGCTGTTCTGATGCAGTTAACTAACATAAGTACATACATACATCTGTGTCCTTGAAAATATTGTCTGAAGTTGAACTTCAATTAGGAAATCCAACAAGAACAACGAGCCCAGCTGGGCTAAAGAGTCCTGTGTGACTGTGTGTATATTCTCCAGGTGCTGCTGCAGCTCTTGTTCTCTTAATATTCAACTGGGTGTGGTTGACTGGACATGTGTGTACCTATAGAGAAAACAAAACGAGAGCGCACAGTCTGTCATCCGCCTTTAGTTTAAAACACTTGCAGCTAATGCACTGACATTTAAAAGGCAATGAATCAAACAGTGTGTTTTTTTTGTTTTTTTTGCTTGGCAATGTTGCTTCCCTTCAGGCTATTCACCGAGGCCGACAACAGCGGAACAGTCCAGGCACCAGGCTCCATTTTCGTCAAGCCCCGATAGAATAAAAGCCATAGATGAGCAAATCTCTGACTTTATCCAGCAATGCCATGCTGGGACTTTTAGTTCCAATGACTAGAAATGCCTGTCCAACACTGTGGTCTCCTAATGGAGAAGGCAAGTGTTATAAAACTAAATGGGAATGTATTGTATGGGAGGAAGAATAAGAGCCATAGAGGAGCAGATCTCTGACTTCTGCAGAGGCCAGACAGGGCATTGCTGGATAAACCATGCTGGGACTTGTAGTTCCACAGACTAGAAATGCCTGGCTGGCTGCCCAACGCTGGTCTCCTAATGGTGATCAAAGCAACAGAGGAGAAGATCTGACTTATCCAGCATTGCCCTGTCTGGCCCCTGTAGTATTTGCTGAGACTTGTAGTTCCACAGACATCAATCTTCTGCCACATGTATCTCCCAGTAGAAAGCTCCCACCCCGATCACCCTCCTCCTCTTAAAAAAAGAAAAATCTATAGTTAAACTCAACAAGAAAACAACAAATATATATATATATATATATATATATATTATATTTTTTGTTGAGTTTTACTTGATGCACTGCACATGGTGACATGGAATAATACAGGACACATTCATTCATTGCCAGATCATATGAACACAATACATCGTTTTATTATTGATACTAAAAATAGATGGGTTTTATCATTTACCTGGAAAATCATATAAGGCGCTAAGGTGACAATGTTTTCATGTTTCAGCTCCTGGAAGCTCCTGGAATGAAAGCACCAAATGTCAAATATTTCACCATCTAACTGCCATGCTGTTACTCATCACACCACAAACCATTCAGGTTTACCTGGCTTCAGGATTTTCTTCCCTAAAAGGATCGGGCCAGAACCAGCCACTGCCAGCCAGGTCGGTCGGAGCCTCGGTCCTGCTTCTGTGGATGGAACACAAGTGCGTAGTCACTGCAGTGTTTCCCGGCTCTCTCCGACAAAACGTGGTGCCGCCCATGCCCAGGCATCACCGCGGCGCATCACGCATCACGCTCTCTCTGCTCTGCCTGACGTCAGTGCGCCCGACGTCAGTTCCTGTATCGGCGCCATTTGCGTGCGTTCCACCCTGGTTCCGACGTCTTTTCTAAAAATACAAAAAATCGCGGTAATCCAGGATCGAGATCGCGGGGGGGGGGGGGTGAATCGAGATCGCGATTCTCATACGATTAATCGTGCAGCTCTACAAGGTGGCAATGCTGCAGATGGATGGCAAGGCTGCAGATGGATGGCAAGGCTGCAGATGGATGGCAAGGCTGCAGATGGATGGGAAAGGCTGCAGATGGACACTGATAAGGCTGCATTGATGGGCATTTAACCACTTGACCACTGGGCACTTTAAACCCCCTTAATAACCAGACCAATTTTCAGCTTTCGGTGCTCTCATATTTTAAATGACAATTGCTCAGTCATACAACACTGTACCCATATGAATTTTTTGTCCTTTTTTTCACACAAATAGAGCTTTTTTTTGGTGGTATTTAATCACTGTTGGGTTTTTTATTTTTTGCGCTATAATGCCCCATACACACGATCGTTTTTCATGCTGTTAAAAATGCCATTTTTAAAAATGGGCATTAAAACCGATCGTGTGTATGCTCCAGAGCATTTTTAACGACGTGAAAAACGTCCATTAAAAATTTCGAACATGCTCTATTTTTTCATGTCGTTTTTCTTGTCGTTTTTTTTAACGACGTGAAAAACGATAGTGTGTATGCTTTTACGAGGTGAAAAAAAAACGCGCATGCTCAGAATCAAGTATGAGACGGGAGCGCTCGTTCTGGTAAAACTAGAGTTCGTAATGGAGATAGCACATTCGTCACGCTGTAATGGACTTAAAAGCACGAGGCTGAAAAGTGCGAATCGTCGCTCAACAAACTTTACTAACATGAAGGGTGGCGCCATCCGAACGGAACTTCCCATTTATAGTGCCGTCGTACGTGTTGTACGTCACTGCGCTTTGCTTGAACGTTTTTTAAAATGATCGTGTGTACGCAAGACAGGCTTGAGAGGAAACATGAAAAAAAACGACGAGAAAAACGTCGGTTTAAAAAATGGCATGAAAAACGATCGTGTGTACGCCACATTAAGAGAAAAAAGACTGAAAATTCTGTAAAAAAATGATTTTTTTTTCGTTTCTGTTATAAAATTTAGCAAATTAGTATTTTTTCTTCATAAATTTTGGCCAAAATGTATACTGCTACATATCTTTGGTAAAAATAAGTACAAATTGGTGCATATTATTTGGTCTTTCTGAAAGTTATAGAGTCCACAAACTATGGTGCCAATATCTGAAAATTGATCACACCTGAAGTACTGACGGCCTATCTCATTTCTTGAGACCCTAGCATGCCAGAAAAGTATAAATACCCCCCAAATTACCCCTTTTTGGAAAGAAGACATTCCAAGGTATTTAGACAGGCATTGTGAGTTTTTTTAAGTTGTCATTTTTTCCCACAATTCTTTGCAAAATCAAAAAAATTATTCTTTTTTTTTTCACAAAATTGTCATATTAGCAGGTTATTTTTCACACACAGCATATGCATACCACAAATTACACCCCAAAATACATTCTGCTATTACTCCCGAGTATGGCGATACCACATGTGTGAGACTTTTACACAGCGTGGCCACATACAGAGGCCCAACATGCAGGGAGGCGTTCTGGAGCACCGAGGCCAATTCTGACATTTCTCTCCTACGCGTAAAAATCATCATTTGTTTGCTAGAAAATTACATAGAACCCCAAAACATTATATATAGCAAAGACCTTAGAGAATATAATGGTGGTCGTTGCAACTTTTTATCTTGCACGGTATTTGCGCAGCAATTATTTTAACGCGTTTTTTCCGGAAAAAATAAGTTTTGTGCTTAAAAAAAAAAAAACAGTAAAGTTAGCCCAATGTTTTTGCATAATGTGAAAGATGAAGTTACGCTGAGTAAATAGATACCTAACATGTTACCCTTAAAAATTGCACACGCTCGTGGAATGGAGCCAAACTTCGCTACTTAAAAATCCCCATAGGTGACGCTTTAAATATTTTTACTGGTTACATGTTTTGAGTTACAGAGTAGGTCTAGGGCCAAAATTGTTGCTCTCGCTCTAACGTTCGCAGAGATACCTCACATGTGTGGTTTGAAAAACGTTTTCATATGTGGGCGGGACTTATGCATGCGTTCGCTTCTGTATGCAAGCTCATGGGGACAGGGGCGCTTTAAAAGAAAATATATTTTTATATTGTTCATTTTACTTTATGTATTTTAGTTTGACATGTTTTTACGCCCCAAAATTTTTTTTGATCACTTTTATACCTATTACAAGGAACGTAAACATCCCTTGTAATAGGAATATAGCATGACAGGTCCTCTTTACAGTGAGATATGGGGTCAATAAGACCCCACATCTCACCTCTAGGCTGGGAAGCCTGAAAAATAAAACAATCCTGGCTTCGATCGTAGCGGTGAGTCAGTAGAAGCACCGGAGGGCGGCGGGGGGGGGGGGGGGACATCCCCTCTCGCCTCCCATAAGAATGATCAAGCGGTATGATTGTTCTTATGGTGTAGGGAATCGCCGGCTGAAAAAGCTAATATCTGAATGATGCCTATAGCTGCACCCATCATTCAGATATCCCCGCACAAAGTCAAGGACGTCATATGACGGCCGGCGGGCGGGAAGTGGTTATTGCAAAGTATTGCCGGGCATTGCGGAGTATTGCCGGGCACTGCAGAGTATTTCCGGGCATTGCGGAGTATTGCCGGGCACTGCAGAGTATTTCCGGGCATTGCGGAGTATTGCCGGGCATTGCGGAGTATTGCCGGGCATTGCGGAGTATTGCCGGGCATTGCGGAGTATTGCAGGGCAATGCGGAATATTGCGGAGTATGGCAGGGTATTGCGGAGTATGGCAGGGTATTGCGGAGTATGGCAGGGTATTGCGGAGTATGGCGGGGTATTGCGGAGTATGGCGGGGTATTGTGGAGTATGGCGGGGTATTGCATGGGGTATTGCACGGGGTATTGCACAGGGGGCATTGCACAGGGGGTATTGCACAGGGGGTATTGCACAGGGGGTATTGCGCAGGGGGTATTGCGCAGGGGGTATTGCAGAGTATTGCGCAGGGTATTGCAGAGTATTGCGCAGGGTATTGCAGAGTATTGTGCAGGGTATTGCAGAGTATTGTGCAGGGTATTGCAGAGTATTGTGCAGGGTATTAAGCAGGGTATTGCAGAGTATTGCGCAGGGTATTGCAGAGTATTGTGCAGAGAATTGGCAGGGTATTGCAGAGTATTGTGCAGGGTATTGCAGAGTATTGTGCAGGGTATTGCAGAGTATTGCGCAGGGTATTGCGCAGGGTATTGCAGAGTATTGCGCAGGGTATTGCAGAGTATTGTGCAGGGCATTGCAGAGTATTGCGCAGGGTATTGCAGAGTATTGCACAGGGTATTGCAGAGTATTGCACAGGGTATTGCACAGGGAAGGCTGAGCAGGGATGGATGGATGACTGGATCTGTGACTGCAATTGTCACAGATCCAGCCCACAGTGCTGCTGCCATGATCCGCTCCCTCCCCTCTCCTCTCACACTGTACCGATCGGTACAGAGAGGGGAGAGAGGAACCGGCGTCATCACATGACGCCGGTCTGTTCACAAGTGATTGCTCCGACGATTTTCCGTGATCCGTGATGCGCCGGGTCCTCTGGACCCGGCGGTCACGGAGATTCCCGTGTGCGCGTCCCAGGGGTGCGCAGGAGCGCGATTCTGGGAGGACATTATATAACGTCCTCCCAGAGTTAAGGAACCACCCTGCCGCCGTTATTTGTCGGTAGGCGGTGGTTAAGTGGTTAAAATGTAAGTTTTTTCCTTAAACTTCCCTCCTAAAAGTTTTTTACCTTAAACTTCCCTCTTAAAATTAGGGTGCGTGTTATACGCCGGCATGTGTTATACGCCGATAAATACGGTACACGGCCCTGTTAAACAGGGGCAGAAAAATTGGGCCTTGGGTGGTGGTGCCAAAAAATATTGTTGGAAGCTAGCATTATCAAGATTGAGGAGGAATAGGATAATCAGCATAGGCAGTCTTCAACGGATCCCAGATCCAAAGCAAATTTAATCAGTTACATCAGCATCAGGTGCTTGATAGCTGCTGATCCAAGACTGATTCATTTTTATGAATGTGAGCCTATCACCAGAGTCTGTGGACTGGCGCACTCTCAGTGGCATCACTAGGGTTGGTGTGACCCGGTGCAAAAAATGGTGTCACCCCCCCACAAACAAGTCCCCCCTGAGTACAGAACCCCTTCCACTAAGTACAGACCACCCTCCCATAGTATTGATCCCCCTCCCTCAGTACAGACCCCCCTCCATCAATATAGACCCTCCATCAATATAGCCCCCCCTCCCTCAGTATAAGCCTCCCCCTCAGTACAGACACCCCCACCTCAGTGTATACCCCCTCCATCAGTACAGACACCCCCACCTCAGTGTAGACCCCTCCATCAGTACAGACACCCCCACCTCAGTGCAGATCCCTCCATCAGTACAGAAACCCCCAACTCAGTGCTGACCCCTCCATCAGTAAAGACACCCCCACCTCAGTACAGACACCCCCACCTCATTACAGACCCCCCAGCAGTACAGACACCCGCCTCAGTGCAGACCCCCCAGTGCAGACCCCCCAGCAGTAGACACCCCTCTCAGTGCAGACCCTTCCCAGTCCATACCCCCCAGCAGTAGACACCCCCTCAGTGCAGACTCCTCCCAGTGCAGACCCCCCATCAGTAGACACCCCGCCTCAGTGCCTACCCCCTCAGTGCAGACCCCCCCAGCAGTAGACACTCCCCCTCAGCACAGACCCCTCCCAGTGCAGACCCCCCAACAGTACAAACACCCCCCTCAGTGCAGACCCCCCCAGAAGTAGACACCCCCCTCAGTGCAGACCCCCCAACAGTACAGACACCCCCTCAGTGCAGCCCCCCCACCTCAGTGCAGACCCCCCAGTGCAGACCCCCCCAGCAGTAGACACCCCCTCAGTGCAGAACCCCCTCAGTACAGACAACCCCCCCAGCAGTAGACACCCCCCCCCCTTACAGACCTCAGAACAGTGCATTTAGATAAACACAGTGGTGTGTGTGTCCCTCGAGCGTGGGCTCCTTCTCCTCTGTGCAAGTAAACAGAGAGGAGGGGGAGACAGCTTCGGTCCGCTCAGCTGAGGGACACATCCGCGGCGCAAGCTGCAGAGCTAATTAGGGCAGCGGGCAGTGTTAGTGGTGCCGCTAGCCACGGGTGTCACCCCTCTGGCGGGTGTCACACGGGTGCAGCCCGCACCGCCCGCACCTGCCTAGTGACGCCACTGGCACTCTTTGATCCATTACAAACCCTCCAGCAGCACTGAATGTGCATTCAGAAAGCACGCTGGATGCAGGACAGGCCAGTAGCTTAATTGCATATTGAGCAAGTTCTGGCCAGTGGTCCATCCTCAAGACCCAGTAACCCAGTGGATGCTCTGTGGGAAAGGTCTCCAAGTCTGCTCTTGCCCCTAGATATTCCTGCACCATATAATGCAGATGGTTGTTTGAACTGATCAGACCTTGGCGCTGAGGACTGAAAAATTGTTTAAGGGCATCGGTTAGCCGGCCACCTTCTCCACCACTCTTCCTCTGACTGAACGAAGCCTCAGCAACACGTTGTCCAGCACCAGGATAAAGTAACCTCCCAGGGTCTGCAAAAAGAGGTTACACAAACCTTTATTCGAGGCCTCCTACAGATGTTTCATCCTCTGCTCCATCTGTGAAGGCATGAGGAGTTCTTCAACTTTACCCTTGTAACGTTAATCAAGAAGGGTTGCCAGCTAGTAATGATGCCTCTCCTTGATACCACGAATCCTAGGGTCCTTTCGCAGGCTTTGCAGAAACAGGGAGGCCATGCAGTGTAAGTTTGCAGAGGCATTCAATTCTGAGTCCTCTGGGTCACTAAGGATCACATTATCTGTAACTACCTCCTCCCAGCCACGTACAACCCCTTGGGTGTCTGGGGACTGAAAACCATCCTTTGAAGACTGCTGCTGAGTGTTATCCTCTACATCCATGCTGACACAATCCTCCTCCTCCTCTTCTTCCTGTATGTTTGGCAGGCCCGCAGGAATGCTATCTGGATAAAGGGGGCCTTGAGAGGAAAGGAAGTCCTCCTCTTCCTTCCGCTGTTCTGCCTCAAGTGCCCTGTCCATAATTCCACAAAGTGTGTGCTTCAGCAGGATGACTAGAGGGACCTCCTTGTGGCCTCGTCAACTGGTGACAGGACAGTGCATGCATCCTTGCTCAGTAGCCACTGGTGTGGCAAAAAGAAGCCAATCTCCCCTGACCCTGTCCTGATGCCATTCTCGCACAGGTACTTATTGATGGCCCTCTGCTGTGTGTGCAGCCACTGGAGCATTGCCAACGTTGAGTTTCACCTGGTTGGCATGTCACAAATGAGGCGGTTGGTGGGCGGGTTGCATTCCCTTTGAATGTCAGCCAACTGAGCACTGGCATTGTATGACCGGCGGAAATGACCACAGACTTTTCTGGCCTGCCTTAGGAGATCTTGTAAGCCTGGGTACCTGGTCAAGAACCACTGGGTGGAGAGAAGGTTGGTGCCATTGTCGCATACAGCCATTCTTGGCTGAAGCTGGTGTGATGCCAACCACCTCTGAACCTGCCCCTGCAGAGCTGACAGAATCTCTGCCCCAGTGTGGCTCCTGTCCCCTAGGCAGACCAACTCAAGCACTGCATGGCATCTTTTAGCTTGACTGCTTGTGTAGCCCCTTAAGCTTGACCCTAGAGGACATCCTGCCTCGTTGGAGTTGTGCCTCCTACTCCTCCTCCTCTCTTCTCTCAGGCACCCAAGTACAGTCAGTGACCTCATCATCCCCTCCCTCCTCATCACTGGAGCAAACTTGGCAGTATGCTGCAGCTGGAGGAACATGACTGCCAGTTTCTTGTCCTTCTGTGGCACACCCTCTCTCTAGGCTCACATTACTCCCTTTCTAAACCTGTGAACCTACATCGGAGCCTTCATATCACTGCACATCCTCCAGCAGCATATAACGGACACTGTGGTCTAATATTTCTGGGGACTCCTCTGTGCATGATGGTGGGGCTACTGAAGGAGTGACTGTGGACAAGGAGCTGGTGGAATAGGCCGCTTTGGCAGCTGTGTTGAAAGTGAAATTACTCTGAGCCTGGGTGACAGAGGATGAGGACTGCTTTTTTTATCCACCACACCAACTCTTCTGCATGTTGTGGCTCAATAACACGGCCAGCAGCAGAAAAAAAAGACAAGCGTGCCCCACGGCCACCTGCAGAGGATGCACCATGTCCACGACCACCACTGTTGACTGTAGACACAGAGGCTGCTTGCTCTCTTTTAGTGGCCTGTAAGAGTCTGCCTCTCCTTGGTGGCCTTCCAGACATGATGTATATACTATGTACATATACTTTGTATTATATACTTTGTACGCCGCCTGAAGTGTATTAGAAACTATACACCACCAAATGCACTGTATATATAGGCTACACTGAATGCAGAGTATATATATACTAGACTGAATATACCTGTATATAGTAATAGACTGCCTGAAGTGTATTAGAAACAGTACACCACCGAATGCACTGTAGATATAGGCTACACTGAATGCAGAGTATATATATATATATATATATATATATATATACTAGACTGTGTATATATATATATAATAATACACCGCCTGAAGACTATTAGAAACAGTAGACCACTGAATGCACTGCAGATATAGGCTACACTGGATGCAGAGTATATATATATATATATATATATATATATATATATATATATATATATATACACACTAGACTGTATGTGTGTATATATATATATATATATATATATATATATATATATATATTGTACAGGACGCCAAGGTTGGGTCCTGGACGGGTGTTATATAGCACCAATATTTGGGTTGTGGTCCCTTTAAGGAGTTGTGATAGTGTTCAGGAGGTCACCCAGAATGTCCTCTTTGTCTTGTTAAAGAGTTATTTGGGGCCCGGAATTTCGGAGGCTCTAAAGTGATATTCGGGTGGGATAGAGCCTCCACTCCTGACCACTGGGAGTCAGCACACAGGGAGTTAAAGGCTTCCAGGAAACAGCTCATAAGACAGGAAGTGGTGCTAGAGGTGGAGAGGAGGAGTATGGAATTGCACCTGTTGTGATGAGCTGTGTGTCTGCTGGAAGCTGCCAAAGACTTAACAAGGACTCTTGAAGTTTTGGGGCGAAGACCCATCTACAAAAACTGTATGTGCCTTTTCTTTCATTTGTTTTGTTCTGAAGACAAGCGGACTTTGTTTTATAGTTTTCCTGTGTGCTGAGTGAAGCTTTATTTTAGTTTGTTTACAAATAAAAGCCTTTTTTCTAGATCAAACGGTTTATGCACTTGGTCCCGTGGAGCTATAACAACCCCCAAACTTTACAATATATATATATATATATATATTAATACACTGCCTGCACTGACTGAATGTAGAGAAAAGACTGAATATAAAGTCTATGCCAAATGCAGAATATATATATTAGGGATGAGCTCGGTGTTCGATCGTTCGCCGAACAACGAACGATTTGGGCCGTTCGCGCCTAATTCGCGGCCCACAATGCACTACGCCATCGCAGTGTCTTCCAGGCGCTGTGATTGGCCAAGCATGCACTGTGACCCCGCATGCTTGGCCAATCACAGCGCCGGCAGCGAGGAGAGCAATGATTGGCCACAGGCAGGATGCCTGTGGCCAATTATTGCTGAGGGTGTTTAGTACACGCCCCACACTATAAAAAGCCGCCAGCACGGCGGCCTAGTGTATTGTGTTCCGGAGCAGGGAAAGAGAAGCATAGGCAGGGACAGTGACATTTTTTTTTCTTGCTTAACCTGGATTCCTTTAGTTTAGGGAAAGAGAAGGATAGGTAGGGAGAGTGTCAGTCTGTTTTACTGTGCTAAACCTTGTTTGTAGGGACAGGGAAGGACAGTGAGGGAAATTCTCATTGTGCTATACTGTGCTAAAGCATTCCTCATCAACCATCTTTAAAAAAACATTTTTTATAGGGACAGAAAACTATAGGTAGGGAGAGTGTCAGTGTGTTTTACTGTGCTAAACCTTGTTTGTAGGGACAGGGAAGGACAGTGAGGGAAATTCTCATTGTGCTATACTGTGCTAAAGCATTCCTCATCAACCATCTTTAAAAAAACATTTTTTATAGGGACAGAAAACTATAGGTAGGGAGAGTGTCAGTGTGTTTTAATGTGCTAAACCTTGTTTGTAGGGACAGGGAAGGACAGTGAGGGAAATTCTCATTGTGCTATACTGTGCTAAAGCATTCCTCATCGACCATCTTTAAAAAAAAATTTTTTATAGGGACAGAAAACTATAGGTAGGGAGAGTGTCAGTGTGTTTTACTGTGCTAAACCTTGTTTGTAGGGACAGGGAAGGACAGTGAGGGAAATTCTCATTGTGCTATACTGTGCTAAAGCATTCCTCATCAACCATCTTTAAAAAAAAAAAATTATAGGGACAGAAAACTATAGGTAGGGAGAGTGTCAGTGTGTTTTACTGTGCTAAACCTTGTTTGTAGGGACAGGGAAGGACAGTGAGGGAAATTCTCATTGTGCTATACTGTGCTAAAGCATTCCTCATCAACCATCTTTAAAAAAAAAAAATTATAGGGACAGAAAACTATAGGTAGGGAGAGTGTCAGTGTGTTTTACTGTGCTAAACCTTGTTTGTAGGGACAGGGAAGGACAGTGAGGGAAATTCTCATTGTGCTATACTGTGCTAAAGCATTCCTCATCAACCATCTTTAAAAAAACATTTTTTATAGGGACAGAAAACTATAGGTAGGGAGAGTGTCAGTGTGTTTTACTGTGCTAAACCTTGTTTGTAGGGACAGGGAAGGACAGTGAGGGAAATTCTCATTGTGCTATACTGTGCTAAAGCATTCCTCATCAACCATCTTTAAAAAAACATTTTTTATAGGGACAGAAAACTATAGGTAGGGAGAGTGTCAGTGTGTTTTACTGTGCTAAACCTTGTTTGTAGGGACAGGGAAGGACAGTGAGGGAAATTCTCATTGTGCTATACTGTGCTAAAAAGCATTCCTCGTCAACCATCTTTAAAAAAACATTTTTTATAGGGACAGAAAACTATAGGTAGGGAGAGTGTCAGTGTGTTTTACTGTGCTAAACCTTGTTTGTAGGGACAGGGAAGGACAGTGAGGGAAATTCTCATTGTGCTATACTGTGCTAAAGCATTCCTCATTAACCATCTTTGAAATCCTTGTTTTTTGGACAGTCAGGGAAATTGTCATTGTGCTATTCTGTGCGAAAGCAATCATCCTCAACCATATTTAGAAATCCTTAAGTAAAGGGACAGAGAAGGACACCTGAAGGTAGCCCTTATTGCTTTTTTTCCCATCTCCCTGCAGGCCATCCATTAGAAAGTCTGGAAGGCAAACAAGGAGAGGCAGACAGTCAGGAGGCAATAAAAGAGGGCAAGCAGGCTCTGTGTGGGGGCAACAGTGCTGGTCGTGGACGCGGTGCATTGTCATCAGCACATGGCCATGGGACACGCTTGTCCTTCTTTTCGGCAGCTGGACATGTTGAGCCACATCATGCCGAAGACTTGGTAGAGTGGATGACCAAGCCCTCCTCCTCCTCCTCATCCTCTCTCACCCAGGCTCAGGGTACTGGCAAAGCAGCTGCCAAAGCGTCCTCTTCCCTGGTATCAATGTCAGACTCATCATCAGTCACTCCTTCCCTAGACCCACCATGTCCTCCTCCTGAGGAGTCCCCCGAACTGTTTGAGCACAGTGTTGGGTACATGCTCCAGGAGGATGCCCAGCGTTTCGAAAGGGTCTGATGATGAAACCCAGCTAGAGGAAGGCAGTAGCGTGAGAGCAGACAGAGGGGATGCTCAAGAAGGACACCAATCTGGCAGTCATGTTCCAGCAGCTGCAGCATACTGCCAGATTGGCTCCAGTGATGAGGAGGGAGGGGATGATGAGGTCACTGACTCCACGTGGGTGCCTAATAGGAGAGAGGAGGAGGAGGAGGATGAGGAGGAGGCACATCTCCAACGAGGCAGGATGCCCTTTGGTGGCCAGCGTAAGGGCAGTACACCGACGGAATCACACCGCAGAGCTCCGCCTGTGCAGGGCGCTGCCTCTGCCCGTCATTCAAAAAGTTCTTTGGTGTGGGCCTTTTTTGAGGCTAGTGCATCAGATCGCACAGCTGCTGTTTGCAACATATGTCTCAAGCTTATATCGCGTGGCCAAAACATCAGCCGCTTGGGTACCACATGCCTGACCAGACATATGTTGACCTGCCATGCAGCTCGTTGGCAAGCCTACCTCAAAGACCCACACCAAAGAACAAAGCGGACCTCTCCTTGCACCGCATCAGCTGGGATCTCCAACCCCACTATAACTTCAGTCCTCTCTGAAACATGCACTGAGAGGAATGAAGGTGTAGAATTAGGTGTGTCACAGCCAAGTACCTGCGGCCACTCTGCTAGCAGTACACCGACGTCCGATTCTAGCAGGCAAATTTCCCTGCCCCAGCTGCTGGACCGTCGAAAGAAGTTCACTCCCAGCCATCCACATGCCCAGCGGTTGAATGCTAGCTTGGCTAAATTGCTAGCACTTCAACTGCTGCCTTTTCAGTTGGTAGACTCGGCCCCCTTCCGTGAGTTTGTGCAATGTGCGGTTCCTCAGTGGCAGGTTCCCAAACGCCACTTTTTCTCACGGAAGGCTATTCCGGCTCTCTACCGGCATGTGGAAGGCAATGTCTTGGCCTCGCTGGACAGGGCGGTCAGCGGTAAGGTGCATATTACCGCTGACTCATGGTCCAGCAGGCATGGACAGGGACGTTACCTTTCTTTCACGGCCCATTGGGTCACTCTTTTGGCAGCTGGGAAGGATGCAGGACAAGGTGCAGTAGTGTTGGAGGTTGTTCCACCGCCACGCCTCCAAAATGCTACTACTGGTTGTGACACACCTCTCTCCTCCACCCCCTCCTCTTCTTCTTCCTCCATGGCCCCTTCCTGTGCTTTGTCCTCTGAACCAGCGGTGCTCCGTAGGTGTTCAAGGGGCTACGCAAGTACGCAGGCAAAAAGATGCCATGCCGTGCTTGCGCTGGTGTGTTTGGGGGACAGAAGCCACACTGGGGCAGAGGTCCTGTCTGCTCTGCAGGGCCAGGCCGAGAGGTGGTTGACGCCACGCCAGCTTAAGCCAGGAATGGTGGTTTGCGACAATGGCACCAACCTCCTCTCCGCCCTCCGACAGGGACAACTGACCCATGTGCCCTGTGTGGCTCACGTCCTTAACCTGGTGGTGCAGCGGTTCTTGGGCAGGTACCCGGGCTTACAGGATGTCCTGAGGCAGGCCAGGAAAGTCTGTGTGCATTTCCGCAGATCTTATAATGCCAGTGCTCGCCTGGCTGAGCTGCAAAAGGAGTTGAACCTGCCCAAGAACTGCCTTATATGTGACATGCCCACCAGGTGGAACTCAACATTGGCCATGCTGCAGCGGCTGCACACGCAGCAGAGGGCCATCAATGAGTACCTGTGCGACTACGGCACCAGGACAGGGTCAGGGGAGCTTGGTTTTTTTCTCCACGCCAGTGGGGCATGATCAGGGATGCATGCACTGTCCTGGCACCATTTGAGGAGGCCACGAGGATGGTGAGCAGTGACAGTGCATGCATCAGTGACACTGTACCTCTTGTCCACCTGTTGGAGCACACGCTGCGTGGAATAATGGACAGGGCACTTGAGGTAGAACAGAGGCAGGAAGAGGAGGACTTCCTTGCCTCTCAAGGCCCCCTTTACCCAGACAGTGTTCCTTCTGTCCCACCCATCGCACAGGAAGAGGAGGAGGAGGAGGATTGTGTCAGCATGGAGGTGGAGCCTGGCACTCAGCAGCATCAACAGCAGCAGTCTTTTAGGGATGATTTACAGTCCCAAGAAACCCGTGGACTTGTACGTGGCTGGGAGGAGGTGGCTGCGGATCATGTCGTCCTTAGTGACCCAGAGGACTCCGGACCGAATGCCTCAGCTAACCTACGCTGCATGGCCTCCCTGATCCTGCAAAGTCTGCGGAAGGATCCTCGTATTCTTCGGATCAAGGAGAGGGACCATTACTGGCTGGCCACTCTCCTTGATCCACGGTACAAGGGTAAGGTTGCGGACCTTTTGTTACCGTCGCAGAGGGAGCAGAGGATGAGACAACTCCGGGAGGCCTTGCAGAAAGGTCTGTGCAACGCGTTCCCAGAGACTGGGAGGTTACAAACTCCTGGTCCTGGACAACGAGTTGTTGAGGCTTCGGCCAGTCAAAGAAGGAGCGGTGGGGAAGGTGGCCGTCTGACCGATGCGTTCAGACAATTCTTTAGTCCGCAGCCCCAAAGTATGATCGGTTCCAGCAACCATCGCCAGCGTCTGATAAACATGGTGCAGGAATATCTAGGGGCAAGGTCAGACTTGGACACCTTCCCCACCGAAAATCCTCTGGCTTACTGGGTCTTGAGGATGGATCACTGGCCAGAGCTTGCACAGTATGCAATTGAGCTACTGGCCTGTCCTGCATCCAGCGTTCTTTCGGAACGCACATTCAGTGCTGCTGGAGGATTTGTCACGGATCACAGGGTGCGCCTGTCCACCGACTCGGTTGATCGACTGACTTTCATCAAGATGAACCAGTCTTGGATCACCACCAGCTACCACACACCTGATGCTGATATAACAGACTAATTGATTTTAACATGTCACATCCCTTCAAAACTGATGCTGATGCTGAGTGCCTGTGCTGTTATGTTGACTGGCTATCCTCCTCCTCCTCCTCCTCCTCGATTGATGATGATAGCTTGGAAGATCATTTTTGTTTATGGGTGCCGCCACCAGTGCCTAACGCCCAATTTTTCAGCCCCTGTTTAACAGGGGCGTGTAATTACAATTTTTGAAGCAATACTTTGCAACAGGGCTCATTGCTGTGTTTCAAGTACAGTATCTGTGAGGGGTTGCAGTGTTGTGCCACCAGTGCCTAAGGCCCAATTTTTCAGCCCCTGTTCAACAGGGGCATGTAATTACAATTCTTGATCTAATAATTCACAGCAGGGCCCATTCCTGGACCCACCAAGAGTAACTCTGAGGGCTTACAGTGTTGTGGCAACACCACCACCACCACGAAAGGCCCAATTTTTCAGCCCCTGTTCAACAGGGGCATGCAATTACAATTCTTGATCTAATAATTCACAGCAGGGCCCATTGCTGCACCCACCAAGAGTAACTGTCAGGCCTTACAGTGTTGTGGCACCAGCACCACCATCAAAGGCCCAATTTTTACTACCACTGTTCAACAATTATATGTAATTACAATTCCTGATATAATAGTTGACAGCAGGGCGTTCCAGCACCAACCAAGAGTAACTGTGAGTGCTTACAGTGTTGTGCCAACACCAACACCTAAGGGGCCTATTTCTGCAGAGTATATACGGCAGGTTCCTACTTTCAAACATCCAACTTACAAACGACTCCTACTTGCAAACGCAAGAAGACAACAGGAAGTGAGAGGAAATCTACCCCTAGGAAGGAAAATTCTCTCCTGTAAGAATTAATATGGGAGAAAGGTGTCTCCTCTGTACTGATGCTTTATCACCAATCCTTGTTTCAAGAAAAACACCACATTTCAAAAACAGTTGTCATTGGGACGGAAAGTGAGGTGAAATGTTCTGAACAGGGGCACAGACAGCAAAACAAATGTTACAGGGGTGATAACCCTTACCTATGTTTTCCAAAAAGTTTAAAAATAGATTTTTGGGCTGGAGCTACACTTAAACAATGTACCTGTTCAAAATTACAAACAGATTCTACATAAGAACAAACCTACAGTCCCTGTCTTGTATGCACTGCCTGTATACGGCTGTTCAGAGTATATAGGGCCTTTTTTATTTTCTGTGCGGGGTTCCCCTTAATATCCATACAAGACCCAAAGGGGCTGGTAATGGGCTGGGGTGGGGGGGGGGTCATGGGGTAGCTATGCCATTTTTCTTAAAGATTTTCATCCATATTACCGGGACCAGACATTACATTAAAGCCGCAAGCAGTTTTAAATGGCTTTTTTTTCCTTTAGAAGTGTCATTTTGTGCAGGGACAGTTCTAAACACGGGAAACACGTGGCACTTCACAGGCATACTTTAGACACCCCCCAGGTACGATATTTAAAGGAATATTTGACTTTTTTTTTTCACTTTATGCATCATTAAAATGACTGCTCCCAAAAAACGACCGTTTTTAAAACTTCTTTTTGCATTGATACATGTCCCCTGGTGCAGAACCCGGGTTCCCAAACCCTTTTTAGGACAATAACATGCATAATAGTCGTTATAATTAGCACTTTAGAATTCGAACGTTCGCATCCATTGTATTTAATAGGGTTCTAATGTTCGTACAAACTTTCGGTCCGTTCGCGGGTTCTGGTGCGAACTGAACCCGGGGGTGTTCGGCTCATCACTAATATATATATATATATATATATATATATATATATATATATATATATATATATATATATATATATATATATTGTGACAGCAGGAAGGTAAAGTCACCTGGTTGCATCCAGGGGGGTAGATATATTTCTCCCAGATTCAGGCTTTATGCTGACTTATACAACTAGGGTGGAGAGTTGTATAAGCCCAGCTGAGGCTAGTAGGCTCATGGATGACTCATACCTCTAGGGAGAGTGTGGGGCGTCGTACAGACAGGGAGTTGATGAGGCCAGCTGAAGCTTGTCAGCTCATTTAGGCCTCTATAAGAACTCCCAGATTCATTAGGTGTTAGCTCATGCCTGGAACCAGACCTGTGTGGACTGTCTAGGGAGAGTGAACCCCTGTGCGGTGAGAAAAAGCCTGTGTGGCTATTTGTTTGGACTTTTACTAAACCAGGGACTTAGGGACTAGGACAGCACTAGGCTGATCCCAGTTGTTAGTTAGGAAACCTGTATGTTTAGTCAGAGGTCAAGTTGACCAGGATTTATTTTGTTTATATGTTTCTTTTGGCTTTGCTGTGTTTTGTCACTGTAAATAGAAAATAAACCGCACCTTTTTTTTTGATTTTGAAAACCACAACCTCCGTTTGCTGGGCCTGTTTTTGTGTGGGGAGCCCATCCCGGGGGTCACACACACCCGCTGCCGAGCCAACCCCCTCACAGTTGGTGGAGAACCAGTGGCAGTTTTTTTTAAGCCAGCATGGAGGAGATACTGAAGCAGCTGGCTCTAGCAAATGCCAATCAACAGCAGACAAATGCAGGTTTGCAAAAGAGCCTTGCAGCTCAACAACAGAACTTCGCAGCCCAGCAGCAAGCTCATCAACAGAGCCTTGCAGCTCAGCAACAAGCCCAGCAGCAATCTGAGGCCCGCTTCATAGACCTGTTACAGAAGCAAGAGCAGAGACTACAACAAATGGAAGCAGTAATGCAGCAACGTCCGCAGACCAGTGAGGAAAGCCGTCCCACTAATACCGCGTCCTTTGGGGTGAGTCGTTTATTGACAAAAATGACTGGAGAGGATGATCCAGAGGTATTTTTGACCACATTTGAAAGGACTGCTGAAAGAGAAAAGTGGCCTGAGGAGCAGTGGGCTGGACTGGTGGCTCCTCTGTTAACTGGTGAATCGCAGAAGGCTTACTATGACCTAGAGCCTGACCAAGCAAAAGACTATGTGATGCTAAAAGCTGAAATATTGGCAAGGCTGGGTGTCACCCAGGCTGTCCGGGCTCAGCGTGTGCATAACTGGACTTTCCAGCTTGGAAAACCCCCCAGGTCTCAAATGTATGATCTCATTCACCTAAGCAGAAAGTGGCTACAGCCAGAGACTTTGTCCGCACCAAAGATTGTGGAACGTGTTGTAATGGATCGGTTTTTGAGAGCTCTTCCTACTGCCATCCAAAAGTGGGTAAGCCATGGAGACCCAGAGACGGCCGATGGTCTTGTGGATCGTGTGGAGAAATACTTGGCTACAGAGAACCTGACGGCCTCTTCCAGAGACACTCGGACTTTCCACCCTAAGACCAGACCATCCCCAGGGGCGGATAAGAGGATTCCAAGGGGTGAGGGTGGAGAGAGTGAGAGGGTGGGAGCTCTACCCCAAGTTTGGCGAGAACAGCCTGGGAAATCAGCGGCTCAAGAGGCCGCAAGAAGGATCGTTTGCTACCGCTGCCGGCAAGCGGGACATATTGCAGCCAATTGCCCGGTTGTGGAGGAACCCATGCAGTGTGACTTTCTGACGGGCAGACGTCAGTCGCTGTGTGCGACAGTCGCATGCACTGCCATTCGAGGAACTGAGAAACATTTATGCAAAATGTGTGTTAATGGTAGAAATGTTGTGGTATTGCTGGATTCAGGTAGCCTTGTGACCCTGATAAAGGCTGAGTTAGTTAAAACAGAGGTCTCTGGGAATAGCAAGGTAGCTGTTATTTGTGTGCATGGGGACACCCGAGAGTATCCAGTGACTACAGTGTGTTTCGAGACCCCCAAAGGTACCCTCTCTCATCCAGTGGGCTTAGTATCTCAGTTACCGCATGACGCCATTGTGGGAAGGGATTTTCCGAAGTTCTGGGAACTGTGGGATGATCCTGAGCCCCCCACTGGTGCCCCTATGTACCAGGAATGGGATAGCCAGAACTCCCCTGAGAGTGGTGAGGACTCTCCAGAATTTCCCTTGTCAGTATTGGCAGGGGAGACTCAAGAAACTGGAGAGGAGCCCACCTCCTCAGACGAAAACCTACCGTCTGTGGAGTTTTCTGATCTTGAGGTTCACAGGGAAAACTTTGCCACAGAACAGTTGAAAGACCCCGCCCTAATAAAGGCACGGGAAAACGTAGTGAAAATAGATGGCGAGTTAGTGAACCCAGATAATACCTGCACTTACCCATACTTCAGCGTAGAGAAGGACCTACTGTATCGGGTGGCAAAAAGGGCAGAAGAAACCGTTGAGCAGCTTGTGGTGCCCAAACCTTACAGGAAGTTGGTGTTGGAGTTGGCCCATGGGCACATTCTTGGAGGTCATCTGGGGACAGAGAAAACCCGAGAGAGGGTATTACAGAGATTCTATTGGCCGGGGGTGATAAAGGACATAGAAAATTATTGTTCCTCCTGCCCTGTGTGTCAGAGGTCGGCCCCGATGCCACATTTCCGTAGCCCGCTGGTCCCTCTACCCATCATTGAGGTCCCGTTTGAGAGGATCGCCATGGATTTGGTAGGTCCTATAATCAAGTCCGCTAGGGGGCACCAGTACATATTAGTTATAATGGACTATGCCACCCGTTATCCAGAAGCGATCCCTCTCCGAAATACCTCGGCCAAAACCATAGCCAAAGAGCTATCTCTTGTGTTTAGCCGGGTGGGTATTTGTAGAGAACTGCTTACGGACCAAGGTACACCCTTTATGTCCCGGGTTATGAAGGAGCTGTGTAAATTGTTCAAAGTGACGCAATTACGTACATCTGTGTATCACCCCCAAACCGATGGGCTGGTTGAAAGATTCAACAAAACCCTAAAGCAAATGTTGAAGAAAGTGGTGGATAGAGATGGAAAGGATTGGGACTGTCTACTTCCTTATCTGATGTTTGCTATTAGGGAGGTGCCCCAATCCTCTACGGGATTCTCCCCCTTTGAGTTACTGTATGGGAGACACCCAAGAGGGCTGTTGGATATTGCCAAGGAAACTTGGGAAAGTGAGAGTTCTCCCCACAGGAGTGTGATTGAGCATGTCGCCCTGATGCAAGACCGAATTGCACAGGTAATGCCCATCGTGAAGGAACATTTGGCCCAAGCGCAGTTAGCACAGCAGAGAGTGTACAACCGTGGAGCCAAGACCCGTACCTTTTCCCCGGGGGATAGGATACTGGTACTTGTCCCTACGGTTGAAAGTAAATTCCTTGCCAAATGGCAAGGCCCCTACGAGATAATGGAAAAAGTGAGCGAAGTGAATTACAAGGTCAGACAACCAGGAAGGCGAAAGCCCGAACAGATCTATCACGTTAATCTGTTGAAAGCCTGGAGGTATAGAGAGTCCCTAGTCGCAGACACTTGGTCACCAGCTCAAACTGGTTGCGTGATTCCTGAGGTTGGAATAGCAGCCACCTTGTCATAACCCCAACAACAGGAGGTTAAGGAGTTTGTGCTTCGCAACAAGGAGGTATTCTCTGAGCTGCCGGGACAAACATCTGGGGTAGAGCATGACATCATTACCCCGCCCGGTGAAAGGGTGAAGTTAAAACCCTATCGGATCCCAGAGGCCCGACGGGAGGCAATACGGGAGGAAGTACAGAAAATGCTGAACTTAGGGGTGATAGAGGAGTCCCAAAGTGATTGGTCTAGTCCCATTGTGTTGGTGCCTAAACCGGATGGGAGCTGGCGATTTTGTAACGATTTTCGTCAGTTGAACAAAGTTACAAAATTTGACACCTACCCCATGCCACGTATAGATGAGTTGATCGACCGGCTGGGAACAGCCCGATACATGACGACTCTTGACCTCACAAAAGGGTATTGGCAAATCCCCCTGGCCAAATTGGCCAAAGAGAAAACCGCATTTGTAACCCCAGACGGGGCGTTCCAATATAAAAGAATGCCGTTCGGGTTACAGAATGCGCCGGCCACGTTCCAGCGGAAAATGGACCAGATGCTGAGGCCCCATCGGAAGTATGCTGCGGCTTACCTGGATGACGTAATTGTCCATAGCACAGATTGGGCCTCACATCTGCCAAAAGTGCAAGCAGTCCTGGACTCTGTTCGGGAAGCGGGGTTTACGGCTAACCCCAAGAAGTGTACCATTGGGCAGGAGGAGGCCAAATATCTTGGGTACACCATTGGGAGGGGAGTAATAAAACCCCAACTCAACAAAGTCGAGGCCATCCAGAGTTGGCCACGTCCCAACAGCAAGAAGCAGGTACGAGCCTTTCTGGGAATCGCTGGGTATTATCGGCGATTCATTCCCCACTTTGCCTCTAAGGCTGTGCCCCTAACCAACCTAACGAAGGGGAAAGGGTCGGTCATGATTAAATGGACCCCCGAGGCTGAGGCAGCATTCCAATTCTTGAAACAAGCCTTATGTAGCCAGCCAGTGTTGTACTCACCCGACTTCTCTAAAGACTTTGTCGTACAAAGTGATGCGTCAGATGTGGGGTTAGGAGCAGTATTGTCCCAGGTCTGGAACGGGGAAGAGCACCCAGTCATTTACCTCAGCAGGAAGTTGAAGTCCCATGAGGTAAATTACGCCACCGTTGAAAAGGAGTGTTTAGCGGTGAAGTGGGCTCTAGATTCCCTTCGGTACTACCTGCTAGGTAGGCACTTTGACATGGTTACGGATCACGCTCCGTTAAAGTGGATGGCTCAAAACAAGGAAACAAATAGAAGAGTGAATAGGTGGTTCCTGGCCCTCCAGGAATTCAACTTCACAGTAAAGCATCGCCCTGGCGTTCAAATGGGGAATGTGGATGCTTTGTCTCGAGTACATGAATGCCTGATTGCTGGTGTTCCAACCCCGAGGTTAAAACAAGAGGGGGGGTATGTGACAGCAGGAAGGTAAAGTCACCTGGTTGCATCCAGGGGGGTAGATATATTTCTCCCAGATTCAGGCTTTATGCTGACTTATACAACTAGGGTGGAGAGTTGTATAAGCCCAGCTGAGGCTAGTAGGCTCATGGATGACTCATACCTCTAGGGAGAGTGTGGGGCGTCGTACAGACAGGGAGTTGATGAGGCCAGCTGAAGCTTGTCAGCTCATTTAGGCCTCTATAAGAACTCCCAGATTCATTAGGTGTTAGCTCATGCCTGGAACCAGACCTGTGTGGACTGTCTAGGGAGAGTGAACCCCTGTGCGGTGAGAAAAAGCCTGTGTGGCTATTTGTTTGGACTTTTACTAAACCAGGGACTTAGGGACTAGGACAGCACTAGGCTGATCCCAGTTGTTAGTTAGGAAACCTGTATGTTTAGTCAGAGGTCAAGTTGACCAGGATTTATTTTGTTTATATGTTTCTTTTGGCTTTGCTGTGTTTTGTCACTGTAAATAGAAAATAAACCGCACCTTTTTTTTTGATTTTGAAAACCACAACCTCCGTTTGCTGGGCCTGTTTTTGTGTGGGGAGCCCATCCCGGGGGTCACACACACCCGCTGCCGAGCCAACCCCCTCTCACAATATATATATATATATATATATATATATATATATATATTAGACTGACTATGTGTGTGTGTATATATATATCAAATACACTGCCACTAACTGAATAACCTGCCTAGATAGGGCTCAGGTATGTATTAGGGGGTGTTGGGGTGGCTGCTGCACACAGAAGGTTTTTTATCTTAATGCATAGAATGCATTAAGATAAAAAAACATCTGACTTTACAACCACTTTAAGGTGATGCAGTGTCCCAAACAGGTTATACTATAGTCCCACAGCAATGTAGGCAGCGCTTTGTGGTTCCACCAGATGCCGCATTTACCCAAACACTGATATATAGAAAATACACACACAGTATATATATTTTGAAGAGGGGTTTTTCTGTTTAATTTATTTAACTAAAGCTTGCAAGAAATTTTGTTTCAGATTGTATTTATTAAAGAGTTGTTTTTTTTAAATTACATTTAAACTGGACCTACCCACCATACAATGCTCAAAACAACAACATAAAAACAAACAAAATAATCCACCCCATCCCTGAACAGCCCAAACCCATATATAAAGATAAACACAAAATACGGATCATTCTCATAGATTATGGGGTATCTAAATATCAAGCTCCTCCTGGCCTCTACAAAATCCAACCACTCCAGTGGTCTGTTGGAGTAAACATGTCAATGGTTCAATAGAAACCACAAACAAAAGTGGTGACAAGGATCACCCTTGCCTTGTCCCTCACTGTAACAAAAAAGTAGGAGAAAGGAGACCATTTGCTTGAATCAAAGCTTGGGGTTTAGCATATAAAAGATAAACCCAGGAGCAAAGGTTCTTGCCAAACCCAAATTTGTCAAGAACTTCCCAAATATACTCACTGTAACAAAAAAGTAGGAGAAAGGAAACCATTTGCTTGAATCAATGCTTGGGGGTTTAGCATACAAAAGATAAACCCAGGAGCAAAGGTTCTTGCCAAACCCAAATTTGTCAAGAACTTCCCAAATATACTCCCATTCTATGCTGTTGAATGCCCTAGGCCCTCCAGCTGTTGCCAAACTACAAGTCCCATGAGGCATTGCAAGGCTGACAGCTACAAACATGACTCCCAAAAGGCAGCTGGAGGGCCGCAGTTTGACACTCCTACCCTAGAGGCATTGAGAGTTAGAAGGGCTCTATTCCCAGGATGTCAATTTGAAGTTGCATGTTTAAAACAAAAAATGGGAATAAAACCCATTTTATTTGAATGTATGATACTAGTTATCACCTGATTATGTCTAATAGAAAGAACTTTAGCTAGTATTTTAATATCAACTTGGAGAAGTGATATAGGCTAATAGGAATCAAGTACCCTTAAGATCCTTATCTTTTTTTGGGAATGACCACAATAGTGGCATTGTACATAGAACTTGGAAGAAGGCCTGACCTGGATGCCTCATTAAAAATCTGAAGGAGAAACTTCAGATTAAGTCTAATAGCAAGCACTTTAACTAGTATTTTAATATCAACTGGGATTAAAAACCTGAAGGAGAAACTGCAAAAGAATACCCCCATATTACTTATAAATGTCAATAGGTAAACCATCACAGATAGGGGACTTGTAGTTAGGAAAGATTGCCCTAGCCGATTTCAACTCCTGGGGCATCAATTAAGTATCAAGATATGCATTATCCTCAGTACTTAAAGTTGCAGTTTTAATATGGGCCAGAAATAGTTTTAAATCAGCAGTGGCATATTGGACTTTAGTACCAATACTAATAATTGGACTTTGGACTCAAGTAAAGCTCGAATGTGAATATTTAAAAGATTAAGCAATGTGAGCCAGAAATCTACCTACATTTTCCCCCTTCGTCCATAACAGATGTTATTGAAGAAATTGTTTATTTGTAGCAATTTTCCATCAATTTTTGAAGAGCTAATTGTACATCCATTAATGCTGCCAAGTTACTTAAAGAAGCATCATTAATATAATTAATTTCAGCTTTGAATGCCAAACATTTGACATGCTCTTCACCCCTTCTGGTAGCCAATTACAAAAAACTGACCTCTGTGATTAAAAGGCCTTGCAACAATGCTTTCATCAAATCAAAGATTATTTTTCTAGAAGCTGAACCATTATGGACATAATAAACCAGATATATTGGACATAAACCAGGAATGAGACTGGAAAAGAGGCAACCAGAAGGGGGTGAAATGCCAACTATTCCATAAACCAGACTGAATAGGGACCATAGTAATTACCATTAATGAATGATCCGAGATCCACCTCGGGTCTAAAGTGACAGAAGAAACATATGACAATATCTCCACACTATTCAACATTAGATTAATGTGGGATAACGAATGAAAAGATTTTAACATGTAAATTGGGTGTCATCTGGGTGGATATGTCTCACAACCATAATTCCCCATATAATTTCCCAAAGGGAGTCAAAGAATCTGAGGGGGCAGAGCGTAGTGGAAAACAGTCACTACATAGTATTATTAAAATCATTTATCAACATAACAGAAAGAGAGTAAAAATTAGAGATAAATTTAGAAAAGTGGCATATCACTCTTGGGGTATAAGGAGGGGGAAGATAAATACTAGCAATAATACATCTTAAATCAAAAAATTTACAGTGAATAAAAACATATCTACGCTTAGAAGCAATCTCTGGTACAACTCTGGTTGTATGATGAAAAATATGAATGATATGCATTTTGAACAAATCGCCTCTCGAGAAGAAATGTGGTCTCTGCGGTAACATGAGTCTCCTGTAGACAGATGAGAGCAGGCTGAAAAGATAACACATAATCAAATAGTTTGATGTTTAAGCGAGTCATTCATCCCCTAAGGATTATTAATAATTTAACTGTATGATCTATCAAAGCAAAAAAAAATCCCCCAAAAATATTTTATAGAAGCAGGTAATTCTAGTACAAAATAAAGAACCCCAATAACATATAGAAATTGGGCTGAAACTCGTCATCCGATCCCACATATGAAGTCACGAAGAAAATTGAAAAAGTGGTGACATCTGCATTTAAGGAAGGTTGGATTAATAAAGACACTGACATATCTGATTAAAAAGCTTCCCATGACATTTGTGATGTACACTAAACCTCAGATTCACAAGGAAACCCTTTATTCCCTGGTGAGACCTATTGTGGCAGGCAGAGGATTCCTTTTAGGCTCTGTTCCTCTAGCTACCTAACTGGATAAGATCGTTTCCCTGATTGTAACTAATTGCAAGTCATTTGTGAGAGATAATTGTAAATTACTGTTGGAGTTCCAGGATAATAGGATACAGGTGGTATGTGGGTGGGGGACTTATCGGAATCTGGAAGCCCCTTTGATGAGGGGGCCCCCAGATCCTGCCCCCCCACCCTATATGAATGGGTAGGGGTACATTGTACCCCTCCCTACCCATTTACCTAAAAAAAGTGTCAAAAATAAAAACAGTACACATGTTTTTTACAAATTAATTTATTAAATCAGCTCCGGAGTGTCTTTCTGATTTCTTCTCCCCTCTCCGGCTCTTCTCCGTCTTTTGGCAATGTCTCCTCCTCTGCCAGTTCTCCTCCACTCTCTGATGATGTATTCTAGCCCTCTCAGGTTTTCCTCCTCTGTCCAATGTCTTCTGCCTCTGTCCACTGTCTACTGCCTCTGCCGGGTCTCCTCTCCCTCTGTTCTTCCTCCGATGTTTATTCAACACTGTCTCCCTTTTTGAATGCTGGGTCCGCCATGTGCCACTGCTTATATTGGCATGGGACGGGGCCACCGGGTGAAATCATTTGGAGGCCCCACCCCTTATGACATCACCGCCCGGGGCATGATGTAGTAGGATTGTGTAGTAGTATTGTTACTGCACAGTCTCTATGTGGTATAAGACACAAGAGGACACAAGAGCAAGTTGCGATACCAGACAACATCTGATGAAGGAGGTGGCTGATGGACAGTGTGACGGCAAGCATGCCCAAAAAGCAGAAAGTAGTTTTGATACCCAACCCCATGAAGTACTGTATAATGCTTGGCAGAATCGGGTGTGAGGTCCCTGCTCTGTTCTTCCCCCACCAGAATCTTTCTCTGCTCTTGACACACTGTCCCTCACCATCAGGCTCCTGTACCTAACCTAGCCCCTTCACAAATGCATGCCAATGGTAGTGAGACAGTTCTATTTATTATCACTTTTGTCACTTGAGATAACTATGGAGATCATTCGGGACAGCAGCGTCCAATCAGACAGCTGCTCTCCTGATGAATAGGGATGGGCCGAACGACCCCGTTTTGTTCGCAACAGAACTTTAGAATATAGCAAAAGTTCTGAACCGAATAAAGAACCCCATTGAAGTCTACGAGAATCGAACCATAAAAATCAAAATAGCCCATTTTTAAGGCTTATGTGCAAGTAATTGGGCATACAATGGTTATGGGGGGTCTGAGTACTACCCTGGGGGACATGTATCCATGAAGAAAAAGTTTGTAAAAAAACGTCATTTTTAAATGAGCAGTGATTAACTGATGCTTAAAGTAAAAGCATAAAAATGAGAAATAACAATAAAAATGAAAAATTCCTTTCAATATGGTGCCTGGGGGGTCACCTTAGTCTACCTGTAAAGTGTCACATCTGTACTGTGTATAAAAGCTGCTGCAGCAATAATTGCATTTATAAAGCCAAAACAATGACATTTTCCCTGCAAGCTTTCTTTATTTTTGAATGATTTTTGAAATTGAAATGATATGCACCTGTCAAACAGGTGTGCAAAAATTCATCTTTGGGTGTCGGAGGTACCTGCACACTATAGACCCTATAGAAGTAATCTTGTGTAGCGCACCAACCCCAGACTTTACATGCTTCTCTTCTGCTTGGCTCCTCCGCAGGAAAGAATGAGGCACACCGCACCACAAGCCCGTACCCTCCTGAATGGGAGGTTGAGCGGTGTTAGTTTCTCGGGCCTGCTTGCAGCCAGTGTTTAAAAACCTCCAGTGCTGACCTCGTTTCTGTGGTAGTCAGAAACAAGCCTTTAGTTCTCCCCAGTAAGCAACTGTCCACACCAACTGAAAGGGCCAACTCTTATTTATTATTTTTAGCACAATAAACAGTCTCTTTGAGAGCAGACAGGTTGGGACAAGACACAGGTCAGATAAGGTGGGAGGAGGTCCAGGCACAAACTTGAATTTGGGTTTTCTCCTGTTCCGATTATCAATAACAGGCTTGGCGCATGGTCTCTGCCACAGACCATGAAGTTGGTCACTGCCACTGACAGGGTGAAAAAAGATGAAAGCCACTGCCACTGACCTTGGGTGCGTAGTGTCACTGCCACTGTGACTTAAAGAACACGCACTTCCTTCCGTTAGTAAACTGGCCCTTTATAGGACAAGAACATCCCCCCGGAGAGTTACCAGGGGCCCCATCTTTCACCACGACTCTGCGCTGGGTCTTCAGAAAGGGTCACCTCCCTGGCCTCCCCATCCTGGATACGGGTCCCCTCGCAAGGCAGATCCCTGGAAGTCTCGGTTCCCGGCGGATCCCAGCCGAAGGCTGCTGGGCTCCGGGCCTTTCTCCAAAGTACCTCACCCCAGACTGAAGGTGTCTGAGATGGAACAGCAGCTCCGTCTCTGGGCCTAGGGCACCCAGAGACAACCCGACCAAGCCTCTGGGCCTAGGGCACCCGGAGGCGACACACACGCACCCAGGCCTAAGGTGCCTGAGCGCAGAACCGACCCCTCTGGAAGATGGCCGCCCCCTTTTATATCCTCTCCGGACAGGCACAGCAGATTCCCCGCCCCGCCGTACTGCTGTCAAGAGGGGACAAAAAAAGGCACAACCTTATACTGCGGTTCAACCCGGGCCCATGGCAACAGCGCCACCTATAGACCCCAGGGAACTACACATCAGTACCATCTACCAGGGATAGAAATGGTCCATGAAACCTAACAATTAGTGCATCTGAGCCTAGTTACCACTCAGATGCTTCCCCCTAAATGTAACCACCCGCTACACTTGGTAAAAGCAAGATTTGCCTGTCAATTGAAATGATATGCACCTGTCAAACAGGTGTGGAAAAATTGGTCTTTCCACTCACATGGAATTGACTCTCACAGTGACACTGACAGCAGTGTGCAGCAGTACAGATGATGATGACACCTCAATGTCACAACGTGTTCCCTCCTGAGTCACAGTGGCAGTCTCTCTCCACGGCAGGTGGTCCCTTCAGTCCACTCCAGTCCTAAGGCCCCTTTCACACTGACACGTTTTTCAGGCTGTTTAGTGATAAAAATCGTGCCCTGCAGTCTTCAGTGTGAAAGCCAGAAGGCTTTCACACTGAAGTGGTGCGCTAGCAGGACCGCTTCAAAAGTCCTGCTGGCCACATCTTTGCAGTGGTGAAGGAGCGGTGTGTTTACCGCTCCTTTACCGCTGCTGCCCATTGAAAGCAATGGGAAATCGCGGTAATACTGCCGACAATGCGCATCTGCAAAGGCACTGCCTCTACCAGACCCACCCCCTGCTGGCGCCACCCGAACACGCTGTAGTAGGCACTCAGATGGTCTTGCGCAGTTCCGAGCCTAGCGTCATAACCATATTTTTTTACTGGAAACCTTTTCCTGTCACTGGCATTTACTGGCAGGAGAAAAGTGCCAGTTTTTTACTGGTTGCCAGTAAAAATACTGATGGTTGGCAACACTTTTGACAACCATTGATCTAACTCTTCCCCATTATATCCAAAACTAAAAAAAGACAAATTAGAAGTTGTGCTATTACACGCACTTTAAGAGAAGCGTACAGAGGAGGGTTTTATGCTGGCAATAGTAATGGAAATCTGCCCATGTTGTGTGCTCTTAGGCAGGACAGAAAGGGTTGTCAGCTGTTATGTGTTCTAAACCACACGTGTATAAGCTGTTTATATTTACACATATTTTTATTTTCAGTGAGAAATTACATTCTTCCTCTCTAAATTATACAGGAAAGCCTTCTTCTTTGCATGTAATATAATATAGCGCTTGCTAATATGAAAACTTGCCTCAGCAGATACAATTGAAGATTCTGCAAATTGGTCATCAAAGCAAATTTCACACTATTTTCTCATTTCTAATTAGCAGCTTTTCTTAAAATATCTTCACGTGGTTTTATTACCTTCAGCTATGCTGCATATTCACATTTTTTACAATTGTACAGTGTTTTGTATTTATGTTACATCTTAATTGCACTTAAAAAGAAACTTTATTCAACACCAGAATGTGAACGCTATACTGTAGTTCCTATATTCATCTCTGCCATTATTTATGAAATGAGGCATAAAATTATGTTTTAACAAAGAGAAAGAAAGTTATCATTAGCTTTTTCAGATTACACAAAAGCGTGGTTGAAAATTTTAAGGTTAAAAATCGAATATGTGTGTTTTATTCTCAAGTACTTTTACAGTATATGAGGATTAGGGATGAGCTTCGTGTTCGAGTCGAACATACGTTCGACTCGAACATTGGCTGTTCGATCGTTCGACGAAGATCGAACGATTTGGGCCGTTCGCGCCAAATTCGAGTGACGCGAACGGCCCACAATGCACTACGCCATCGCAGTGTCATCCAGGCGCTGTGATTGGCCAAGCATGCACTGTGACCCCGCATGCTTGGCCAATCACAGCGCCGGCAGCGAGGAGAGCAATGATTGGCCACAGGCAGGATGCCTGTGGCCAATTATTGCTGAGGGTGTTTAGTACACGCCCCACACTATAAAAGGCCGCCAGCACGGCGGCCTAGTGTAGTGTGTTCCGGAGCAGGGATAGAGTAGCATAGGCAGGGACAGTGACTGTTATTTCTTTCTTGCTTAACCTGGATTCCTTTAGTTTAGGGAAAGAGAAGGATAGGTAGGGAGAGTGTCAGTGTGTTTTGTGCTTCTGCTATAGTGTGCTTAAAAAAAAACATTTATTCTAGGGACAGAAAACTCTAGGTAGGGACAGTGTCAGTTTCTTTCACTCTGCAAGTCCTTGTTTCCAGGGACCTGGAAGGACAGTGAGTGAATTGTCCTTTTGCTATATTGTGATTAAAAAAAACATTTATTCTAGGGACAGAAAACTCTAGGTAGGGACAGTGTCAGTTTCTTTCACTCTGCAAGTCCTTGTTTCCAGGGACCTGGAAGGACAGTGAGTGAATTGTCCTTTTGCTATATTGTGATTAAAAAAAACATTTATTCTAGGGACAGAAAACTCTAGGTAGGGACAGTGTCAGTTTCTTTCACTCTGCAAGTCCTTGTTTCCAGGGACCTGGAAGGACAGTGAGTGAATTGTCCTTTTGCTATATTGTGATTAAAAAAAACATTTATTCTAGGGACAGAAAACTCTAGGTAGGGACAGTGTCAGTTTCTTTCACTCTGCAAGTCCTTGTTTCCAGGGACCTGGAAGGACAGTGAGTGAATTGTCCTTTTGCTATATTGTGATTAAAAAAAACATTTATTCTAGGGACAGAAAACTCTAGGTAGGGACAGTGTCAGTTTCTTTCACTCTGCAAGTCCTTGTTTCCAGGGACCTGGAAGGACAGTGAGTGAATTGTCCTTTTGCTATATTGTGATTAAAAAAAACATTTTTTTCTAGGGACAGAAAACTGTAGGTAGGGAGAGTGTTTTTTTTCTTTCACTCTGCAAGTCCTTGTTTCCAGGGACCTGTAAGGACAGTGAGTTAATTTTCCTTGTGCTATATTGTGATTAAAAAAAACATTTATTCTAGGGACAGAAAACTCTAGGTAGGGACAGTGTCAGTTTCTTTCACTCTGCAAGTCCTTGTTTCCAGGGACCTGGAAGGACAGTGAGTGAATTGTCCTTTTGCTATATTGTGATTAAAAAAAACATTTATTCTAGGGACAGAAAACTCTAGGTAGGGACAGTGTCAGTTTCTTTCACTCTGCAAGTCCTTGTTTCCAGGGACCTGGAAGGACAGTGAGTGAATTGTCCTTTTGCTATATTGTGATTAAAAAAAACATTTATTCTAGGGACAGAAAACTCTAGGTAGGGACAGTGTCAGTTTCTTTCACTCTGCAAGTCCTTGTTTCCAGGGACCTGGAAGGACAGTGAGTGAATTGTCCTTTTGCTATATTGTGATTAAAAAAAACATTTATTCTAGGGACAGAAAACTCTAGGTAGGGACAGTGTCAGTTTCTTTCACTCTGCAAGTCCTTGTTTCCAGGGACCTGGAAGGACAGTGAGTGAATTGTCCTTTTGCTATATTGTGATTAAAAAAAACATTTATTCTAGGGACAGAAAACTCTAGGTAGGGACAGTGTCAGTTTCTTTCACTCTGCAAGTCCTTGTTTCCAGGGACCTGGAAGGACAGTGAGTGAATTGTCCTTTTGCTATATTGTGATTAAAAAAAACATTTTTTTCTAGGGACAGAAAACTGTAGGTAGGGAGAGTGTTTTTTTTCTTTCACTCTGCAAGTCCTTGTTTCCAGGGACCTGTAAGGACAGTGAGTTAATTTTCCTTGTGCTATATTGTGATTAAAAAAAACATTTATTCTAGGGACAGAAAACTCTAGGTAGGGACAGTGTCAGTTTCTTTCATTCTGCAAGTCCTTGTTTCCAGGGACCTGGAAGGACAGTGAGTGAATTGTCCTTTTGCTATATTGTGATTAAAAAAAACATTTATTCTAGGGACAGAAAACTCTAGGTAGGGACAGTGTCAGTTTCTTTCACTCTGCAAGTCCTTGTTTCCAGGGACCTGGAAGGACAGTGAGTGAATTGTCCTTTTGCTATATTGTGATTAAAAAAAACATTTATTCTAGGGACAGAAAACTCTAGGTAGGGACAGTGTCAGTTTCTTTCACTCTGCAAGTCCTTGTTTCCAGGGACCTGGAAGGACAGTGAGTGAATTGTCCTTTTGCTATATTGTGATTAAAAAAAACATTTTTTTCTAGGGACAGAAAACTGTAGGTAGGGAGAGTGTTTTTTTTCTTTCACTCTGCAAGTCCTTGTTTCCAGGGACCTGTAAGGACAGTGAGTTAATTTTCCTTGTGCTATATTGTGATTAAAAAAAACATTTATTCTAGGGACAGAAAACTCTAGGTAGGGACAGTGTCAGTTTCTTTCACTCTGCAAGTCCTTGTTTCCAGGGACCTGGAAGGACAGTGAGTGAATTGTCCTTTTGCTATATTGTGATTAAAAAAAACATTTATTCTAGGGACAGAAAACTCTAGGTAGGGACAGTGTCAGTTTCTTTCACTCTGCAAGTCCTTGTTTCCAGGGACCTGGAAGGACAGTGAGTGAATTGTCCTTTTGCTATATTGTGATTAAAAAAAACATTTATTCTAGGGACAGAAAACTCTAGGTAGGGACAGTGTCAGTTTCTTTCACTCTGCAAGTCCTTGTTTCCAGGGACCTGGAAGGACAGTGAGTGAATTGTCCTTTTGCTATATTGTGATTAAAAAAAACATTTATTCTAGGGACAGAAAACTCTAGGTAGGGACAGTGTCAGTTTCTTTCACTCTGCAAGTCCTTGTTTCCAGGGACCTGGAAGGACAGTGAGTGAATTGTCCTTTTGCTATATTGTGATTAAAAAAAACATTTTTTTCTCGGGACAGAAAACTGTAGGTAGGGAGAGTATTTTTTTTCTTTCACTCTGCAAGTCCTTGTTTCCAGGGACCTGTAAGGACAGTGAGTTAATTGTCCTTGTGCTATATTGTGCTGAAAAAAACATTTATTCCAGGGACAGAAAACTCTAGGTAGGGACAGTGTCAGTTTCTTTCACTCTGCAAGTCCTTGTTTCCAGGGACCTGGAAGGACAGTGAGTGAATTGTCCTTTTGCTATATTGTGATTAAAAAAAACATTTATTCTAGGGACAGAAAACTCTAGGTAGGGACAGTGTCAGTTTCTTTCACTCTGCAAGTCCTTGTTTCCAGGGACCTGTAAGGACAGTGAGTTAATTTTCCTTGTGCTATATTGTGATTAAAAAAAACATTTATTCTAGGGACAGAAAACTCTAGGTAGGGACAGTGTCAGTTTCTTTCACTCTGCAAGTCCTTGTTTCCAGGGACCTGGAAGGACAGTGAGTGAATTGTCCTTTTGCTATATTGTGATTAAAAAAAACATTTATTCTAGGGACAGAAAACTCTAGGTAGGGACAGTGTCAGTTTCTTTCACTCTGCAAGTCCTTGTTTCCAGGGACCTGGAAGGACAGTGAGTGAATTGTCCTTTTGCTATATTGTGATTAAAAAAAACATTTTTTTCTAGGGACAGAAAACTGTAGGTAGGGAGAGTATTTTTTTTCTTTCACTCTGCAAGTCCTTGTTTCCAGGGACCTGTAAGGACAGTGAGTTAATTGTCCTTGTGCTATATTGTGCTGAAAAAAACATTTATTCCAGGGACAGAAAACTCTAGGTAGGGACAGTGTCAGTTTCTTTCACTCTGCAAGTCCTTGTTTCCAGGGACCTGGAAGGACAGTGAGTGAATTGTCCTTTTGCTATATTGTGATTAAAAAAAACATTTTTTTCTAGGGACAGAAAACTGTAGGTAGGGAGAGTGTTTTTTTTCTTTCACTCTGCAAGTCCTTGTTTCCAGGGACCTGTAAGGACAGTGAGTTAATTTTCCTTGTGCTATATTGTGATTAAAAAAAACATTTTTTCTAGGGACAGAAAACTGTAGGTAGGGAGAGTGTTTTTTTTCTTTCACTCTGCAAGTCCTTGTTTCCAGGGACAGAGAAGGACACCTGAAGGTAGCCCTTATTGCTTTTTTCCCATCTCCCTGCAGGCCATCTATTAGAATGTCTGGAAGGCAAACAAGGAGAGGCAGACAGTCAGGAGGCAATAAAAGAGGGCAAGCAGGCTCTGTGTCTGGGGGCAACAGTGCTGGTCGTGGACGCGGTGCATTGTCATCAGCACATGGCCATGGGACACGCTTGTCCTTCTTTTCGGCAGCTGGACATGTTGAGCCACATCATGCCGAAGACTTGGTAGAGTGGATGACCAAGCCCTCCTCCTCCTCCTCATCCTCTCTCACCCAGGCTCAGGGTACTGGAAAAGCAGCTGCCAAAGCGTCGTCTTCCCTGGTATCAATGTCAGACAAATCATCAGTCACTCCTTCCCTAGACCCACCATGTCCTCCTCCTGAGGAGTCCCCCGAACTGTTTCAGCACAGTGTTGGGTACATGCTCCAGGAGGATGCCCAGCGTTTCGAAGGGTCTGATGATGAAACCCAGCTAGAGGAAGGCAGTAGCGTGAGAGCAGACAGAGGGGATGCTCAAGAAGGACACCAATCTGGCAGTCATGTTCCAGCAGCTGCAGCATACTGCCAGATTGGCTCCAGTGATGAGGAGGGAGGGGATGATGAGGTCAATGACTCCACGTGGGTGCCTAATAGGAGAGAGGAGGAGGAGGAGGATGAGGAGGAGGCACATCTCCAACGAGGCAGGATGCCCTTTGGTGGCCAGCGTAAGGGCAGTACACCGACGGAATCACACCGCAGAGCTCCGCCTGTGCAGGGCGCTGCCTCTGCCCGTCATTCAAAAAGTTCTTTGGTGTGGGCCTTTTTTGAGGCTAGTGCATCAGATCGCACAGCTGCTGTTTGCAACATATGTCTCAAGCGTATATCGCGTGGCCAAAACATCAGCCGCTTGGGTACCACATGCCTGACCAGACATATGTTGACCTGCCATGCAGCTCGTTGGCAAGCCTACCTCAAAGACCCACACCAAAGAACAAAGCGGACCTCTCCTTGCACCGCATCAGCTGGGATCTCCAACCCCACTATAACTTCAGTCCTCTCTGAAACATGCACTGAGAGGAATGAAGGTGTAGAATTAGGTGTGTCACAGCCAAGTACTTGCGCCCACTCTGCTAGCAGTACACCGACGTCCGATTCTAGCAGGCAAATTTCCCTGCCCCAGCTGCTGGACCGTCGAAAGAAGTTCACTCCCAGCCATCCACATGCCCAGCGGTTGAATGCTAGCTTGGCTAAATTGCTAGCGCTTCAACTGCTGCCTTTTCAGTTGGTAGACTCGGCCCCCTTCCGTGAGTTTGTGCAATGTGCGGTTCCTCAGTGGCAGGTTCCCAAACGCCACTTTTTCTCACGGAAGGCTATTCCGGCTCTCTACCGGCATGTGGAAGGCAATGTCTTGGCCTCGCTGGACAGGGCGGTCAGCGGTAAGGTGCATATTACCGCTGACTCATGGTCCAGCAGGCATGGACAGGGACGTTACCTTTCTTTCACGGCCCATTGGGTCACTCTTTTGGCAGCTGGGAAGGATTCAGGACAAGGTGCAGTAGTGTTGGAGGTTGTCCCACCGCCACGCCTCCAAAATGCTACTACTGGTTGTGACACACCTCTCTCCTCCACCCCCTCCTCTTCTTCTTCCTCCATGGCCTCTTCCTGTGGTTTGTCCTATGAACCAGCGGTGCTCCGTAGCCGTTCACGGGGCTACGCAAGTACGCAGGCAAAAAGATGCCATGCCGTGCTTGCGCTGGTGTGTTTGGGGGACAGAAGCCACACTGGGGCAGAGGTCCTGTCTGCTCTGCAGGGCCAGGCCGAGAGGTGGTTGACGCCACGCCAGCTTAAGCCAGGAATGGTGGTTTGCGACAATGGCACCAACCTCCTCTCCGCCCTCCGACAGGGACAACTGACCCATGTGCCCTGTGTGGCTCACGTCCTTAACCTGGTGGTGCAGCGGTTCTTGGGCAGGTACCCGGGCTTACAGGATGTCCTGAGGCAGGCCAGGAAAGTCTGTGTGCATTTCCGCAGATCTTATAATGCCAGTGCTCGCCTGGCTGAGCTGCAAAAGGAGTTGAACCTGCCCAAGAACCGCCTTATATGTGACATGCCCACCAGGTGGAACTCAACGTTGGCCATGCTGCAGCGGCTGCACACGCAGCAGAGGGCCATCAATGAGTACCTGTGCGACTACGGCACCAGGACAGGGTCAGGGGAGCTTGGTTTTTTTTCTCCACGCCAGTGGGGCATGATCAGGGATGCATGCACTGTCCTGGCACCATTTGAGGAGGCCACGAGGATGGTGAGCAGTGACAGTGCATGCATCAGTGACACTGTACCTCTTGTCCACCTGTTGGAGCACACGCTGCGTGGAATAATGGACAGGGCACTTGAGGCAGAACAGAGGCAGGAAGAGGAGGACTTCCTTGCCTCTCAAGGCCCCCTTTACCCAGACAGTGTTCCTTCTGTCCCACCCATCGCACAGGAAGAGGAGGAGGAGGAGGAGGAGGAGGAGGATTGTGTCAGCATGGAGGTGGAGGCTGGCACTCAGCATCATCAGCAGCAGTCTTTTAGGGATGATTTACAGTCCCAAGAAACCAGTGGACTTGTACGTGGCTGGGAGGAGGTGGCTGCGGATCATGTCGTCCTTAGTGACCCAGAGGACTCCGGAGCGAATGCCTCAGCAAACCTACGCTGCATGGCCTCCCTGATCCTGCAAAGTCTGCGGAAGGATCCTCGTATTCTTCGGATCAAGGAGAGGGACCATTACTGGCTGGCCACTCTCCTTGATCCACGGTACAAGGGTAAGGTTGCGGACCTTATGTTACCGTCGCAGAGGGAGCAGAGGATGAGACAACTCCGGGAGGCCTTGCAGAAAGGTCTGTGCAACGCGTTCCCAGAGACTGGGAGGTTGCAAACTCCTGGTCCTGGACAACGAGTTGCTGAGGCTTCGGCCAGTCAAAGAAGGAGCGGTGGGGAAGGTGGCCGTCTGACCGATGCGTTCAGACAATTCTTTAGTCCGCAGCCCCAAAGTATGATTGGTTCCAGCAACCATCGCCAGCGTCTGATAAACATGGTGCAGGAATATCTAGGGGCAAGGTCAGACTTGGACACCTTCCCCACCGAAAATCCTCTGGCTTACTGGGTCTTGAGGATGGATCACTGGCCAGAGCTTGCACAGTATGCAATTGAGCTACTGGCCTGTCCTGCATCCAGCGTTCTTTCGGAACGCACATTCAGTGCTGCTGGAGGATTTGTCACGGATCACAGGGTGCGCCTGTCCACCGACTCGGTTGATCGACTGACTTTCATCAAGATGAACCAGTCTTGGATCACCACCAGCTACCACACACCTGATGCTGATATAACAGACTAATTGATTTTAAAATGTCACATCCCTTCAAGACTGATGCTGATGCTGAGTGCCTGTGCTGTTATGTTGACTGGCTATCCTCCTCCTCCGAGTCCTCAATGATACGATTGATGATGATAGCTTGGAAGATCATTTTTGTTTATGGGTGCCGCCACCAGTGCCTAACGCCCAATTTTTCAGCCCCTGTTTAACAGGGGCGTGTAATTACAATTTTTGAAGCAATACTTTGCAACAGGGCTCATTGCTGTGCTCCAAGTACAGTATCTGTGAGGAGTTGCAGTGTTGTGCCACCAGTGCCTAAGGCCCAATTTTTCAGCCCCTGTTTAACAGGGGCGTGTCATTACAATTTTTGAAGCAATACTTTGCAACAGGGCTCATTGCTGTGCTCCAAGTACAGTATCTGTGAGGGGTTGCAGTGTTGTGCCACCAGTGCCTAAGGCCCAATTTTTCAGCCCCTGTTCAACAGGGGCATGTAATTACAATTCTTGATCTAATAATTCACAGCAGGGCCCATTGCTGCACCCACCAAGAGTAACTGTCAGGGCTTACAGTGTTGTGGCACCAGCACCACCATCAAAGGCCCAATTTTTACTACCACTGTTCAACAATTATATGTAATTAAAATTCCTGATATAATAGTTGACAGCAGGGCGTTCCAGCACCAACCAAGAGTAACTGTGAGTGCTTACAGTGTTGTGCCAACACCAACAACTAAGGGGCCTATTTCTGCAGAGTATATACGGCAGGTCCCTACTTTCAAACATCCAACTTACAAACGACTCCTACTTGCAAACGCAAGAAGACAACAGGAAGTGAGAGGAAATCTACCACTAGGAAGGAAAATTCTCTCCTGTAAGAATAAATATGGGAGAAAGGTGTCTCCTCTGTACTGATGCTTTATCAGCAATCCTTGTTTCAAGAAAAACACCACATTTCAAAAACAGTTGTCATTGGGACGGAAAGTGAGGTGAAATGTTCTGAACAGGGGCACAGACAGCAAAACAAATGTTACAGGGGTGATAACCCTTACCTATGTTTTCCAAAAAGTTTAAAAATAGATTTTTGGGCTGGAGCTACACTTCAACAATGTACCTGTTCAAAATTACAAACAGATTCTACATAAGAACAAACCTACAGTCCCTGTCTTGTATGCACCGCCTGTATACGGCTGTTCAGAGTATATAGGGCCTTTTTTATTTTATGTGCGGGGTTCCCCTTAATATCCATACAAGACCCAAAGGGGCTGGTAATGGGCTGGGGTAGGGGGGGGGGGGGGTCATGGGGTAGCTATGCCATTTTTCTTAAAGAATTTCATCCATATTACCGGGACCAGACATTACATTAAAGCCGCAAGCAGTTTTAAATGGCTTTTTTTTCCTTTAGAAGTGTCATTTTGTGCAGGGACAGTTCTAAACACGGGAAACACGTGGCACTTCACAGGCATACTTTAGACACCCCCCAGGTACGATATTTAAAGGAATATTTGACTTTTTTTTTTTCACTTTATGCATCATTAAAATGACTGCTCCCGAAAAACGACCGTTTTTAAAACTTCTTTTTGCATTGATACATGTCCCCTGGTGCAGAACCCGGGTTCCCAAACCCTTTTTAGGACAATAACATGCATAATAGTTGTTATAATTAGCACTTTAGAATTCGAACGTTCGCATCCATTGTATTTAATAGGGTTCTAATGTTCGTTCGAACTTCCGGTCCGTTCGCGGGTTCTGGTGCGAACCGAACCCGGGGGTGTTCGGCTCATCACTAATGAGGATTGCAGTACATGCTTGTCAGCCTAAGATTGTTATTTGTTATTATTGTTTTATATAGTTAGTTTCAGCATTGTTTTACAGAAAAAAACTGTTGGGTTATGTTCACACTTGTGGATTAAAACCTGGTACACACTAATAGTTCAGTCCAGTTGGAGCTGCTGTACTAATGATTAGTACAGCGCCCCCGGCAGGACACTCCGATCAGTGCTCTCAGCCATTGGCTGATCTAGAACTGGTCGGCTGCTAGTTTTACAGCATGCTTGTCCGACAAAAGCCGACCAAGGGGCTTCTGTCGGACCAGCTGACATACACATGGGTCGAATGTTGGCTGTGTTTTATTGAACCGACTGATGTTGCCCCGGCATTCGGCCCGTGCGTTCGGAGCTTAAGGGTATGCATACAAAATTGCTCACTTTCCCATAATGGACAAAAATGTGCAGCCCTAATTCTTAATGGCAGCCCCACACATCTTGACAACACATGTGCCAAAATACATGATAACAAAGATACCATGTGTTTTGGTGCAGCGTAATTTTTAAAAAGGGAAGAGAGACTTTTTTTTACACATTTCTTGCATGCAGGGCAGTCCATTAAATTCAATTCATTAAACACAATGCATGGAAACAGATGGAAATGTGCAAAAATGCATGCATGCTCCATCGCACCTGCAGAGTTTAAACATTACCTCAGTTACATCAATGTGTGTAGGTCAGACTTTTTATTTTTTTAGTTTTGGATGTATCCATCAGCCAGATAGCTGGACGTACCTTATGGATCTTAAAGTTGGAGTTAAAAATTATGTGGCTGGAGATGTGGCTGGTGGTGTCTGGCAAGGTAGAGCAGAGCTGTATCTGGCTGATGGATACAACCATCTTTAACCCTTGATGTTCTGAATGGTTTAATATTTGATATACACTCTCTATCAACTGGACCTTTGTCAAGGGGAAAGTACTATTCTACCTCTCCTCTATAGCTCTTGTCTATATAGAGTTATACCATTAATTCACATAATAAGACCATTACACATTATACGGCCTCTGGCTGATGTCATTCACGTGTTCTGTTGCTTGTGCGCTGCTCTGACGGACATAGCTTTCTGCTCATTTTTGAGTTATGTTCTTCATCTTTATGGGTGGAGCATCAACATTTGGGATATAAGCTACAGATCTGGAACCCGCAAGCCCTCTGTCCCTGAAGAAGATCTGCATTTTGTTTTCCGAAACGCGTTGGATGTTCTGTCTGTTTAACAAAGCTATGTTCCTTGCAGCTGGTTTCCATTTCTGCTCCCAATATTTGTGTTTGTTGCGTATATCCCCATGTTCATGTTGCTATATATTATCAATGTGCAATAAATTTTGAATACTTTTTTACTATCAAACTGTGTGTGCCCCGGTTTAAAGTCCCAATCTGAGGAATTCATATTTTAACTCTTGCACTGCAACACACCTGATTGACTCCCTGTGCTGTTTTACCCTTCTCTTTCTAAACTCTGCTGTACAGGGACTGCAAGAGACTGATGGCAAGTCGAGATACTGTACTTACCCAACTTGCATTAAAAAAATACATTTAGGGGTATATTATTACAGAACTGCATTAATTTTCACTTTTTGACAGGTGCTTGATTAAACCTGTATTTTATTGGCTTTAAATTTAATGTGCTGTTTATTATTTATTTTGAGCTAAAACAAAATGTATTCTATATGTTCCTGTTGTGGGCGGGCATGATTTAAAAACTGTACCAATTCACAAGTAAGCAACCAAAATTGAAGAGTTGGGAATGCTGTCAAGGAATGGCTGAAATTCAACAAAATTACATACAGAAGTTGTAGAATAATGCTGAGCACTGAAAATGACTGACTCGAGATGATGAAATAAAGCAGTTCAACAAGAATATGCCATATTTTTCTCCACTCTGCTCTTCATGGAAATGGTTGTGTGGGTTGACTTAAAAAAGAAATGACTAATACTGTTATGTTGTTACACGTCAAGTGACATCAGGAGGAAGCAAAGTCATCCATAACACAACAGAAATAATGAGGAAAATCATGAAGATCCATCTATAGGAACACAACTTGAGTATGTCTTCTTGCTGATTTTTTTGCTGAATAAGTCAATTAAAGATAAAAATAAGGGAAGCATAAAACAATATTATTGACAGTTAAATATGAACTTTAGTTGTTTAATGACAATTGCAGTATGGCAGCTTAATGACATGCAAAAATAACTTGATGTTTCATGTTTTAATAGAACTTGTCTTCTATATATAAAGAAACGTGTGTATGACAGGAGACTCTTTAAATTAGATACTACAGTTCACTTCACTTGATTACCCAAGCAGTTACACAATTTTTAATATGCAGTTTGCTGGCAGAAACAATAACACCTAAAATAATAGACTTAGAAGACCAAGACTTACCATTTTTTTTTATATAGTCTCTATTGTAAATGTATTCATACAGCAGCAGTTATAAAAAATAAACTAGAAAAGTGGTGTCACAGAAACTAATCCTTAGACAAACAGCGCTAGCTAAAAAACTAATATTAATTATCAGTATATAAAAAACTAACAGTGCCCTCAAAAAATAAATAAATAAGTGCAAGTATAGTCCAGTGATAATGAATTAGATGATCTCCTCATTCAGATATAAACATGCTCTTTGTAGAAATGTCATACAATAGTGAACAAATGTTGATAGTGCTCCCAAACGATTCTTAGAAAAAGGGGAAGGTCCCTACTCACAGAATGGAGTTGACCCTCATTACCTTAGTATAAGAGAGGTCAAATGCGGTGTACAGTCTTAATGACCAGAGGTTGCAGGAACCAGCTCCCGTCACTACCTTGTGATCCGTGATCCCGGGGAACAGCCCAGAGGAAACGGCCTTCGATCTCCCACACTAAACGAGATCCAGACCATGATGTGGTCTCAACGATTAAAGGCTCCAGACACGAGCTCCGACCAACAGCTCCCTGCTGCTATCCGTACTCCAGAGGGACAACCCCGTGACATTCAAAAAGAAAAGGAAAACGGGCTCCTCATAGCGTAAATCAGGTCAAGAATGATCAAGCATGTATGGAGCATGAAGGGATGTAACCCTGATTTCCCTTTGGGGAGACACGTTACTTCACAATGGCTTATTTACAGGGATCAAGTTTATAGTGTTGGATAGAATACACCCCAATGCACGAGGGGGTGATTGGAATAAGCTAATATTACAAAGAGAGCTTAGATGGATTTTTCTCCTTGAGGCAACCACCTTGTCTGGCCTGAATGAGGCAGCCAACTTTAGGCCATTTCTGGAGGGCTTTGTCTCTGGGGGTATGGAGAGGTGATTTTTTGGGGGTACACTGCCGAATGCAATAACAATATGTTCTTTGGTTTTTGTAACATATTTCCATTCAAATTTAATCTTAGTTTTTAATTCATTTTTTATTGCAATTCATTTCTCTATATATATATATGTTGTCTTTTCTCTGTACAAAAACTTTGGAAGAATATTATATTCATTACTTTAGTGTACTGTTATAAGGTATGTTCATGAGAATTCAAAATATTTCCTACCATCATGTGTATTACGCACTAGACAAGATCTAGGTTGTACATTTGTACCCCTTTTATATACACATATGTCTCCATAACCATGTTTCTCCATTATTTGCAATGCTGCCTTTCTTTTTTTTGGGTGGCTGTGTACAATGTTACTGATCACCAGGCTGTTATACTTATTAAATTGGGATGTGTTATACATCCCCACCTTTCCTTTCTTCTTTCTTCATACGACGCTATTTTTTCATTTTTATTTTCCACTTTTATATTTTCTTCTTCTCCATCTATGGCGGGTTGGGAGCTGACGTTTTTGGATGCCTGGAGGTCAATCCCGGCACGCATAGGCCGACCTGATGTTCTTGGGGTGTTGGTTCATGGATACTAGTATCCACTGCTCCACCTCCGATGTTGGGCCGGCCTTCCTTTGCGGCTCCCCCCGCTGCGTTGGCATATGATCCATCTGACGTCATATTGGTCTGTCCATCTCCACCCGTTTTTGTGTTCCATCCAGCGGCTTGGAGGGTTGCCGCGCATGCGTGCCGGTGGGGGCGTGACGCATGACGTCTTTCTCCCTGAGTGGCCATCTTGGTCGTGGGCGAGGATGACGCTGTGCGCCGCGCGCCTGGAGGACCGCACTGTCTAATCTATCCAGCGTGTGTGGTAATGATATCCACACGCGCTGTGGGGAATTCAGCTGATTGGACCAGAGCCCTTATTTAAGGACCGGTCCCTTGTCTGATCACTAGTGCTGTGGCCGGTGGGGAGAGAGCATGTTTATTATCGACACTGACCAGGTAATGACCAAAAGCAATTCCGCATATAGCTGGCTTGCTGCTTTTTCGTTGCTACCCCTGTTTTTAGACACATCCACCTTTATTGTTGGAAGGTGGGGTGCTTTATATATTAAACCCTGATGTTATCCATGTGTCTTTTGCATATAGACTCCTGAGGCGATTTTTTATCTTCACCGTTGGACCGGTGGTACCTCTCTGGGGTCTCCTTTTACTGGGATTTGGATTGTGATTCCTTAGCCCATGCTTTGTTATGGCTGGATCATCTCAACCTGGCCCGACTTATAACTTTATGCCGGAGGTGAAACTACTACACTACATTACTTCAGTGTCTGCTCTACCCTTGTCTTTCTCTCTCTCTCCCCCTTAAGCTACACAGCATCATTGGGGAGGTAAGAAATACATATATGACTAAGATTTTTTCTTTCAATATATATGTAGGCAGTCCCTCCTTGTTTTTCATTATCCCCTGACCTCATATACTAAGGAGGTTCAAAGTTAAGTTTGATGACGTGCTACCCATTAGATTGTTTGTTATCATGCTAAAATCTACAAACCTAGCTTTTCATACTTTTATCGGTATACATTCTTCTCATGTTTATATCTTTTTCCCCTTTTTTAGACGCACGCGGTCCTGGTTTGGCCTCCGGGCGTTCTGTGCGTTCTGTGCGTTGGACTCCCCATCCGCCCCTCAATGGGTTCTACTTTTATTCGTTAGTTTTTTACTGCTTTCATACAACAATTTTCTATCTATGTGATCTATTGGATTTAATATATCCAAGTTTCAAGCCTGATGTACACTTCCACCTAAAAAACCTCTTGCTTCTTCATACTAGACCCACCATTCAAATGTCTGATGGGGAATTTGTTTTGTTTTTGTTTTTGTTTTCTACAATGAATACTATGTTGTAAAGATCTGCCTTTTTTGTTTTAGATTACAATCTTAAATCATATATTGGAACTTCCCTAAAGAAGGAGTTTTCTCCGTAACGCGTAGGATCTAATATATACACAATTGCGTGCTTTATATACATGTTTACATTGTCAACATCACTTGTATGGTTATTCTAGTCCCTGCATGTCATGTACCTTGTATGATCTATTGACTATTCCATTTTAGGAGTTTTTGTCTAAGCCTGTTATACCAAGCTAAATCATATTATGTGTTATTTTCTTTTTTGTAATAAAACAATTTTATCATACTATACCCTAAAGTGGTTGTTATAATCGATGCATGTAAAGTCCCACCCCTTTTCCACAGAGTATCCCTCAGTTAATAGAAACAGGCTTAGAAAAAAATGATGAGAAAGAGAAGAGAAAAGGGGATGATCTCAATTCTATATAATCATTTATTTAAGATAGAACTATCAGATATGAACAAATTGTGGGAGTGTTGGTTAAGAGACATTCCAAGACTATCAACAGAAAATTGGGGAAAGATATACAAATTTCCATTCCAGATCTTAATTTCACTTAGAGATAAACTAATTCAATTTAAGATAACACATAGAAGCTATTTTACACCATATAAATTATCTAAAATATCACCATCTAACTCTCAAAACTGTTGGAGATGTGAAGGTACACCTGGAAATTTTATACATATCTTCTGGACTTGTCCGAAGATAAGGGTATTCTGGAGAAAGATTCTGAGAATAATTGATAAAGTGACATCAGTTCAGCTTAACCCAGAGGCAGAGATCTGCCTACTAGGATTGGTTGAGGAAAATATGCTCTCTATAGAAAGAAGAACACAACTTGGCCTTCTTCTATTTTATGCACGGAAGGCAATAGTGCTGAACTGGAAGCGGTCCGAAGCTCCCCCATTGGCACAATGGAAAAATCTAGTAAATAGTAATCTGATACTATATAAGGAGACATACTGCAACAGAGGAAAGGAGGAGAAATATGGGAAAGTCTGGGCAAATTGGATAGAGAGTACTATGACAGCTGCAGGGGAGGGGGATGGGGAATTGGGATAGAACTACGCCAATGGAGGAAAGGGTTATGGAACACACAAACCTACTCTTGTGAATGTTAGGATGGATGAGATAAATTTTTTCTGTTTTTTTTTTTTTTTCTGTGTTTTTTTTTGTGTGTGAAATGTATGATGTAAAATGTATAATTTAATAGGATGTAAAATGCATGATGTAATGTGAGAAAGAAAAAGAAAATTTAATAAAGAGAATAAAAAAAAAGAAGTCCTGCCCTTGAGGGGAAACTCTCCTATACAATATTTGTAATATGTTCCCCGAGTCTGACTTGCAACTTCCGGATGGTGCGACCCACATATTCTAGACCACATGGACACCTTAGGAGATATACTACACATTTAGTGGTGCATGTCATGAATGATTTGATTGGGTATGCGACATCTGTGCCCACTGATGTAAAATTATGTTAGTCTCCTCTCGCGTAGTGCATTCACCCTACAAACTTTGCACTTCCTACACTGGTAAAAAGCCTTTAGGTCTCCAAAGAAAATTGGCCTCATAGGTGGATCAGGGACATTGGGTGCTATAGAGTGCCTAAGGTTATAGAGGCCCCTCTAAAGAGTACACATGGATTATCTGACAGCAGTGGTCCGAGGATCCTATCATTTTTAATAACCGGCCAGTGCCTTTTGATTATTCTCTTGATGGCCCAGTGCTGGCTAGAATACATTGTGAGAAAGGCTAATCCAAAGTCCTCTCTATTTTCTACTTGGGGTGATTTATCACCCAAGAGGGTTTGGCGATCCCTCATCCCCACTTCTGCAATCAAAGAATCGAGGGCCACATTGTCATTGCAAGTCAGACTCTGGGAACATATTACAAATATTAGGAAGAGTTTTGACAAGCATAATGTCTCTAAATATTACGACCTTTAACATAATAGAGACCCCACAGGCACCATCTTTATAGCCCTAGAAAAATATATACCACACTGGCGGGGTGGGAATGGCAAGAGGAGTATCTCTAGATCTGAGACTAACTGGATTTATAAATTAGGATGTCATATTCCCAACGGCTTGAACGTGGAAGGGACATCAATTGTTTTATCAACAATTGTTGATGTCTCCTCTAGTTTAACCACAGTCCCAAATGAAGGAAGTTTTTCCTATACATTTATGTATATTTTTTATATATTTTTTAATATATCCAATTTTTGTGTCAGCAAGACTTCATGATATGCTATATTGCAAAATTTATCGCAATAGCATAACAAAGGAGCTTCTTATAGGTGAGGAAGCTAGGATCAACTTGCATAAAACTTTCAAAAAAATGTCTGATCCTACATATGTATGATATTTTTTAAACATATGTTTTAAATGTATATTTTTTTAGTATATATAATTTTGTTGTTCAAACTGTTTGGCACCCAGGAGGAGCGCATCCTTTAACTTTGTTTAGCAGTTTGGAATGGCTTTGGAACATTCATATCTTTGAATTAATCCTCTGAAGATATGACATATGTTTTCTTTCCCTGCATTATTAAAATGGTCCACAAGATGGCACCTGTGCTTTTTTATGTCATCTACCTGGAGCAATGTTAATGTTATCTTCCAGGCATCTAGGATAAATTATCTCTCCATAGGAGGAAGTAAGGCTCTCGCCTGGCGGGAAAATCAGCCATCTCTGTCCAATAGACGTTAAGTACTGATTTTGTGTTGACCAATGGCGGCGTTCCTCCGCTCTGCCACATCGTTATTTAATGCGCACGCGTGAGCGTGTGTGCGTACCCCTGATGAGGTCAGTTGTGACGAAACGGTCGTAGGGTCGTCACGCACACATGCATTCCGCATGTGCGAACCATCTCTGTCCGTTTAGACAGAGCATTTTAGATCCTTGCAAGGAAATACTTTTAAACCTTGTGACGTTGGTCCTATTATTTGGTTCTTTTTAAATAAAAGACATCAAAAGGAAGCTCTGCACTACTGGAGTATTTTTCTCCCTCCCTTTTTCTTCTCCTGGGAATGCTGAGTTTTCACCAGATGCCTGCACCCCATTTATGAAAAGGAGCATTTGCAGCTTTTCTTTGATCGCGTCTGGAGAGTGCTATCTGGAGGGGACACTTCTAAACGCCGGTCGGTAACCGGAGAAGGGAATCTTCACTATCCTGGTGGCGCTCCAGCTACACTGCTAAGCCTGTTTTGACCCCCCTGAGAAGAGTGGTCGCTGGCTTTCTGGTAAGCCTTCATTTTATCACAAGGTGACGGGCAGCACTGATGGTGAATGTTACCTCCATGGTTTCAAATTGGTTATCTCCCACTGAACACTTATTGAACATTTAAGTTTTGTTTTTGTGTGTCATACACATATTCACTGCATATGCATTTGGTCTTTATGGACTTCTAACTGCTTATGGTTTTCACTTCATGAGTTTATGTACATATGTTGTGCACTTATCACTGTATTTTATATGTTTTCAACACTACATAGTTTATTATCCAGCGCTGCACTCTTTTTCTATATATTTATCTTTTGTGCCCCATATCAGGGTTATAGTGCTTAGCTGCAGGATATCCTTCACGGTTTCATTTTCACCTTTGTTCATAATTTGCCTTTTAATTTGGGCACACACACCTAGCGCAAATTTTTCTAGTTTTTGTTATCAGTTTGCTATACTGTATCAGAGAATTCATGGAGTAGAAGGTTTTCCTTGCCAACGTTTATATAGGTTAGTGGATTATATATTCATCTATTCTGACCACAGCCCCTTTAAAGAACACTTTTTATGGTATAGCATTCATTGATGATCTGCTATTAATATGGAATGATAACAGTGAGCTACTCACAGACTTTGTCCTGTACCTTAATAACAACAATCTAAATTAGAATTTTACATATGAACATCAGTCCAAGGTAATTAACCTTCTAGATGTTTCACCAGATAGAACGACTGACACAGGAAAAAGTATAATTACATCTGCAAATCAAGTGCAGGTAATTCTACCCTGTAAGCAGCCTGTGGGGAAATTGCAAAAAGAAATTGCTCCACAGATGAAACTTTTGCTCAGGAGCATGACATCATAGAAGAAAGGCTTAGAAATAGGGGTTACTCTAACATTGAAGAATGGGAAAAATATTTCCACAAATTAATATTAGGGATACTCCTTTGGGATTAGATAAAAGAACATACAGAAAGGGCATAGGAAAAAGGATAAAATAGTTACTTTTGTTACATCTTACTCTGTATAATATCAGGCTATAACACATATCATTAAGCAAAATGTACCCATTCTATTTTCTTATAGCTTGCACAATATTCTAAGGGATTCCCCAGTTACAAATAGGGATGGACGAACATCTCCCGGGACGGTTCGCGAACGCGGGTAAATGTTCGCGAACCGCAGGTTCGCGGCGGGCCCCATTCATTTCAATGGGAGGCGAACATTAAAAACCTCCAGGTCATATTTGCAGCCACAAAATAATTACTAGCTGTGCACACATAGTCCCACAACATGGACAATGACATAACAGAAGTATTAAGCAAATTTGAGATCGACAACGACAAGCATTCTTTTTTTATCTGAAATTTTTTGTCAATTAAGGAGCGCATGAAGGCCATGGAAGAGACGCAAGGCCAGGCTATGAAGGGGGTGCATGAGATGATCCTGCTATTGGAAAAGTTGCCATAAATGTTTTTTTTTTTTTTATAAGTTGTATAAATCGTTTATACAGTTATAACGTTTATTTCGTTTTTTGTAATATTGCTCGGTTTTATTGTAATAGCTCGGTCTAAATCAGCCGGAACTGACAGTAGCCGGTAAATACATGTCAAATACATATAGGGTCCATTCACACGTCTGTAAAATGGGTCCGCATCCGTTCCACAATTTAGCGGAATTGATTTTCAATTCCAGTCTGAAAAATTAGGCATTCACAGCCTGGATAAAGAAGTAAGTGTCGGCCAGTACAGGCCCCAAAAATTAGCCATCAGGCATTCATCTGACAGCAAAGAACTTTAAATTCTGTGGCTGAAGGTACATTAGGCATTCACAGGATAAATACGTTTCGGCACTACAGGCCCCAAAAATTAGGCATTCAACGGACATAAAAGGCCTTTTATGCCGCTGTATTTACCCAAGAAGACAAGGACCATGAATAATTGTTATAGGTGGTGGTGGATATTTGTGGCCTGTCATGAGGAATTTGAATGAAACATGGTCTACTGGTCACATGTGTTGAATTCCTCAGAGATCCATGCCTCATTAATTTTTATAAATGTGAGGTAGTCAACACTGTCGTGAGCTAAGCGAGTGCGCTTATCGGTCACGATCCCCCCTGCTGCGCTGAACGTCCTTTCGGACAGGACACTGGACGAGGGGCAAGCCAACAGTTCCATTGCAAATTGTGCAAGCTCTGGCCAGAGGTCAAGCCTGCCCACCCAGTAGTCCAGGGGTTCATCACTTCTCAGAGCGTCCACATCGGCCGTTAATCCGATGTAGTCGGACACCTGTCGGTCTAGGCGTTCCCTGATGCTGGATCCGGATGAGACCTGTCGATGGATCGGCTGAAAGAATGATCTCATATCAGAAGTGACCAGGACATCTTCAAACCGCCCTCTTCTTGCAGGCGCTGTTGGATTGGTATCCACAACTGTTCCTCTGGGAGTGGAAATTCCTCTGCCAGCACACGCAAAAGCAGAATGCAGCATTTCTCGAAGCAAGGCCTGGAAGTGCTCCATTCTGACAGCCCTCTGTGATGGTGGTAACATTTCTGCCATTTTTTGTTTGTACCAGGGGTCCAAGTACGTTGCCACCCAGTAATGGTCCTTGCCCTTTATGCTTTTTATACGGGGGTCCCTCTTAAAACACTGGAGCATGAAGGCCCCCATTTGCACTAAACTGGAAGCAGTGTGGTGGCCTGGCTCCTGCTCGTCATCATCCAGGATAATGTCGTCCTCGATCTCCTCCCCCCATCCACGAACAACAACAGCAGGGATCCCAGAAAGGTTTAAAGCATGCTCTTCTTGCTCCTCCTCATCCACCCCGGCACCATCCTCCTCTGACTCCTCTTCAGGCTCCTGTTGTTGACTTGTCTCAGATAGAGTAGCCCCCCCTGGGAATTCATCCAGCATTGCGACTTCCTCATCTTCCTGCTCCTGCTCCTCGACGGCTTGATCAATGACACGACGCAATGCACGCTCCATAAAGAAGGCATAAGGTACGATGTCACTGATGGCACCATGGCTGCGACTGACCAGTTTGGTGATCTCATCAAATGGCCGCAAAAGTGTGCATGCATCGCGCATGAGCAGCCACTGATGCAGTGAAAAAAAACCAAGATCCCCAGAACCTGTTCTGGCGCAGAGTTCGTACAGGTAGTCGTTAACTGCACGTTTCTGCTGGAGCAGCCTATCAAGCATATACAAGGTTGAGTTCCATCGCGTCGGGCAGTCACAAATAAGACGTCTGACTGGCAGATTGTGTCGCCGCTGAATGTCAGCAAGGCGAGCCATGGCCGTGTAAGATCTTCTGAAATGGGCAGAGATTTTCCTTGCCTGCCGCAAGACGTCCTGGACCCCAGGGTATTTGACAACGAATCGCTGCACGACCAAGTTCAAGACGTGTGCCATGCATGGCACGTGTGTAATTTTGCCCTGTTTCAACGCACTCAGCAGATTGGCACCGTTGTCGCACACCACTTTACCAACTGTCAAATTGAGCGGTGTTAGCCACTGATCTGCCTGTGAACGCAAAGCTGAAAGGAGTGCAGGGCCAGTGTGGCTCTTGGCTTCCAGGCACAACAGACGCAGCACAGCATGGCAACGTCTCACCTGGCATGTCGAATAGGTTCTGGGGATCTTGGGCGGCGCAGCGGAAGAGACGGTAGCAGCTGAAGAGGAGGAGTCAGCCGAGGAGGAGAGGGAGGATGGAGTAGGAGGATGAGGAGAAGAAGAGGCAGGCCTGCATGCAATCCGTGGCGGTAAAACCAAATCTACACGGGTGCCACGGGTTACATGCTTGATGGCCGTCAGAAGGTTCACTCAGTGGGCAGTAAAAGTAATATACCTTCCCTGCCCGTGTTTGCTAGACCACATGTCTGTGGTCAGATGTATCTTGGCACCGACACTGTGTGCCAGAGATACATTCACTTGCCGCTGAACATGGTCATATAGCTCTGGGATGCCCTTCTGGGAGAAATATTTCCTTTCTGGGACCTTCCATTGTGGTGTTCCAATGGCCACAAATTTTCGAAAGGCCTCCGAGTCCACCAGTTTATATGGCAGTAGTTGGCGGGCTAGGAGTTCTGACAAGCCAGCGGTCAACCGTTGGGCAAGAGGGTTATCCGGCGTCATCATTCTTTAACGCTCGAACATTTGGCCCACGGAAGCCTGCCTTTTTCTGGATAAACTTGGGGACGGGATGATGGAAGGTGGAGTGGAGGACAACTGTGAAGAGAGAAGAGAAGTAGTAGAAGAGGCTGGACGGTGAGAGCCTGGAGTTTGGCTTTGTGGGTTCTGACGGCGTTGCTCCCACTGGGCTCAGTGATGGGAGTTCATGTGCCTTCTTAAGGCGGTCGTCCCTAGGTGAGTGTTGGGCTTACCGCGACTTATGCGTTGACTGCAAAAGCTGCAGATGGCAACACTATTGTCAGCAGCGGACACGTTAAAAAAAGCCCACACTGCAGAGCCATGTGCCAGCGTCCTGGGAGCGCCAGATGTGACCGTACATGGTTGATGGCTCGCTCTGAGTCCTGATACATTAGCAGTCTTGCTTGTCACTCCTGTGCAATGTAAGTTCCGCCTGCCTCTCCTCCCTATCTGCTGGTCCATCTCTCCCTCTGAACTCCCCTCCTGGTCCTCTCTTGTGGGCACCCACGTGACGTCCATAGACACATCATCATCTACGTCACCTTCCCCACCACTAACATTAGAGATCTCGGAGTAGGCAGCAACAGCGGGGACCAACATCCTTGGGCTGATCTGGGTACTGTCGTCAGAGTGGCGGTTGTTGCTACCTCCTCTTCCTGATCCAATGTCAAGAATGCCTGCGCATCAGAGAAGTCTTGTGATGGATCGGAAAATAATTCCTGTGACTCAAGCGGAGGGTATATGGTGGCGGTGGTGTTGGTGGTAGTGTCTTTGGGGGTGCACACAGCAGAGAGTGAAGAGGGTGCAGATAGAGAGGATGAGGAGGGTGCAGAAGAGTAAGGCTGAGTGAGCCACTCAACCAAGTCTGGTGCGTCCTTTGACGTAATCGAACGCACCTTCTGCAACTTCCCACTTTGGCTCCGGCCTGGTGCTCCTGCCCTACCCCTACCACCTCTGTGGAAGGGCCTGCCTCTTCCTCTGCCTGTCATCTTTTTAAAAGACCCTGTGACAAAAGGCTGTAGAGAAGGGCAGTATATGTGGAAGAAGGTATATAACACCCCACTTCAAACTGTCGTTTTCGGGGGCCACTGGTCTATCACAGCAGTTATAATACTTTTTTCTAATTGCGTTTGTCACTCTTTGTAGTATCGCTGCAGAACCTCTCAGCAGTCACAATGCTGCACAGTAGAAATGCACTATACTATTCTTCCTATATGTGAAAGTTTTTTATGCGTGTATTAGACCCCTATATACTGCACACCAAATAGTACACCTATACCAGTCCTTAAAATGAACTTTTGGGGAGCTTTATTGGTTAGCGATTTTAGTCGCTAGTCTGTGCCTGCGACACACAGCTGCAATTTCTACCTAAACCGAGAAAAGAGCTGCAGCAGAACCGCTCAGAAGCTGCACAGTAGAAATGCTGCACAGTTGAAATGCACTATATATTATATAGTATATAGTATATATTATATAGTATGTTTGAAAGTTTTTTATGCGTGTATTAGACCCCTATATACTGCACACCAAATAGTACACCTATACCAGTCCTTAAAATGAACTTTTGGGGAGCTTTATTGGTTAGCGATTTTAGTCGCTAGTCTGTGCCTGCGACACACAGCGGCAATTTCTACCTAAACCGAGAAAAGAGCTGCAGCAGAACCGCTCAGAAGCTGCACAGCAGAAATGCACTATACTATTCTTCCTAGAGTATTTTATGCGTGTAGTACACCCCTATATACTGCACACAAAATAGTACACATATACCAGTCCGTAAAAGGACTTTTGTGGACTGTACACCTATACCAGTCCTTAGAAGGACTTTTGTTTTAGTAGAGTCTGTCCCTGCTAGTACACACACAGCAACCTTCCTACACTGACTAAAGACAGCTGCAGAACCGCTCAGCACTGCAGTCCCAATGCTGCACAATTGAAATGAACTAAAAGTGTATTACACCCCTATACACTGCACACAAAACAATTGTACACCTATACCAGTCCTTAAAAGGACTTTTGTGGACCTAATAGCTAGGATTACAGTCTGTCCCTGCTCCACACAGCAACCTGTCCCTACGCTGACAAATAACAGAATGTAAAATGGCAGCCAGATCAGGTCTATTTATAAGGTAGGGGGTATGTCCATAAGCTGAAATGTCTCATTGGCTGTCCTGTACCACATGATGGATGTGTCATAGGTCAAAGTTCCACAATGTAAAAGATTCAGAATATGGTGGCCGCGAACTGGCTGCGAATAGCGCCATATGTCCGCCGGTTTTGCGAACCGCGAATGCGCAAAATTTGCTGCGAACCGACCGCGGGGCGAACCGCAAGGCCATCTCTAGTTACAAATACAGTATACTGTACAGTATTGAGAATTCATCACATTTAGTAGTGTCACGGCCATGACTAATGATGAGTGAATTGGTTTACTTGAACCCTGAGTCACAGTGAAGTAGGCTGATGTGTGATAAACCTTTCTGGCAACCCCCAACTACGTAATGGGGATTCAATGGGGATAGCCTTTTAATTTAGTTACAGAAAATATTACATATAGAATAGACAAAAATATTTCAGTATAATTTACATTTTGTGATTCAAAGACAAGGAAAGCAATTATCTTTATCCTGGTGTTTGTGAAATTCTTTAATTATCTACTTGCTTAGCAGTATATATGGTAGTAGCTTTATCCACTGGACCTAATTTTTCAATGTTGTTGCCCTCTGTTTTGCTAAACTACCGGTGGAGCAGCTTTTGTGATATTAACAATTTATTACTGTGACCCACGATAAATGCTTAAGGATTGCCACTCAGGCCCAGCAAAGCCTGATGAGTTGGATGCCGCTGACTATGACTAAGGGCGCAGGCTGAGGAGAGGTCTGTCCAGACGCAAAGCATGCTGCAGAAATAGGAAGAGATAGGTAGGTCACGTCCCCAACATGTTTCGCCCCACCCACCTATGATTAAGGGCGAAACATGTTGGGGGCGTGACCTGTATGAATCAAGCTGAGGCTGCTTTACCTTGCTAACTATTCAGGCTGGGCAAGGTGTGTGGCAGCAGGCTGTCTCTTTCTATTTCTGCAGCATTATTTAATTATTAGCCATGACTTGCCAGATATGTAATGCTATTATATGGTTTATCTTGTCACCCTTTTTAAAAATTATATATCAGTTTTGGGCAGAATGAAGCCCAATATGACCATTCCATATGATGCTTTGTTTGTTTTATGAAGTATAATATTGCTCAGAAACTTGCATTCTAAATTGTCATTTTAGCTGTTGAATGTAATTGGTGTTTTTTAACAAAATATCTGTGCAGGTTAACTATTAAAGTTGTTATTAAATTATTACAGTACTTCCATACGAGACAAATTCCAATGTTATGGGTTAATGGTGTTAAAGAGAATTCTAGTTTCCATCGTTCCTGTGTGCAACCCCCCCCCCCCCCCCCCCCGTTCTCTCAAAAATCTGTTCAATGGAGAAAGGTTTGCTATTTATCATAATGCCCAACAGGTCTCCTATCTTCAAACAACACCATCTTTTGGTGTTTATAAACATTTTTTTTGCAGCAAAGATAAATACAAACACATGGCCTTGCCATACTGCTGGAAAAAGATCTACAATTAAATAATGCTTAATGAAATGCATTTATAGTTAAAGCCTATTTATTTATTTATTTTTATTTAGCGTAATTGTAGCCGTATTAGTGCAATTATGACAGAGAAAATTAAGTACTGTCCGTGATACTTTTTTTATTTGCACTAACATAGAATTTTTCAGGACAAGCTTTCGGGGTATGTCCCCTTCTTCAAGGTCCAAGCAGTACTGATTCACAATTTTTTTAGCAGAATGTTGAAACAAAACAAGAAAAAAATCTCAGAGGGAAAGGAAAAAAAAACACATACAAATCAATGGTAATAAAGATAGCAGCAGAGTTAGTGAGACAAGACAGAGTTAGTGAGATAAGACAGAGGGAGAGCTATAGACTTGAGGGGGGAGATGCTAGTCACAGAGGGGGGTCATAAAACCTTAGTATAATGGGTAAGGAAACCAATATCTAAATTTAGGCCATTCGTTTTTGTGTTAAAAAGAATTATCATTCTTAGTTCAAATGTTTTCCTTTCCTGGATAGTTCTGAAATTCCCTTTTAAGAACTAAAACATTGAGGTCTTCTATAGTGTGGTCCGGTTGTGAGAAGTGATGTCCCACAGGTGTGCAGAAACTCTCTTCTTTATGTTCCTTGATGGTATGTCTGTGAAAATTCATCCTCGCTTGCAACTTCTGTCCTGTTTCACCAACATAAGATCCTTTGCCACACCTGTTGCATTGGATGAGGTACACAACATTACTGGAGGTACAGTTGTAAGATCCCATGATAGTGAAGGTCCCATTTGTGTGTGTGACACTTTTGGATGGATTGATCTGGTTGCACAGTTTGCAGCGTTTTTTATTGCAGGGTTTGCTTCCATTATTTGTGACTTCATAATCAGAGTGAAGTTTCCTGCTGATTAGTTTGTGTCTGAGGTTGGGTGGTTGTCTGAAAGCCAATAATGGGGGTTGTTGGAATATTTCTTTCAGAGTTTCATCCTCTGTTATAATGGGCTGTAAATCTTTGATTATCTTTTTGATCCCTTCTAGTGTTGGGTTGTATGTGGTGACTAGAGGTACTCGGTTATTTGTTTTTTTCTCTTTGTATTGGAGGAGATTTTCTCTTCGGGTTTTCAAGGCTGTGTTTATGCTGTTGTTGATGGTTTTGTCTTTATATCCTTTCTTCTGGAAAGAGCCATGGATGTAGAATCTCTGTACAGTAACATCCCTCACAAGGATGGGTTGGCAGCATGTCACAGATTCTTATCATCCACACCAAACCACAAATACACGGCTGAGGATGTTACACAGCTCATCAAATTTATTCTTACACACAACTACTTCACTTTCAACAATGACATCTATCTCCAATGTATGGGTACTGCTATGGGAAGCAAAATGGCACCCCAATATGCAAACTTATTTATGGCTGACCTGGAGGACAAATTCCTGAACAGCATACAACAAAAGCCATACAGATATTATCGCTATATTGATGATATCTTCATGATATGGACTGAAGGTGAAGAAAATCTAAACCAATTCTTCTCATTGATCAACACTTTTCACCCATCTATCAAACTAAAAATGGACTATTCGAACACACATGTCAACTTCCTAGACACTACAGTATACATCAGGGATGACAAGCTTCACACTTCCATATACAGAAAACCGACTGACCGATGCAGCTATCTTCATAGTTCCAAGCGAGGATGAATTTTCACAGACATACCATCAAGGAACATAAAGAAGAGAGTTTCTGCACACCTGTGGGACATCACTTCTCACAACCGGACCACACTATAGAAGACCTCAATGTTTTAGTTCTTAAAGGGAATTTCAGAACTATCCAGGAAAGGAAAACATTTGAACTAAGAATGATAATTCTTTTTAACACAAAAACGAATGGCCTAAATTTAGATATTGGTTTCCTTACCCATTATACTAAGGTTTTATGACCCCCTCTGTGACTAGCATCTCCCCCCTCAAGTCTATAGCTCTCCCTCTGTCTTATCTCACTAACTCTGTCTTGTCTCACTAACTCTGCTGCTATCTTTATTACCATTGATTTGTATGTGTTTTTTTTTCCTTTCCCTCTGAGATTTTTTTCTTGTTTTGTTTCAACATTCTGCTAAAAAAATTGTGAATCAGTACTGCTTGGACCTTGAAGAAGGGGACATACCCCGAAAGCTTGTCCTGAAAAATTCTATGTTAGTGCAAATAAAAAAAGTATCACGGACAGTACTTAATTTTCTCTTTTTTATTTAGCATAAGAGATGTTATTTACATTAAGTGAAAAGTGTCCCTTGTACTGGCGGCTGTTGTCTTCTGAAATCTAAAGTCATTTGCTCCCCATGCTTCCGCAGCAGCAATGTTCTGGTGCTGATGAAAGGTCCAGCAGCTGTATTAGCCCCTGCAGCACTGGAAGATGACTGTTGTGGAAGTATAGGGGGCAGGGGAATTTAGATGTCAACTAAGACTGCAGTCACCAGCACAGGGGACACTTTTCATTGAATGTAAATACTGTCTCTTGTGCTGATTAAAAAACTAAAAAACTAAACTCAGGCTTTAAAATAGAAGCCTTTTCAAGAATACATTTAAAGTGGTTGTAAACCCTCCTAAAAAATATATATTTTTTTAACTAGCTGTAAGAGAAAGCCATAATGAGCTAATATGACTAGCATAATAGCTCATTATGCATCACTTACCTTAGATCGGGGCCCCCAAAGCCGTCCTCGTCTCCCTCTTCAGCCGCATCCATCGCTGCAGCGATAGACGGAAGGTTACTTCCGGGTATCGCCGCTCCAGCCAATCACAGCGCCGCTCCGGCGCTGTGATTGGCCAGAGCGGCGAAGACGTGACTCCGCGCATGCGCGTGTGAGCCGTCGAATTCGGCTACGTCGTTGAATGTTGCGACCTAGCCGAATTTGTGAATGGGGTTAACCCCATGCGCATGACGTCAGCGTCCCTGCATTTAAATGCAAATATCTCCTTAACCGTGCAGGTTAAGGAGATATTTCATGCACCTACAGGTAAGCCTTAATCTAGGCTTACCTGTAGGTGTTTGTTTATAAAGTGGGTTTACAACCACTTTAAAAAATATGTCACTGCAGATTTACATTGCAGCTTCATGGTGACAGTGTTCAGTTGCAGACATCCGTGATATAGGTATTAGATGAACCTAGCTGATTTGTTTCTTATCCTCAGAGAAAACCCAAGCTATCGGTAGCAGCTAGAATTGAGAGCCACTAGCTGCACCAATGGGTCTATTTATAAAACATTCATTGCACGAATGTCAGAAACAGGCATGCAAACAAAATGAAATTTCAACTTACTGTATGTTTTCAAATTAACTTCTGTATCATCAGCTCCATCTGGTGGCCAAAATTAGGTATATTTTCTCATTGAGGTATGTCAGAAGACTATACCACATTTGGCCACTAGATGGAGCTGATGATACAAAAGTTCATCTATTCCAAAGCATACAGTGAAATCTAGTTTGGCTTGCACAAATATGTCTGACATTTGTGCAACAAATGTCCTGTTAATAGACCCCTAAGTGTCAAATGGTTGCTCTTAAGGGTGATCACATTTAAAAACATACCCTACTACAGAAAAAATATAAAAATCATTTTGCAAGTAAAACAGATCATATATATATATATATATATATATATATATATATATATATATATATATATATATATTTTTTATTGTATAGCTTAGCTTTACATGTGTCCAGTATAAAATGAAGATTTTTTAAGCACTCTAGTTATAAAAATAGCAATAAGTAGGTGAGGTGTAAGCTATGTCTTAAAAATATTTCAAGGAAAATTTATCACAAAAGTTTCTGGAGATCTTTGTGAACAATTCACTCTGTGTGTTTCCAGAAATAAGAACACATACTGTAAACTAAGCTGAAATTCCCAGTGGCAATACTCCAGTAAAATGTGTAAAACACTGTCTGGAAAAGTATACTCTTTGCAAGTGTATCTGTAACCTAGCATACATAAATGTACAGCTAGAAATCATAAATCTTATCATTAGAGTTGAGCGGGTAGCTGGATATTCGTGTCCGGCGGGTTCGGCCGAACTTCGGAAAAAAGCTCGGATTCGGGACCGAACTTTAACCCGAACCCGGACCCCATTGAAGTCAATGGGGACCCGGACTTCTGACGACTAAAAAGGCTCTAAAAAAGTAATGGAAAGGGCTAGAGGGCTGCAAATGGCAGCAAAATGTTGCTAAGAACATGGCAAGTGCTCTGCAAACAAATGTGGATAGGAAATAACTTAAAAGAACATAAAAAAAATTAAAAAATAAAAAAATATGCTGGAGGCCCCCTTTTCAGCAGAAGAGGTACAGGAAGTCATTAAGAACCTCAGAAACTCAACGGCACGATGCGACACATATGGTGGGAATGCCCCAGAATACGCCCTTTCTGGAATAAATTATTTAATTTAATGGATAAGCTAGTGGGAAAATAAAATACTTTGAAATAAAAATGTAGCGGGGTGCTAAATTTAAGGAAAGTGTTTGAGTGGTAAATAGGCTCAAATACCCTAATTCTGTAGGATTCATGGACCATTTTGTCCTCGGGGGACAGTATTGGTGTGCAGTTCCCTGCGGCCCACAGGTGGCGCCTTTTTGTGTCCCCTCTTGGCAGTAGTACAGCGGGGCGGGGAACCTGCTGTGCATGCCGGGAGAGCATATAAAAGGGGCAGACCTTTGGCCTGGGGGCTGATGTCCAGTGGGGTCCGCGCCCAGGTGCCTTCGGCCTGGGTGCATGTGTTCCTGTTCCATCTCGGGCACCTTTAGCCCGGGGTGAGGTACTATCCTGGAGTTCTTGCTGCCCTGGGTATGGAGGCCTAGGGGCGGGAGTAAAGCCTGGAGTCCAGAGCCGCCTCGTGTAGGGGACCCTGTTCCAGGGAAGGGAGGATCATTCTGATGGACCGATGCGGGAGTCACGGTGAAGGAATGGTCTGTTGACTCCCTGGAGAGATGTCTTCCCCTTGATATGGGCTAGGTTCGTAGAAGGAGAAGCTCAGGGTCACCTTGACTGTATCAGAGGCCTTATTCAACCGGCCCGTGGCAGGGGCCTTGTACACCCGGTCTGTGGCAGAGACCAACCTCAATGTCTGTGGCAGAGACCGTGCGCCAAAAACTGTTTGAGAAACCTAAGCAGTGAAGTGAATGTGCTACGTTTGTGCCTGGACCTCCTCCACACCTTAAGCTGTCCTGTTTCTTTGCTCTAACCCAGGGGTCTCCAAACTTTTCAAGACAAGGGCCACATTGTAGATTTTACAAGTACTCAGGGGCCGAAAACGTCTGCACGTCTGTCTCCCCAATATATCAGTGTCCCCAATATATCAGTGTCCCCAATATATCAGTGTCCCCAATATATCAGTGTCCCCAATATATCAGTGTCCCCAGCATAGGTGTCCCCAGCATAGGTGTCCCCAGCATAATTTTCCCAGCATAGGTGTCCCCAGCATAATTTTCCCAGCATAGGTGTCCCCAGCATAGGTGTCCCCAGCATGGTTTTCCTAGCATAGGTGTCCCCAGCATAATTTTCCCAGCATAGGTGTCCCCAGCATAATTCTCCCAGCATAGGTGTCCCCAGCATAATTTTTCCCAGCATAGGTGTCCCCAGCAAAAAATTTCCCAGCATAGGTGTCCCCAGCAAAATTTTCCCAAAATAGGTGTCTCCAGCATAGTTTTCCCAGCATAGGTGTCCCCAGCATAATTTTCCCAGCATAGGTGTCCCCAGCATAATTTTCCCAGCATAGGTGTCCCCAGCATAATTTTCCCAGCATAGGTGTCCCCAGCATAATTTTCCCAGCATAGGTGTCCCCAGCATAATTTTCCCAGCATAGGTGTCCCCAGTATAATTTTCCCAGCATAGGTGTCCCCAGTATAATTTTCCCAGCATAGGTGTCCCCAGCATAATTTTCCCAGCATAGGTGTCCCCAGTATAATTTTCCCAGCATAATTTTCCCAGCATAGGTGTCCCCAGCATAATTTTCCCAGCATAGGTGTCCCCAGTATAATTTTCCCAGCATAGGTGTCCCCAGTATAGTTTTCCCAGCATAGGTGTCCCCAGTATAATTTTCCCAGCATAGGTGTCCCCAGTATAATTTTCCCAGCATAGGTGTCCCCAGCATAATTTTCCCAGCATAGGTGTCCCCAGCATAATTTTCCCAGCATAGGTGTCCCCAGCATAATTTTCCCAGCATAGGTGTCCCCAGCATAATTTTCCCAGCATAGGTGTCCCCAGTATAATTTTCCCAGCATAGGTGTCTCCAGTATAATTTTCCCAGCATAGGTGTCCCCAGCATAATTTTCCCAGCATAGGTGTCCCCAGTATAATTTTCCCAGCATAATTTTCCCAGCATAGGTGTCCCCAGCATAATTTTCCCAGCATAGGTGTCCCCAGTATAATTTTCCCAGCATAGGTGTCCCCAGTATAGTTTTCCCAGCATAGGTGTCCCCAGTATAATTTTCCCAGCATAGGTGTCCCCAGTATAATTTTCCCAGCATAGGTGTCCCCAGTATAATTTTCCCAGCATAGGTGTCCCCAGCATAATTTTCCCAGCATAGGTGTCCCCAGTATAATTTTCCCAGCATAATTTTCCCAGCATAGGTGTCCCCAGCATAATTTTCCCAGCATAGGTGTCCCCAGTATAATTTTCCCAGCATAGGTGTCCCCAGTATAGTTTTCCCAGCATAGGTGTCCCCAGTATAATTTTCCCAGCATAGGTGTCCCCAGCATAATTTTCCCAGCATAGGTGTCCCCAGCATAATTTTCCCAGCATAGGTGTCCCCAGCATAATTTTCCCAGCATAGGTGTCCCCAGCATAATTTTCCCAGCATAGGTGTCCCCAGCATAATTTTCCCAGCATAGGTGTCCCCAGTATAATTTTCCCAGCATAGGTGTCCCCAGTATAATTTTCCCAGCATAGGTGTCCCCAGCATAATTTTCCCAGCATAGGTGTCCCCAGTATAATTTTCCCAGCATAATTTTCCCAGCATAGGTGTCCCCAGCATAATTTTCCCAGCATAGGTGTCCCCAGTATAATTTTCCCAGCATAGGTGTCCCCAGTATAGTTTTCCCAGCATAGGTGTCCCCAGTATAATTTTCCCAGCATAGGTGTCCCCAGTATAATTTTCCCAGCATAGGTGTCCCCAGTATAATTTTCCCAGCATAGGTGTCCCCAGTATAATTTTCCCAGCATAGGTGTCCCTAGCATAATTTTCCCAGCATAGGTGTCCCCAGCATAATTTTCCCAGCATAGGTGTCCCCAGCATAATTTTCCCAGCATAGGTGTCCCCAGCATAATTTTCCCAGCATAGGTGTCCCCAGCATAATTTTCCCAGCATAGGTGTCCCCAGCATAGGTGTCCCCAGCATAGGTGTCCCCAGCATAGATATCCCCATTATCAGTGTCCCCAGCAGTGTCTCCTGTACATGTACATGTTCAGATTTATGCCCATTTGACACTTTCCTGTACAAGCCGACTTCTTCACTGTAGGAGCCGACTTCAGCTCTCCTGCACCTCCCGACTCCCGACTCCCGCCCACTGCTACACACACAGGCTGTAAGGTGGAAGGATTCCTAATGAAAACGCTGACAACGTCACTGCAGCCAATCCTCATCTCAGCACTGCAGCCAATCCTCTGGTAGCACGGGAGGGTGTGCGGGGAGCGGCTTTTTGTCCTGGACCTGCCAGACATAGACTGCCGATAACAGCAGCTGCTTTTAAAAGCCAGCAGATCGGCAGTGCTGTGTTGGCAGAGTCTGTGCAAGCTGGGGGCCGGACAAAACACACCCGCGGGCCGGATGTGGCCCACGGGCCGGGGTTTGGAGACCCCTGCTCTAACCTTTTCTATCTGAGTACAGTTTATTTTGCCATGAGAGAATAAGAGTTGGAGTTTCAGCTGGTGTGGACATTGACTTTACTGGCAATTAAAGGACTTGCCTCTACCTACAGTAGAGGTGAGAATAATCCTCTGGAGGAGTTTTGACTCCGGCTGTGGACACGGCCCGTCAAGTACACCGCTCAACCTCTTTATATAGGAGGATACGGGCTGGTAGTGCGGTGTGCCTTTCTCCCTCCTGCGAAGAGCCAACAACATAAAGGCAGGTAAGGGGGAAAGGATCTGTGCGCTACAAAAAAATAAAATAAAAATTGTAATCTTGGCCTAGCAGGACGGGGTCCATATGGAGTAGGAGGTTGAGGTGGCGGTGGATGTGGCTGTGTAGGTGGAAGCGGCGGTGGAGGAGGACGAGGTAGCCAACACTGGTTCAAAAATACAACAATGGCTGGGTAAGGCCGGTGATGTGTCGAATTCTGTCCCCTGTCGAATAGTGTCCGCCCTGTACTGCGCTTGCTGAGTATGTAGGACAAGGGGATTTCAAAAATCTCCCAAGACTAACGGCGCCTGCGTGTTGAGTTCAGGTGAAGGCCACACCATCCGTGGTTCAAGCCGAGCCAAGCAAGGCCGCGATCGAAGCGAGCCCGTGAGGGGCCCTGTTACTATGTGCTACCGTATGTCCTCTTGGATGGTGGGGCTTGAACCTGCACTCACAGCGCAGGCGCCGTTCATCTTCGGAGATTTTGTGAATCTCCTTGTCCTCTGTACTGCGCAAGCGCTGCGCCTGCGCAGTAGGGGCCGGGCACAATCCGATGGCCGGACAGTTTTTGTCACAACACCGGTATACATGTCTATTCTGCACAAGGTACGGACAAGTCCTGTGGGATCCATGCTTGGTTCATTTTAATGAACGTGAGCTTGTCCACATTGGCTCTGGACAGGCGGCTGCGCTTGTCTGTGATAACGCCCCCTGCCGTGCTAAATACACGTTCAGATAATACACTGGCTGCAGGGCAGGCCAGCACCTCCAAGGCATAAACGGCAAGCTCAGGCCATGTGCCCAATTTGGAGACCCAGAAGTTAAAGGGGGCAGACCCGTCATCCAGTACGTGTAGGCCTGTGGACACATACTGCTCAACCATGTTGGTGAAATGCTGCCTCCTGCTAAGACGTTCCATCTCAGCTGGTGGTGCTGGTTGTTGTGGCGTGCTGACAAAGCTTTTCCACATTTGGCCATGCTAACCCTGCCTTCTGAGGTGCTGCCGGTGCCCCGGCTGCGTTGGCGACCTCTTCCTCCTCCTCTGCCTTCGCCTTGTGCTTCCACCGTACGCCCGCTGTCAGGTGGGAATGCCACCAGCAGCGCGTCTACCAGCGTGCGCTTGTACTCGCGCATCTTACGATCCCGCTCCAGTGAGGGAATTAAGGACGGTACGTTGTCCTTGTAACGGGGATCCAGCAGGGTGGCCACCCAGTAATCAGCACCAGTTAAAATGTGGGCAACTCGGCTGTCGTTGCGGAAACACTGCAGCATGTAATCGCTCATGTGTGCCAGGCTGCCCAGAGGCAAAGAAAAGCTGTCCTCTGTGGGAGGTGTATCGTCTGTGTCCTCTGTATCCCCCCAGCCACGCACCAGTAATGGCCACGAGCTGGTCTGAGTGCCACCCTGCTGTGAACATGGCTCCTCCTCCTCCTCCTCCTCCATCTCCTCCTCCACCTCGTCATCCTCCAGAACTGTGCCCTTTCTGCCGGACAATTGTGTACCTGGCGTTTGTTGGTGCAGGAACCCACCCTCGTAGCCACTTGTGAAAGACTGCCCTGAAAGCCTTTGAAATGATCCCGCTTCCTCCTCCTCCTCCTCATCCTCCTGTGCCACATCCTCTTCCATCATCGCATGAAGCGTTTTTTCAAGGAGGCATAGAACTGGGATAGTAACGCTGAGAACGGCGTCATTGGCACTGGCCATGTTGGTGGAGTACTCGAAACAGCGCAACAAGGCACACAGGTCTCGCATGGAGGCCCAGTTAATCGTGGTGAAGTGGTGCTGTTCCGCAGAGCGACTCACGTGTGATTGCTGCAGCTGAAACTCCACTATTGCCTGCTGCTGCTCGCACAGTCTGGCCAGCATGTGCAAGGTGGAGTTCCACCTTGTGGGCACGTCACATATGAGGCGGTGAGCGGGAAGGCCGAAGTTACGCTGCAGCGCTGACAGGCGAGCAGCAGCAGGGTGAGAACGCCGAAAGTGCGCACAGACAGCCCGCACTTTCTGCAGCAGCTCTGGCATATTGGGGTAATTTTTAAGGAACCTCTGGACCACCAAGTTCAGCACATGCGCCAGGCAAGAGATGTGCGTCAAACCGGCTAGACCCAGAGCTGCTACGAGATTTCGCCCATTATCGCACACCACCAGGCCGGGCTTGAGGCTCACTGACAGCAACCACTCATCGGTCTGTTGTTCCATGTCCCTCCACAACTCCTGCGCGGTGTGGGGATTTTCCCCCAAACAGGAAAGTTTTAAAACTGCCTGCTGTCGTTTACCCCTGGCTGTGCTGAAGTTGGTGGTGAAGGTGTTACGCTGAATGGATGAGGAGGCGGTAGAGGATGAGGAAGCGGAGAAGGAGGAGTTAGCAACAGGAGGCAAACTGAAGCGCCCTGCAATCCTCGATGGTGGAAGGACATGCGCCAAACCGCTATCTGCCTCAGGCCCAGCCGCCACTGCATTTACCCAGTGTGCTGTTAGGGAGATAGAACGTCCCTGACCATGCTTACTGGTCCACGCATCCGTAGTTAGGTGGACCTTGCCACAGATGGCGTTGCGCAGTGCACACCTGATTTTGTCCCCCACCTGGTTGTGCAGGGAAGGGATGGCTTGCCTGGAAAAGTAGTGGCGGCTGGGCACGACGTACTGCGGGACAGCCAATGCCATCAGGCTTTTAAAACTCTGCATCTCCACCAGACGGAATGACAGCATTTCAAAGGCCAGGAATTTTGAAATGCTGGCATTCAGGGCCAGGGATCGCGGGTGGCTAGGGGGGTACTTCCTCTTCCGCTCCAATGTTTGGGAGATAGAGAGCTGAACGCTTCCATGGGACATTGTGGAGATGGTTGGTGACCCAGGTGGTAGTGTTGCTGGCAGATCCTCTGTTTGCGGGGTGACAGGTGCCACTGTCACTACAGAGGTGGATGAAGAGGCCGAGACTGCAGCAGAAGAGGAAGCAGGAGGAGCCAGAGACCTTTCTTGGTTTTTGAGGTGTCTACTCCACTGCAGCTCGTGCTTTGCACTTAGATGCCTGGTCATGCAGCTTGTGCTCAGGTTGAGAACGTTTATGCCTCGCTTCAGGCTCTGATTGCACAGCGTGCAAACCACTCGTGTCTTGTCATCAACACACTGTGTGAAGAACTGCCACGCTAGGGAAGTCCTTGGACCTGGCTTTGGTGTGCTCGGTCCCTTGCTGCGTTGGGCAGTAGCAGATGTACTGTCTAGGGGACGAATGCTCCGTTTTTGCACCCTGCTCCCTCTTCTGCTGTGCTGGTGGCTCTGTGCGACCACCGCCTCTTCCTCCGAACTACACTGGTCACCTGCATAACGTTGATTCCATGTGGGGTCGAGGACCTCATCGTCCTCCACATCATCTTCCACCCAGTCTTCACCCCTGCCCTCCATGTCTGTCTGCACAATTGCGAAAGCAGCAGCAGTTGGCACCTGTGTTTCGTCATCATCCGAGACGTGCTGCGATGGTCCTCCCATGTACCCATCATGAAACATAAGTGGTTGGGCATCGGTGCACTCAATCTCTTCCACTTCTGGGGCAGGGCTAGGTGGATGGCCCTGGGAAACCCTGCTAACAGAGTCATCGAAAAGCAGAAGAGACTGCTGCATGATTTGGGGCTCAGACTGCTTGGCTGATTTGCAAGGGGGTGAGGTGAAAGACTGATGGACATGGGCTTCAGGTGCCAACTCTGATCTTTCATCAGAAGAGTGGGTGGGAGACAATGTGAAGGAACCCGAGGCACTGTCAGCAACCCAATCTACTATCGCCTGTACTTGTCCTGGCCTAAACATTGGTACAGCCTCATTAGGCGCGACAAAATACCGCCGCAGGCTCGGTCGCCTACTCGCACCTGAGGAAGGTGTTTCACTTGTGCGTGTAGCTGGCACAGATCCACCACGTCCTCTCCCTGCAACAGGAGCTCCACCAGCAGCACCACGACCGGGGCCACCACGTCCCTTTGACCTTCCCCTCATATTTTCCAAATTTAGGATCTTGCCCTAAATGGCGTTTTTTGGAAGACCACAACACACCCACAGTATTTAACCGCTGAAACGCACAGCTACAGAACTGCAGAAAATGCTATTCAAAAAAAAAAAAGGTTGTTTTTTTTAGTATAGCACTGTACAATATATAGAAATTGTTTATTTTACACACCTCCACATGTGTATTTCACACTGCAAAATATTTTCTGTGGCCCTAAATGGCGTTTTTTGCCAGACCACAACACACCCACAGCACGTAACCGCTGAATCGCACAGCTACAGAAAATGCTATTCAAAAAAAAAGGTTGTTTTTTTTTAGTATAGCACTGTACAAGAAGAATATATAGAAATTGTTTATTTTACACACCTCCAGATGTGTATTTCACACTGCAAAATATTTTCTGTGGCCCTAAATGGCGTTTTTTGGAAGAGCACAACACAACCACAGTATTTAACCACTGAATCGCACAGCTATAGAAGTGCAGAGAATGCTATTCAAAAAAAATGTTGTTTTTTTTAGTATAGCACTGTACAATATATAGAAATTGTTTATTTTACACACCTCCACATGTGTATTTCACACTGCAATTTATTTTCTGTGGCCCTAAATGGTGTTTTTTTGAAGAGCACAACAACCCCAACAGTATATAACCGCTGAATCGCACAGCTGCAGAGGCCAGAGAATGCTATTCAAAAATAATGTTGTTTTTTCACACACCTCCAGATGTGTATTTCACACTGCAAAATATTTTCTGTGGCCCTAAATGGCGTTTTTTGGAAGAGCACAACACACCCACAGTATATAACCGCTGAATCGCACAGCTGCAGAGAATGCTATTCAAAAAAAAGTTGTTTTTTTTTTTTTAGTATAGCATAGTACAAGAAAAATATATAGAAATTGGTTATTTCACACAACTAGAGATATACACTGCAAAATATTTTTTTTGCCCAAAAATAGGTCTTTTTTGCGCACAACAAAGTGCCTTTTTTTTTTTTTTGCAACAGCACAATAAAGTGCCTTTTTTTTTTTTTTGGGGGGCCCAAAAATGGGTCTTTTTAGCAAAAGCACAATAAAGTGCCTTTTTTTTTTTTTTTTCTGCCCGAAATGGGTCTTTTAGCAAGAGTACAATACAGCCACAGTATGGAATAGGTGTATCACAACGTAATGCAGTGCTGGTGCACTGAGCTTGCAACACAAACAGATAAACCTATGCAGATCGCTGAGCTATTATATCTCTCAATCTGGACTCCTATCTAAATCTCTCTCCCTGAAAGCACAAACAGGATCCTGCCCCTACACTACACTACACTGTCTCTCTATCTTTTCTATCAGTAGATTGCAGAATCAGGACTAACTCCTATCATATAATTCTCTCCCTCACAGCAACAGCAGCCAGGATCCTTTCCCTACACTGTCTAAAAGCAGAGTGACGATCTGTGCTGTGTGCCTCTTGCTTATATAGAAGCTGGTCACATGCTGGGTCACATGTTGCACTGACCAATCACAGCCATGCCATTAGTAGGCATGGCTATGATGGCTTCTAAGGGCACACCAGCTAATCAAATGGTGATTGGCTGGCCCCTGAAGCATTTCTAACTGCGCCATTAAATTCCCGAATCCGGACCCGAACCCGGACTTTAGCGCAAAATCCGGGTCCGGGTCCGGGGTCGGGAAAATGCCAAAATTCGGTACGGACCCGAACTTTACAGTTCGGGTCCGCTCAACACTACTTATAATACATAATAAGGCTGCTAAGGGTAAAATGCAGTGCAGCAGCGGTTATAGAGCCCAAGCTAGTGTCTGTATCTTTCAATTATTTTAAAATGTGCCTTCAATTATACCATTATCCTAGGTTATTATGGGGAAACAGATATTTATAATTTTTGCTAAAATCAATATATATTATGCTTTTAACTGCCAGAGCTAATATTAATGTTATGCAGTATATAGGGAATACCTGGTACACAAAGTATAGTTTTAGTGTAGTGGTTTAACACATCATAATTTTTTGTCTCACCACACTCCTCATTATAACAGCTAACATGCTCCACTTTTTGCTCTAGATCGGCTTTTTATTCAACAGACATTCCTGTACAGTCATTTCTTGAAAGACAGACAGTTCATGGTAAAGACCTGCAGGAACATGTTTTTTTGTAACTAAGGATTTGACTTAAGTGGTTAACTGTCAATATGTCCAGAAAATCTGAATCTCTGTCACCTTCACATATTTCTTAGGCAATTCATAGAAACATAATTAGAATTTTGTCAACTGACTCATGCAGTTCCTCATACACTCTGAATCAAAAACCCAGACTTTACTTTCTATATTCCTTGTTATTTGAAAAAGAGAAAATACGCTGCATGTGGGGCCACTGTTGCTTATACTGGTGCTCCTGCCACCACTGCACTAGGTGGTGACTCAAGAATGCAGTTGAGAGGGAAGAGATTCTGCATCCTCAGCAGCAGCACTCATAGCCCTCTTCAAAGAATAGCTGCCATAATCTGTAATGCATGTTTAAATATGGTTTAAGCACTAAAAAACATTAATGTAGGTGCTTGCCCAAAATGTTTCAACTTGTGTTAAAAGAACCTTTGAAAAAAACTAAAACATTTTTGTCTGTCTCATTTTGTTGTATGCCATTTGTTGTATGTAAAAAATATAAATAGGGCTTGAATATGACTGAGAAACTGCAAGAATAATATTTTTTTTGCACTGCAGAGCAATAGGTGTGGTGAAAAACAATTCCTTAATTAATGTAGGAAATGTCTTTTGAGGACTGTACTAATGCACAAAAACATGGTACACAATAGCAATATTTCCTGCTGAGCAACATTAGTGTAGACAAGTTTGTATTGGAAAATATGGGGTTGATTTACTAAGGCAAAATAGGCTGTTCATGTTGCATGGACATTTTCTCCAGAGCTTAGTAAATGTAATGATATTTAATTTTGGGAAGAATACTCAATCACGGGCAAGGAACATTTTAAAAACTGCATTTTTTGCTTGCGCATCACCCCATTGGCTACTTTCTTGTCAAGTGTAACTTCCTTTGCAAAGTAAACAGCCTACTTGCATTTGCATCTTCAATCTCTTCCTCTCTACTGGCACCTTCCCTTCCCCTGTAAAGCCCGCACTGATTGCTCCCAAACTTAAAATGCCCTCTCTGGTCCCCACCAGCCTATACAACTTAAAGGCTAAGTTCACCTTTGTTCACTTTTTTTTTTTTTTGATTTCAGCTCACCTATGTACCAACAGCTTTTCATTTAGTCTACACATGATTACCTCACTGTCTTCATGGCTGTTTAAAAACACTGCTCCATTACTTCTGCCTTACTTCTTGGACAGATTTAAGGTCATGACACAGGAAGGAGTTGACCAACTGAGGGTGGATGATGCAGGGTGTGTGTTAATGAGATCAGTTGGTCAACTCCTTCCTGTGTCACTATCTATAGTCTATCCAGGAAGTAAGGCAGAAGTAATGGAGTAATGGAGCAGCCATGAAGACAGTGAGGTAGGCGAGTGTAGAATAAATGGAAAGCTGTTTTATTTTTGCAAATAAAGTACATGCTATATTGGTTCATAGGGGAGCTGGAATTTAGAAGAAAAAAAAAGGTTAACAAAGGTGAACTTAGCCCTTAAGACAGATCCCCTTGCTCATATTTACATCTAAGCCTTTAGAATGCTTAGTTTACAATTATCTGAGCTCCTACATCACTGACAACAACCATCTTGACCTCTCACAGTCTGGCTTTCATTCTCAGCACTCCACAGAAGCTTCCCCACTAAAACTCACAAATGAATTACTAACTGGTAGAATCAATGGCCGAAGAAAGTCACCCAGCGCACAACAATGCTGTTCTGCACAGTTAGTTTAAAAAATATATATATATCTCTGTATATATGGGTGGTATTAGTCCTCAGCATGGTGGAAGTAGTTTATGCCAACCTAGGTGTGTAACAAATAGTTCAGGTGCCAGCCATCCCCAGAGCGTATCCAAAAGAACTCTGTGACAATGCAAAAAGAAGTAGTATAATGCTGCGTACACACGGCCGTTTTTCCTGTCGAAAAAAACAACATTTTTCCCATTCGACGAGAAAACGATAGTCTGTGGGCTTTCTGACGTTTTTTTCGACGAGAAAAACGGCATTAAAAACGACGAGAAAAATTAGAACATGTTCTAATTTTTCTTGTAGTTTTTTTCGACATGTTTTCCGCGGCAGTGTTTCCCATAGGGAAACACTGCCGCGGAGCCCACACACGGTCGTTTTTTTCGACCAAAAAAAAAATGACATTTAAAACGGGCGTGTGTGAGGGGAACAAGCTGTTCCTCGTTTTTAACGTCGATTTTCTCGACGTGTTTTCACCGTCTAAAAAATCGATCGTGTGTACGCGGCATCAGAATAGCATGTTTAATGCGCAAAGTAATGCACTTACATAAAAGCAGAAATCAAGGACATACAGGTATCTGTATAAAAGACGTCCTCCTTGAGGGGTATCAGCAATCCAGTTCCCCAGGCATCCAGATGATGTCAAGAACTGTGTAGGGTGCTGATTCCAAACCAGGAAGTGGAGCGGATCCAGGGAGCCTAGCGTGGACTGCACGGAGGGAAATTACGTCACCCGGAGGGCCAACCTCGGTGTGGGGAGAACAGAAAGGACAGGAAGCAAGGCTACGCGCTCGGAGCATACAGCTCCTTCTTCTGGCCTGTCACATAATGTGCAGTAACGCTTATATGCAATCTGGCCACGGCCGAGGAACTAGAAGGAACAGCAGACCAGGGGCATATGTAAACATTGTTTTAGACTGGTTACAGATTCAAGGCACAATAATTAATGGAAAAATAAGCTAATAAATGAGTATTAGGTAAAATATATATATATATATATATATACATATACACACACACACATATATATATATATATATATATATATATATTAAAATTAATCAATAACCATGGAAATTAGAAAATATAGATACAATTATGTATAAAAATATAGATAAATGTATATACAGTGTGTGTGTGTGTGTGTGTGTGTGTGTGTGTGTGTGTGTGTGTGTGTGTGTATATATATATATATATATATATATATATATATATATATATATATATATACACACAAATAATAAAAGGACACATACATACACAAATAAATGAATGAAGGACATTGGTTAAAATTACTATGTAATTATTATTATGGGGAAGAAGAAAAGGGGGGTAGTAAGGGAAGGAAGGGAGGGAGGGGGTACAAAGGGAGAGGACGAGTGGGGAGGGGAGGGGGTTTTTTAAGGGGAAGGGGAGAATGAGACTAACAAATTATTAAAAGGATTAAAATTACGCACATGCAAATCAATTATAGAAATATGAACGTATATCAATCATGACTATAAAATTACTATCAAAAACATTGATGACACATGAATGATAAAAAGAGAAGAGTGGAGAGACAAATGGACTATCTAGGATATACTATGTGATGATTTACTTACTATGCAACAACGATACCTTAAATATGCGTGACCATAAGGGTCCGCTGAAAAGAATAATAAGTAATATGGTGAGGATTGAAAAGCCAGAGAACATTAATCAGATATATGCATTATAATAGCAATACACACTTTTACAATATCGTGTGGATTTAAATCTACTCATTTATTCCCCCAGGAGTGAGGGAATATATCCAAAACGTTTCTTGTTGGTAAAGACGTTTAAAACGTTCAGCTGGGGGTAAATTATTCGGAATTGCCCTAATTATTAACACTTTTAGACCTGCTGTGGATTGTTGGGGTTTGGACAAGAAATGTTTGGGGACACTATGCATGTTTGCCAAAACATTTTCACAGTGTGCAGATAGTCCTCCCCACGTATAATAGACCACAAGGACAGGTTTAACAGTAGACCACGTACTCATTAGAGCAATTATGAAATTCCTTGAGACCATATTTCTTGCCATTCGTTGTAAAGCTTTTTTGACCATGTTCAATGAACTGACAAGTCAGGCAAAAGTGTAGACTGAGATGGCTTCACTCTGTGTTATTTTCCCTTTTATGTTACGTTACATTTGGTTTTGATGTGATGGCATCCTTTAAAAAGGGATCCAAATGTAAGATGGACTAATGTTTGTACAGACTACTTTCCATATTTATATACTTTGTGTGGAACTGAGTAGTGAAACACATGAGTTGTGATTGATTATTACTAGTTTTCACTAGTCTGGGTGGGTTTTTGTAATGTTCAAAGTCATTGGACACTAAAGAGGGTGGGTAGCCTTTCTCAATGAATTTATTACTGAAGAGTTCTTCCTGACTGGGAAAATCAGTGTCCCTAGTACAGTTTTTCCCAATTCTATGGAATTTACTTTTTGGAATGTTATTAATCCATTTCAGGTGATGGCAGCTTTTGTAATGGAGGAATGAATTACCGGCCATTGGTTTAACATAATTGGAAGCATGTATGTTATAACCATCATGGCAGAAATCCCAAAAGGTTAGTCTTTCTGGATCGGTCACATGGGTACATGAGATCCCTAACGGGTTGGTGTTGCAATATGATAGAAATTGTTTCACACTGTCTGTGGAGCCATCCCAAATAATTATTATATCATCAATATAACATCCATAATAAATGACCTGGGAGGCAAAGGGATGGTTGTCAGTGAGATATTCTAGTTCCCAGAGGCCCATTGCTAGATTGGCATAGCTGGGGGCAAAATTTGCCCCCATACCTGTGCTGTACATTTGTAAATAAAATCCCCCCGTCAAATTCAAAATAATTATGTTGTAAGCAGAAAGTGGTGGCATCTAATATAAATTGAGATTGTCTAGGATTGGTCCGGGGTCCATCGCAAGAAAGTGTTTTACGGCCCTGAGTCCCACTTTGTGTGGTATGGATGTATAAAGGGATGAGATGTCTAAAGAAACCTGTATGTTGGTTCCCATGTATATGGCTGCAGCATGTCAAGAAGAGGTGTGTCGTCTCTGATATGCGAGGGTAGATTCTGAGCTAGAGGTTGAAGAAATTTGTCGCTATACATGGAGAAACGGCGTCCGGGTGGATTTTCAGGATTTTTATGGACTTTGGGCAAGTGGTAAAAGTAGGGTGTTTTATAGAAGCTTTTTTTAAGAAAGGATGATTCTGTTTTAGAAATTATGCCATCTGAGAGGGCAGCCTTGGTTAAGGTTGCAGTCTCCATGGAAAAGGAGGAAAGGGGATCTTTGGACAGTCTTTTGTAAGTATAGGTGTCTGATAGCAATCTCTTCACCTCTTGAATATATATAGGTTTATCTTGAATTACTATTCCTCCTCCTTTATCGGATGATTTTTTAATGATATTTTTGTTATTGGCCATATTATCCAATGCCATTCAGAAGAAGAAGTAAGGTTAGATGTTATATGGGACTGGGATTGACACATTTTAATGAAATCAGAGTATACCACTTGGTAAAAGGTTTTGTCAAATAAAGATACGACCAGAATTGTGTGGACTGCAACAGAGGAAACCCAAACATAAATAGGTGAAAGTAAGTAAGTTTATTAAGGTAAATAATTGTGAAAACACCACCAATACAGAGTGAACAAACCAACCAACCAAAACAGTGATAGCAAACCAACCAGCATATATAGCAAAAGGGAGTTCCAGAATCGTAGTCAAGCCAGGCCAGGATTATAAACAGGAGATCAGCAGATGGGGGGCCAGGGGTCAGCAGACAGGAAAAAGATGGAGGGAATCAGGCTGCAGAGCAAGGATCCAGGGATACAGGAACAGACACAACAGGGTTCAGGTTCAAGTTCAGGTTCAGGTTCACAGGTAAACAGGCTGCAGGTCAGGGCACGAGGACAATACCAGGGCAAGGAAAGTGTGCCGGGTATTTAAACTATTACCTGCTAACAAGCTCAGGTGACGCCAGACTGCGGAAGGTAAAATCTGCACCACACTGCCAGGATCCATCCGCTGGTGGACACCAGTACTGCGGCCCAAAGATGACATAACACCAGCAGGGAGAAATTCCCCTGACAGTTCCAAACTGCCAGGAGACACCTGCTGGTGAACCTCAGTACTGCACGCCAAATTATAGATATTACCAGCGGATGGAGCCCTTCCTGACAGATTTGTATATTTGGTGCTTTTTATGTACAGTATTAAAATTAGACCTTGGCCTCAAGTTTGTGTGCTGAACAGGTGGAGAATATTTAATTTGTCCTCACATGCCCTGTTTCCATATGAATCTCTCTACTAAACAAAGACTTGACCCTTGCTCCCACCATCCACCACAACCCGTTCCAGCTCTTTAAAGATCTCAATAAATGTAACCGTGACCTGACTGTCTAAATATTTTATCACATAAAATCCCTTAACACACAATATTCACCCGAGGTACCTATCAGCTCCTCCTCCAGTCTTGAATCATCCATGGAAGATACTGATCTCCCTATACTCAATGATCTACAGTAGTAAAACTATATCTGGAAAGTCATTATGATGATCTAGAATGGTTGTCCCAACATTGCCCCACTTTTCCACCTGTTCAGCACAAAAACTTGAGGCCAAAGTAGAATTTTAATCCTGTACATAAAAAAAAAAAGCCAATTCAAAAAAGAACTAGGGAAAACTGTACTGGGGACACAGATTTTCATAGTCAGGGAAAACTCCTCAGTAATAAATTCCTTGAGAAAGGCTACCCGCCCTTTTTAGTGTCTAATGCCTTTGAACATTACAAAATCCCACCCGGACTGGAGATAACTAGTAATAATCAATCACAACTCATACATTTTACTACTCAGTTCCACGCAGAGTATAGAAATATGGAAAGTATTCTTTACAAACATTGGTCCATCTTACGTGAGGATCCCTTTTTAATCAAAACCATAATTAACATATAGCAAAGCCAAAAAGATAAAAGGGAAATGGCACTGAGTAAAATGAAACCATCTCAATCTACACTTAGTAACTACATTCCTCTAATACCTCTGTTGCAATGCCGAAAAAAACGTTGCCTGACTTGTCAGTTTGTTGAACATGGTCAAAAAAGCTTTACAACTAATAGCAAGACATATAATATCAAGGAATTTCATAATTGCTCTAGTGAGTACGTGGTCTACTGTTAACCACTTAAGCCCCGGACCATTTGGTAGCTAGAGGACCAGAGGTGAATTCAGAATTTTGCACTGCGCTGCTTTAACTGTAAATTGTGCGGACATGCAATGTTGTACCCAAACGAAATTTGCGTCCTTTTCTTCCCACAAATAGAGCTTTCTTTTAATGGTATTTGATTGCCTCTGCGATTTTTATTTTTTGCGATACAAACGGAAAAAGACCGAAAATTTTGAAAAAAAATGATATTTTCTACTTTTTGTTATAAGAAAAATCGAATAAACTCAATTGTAGTCATACATTTAGGCCAAAATGTATTCAGCCACATGTTTTTAGTAAAAAAATGTCAATAAGCGTATATTTATTGGTTTGCGCAAAAGTTATAGAGTTTACAAACTAGGGTACATTTTCTGAAATTTACACAGCTTTAAATTTATGACTGCCTATCTCATTTCTTGAGGTGCTAAAATGACAGGGCAGTACAAAACCCCCCCAAATGACCCCATTTTGAAAGTAGACACCCCAAGGAAATTGCTGAGAGGCATGTTGAGCCCATTGAATTTTTTATTTTTTTGTCCCAAGTGATTGAATAATGACTAAAAAAAAAAAAAAAAAAAAAATTACAAAAAGTTGTCACTAAATGATATATTGCTCACACATGCCATGGTTATATGTGGAATTACACCCCAAAATACATTTTTCTGCTTCTCCTGAGTACGGGGATACCATATGTGTGGGACTTTTTAGGAGCCTAGCCGCGTACGGGACCCCGAAAACCAAGCACCGCCTTCAGGATTTCTAGGCACAAATTTTTGATTTCACTCCTCACTACCTATCACAGTTTCGAAGGCCATAAAATGCCAAAATCGCACAAAACCCCCCCAAATGACCCCATTTTGGAATATAGACACCCCAAGCTATTTGCTGAGAGGAATGGCGAGTATTTTACAGCTCTCATTTGTTTTTGAAAATGAAGAAAGAAAATATATATATATATATATATATATTTTTTTTTTCAATTTTCAAAACTTTGTGACAAAAAGCGAGATCTGCAAAATACTCACAATACCTCTCAGCAAATAGCTTGGGGTGTCTACTTTCCAAAATGGGGTCATTTGGGGGGGGGTTTGTGCTATCTGGGCATTCCATGGCCTCCGAAACTGTGATAGGCAGTGAGATGTGAAATCAAAAATTTACACCCTTAGAAAGCCTGAAGGCGGTGCTTGGTTTTTGGGGTCCCGTACGTGGCTAGGCTCCCAAAAAGTCTCACACATGTGGTATCCCCGTACTCAGGAGAAGCAACAGAATGTATTTTGGGGTGTAATTCCACATATGCCCATGGCATGTTTGAGCAATATATCATTTAGTGACAACTTTGTGCAAAAAATAAATAAAAAATTGTCGTTTTTCCGCAACTTGTGTCAACATATAAAATATTCCATGGACTCGACATGCCTCTCAGTATATAGCTTGGGGTGTCTACTTTCCAAAATGGGGTCATTTGGGGGGGGTTTGAACTGTTCTGGCATTTTATACACAACATTAGGAAGCTTACATCCACTCTTCTAACCACTTGAAGACAAAGCCCTTTTTGACACTTTTTGTTTACATGAAAACATTTTTTTTTTTGCAAGAAAATTATGTTGAACCCCCAAACATTATATATATTTTTAAAGCAAAGGCCCTACAGATTAAAATGGTGGGTGTTGCATTTTTTTTTCTACACAGTATTTGCGCAGCGATTTTTCAAACGCATTTTTTGGGTTAAAAAATACACTTTTTTTAATTTTAATGCACTAAAACACACTATATTGCCCAAATGTTTGATGAAATAAAAAAGATAATCTTAGGCCGAGTACATAGATACCAAACACGACATGCTTTAAAATTTCGCACAACGCGCATTGGCGACAAACTACATACATTTTTAAAAGCCTTTAAAAGCCTTTACAGGTTACCCCAGTAGATTTACAGAGGAGGTCTACTGCTAAAATGATTGCCCTCGATCTGACCTTCGCGGTGATACCTCACATGCATGGTGCAATTGCTGTTTACATATGACGCCAGACCGACGCTTGCGTTCGCCATTGGGCAAGAGCAGGGCAGGACAGGGGTGCTTTTTTTTTTTTTTTCTTTTTTTTTTTATTATTTATTTTGCTTTTTTATTTTATTTTTAAATTGTTCCTTCCAAGTATTTTTTTTTTTATCATTTTTATTGTTATCTCAGGGAATGTAAATATCCCCTATGATAGCAATAGGTAGTGACAGGTACTCTTTTTTTGAAAAAACTGGGGTCTTCTAGACCCTAGATTTTTCCTCTGCCCTCAAAGCATCTGACCACACCAAGATCGGTGTGATAAAATGCTTTCCCAATTTCCCAATGGCGCTTTTTATATCCGGGGGGGGGCATTCCCTCCCACTGCTTGTAAAAGCAGTCCAGAGGCTAATTAGCCGCTAGGATTGCTTTTACATGAAAGCCGGCCGCAGGCTGAAAAGAATGATACCATGATAATACCTAAACCCACAGGCATCATTCTGGTATAAACATTCAAAGTCCAGCAACATACCAGTACGTTGCTGGTCCTTGTTGGACATGTATTGTAATCTTTTTATTTCATGCAGCCAGTTGGCTGAACGAAAAAAGAGATTGATCGGTGGGTATGCCCACCATTAGAATACCGCCCTTCATCCACCCACTTCCAATGATGGGCATACACGCACCATTTATATATGCCGAAGCATGGGGGCATCCTCCCGCAAAAAAGTTATGCCGCACACACATGGTCGGACTTTTCCACGGGCAAGCCTCCGTCGGAATTTCGACCGTATGTACGCGGCATTAGGAGCAAAATCGCTCCTCCGCCCCTGCTGCCCCAATGCTTCGGCATACAGTCCCTGACAAAAGTCTTGTCGCTTGTGTACAAATTGACCTGAAGTGCTGCTAAAATATATTTCTAATCAAGATTTTGTTACAAGAAATGGGTCATTTTAATCCCAACAGCTTTTGTAATAATGTTTCAGTGCAAAACGAAACTGACAAAAAAGTATTCTAATATTCACAGCTTGGTAAAGCCCATTGAGTCAATTTTTGCCAAGACATAAGTGTTGTCGCCTTGTTATATGAGCTTCACCTGTGACTAATAATGGATCAATTCGGTCTCAGGTGTGTATAAAAAGAACACCAGTACACTAGACCTTCTCAACTGCAACTAGACCTCTGCAAACATGCCTAAGATTCACCCGGAGACTAAAGTGTTGATTATCAAGAGGCTGAAGACCAGATCCACTGCTGATGTGGCAGACACCTTCAATGTGTCTCAGCGTCAAGTTCAGAGGATAAAAAAAAATATTTGAAGAGACTGGAGACGTTTTGGACAAGGCCAGGTCAGGCTGACCCCGCAAGACAACTGCTCGAGAGGACCGTTTGTTGGCTCGAAAATCCAAGGCCAGCCCATTTTCCACTGCGGCAGAGCTCCACGAGACCTGGTCACCTGAAGTCCCTGTGTCAAACAGAACAGTTTGTCGGATTCTGTCTCGAAATGGCCTCCATGGTCGAATCAGTGCCCATAAGCCAGCACTAAACAAAAGACAATTGAAAAACTGTGTGGCATTTGCCAAGGCCACAGCCTGCTAAAAGGATGGACTCTGGAAAAGTGGCAGAAGGTGGATTTTTCAGATGAATCTTCTGTTGAATTACACCACAGTCGCTGCAAATATTGCAGGAGACCAACTGGAACCCGCATGGAGCCGAGATTTACCCACAAAACAGTGAAGTTTGGTGGAGGCAAAATCATGGTCTGGGGTTACATCCAGTATGGAGGTGTGCGAGGGATCTGCAGGGTGGAAGGCAACATCAATAGTCTAAAATACCAAGAAATCTTAGCTACCTCTTATATTCCCAACCATAAAAAAGGCCAAATTTTGCAGCAGGATGGTGCTCCATCGCATACTTCCATCTCCACATCAAAGTTCCTTAAGGCAAAGAAGATCAAGATGCCCCAGGATTGGCCAGCCCAGTCACCAGACATGAACATCATTGAGCATATGTGGTGAAAGATGAAAGATGAAGCATGGAAGATGAAACCAAAGAATATTGATGAACTCTAGGAGGCATGCAAGACTGTTTTCTTTGCTATTCCTGATGACTTCATCAATAAACTGTATGAATCCTTGCCAAACCGCATGGATGCTGTCCTTCAAGCTCATGGAAGTCATACAAGATATTACATTTGGATCTCAAAGCACCACTACTTAATTTGCTGACATATTTTTGGATTTTCAGTAAAGTTGTTCAATTTCTGTATAGGCGACAAAACTTGCCAAAATTCCACCTGTCTGTCTTGATTAAATGATAAATCTTTTTTCAGTGAAACTAATTTATTTCAGTGCATTAAACATCATTTGGGAGGGCTTTAGCTTTTCATAGGAGCTATTTCTAACACCAATTGATTAATTAAAAGTCAGGTTAATAGCAGGAGTTTCTACAAAATAGAGAAGCGACAAGACTTTTGTCAGGGACTGTATTTGCTTTTTTTTTTAACTGTGGTGGTGAAATCACCTCCTACAGCACTGGAGTCGCAGGGATCAGGCCTGTCTCTGCGAACGCTGCAGTTATGTGTGTTTTTGTTTTGTAAGTGACAGTGATCGATCGATACTGCACTTGGGTGGCCTGGGCTGGACGGAGGGGCAAAACGCAGGTGCCAGCAGGTATCTGGGCTGATCCCGCTAACACTGCGTTTTTGGGAACCCTAAACTGCTGGGGACGCTAGTATAGATCAGATCAGATATTGATCTGTTCAGATACTATACCACTAAGGGGGGTGTATGCTTCACGCGTGGGTGTTAGCGTTACTGGCACTAACCTGACGCTGCCTGGGGTGTGACGCAGACCCTCTCTGATGCTAAAACCTAATTGATATCACCCGCCGGGCGATCAGGGGGTTAAACCTTTATTGGGTTATATACACGGCGAGTGCCCTGACACTATAAAAAGCAAACTAACTAACCAGCGTCACCCGTAACACTTATATGGTGATCACTGGTGAAAGGGTTAACTAGGGGCAATCAGGGGGCTAAAACCTTTATTAGATACTATATGGGGGCACCTGACGCTATAAAAACCTGCGGCGAACCTAAAAAAAATTACCAGCTACCGATCTGCATCACCGACACTAAGACAGCGTTTAGAAAAACGATTGCTTAGCGACAGTGGTGATGGGGGTGAAAGGGTTACCTGGGGGGGCGATCAAGGGGGTTAAACCTTTATTAGATAATATATTGGGGTACCTGACGCTATAAAAACCTGCGGCGAACCTAAAAAAAATTACCGGCTACCGATCTGCATCACAGACACTAAGACAGCGTTTAGAAAAACAATTGCTTAGCGACAGTGGTGATAGGGGGTGAAAGGGTTACCTGGGGGGCGATCAAGGGGGTTAAACCTTTATTAGATAATATATTGGGGTACCTGACGCTATAAAAACCTGCGGCGAACCTAAAAAAAATTACTGGCTACGATCTGCATCACCGACACTAAGACAGTGTTTAGAAAAACAATTGCTTAGCGACAGTGGTGATAGGGGGTGAAAGGGTTACCTGGGGGGAGATCAAGGGGGTTAAACCTTTATTAGATAATATATTGGGGTACCTGACGCTATAAAAACCTGCGGCGAACCTAAAAAAAATTACCGGCTACCGATCTGCATCAGACACTAAGACAGCGTTTAGAAAAACGATCGCTTAGTGACAGTGGTGATAGGGGGTGAAAGGGTTACCTGGGGGGCGATCAAGGGGGTTAAACCTTTATTAGATAATATATTGGGGTACCCGACGCTATAAAAAATTACTGGCTGCCGATCGGCATCACTGACGCTAAGACAGCGATCAGAAAAATGATCGCTAAGCGACAGTGGTGATAGGTGGTGAAAGGGTTATCTGGGGGGTGATCAGGGGGTTAAACCTTTATTAGGGGGGGTTAGGGGGCTACACTGGACCTAAGACTAAACTTTGGTGACACTTTTACAGTCACAAATGTCACCGATTGCAGTGATCACTAAATAAATGGTCACTGCAATCAGTGACACTGTGACTGGGGGCTGGGGGGGTGATCTGGGGGGTGATCTGGGGTGTCTGGGGGGGCCTGGGGGGGCGATTTATGTCCCTATGTGTCCTGGTGTCAGTGTAGTGTTGTGTGCACTGACCTGATATCTTCTCTTGTACGGCGCTCGGTATATGTGAGCGCCGCACCAGAGATGACATCACTTCCTCCTGCTCCCTCTGTCTGACACAGACAGAGGGGGCATTTCCATTCGCTGGGAGCGATCGCGAGGGGGTGGCCAGAAACGAATGGCTGCCCCCTCATCCCGGAACGCTCCCGGACACTTAGCCACCGCTCACTGTATAGGAGGGGGGTCCGATTGGACCCCCCAACTGTACAAAGGCAATCACGTATGCTCTACGTGATTGTGCCTGTCGGTGCCATTCTGCCGACGTATATATACAGTGAGCGGTCGTTAAGTGGTTAAACCTGTCTTTGTGGTCTATTATACATGGGGAGGACTATCCGCACCCTACGAAAATATTTTGGCAAACACAGACGCTTCATTGAAGAAGGCTTTGACATGTAAAGTGTCCCCAAACATTTCTTGTCCAAACACCAACAATCCATAGCAGGTCTAAAAGTGTAGATAATTGAGACAATTCCGAATAGTTTACCCCCAGCGGAACGTTTTAAACGTCTTTTCCAACAAGAAACTTTTTGGATATATTCTCTCAGCACCCTCACTCCTGGGGCAATAAACGAGGAGATTGATATTCACACGATATTGTATTGTATTGTATAATAACGCATATACAGAATCTGATTAACCACTTGCCGACCTCTCACGGTATATATACGTCGGCAGAATGTCTTGTACAGGCACAATCACGTACCTGTACGTGGCCCTTTAACTGCCGCACGCGACCCCCCTGCCTTCCCCGTGAGTGGGACCACGGGTCCCGCGGACTCGATCGCCGCGTGGATCCCCACGATCGTCTCACGGAGGCTCGGAGCGGGGAGATGTGTGTGTAAACACAACATCTCCCCGCTCCTCTACTGACAATGTCAGCGATCTCCGCTCTGTGTAATCAGAGCGGAGATCGGTGACGTGTCAGTCGTAGCCACGTCCCCACACAGTAGTAAACACTCCTCTAGGCACACTTAACCCCTCCAGCACCCCTAGTGGTTAACCCATTCACTGCCAGTGTCATTTTCACAGTAACCAGTGCATTTTTATTGCTCTGATCGATGTGAAAATGACAATGGTCCCAAAAATGTGTCAAAAGTGTCCAATGTGTCCGCCATAATGTCGCAGTCACGAAAAAATTCGCTGATCGCCGCCATTACTAGTAAAAATTTTTTTTTTATAAAAATGCCTTAAAACTATACCCTATTTTGTAAACGCTATAATTTTTGCACAAACCAATCAATAAACGCTGATTGCAATTTTTTTTTACCAAAAATATGTAGAAGAATACGTATTGGCCTAAACTGAGGAAAAAAAATGTTTTTTTATATATTTTTTGGGGATATTTATTATAGCAAAAAGTACAAAATATGTAATTTTTTTCAAAATTTTCACTCTATTTATGTTTATAGCGCAATAAATAAAAACCGCAGAGGTGATCAAATACCACCAAAAGAAAGCTCTATTTGTGGGAAAAAAAGGACGTCAATGTTGTTTGGGAGCCACGTCGCACGACCGCGCAATTGTCAGTTAAAGCGACGCAGTGCCGAATCGCAAAAAGGGGCCTGGTCATAATGGCCTGTATTGGTCCAGGGCTTAAGTGGTTAATGTTCTCTGGTGTTTCACTCCTCATCATATTATTTAATATCCTTTTCAGCGGACCCTTATGGTCACACATATTTTGGACATTGTATAGCTCCTTATGGGGGAGGTGGTCGGATAGGAAGTAAATCATCACATAGTATATCATAGATAGTCCATTTGTCTCTCCTCTCTTCTCTTTTTATCGTTCATGTGTCATCATGTTTTACATAGTAATTTTATAGACATGATTTATATACTTTCCATTTGTATTTCTATAATTGATTTGCATGTGCATAATTTTAATAAAGTCCCTTTCTCCCCTTTCCCTTAAAAACCCCCTCCCCCCCACTCATCCTCTCCCTTTGTACCCCCTCCCTACCTTCCTTACCTTTCTACCCCCTTTTTCTTCTTTCCCATCATAATAATTATATAGTAATTATCAATCATTCATTTATTTGTGTATGCATGTGTCCATTTATTATATATATACCGTATATATATATATATATATATATATATATATATATACACACACATTTATATATATTTCTAGATATAATTGTATCTACCGTATATACTCGAGTATAAGCCGAGTTTTTCAGCACATTTTTTTGTGCTGAAAATGCCCCCCTTTGGCTTATACTTGAGTCACCTTTTTGCGCCTGATCTCCCGGAATTTGGGGACCCAGTACCGGCCGTCTTTATTTCACCTGGACCCCAAACTTAGCACACATATAGCCCCACTCTTGTGCAAAGTTTGTTGTCCGGGGGACCTACGGCCGGGGAGCACCGATTTTTCAAACCTGGGCACCCCTTTCATAGACTCCCATGTTAAACAGTAATTTCTCTGGTGATTTTGGGTACCCAGTACCGTCCGGTCATACAGTAGGTCCCCTGGACCCGAAACTTGGAATACATGTATCCCCATTTCTCTTCTACAAGTTTACAAAGTTTTTTGTCTGGGGGTCCTACTGCCGAGGAGCACCGCTTTTTCAAACCCGGGAACTCCTTCCATAGACTCCCATGTTAAACATCAGTCTAGTCATAGACACAGTGAGGCATGGGCACAGTGAGGCATACACATGGACACAGTGAGGCAAAGTGAGGCACAGTGAGGCATGCAGATGGACACCCTAGGCTTATACTCGAGTCAATACGTTTTCCCAGTTTTTTTGTGGTAAAATTATGTGCCTCGGATTATATTCGGGTCAGCTTATACTCGAGTATATACGGTAATTTCCATGGTTATTGATCAATTTTAATATAAATATATTTTTTGTATATATATATATATACTGTATATATTTTTATATGCGTGTACATATATTTTTTTTTACTTGATACTCATTTATTAGCTTATTTTTGCATTAATTAATGTGTCTTGAATCTGTAACCAGTCTAAAATTATGTTTACATATGCCGCTGGTCCGCTGGTCCTTCTAGTTCCTCGGCCACGGCCAGATTGCATATAGTCTGTTACTGCACATTATGTGTCAGGCCAGTAGAGCTGTATGCTCTGAGTGCGTAGCCTTGCTTCTTGTCCTTCTTGTCCTTTCCACACTGAGGTCTACTTCGGGTGACATAATTTCCCTCCGTGTGGTCCACGCTAGGCTGCCTGGATCCTCTCCAATTCCTGGTTTGGAATCATCGCCCTACACAGTTTCTGACATCGTCTGGACGCCTGGGAAACCCGATTGTTGGCACCCCTCGTGGAGGATGTCTTTTATACAGATATGACCTTAATTTCTGCTTTTATGTAAGTGTATTACTTTAAAGCATTAAACATGCTATTTTAATACGACACCTAGGTGCGCCTCCCTCCCTCTTTTTTTTTTTTAGAAGCAATGGCCACTACTCCATACTCCTACTACTAGACCTTTCTTTTTCCTTTGTACTGTTGACCACCTTCTCCTCCTCAATAAACTTGGTCTCCAAGACTCTGCACTTTCCTGGTTCTCCTCCTACTTATCACATTGTTGTTCAGTGTTGAATACTGCTCTGTATCCTCTTCTCTACTCACTATTTCTGTAGGGATTCTCAAGGATCTGTCCTTGGACCCCTTCTCTTCTCTATATACACTAACTCTATCACTTGACAATCTTCAATGGCTTTCAATACCATCTCTAAGCTGATCTCTGTACTCCTCATCTCACTCCTTCGGTCTCCTCTTGCAATATTACCTTACTAACTGACATATCAGCCTGGATGGCACACCACCTCAAACTAAATCTTTCTAAAACTAAGCTTATAATACCCCCCCCAAAAAAAACTCCCCAACCCTTGCCCTTCTCCCTGACTTTTCCATCAAGATCAGTAATACAACAATCAATCCCTCCCCTCATGCCAGGGTTATTTGTATAATTCTTGACTGTAAAAGATAAAATCACTGTGTCATCACCTCAGCTGGAGATATAGAGGAGAGTATCCTATAAAGAATCAGATACCTCAAACTCTATCTCATGCACCACTGCCCCATACACAGTCAGATCATCCCCATACAATTATAACAGGGAGTGGATGGTAGCGTGATCCTCTAGATATATAAGCATATATTTAAGAAGGACTAAAGGTCCAAAAATAAATCTTCAAAGAGGATCAGTCAGTCATTTATAAACAGCTTTATTAAAGTATATTTAGTAAAAATAGAACATAAAAAATTGCCAAACATGTTATGTCGGTGGTTTTTGCAATTTTTCATGTCTATTTTTACTTAATATGCTTTAATAAAGCTGTTTATAATTGACCGATTGATCCTCTTTGAAGATTTAATTCCTAAGGATTGGAGCCCAGAACTGGACGGCATACTCCAGGTGCGGCCGGACCAGAGTCTTGTAGAGTTGGAGAATTATCATTTCTCTGGAGTTCATTCCCTTTTTAATGCATGCCAATATTCTATTGGCTTTGTTTGCAGCAGCTTGGCATTGCATCCTGTTGCTGAGCCTATCATCTACTCGGACTCCCAGGTAATTTTCCATCCTAGATTCCACCATAGGTACTGCCCCTAGTGATTAGACTGCATTCATGTTTTTGCCATCTAAATGCATTATTTAAAAATTTTCTACATTAAACTTCATTTGCCATGTAGTTGCCCACCCCATTAATTTGTTCAGATCTTCTTGCAAGGTTTCCACATCCTGCGGAGAAGTTCTTGCACTGCTTAGCTTAGTATTGTCCGCAAATACTGAGATTGAGCTGGTTATCCTATCCTCCAGATCATTTATGAATAATTTAAATAGGATTGGTCCCAGGAAAGAAGCCTGAGGGACCTCACTTTTCACATTGGACCATTCCGAGTACTCCCCATTTATCACTACTCTCTAAACTCGCCCTTGTAGCCAGTTTTAAATTCAGGTTCTCATCCTTTCGTCAATGCAGACATACCCTAATTTTTACAGTAAACATTTATGGGGAACTGTTTCAGGGATATATCTTGGTCCTTTTTTAAATATTGGTGCTACATTGGCTTTTCTGTAATTAGCTGGTACCATACCAGTCAGTAGGCTGTTCGGAAAAATTAGGAACAACGTTCTGGCAATTACTTGACTGAGTTTCTTAAGGACCCGAGGGTGCAAGCCACCTGGTCCCGGTGACTTATTTATGTTAAAAAAAAACTTAAGTCTTTTTCTAATTTTATCCTCTGTTAACCATGAGGGTGCTCCCTGTGACGCGTCATGAGGGTAAACATTGCAGTTTTGGTTACCGAAACCCCCATTTTCCCTCGTGAAGACTGAGGAGAAGAATACATTAAAAATTTTCACCAGCTCACCATCCTTAGTGACCACATTCCCTTCATAATTCATTATGGGACCAATGTGATCTGTCCTCCCTCTTTTACTATTTATGTACTTAAAGAATTTCTTGGGATTTTTTTTTACTCTACCCTGCTATGTGCCTTTTGTGTTCTATCTTAGCCGCCCTGATTACATTCTTATTGCATTCTTTGTACAGTTGGAATGCTGATCATGACCCCCCAGCCTTGTATTTTTTGAAGGCCTTCTCCTTTGCTTTTATATGAATCTCCATATATGAATTAAGTAGAGAATGTGTGGGGTATTGTCAAGAGGGAGATGAGAGACACCAGACCCAACAATGCAGACAAGTTGAAGGCCACTATCAAAGCAACCTGGGCTTCCATAGCACCTCAGCAGTACCACAGGCTGATCGCCTTCAATCCACGCCACATTGATGCAGTAATTCATACAAAAAGGAACCCCCGACCAAGTATTGAGTGCATACTATTCTATACATGGGCATACTTTTCAGTAAGCCAACATTTCTGTATTCTGTATTAAAAATCCTTTTTTTTTGCTGCTTCCTGGAAGTCGCTTTTTCTTTTTTTCAATATTTTTTTAAAATATGAGAAAATGGGGAACAATTCACAAAGAGAAGACATATAGTCATCTAGAGTGGGGAAGACCCGCTCCAATATTGTTACAGAAATTAAAACAACTGAGTAGTAAACAGAGCAATGTGAAAATAATGCGAATACCGAATGAATGAGTATAAAATGCAGAATTACATGTTTTGAATGAGGGGGGGATGGGGCGTCATGGAGAGGTAATTTCCAGAGGGGAGTGATGGAGAGTCTAGCAACAATTAGGATATGGGTGACCACAGGGTGGTATTTTGACGGCCAGATTAAAAGTCCTAATCTGAATAGAGCCATCTGTGGGGACAACACATTAGTAAGATCCTGAATAAGGTTGGAGAAGACCCTCCAGAATGAGACAATAAGAGGGCATTCCCACCATATGTGGAAAATGTGACCGTCCATAGAGCATTGTCTCCAGCATTTCCTGGTTTGCGTTGGGAATATGTGGGCCAGATTTACCAGGTTATAGTACCATGAAGATTTTCATTGAAGTTTCCCAATGGATAATGTTTCTGGAGAACCTAGATAAGGAAATATTATTAATATACAGGATTTATTTAGCGCCAATGGTTTGTGCAGCGCTTTACAACATTAGGGCAGACAGTACAATTTCAATACAGGGGGAATCAGAGAGCCCTGCTCGTTAGAACTTACAAACTAGGAGGGAGGGTCAAGTGATACAAAAGGGTAATAGCTGTGGGGTGAGAGGTTCTGGTTCTGCTCGAGCTGGGTTTCGGACCTGTGGAAGTCTCTAGCCGGCTGTATATTCAATGACACCAACACAAAGTATGGTTATGCATGAATATCATTTTTTATTATGTCTTGGGGTTTTATCATTGTGATTCGGGCGCCTTGCCAAAAGCAGGAAGCAGCCCACTGCAGGTGCAACCCCAAGGTCACATTCCGTGCTTGCAAAATACACTTAATCATCATAATAATATCAGTAGAAAAGCACGCAGAAAAACATCCCCCGAAACATACAGTTTGAACTTATTAAAACAAAGTGGAACTCTTCATCAATGGTTCATTTGGTTATACATTAATCAATATATTGATCCATTCCTTACAATCCCTCCTTTGATCAAGGCTTCAGAACAGAAGCCCCTTGATCAGAATATTCATTGTACCACTTCTATTCAGGGGTACTGTCATTTTTACCACATATACCCTTCATTTCACCCAGAGCCTCCGGGTGATATATACAGTTAGTTATGATCCAAGTGGGGATAAACACCAATATCACGAGTCCTGCCAACAGAGCCCATAGCTTCCCTGAATCATTTGCTATGAACAGAGTCATTTTTAGGGTACAGTCTTCCTTTTAGTCTCTATTTTCAAGGACTTGTAACACCTGTTTCAACTCCTTTTTCTCTGGGGGTGTGCCTGGAAATGTCTTTAGTCTTGATGCATGGATCCACTGTGGGCCTTGATCTGTGAGAACGGCTGTTCTGGCAACCTTCAGGACTTCAAATGGTCCCTGGAAAATCGGACCTGGTTGTCTCCGGACAGCTAGTTGTTTTATCAGCACTTTGTCTCCTGGGATATACGGATGTGTAGGTTCTGTGGAGAGGGGAGGTTAAGTGACAGCAACTTTGTCCTCTGTTTCACTAAGGCTACTTACCAAATGTTTCACGTACTCTTCCTGTAAAGAATAAAGATTAACCTCCTCTCCTTCATCGAGGCTTCCTCTGTGCTGACCTACCCATAAGTATTTCAAATGGTAACAACCCTGTTCTGGAATGTGGGGCTGTTCTTATTTGGAATAGGACTGCAGGGAGATAATCAATCCACCCCTTCAAAGTTCCTCCTGTGGCCTTTTTGAGTTTATCCTTTATATTTCTGTTCATTCTTTCTACTATTCCTGCACTTTGTGGGTGATATGGAATATGTAGTTTCCATTGAATGCCCAGGAGTTTTGCTAGGTCCTGGGTGAGGGCAGCTGTAAAAGCTGGACCCTGGTCTGACCAGATCTTGGCTGGTAAACCATACCTCGAAATCCAGTGATTTATTAGTGCCCTTGATGCTATCTTGGCCGTTTCTCCTGTGGTTGAATAGCCTCGACCCATGAGCTAAACTTGTCCACTATGACCAAAAGGTATTTTAAATTCCCTTTCTGTTTTGGCATGTGTGTAAAGTCTATTTTTAGATCTTGGAGGGTGTCTATTGGGGGGTTGGGGCAAATTTACATGTATACCCTGTTTTTTACATTGCACATTGGTTTTGTGCGCAAGTGAGACATGAATCTGTCAACTGGGCAATGAGGTGTGCATCATTGATCGTGCTGAAGGACTGTCTGTACATTGTCAAAACTGTTTTCCTTCCCAAATGACCTGGACCATGTAGATAGGAAATAAGTAAAGGGGCTGCTGCTTCAGGTATACCTATTATTCCCTCCTTACTTGTCCAAAGGCCTGAAATGGTCTTTGACAAGTTATGCTCTGTCCAGTGTTTAATGTCCTGGGCGGTTGCCTTGGACTGCAGGAGGGAAGCTAGTGACGGAAAATCTGGGGAAGAGAAGTCAGTAGCAAAAAGCAATGTGATGGGATGAGAGGTGGGAACGGAGTCCGCTGCTTTTTTGTCAGCAGCGGACTCGGGGTCTATATTTTGAATTATAGTGTTGAGATCTTCAGGAGACATTCTTGTTCCTGAACAGTATCTCTGTAAAAAAGTGACCACTTGTCTGGGATCCTTTTTTGGTTTTGGGCATGTATCTCTAATTTCCTTGACTGTTCCTAAGGGCAATGGTATTTGTATCTGTGTATCTCCCATTGTAATGAAGGGGAAAGACCCCTTTGGCTTTTCTGTGTCTAGAGGTGTTCTGTGTATGCTACAAATGAATCATCGGATTCTGCGGTACCAATTTTGTTTGTGGCATGTGTGGGGGTTTGTCCAGGGGATGACTGCCTGGACAGATCAGGCACTACAAGATTACGATCGGCTTCAATAAGCTGTTCTGCTTTGTGTATCATAGTAGTTTCTGTTGGGTTAATCTTTTTCATGTAGTCTAATAACTTGCTTAATTCCCTTATTCTTTCATCTTTTTCTGTCATTTGCTGTTTAACTTCCTCCCACATTTGTCTTCTTTCCTCTTTTTCTTTTCTATCTTGCTCATCATACTTTTCCTGTGCCCGTACCAATATACTAAACTTTTCCTTTGTCTGCATTGAGCCATGTAATCCTTATCAAGGTCTGTTATGGGATAATTGTACTGGCCACATATTCTGGTGACTTCTACCCATTCTCCTTAGGAACATGGCCCATACTCCCCCAAACATGGCACTTCTAACTGCTGTGCTCTTTTTTAGGACCAGAGACCAGAACGGATCAGTACAATGATTTCCATAATTGCCTTTCATGTAATCTATCAGGGAGGGTTGATGCTTACCTTCATCATCACTTTTTCCCGACTGATTACCCATTTTAATAAACAATATTTTATTCTTATACTTTAAAATTGAAAAATTTTCTGTCTTGCTTTCTCTATTTCGTTCCAGGGGCGGAAAATGTCCTCAACCTTATGACAATTTATAGATTTATGACAAGGAACCCAGTGTTCTCCTTTTTAAATACAAAGGACACTGTATTTCTGCTACACTTAGTCCCTCGAACACCGGACTGGGGGGTAGTATGTTGTGTATATTAAACCTTAACATATGTTGTTTTGATCCCTGGAACATAGGACCCTTGCCAATTTTGACATGATACCCCCCTGGAACAATTGCCACTAATGATGTGGTCTTCCCTTTATAAGCAAACAGTAAACCAGTTTTACATTCACCACAACAATAAATAGACATTTGCAAGATGATATTATTAAATCAACCTGGTGTGCACACAGTAAATAGAGTTACCACAGATCCGCCCTGTAGAAATGAGGGAATTTATGATTCCCTCATTGACTATGACTTGGCCAACCTAGCGAAGTCCCTATATACCTCCTCTCATTATTTCAGAGAGTCCCAGGGATACAGTGTTCCCTCGAGAGTCTAATCTGGATGAATCAATGAACAGAGTAAGACAATAAATTCCCAATAAAAATAAAGGGGTCTCACCTGTTCAGTTGAATCACCCCACTTCTGGTAACTTTTGAGAGAGATTCTGGAGAGGTTCTGGTTCTGCTCGAGCTGGGTTTCGGACCTGTGGAAGTCTCTAGCTGGCTGTATATTCAATGACACCAACACAAAGTATGGTTATGCATGAATATCATTTTTTATTATTTGTCTTGGGGTTTTATCACTGTGATTTGGGCGCCTTGCCAAAAGCAGGAAGCAGCCCACTGCAACCAAATCAGCACACTGCAGGTGCAACCCCAAGGTCACATTCCGTGCTTGCAAAATACACTTAATCATCATAATAATATCAGTAGAAAAGCAAGCAGAAAAACATCCCCCAAAACACACAGTTTGAACTTATTAAAACAAAATAAAGTGGAACTCTTCATCAATGGTTCATTTGGTTATACATTAATCAATATATTGATCCATTCCTTACATGGGGGATGAGCTGATGGAGAAAGTAGAAGTGCAGTTGTTAGATGAAGGCGGGATAAGCTTTTCTGAAGAGGAAAGTTTTCAGGGATCGCCTAATAGTGGATACATTTAGGGACAGTCTGACAGATTGGGGTACTGAATTCCAAAGGATGGGCGAGGCTCTGGAGAAGTCCTTTAGGCAAGTATGGGAGGAGGTTATGAGGGGCCTAGAGAGTAGGGATGAGCCGAACACACCCGGTTCGGTTTGCACCAGAACCTGCGAACGGACCGAAAGTTCGCGAAAAATTTAGAACCCTGTTAAAGTCTATGGGACTCGAACGTTCGAAATCCAAAGTGCTAATTATAAAGGCTAATGTGCAAGTTATTGTCCTAAAAAGGATTTGGGGACATGTATCAATGTAAAAAAAAAAAGTTTTAAAAACTGCAGTTTTTTCGGGAGCAGTGATTTTAATGATGCTTAAAGTAAAATAAAAAAGTGAAATATTCCTTTAACCACCGCTCACTGTATATATACACAGTGATCAATATCTGATCTATACTAGTGTCCCCAGCAGTTTAGGGTTCCCAAAAACGCAGTGTTAGCAGGATCAGCCCAGATACCTGCTAGCACCTGCGTTTTGCCCCTCCATCCAGCCCAGCCCACCCAAGTGCAGTATTGAGCGATCACTGTCACTTACAAAACACAACACACATAACTGCAGCGTTCGCAGAGACAGGCCTGATCCCTGCGACTCCAGTGCTGTAGGAGGTGATTTCACCACCACAGTTTAAAAAAAAAAAAAAAAAAAAAGCATATATGCCGAAGCATTGGGGCAGCAGAAGCGGAGGAGCGATTTTGCTCCTAATGCCGCATACAAACGGTCGAAATTCTGATTGAGGCTTGCTCGTGGAAAAGTCCGATCATGTGTGTGCGGCATAATTTTTGCGGGAGGAGGCCCCAATGCTTCAGCATATATAAATGGTGCATGTATGCCCATCATTAGAAGTGGGTGGATGAATGGCGGTATTCTAATGGTGGGCCTACCCACCGATTAATCTCTTTTTTTCGTTCAGCCAACAGGCTGCATGAAAAAAAAAAAAGATTACAATACATGTCCAACAAGGACCAGCAACGTACTGGTATGTTGCTGGACTTATAATGGTTATACCAGATTGATGCCTGCGGGTTTAGGTATCATCTTGGTATCATTCTTTTCAGCCAGCGGCCGGCTTTCATGTAAAAGCAATCCTAGTGGCTAATTAGCCTCTGGACTGCTTTTACAAGCAGTGGGAGGGAATGTCCCCCCCCGGATATAAAAAGCGCCATTGGGAAATTGGGAAAGCATTTTATTACACCGATCTTGGTGTGGTCAGATGCTTTGAAGGCAGAGGAAAGATCTAGGGTCTAATAGACCCCAGTTTAAAAAAAAAAAAAAAGTACCTGTCACTACCTATTGCTATCTTGGGGATATTAACATTCCCTGAGATAAAAAAAAAAAAAAAAAAAAAAAGGAAGGAACAGGGGAAAAAAAAAAAAAAAAAAAAAGCACCCCTGTCCTGCCCTTGGGCAATGGCGAACGCAAGCGTCGGTCTGGCATCATATGTAAACAGCAATTGCACCATGCTTGTGAGGTATCACCGCAAAGGTCAGATCGAGGGCAGTCATTTTAGCAGTAGACCTCCTCTGTAAATCCAACGTGGTAACCTGTAAAGACTTTTAAAAAATGTAGTTTGTCGCCAATGCGCGTTTGTGCGAAATTTTAAAGCATGTCGTGTTTGGTATCTATGTACTCGGCCTAAGATCATCTTTTTATTTCATCAAACATTTGGGCAATATAGTGTGTTTAGTGCATTAAAATAAAAAATATATAAAAATAAAAAAAAGTGTATTTTTTCCCCAAAAAATGCGTTTGAAAAATCGCTGCGCAAATACTGTGTGGAAAAAAAAATGCAACACCCACCATTTTAATCTGTAGGGCCTTTGCTTTAAAAAAAAAATAAAAAAATTATATATATATATATATATATATATATATATATATAATGTTTGGGGGTTCAACATAATTTTCTTGCAAAAAAAAAAATGTTTTCATGTAAACAAAATGTGTCAGAAAGGGCTTTGTCTTCAAGTGGTTAGAAGAGTGGATGTAAGCTTCCTAATGTGTATAAAATGCCAAAACAGTTCAAAACCCCCCCAAATGACCCCATTTTGGAAAGTAGACACCCCAAGCTATAAACTGAGAGGCATGTCGAGTCCATGGAATATTTTATATGTTGACACAAGTTGCGGAAAAAACACTTTTTTTTTGCACAAAGTTGTTACTAAATTATATATTGCTCAAACATGCCATTGGCATATGTGGAATTACACCCCAAAATACATTCTATTGCTTCTCCTGAGTACGCGGATACCACATGTGAGACTTTTTGGGAGCCTAGCCGCGTACGGGACCCCAAAAACCAAGCACCGCCTTCAGGCTAAGGGTGTACATTTTTGATTTCACTTCTCACTGCCTATCACAGTTTCGGAGGCCATGGAATGCCCAGATGGCACAACCCTCCCCCCCAAATGACCCCATTTTGGAAAGTAGACACCCCAAGCTATTTGCTGAGAGGTATGGCGAGTATGTTGCAGATCTCGCTTTTTGTCACAAAGTTTTGAAAATTAAAAAAAAAAAAAATTTCTCTCTTCATTTTCAAAAACAAATGAGAGCTATAAAATACTCAACATGCCTCTCAGCAAATAGCTTTGGGTGTCTACTTTCCAAAATGGGGTCATTTGGGGGGGTTTTGTGCTATTTTGGCATTTTATGCCTTCGAAACTGATAGGTAGTGAGAAGTGAAATCAAAAATTTGCGCCCTTAGAAATCCTGAAGGCGGTGCTTGGTTTCCGGGGGCCCGTACGCGGCTAGGCTCTCAAAAAGTCCCACACATGTGGTATCCCCGTACTCAGGAGAAGCAGAAAAATGTATTTTGGGGTGCAATTCCACATATAGCCATGGCATGTGTGAGCAATCTATCATTTAGTGACAACTTTTTGTAATTTTTTTTGTCATTATTCAATCACTTGAGACAAAAACAAAAAAAAAAAATATTCAATGGGCTCAACATGCCTCTCAGCAATTTCCTTGGGATGTCTACTTTCCAAAATGGGGTCATTTGGGGGGGGGGGGGGGGTTGTACTGCCCTGCCATTTTAGCACCTCAAGAAATGAGATAGGCAGTCATAAATTAAAAGCTGTGTAAATTCCAGAAAATGTACCCTAGTTTGTAGACGTTATAACATTTGCGCAAACCAATAATTATACGCTTGACATTTTTTTTACTAAAGACATGTGGCTGAATACATTTTGGCCTAAATGTATGACTAAAATTGAGTATATTCTATTCTTCTTACAACAAAAAGTAGAAAATATCATTTTTTTTCAAAATTTTCAGTCTTTTTCCGTTTATATCGCAAAAAATAAAAATCACAGAGGCAATCAAATACCATTAAAAGAAAGCTCTATTTGTGGGAAGAAAAGGACGCAAATTTCGTTTGGGTACAAGATTGCATGTCCGCACAATTTACAGTTAAAGCAGCGCAGCGCAAAATTCTGAAAACACCTCTGGTCCTGTAACGTACCTTAGGTGCGAGCCTGACGTGTGGAGAGGGACCTCCCATACAACCCCGGCTCGGAGACCACTGGAGTGGGGACAGTGGTGGTAAGAGCACGGTGAGGTAAGGGTGCCTGTCTGATCCTCACTGCTTGGAGTGGTGGAGCCGAGTGGAGACTGGAACGGCTGGTTCCGGAAGCAGCGGATGCAGGTCAGCAGGTGCAGCTTGCAGAGCAGAGGATGCAGGTCAGCAGGTGCCGGGATGCAGGTCAGCAGGTGCAGGTTTACAAGGCAGGGATGCAGGTCAGCAGGTGCAGGTTTACAGGTCAGCAGGGCAGGGATACAGGTCAGCAGGTGCAGGTTTGCAGGTCAGCAGGTGCAGGTTTGCAGGGCAGGGATGCAGGTCAGCAGGGATGCAGGGCAGGGATGCAGGTCAGCAGGGATGCAGGTCAGCAAGTGCAGGTCAACAGGGATGCAGGGATGCAGGTCAGCAGGTGCAGGTTTGCATTGCAAAGGATGCAGGTCAGCATGTGCAGCTTGCAGAGCAGAGGATGCAGGTCAGCTGGTGCAGCTTGCAGAGCAGAGGATGCAGGTAAGCTGGTGCAGGTTTGCAGAGTCAGACAAGCCGGGTCATACACATCAAGGTAAACATCACAAGTGGCAGGCAGAGAGTAGTCAAAGTCCAGGCCTAATCTTGGCAACAGGCAGACTGGCAGATAACTGAGCAGGGTCAAACGAGCCAAGGTCATGACTGGAGACAGAAGCGTGGTCAGGAAGCCGGGTCAAACACAGGAACAGACTACAAGCACAGAATCAGGCACTCAGGGAACAGAAGCAGATCAAACAACAAGGGGCAACATCTCTGGAATGTCTTTTATAGGAAGTACATGGGAGGAGCAAGGGGTTCAGAGTTCAACAGTAATCAGACACCAAGCAGAGTAGTCTAATGGATCAGATAGGTTATCCAGCAAATCAGGCAGGGAACTGTCCCGCATCTCAGATAGCTCTGCTGGAAGAGTCAATGCCAGACACAGCCGAGGTCCCAGGTTCAAGCCCAGCACGTCCCTGACAGGTCCTTTAGCTACAAAATGGTCCGGGGCTTAAGTTGTTAAATATCGTACCTCGGGGGTGTCTATAGTATGCCTGTGAAGTGGCACGTGTTTCCTGTGTTTAGAACTGTCCCTGCACAAAATGACATTTCTAAAGCAAAAAAAGTAATTTAAAACTGCTTGCGGCTTTAACCACTTCGCATCCGGGCCAATTCTGACACTTCGCTCCTACATGTAAAAAGCCTCATTTTTTTGCTAGAAAATTACATATAACCCCCAAACAATATATATATATGTTTTTTTAGCAAAGACCCTAGAGAATACAATGGCGGTCATTGCAACTTTTTATCTCGCACGGTATTTGCGCAATAATTTTTCAAACGCATTTTTTTGGGAAAAAAAACGGTTTCATGAATTAAAAAATATTAAAACATTAAAGTTAGCCCAATTTTTTTGCATAATGTGAAAGATGAAGTTACGCCGAGTAAATAGATACCTAACATGTCACCCTTCAAAATTGCACACGCTCGTGGAATGGCGCCAAACTTCGGTACTTAAACATCCTCATGGGCGACGCTTTAAATTTTTTTACTGGTCACATTTTTTGAGTTACAGAGGAGGTCTAGGGCTAGAATTATTGCTCTCGCTCTAACGTTCGCTGCGATACCTCACATGTGTGTTCATATGTGGGCGGGACTTACGTATGCGTGCGCTTCTGCGTACGAGCTACCGGGGACAGGGGCGCTTTACATTTTTTTTTTTTATTATTTATTGTTTATTTTACTTTAACCTTTTTACTTTGAGACGTTAAAAAATGTAAACATCCCTTGTAATAGGAATAAGCATGACAGGTCCTCTTTACAGTGAGATATGGGGTCAATAAGACCCCACATCTCACCTCTAGGCTGAGAAGCCTGAAATAAAAAAAATTAAAAAAACGATCACCGCTTCCTAGCTGAAGCGGCGCCGTTTTTTTGAATGCAGAGGCCGGGCGTGACGTCATAACATCGCGCCCGGCCTCCGAACAATCATAGAGACTCCGGCGACCATCTGGTCCGCCGGAAATCTCTATGGTAAAAAGCCGGGGCCGGCGGATCCTGTCACCAACTCACCGATCGCTCAGGTGAGTCGGTAGAAGCACCGGAGGGCGGCGGGAGGGGCATGTCCCCTCTCGCCGCCTGTAAGAACGATCAAGCGGCGGAAGAGCCGCTATGATCATTCTTACGGTACAGAGAATCGCCGGCTCTAAAAAACGATATCTGAATGATGCCTGTAGCTGCAGGCATCATTCAGATATCCCGGCTCAAACTCAAGGACGTCCATGGACGTCCTTGGGTCTCAAGTGGTTAATGTAATGTCTGGTCCCGGCAATACGGATGAAAATCATTGAGAAAAATGGCATGGGTACCCCCCCAGCCCATGACCAGCCCCTTTGGGTCTTGTATGGATATTAAGGGGAACCCCACACCCAAATTAAAAAAAGGAAAGGCGTGGGGCCCCCAGGCCCTATATACTCTGAACAGCAGTATACAGGTGGTGCAAACAAGACAGGGACTGTAGGTTTGTTGCTACGTTGAATCTTTTTGTAATTTTGAACTGGTACATTTTTAAAGTGTAGCTCCAGCCAAAAAATCAATTTTTATACTTTTTGGAAAACATAGGGAAGGGTTATCACCCCTGTAACATTTGCTGTCTGTGCACCTGTTCAGAACATTTCACCTCACTTTCCGTCCCAATGACAAATGTTTTTAGAAAATTTGGGTTTTTTATTGAAACAAGGATTGGCGATAAAGCATCAGTGGAGAGGAGACACCTTTTTCCCATATTAACTCTTACAGGAGAGAATTTCCCTTCCTAGGGGTAGATTTCCTCTCACTTCCTGTTGTCTCCTCCCGTTTGCAAGTAGGAGTCGTTTGTAAGTTGGATGTTTGAAAGTAGGGGTAGGTGTTAGTGTTGCCACAACACCGTAAGCCCTCACAGTTACTCTTGGTGGACGCTGGAACGGGCCCTGCTGTGAAATATTAGATCAAGAATTGTAATTACATGCCCCTGTTGAACAGGGGCAGAAAAATTGGGCCTTATGCACTGGTGCCACAGCACTGCAACACCTCACAGATACTCTAGTTGGAGCACAGGAATGAGCCCTGCTGCAAATTATTGCATCAAAAAATTTAATTACACGCCCCTGTTAAACAGGGGCTGAAAAATTGGGCCTTAGGCACTGGTGCTGTTTGCAAGTAGGAGTCATTTGAAAGTTGGATGTTTGAAAGTAGGGGTCTGCCGTATATACTCTGCAGAAATTTGCCCCTTAGGTTTTGGTGTTGCCACAACACTGTAAGCCCTCACAGTTACTCTTGGTGGGCGCTGGAACGCCCAGCTGTGAACTATTATATCAAGAATTGTAATTACATGCCATTGTTGAACAGTGGTAGGAAAAATTGGGCCTTTGGTGGTGGTGCTGGTGCCACAACACTTTAAGTCCTCACAGTTACTCTTAGTGGGCGCAGGAATGGGCCCAGCTGTGAAATATTAGATCAAGAATTGTAATTACATGCCCCTGTTGAACAGGGGCAGAAAAATTGGGCCTTTGGTGGTGGATGGTGGTGTTTTCACAACACTATAAGCCCTCACAGTTACTCTTGGTGGGTGCAGGAATGAGCCCTGCTGCAAAGTATTGCATCAAAAAATGTAATTACACGCCCCTGTTAAACAGGGGCTGAAAAATTGGGCCTTAGGCACCAGTGCTGGTGCCACAACACTGCAACCCTGTCATGGATATGCAGTAGTGTTTGTCTGTCAGCTTACCTTCCTTCCCATGTGTTCATCTTAGAGGCCTGAGCCCTTTCACCTGGCTTCCTTTATAATCTCCTCCCAGCCAGACTCCACCCCAGGCCCTATCACAGAACACTATATTAACCTGTGCACTGCAAGCCTGCTTTGCTGATCAACGTGTTTGTTAGGCATTGTGTGTTTGGGTTCCTGCCTGCCGTGTGCTACGTCTGTCTCTCTGTTACGTTATTGGCTTGTCCCCGACTATTCCTGTCTGCTCGTGACCCTTGACCTTCGGCTCGTTCTTCGTTATCCTTGTCTGCTTGTGGCCCCTGACCTTCAGCTTGTTATTCGGTTCTCTCTTATCGTGTGCTGCTGCTTCCCCTCTTTTCCCCTTATCCTACGGGGCGTGAGCTAGGAAACTCCAGGGGCCGCGACCTGGTCCCAGCCTGCAGCTAACATCCTCACCACTAGAGGCCCTGGAGAAGACCAGCTGGGTCTTAGACTCCGCGCCCTGGGGAATCTTGGCTCTAGCTTCCGTTTGGATCCCGGTTGTGCTCCTCTGGTCCCGCTTTCCACAACCACCCAGTTTCCTATCCGCAGAAGCCAGCCATAGGGTTCACTACCTCGCGGTGCACTCCTGTCCCCCTACGGTGTGCATCTGTCACCTGGCCACAGGTGACCCTGACAGTTTGATCAGCCATGAACCCGGCTGACATCCCGCTACCCGCGGATGATCCATTGCAGGGCATAGTTTGCAGACTTGAAACCCAGGAATCGAATCAGACTCAGGTGATGCGATTCCTCCAGGATCTGGCTTCTCGCTTCGAGCAGCTTCAGGCCTCCTTGGGAACCCTGAATCCGCAACCTCAAATACAATCAGCGGCTGCACCTATTGCACCAGTCGCAGCCACACACTCACTACAACTGCCAGCTCCGTCCCGTTTCTCTGGGGACTCCAAGGCTTGCAGGGGGTTCCTTAGCCAATGCACGATTCATTTTGAGCTCCAGCCCCAAAACTTCCTGTCTGATCGGGCTAAGGTAGCCTATATCATTTCCCTCCTCTCTGGTGAAGCTTTAGCCTGGGCAGCCCCTCTGTGGGAACTGAATGATCCAGTGGTTTCTAGCCTGTCTGGCTTCTTGAAACTTTTTCGGAATATCTTCGAAGAACCGGCTCGTGTCTCTTCAGCGGCCAGCGCCCTTTTACGTCTCCGCCAAGAGTCTGCTTCTGTGGGACAGTATGCCCTTCATTTCCGCATACTGTCGGCTGAGTTGAGCTGGAACAATGAGGCCTTAGTCGCAACCTTTTTGCATGGCCTGTCTGATAGAGTGAAGGATGAATTAGCAGGAAGAACCATCCCCACTGATCTGGCCGGCGTTATCTCCTTGTGTAACCAGATCGATATTCGCTTTCAGGAGAGGACCTTAGAAAAGCAACGCCAGCACTCCTTGGTTCTTAGTCAGCCTGAGCTCCCCTCTCTTCGACCCGTAGAGCATCTCCTACCAGCTGAGGAACCCATGCAGCTGGGTCGGACCAGGCTATCCCCCGAGGAACGTGCTAGGCGCAGAACTCTTGGTCTGTGTCTTTACTGTGGGGGCAAAGGTCATTTTCGTGACACTTGCTCTCTTTGTCCAGAAAAACGTTCGGGTCCACTTCATCTGGAAAGTGGAGTATTGGACCCAGAAATATCACCTTCCCCTTCTCGTCTTCTGCTTTCTGTGTTCCTTCATGTTGGTGCTTCTTCTCATTCGGTCTCAGCATATCTGGATTCCGGAGCCGCTGGTAATTTCATGGACTGGGAAATTGCATCGTCCATGAGACTTACTCTTTTGCCCCTCACCACGCCATTGGTGGTCTTGGCGATTGATGGTACTGTTCTCCCAGGGGGACCTATCCGCTTCCAGACCCTCCCTGTTAAGATGTCGGTAGGGACACTCCACCAGGAGTGGATATCCTTCCTTATCTTACCCAAGGCCTCAACGCCTATAATTTTGGGTCTCCCATGGTTACAGCTCCATTCTCCTCATGTGGACTGGACTACTGGACAGATCCTGGCTTGGGGTCCCTCCTGTTCCTCGTCCTGCCTACCCAAGGTTGCCCCCTGTGAATCTGAGCCGGTCATTCATTCCAGGTTGCATAACCATTTACATTTCTCTGTCCCTAACCACCCTTGGACGCACAGCCAGGCTAGCTTGTCTACAAGTCCTGCAGTCGCTACGTCTTGCGATGCGATTCAGGTAGTCACTACACCTGACTCAGCTATTCACTCTGCCTCTGTACTAGTTATGCCAGTCCAGCCCATGCCCAGTGAGCCTCTCACTTTTTCTTGTTCGGGACATTCTGCTTGTCCTTCAGCTATTCAGCTTGACTCCGGCGACATGTCACCTTCTAACCAACCTGACTTCAGGGTTCCACTGACATCTGCCCAGTCTGATGGTCCTGTGCAAGATGACCAGTTCCCCTTTAAGGGTCTAGGGGACCCTCCTCAGATTCCTGTTGATCCTCTCATGCCCTTGCTTATTCCTAGAGAGCCTTTGGTCCTCAATAGATCTTCTTGTCATCTCCCTACCTCGTTTTCGGTCTCTGAGGATAATCTTAAGTACGAGGTTAGACAAGTTCTGGATTCTCGGCTCTGCAGAGGCATTCTTCAGTACCTTGTGCATTGGAGAGGTTTTGGTCCTGAGGAGGCGTCTTGGATCGCTGCATCTGATGTCGCTGCACCTCATCTGTTGAGAAGGTTTCATCAGAGATTTCCCTTTAAGCCTGGGTCCAGGCGGGGGAGGGCCCATAAGAGGGAGGGTACTGTCATGGATATGCAGTAGTGTTTGTCTGTCAGCTTACCTTCCTTCCCATGTGTTCATCTTAGAGGCCTGAGCCCTTTCACCTGGCTTCCTTTATAATCTCCTCCCAGCCAGACTCCACCCCAGGCCCTATCACAGAACACTATATTAACCTGTGCACTGCAAGCCTGCTTTGCTGATCAACGTGTTTGTTAGGCATTGTGTGTTTGGGTTCCTGCCTGCCGTGTGCTACGTCTGTCTCCCTGTTACGTTATTGGCTTGTCCCCGACTATTCCTGTCTGCTCGTGACCCTTGACCTTCGGCTCGTTCTTCGTTATCCTTGTCTGCTTGTGGCCCCTGACCTTCAGCTTGTTATTCGGTTCTCTCTTATCATGTGCTGCTGCTTCCCCTCTTTTCCCCTTATCCTACGGGACGTGAGCTAGGAAACTCCAGGGGCCGCGACCTGGTCCCAGCCTGCAGCTAACATCCTCACCACTAGAGGCCCTGGAGAAGACCAGCTGGGTCTTAGACTCCGCGCCCTGGGGAATCTTGGCTCTAGCTTCCATTTGGATCCCGGTTGTGCTCCTCTGGTCCCGCTTTCCACAACCACCCAGTTTCCTATCCGCAGAAGCCAGCCATAGGGTTCACTACCTCGCGGTGCACTCCTGTCCCCCTACGGTGTGCATCTGTCACCTGGCCACAGGTGACCCTGACAAACCCCTCACAGATACTCTAGTTGGAGTGCAGGAATGAGCCCTGCTGCAAAGTATTGCATCAAAAATTGTATTTACACGCCCCTGTTAAACAGGGGCTGAAAAATTGGGCATTAGCCACTGGTGGCGGTGCCCAGGACCAAAAATGTTCTTACAAGCTATCAGCATGATCATTGAGGATGAAGAGGGTAGTCACTCAGCATCAGCATAGGCAGTCTTGAAGGGATCAGACATTTAAAAAAAAATTTGGTTACATCAGCATCAGGTGCTTGGTAGCTGGTGGTGATCCTAGACTGATTCATTTTTATGAAGGTCAGTCGATCGACCGAGTCAGTGGACAGGCGCACCCTGTGATCGCTTACAAAGCCTCCAGCAGCACTGAATGTGCGTTCCGAAAGAACGCTGGATGCAGGACAGGCAAGTAGATCAATTGCATCCTGTGCAAGCTCTGGCCAGTGATCCATCCTCAAGACCCATTAACCCAGAGGATTTTTGGTGGGAAAGGTGTCCAAGTCTGATCTTGCCCCTAGGTATTCCTGCACCATGTAAACCAGACGCTGGCGATGGTTGCTGGAACCAATCATACCTTGGGGCTGCGAACTAAAAAATTGTCTGAACGCATCGGTCAGACGGCCACCTTCTCCACCGCTCCTTCTGTGACAGACCGAAGCCTTAGAAACACGTTGTCCAGGACCAGGAATTTGTAACCTCCCAGTCTCTGGGAACGTGTTGCACAGACCTTTCTGCAAGGCCTCCCAAAGATGGTCCATCCTCTGCTCCCTCTGCGACGGCATGATAAGGTCCACAACCTTACCCTTGTACCGTGGATCAAGGAGGGTTGCCAGCCAGTAATGATCCCTCTCCTTGATAGCACGAATACGAGGATCCTTCCACAGGCTTTGCAGGATCAGGGAGGCCATACAGCGTAGGTTTGCTGAGGCATTCAGTCCAGAGTCCTCTGGGTCACTCAGAACGACATGATCCGCAGCCACCTCCTCCCAGCCACGTACAAGTCCATGGGTGTCTTGGGAATGTAATTGATCCCTTGAAGACTGCTGCTGATGCTGAGTGCTAGGCTCCACCTCCATGCTGACACAATCCTCCTCCTCCTCCTCCTCTTCCTGTGTGATAGGCGGATGTCTGGATAAAGGAGGCCTTGAGAGGTAAGGAAGTCCTCCTCTTCCTCCCTCTGTTCTGCCTCAAGTGCCCTGTCCATTATTCCACGCAGCGTGTGCTCCAACAGGTGGACAAGAGGAACAGTGTCACTGATGCATGCACTGTCACTGCTCACCATCCTCGTGGCCTCCTGAAATGGTGCCAGGACAGTGCATGCATCCCTGATCATGGCCCACTGGCCCACTGGCGTGGGAAAAAAAATCCAAGCTCCCCTGACCCTGTCCTGGTGCCATAGTTACACAGGTACTCATTGATGGCCCTCTGCTGCGTGTGCAGCCGCTGCAGCATGGCCAACGTAGAGTTCCACCTGGTGGGTATGTCACAGATTAGGCCAGGGATCCTCAAACTACAGCCCTCCAGCTGTTGCGGAACTACAAATCCCATGAGGCATTGTAAAACTCTGACATTCACAGACATGACTAGGCATGATGGGAATTGTAGTTCCTGAACACCTGGAGGGCGTTAGGTAAGATAGGTAACATCCCTGTCCATGCTTGCTGGACCATGAGTCAATGGTAATATGCACCTTACCACTGATCGCCCTGTCCAGCGAGGCCAAGACATTGCCTTCCACATGCCGGTAGAGAGCCGGAATCGCCTTCCGTGAGAAAAAGTGGCATTTGGGAACCTGCCACTGAGGAACCGCACATTCCACAAACTCACAGAAGGGGGCAGAGTATACCAACTGAAAAGGCAGCTTTTGAAGTGCTAGCAATTTAGCCAAGCTAGCATTCAACCGCTGGGCATGTGGATGGCTGGGAGCGAACTTCTTTGCGGTGCAGCAGCTGGGGCAGGGAAATTTGCCTGGTACAATCTGACGTTGGTGTACCGATAGCAGATTGCCCGCAAGTACTTGGCTTACACACCTAATTCTACACCTTCATTCCTCTCAGTGCAGGTTTCAGAGAGGACTGAAGGCATAATGGGGTTGGAGATCCCAGCTGATGAGGAGCAAGGAGAGGTCCGCTTTGTTCTTTGGTGTAGGTCTTTTTTGTATGCTTGCCAACGGACTGCATGGCAGGTCGACATATGTCTTGTCAAGCACATGGTGCCCAAGCAGCTCATGTTTTGGCCACGCGAGATACGCTTCAGACATATGTTGCAATTAGCAATGGTGCGATCTGCTGCACTTGTCTCAAAAAAGGCCCACACCAAAGAACTTTTGGAATAACGCGCAGAGACAGTAGCGCCCTGAACATGCGGAACACTGCAGTGTGATGCAGTCGGTTGGCTGCCCTTAAGCTGGCCCCTGGAGGGCATCCTGCCTCGTTGGAGATGTGCCTCCTCCTCCTCCTCCTCTCTCCTATCAGGCACCACGTGGAGTCAGTGACCTCATCATCCCCTCCCTCCCCATCACAGGAGAAAATCTGGCAGTATGCTGCAGCTGGGGGAACATGACTGCCAGATTGCTGTCCTTCTTGGGCACCCCCTCTCTCTGGGCTCACGTTACTGCCTTCCTCTAGCTGGGTACCATCATCGAAGCCTTCAAAACGCTGGGCATCCTCCTGGAGCATGTACCCAACACTGTGGTCAAACAGTTCGGGGGACTCCTCAGGAGGACATGGTGGGGCTAGGGAAGGAGTGACTGATGCCATTGAGCCGAGGGAAGAGGCCACTTTGGCAGCTGCTTTGCCAGACAAAGTACCGTGAGCCTGGGTGAGAGAGGATGAGGAGGATGAGGACGGTTTGGTCATCCACTCTACCAAGTCTTTGGCATGTTGCGGCTCAACATGGCCAGCTGCCGAAAAGAAGGACAAGTGTGTCCCACGGCCACGTGCTGATGAGGATGCACCGTGTCCACGACCAGCACTGTTGCCTCTAGACACAGAGCATGCTTGCCCTCTTTTATTGACTCGTGACTGTCTGCCTCTCCTTGTTTGCCTTCCAGACATAATAATGGCCTGCAGGGAGATGTAGCTGCAAAAAGCTGGGATGTATGTATATACTGATTATACTGCAGCTAGCAGAATCAACTGCCTGCCTGTAGTATTATTAGTATGAGAAAACAAGCAATTGTCTTCAGTTAGCTTTAGTTGCACACTGTGCAGAGGACACAGTACACTAACTGAAAATACTGCAGCTCCCTGCCTGTGGTATTTGTATGAGAACACCAGCAATTGTATTGAGGTAAGCTTTAGGTGCACACTGTGCAAAGGACACTAAAGCAAAATACTTCAGCTCCCTGCCTGCATTTGTATCAGAACAGCAGCAATAGTAGAGGTAAGCTTTAGGTGCACACTGTGCAAAGGACACTAATGCAAAATACTGCAGATCCCTGCCAGTATTTGTATCAGAACATCAGCAATAGTACAGGTAGGCTTTAGGTGCACACTGTGCAAAGGACACTAAAGCAAAATACTGCAGATCCCTGCCTGTATTTGTATCAGAACAGCAGCAATTGTATTCAGGTAAGCTTTTGGTGCACACTGTGCAAAGGACACTAAAGCAAAATACTGCAGCTCCCTGTCTGTATTTGTATCAGGACACCAGCAAATGTATTTAGGTAAGCTTTTGGGGCACACTGTGCAAAGGTCAGTATAGAGAATAACAGGAATGGATCTAGCTAAACTGAAAACAGTGTATAAATATATATACAACACCTAGGATGCATATATATCCTCTACACACTGTAACTGCAGCTAACTGACTCGCCTGCCTGCTCTATCTAACTCAAAATTAAATGACACTGTCTCTGTCTTTAACCTCTCTCTTTAACCACCGCAACACACTACACAGGGCCGCCACGGAGGCGGCCTTATATAGTGTGGGGCGTGTACTAATTCCCCTGAGACATAATTGACCAAAGCCACCCTGCCTTTGGCCTATTATGGCTCTCCGTTTTTTGCGCGCTGTGATTGGCCAAAGCATGCGGGTCATAGTGCATGCTTGGCCAATCATCAGCCAGCAATGCACTGCTGCAGTGAATTATGGGCCATGACACGCCACTCGAATTTGGCGCGGATGGCCCATAATGTTCGAAATTCGGCGAACAGGCGATGTTCGAGTCGAACATGGGTTCGACTCGAACTTGAAGCTCATCCCTACTCATAAGTTAGTAAAAGCAGTTTTTTTCTTTAAAGCGGAGCTCCGACGAAAAAAAATATATTAAAAGCCAGCAGCTACAAATACTGCAGCTGCTGACTTTTAATATTATGACACTTACCTGTCCTGGAGTCCAGCGACGTCGGCAGCAGAAGACGAGCAATCGCGAGTCGCCGTTCTCACTGGTCCCCTTGTGTTCTGGGAGCCGAGCGTTTCCCAGAACACAACGGGTATTCTGTGGGAAGTGACGTACTACCCGCAGAATACCCGCAGAGAGGACTCCCGGAAGTGGGTGCAAATACCTGTCTTAGACAGGTATCTGCACCCCCCTTAAAGGTGGCAAATGTGACACCGGAGGTGGGGAGGGTTCCGATAAGCGGAAGTTCCACTTTAGGGTGGAGCTCCGCTTTACTATTTTATCCTAACATTATTACTCGCGCTCGTTATCAAACGCAGTGATGATAAAACTCACTACTGTGCGCTATTCATTCGTAATTTTGGAGGAATGTTACTAATTTAATTTTATGTTGATATGCTAGATATATGAGGCATAATAACATAAATACATTCTTTACAAATACAAACAAACACTAAGCTCCCAATAAAAGATTTTTCTCTGAATGTCCGTCAGCTGTCTATCTATCTATCTATCTTTCGTACAGAATTTAGATTACCACTTTTATTTTTATTTCTGTTTCTTTTTCTAGAGTAATCTCTTTTTTCAACTATTAGTCTTCACGTGCTATATTCCCCGTTTCTAGCTTTACATTTATATTTTTCGTTCTGCTCAATAAAACTTGTCAAATATATTATTACTCTTATCCTTGGAGAGTTTTCTTATCTCATAATATGGCTCTCATACATCATTGCCCTTTCAGTATTTCTGTGAAAGCTGGCAAATTTCTTCTCAATTTTTCTGAGATGGGACTTAGACCATAAGATATATGTCATGAAGTAGAGAAAATGCTTTTTTTTTTCTTCACCTGCATGGAGATATTGCTTCTTATAATGCCTTTCATCTCCCCGAGTATTCTCTGTCCAAGCTTGGATTTCTCCTTAATGTTTTCCATCTAACTTCTTACTAATAAGTATATGTGTACTAGGTATCTTGTTCTCTTGCTCCTTGCTTTCAGAGTTTGTCATTTGTTCATTTTCTTTTGCAATTCCATGACTTGCTATTCGCTTTCCATCTCAGCTGTGACATTTGTAGTTTTAGTTTTTTTCATGTACAACACAAGGTTAAGTCTATTTTTAGAGGCTGTGCTGGTTATTCAAGATTTATAGATATCACTTTAGAAATATAATATATTTCATTTTCCAAATAATAGAATTATTTTTTTTTGTCTTAGCTTAGCGTAATTAAAACAATTTATTGAATGTTCCTAAAAATTCATTAAAGCAACAGAGTAATAATAAAAAGGGTCCTGGTGCAAATGTTGGAGCACCTCTTCCCCACAGTTATTCACATTGCCTTGCTACTTAATCTCTCCATGTTGCTGCCATCCTGCACTTACCTGTCCCACAGCAGTAAAGTAGTGCAACTTACTTTAGACAGAAGATTACATGTTGTGCAAATTGGACATGTATAACATCCTGCTCTAGGGTCTGGTACAGCATTGTTTCTTAACTCCAGTCCTCAAGTACCCCCAACAGGTCATATTTTCAGGATTTCCATTATTTTGCACAGGTGATTTGATCAGTTTCACTGCCTTAGTAATTACCACAGCTGTTTCATCAGAGGGAAATCCTGAAACCATGACCTGTTGGGGATACTTGAGGACTGGAGTTGAGAAACATTGTGGTACAGTATCCATAATTTGTGTATTTCTGTACTATTGGAGGCGGTAACACAAACAGGCAGATGAATATATTTTAAACACTTCTATAATAATTAATTCATAATTGACATTATCAAATGCCCTGTGGCCTCTGTTAGATAAGCAATTGATTACTCATTTGCGAGAATGTCCAAGAAATGATAAGACTGATTTACATAAAGCTTTAGCAACCACTGTTTATACTGCAAAAGTGGGGCTGTTGCTCATTACAGGCGTTCCCCTACTTACAAACATCCGACTTACAAACGATTTCTACTTACAAATGGAGGGAGACAAGAGGAAGTGAGAGGAAATCTACCCCTAGGAAGGGAAATTCTCTCCTGTAAGAGTTAATATGGGAAAAAGGTGTCTCCACTGATACTTTATCACCAATCCTTGTTTCCCTAATAACCCAAATTTTCAAACTCAAATTGTCATTGGAACAAAAAGTGAGGTGAAATTTTCTGAACAGGGGCACAGACAGCAAAACAAATGTTACAGGGGTAATAACCCTTCCCTATTCTATCCAACAAGCATACAAATTGATTTTTTTGGCTGTAGCTACAGTTAAAAAATGTACCTGTTCCAAATTACAAACATATTCAACTTAAGAACAAACCTACAGTCCCTATCTTGTTTGTAACCTGGGGACTGCCTGTAATTGCTACTTATAAAATATCTGTGCACAATTTTAGTAACGCTAAAATGCTGTGACTTTGCTTATCATCTGCTCAGTCAAGCCATAGAGGTTGATTCACTAAAGGCAAATAGGCTATTCACTTTGCAAGGTAAGTTCCATTTTACATGGGAATTTTGCCCAGAGCCTAGGGAATATGGTGACATTTCACTTTGCAGAGAATACCCAATCACGGGTAGCAAGCAAGGAACATATAGAAAACAATATTTTTGATTGCACATGATTGGATGATGAACATCAACAGAGATTCACCTCAAGCGCAACAGTCTATTTGCTTTTAGTAAATCAGCCCCATATTGTTTTTTTTACACTTTCTGTTGATATTGTGTTGTTGATTTTTGCTGCTGCTCCCCTGATCAACAGCTACATGGTACAGCATTGATAGAAACAGGGAGATCCCTCCTTATTATGAAAAGTTACAATGATGCTATCAACAAGCTGCCCAGCACAATCAAATGTCTTGATACATCAGCTTGCCAGGTCAATATATCATAGTATGTTTTGGAGTTTAGGGAGTTTACATTCTATATTCTTCTGATTTTAATAGGATGTCTGCTTAATAGAGAAGAAGGTTTTTCTTTTCTGCATATATACAGTAGCTATTACACTGTGTGTTTGTTGTGTTGTATGTATGCCAGCAGCTTAATGAATTATGATTGTTTATGAACAGATTACACTTTTACTTGGCACTTGATGATGGGTGGGATATCATAGAGAGTTAGTGTTCTGTAAGTGATAGATCATTAGGAATATTTATAGCACTATTGTTCATACAGTACACACAGAAATTTTGGAACTTAAATAAATCAGCAATGGTCTAAGATAGCTTTCTGTCATATCCTATGAGTGGACATGCTTTTTTGCTTCTGAATATTATTTGTTGATGGATTGCACCCAGGTCTATGTACCCTGACATGTAGTGTGGGTATCAATGTATTCTTTTTATATATATATATATATATATATATATATATATATATATATATATATAGTTTGCCCCTTACTAGCACTATATGTCCGCTAAAGTATGCTCTGTGTACATAGCTATTTGGCTTTTTCTGCAAAGTAGAGTAGGGACTGGCCGGAGAGTGATAACTATTTTGCAGTTGCCCAGCTTGAACACATACATGATATTACTGACTAGTAGGGATGGGCCGAACACCCCGGGGTTCGATTTGCACCAGAACATCTCGAACATTGATAAAGTTCTAGCAAATATGCAAACTCTATTAAAGTCTAATGCCGCGTACACACGATCATTTTTCCCGTCGGGAAAAATGAAATTTTTTCCTTTGGACGAGAAAAACGATCGTCTGTGGGCTTTTTGCCGTTTTTCCCGACGGGAAAAACGGCATTAATCACAATGAGAAAAATTAGAACATGTTCTAATTTTTCTCATCGTTTTTTCCAGCATTTTTTTCCGCGGCAGTTTTCCCATAGGGAAACACTGCCACGGAGCCCACACACGGTCGTTTTTCTCGACAAAGAAAAAAATGACGGGAAAAACGGTCGTGTGTGGGGGAACATGCCGTTCCCTCGTTTTTCTTTTTTTTTCATGTCGTGATTCACGGCGGTGTTTTCACCGCCGTGAATCACGATCGTGTGTACGCGGCATAAGGGTCACAAACATTAAAAATCAAAAGTCCTCATTTTAAAAGCTTGTATGCAAGTTATTGTCATAACAAGTGTATGGGGACCTGAGTACTACCCTAGGGGACATCTATCAATCCAAAAACAACGTTTTTTAAAACAATCATTTTTAAAGGAGCAGTAATTTTAATGATGCTTAAAGTGAAACAATAAAAAAAAATTCCTTTAAATATCGTGCCTGGGGGGGTCCCCTTAGTCTGCTTGTAAAGTGGTGCATCTGTGTGATGTATAGAACATGTTGCAGCAATAATGACATTTATAAAGGATTTATACTTGCTCGTGGCTGTAATGTATTTCCGTCTCCCGGCAATACAGAATAAAAAAAAAATGGCTTGGAGTCCCCCCCCAGACCATATCAGGCCCTTTGAGTCTGGTATGGATTTTAAGGGGAACCCCATGCCAAAATTTAAAATAAAATTTGTGTGGGGTCCCCCACAAAATCAATACCAGACCCTTATCCGAGAATGCAGCCTGGCAGGTCAGGAAAAGGGGGGGGGCGAGTGAGCTTTGGGGTGGGGGTGGCTACTGATCCCAGCACCACCTCTTCAGGCACTGCCAACTCACCTAGCTGCAGCTTCCCCTTTCACTAGCCCTCCAGTCTAACTTCTTCACCACAGTCCTCCAGACTGACACTCACCAGCCCACCTGTCCTCTCTACTTGCCCCTGTGCCTCCAGGAAGGGCTTCCTCCCTATGTTTTGGCAGGATCCTTCTAGCACCCAAGCCCCCTGACCCGAGGTTCCCCCCCAGACTGGGGGGCACCCTCAACGGCCACCGACAGCCTCCTCAGCACTCCTTCTCCTCCTTCCACCCGATTCCTCCTCTCGCATGACTCATGCCTGTTTATGAGGTGACCTGCCCCCTGCAGGACTGTCTTTAACTTGGAGAAAAAGGGGACGGTGCCCTGGGCCTAGGCATTATTGTGGGGTCCAAAACAGCTGCCCCTTAAGCCCCTTTAATGGAAACTCCCGGTCTGGTGGCGGTGAGGAGCAGGGCGGCGGAGCTAAATCAGCCAATCCAGTGCCGACAAAGGCATTGTCACAGAACCCACTGTCACTGTGTGTTTTGGAGGGGGCTGTGGGCTGGCCTACTACCCAAAGACTATGGCCCAGCAGAGAACGAGAGACTTGGGGACAAAATGGTGTTGGGATAATGTAATGGTGTCTACATATATGTTGCATCCCTTCTCCCCATCCTCCCCCTCTTGTTATTGTGTTTAATTATGTTAGGTCATGGCATGTAGACAAAAGATGTGGAGACACATCCCAGCGGGGGATGTGTAAGGAGGGGCTGACTACTTATCATAATCCCTTTGTGTGTTTCAACTGTAGTTCTGTTTGAAAGTGTCGAGTTCCCATTGGTTCTTCCTTGTCCCCTACCCACTCTATGACAAGGCTAAGGAGAGTGTCCATAACTGTGTTTAAAAGTGCTTGTTTTGTACTTAATAACGAGTTTGTGCTCTGCATGTTTAACCCTCAACATCTGTATGGTTTGCCTCATGATTGGGGGGTTAAGGGCTGGTTATGTGAGTCTTCTGGCTACGGGTGCATTTGTAGGAACAGGAGACACAGGTCTGGTGGAGGTGCCCAGCCGGGGTATCCGAGATCCGTCACATTGGTGGCAGCGGTGGGATGTCTCCTCCAGTCCAGGACATCAAAACCACCATAGAGATTCAAAATCCTGGCAGCCTCCAAGGAGCGGTACGGAGACCGGAGCTCGGGAGCAGGCTGCAAGGCATGCGGAAGCAACATCGGTGACCAGCGATGGAGCACACCATGCTCGACTGGGGGGATAAAATGAGCGGCACCATCAGGGGAAGATCCTTCCCTCCTCCACAGACATGTACTAGACACAGTACCATGCACAAGAAGTGTTCCTGAGGGAACGACAGTGAGATAAGTGGAAGATTGGTCCGGGATGATATGAGGCTGGACGCCAGTTACAGAGCCCTCCGGTGGTTCACGGCTCAACTGTGGCCAGTTACAGCAGATGGCAGCCCGACAGAAGGTGTTGGCTATGGTGGCGCGGGGCTGCTCTATCAAGAAATGGACAGAGACCCAGACTTTGGAAGCAACAGGGAGTGGCGGCTGGAAGACATCCTGGACATCCGAGATGAGGTGCTGGACCTCCCCGAAGAAGCGTGTGACCTGGAGGAATTGGAGTTCCTGGTCGAGCAGGAATGGGAGCTTGAGATTGCCTGCAAGCGGCTGTTCGATGGTGATCAGCAGCCCAGCATGGCTCCCATTGCCTGGGATTGTCTGGGAGAAATAGAGGACAGTTGCGAAGATGCAGAGGAAATGGGGCCGGGGGTGCCCCTATGTTTTCCCGTCCTAACCACAATGGAAGAAGCGGTGATGATACAGAGGGCACTGCGAGTGCTAGAATGCCGGAGCAAACTGGAGGTTTCCCGGGCAGCAAGACAAGCTAATAGCATAAAGGTTTTGGAAGGGGGAGTTGAGATGGGCGATGGAAGGCTGTTAGATGGTGATCAGCTAAAATATATGTAGTGCAAAAAATATTGTGCAACCCAAGACAAGGCAATAAAGTGAATGAAACAATAATAATAAATGCTTCAAAAGAGCTTCAAAAAAGCAATGGTGAGTGCTCCTAAAAAGCAATAGTGAATGCTCATAAAGAATACAGACAAATATTATATGTATATGTCTGATATGAGTAAACTTCAAATACATATAATGGAATTATGTGAAAACCAAAAACAATGATGAGCAACACATAAAATGTCCATAAAATAATGGGCTATGGTCAGAGAAGCGAAGGTGCCAATCGTCCTCAATTTCCTCTTTCCAGCAGGTAATAATGACTCACAATCAGGTATAAGATGTCTGCTTACCAGATCTGATGGACCCCCATTACAGGGATCAAATGGGCTTGGTAGACACGATTACTCCCGACATCTAGTAAAGAGAATCAGATACTCCTCGGGATCCTATGCTCCTCTGCTGCACCGTGTTCAAAAATCCTCCCAGGTTAGGGTAAACCAAACAAGAGCACCGCTCATATGGCATGAAGGGGATAAGAACAAAAAAACTTCATGGTGCAGAAGCGTTTAAAAGGAATTCCCCTTTATTGTATAAAAATTATAGTACTGACATCCACAGATTTGAAAAATTAGAGAGCGCGCTGTATGCCCGCACTCCCATACAACGATTTTAAAAAGCAGTCAGCTGTAGCTCGCGCTGATCAGCTGGTGCGTGATGACATCAGATTCCTTGGCTCCACTCGACGCTGCGTTTCTCCTTACAAGGCGTCCACTGGGAAAAGAGTGGACGCCTCCTTTCCCAGTGGACGCCTTGTAAGGAAAGCCGTTCTCCCCCCCCAGCAATTGGACACTACCCTAGTGTTCATCCCCCCAGCATAAGCGCTGGATATGGGGCAGAGTGCCGCTGGCCTCCGCCCAGCCCTCATTATGTTTTTGGAGGGTTTGGGAGAAAGTCCCTGTCAGAAGTCACCCCAGTGGCTGGTCACAGAACCTGGAGGGGAGAAAACTGTTCCCCCTCTCCAGTGGCTGATCTCTACCTTTGTATCCGTCCCCCCAGCAGAAGCTCTGGCTACGGAGCAGAGAGCTGTTGGTCTCTGCTCAGCATCAGAAAAAGAGATGGAGAGTTCAGGAGATAGTCCCTGCAAGATACCTCCCAAGCGGCTGATAACTACACCGGGAGGAAAGCAAGAACCTTTTTCTCCCCAACGGCTTAGCACTACCAGCCTACGTTCCCTACCATCTGAAGTTCTGGCATCGGGACAGAGGGCTATTCACCTCTTCCCAATACCTGCAACCCAGCCCCGGATCACAGGAGTGCGGACAGCCAGTCCCACTCTGCAGCTGCTGTGTTTATTCACGGGAGACCGTATGTGTGTTTTTGCTCCCCAGTGTCAGAGTCATACTGTTTCTTTTGCTGTTTGCCTGGGGCTGGAGTTTGTGGCTAACGCAGGTCCAGACCAGTTGAGGGTCAGGGACCTGGTTTGTCTGTTTTTAAAAGGGAAAAATGTGACAGAACCCACTGTCACTGTGTGTTTTGGAGGGGGCTGTGGGCTGGCCTACTACCCAAAGACTATGGCCCAGCAGAGAAGGAGAGACTTGGGGACAAAATGGCATTGGGATAATGTAATGGTGTCTCCATTAACATTGCATCTCTTCTCCCCTATCCTCCCCCTCTTGTTAGTGTGTTTAATTATGTTAGGTCATGGCACGTAGACAAAAGGTGTGGAGAGGGGCTGACTGCTTATGATAATCCCTTTGTGTGTTTCAACAGTAGTTCTGTTTGCATGTACAAGTTTCGAGTTCCCATTGGTCCTTCCTTGTCCCCTACCCACTCTATGACAAGGCTAAGGGGAGTGTCCCTAACTTTGTTTAAAAGTGTATGTTTTGTACTTAATAAAGAGTTTATGCTCTGCATGTTTAACCCTCAACACCTGTGTGATTTGCCTCGTGATTGTGGTGTTCGGGACTTGTTAGGACGAGTCTGCCGGCTGCGGGTGCATTTGGAGAACAGGCGGGGTATCCGAGATCCGTCACAGGTGTCCTCAGAGGTTCAGTCAGGATAATATGCCCACACCCCGCATGTCATCTCCACACAGCGAGTGGCCAGCCCAGGAGGCTGTGGGGAATGCAAGCAGTGCTAGGCTGGTTAGGATAGAGAGCCCGGGAAGGAGAATGCGAGTGCAGTATCCATGGCGCCTCCCAGAGCCTAGACTTCTTCTCCTGCTCTCCGCTTCCAGCTGTGACATCAACAGGAGGACAGGCTGACAGGGGGCCTCGAGGATGGACAGAAGGTAGGTACATCACACACACTGTTTATACTGAGCTAAAACAGTTTTGGGATCAGCTTCCTAGGAAAATTACTATATCTGTTTGTCTTGGTGACCCTTATTACTGGGGATGAAAGTAAGGTAAAAATCAATAACACAGCATCAAAACAGGATTAAAAGAATTTTTTTTAAATGGGTACACTTTTTCTGGTAGAAGAGGAGATTGGACCAATTTCGTGTCACTTTTTGCTGTGTCTATGAGGCACAGGACAGGAAGTAAAGAGATATATATTAAAAGGGACACAGCTAACCTGGAAAAAGCAAGCAATCACTGAAATCAGAACTCCTCATCAGCATACTTGTTTCAGGTCACTGACTCAGAAACTATTGGAACCATTGGATTATCATGTTTTAGCACCCTGAAATTATCAAGGGATTTTTAATAAATATCTATGGTTTTTGTTGACAATGGAGTTATCACCTGGCAACAATCCGAAAAATCAGATCACATTGTTTAAAGTGGAGTTCCACCCAGAAAAAAAAAATTTCACCAAAAAACCTAAAAAAAAAAAAATGAAAAAAAAATATATATATTTTTTTTAAACTCACCCCGAAATACCCGCTGCTATGCGGAAGTCCATAATCTGCCTCTTCCGTAACCGCGGTCTGTTTTCTTCCCCATCCTCTTCTAGTGAATGGGGCGCGCTGCTTTCTGGGAACTGTGTGTAATCCCAGAGAGCAGCCGCCCATTCACAAGTCAGCGCGAGACTCGCATATGTGCAGTAGGAAACGGGCAGTAAAGCTGTAAGGCTTCACTGCCTGTTTCCCTTAGTGTGGATGGCGGCGCGGAACCTGCACCGATCGAGGGATCGGCATTGGGGGGGCCATCAGCGTGGGAGAGTAGGACAGGTAAGTGTCCTGATTAAAAGTCAGCAGCTACAGTGTTAGTAGCTGCTGACTTTAAAAAAAAAAAAAATGCGGGTGGAGCTCCGCTTTAAGATTGTTTCTAGCACAGTCATGGTTGATGTCCACCTCAACCAATACTTCTTTGACTGTTGCTTCCCAGGTCATTCTTTCAGCATTTTCTATTTGTGTATTATAAATCATTTCTGTTTATGCATTGCTAGGTCCCTAATGCAATGTATTAGTAATTTTCCAGCTGTTCCTTCTATACTCAAATCCACTTATGTAAGATGTTGGTTACTATGGTTAAAATAAAACACGCACAGTTCCCTTAATATGAAATACCTATGAAAAATTGATACTTGTATAATTAAATATGTAGCTGTGCAAAATGTTTTAATTATACAATTCATGAATACATGGCCAAAATGGACAGTTTTACTTTTGTGGTTTATTGGATGCTAAACTATGGCACAGCTATAAATACGTTTTAAGTGTTAAAAAATGTAATAACATAGTGTAAGCTAAATTTATTAGAAAACTACAACTGCTTTACTGCTAATCAAGTTCAGTGCTGATACTGTGTGTATATATATATATATATATATATATATATATATATATATATATATATATATATATATATATATATGTAGCGGGGTTTCTAAATTTAGGTGGGGTACACCTGGGTGGTAAAGTATGGGAGTAATTGGACCATTTGTATTCGTGGAGGATTGAGCGGTGTAATAATCTCCTTGGCCTGTGGGTGGCAGGTGCCCGCAGGCTCGAGGTAGATTTGCCGCCACAGTGCTGTCCTTTTTGTCCCTTCTCGGAGATGGTGCGGCGAGGGCGGGGAACCTGCCGTGTCGTCATTGGAGGGGATAAAAGGGGGAGACGCCCTGGTAACGAGGTCTTGCTCTTTTGGAGGTCCTTCATCACGCGCCCAGGCACCTTAGCCCTGGGTGCAAGCGGTTCCGAATGCCGGCTCAGGTGCCCTAGGCCTGACCGGAATGGAGTTGGAGTCCATCCCAGGCAACTTCAGCCTGGGGTGAGGTACTAAACCAGGAGGCCTGGGGCCCAGTGACTTCGACTGGGTCCCGCGAGGGTGGAGAAGTCCGAGGGTCCCTGAGGTGGATGGGGCCCATGTCTGAGGCGAGGAGGCCGGGGAGGTTACCCATTCGGAGAGTCTGGAGCAGCATCAACCCAGTGACGGATGGGCCTCCGGTAACTCCCTTGGAGGGACATCTTCCCCTGACAGGGGCCACAACGCAGCGAAGGTACTCCTATCTATGTTCTCTTGAGTCGCTGGTAGAGACTCTCAAGTTCTAAGTCCTTTCTAGCCAAGGCTATAGTAACGGCTGGTGAAACCACAGTGGTTTAGCTGACAATCAGGATAGTGCCTCGACCTGCTCATTCCCCTGTATCAAACTGTTATCGAGTCCCAACCAGTTGGCTACTGAAGCACTGTTTATTGTGAGTTATGCAATAAAACAAGATTTGGACTGTGATCGGTGTGTGGAACTCTGGTTAATGGGAGCAAAGGGAAGTGTTGGCACAGCAGGACTTAATCCTTGACAGAAGCACACAGGCCCGAGGAAATATCTGGTACTGGCCTTCACCTCACCCACAGCTATGGGGAGGACATGGGCCGTAGCGCATCTCACCCTATCGTGTGTGATACCCCTAGAAGAAAGAGATGGGGTGAGGTCGCTACATATATATATATATATATATATATATATATATATATATATATATATGTAGCGCCGGCCCAAAATGGTCCACGCTATGTTTAAATTTAGGGGATAGTCGGAGCCAATAGTTGGGCTCAGATTTGCTGATTTCTTTAAATTTTGCTTCTGCTCTGGCTGTGATACTGCCTGGCAGTTATTTTCCCTGTTCGCCCGTAGGAAGCACTGCCACTGCTGGCCCACGTTGGAATACAGGTGTATCACAGCAGTATTGGGTGTCCCTTCTCGGCAGCCGTGCAGTGGGGGTGGTTGACCCGCTGTGCATGCTGGGGAGGGGTACATAAGGGGCAAACGCCATTGGGGACGGGTTGTTGTTCCCGGTGCTCCTTGTGGCCCTCATGGCACGGGGTGCGTGTGTGTGATCTAGCCCCGGGCAACTTCAGCTTGAGGTTACAACTCTGCTCGGTAGGCCCGGCTCTGGCGGTTCGGGCATACACTTCTGAGGGGTATCCCAAGCTGTCTATCCGTTGGAAGGAAGCTCTTGAGGAGGGAAGCCGGCGGAGGACCTGCCCCGGAGGAGACTGGCAAGGCGCCTATTTCTTGGGAGAGGCCTGGCAACTCACTCAAGGAGGGATCCACTATACCAGGGGTCTCCAAACTTTTCAAGACAAGGGCCACATTGTAGATTTTACAAGTACTTGGGGGCCGAAAACGTCTGCACGTCTGTCTCCCCAATATATCAGTGTCCCCAATATATCAGTGTCCCCAGCATAGGTGTCCCCAGCATAGGTGTCCCCAGCATAGGTGTCCCCAGCATAGGTGTCCCCAGCATAATTTTCCCAGCATAGGTGTCCCCAGCATAATTTTCCCAGCATTGGTGTCCCCAGCATAATTTTCCCAGCATAGGTGTCCCCAGCATAATTTTCCCAGCATAGGTGTCCCCAGCAGTATTTTCCCAGCATAGGTGTCCCCACCATAGGTGTCCCCAGCATAGGTGTCCCCAGCATACTTTTCCCAGCATAGGTGTCTCCAGCATAATTTTTCCCAGCATAGGTGTCTCCAGCATAATTTTTCCCAGCATAGGTGTCCCCAGCATAATTTTTCCCAGCATAGGTGTCCCCAGCATAGTTTTCCCAGCATAGGTGTCCCCAGCATAGTTTTCCCAGCATAGGTGTCCCCAGTATAATTTTCCCAGCATAGGTGTCCCCAGCATAATTTTCCCAGCATAGGTGTCCCCAGCATAATTTTCCCAGCATAGGTGTCCCCAGCATAATTTTCCCAGCATAGGTGTCCCCAGCATAGTTTTCCCAGCATAGGTGTCCCCAGCATAGTTTTCCCAGCATAGGTGTCCCCAGCATAGTTTTCCCAGCATAGGTGTCCCCAGCATAGGTGTCCCCAGCATAATTTTTCCCAGCATAGTTTTCCCAGCATAGGTGTCCCCAGCATAGTTTTCCCAGCATAGGTGTCCCCAGCATAGTTTTCCCAGCATAGGTGTCCCCAGCATAATTTTCCCAACATAGGTGTCCCCAGCATAATTTTCCCAGCATAGGTGTCCCCAGCATAATTTTCCCAGCATAGGTGTCCCCAGCATAATTTTCCCAGCATAGGTGTCCCCAGCATAATTTTCCCAGCATAGGTGTCCCCAGCATAGTTTTTCCAGCATAGTTTTCCCAGCATAGGTGTCCCCAGCATAGTTTTCCCAGCATAGGTGTCCCCAGCATAGGTGTCCCCAGCATAATTTTCCCAGCATAGTTTTCCCAGCATAGGTGTCCCCAGCATAGTTTTCCCAGCATAGGTGTCCCCAGCATAATTTTCCCAGCATAGGTGTCCCCAGCAGTATTTTCCCAGCATAGGTGTCCCCACCATAGGTGTCCCCAGCATAGGTGTCCCCAGCATACTTTTCCCAGCATAGGTGTCTCCAGCATAATTTTTCCCAGCATAGGTGTCTCCAGCATAATTTTTCCCAGCATAGGTGTCCCCAGCATAATTTTTCCCAGCATAGGTGTCCCCAGCATAGTTTTCCCAGCATAGGTGTCCCCAGCATAGTTTTCCCAGCATAGGTGTCCCCAGTATAATTTTCCCAGCATAGGTGTCCCCAGCATAATTTTCCCAGCATAGGTGTCCCCAGCATAATTTTCCCAGCATAGGTGTCCCCAGCATAATTTTCCCAGCATTGGTGTCCCCAGCATAATTTTCCCAGCATAGGTGTCCCCAGCATAATTTTCCCAGCATTGGTGTCCCCAGCATAATTTTCCCAGCATAGGTGTCCCCAGCATAATTTTCCCAGCATAGGTGTCCCCAGCAGTATTTTCCCAGCATAGGTGTCCCCACCATAGGTGTCCCCAGCATAGGTGTCCCCAGCATACTTTTCCCAGCATAGGTGTCTCCAGCATAATTTTTCCCAGCATAGGTGTCTCCAGCATAATTTTTCCCAGCATAGGTGTCCCCAGCATAATTTTTCCCAGCATAGGTGTCCCCAGCATAGTTTTCCCAGCATAGGTGTCCCCAGCATAGTTTTCCCAGCATAGGTGTCCCCAGTATAATTTTCCCAGCATAGGTGTCCCCAGCATAATTTTCCCAGCATAGGTGTCCCCAGCATAATTTTCCCAGCATAGGTGTCCCCAGCATAATTTTCCCAGCATAGGTGTCCCCAGCATAGGTGTCCCCAGCATAGTTTTCCCAGCATAGGTGTCCCCAGCATAGTTTTCCCAGCATAGGTGTCCCCAGCATAGTTTTCCCAGCATAGGTGTCCCCAGCATAGGTGTCCCCAGCATAATTTTTAACAGCATAGGTGTCCCCAGCATAGTTTTCCCAGCATAGGTGTCCCCAGCATAGGTGTCCCCAGCATAATTTTTCCCAGCATAGTTTTCCCAGCATAGGTGTCCCCAGCATAGTTTTCCCAGCATAGGTGTCCCCAGCATAGTTTTCCCAGCATAGGTGTCCCCAGCATAATTTTCCCAACATAGGTGTCCCCAGCATAATTTTCCCAGCATAGGTGTCCCCAGCATAATTTTCCCAGCATAGGTGTCCCCAGCATAATTTTCCCAGCATAGGTGTCCCCAGCATAGGTGTCCCCAGCATAGGTGTCCCCAGCATAGTTTTCCCAGCATAGGTGTCCCCAGCATAGTTTTTCCAGCATAGTTTTCCCAGCATAGGTGTCCCCAGCATAGGTGTCCCCAGCATAATTTTCCCAGCATAGGTGTCCCCAGCATAGGTGTCCCCAGCATAGGTGTCCCCAGCATAATTTTCCCAGCATAGGTGTCCCCAGCATAATTTTCCCAGCATAGGTGTCCCCAGCATAATTTTCCCAGCGTAGGTGTCCCCAGCATAGATGTCCCCATTATCAGTGTTCCCTGTACATGTACAGGTTCAGATTTATGCCCATTTGACACTTTCCTGTACAAGCTGACTTCTTCACTGTAGGAGCCGACTTCAGCTCTCCTGCACCTCCCGACTCCCGCCCACTGCTACACACACAGGCTGTAAGGTGGAAGGATTCCTAATGAAAACAGCAGGCGGGAAGCCAGGAGGTGCCACGCTGACGACGTCACTGCAGCCAATCCTCAGCTTAGCACTGCAGCCAATCCTCTGGTAGCACGGGAGGGTGTGCGGGGAGCGGCTTTTTGTCCTGGACCTGCCAGACATAGACTGCCGATAACAGCAGCTGCTTTTAAAAGCCAGCAGATCGGCAGTGCTGTGTTGGCAGAGTCTGTGTAAGCTGGGGGCCGGACAAAACACACCCGCGGGCCGGATGTGGCCCGCGGGCCGGGGTTTGGAGACCCCTGCACTATACTAAAGCCCTGTAATATGCCGTTCCGGCTTATGGTATCTATTATTGCTCGGCTGAAGGTTCGGGACGTTTGAAATCCTGTGGCAGAGGATTCCTGGATGCATCCTAAAGTTTCATCAGGTCTGTGGCAGAGACCCAAGTTCATCAGGTCTGTGGCAGAGACCTTCGTTCACCGATAGCAGTTTGTGGCAGAAACTGTCTAAACTTTGATCATTGCATCATTCCGGTTGCTAGGACCGTGAGAGGGGACTATCCGGGTGAGCAATACCCACTCAGTAAAATAACTAAAACCTGAATCCAAGATGGCAGAACGGACACTTTCAGTTTTAGTCTGACACCAATTCCAGACTTGTTTCAGCATGTGACTTTATCAAAGTGTCTGTCATCTTGGGTGGAGATGGCAATCTGTCTCCTCAACGCCGCCAGGTCATGCATCCTATCCAACTGGAAATCAGCACAGACCCCATCGATCGACCAATGGCTCAAAGTTTCAATACTCTACTGCTTATTAGGGATGAGCTGAACACCCCCCGATTCGGTTCACATCCAGAACATGCAAACGGACCGAAAGTTCGCGCGAACTTTCGAACACCGTTAAAGTCTAAGGGACTCGAACGTGAGAAATCAAAAGTGCAATTTTTAAAGACTAATATGCAAGTTATTGTCCTAAAAAGGGTTTGGAAACCCGGGTCCTGCCCCAGGGTACATGTATCAATGCAAAAAAAAGTTTTAAAAACTGCAATTTTTTCGGGAGCAGTGATTTTAATGATGCTTAACCACTTAACCTCCCTGGCGGTATGATTCTGGAAGATTTTAGGTGCTGAAAGCGGTACCATTATTTTGCATGGAAATTTGGCGTTTTACATTGTAGGCCTGTAATTCTTAGTAATAACTCACCTAAATCTGTCCAAACCAGAGTCTAGTAGACATCTCGGGTATGATAAAGTTTGAAACACAAAATCATAAATTATAATATAATAAATAATAACAAATAATAATTTAATAATAATAATACTTTTTATTCAATAAATTTTAGTAAATAATATAATCAAAAACACTGAAATTTATTTTGTTCAAACAAGGGTGCAATATTAGAAGTCATATTGCTTCAGTATACGTCTCGGGTATGAACATTTTTAAAACAAGGTACAGCACAAAGTCCTACATCGCAATCGGGACAATAGAACCACGTTTCTTTGCGGATTTTCCTTCCGGTGTCGTCGCGCTTGGAGCAGCAAACAACACACATCCTTGTGGGTGCTGACTTCCTTTCAGTAGGTGGAATGTGGTCCATAAAGTGACGACCAGTCAGGCATTCCGGGTTCACAACGCCAGCAGCCCAACGTCCAGATCTGCTTACAGTCGTTGGCGTCTGGTGCTTTAGAAAAATTAGTTCGGCAACCTTCCACACAAAGTCCGCATGGATCATAGGCCTGTCACTATTTTTCAGAAGAATGAAAGCATTCCACAGGCACTGTTCCAGAAGATGCCTGAATATTTTTTTATAATATTTCTTCTGTTGCTTCCTCATCGCAGGATAAAAGGTCATGGCCTGGTCAGCCCTGTCCACACCTCCCATGGTGTTGTTGTAATCCAACATGACCTGTGGCTTCATGACATCTTTTCCACCTTTGGTATGTACCATTACAGTAGAAGTGTTGTGGATGGTACTCATAAGGCACACGTTTTTTTTGTCCTGCCATTTCAGTGTCATCATTTTGCCTTTCTGCCAGGCAACTATTTCTCCTGCCCCAAGCTTTTTTTGGGCAAAGGTTGGCGGCATGTCACGCCGGTTAGGCCTAACGGTCCCATAGGCATCCGTTTTGTTCAGGATAAGGAACTCAAAGAGTTCTGGGGACGTATAAAAATTGTCTGTGGTGACACAGTAGCCCTGATTCAGCAATGGCTCAATCAAAGAGAGAACCCAAGCGGTTGCCATCCCAAAACATCTGAATCGATCGCTGAATTTGGTCCCTTTCCCGGTGTACAGGACCGAATTCCAGATGTACCCAGAGCTGGATTTACACAGCATGAATGACTTCATGCCAAAACGAGCTCGCTTTGATGCTATGAACTGTATCCAGCTTAGTCTACCTTTGTAGGCCATAAGACTTTCGTCGATGCTTATATCTCTGTCCGGCACATAGGTCTGCTGGAAATTCGACAGAATAAGTTGGTAAATCTCCCAATTTTTTTTCAGCTTAGGAGCTGGATGAGAACTCTCATCAAAGTCATCATTATTTGCAAAATGCAAATATTTCATGATAAGAGAAAATTTATATTCGGACATAACTGTGCCAAAAAAAGGCGTGGCCAGAAATTTGTTGGTGGTCCAATACCACTTCTGCAAAGGTTTCCCCACCACTCCCTGTAGAATTATAAGGCCCAAAAAGTTCCATATGTCCTCTCTGGTTACTGGCTCCCATTTTCTGCTCCTTGAAAAGCGATGATGGGTAGCAGCTTGTTGCTCCTGATAGCGATTCGTCTCCAAAACAATTTTGGAAATAACTTCATCCGTCAGAAAGAGCTTGTGGTATGCCAAGGGGTTATTGTCCTCAACTTCAACTTTCATCCCAGGTGCTCCTGTAAATGGAAATCTGGGGGGCGCTGCGTGCTCCGTACCGCAATCAATTGAGCACCAAGTCCGCACATCGCTGGGCACAGTCTCAGGATCGTCGCTAAAATCACTTTCTGCGTCCGATGCAGAGCTTCCCCATGAATCGCTGTCGCTCAACTCCTCTGCAACCCATTCTGAGTCGCTGTCGCTGACTTCCAGCAGGTCATATAGCGACTTTGAGGTGGAGGCGCATTTTTTGGATGCCATGGTCGCTGTGCAGTTTCCAGGTACTAAGTACAGTAAAACTGCAGACAAGGGCACTGGAGAAAGCACTGGGGGGCAATCTAAGGTCAATTTATTTAAATTTTTATTGTAATCCAATAGGATTACATTGTATCAGTGTGTTTGTGCTTTATATATTTGAATTTGCCGCCGATTCCGCCCCCCTGCGTCGTGACGCTCGCGGGGAAGGGAATCCAGGGCACACAGTGCATCGGGCGGAAGATCCGGCCGCCGCACACTGCGGGAATACATCGCGGGATCCCAGAGACAAGGTAAGTCACCTCTTCCAGGATCCAGCGAGGCAAGCCCGAGTGTGGCTCGGGGGTTACCACTTTAGGTACTGAAATCTCACCCCGAGCCACACTCGGGAATACCGCCAGGGAGGTTAAGCCCCGGACCATTTTGTAGCTAAAGGACCAGAGCTGTTTTCAGAATTTTGCACTGCGCTGCTTTAACTGTAAATTGTGTGGACATGCAATGTTGTACCCAAACGAAATTTGCGTCCTTTTCTTCCCACAAATAGAGCTTTCTTTTAATGGTATTTTATTGCCTCTGCAATTTTTATTTTTTGCGATATAAACGGAAAAAGACAGAAAATTTTGAAAAAAAATGATATTTTCTACTTTTTGTTATAAGAAAAATCGAATAAACTCAATTTTAGTCATACATTTAGGCCAAAATGTATTCAGCCACATGTCTTTAGTAAAAAAATATCAATAAGCGTATATTTATTGGTTTGCGCAAAAGTTATAGCGTTTAGAAACTAGGGTACATTTTCTGGAATTTACACAGCTTTAAATTTATGACTGCCTATCGCATTTCTTGAGGTGCTAAAATGGCAGGGCAGTACAAAACCCCCCCAAATGACCCCATTTTGGAAAGTAGACACCCCAAGGAAATTGCTGAGAGGCATGTTGAGCCCATTGAACATTTTTTTTTTGTCCCAAGTGATTGAATAATGACAAAAAAATAAAATGACAAAAAGTTGTCACTAAATGATATATTGCTCACACATGCCATGGTTATGTGTGGAATTGCACCCCAAAATACATTCTGCTCCTTCTCCTGAGTACGGGGATACCACATGTGTGGGACTTTTTAGGAGCCTAGCCGCTTACGGGACCCCGGAAACCAAGCACCGCCTTCAGGATTTCTAAGGGCGCAAATTTTTGATTTCACTCCTCACTGCCTTTCACAGTTTTGAAGGCCATAAAATGCCAAAATAGCACAAAACCCCCCAAATGACCCCATTTTGGAAAGTAGACACCCCAAGCTATTTGCTGAGAGGCATTTTGAGTCCATGGAATATTTTATATTTTGCCACAAGTTGCGGGAATATGACAAACTTTTTTTTTTTTGCACAAAGTTGTCACTAAATGATATATTGCTCACACATGCCATGGGCATATGTGAAATTACACCCCAAAATACATTCTGCTTCTTCTCCTGAGTATGGGGATACCACATGTGTGGGACTTTTTGGGAGCCTAGCCGCGTACGGGACCCCAAAAACCAAGCACCGCCTTCAAGATTTCTAAGGGCATAAATTTTTGATTTCACTCCTCACTACCTATCACAGTTTTGAAGGCCATAAAATGCAAAAATAGCACAAAACCCCCCCAAATGACCCCATTTTGGAAAGTAGACACCCCAAGGAAATTGCTGAGAGGCATGTTGAGCTCATTGAATATTTTTTTTTGTCCCAAGTGATTGAATAATGACAAAAAGAAAAAAAATGTACAAAAAGTTGTCACTAAATGATATATTGCTCAAACATGCCATGGTTATATGTGGAATTACACCCCAAAATACATTTTGCTGCTTCTCCTGAGTACGGGGATACCACATGTGTGGGACTTTTTGAGAGCCTAGCCGCGTACGGGACCCCGAAATCCAAGCACCGCCTTCAGGATTTCTAAGGGCACAAATTTTTGATTTCACTCCTCACTGCCTATCACAGTTTTGAAGGCCATAAAATGCCAAAATAGCCCAAAACCCCCACAAATGACCCCATTTTGGAAAGTAGACACCCCAAGCTATTTGCTGAGAGGCATGGTGAGTATTTTACAGCTCTCATTTGTTTTTGAAAATGAAGAAAGACATTTTTTTTTTCTTTTTTCAATTTTCAAAACTTTGTGACAAAAAGCGAGATCTGCAAAATACTCAACATACCTCTCAGCAAATAGCTTGGGGTGTCTACTTTCCAAAATGGGGTCATTTGGGGGGTTTTTGTGCCATCTGGGCATTCCATGGCCTCCAAAACTGTGATAGGCAGTAAGGAGTGAAATCAAAAATTTACACCCTTAGAAATCCTGAAGGCGGTGCTTGGTTTTCGGGGTCCTGTACGCGGCTAGGCTCCAAAAATGTCTCACACATGTGGTATCCCCGTACTCAGGAGAAGCAACAGAATGTATTTTGGGGTGTAATTCCACATATAACCATGGCATGTGTGAGCAATATATCATTTAGTGACAACTTTTTGTAAAAAAAAATTTTTGTCATTATTCAATCACTTGGGACAAAAAAATAAAAAAATATTCAATGGGTTCAACATGCCTTTCAGCAAATAGCTTGAGGTGTCTACTTTCCAAAATGGGGTCATTTGGGGGGATTTTGAACTGTCCTGGCATTTTATGCACAACATTAGGAAGCTTATGTCACACATCATCCACTCTTCTAACCACTTGAAGACAAAGCCCTTTCTGACACTTTTTGTTTACATAAAAACATATTTTTTTTTTTTGCAAGAAAATTATGTTGAACTCCCAAAAATTGTATATTTTTTTAAAGCAAAGGCCCTACAGATTAAAATAGTGGGTGTTGCATTTTTTTTCCACACAGTATTTGCGCAGCGATTTTTCAAACGCATTTTTTTGGGGAAAAACACAATTTTTTTTATTTTTAATGCACTAAAACACACTATATTGCCCAAATGTTTGATGAAATAAAAAAGATGATCTTAGGCCGAGTACATGGATACCAAACACGACATGCTTTAAAAATTGCGCACAAACGCGCAGCAGCGACAAACTACATTAATTTTTAAAAGCCTTTAAAAGCCTTTACAGGTTACCACGTTAGATTTACAGAAGAGGTCTACTGCTAAAATTACTGCCCTCGATCTGACCTTCGCGGTGATACCTCACATGCATGGTGCAATTGCTGTTTACATATGACGCTAGACCGGCGCTTGCGTTCGCCTTTGTGCAAGAGCAGGGGGGGACAGCGGTGCTTTTTTTTTTATTATTATTTATTTTGCTTTTTTATTTTATTTTTAAACTGTTCCTTCCATATTTATTTTTTTACCATTTTTATTGTTATCTCAGGGAATGTAAATATCCCCTATGATAGCAATAGGTAGTGACAGGTACTCTTTTTTTGAAAAAAATTGGGGGGTTAGACCCTAGATCTTTCCTCTGCCCTCAAAGCATCTGACCACACCAAGATCTGTGTGATAAAATGCTTTCCCAATTTCCCAATGGCGCTGTTTATATCCGGGGGGGGACATTCCCTCCCACTGCTTGTAAAAGCAGTCTAGAGGCTAATTATCTGCTAGAATTGCTTTTACATGAAAGCCGGCCGCTGGCTGAAAAGAATGATACCAAGATGATACCTAAACCTGCAGGCATCATTCTGGTATAAACATTCAAAGTCCAGCAACATACTAGTACGTTGCTGGTCCTTGTTGGACATGTATTGTAATCTTTTTTTTCATGCAGCCTGTTGGCTGAATGAAAAAAAGAGATTGATCGGTGGGTATGCCCACCATTAGAATACCTCCCTTCATCCACCCACTTCTAATGATGGGCATACATGCACCATTTATATATGCTGAAGCATGGGGGCATTCTCCCGCAAAAAAGTTATGCCGCGTACACACGGTCGGACTTTTTCACGGGCAAGCCTCCGTCGGAATTTCAACCGTATGTACATGGCATTAGGAGCAAAATCGCTCCTCCGCCCCTGCTGCCCCCATGCTTCGGCATATATGCTCTTTTTTTTAACTGTGGTGGTGAAATCACCTCCTACAGTGTTGGAGTCACGGCTTTATGTATCGTGGGAGCAAACGCTGTTGCTGTCAAGATAAATAGATCCGCGCTGCAACTGAATGGTGTACCTGCTAAGCAAATGATGGATAACATTAAAACAAAGTAACATTACAGTATAACAGTAAGACCATACCATACCTGCAAAGCAAATATCAAAACAAAACCTAGTAAAAAATAAAAACATTTTTTAACCCAACCTGTGCCTAAAATATATATATGCCGAAGCATGGGGGCATCCTCCCGCAAAAAAGTTATGCCGCGTACACACGGTCTGACTTTTCCACGGGCAAGCCTCCGTCGGAATTTTGACCGTATGTACGCGGCATTAGGAGCAAAATCGCTCCTCCGCCCCTGCTGCCCCCATGCTTCGGCATATATGCTATTTTTTTTTAACTGTGGTGGTGAAATCACCTCCTACAGCACTGGAGTCACGGCTTTATGTATCGTGGGAGCAAATGCTGTTGTTGTCAAGATAAATAATTCCGCGCTGCAGCTGAATGGCGCACCCGAAAACAAAAAATTACATACCTGAAAAGCAAGCATGATAAAACATTGCAGAATAGAATACAGTAAAAAAGAGCAGAACAATAGAGAGAAAATAGAGAGAGAGAGAGAACAATAAAACGACAACTATTTTTGGTTTTTTTATTTTATATTTTTTTTGTGTTTTGTTTTTTACGTATTTTTTTTCTTTTTTACACTTTTTTTTGTAACTTTAACAACTGTAATGGTTCGGGTCTCTCAAAATGTAATGGCATCTTGGGAGACCCTGTGTAAGTGTGTCCTAGTCTGTGAAATGCTGTACCCTACGCTAAAACTTCACTTTTGAGTGGTAGCGTTCAAAACATTCACCAAGGCAAAGACCAGGTTTGTCAGGACAGCGTGGACAATAATGACGGGTGTCACGCCTAAATCGCTTGCTACAGACACGACATCTTTTTTGTGGGGCTCGTTGGGTAGGGGTACTCTCGAGGACATACGTATAATGCCTCTCATGCAGCCGGCTTACTGCATTTGGTAGGGGATGGTGAGGTGCAGAACCGCCTGGATACAGGAGTTCTGTGACTATCTCATTCTGGAATTTTAGAAGAGATAAAGTCCCGCCTGAAGCTCTGTATAGCACATGAGCATTCAGCAAAGCCAATTGGAATAAGGATAGAGACACTTTTTTGTACCAGCGTATCGCCTTACGGTCAATTAGATACGGCGCCAACAACTGGTCATTGAGGTCCACCCCTCCCATATTTTTGTTATATTCGTGGACACAGAGGGGTTTCTCCACAACACCAGTCGCCGTAGGAATTTGGACTGTCGTGTCTGCATGAAGGGACGTAAGAAGGAAAACATTCTTATTATCCCTCCACTTCATAGCGAGCAAGTTATTACACTTCACGCAGGCTCTCTCCCCCAGCCTAAGACGGGCATCTACAAGCCGCTGGGGAAAGCCCCGGCGATTAGGTCGCACGGTGCCACATGCTCCAATCTGATGATCAAACAAGTGACTAAACAGTGGCACGCTCGTGTAATAATTGTCCACATACAAGTGGTACCCCTTTCCGAATAAGGGTGACACCAATTTCCACACTATCTTGCCAGCGCTCCCTATGTAATCGGGGCAGTTGACCGGCTCAACCTGACTATCTTTTCCCTCATAAACCATAAAGCTCCATACATAGCCTGTTGCCCTGTCACAGAACTAATAGAGCTTTACTCCGTATATGGCATGCTTGCTGGGAAGGTACTGCTTGAAAGACAAGCGGCCAGAAAATTTAATCAGGGACTCATCAACGCAGACAACTTGATCGGGAATAAACAAGGCTGCAAAACGTTCGTTGAAGTGGTTTATGAGGGGCCGAATTTTGTAGAGCCGGTCGTATTCAGGGCCTCCACGTGGACGACAAAGTTCATTGTCGCTGAAGTGCATGAACCGCAAAATCTGCTCGTATCAATTCCTGGGCATGGAGGCAGAGAACACGGGCATGTGGTCAATTGGGTGCGTGGACCAATAAGCACGCAATGACGGGAATTTATGTGTGCCCATGTTGAGGGAAAGGCCCAGAAAGGTCTTAAATTCGGAAACCGTAATTGGTTTCCAATCTTTGGCAATGGAAGGCAACTGGGGGTTAGCGGTGATGAATTGACCAGCATATAAATTACTCTGGTCCACAATAGATCTATAGAGATCTTCCGTGAAAAACAGCGAATAATAATCAATTGGCTTAAAATCAGCTGTTTCCACCTGAATACCGGGTTGGGCAGTGAATGGGGGAAGTACGGGTTCTGCAGAAGTGGTGGGGATCCAATCAGGATAGGCGAATTCTGCAGGAAGGGCACTATGGGTACGACGGGCCTGCCTTTGTCTTCTTATTGGTGGCAGCGGGACACTATTTGTGCTTGCCACCTCGCCAGCTTGAACTGCACTTATGGGACTCGCCACGTCACCACGTGATACTGCAGTGCTGGATGTACGCCCAGGCTGTACTAGGCCGCTGGTGCTTGCCAATTCACCAGAAGGAATAGCGGCGCTAGTACTACTCTGCTCCATGATACGAGAGCCCTGCGGTTCTTGCTCCTCAACAACCTCAGAAGATCGGGATCGGGTACGCCTGACCTTAGCAGGGACCTCAACTTCGTCGTCAGAGCTATCTGACGTGGGGCCGCTGACTTCACTGTCTTCTACGGGAAGATATTCTGAGCCTGAATCTGACAGATACGTGACCTCCTCTTCACTATCTGTCATGCTCAGAATCTCGTAGGCCTCTTTACTAGTGTACCTTCGATTTGCCATTTTGGGCTCTAAATTTAGGGGTACACTAGTAAGATTCACAGGTAAAAAAGCACCTGACTGTCGTCAGCAAATATCTCAAACGCTTCCAAAAAAACTGTTAGCGATCGCAGGGATAAGGCCTGTCTCTGCGAACGCTGCAGTTATGTGTTTTGTGTTTGGTAAGTGACAGTGATCGATCGATACTGCACTTGGGTGGGCTGGGCTGGGCTGGGCGGAGGGGCTAAACGCAGGTGCTAGCAGGTATCTGGGCTGATCCCGCTAACACTGCGTTTTTGGGAACCCTAAACCGCTGGGGACGCTAGTATAGATCTGATCAAATCAGATATTGATCTGTTCAGATACTATACCACTAAGGGAGGTGTATGCTTTGCGCGTGGGTGTTAGCGTTACTGGCACTAACCTAACGCTGCCTGGGGCGACGCAGACCCTCTCTGGCGCTAAAACCTAATTGATCTCACCCACCGGGCGATCAGGGGGTTAAACCTTTATTGGGTTATATACGGCGGGTGCCCTGATGCTATAAAAAGCAAACTAACCAACCAGCGTCACCCGTAACCTTTATATGGTGATCACTGGTGAAAGGGTTAACTAGGGGCAATCAGGGGGTTAAAACCTTTATTAGGTTAAATATGGGGGTACCTGACGCTATATAAAAACCTGACGGGTAACCTAAATAACTAACTGGTTAACCAGTGTCACCAGTGACGCTTATACGGTGATCACTGGTGAAAGGGTTAACTCTAGGGGCAATCAGGGGGTTAAAATAATATATGGGGGTACCTGACGCTATAAAAACCTGCGGCAACCCTAAAAATAAATAACTGGCTATCTAGGACACCAGCGACACGAATCCAGCGATCGGAAAAAACAATCGCTTAGTGACGCTGGAGTTAGGGGGTGAAAGGGTTACCTGGGGGGCAATCAAGGGGTTAAACCTTTATTAGGGGGGGTTAAGGGGCTACCCTGGACCTAAAGGGGCCTAAACCTAACTGCCCTGCAACTTTTTACTGTCACAGATGACACTAAATGCAGTGATCAGTAAAATAAATAATCACTGCAATCAGTGACACTGTGATTGGGGGCTGGGGGTGACCTGGGGGGTGATCTGGGGGTGACTGGGGGGTGAAATGTGTGCCTATGTGTACCTATGTGTCAGTGGACTGTTGGTGCACTAACCTGCGTCTTCTCTCCTCGGCGCCGGGAACGAAAAGACCGCCGTGAGGGAGATGACATCACTTCCTCTGCCTGTGTTTACATTACAAGGGCAGAGGAGGCATTTTCATTCGCCGGGAGTGATCGCGAGGGGGTGGCCGGAATCGAATGGCCGTCCCCTCATCTCGGATCGCTCCCCAATGAATAACGGCCGCTCACTGTATAGGAGGGGGGTCCGATTGGACCCCCAACTGTACAAAGGCAATCACATACACTGTACGTGATTGTGCCTGTCGGTGCCATTCTGCCGACATACATATACAGTGAGCGGTCGTTAAGTGGTTAAAGTGAAAAAATAAAAGTGAAATATTCCTTTAAATATCATGCCTGGGGGGGTGTCTATAGTATGCCTGTAAATTGGCGCGTGTTTCCCGTGTTTAGAACTGTCCCTGCACAAAATGACATTTCTAAAGGAATAAAAGTAATTTAAAACTGCTTACGGCTTTAATGTAATGTCTGGTACAGCAATATGGATGAAAATCATTGAGAAAAACGGCATGGGCACCCAAATAAAAAAAAATGAAAGGCGTGGGGCCCCCAGGCCCTATATACTCTGAACAGCAGTATACAGGCAGTGCAAACAAGACAGGGACTGTAGGTTTGTTCTTAAGTAGAATCTGTTTGTAATTTTGAACTGGTACATTTTTAAAGTGTAGCTCCAGCCAAAAAATCTATTTTTAAGCTTTTTGGAAAACATAGGGAAGGGTTATCACCCCTGTAACATTTGTTTTGCTGTCTGTGCACCTGTTCAGAAGATTTCACCTCACTTTCTGTCCCAATGACAATTGGATTTTGAAAATCTGGGGTTTTTAGGGAAACAAGTATGGTGATAAAGCATCAGTGGAGGGGAGACACGTTTTTCCCATATTAACTCTTACAGGAGAGAATTTCCCTTCCTAGGGGTAGATTTCCTCTCACTTCCTGTTGTCTCCCTCCGTTTGTAAGTAGGAGTCATTTGAAAGTCGGATGTTTGAAAGTAGGGGCCTGCCCTATATACTCTACAGAAATTTGGACCTCAGGTGTTGGTGTTGCCACAACACTGTAAGCCCCCGTAGTTACTCTTGGTGGGCGCAGGAACGGACCCTGCTGTAAAATATTAGATCAAGAATTGTAATTACATGCCCCTGTTGAATAGGGTCAGAAAAATTGGGCCTTTTGGTGGTGGACGGTGTGGTGGTGTTGCCACAACACTGTAAGGCCTCACAGTTACTCTTGGTGGGCGCAGGAATGGGCCCTGCTCTGGAATATTAGATCAAGAATTGTAATTACATGTCCCTGTTGAACAGGGTCAGAAAAATTGGGCCTTTGGTGGTGGACGGTGTGGTGGTGTTGCCACAACACTGTAAGGCCTCACAGTTACTCTTGGTGGGCGCAGGAACGGGCCCTGCTGTGAAATTTTAGATCAAGAATTGTAATTACATGCCCCTGTTAAACAGGGGCAGAAAAATTGGGCCTTCGCCACTGGTGCTGGTGCCACAACACTGCAACCCCTCACAGATACTCTAGTTGGAGCACAGGAATGAGCCCTGCTGCAAAGTATTACAGCAAAAATTGTAATTACACGCCCCTGTTAAACAGGGGCAGAAAAATTGGGCCTTAGGCACTGGTGCCACAACACTGCAACCCCTCACAGATACTATAGTTGGAGCGCACTGCAACCCCTCACAGATACTCTAGTTGGAGCGCATGAATGAGCCCTGCTGCACACTATTACAGAAAAAATTGTAATTACATGCCCCTGTTAAACAGGGGCAGAAAAATTGGGCCTTAGGCACTGGTGCTGGTGCCACAACACTGCAACCCCTCACAGATACTCTAGTTGGAGCGCAGGAACGAGCCCTGCTGCAAAGTATTGCAGCAAAAATTGTAATTACATGCCCCTGTTAAACAGGGGCAGAAAAATTGGGCCTTAGCCACTGGTGGCGGTGCCCAGAACCAAAAATGTTCTTGCAAGCTATCAACATGAACATTGAGGAGGAAGAGGATAGTCACTTAGCATAACAGGATAGTCACTCAGCATCAGCATAGGCAGTCTTGAAATGATCTCACATTCAAAAAAAAAAATGATTCGGTTACATCAGGTGCTTGGTAGCTGGTGATCCAAGACTGATTCATTTTTATGAAGGTCAGCCAATTGATCAAGTCGGTGGACAGGCACACCCTGTGATCAGTTACAAAGCCTCCAGCAGCACTGAATGTGCGTTACGAAAGAACGCTGGATGCAGGACAGGCCAGTAGCTCAATTGCATACTGTGCAAGCTCTGGCCAGTGATCCATCCTCAAGACCCAGTAACCCAGAGGATTTTCGGTGGGAAAGGTGTCCAAGTCTGATCTTGCCCCTAGGTATTCCTGCACCATGTAAATCAGACACTGGCAATGATTGCTGGAACCGATCAAACCTTGGGGCTGCGGACTAAAAGATTGTGATTCCTCCTGATCGTATTCTGGCTACGGTTCGCATCAGTCTCACTTCTCCTTTGGGAGACAAAATTCTGGCTGCTCAGGTCGATGCTCCTCCTGAGAAACCTTGTGATCGCTGCTTTTTACCCGAGAGTCTCCATACTGCCGTGCTCCAGACTTATTATTCTCCCAAGGCTGCTGGCCACCTTGAGAAGAATCAACTCTGTTGGGCTATTTCCCAACAATTCTGGTGGCCTAGTCTATGTGCTGATGTAACCGCCTTCGTAGCTGCCTGTTCCGTGTGTGCTCAGAGTAAGACTCCATGACACCTTCCAGTGGGCCTCCTACAACCCATACCCAATGGAGAGAGGCCCTGGACCCACCTGTCTATGGATTTCATTGTGGAGTTACCCAACTCCCAGGGCAACACAGTTATCCTTATGGTGGTAGACCGGTTCTCGAAAATGTCCCACTGTATTCCACTTAAGAAGTTGCCTACGTCTAAGGAACTGGCTTCCATTTTTGCTCAGGAGATCTTTCGCTTACATGGCCTACCCAAGGTCATTGTCTCAGATAGGGGAAGTCAGTTTGTGTCCCGGTTCTGGCGAGCTTTTTGTGCACAGTTGGGAATTCAGCTTGCTTTCTCTTCTACGTATCACCCGCAGTCTAATGGGGCCGCAGAACGAGCCAATCAGTCCTTGGAGCAATTCCTGCGTTGCTATATTTCTGACCATCACAACAACTGGTCAGACCTCTTACCATGGGCGGAGTTTGCTCACAATAGCGCTCTAAATTCTGCTTCCCGTTTGTCCCCGTTTATGGCGAATTATGGTTTCCAACCTTCCATGTTTCCTGACTTGTTTGTTCCTCAGAGTATCCCTGCGTTAGAGGAACATCTCAGTGGTCTTCCTTCCACTTGGGTACAAGTCCAGGAGGCTTTGCGACATGCTAATGAGAGGTACAGACTCCATGCTGACCGCAGACGCCTGCCTGCGCCTTCCTACATCTCGCAACCTCCGTCTTCATGTTCCTTCTCTGAAGTTTGCACCTCGGTTTATTGGGCCTTTCCGTATCCTTCGCAGGATAAATCCAGTGGCTTACACGTTGGACCTCCCTTCTAGTATGCGCATATCTAATGTGTTTCATGTCTCCTTATTGAAACCTTTGGTCTACAACCATTTTACCACCTCGGTGCCACATCCTCACCCTATACAGGACGAGAACCATGAGGAGTATGAAGTACAGTCCATTGTTGACTCCCGTAGGTTCCGTGGGCGCATACAGTACCTGGTGCATTGGAGGGGGTACGGTCCGGAGGAACGCTCTTGGGTCCTATCCTCGTACGTACATGCCCCTGTCCTCCTCCGTGATTTCCATAGATGTTTTCCCCTCAAACCCAGTGGTCCTCCGAGGGGGAGGGGTCATTGAGGAGGGGGTACTGTCAGGGCTGCGTTCAGCCCTTCCTTCTCTGTGCTGGTAGCTCAGCTTTCAGCTAATTGCCAGCTTCCATCTCTCCAGTGATCCTCCTGTTGATGATCCGCTTGTCAGCTGCCTACTTAAGGACTTCCAGTTAATTTGCTCTTCGCCTGTGTTAACATCACTACAGACTTTATCCTGCGTTCCAGTTGAAGACCTGCTTTACTACGTTCCCTCTGGCTACAGATCCTGCTTGCTGGACTCTACCTTTATCCCTGGCTCTTGGACATTGGCTTGGCTGACTACCTGCTCCGGTTACTGAACCCTGGCTTGTTTTACTACGCTTACTCTGTTTGCCTTTTTATTTTTATTATTAAACAAGTGTGATTTAACTGTACTTCTCTCTCAGTCTGATTCATGGGTCCTGACAGGGGCAAAGTCTACCAACTGAAAAGGCAGCAGTTGAAGTGCTAGCAAATTAGCCAAGCTAGCATTCAACCGCTGGGCATGTGGATGGCTGGGAGTGAATTTCTTTCGCCGGTGTAGAAACTGGGACAGGGAAATTTGCCTGGTACAATCTGACGTTGGTGTACTGATAGCAGATTGCCCGCAAGTATTTGGCAATGACACACCTAATTCTATACTTTAATTCCTATCAGTGCAGGTTTCTGTGAGGACTGAAGGTATAGTGGGGTTGGAGATCCCAGCTGATGAGGAGCAAGGAGAGGTCCGCTTTGTTCTTTGGTGTGGGTCTTTTATGTACGCTTGTCAATGGACCGCATGGCAGGTTGACATATGTCTGGTCAAGCATGTGGTGCCCAAGCAGCTGATGTTTTGGCCACGCGAGATACGCTTCAGACATATGGTGCAAATAGCAACGGTGCGATCTGCTGCACACGTCTCAAAAAAGGCCCACACCAAAGAACTTTTGGAAAAATGAGCAGAGACGGCAGCGCCCTGCACATGCGGAGCTCTGCGGTGTGATGCAGTCGGTTGGCTGCCCTTAAGCTGGCCCCTGGAGGGCATCCTGCCTCATTGGAGCTGTACCAAAAAAAAGGACAAGCATGCCCCACGGCCACGTGCTGATGAGGATGCACCGTGTCCAAGACCAGCACTGTTGCCTCTAGACACAGAGCCTGCTTGCCCTCTTTTATTGGCCTGTGAGTGTCTGCCTCTCCTTGTTGGCCTTCCAGACATACTGTATTTGATGTATTGGAATTGTCTGCAGTCAGCTTTAGCTGCACACTGTGCCCAGTATACAGTACACTGACTTAATATACTGCAGGTTAGCTCAATCAACTGCCTGTATTATTAGGAAGAGAACAGGAATTGGCTGCAGTCAGCTTTACCTGCACACTGTGCCCAGTATACAGTACACTGACTTAATATACTGCAGGTTAGCTCAATCAACTGCCTGCCTGTATTATTAGAGAGAGAACAGGAATGGTCGGCAGTCAGCTTTACCTGCACACTGTGCCCAGTATACAGTACACTGACTTAATATACTGCAGCTTAGCACAATCAACTGCCTGCCTGTATTATAAGTAGAAATAGAATAACAGGAACACTCTGCAATGAGAGCTAGCTAAACTGTATACAGTATATATATACAAAGCGTGCAATGCATATATATACTAAATATACTGGAATACTGGATCTAACTAGCTCAATCAACTGCCTGCTCAATCTAGCTATTGCTAACTGAAATAAAACAACAATCTCTCACTCTCTCTCTCTCTCTCTGTCTCTGTCTCTGTCTCTCTCTGTCTCTCTCTGAACGCCGCCGGAACACACTACACAAGGCTGACACGCAGGAGGCCTTATATATTGTGGGGCGTGTACCTAATCCCCTGAGCCATGATTGGCCAAAGGCACCCTGACTTTGGCCAATCATGGCTCTTTGTGCTGACGGCGCTGTGCCTGGCCAAAGCACGCGGGTCATAGTGCATGCTTGGCCAATCATCAGCCAGCAATGCACTGCGATGACGCAGTGCATTATGGGCCGTGACGCGCAACTCGAATTTGGCACGAACGGCCCATAATGTTCGATCTTCATCGAATGAGCGAACCGCCGATGTTCGAGTCGAAATCTCTTAAATTTTCAATTTTTAATGAACCAATATGGAATAAGTAGTCTCACTTCAGTTTCATAATATTTAAGGCTACATCCACACAATCATATGTGACAACAAAAGGTAGAACTACAGTACAGTAAGTTCAATTACAAACTTAGAGAAGTTTCCTGCTTAAAAAAATTGGGAAAGAATCTCTTAAAGTATATGGGGAGTCTAGTAGCAAATGTGGAATATCCATATATAAAGGTACAGAAAAGTAGTGCCAATCGCTGGTAAGAAAGACAGGAATCTTTGTTGAAACACGTCAGGCTTTGTGAAAATTGATATATAAGGTATTTTCTTGTTTGTTCTATTAAGAAGTATATCATTAAAGGTTAATAGGTTTTTCTCTTTTACTAGGAATTCCTTTCAGAGTGTAGACATTGCATATTCTTCATGTTTCACATTTGAAAAATTAATAAAAACAATTGTTAAAAAAAAAAAAAGAGTGTAGACATTGCCAATTTTGTAAATGATCCTATTCTGTAAGTTAGAAAAAGTTCAAGGATCCTGATAACCAGCAGGGTCAATACCTTAGTCTTGATCAAGGGCGGAAGTATAGGGGTAGCTGAGGTCACCATGGCGACCGATCCCCATGCTGCAAAGGGCCCATGAGGACCCCCTCTATGCCTTGATAGCAGGAGCGGCAAGGGCAGCTGAGACTGAGCTCCCCGTTCCTCAGCAAAACTGTAATCGGCACTGTGCAGGGAGCTCGTCACACTGATTACAGCACTGTGAAAGCACAGTGTGTGCTGTGCTCTTTGTCTCCCCCTACAGTGCAGTACCCGGCAGGAAGAGGTAAGGTAAAGCACTGCCGATTTTTAAAGGCTATCTGTATGTATGTATGTGTGTTTATATGTGTGTGTGTGTGTGTGTGTGTGCATGTATGTGTGCATGTGCATGTATGTATGTGTATGTGCATGTATGTATGTAGGTATGTGTGTATGTATGTAGGGGTGTGCATGTGCATGTGTGTATGTATGTGTGTGTGCATGTGTTTATATGTGTGTGCATATGTGCATTTATATATATATGTGTGTGTGTTTATATATGTGTGTGTGTGTATATATATATATATATATATATATATATATATATATATATATATACAGTATATGTGTGTGTATTATGTGTGTGTGTTTATAAATGTGTGTGTGTTTACATGTATGTATGCACATTTTATGTATGTTCATTTAATCCTTTAATGCATTGAATGCATTAAGATAAAAAAAAACTTCTGGATTTATAGTCACTTTAAACTTGCATACATGTAAGATCACTCCAGATGTAACACTATAAAATTCTGGAGCAATCTGGATACTGTCCAACAATTCTACCTCGTAAAAAACCTCTAAGAACTGTGAAGGTGTCAGAAACCATGAATCAGACCGAGACAGAAGTACAGTTAAATCACACTTTTTTAATAATAATAATAATAAAAAGGTAAACAGAGTAAGCGTAGTCAAAACATAGCGAGAGTTCAGTAACCGGAAAGGGTAGTCGGCCAAGCCAAAGTCCAAGAGTCAGCGATAAAGGTAGTAGTACAGCAAGCAGGATCTGTAGCCAGAGGGGACTTCAGTCAAGCAGGTCTTCAACTGGAACACAGGAGAAAGTCTCTTGTGATGTTAACACAGGCGAAGGTGAAGAACAAATGAACTGGAAGTCCTTAAGTAGGCAGAGCTGACAAGCGGATCATCAACAGGTGGATCACTGTGGAGAGATGGAAGCTGGCAATTAACTAACAGCTGAGCTGCCAGCACAGAGAAGGAAGGGCTGAGCCCAGCCCTGACAGAAGGCTCTCCTACTCTCTGTCAGCAACATGGAGCTTCTCATAGACATGTCACACAGAATCTCCAATACAAACTTCTTGCTAAAGCTCACCCCAAGATAAGAATTGGTGAAAATACACGTTTTCAATGTTAAAGGAGAAGTATGGGATGGGTCAAATAAATAGCACCTATCCCATATCAGCTAATCTTTTTATTTCTACCTCTTTTAGTTTTTCCAGCATGTGCACATGAACTTTCCTTCAGATGTCAAAAACGGTCAATTTGCTGTTTGAAAAGTTCTCGGGGGTATATACAACTTCAGCAACACACCAACACAGCCCCTGCCTCTGTCTCCCCTCCCCTGAGAGACGTGGCTGTGCTGTGAACAAGCACGTTGGTCACATGGTTCTGTTTCCATAGTAATAAGACCTCATACAGGAAACAGAAGCTGCTTTGACCAGATAGTAAATGGTGTGCCTCTAATCTACTGGTGATCAGACTTTCACAGAACAGAAGTTTCACAGGCTTGTCAGGATCTGGAAAGTGTTTTAGAGGGCTCCCTCCTCTCCCTGATTTTAGTTGCATCCCCCCTCCTATTGTTGTTCTGCTCCACTCACTTCACATACACACACAGGCACTCAGAGCTGATCCTTCCCACATACACACACTTATTACAGAATTATCTTACAAACAGCCTGGAGTATACACAGTGTACATAGAGATACACCCTAGAACTGCTCACTTTTTACACAGACTGAGCCTAAATATGCACACTGTATATAAAAATAGCCTGTATGTGTGTGGACACTGTATATAGCTGCCTACTATGCTTGCTCCCACATCAGAAAATCTGAGCAGAATACCATTCGGGGGACGGTTGTAAGGCATCACGTGCCGTACAGAGTCATCACATGCTGTACAGTGCCATCACATGCCGTACAGTCATCACATGCCGTACAGAGTCATCACATGCTGTACAGAGTCATTACATGCCGTTCAGTGCCATCACATGCTGTACAGAGTCATCACATGCCGTACAGAGTCATCACATGCCGTACAGAGTCATCACATTCTGTACAGAGTCATCACATGCCGTTCAGTGCCATCACATGCCATACAGTTCCATCACATGCCGTACAGTGCCATCACATGCCATACATAGTCATCACATGCTGTACATAGTCATCACATGCCGTACAGAGTCATCACATGTCATACAGATACAATGTCATCACATGCTGTACAGAGCCACCACTTGCCGTACAGAGTCACCACATGCCATGCAGTGCCATCACATGCCGTACCGAGTCATCACATGCCGTACAGTGTTATTAAATGTTGTACAGGGCTATCACATGCCGTACAGCGCCATCACATGCCGTACAGCGCCATCATCACATGCCGTACAGCGCCATCACATGCCATACAGCGTCACCACATGCCATACAGCGTCATCACTTCTCCCATAGACACACAGAGCCAGCTTGGGAGCGAGTACGCATAAGTGCCCCCAGAGCAAGCAGCTTACTATGGGGGCACCCGGCAAGGGGAGGGGCCAGAAGCACCAGCGGGGGAGAGGTACAGGGCTGAAACATAGAAAAGTTAAAAAAAACATTTTGTCTTTAGAACCACTTTAAAAAAAAAAGAGAATTGCTCACTAACCCCTACCCAAAATATCTATTAACCCTAAGGATATCGCTGACATATTCAGCAAGGATTTTAACTTACTTTTTGACCTCCAAAATTATATTCGCTCAATCAGCACCACCAGTTATGACAAACAAATAAAATATTTCCCAGCACACTTACCAGCCAGCCTGCAAAACAACAAAATTGACCCTGTCTAATAATTTATGTTAAAAAACGAGGATTTTGTTTGCACAAGTTTGCAAATATATGCATACGCTGCAGTACCCACTTCAAGGCTCCTCTGTATACTGCAATTTTCAGAGTCTCCTAAATAGGGGCATATTTATCAGTGGATAGATTAAGGGCAGGTGTGCCTAGAGGGAGTCCATCCCTCCTTAACGGCACAGGAACGCAGGTGATTCTTAGCAAAAGCACAATGGCAGCAAAGGCATCCAGTGCGTCCCTCCCTGCACCTAATTCAACCAACTGTACAAAAAAGTGGCAACCACCCAACCTATAACTTGCCTTTGCAGTAAATTGAAAATGGAACAGCAACACACATCAACAACAAACAAATGATATCCCAGTAGATATACCAGCCAACCTGCAAAACAGCCTAATTGACCCTGTCTAACAATGTTCATTAAAAACAGAGGGTTTTGTTTGCACCCCTTTTCTAAATATTTGCATAAGCTGCAGTGCCCACGGGAAAGCTCCTCTGTATATTGCACCTATAGCAGTGGATAGATTAAGAGCAGGTGTGGACGGGTGTTCACTTGCCGGCCGGCTTTTTTTTTAATCTGTGCAAAACTACTTCTTCTTATGTGTAAGTGCAACTTTTAATTCTTAAATAAATATATAGATTTTTTTTAATTGTTTATTTATTGAATATTTCCGAAGGAAGGAACAGCATACATTTTCACATGAAAAAAATCAACAGAGGGGATATAATCCCAATGGGGAATAATCATGACAAATTTCGTATAAAGGGGAACAGTATAAAGTGTCAATTGATTATCAGACATTACAAATACATCATGGTGTAGGAAAAAGAAAGACAAGTAACCATTAAAACAAGGTCAACAATAGCTTGGGTGATATCTTTTCTACTAGTATGATAGAGATATCTTGCTCCTCAAGCACATGAATTCAGAGTTACTTGTGAATCCTCTGAGCTATATTCGGATGAATCCCATTTCCCGCATATGATGCTAAAACTGGATAGGGAGTCTTCCATTACAGCCATAAGGCATTCCATCCTACGAATGTCTGCAATGGCCACCAGAAATTGTGTAAAAGTAGGGGGAGTATTGGCAAGCCAGCACTAGGATATAGCCCGTTTAGCAGCTAATAAGATCAAGGCCATCAATTTTCTGAGGGGTTTAGGCGTTTTCAGAAGGGGTAAATAAATATTCTTATTACAATTTACACTATGGTGAGCTCCTTTTTTCTGCGTTATCTCCTGGTCCTCATTGAATAAACAAGTCTCCCTGGCTGTTTGCTGTGAGTTCCTGCCCCCATCACATCAAGTATCTGAGAGCGGTTTTTCATTCTCCTTGGATCAAGGCCTTGACAAGGCTAATAGCTGCAAGCTCATGTTAGCTTGCCTCTGGTAAGCATGCATTCCATGTGGTGGAGGTGCATGAGTTTGTGGTGTCGTCACTAGTTATACCAAGACTCTACACATATGACGAATTCACAATATCACTTTTGTGGTGCTGGATGTTTCTTAAATTTTTATGTTTCATAGATGACTCCAATTCATCAGGACCGGCAGTGTAACAGTAACATGGCATTGATGCATTCCATTGATCTCAATATAGAGGTCACAACTGGTTTAAAGCATCATATGGTTACATCATTCTAACCAATGCAACAGCTATTAGGTTATTCATATATAGTACTAAGAGTTTGAGAGGTCCAGGACATAAAGGATAGGTTAACCTTTTGCTGGTAAGAAAATGTGCATTTACAATTTTTTGTTTAGGTTCCTGGAAAGCATTACACCTGTCAGGGACATGGCATGCACAGACGTGCATTAGCAGGTGCCCGTCTTGCCGGGCATAGGCTAAAGCCTAATCGCATGCACAAGAACATTGGCGCTAACAGGCAAGCACATATTAGCGCTAACAGGCAAGCGCACATTAGCACTAACAGGCAAACACACATTAGCGCTAACAGGCAAACGCACATTGTCGCACTAGTGCAGCTGCTGTCTGATCTGCAGCTTTACCCTGTGTTTTGATCCTGTGCCTGAATCTGATCCAGTATTTGACCCGGCTTTCTGACCATGCTGCTGTCTCCAGTCCTTAACTTTGGCTTGCCTTAACCCTGATTATTCCTTCTTGTCTGCCTGATTTCCTGTTGCCAAACCCAGCTTGAACTCTGAACATTCTCTGCCTGCTGTTTATGATAGACTGATCCTCTGTGTATAACCTGGCTTGTCTGACTGCTCCAGTATTCTGCTTCCAGCCTGTGTTGCTCCAGTACTGCCATCTACAACTTATCTGCATCCGCTGTCCTGCATCCACAGCATACCTGCATCCGCTATTCCTGCTACCTTCTGCTTCTCAGCAATCCAGTCTTGTTCTGCTACTCATCAGCTGCCACTACCACTACAAACGGAGGACTTTGCAGGCACTCTTACCTCACTGTACTCTCGCGGCCACTGTTGCAACTCCAGTGGTCCTTGAGCCGGTTCTGTATGAGAGGTCTCCCTCAATGAACTATCAGAGCCATCAACAGCGCTGTGGTAGTTAATTTGAGAACTACAAGCCAACAGCCACAAATGATGTTTGAACTTGTAGTTTATTAATTCACAGAACCCTGTGAATGAATGATGTGGCTGTGGTGGTGGAGCCCTGCCCAGCCACGCTATTTTACAAAAAGTGACATCTGATACAGAGAACTTCTCCCTTTACTGCTGACACACAGAGGGCTTGGATTGCTGAGCCGTTGCAGGAGCGGGAACATGTTACATGTTCCATCCTAATAACAGGTGAAACATGTAAGGCTTCATGTACACGGGACGTTGTTCAACCTCCCCTGAACGATTTAACTTGACAGCTGGAAACCAGTGTCTAAAAACATCAGTTTAGCCGCGTTTACATGCCAAGTTTAGCCGCGTTTAGCCACGTTTAGCCACATTTGCGTCTAGAAGCATTTGAAAAAAAAAAAAAAAATTGTTAAAATGAAAAACGTCTGTAAACGAAACGCTGCTAAACGCGAGTTGCCGCGTTTAGTTGCGTTTAGCCACGTTTTGCGCTTCTACTGCCTCTAAACAGCTTCTGACCGCATTTTTTTGGGGTTCAAGAAAAAGCCTCTAAACTCAACTGCCTAGAAACGACTATAAACGACCCTGTGTACATGTACTGATAAGATAACATAGAGCAGAGTTCAGGAGAAGTTGAAAAAAATGCCCAACTGCTCCTAAACGTCCGTTTACCAGCAGCAGTGTACATGAGGCCTAACATGTTCCTGAAGATGAACTTATCCTTTAATGTTATTTTTTTCATAGGGTGGCCATATTGGCCATATTGGAGAAGCCACCTTCCCTTTCTGATCCTAAGAGTAGAAATGAGCCCAATGAGACCCTCCCCATCAGCCAGAGTATGCATCACAGACATGCTAACCACAGAATTTTAAACAACAAATGGTACAAGGCGAGGTTAGCCATTCTCTCACATAATTCTTGCTTTAGTAATCGAACCACTAGCCGAACACAATGTAGACATTAGGGGTCTAGAAACACATGGTTGTTCTCATAATATCTGCCTATTTGCTGATGCTGTGGTTCTCATGGTATTATACTATTAAACCCCTTGCCTCTCTGTGAACAATCCAAAACATCATAAGTAAGTGCAGCCTCCCACTATAATTCAAATAAGACTAAATCCCATATATGAGCCTGCATATTCTTCCCTCTTTAACCACTTAAGCCCCGGACCATTTCGGGCCATTAGGACCAGGCCTGTTTTTGGGATTCGGCACTGCGCTGCTTTAACTGTAAATTGTGCGGACATGCAATGTTGTACCCAAATGAAATTTGCGTCCTTTTCTTCCCACAAATAGAGCTTTCTTTTAATGGTATTTGATTGCCTCTGCGATTTTTATTTTTTGCGATATAAACAGAAAAAGACCGAAAATTTTGAAAAAAAATTATATTTTCTACTTTTTGTTATAAGAAAAATCGAATAAACTCAATTTTAGTCATACATTTAGGCCAAAATGTATTCAGCCACATGTCTTTAGTAAAAAAAATGTCAATAAGCGTATATTTATTGGTTTGCGCAAAAGTTATAGCGTTTACAAACTAGGGTACATTTTCTGAAATTTACACAGCTTTAAATTTATGACTGCCTATCTCATTTCTTGAGGTGCTAAAATGGCAGGGCAGTACAAAACCCCCCCAAATGACCCCATTTTGGAAAGTAGACACCCCAAGGAAATTGCTGAGAGGCATGTTGAGCCCATTGAATATTTTTTTTTTTGTCCCAAGTGATTGAATAATGACAAAAAAAAAAACAATTACAAAAAGTTGTCACTAAATGATATATTGCTCATACATGCCATGGTTATATGTGGAATTGCACCCCAAAATACATTCTGCTGCTTCTCCTGAGTACGGGGATACCACATGTGTGGGACTTTTTAGGAGCCTAGCCACGTACGGGACCCCGGAAACCAAGCACCGCCTTCAGGATTTCTAAGGGCGCAAATTTTTGATTTCACTCCTCACTACCTATCACAGTTTCGAAGGCCATAAAATGCCAAAATAGCACAAAACCCCCCCAAATCACCCCATTTTGGAAAGTAGACACCCCAAGATATTTACTGAGAGGCATGTTCAGTCCATGGAATATTTTATATTTTGCCACAAGTTGCGGGAATATGACAAACCTTTTTTTTTTTGCACAAAGTTGTCACTAAATGATACATTGCTCACACATGCCATGGGCATATGTGAAATTACACCCCAAAATACATTCTGCTGCTTCTCCTGAGTACGGGGATACCACATGTGTGGGACTTTTTGGGAGCCTAGCCGCGTACGGGACCCCAAAAACCAAGCACCGCCTTCAAGGTTTCTAAGGGCATAAATTTTTGATTTCACTCCTCACTACCTATCACAGTTTTGAAGGCCATAAAATGCCAAGATGGCACAAAACCCCCCCAAATGACCCCATTTTGGAAAGTAGACACCCCAAGCTATTTGCTGAGAGGCATGTTGACCCCATTGAATATTTTTTTTTGTCCCAAATGATTGAATAATGACAAAAAAAAAAAATGTACAAAAAGTTGTCACTAAATGATATATTGCTCACACATGCCATGGTTATATGTGGAATTGCACCCCAAAATACATTCTGCTGCTTTTCCTGAGTACGGGGATACCACATGTGTGGGACTTTTTGGGAGCCTAGCCGCGTACAGGGCCCCAAAAACCAAGCACCGCCTTCAGGATTTCTAAGGGCGTAAATTTTTGATTTCACTCCTCACTACCTATCACAGTTTCGAAGGCCATGAAATGCCAAAATAGCACAAAACCCCCCAAAATTACCCCATTTTGGAAAGTAGACACCCCAAGCTATTTGCTGAGAGGCATGTTGAGTCCATGGAATATTTTATATTTTGCCACAGGTTGCGGGAATATGACAAACTTTTTTTTTTTGCACAAAGTTGTCACTAAATGATATATTGCTCACACATACCATGGGCATATGTGAAATTACACCCCAAAATACATTCTGCTGCTTCTCCTGAGTACGGGGATACCACATGTGTGGGACTTTTTGGGAGCCTAGCCGCGTACGGGACCCCAAAAACCAAGCACCGCCTTCAAGGTTTCTAAGGGCATACATTTTTGATTTCGCTCCTCACTACCTATCACAGTTTTGAAGGCCATAAAATGCCAAGATGGCACAAAACCCCCCCAAATGACCCCATTTTGGAAAGTAGACACCCCAAGCTATTTGCTGAGAGGCATGTTGAGCCCATTGAATATTTTTTTTTTGTCCCAAATGATTGAATAATGACAAAAAGAAAAAAAAAATGTACAAAAAGTTGTCACTAAATGATATATTGCTCACACATGCCATGGTTATATGTGAAATTACACCCCAAAATACATTCTGCTGCTTCTCCTGAGTACGGGGATACCACATGTGTGGGACTTTTTGGGAGCCTAGCCGCGTACGGGACCCCAAAAACCAAGCACCGCCATCAAGGTTTCTAAGGGCATAAATTTTTGATTTCACTCCTCACTACCTATCACAGTTTTGAAGGCCATAAAATGTCAAAATAGCCCAAAACCCCCACAAATGACCCCATTTTGGAAAGTAGACACCCCAAGCTATTTGCTGAGAGGCATGGTGAGTATTTTACAGCTCTCATTTGTTTTTGAAAATTAAGAAAGACATTTTTTTTTCTTTTTTTTTTCTTTTTTTACATTTTCAAAACTTTGTGACAAAAAGCGAGATCTGCAAAATACTCAACATACCTCTCAGCAAATAGCTTGGGGTGTCTACTTTCCAAAATGGGGTCATTTGGGGGGGTTTTGTGCCATATGGGCATTCCATGGCCTCCGAAACTGTGATAGGCAGTGAGGAGTGAAATCAAAAATTTACACCCATAGAAATCCTGAAGGCGGTGCTTGGTTTTTGGGGTCCCGTACGCGACTAGGCTCCCAAAAAGTCCCACACATGTGGTATCCCCGTACTCAGTAGAAGCAACAGAATGTATTTTGGGGTGTAATTCCACATATGCCCATGGCATGTTTGAGCAATATATAATTTAGTGACAACTTTTTGTAAATTTTTTATTTTTTTTGGTCATTATTCAATCACTTGGGACAAAAAAAAAAAAATATTCAATGGGCTCAACATGCCTCTCAGCAAATAGCTTGAGGTGTCTACTTTACAAAATGGGGTCATTTGGGGGGGTTTTGAACTGTCCTGGCATTTTATGCACAACATTAGGAAGCATATGTCACACATCATCCACTCTTCTAACCACTTGAAGACAAAGCCCTTTCTGACACTTTTTGTTTACATGAAAAAAATTTTTTTTTTTGCAAGAAAATTATGTTGAACCCCCAAACATTATATATTTTTTTAAAGCAAAGGCCCTACATATTAAAATAGTGGGTGTTGCATTTTTTTTTTCCACACAGTATTTGCGCAGCGATTTTTCAAACGCATTTTTTGGGGGAAAAACACACTTTTTTTATTTTTAATGCACTAAAAAACACTATATTGCCCAAATGTTTGATGAAATAAAAAAGATGATCATAGGCCGAGTACATGGATACCAAACACGACATGCTTTAAAATTGCGCACAAACGCGCAGCGGCGACAAACTACATTCATTTTTAAAAGCATTTAAAAGCCTTTACAGGTTACCACGTTAGATTTACAGAGGAGGTCTACTGCTAAAATGACTGCCCTCGATCTGACCTTCATGGTGATACCTCACATGCATGATGCAATTGCTGTTTACATATGACGCTAGACCGACGCTTGCGTTCGCCTTTGCGCAAGAGCAGGGGGGGACAGCGGTGCTTTTTTTTTTTTTTTATTATTTATTTGGCTTTTTTATTTTATTTTTAAACTGTGCCTTCCATATTTTATTTTTTTACCATTTTTATCGTTATCTCAGGGAATGTAAATATCCCCTATGATAGCAATAGGTAGTGACAGGTACTCTTTTTTTGAAAAAAATTGGGGGGTTAGACCCTAGATCTTTCCTCTGCCCTCAAAGCATCTGACCACACCAAGATCGGTGTGATAAAATGCTTTCCCAATTTCCCAATGGCGCTTTTTATATCCGGGGAGGGAATGTTCCCTCCCACTGCTTGTAAAAGCAGTCTAGAGGCTAATTATCTGCTAGAATTGCTTTTACATGAAAGCCGGCCGCTGGCTGAAAAGAATGATACCAAGATGATACCTAAACCCGCAGGCATCATTCTGGTATAAACATTCAAAGTCCAGCAACATACCAGTACGTTGCTGGTCCTTGGACATGTATTGTAATCTTTTTTTTCATACAGCCTATTGGCTGAACGAAAAAAAGAGATTGATTGGTGGGTATGCCCACCATTAGAATACCTCCCTTCATCCACCCACTTCTAATGATGGGCATATATGCCGAAGCATGGGGGCATCCTCCCGCAAAAAAGTTATGCCGCGTACACACGGTCAAGCCTTCGTCGGAATTTCGACCGTATGTACGCAGCATAAAAGGTCATGCCGCGTACACACGGTCGGACTTTTCCACGGGCAAGCCTCCGTTGGAATTTCGACCGTATATACGCGGCATTAGGAGCAAAATCGCTCCTCCGCCCCTGCTGCCCCCATGCTTCCGCATATATGCTCTTTTTTTTAACTGTGGTGGTGAAATCACCTCCTACAGCGTTGGAGTCACGGCTTTATGTATCGTGGGAGCAAACGCTGTTGCTGTCAAGATAAATAGATCCGCGCTGCAACTGAATGGCGTACCTGCTAAGCAAATGGTGGTTAACATTAAAACAAAGTAACATTACAGTACAACAGTAAGACCTTACCATGCCATACCTGCAAAGCAAATACCAAAACAAAACCTAGTAAAAAATAAAAAAATGTTTTAACGCCACCTGTGCCTAAAATATATATATGCCGAAGCATGGGGGCATCCTCCCGCAAAAAAGTTATGCCGCGTACACACGGTCGGAATTTTCCACGGGCAGGCCTCCGTCGGAATTTCGACAGTATGTACGCGGCATTAGGAGCAAAATCGCTCCTCCGCCCCTGCTGCCCCCATGCTTCGGCATATATGCTCTTTTTTTTAACTGTGGTGGTGAAATCACCTCCTACAGCACTGGAGTCACGGCTTTATGTATCGTGGGAGCAAACGCTGTTGCTGTCAAGATAAATAATTCCGCGCTGCAGTTGAATGGCGCACCTGAAAACAAAAAATTACATACCTGAAAAGCAAGCATGATAAAACATTGCAGAATAGAATACAGTAAAAAAGAGCAGAACAATAGAGAGAAAATAGAGAGAGAGAGAACAATAAAACGACAACTATTTTTTTTTTTTTTTTATTTTTTTTTTTGTGTTTTGTTTTTTACGTTTTTTTTTTCTTTTTTACACTTTTTTTTGTAACTTTACAACTGTAATGGTTCGGGTCTCTCAAAATGTAATGGCATCTTGGGAGACCCTGTGTAAGTGTGTCCTTGTCTGTGAAATGCTGTACCCTACGCTAAAACTTCACTTTTGAGTGGTAGCGTTCAAAACATTCACCAAGGCAAAGACCAGGCTTGTCAGGACAGAGTGGACAAAAACTACGGGTGTCACGCCTAAATCCGCGCTTGCTACAGACACGACATCTTTTTTGGGGGTGGCTTTGGGTAGGGGTACTCGGGAGGACATACGAATAATGCCTCTCATGCAGCCGGCTTACTGCATTTGGTTGGGGATGGTGAGGTGCAGAACCGCCTGGATACAGGAGTTCTGTGACTATCTCATTCTGGAATTTTAGAAGAGATAACGTCCCGCCTGAAGCTCTGTATAGCACATGAGCGTTCAGCAAAGCCAATTGGAATAATGATAGAGACACTTTTTTGTACCAGCGTCTCGCCTTACGGTCAATTAGATACGGCGCCATCAACTGGTCGTTGAGGTCCACCCCTCCCATATTTTGGTTATATTCGTGGACACAGAGGGGTTTCTCCACAACACCAGTCGCGTACGAATTTGGACTGTCGTGTCTGCATGAAGGGAGGTAAGAAGGAAAACATTCTTATTGTCCCTCCACTTCATAGCGAGCAAGTTATTACACTTCAAGCAGGCTCTCTCCCCCAGCCTAAGACGGGCATCTTCAAGCCGCTGGGGAAAGCCCCGGCGATTAGGTCGCACGGTGCCACATGCTCCAATCTTATGATCAAACAAGTGACTAAACAGTGGCACGCTCGTGTAATAATTGTCCACATACAAGTGGTACCCCTTTCCGAATAAGGGTGACACCAAGTTCCACACTATCTTGCCAGCGCTCCCTATGTAATCCGGGCAGTTGACCGACTCAATCTGACTGTCTTTTCCCTCATAAACTGTAAAGTTCACTACATAGCCTGTTGCCCTGTCACAGAACTTGTAGAGCTTGACCCCGTATCTGGCATGCTTGCTGGGAAGGTACTGCTTGAAAGACAAGCGGCCAGAAAATTTAATCAGGGACTCATCAACGCAGACAACTTGATCGGGAGTAAACAAGGCTGCAAAACGTTCGTTGAAGTGGTTTATGAGGGGCCGAATTTTATAGAGCCGGTCGTTTCAGGGTCCCCACGTGGACGACAAAGTTCATTGTCGTTGAAGTGCATGAACCGCAAAATCTGCTCGTATCGTGCCCTGGACATGGAGGCAGAGAACACGGGCATGTGGTCAATTGGGTGCGTGGACCAATAAGCACGCAATGACGGAAATTTATGTGTGCCCATGTTGAGGGAAAGGCCCAGAAAGGTCTTAAATTCGGAAACCGTAATTGGTTTCCAATTTCTGGCAATTTTAGGCAACTGGGGGTTAGCGGCGATAAATTGACCAGCATATAAATTACTCTGGTCCACAATAGATCTATAGAGATTTTCCGTGAAAAACAGCGAATAAAAATCAATTGGAATAAAATCAGCTGTTTCCACCTGAATACCGGGTTGGGCAGTGAATGGGGGAAGTACGGGTTCTGCAGAAGTGGTGGGGACCCAATCAGGATAGGCGAATTCTGCAGGAAGGGCAGTATGGGCACGACGGGCCTGCCTTTGTCTTCTTGGTGACAGCGGGACACTACTTGTGCTTGCCACCTCGCCAGCTTGAACTGCACTTATGGGACTCGCCACGTCACCAAGTGTTACTGCAGTGCTGGATGTACGTCCAGGCTGTACTAGGCCGCTGGTGCTTGCCAGTTCACCAGAAGGAATAGCGGCGCTAGTACTACTCTGCTCCATGATACGAGAGACCTGCGGTTCTTGCTCCTCAACAACCTCAGAAGATCGGGATCGGGTACACCTGACCTTAGCAGGGACCTCAACTTCGTCGTCAGAGCTATCTGACGTGGGGCCGCTGACGTCACTGTCTTCTACGGGAAGATATTCTGAGCCTGAATCTGACAGATACGTGACCTCCTCTTCACTATCTGTCATGCTCAGAATCTCGTAGGCCTCTTTACTAGTGTACCTTCGTCTTGCCATTTTGGGCTCTAAATTTAGGGGTACACTAGTAAGATTCACAGGAAAAAAAGCACCTGACTGTCGTCAGCAAATATATCAAACGCTACAAAAAAACTGTTAGCGATCGCAGGGATCAGGCCTGTCTCTGCGAACGCTGCAGTTATGTGTGTTGTGTTTGGTAAGTGACAGTGATCGATCGATACTGCACTTGGGTGGGCTGGGCTGGGCTGGGCTGGGCGGAGGGGCTAAACGCAGGCGCTAGCAGGTATCTGGGCTGATCCCGCTAACACTGCGTTTTTGGGAACCCTAAACCGCTGGGGATGCTAGTATAGATCTGATCAGATACTATACCACTAAGGGGGGTGTATGCTTTGCGCGTGGGTGTTAGCGTTACTGGAACTAACCTAACACTGCCTGGGGCGACGCAGACCCTCTCTGGCGCTAAAACCTAATTGATCTCACCCGCCGGGCGATCAGGGGGGTTAAACCTTTATTGGGTTATATACGGCGGGTGCCCTGATGCTATAAAAAGCAAACTAATCAACCAGCGTCACCTGTAACCTTTATATGGTGATCACTGGTGAAAGGGTTAACTAGGGGCAATCAGGGGGTTAAAACCTTTATTAGGTTAAATATGGGGGTACCCGACGCTATATAAAAACCTGACGGGTTACCTAAATAACTAGATAACTTACTGGCTAACCAGTGACACCAGTGACGCTTATACGGCGATCACTGGTGAAAGGGTTAACTCTAGGGGCAATCAGGGGGTTAAAATAATATATGGGGGTACCTGACACTAATAAAAACCTGCGGCGAACCTAAAAAAAAATAACTGCCTATCTAAAACACCAGCGACACGAATACAGCGATCGGAAAAACAATCGCTTAGTGACGCTGAAGTTAGGGGGTGAAAGGGTTACCTGGGGGTGATCAAGGGGTTAAACCTTTATTAGGGGGGGTTAGGGGGCTACCCTGGACCTAAAGGGGCCTAATCCTAACTGCCCTGCAACTTTTTACAATCACAGATGACACTAAATGCAGTGATCAGTAAAATAAATGATCACTGCAATCAGTGACACTGTGATTGGGGGCTTTGGGGTGACCTGGGGGGTGATCTGGGGGTGACTGGGGGGTGATTTGTGTGCCTATGTGTACCTACGTGTCAGTGGACTGTTGGAGCACTAACCTGCTTCTTCTCTGCTCGGCGCCGGGAACGAAAAGACCGCGGCGAGGGAGATGACATCACTTCCTCCAGCCTGTGTTTACATCACATGGCGGAGGAAGCATTTTCATTGGCCGGGAGCGATCGCGAGGGGGGGGGGCGGAATCGAGCGGCCGCCCCCTCATGCCTGATCGCTCCCGAACACTTAACGGCCGCTCACTGCAGTGAAGGGGGGTCCGGATGGACCCCCCAACTGCACAAAGGCGATCACGTAGATCTACGTGATTCTGCCTGTCCGTGCCATTCTGCCGACGTAAATCGGCGGTGGGCGGTCGTTAAGTGGTTAAAAGACCAAATAATGCAACTGTTTCCAAATACCTTGATGCCCACTGTGATTAAATTCATTCAAATCTCTTCTAAAACGTCACACTTATACGATGTGAATCAAAAAACAATCTCCCCGAGAACTCAATTGCTTATCCAAGGCATGGTAAATTGCATCATTTAAGATGCCAATACTCTAGATGTGGTGAAAAATGTGGCACGTATTTACATGTTTTGGAGTTGTCCGAGGGTAGCTAGGTTTTGGAGAGAAGTGTTTGAACTCATTAACCATCATCTCCAGCTGACTCTCCCAATATCTCCAGAGCTTTCCAAAGTTGCTACAACAATGGGCAGTGATGGAGGAAGGTCCCACCCCGTTGTTATAGCAACATAGATAAACACATCTTGGCGCTGTGATCCGCCTTAACTTGCGTCATTTCCATACAGTACTGCCCACAGACTCCTGAGAAATGATGACACATCATTTACCAGGAGCACAGGTGAGGGAGGAAGTGACGAGGAGCTCCGCGGACCAGGAAGTGGCAGATTAGGAGGACTATATAGCAACAGGGCAATTCTGGTAAGTAAAATTATTTTTTTCCTCCAAATGTTTTTAATAGGTTTACAGGAGTCTGATTATGCAAAATTTTCAGGGTGGAACTCCGCTTTAATAATGTTTGTGTGTGATGTATTTTTTGATTATGTACATGCTACTGGATTTGTTCATATGCCTTTGTTTCAATAAACAGGAACATTGTTAAAAAAAGATGCCAATACTCAAGAAATTGCTATACTTATTTAAAAATATTGCAGATTTATTACCAGTCCCATTTCTAACTCCCATACAAAGCACCATCAATCAGTATGTATAGAGAAGTCTAGGTGGCTCTCTTCATAATGACCATACGCAAGCATATGGAGGCATGGGCCTTCTGAATATACACTACATCATTACTTACTCAAATACAACATTTTTGGAGACTATCACCAGAAAAATTTTGGTCACTTATGGAAACATCATTCCTTCCAGGCAACAACCTATTATTACGTCTAATCACTATTAAACTGGGTTTTCCTATCCCAAAACCGAAATACCCACCTAGCTAAGCAACTCTAAAGAGCTGAAAAAATATCTTTTTTTCCCCCAGAAACATGGGGGAAAATGTCCCTGCGTCTTATGGTGTGAATAGATGACAGGCACCCCCCCGCCGCCACTGGCACCGCCCCCTGCCACCGCTCACATCGCCTCCCACCACCAACACCGGAAGAGAGGCAGGAGAGCGGGGGAAAGACTTCCAACCCCCGTGGGTGCCGGGCGATCTTTCGGCTGGTTCCTGAGACAGAAAACAGAGCATTTGGCCGCTCGGGCTGCTCTGTTTTCTGTTAGGCAGAAGTGATAACATCAGGTAAGGCTGCGTTTGTAGCAAAGTTTACTCTGCATTTCTATGGCATGGTCACTCTGCATTTCTATGTCATGGTTATTTTGCATTTCTATGGCATGGTCACTCTGTATTTCTATGGCATGGTCACTCTGCATTTCCTATGGTAATGGTCACTCTGCATTTCCTATGGTAATAGTCACTCTGCATTTCCTATGGCAATGGTCACTCTGCATTTCCTATGGCAATGGTCACTCTGTATTTATTATGGTAATAGACACTCTGCATTTCCTATGGCAATAGTCACTCTGCATTTCCAAAGGCAATGGTCACTCTGCATTTCCTATGGCAATGGTCACTCTGAATTTCCTATGGCAATGGTCACTCTGAATTTCCTATGGCAATGGTCACTCTGCATTTCTTATGGTAATGGTCACTCTGTATTTCCTATGGCAATGGTCACTCTGCATTTCCTATGGCAATGGTCGCTCTGCATTTCCTATGGCAATGGTCACTCTGCATTTCCTAGGGAAATGGTCACTCTGCATTTCCTATGGCAATGTCCACTCTGCATTTCCTATGGCAATGGTCACTCTGCATTTTTTATGGCAATGATCACTCTGCATTTCCTATGGCAATGGTCACTCTGCATTTTCTATGGCAATGGTCACTCTGCATTTCCTATGGCAATGGTCACTCTGCATTTCCTATGGCAATGGCCACTCTGCATTTTCTATGGCAATGACCACTCTGCATTTTCTATGGCAATGGTCACTCTGCATTTCTTTGGCAATGGTCAGGCTTCATTTCATGGGCACTGGAAAATATTTTAGTACACCATTTGGTTCAGAATTTGTTTTCTTGTTTTTCCTCCTCTAAAACCTAGGTGCATCTTATGGTCAGGTGCGTCTTATGGTGCGAAAAGTACGGTACCTGATACTGCACCTGGCATTGATTCTTTTTTCCAATATGCAAGAACATATCACTTTCAACAACAGAACTGTATACATATTAAAATGTTGTTAGATGCCTCTGCAGATCAATTTCCTAATAACACCTCACACTACATTAGTAAGTAATTACCCTATTTTGTGGCATTCTAAACTATAACTACACCTTTATCAAAACTACCACAATATTTATATGGCAAACAGTTCTCTGTGTGGATGAGAGCGATTCATTTAACTTACAAAGGATCTCACTATGCTAATATTTGGGGGGCTCGTACAGCAAGTGAAACAAATATGGTATATGACACCCTACCAGCTAATAAAATGTTGCTTTTCAAAGCCCCACCCCCCCTAATGTTGGAGACTCTGTGGTTCCACCAGATCACTACTCCATATGCTTTGGTATTGTAAAACATCATTGTCCTACTGAATTATAATATGCTGTCTAATATGTAAACTTGACTTGACCCCTGTAGTAAACACACCTGAACTCCATATTTTAAGTTAGCCATACACAGCTGGACTTTTAGCTAACTCCTGCTTAATTGGTGGAAATTCAAGCCATAGGTGGCCTTGACAGCACCACCTGCCTCAACAAAATTTTAAAATTGTCTGAACTGAGTGGAAAATTGTCGACTGAATGGTGACTGCATCTGATCTGCACTGCCAGTAGGTGCTGTGGTTGACAACAGTACAACAGCCAGCAGTGCAGACTCATCCATCTTCAATGATTATTATGGAATCTAAAAGTGTATGGCCAACATTACATAGACAAAGTTTCTTCTAAATTCAGAAGGGTTAATAATTCACGTGTTACTGGCTAATAAACTAAATATTACAAGGCTCTGCAAAAAAAGTGTATTTTCCAGGAGCACTGGATGTAATACTGTAAATGACCTACACCTGCAATTCTCTATGGAGAATAGCTTTAAAAAACAACCCTTACAAGAAAGGTCACTCGTTATGATCTATTTGGTTATGCAATCTATAATGCCCCATCTAAATCTTCCTGTTGTTGTTGATATAATGTTTTCTTTTTCAGTTCTTCTCCTTACTTCCCCTCCTACTACACCACCACCAACACCAATTTCTTTCCGTACCTTTTTTCCCTACTTTCCCAGCCCATTCCCATACAAGGTTAACACCACTTACACATATCTGTGCTAATAACACTCTGTCCAACTTGCAAGATAGTATGTAACTTTTCTTCACCTTATTTATAGAATTCTGATTGTTAAATGCACACTGTCTACCTGTTGTTAACACCCATTGCACAATCCATGTGAAATGAATATACTCTAACTTTGTAACATATATTCTTAAAAAGTGTTAATAAAGAATAATTAAACAATAAAAAATGCTATTTGCCTGGCAGTCATACTAATCCACTGGCTTTAATTCATGTATGTATCTGTATCTATACACACACACACACACATGCTTTAGTATATAAAAAGAGACATAGAGAAGAAAAAATAAGAGAAATATAACAAATCTCATTATAGTCATATAGTTGTAGAGCCTTCTTAAAATGCTCTACACATACATATCTTGAATACAACTAAAATAACACTTTGTAAAAGTGCACTGGACTCTTCTGGTGATAATACCATTCTCTACTAAATCTAACATCCTACTGACTTTCCCTGCTGTGCTTTTATATTTTACAAATCTGTTTTATGTGACATCCATCATAATGATTGAAACAGAATGTGAAAGAGTGTCTTTTGCAGTAAATCACGCTATGAAGATAAAACACAAACAAAGGTATTTTACATAAACTAGTTAAAAGTTGAATTTTATTGAATGAGAATAATTCTTATTTCATGGATTTACTGAAATATAGTAGCATTAATGTTTTCTAAGTGTCTAGTGGAGGATATGTTATTCATTGCACAGTTCAGTTGGAAATTGCCTAGTATACTTACATGTACATGAACTATGTAAGGTTAGATTTCAGTTATTTATTCCCAATGCCCATTTTTACAGTTTAAGGGCTCCATCCATAGGTATGTGCATATGCAGTTCACTGACTATTTAATCGTTTCTTTGTACCTTTTTTTCTTCTTTCACATGTAAACTATTTAAGTGAATTTTTGACTTATACTGAGGCCAATCTCCTGTGCTTTTTGCTTTGTATTCCGGTTTAAATTACAGCCTAGCCACTGGAAAAGGCTGCCTTGCCACTAAGCTTGTGCCAAAACCACTTAGAAACATGCAAGGTATCAGCTTCTTAGGACCTACCAACAGACTTAATAGGCTCTATTCAGAAAGCTAGTACACAAGAACAAGGGTTTTTATTTTAAAAAAGTGACATACAGTATATAGCGGTACCCCCAGTTAAGAGGGCTGCTGGTATTGATTTCTTGGGCCCTGTAGTGCACCGCTGTCAACCCCTGGCAATCGGCTCTACCCTCCCGTGGCACAGCTAGTAAGGGGAGATAGGACTGGCAACTCTGGGTGACACAGTCCTATGGCAAACACACACAGTAAAATGTTTAAACTTCTGTATAAAGTAAAGGAAACAGACACCAATGTACTTGACCCAGGTATATTTACTGAGACTAATGGGCAAGTAATAAACAAGAGTATAAGATTATTTGCAGCTCCCTGCAATAAACAGTATTCAAACAAACAGAATAGACAGGTATTGCCCTTTTTCAGCTACTTCCCCTCGTGGGCAGACTGACGCCCAGCAATATCTACCTATGCAGTCAGGCCTGACTGAACTAAATGGAAGTTCTGTAAAGGAATCTTCGCTAGCAAAACTCGGTGGTGCACTTGATGAACAAAACTTTGTAATCCAACAGGGTAGTAGAAATACAGTATTTGTCTGTGAGCAAGTGCTCTCTCACCAACCGGACCAGTCCCAGTCCGTCTCCTCCGGCGATGCGTCTAGGCACATGGATCCATCGACATCCGGGTCTTCGGTCCTCCTGGTACAGTACAGCAAGTATGAAAAGATGTTTCTCAGGTTCCGCTAGGCTGGCGGAGGGCTCTTTGGAAGAAAATGCCCAGGCTTCAGGCCTGGGTTTTCAGCGGTCTCAGACAGAGTTCTTGCTTGCTAGCCGGGAGGTGTCCAAAGAGACAGAATAAACTCCGCTTCCCCTTTATAAAGTCCACCCCAGCAGTCCTTGCTACGGGGCAATGCACCCTGGCTGCTGTAAGATGTCTTGGGAAATGTAGTCTCCGGATATTAAAGGGGAATACCCCGCTACAAGTATATTTAGGAAAAGCAGAAACAAAGCAAAGTAGTTGGTGGTCAACTAAATCAAAGGCATCAGAGTACTGAGTAGCAGTCAGTAAGTTGTTAGTGAGGTTTAGTAGGGCAGTTTTTGTGGAGTGTTGCAGTCCAAAGCCAGATTGTAAGGGGTCCAGAAGGTCGTTATTAGAGAGGTAAGAGCTTAGATGTTTGTAGACTAGGCATCCTAGAAGTTTGGAGATTAAATTGGTCAAAAGTTGCTCTGACTGTTGGGATCCAATGAGGGCTTTTTTAAAGGGTAACTCCACTTTAGTAAAAAAAATATGGTAAATAAAAAAATATAGCGTATACATCTGTTACACAAGCCAAAAACCTTATTAGTCAATTTTGGTGAGTTATTTCTCAAGAGTTAATACTTCTAAAGGGGTGAAAACCCTGTAGCTTTTCTTATGAGAACACTGGAAGTGCACCCAGCTGATTATAAAAAATCAGACCCTCCCATTCAGATTCAGTCAGTCAAGGACAAAATGAAACAAACATCTCTACAGAGCAATAAAAGGTATGAATTTGCTCCAACTTTTGCTACATCTCTGAAATGTACATTAATCACCCAGGTGGGATTGTTATTTTCTCAAAAAAACGGGATTACTCTTTAAGTATGGGGTTGACCTGTGCATGTTTTAGAGGAGATGAGAAGGTGCCAATAGAGAAATGAAGATTCTAAAAACAAAATAGATGCAGATCTCCAGTGTACAGGTATCTTGCTCATTTACCATACCATGCCAACCACCACATTCAATACTCCCCTCTTTTGACCTGGTTACTGCAGAAGAGGTTGCTAAACCTTTCTTTGAAGCCCTCCTAAACATCTGCCCCCTGGTAGACATGGGCGCCGTCAAAAAGTTTGTTTTGTTCCGTTCCGTTTCGAATTAAAAAAAAATCGTAAATTTTAAACGTCGCGCATATTTCCCGTGCTTAGAACTGTCTCTGCACAAAATGTCATTTTTGACGGAAAAAAAGTCATTTAAAACTCACGGCTATTAATGAATCGTCGGCTTTTATCAATACATAGAAAAGTCATTGATAAAAATGACCCCATGTTGATGGGGACAAGGGCCTCATCCCCACAACCCTTGCCCGGTGGTTGTGGGGGTCTGTGGGCAGGGGGCTTATCGGAATCTGGAAGACCCCTTTAACAAAGGGGACCCCCAGATCCCGGCCCCCCCTATGTGAATTGGTAAGGGGTAGATTGTACCCCTACCATTTCACGAAGAAAGTGTAAAAAAATGTAAATAAAAACACACAAACACCTTGGAAAAGTCCTTTATTCAAAAAAAAACAAAACATTCCAGCGATGAAATCCAGTGTCCCGCAGCGATCCGATGTCCAGCGCTGTCCGTCATTGGTTGAGCCTGAGCGGACCTGATGGGGAACTTCCTCCGCAGTGTTTTAAATGTATAGACCCGCCCCTTCTAAAGTTCCCCATCAGGTCCGCTCAGCCAATGACTAGGTGTAAGGCTGAGCGGACCAGATGCAGAACGTGAGAAGGGGCGGGTCTATTCATGTATTACACAGTGAAGGAAGTTCCCAAACAGGTCCGCTCAGGCCAATGATGTAGGCGGGGTCTGACATACCGAGGGGGCGGACCTGATGGGAACTTCTTCACTGTGTAATACATGAATAGACCCGCCCCTTCTCACGTTCTGCATATGGTCCGCTTAGCGGACCTGATGGGGAACTTTAGAAGGGGCGGGTCTATTCATGTATTACACAGTGAAGGAAGTTCCCATCAGGTCCGCCCCCTCGTAGAGCGGACCTGATGGGGAACTTCCTTCACTGTGTAATACATGAATAGACCCGCCCCTTCTCACGTTCCGCATCTGGTCCGCTTAGCGGACCTGATGGGGAACTTTAGAAGGGGCGGGTCTATACATTTAAAACACTGCGGAGGAAGTTCCCCATCAGGTCCGCTCAGGCTCAACCAATGACGGACAGCGCTGGACATCGGGATCGCCGCGGGACACTGGATTTCATCGCTGGAATGTTTTAGTTTTTTTTTTTTTTTTTTTAATAAAGGACTTTTCCAAGGTGTTTGTGTGTTTTTATTTACATTTTTTTACACTTTCTTCATGAAATGGTAGGGGTACAATCTACCCCTTACCAATTCACATAGGGGGGGCCGGGATCTGGGGATCCCCTTTGTTAAAGGGGTCTTCCAGATTCCGATAAGCCCCCTGCTCGCAGACCCCCACAACCACCGGGCAAGGGTTGTGGGGATGAGGCCCTTGTCCCCATCAACATAGGGACATCCTCTCCATGTTGAGGGCATGTGGCCTGGTATGGTTCAGGAGGGGGGGGGGCTCTCTCATCCCCCCCTTTTTTCCTGTGGCCAGTCAGGTTGCGTGCTCGGATAAGGGTCTGGTATGGATTTTTGGGGGGACTCCACACCATTTTTTTAAAAAATTGGGGTGGAGTTCCCCTTAAAATCCATGCCAGATCTGAAGGGCCTGGTATGGATATTTAGGGGGAACCGCACCCCATTTTTTATTTTTTTTGCGGTGGGGTTCCCCTTAATATCTATACCAGACCTGAAGGGCCTGGTAATTGAATTTGGGGGAACCCCCACGCTTTTTTTTTTTTTTTATCAATGACTTTTCTATGTATTGATAAAAGCCGACAATTCATTAATAGCCGCGAGTGAGTCTTATGCCGCGTACACACGCCGTTTTTCTCGTCGAGAAAAACGTCATTTTTCCCATTCGACGAGAAAAACTATCGTCTGTGGGCTTTCTGTCGTTTTTTTAGACGAGAAAAACGTCATTAAAAACGACGAGAAAAAATAGAACATGATCTAATTTTTCTCGTCGTTTTTTTCGACATGTTTTCCGCGGCAGTGTTTCCCATAGGGAAACACTGCCGCGGAGCCCACACACGGTCGTTTTTTTCGACCCAAAAAAAAATGACATTTAAAACGGCCGTGTGTGGGGGGAACAAGCTGTTCCTCGTTTTTCACGTCGATTTTCTCAACGGTGTTTTCACCGTCGAAAAAATCGATCGTGTGTACGCGGCATGAAATTACTTTTTTTCTGTCAAAAATTACATTTTGTGCAGGGACAGTTCTAAGCATGGGAAACATGCGCCACTTTACATGCATATCATACACACCCCCCAGGTATGAAATTTAAAGGAATTTTTCACTTTTGGATCCGAAATTCGTAAACAAAATTTCGTATTTCGTACAGAATTTGTATGCATAAAAATTTGTATTTCGGATTCGTACGAATGTACGAATTTCTGGAAATTCGTACGAATTTTAGATTCGTACGAAACTAATCGCACATGTTTACCCCCTGGAACCCATTTCTCTTCCATGTCTTTGCCTCACAGTTACTGAAATAATCACCTACTTCAATGTTCTTACAGACTGGGTTAATATAAAAAGTCTAATGGAGGCCCCACACTGCTAAGCCGGTTGCTCTCATTTAACTTACACACATGGGTATTGGCCAGGGCTTGCATCGCTGACATGTTTAATCCAATATTTGTGGACTTTGTCAGATCTCTATTGCAGATCTTCCCTCACTTCTTGTCAGATGAAACCATAATCACTATGACGAGGAGGGCAAATCTCTTCAATAAATCATGGAAAAAAGGGCATGTATTAAAAACATGTGCTTAATAACATTTTTAAGAACCATTTATAACAGTAAAACCAAAGTCCAAATATACCACAACCATAGAATCCCCTTGTCTGTGTCTGTTTACTTCTTTATGAAAAACGACATCCAGTTAACAACATCTGTCTTTCATAAATCCATGTTGGCTATAGCTTAATATATTATTTTCCAGCACACATGCTTGTATGCAATCTTTTAACATTCTCTCAAGTATATTTTCTAGAAGTCAAACTCGCAAGTCTGAAGTTACTAGATGAGGAACTTGATGCATTTTTAAAGGCCCACCTCCCATCACCCCTGCTTTGTGAAATTGAGCAGGGGCTCTTCTCCCCTCACTCACTGTCCACTGTCCACCATGTGACCACCTAGTTCCCCTTATGAGTGAGTTAACAAGCAATAGGCCTAGATCCAGGATCAACTATGGACACTTATTAAAGATATTGTTAAAATAATGAATCCCAGTGTGGCACACTCACCTAATCTTTAAAAAGTTAATTTCCACTTTTGTGGAAAAAAATATAACAAATAAAAAAAAATATACAGCATATACATTTGCTACACAAGCCATATTGTAATTTAGGCTCCATGTACACAGAAGCTGATAAACTGCAGTTAATGGGCGTTTTGGCATTTTTTTTAAAAGCCCATTAACTGCACTCTATGTTAGCCTATGTGTTCATGTACACATAACGTTTTTTAGCTTTAATGAGCAGTGGAGTTAATGGGCTTTTTTCTGAACGCAGGAAATTTGCGTTCAAAGTGCCGTTTTTCGGCAGAAAAAAACGCAAAAAAACGCAAAACGCCGAAAAACGCTCATAAACGCTCAAAAACGCTGGCCTCGAGCGTTTTTTGGTCCATTGAAAATTTTTTTTTTTTTTTAAAGCTAAAAAAAGCTACACTGAAAAACGCTAATAAAAGCTAGTAAAAAAAAACGCTGATAAAAGCTAGCTTTTTCTGCTGCTTTAAAAACGGCCGTTTTTGAGCTTCTGTGTACATGGAGCCTAAATGTTGAAAATTACCTTTCCATTTCAATTTGTAGCCTCTTGCTTGAGTGATTGCAGCTTCATTAGTACACTCGCAATAGAAACAATTAAGTGCTGTCTGTGATTTTTTTTTTTATTTGCACTAACATACAATTTTTCAGGACAAGCTTTTGGGGTGTACTCTCTTCTTTAAGGTCCAAGCAGTACTGCTTGGACCTTGAAGAAGGGGGTACACCCAAAAGCTTGTCCTGAAAAATTCTAAAGCGAAGCAGTCTAAGCAACTTTATTCATTAGAACACTGAAAGTGCACAAGATGATTATAATGAACCTTTTCCATGATGATCCCATTCATAATCAGTCTAAAATCAGTCTGGAAAAATCAGTCTAAAATCAGTCTAAAATCAGTCTGCAATCAGCATAGAATACCCTGAGGGGATTTTTTCTCAGTAAAACTGGAAATACCCTTTAAATATTTTGCAGGTTTCCTGTCCTCAAACTTTCCTTTACAAACCTGCTTAAGAAACATCATTCTACCTGGGGTGGAATCTCAAGTATGTTTTTTTCCAATGGCCTTGTCTCAGTATAACAAACATCTAAAAGCTCTGTTTAGCATATGACATGAAATCTTTCTTTTTTTTTTATATTCTTTATTTATATTTCAAAAAGGGATACATCTAATACATTGTTTATACATTTTCCATTACATTTCTATTCATAATATATTTCTCGTCCCATTCCATTAATTAGATCCTTTTATTTAACCATCAATCTCACCTCTAGACCTCAATGTCAATGGGTTGCCTTCCCTTATGTCCTTCATATGTCTCTCCGTAAAGGGAGAGACACATAAAGTCCCTTTCCTCTATTAAATGTCTTTGATTCTCACGGCCTTACTTTGTTCTCCCTTACATTTTTATCGGTTCCCCCCCTACCTCCCTCCCAAAGTAAACCTAAACAGAAAAAGAAGAAAAAAAAAAAAAGGGGGGGAAATAAATTTTCTCCCTCCCTTCCCCCCTCCATCCTCCTCCCCCGTTAGGTGAACCACAACCTCCTGAATACTTCTCTGGCCAGATGGACGGACTCACTTCCCCATTAATCTTTTCCCTTCTTCTGTCTGCGTAAATTTATTCCATGTTGACCAGATTTTGATATGGCATTAAATCTTTCAACTCTATTCAGGAAGAATGTACAGTGCCTTGAAAAAGTATTCATACCCCTTGACATTTTCCAAATTTTGTCATGTTACAACTAGAGTTGAGCGGACACCTGGATGTTCGGGTTCGACAGGTTCGGCCGAACTTCACAAAAAAGTTTGAGTTTGGGACCCAAACTTGACCCGAACTTGACCCCGAACCTGATCCCCATTGAAGTCAATGGGGACCCGAACTTTTGAGGACTAAAATGGCTCTAAAAAAGTAATAGAAAGGGCTAGAGGGCGACAAATGGCAGCAACACGTTGTTAAGAGCATGGCAAGTGCTCTGCAAACAAATGTGGATAGGGAAATAACCTAAAATAACATAAAATACATAAAAATAAAAAATAATAATCTTGACCTAGGAGGACGAGGTCCATATGGAGTAGGAGGTTCAGGTGGTGGTGGATGTGGCGGTGTAGGTGGAAGCGGCAGTGGAGAAGGACGAGGTAGCCAATGCTGTTTTTTTTTTTTTAATTGGGGTACACCCCTAAAGAGTGAGAAAGATCAAAAATACAACAATGGCTGGGTAAGGCCGGTATACATGTCTATTCTGCACAAGGTACGGACAAGTCCTGTGGGATCCATGCCTGGTTCATTTTAATGAACGTGAGCTTGTCCACATTGGCTCTGGACAGGCGGCTGCACTTGTCTGTGATAACACCCCCTGCCGTGCTAAATACACGTTCAGATAATACACTGGCTGCAGGGCAGGTCAGCACCTCCAAGGTGTAAAGGGCAAGCTCAGGCCACGTTCCCAATTTGGAGACCCAGAAGTTGAAGGGGGCAGACCCGTCATTCAGTATGTGTAGGCGTGTGCACACATACTGCTCCACCATGTTGGTGAAATTCTGCCTCCTGCTAAGATGTTCAATATCAGCTGGTGGTGCTGGTTGTTGTGGCGTGCTGACAAAGCTTTTCCACATTTCAGCCATGCTAACCCTGCCTTCTGAGGTGCTGGCGGTTCCCCGGCTGCATTGGCGACCACTTCCTCCTCCTCTGCCTTCGCCTTGTGCTTCCACTGTGCCCCCGCTGTCAGGTGGGAATGCCACCAGCAGCGCGTCTACCAGAGTGCAATTGTACTCGCGCATCTTACGATCACGCTCCAGTGAGGGAAATAAGGACGGTACGTTGTCCTTGTAATGGGGATCCAGCAGCGTGGCCACCCAGTAATCAGCACCAGTTAGAATGTGGGCAACTCATCGGTCGTTGCAGAGACACTGCAGCATGTAATCGCTCATGTGTGCCAGGCTGCCCAGAGGCAACGAAAAGCTGTCCTCTGTGGGAGGTGTATCGTCTGTGTCCTCTGTACCCCCCCAGCCATGCACCAGTGATGGCCATGAGCTGGTCTGGGTGCCACCCTGCTGTGAACATGGTTCCTCCTCCTCCATCCCCTCCTCGTCATCCTCCAGAACTGTGCCCTTGCTGTACAATTGTGTACCTGGCGTTTGTTGGTGCAGGAACCCACCCTCGGAGCCACTTGTGAATGACTGCCCTGAAAGCCTTGGAAATGATCCCTCTTCCTCCTCCTCCTCCTCCTGTGCCACATCCTCTTCCATCATCGCCCAAAGCGTTTTTTCAAGTTGGCATAGAACTGGGCTAGTAATGCTGAGAACGGCGTCATCAGCACTGGCCATGTTGGTGGAGTACTCGAAACAGCGCAACAAGGCACACAGGTCTCGCATGGAGGCCCAGTTATTGGTGGTGAAGTGGTGCTGTTTCGCAGAGCGACTCACGTGTGCGTGCTGCAGCTGAAATCCCACTATCGCCTGCTGCTGCTCGCACAGTCTGGCCAGCATGTGCAAGGTGGAGTTCCACCTTGTGGGCACGTCACATATGAGGCAGTGAGCGGGAAGGCCGAAGTTACGCTGCAGCGCTGACAGGCGAGCAGCAGCAGGGTGAGAACGCTTAAAGTGCGCACAGACGGCCCGCACTTTATGCAGCAACTCTGGCATATCGGGGTATTTTTTAAGGAACCTCTGCACCACCAAATTCAGCACATGCGCCAGGCAAGGGATGTGCGTCAAACCGGCTAGGCCCAGAGCTGCTACGACATTTCGCCCATTATCGATCACCACCAGGCCGGGCTTGAGGCTCACTGCCACCAACCACTTATTGGTCTGTTGTTCCATGTCCCTCCACAACTCCTGCGCGGTGTGGGTTTTTTCCCCCAAACAGGAACTTTTTAAAACTGCCTGCTGTCGTTTACCCCTGGCTGTGCTGAAGTTGGTGGTGAAGGTGTTACGCTGACCGGATGAGGAGGCGGTAGAGGATGAGGAAGCGGAGTAGGAGGAGTTAGCAACAGGAGGCAAACTGAAGCGCCCTGCAATCCTCGTGGTGGAAGGAAATGCGCCAAACTGCTATCCGCCTCAGGCCCAACTGCCACTGCATTTACTCAGTGTGCTGTTAGGGAGATATAACATCCCTGACCGTGCTTACTGGTCCACGTATCCGTAGTTAGGTGGACCTTGCCACAGATGGCGTTGCGCAGTGCACACCTGATTTTGTCCCCCACTTGGTTGTGCAGGGAAGGGATGGCTTGCCTGGAAAAGTAGTGGCAGCTGGGCACGACGTACTGTGGGACAGCCAATGCCATCAGGCTTTTAAAACTCTGCGTCTCCACCAGACGGAATGACAGCATTTCAAAGGCCAGGAATTTTGAAATGCTGGCATTCAGGGCCAGGGATCGTACTAGGGGGGTACTTCCTTTTCCGCTCCAGTGTTTGGGAGATAGAGAGCTGAACGCATCCATGGGACATTGTGGAGATGGTTGGTGACCCAGGTGGTAGTGTTGCTGGCAGATCCTCTGTTTGCGGGGTGGCAGGTGCCACTGTCACTACAGAGGTGGATGAAGAGGCCGAGACTGCAGCAGAAGAGGAAGCAGGAGGAGCCAGAGACCTTTCTTGGTTTTTGAGGTGTCTACTCCACTGCAGCTCGTGCTTTGCACTTAGATGCCTGGTCATGCAGGTTGTGCTCAGGTGGAAAACGTTTATGCCTCGCTTCAGGCTCTGATTGCACAGCGTGCAAACCACTCGTGTCTTGTCATCAGCACATTGTCTGAAGAACTGCCATGCTAGGGAACTCCTTGGACCTGGCTTTGGTGTGCTCGGTCCCTTGCTGCGTTGGGCAGTAGCAGGCATAATGTCTAGGGGATGGACGCTCTGCTTTTGCACCCTGATCCCTCTTCTGCTGTGCTGGTGGCTCTGTGCGACCACCGCCTCTTCCTCCGAACTACACAGGTCACCTGCATCACGTTGATTCCATGTGGGATCGAGGACCTCATCGTCCTCCACATCATCTTCCACCCAGTCTTCACCCCTGCCCTCCTTGTCGGTCTGCACAATTGCGAAAGCAGCAGCAGTTGGCACCTGTGTTTCTTCATCATCCGAGACGTGCTGTGATGGTCCTCCCATGTACTCATCTTGAAACATAAGTGGTTGGGCATCGGTGCACTCAATCTCTTCCACTTCTGGGGCAGGGCTATGTGGATGGCCCTGGGAAACCCTGCTAACAGAGTCATTAAAAAGCAGAAGAGACTGCTGCATGACTTGGGGCTCAGACTGCTTGGCTGATTTGCAAGGGGGTGAGGTGAAAGACTGATGGACATCGGCTGCAGGTGCCAACTCTGATCTTTCAGCAGGAGACTGGGTGGGAGACAATGTGAAGGAACTGGAGGCACTGTCAGCAACCCAATCTACTATCGCCTGTACTTGTCCTGGCCTCAACATTCGTAGAGCCGCATTAGGCCCGACCAAATACCGCTGCAGGCTCTGTCGCATACTCGCACCTGAGGAAGGTGTTTCACTTGTGTGTGTAGCTGGCACAGATTGACCACGTCCTCCCCCTGCAACAGGAGCTCCACCAGCAGCACCATGACCGGGGCCACGTCCCTTATTTGACATTTTCCTCATATTTCTCAAATTTAGGATCTTGCCCTAAATGGGTATTTTTTGAATAGCAGAATAGAGCAACAGTATCTAAAGGGTGTATCTCACAGGTACAGATATGCAGAAAACGCACCAAATAATTTTTTTTTGCCCTAAATTATTATTTTTTTGAATAGCAGAATAGGAGAACAGTATTTAAAGTGTGTATCTCACACGTACAGATATGCATAAAATGCATAAAAAAAAAAAATTCTGCCCTAATTTTTTTTTTGAATAGCAGAATAGGAGAACAGTATCTAAAGTGTGTATCTCACACTTAGAGATATGCAGAAAATGCCCCAAAAAATTATTTTTGCCCTAAATTAATATTTTTTTGAATAGCAGAATAGGAGAACAGTATGTACAGATATGCAGAAAATGCACCCAAAAATTTTTTTTTGCCCTAAATTTTTTTTTGGGGGGGGAATAGCAGAATATAAGAACAGTATCTAAAGTGTGTATCCCACACGTACAGATATGCAGAAAATGCACCCCAAAAAATATTTTTGCCCTAAATATTTTTTTTTTTTGAATAGCAGAACAGTATCTAAAGTGTGTATCTCACATGTACAGATATGCAGAAAACATTGCAAAAAAATGTTTTTGTCCTAAATTATTTTTTTGGAATAGCAGAATAAAACAACAGTATCTAAAGTGTGTATCTCACTAAATACAGATATGCAGGAAATGCAGCAAAGTATCATTTTTTTGCCCTAAATGGGTGTTTTTAGAATAGCAGAATAGACTAACAGTATCTAAAGGGTGTATCTCACAGTAACATATGCAGTGCTGGTGCACTGAGCTTGCATAAAATTCCCACCGACGCCAACCTAACTAACAGATGGATAAAAGTTATCTTTTCTCTGGCACTGGGCTCAGGGCAGGATAAAAAGATTGTGCACTGCACCCACACAACAAAAGCAAGGTAGATCGCTGAGTAATTTGATTTCTGAATCAGGACTCCTATCTAATTCTCTCCCTCAAAGCAGCAGCAGCAACCTTTTCCTACACTATCTAAAGCAGAGTGACGTGCTGTGCTATGTGCCTCTAGCTTATATAGAGGCTGGGTCACATGCTGCACTGGCCAATCACAGCCATGCCATTAGTAGGCATGGCTGTGATGGCTTCTAAGGGCACACGAGTTAAACGAATGTTGATTGGCTGCCCTGCAGCTTTTTAAAATGCGCCATTACATTGCCGAACACCGAACTCGAACCCGAACATACAGTAAATTGTTCGGGTCCGGGTACCAAAAACCCAAAAGTCCGGTACGAACCCGAACTTTACAGTTCGGGTTCGCTCAACCCTAGTTACAACCAAAAACTTCAATGTATTTTATTGGAATTTTATGTGATAGACCAACACAAAATGGTACATAATAGTGAAGTGGAAGGAAAACGATAAGTGTTTTTTAACATTTTTTACAAATAAATATGTGAAAAGTGTGGTGTGCATTTGTAATCAGCCCCCTTTACTCTGATACCTCCAACTAAAATCTAGTGGAGCCAATTTCCCTCAGAAGTCGCCTAATTAGTAAATAGAGTCCGCCTGTGTGTAATTTAATCTCAATATAAATACAGCGGTTCTGTGAAGCCCTCAGAGATTTGTTAGAGAACCTTAGTGAACAAACAGCATCATGAAGGCCAATTAACACACCAGACAGGTCAGAGATAAAGTTGTAGAGAAGTTTAAAGCAGGGTTAGGTTATAAAAAATATCCCAAGCTTTGAACATTTCACGGAGCACTGGTCAATCCATCATCGGAAAATGGAAAGAGTATGGCACAACTGCAAACCTACTAAGACATCGCCGTCCACATAAACTGACCGTAAGGAGAGCATTAATCAGAGAAGCAGCCAAGAGGTCCATGGTAACTCTGGAGGAGCTGCAGATATCCACAGCTCAGTTGGAAGAATCTGTCCACAGGACAAATATTATTCATGCACTCTACAAATCTGGCCTTTATGGAAGAGTGGCAAGAAGAAAGCCATTGTTGAAAGAAAGCCGTAATAAGTCCCATTTGCAGTTTGCGGGAAGCCATGTGGGGCACACTGCAAACATGCAAAAGTATGTTCTCGGGTCACATGAGACCACAATTGAATTTTTTGGCCTAAAAGCAAAACACTATGTGTGGCAGAAAAATAACACTGTACGGCCACTTTCACACTGAGGCGCTTGAAAAACTGCCAGTAAAACACTGAGCACTTTTGAAGCGCTTTTCAGGCGCTTTTGAAGCGCTTTCAATTCATTTCAATGGAGAGGGGAGTTTTTTCAGCGCACTGCCCCAGTGTGAAAGGGTTCATTGATTTTAATGGAAATAAGTTTTCAGGCGTTTTTTGAAAAGCGCCTCAGTGTGAAAGTGGCCTACATCATCCTGAAACATGGTGGTGGAAGAATCATGTTGTGGGGATGCTTTTCTTCAGCAGGGACTGGGAAGCTGGTCAGGATTGATGTGAAGATAGAAGGAGCCAAATATAGGGCAATCTTAGAAGAAAACCCATTAGAGTCTGCAAAAGACTTGAGACTGGTTCACCTTCCAGAAGGACAACCTTCCTAAACATACCGCAAGGGCTACAGGGGAATGGTTTAGATCAAAGCATATTCAAGTGTTAGAATGGCCCAGTCAAAGTCCAGACCTATATCCAATTGATAATCTGTGGCAAGACTTAAAAATTGCTGTTCACAGATGCTCTTTATCCAATCTGACAGAGCTTGAGCTATTTTGTAAATAAGATTGGGCATAAATTTCACTCTCTAGATGTGCAAAGCTGGTAGAGAAATCCCCAAAAAGATTTGCACCTGTAATTTCAGCGAAAGGTGTTTCTAGAAAGTATTGACTCAGTGGGGCTGAATACAAATGCACACCACACTTTTCAGATACCGTATTTATCGGCGTATAACACGCACTTTTTTCCCCTTAAAATCAGGGGAAAATCGTGGGTGCGTGTTATACGCCGATACTCCGTCGAATTCCCCTGCTGAAAACGAGCGAGAGGAGCGAGCGGAGCCGAAGCCGAAGTACAATCGGCTTTACTCGGCTCCTCTCGCAGTCCCTCCCATCTCTGACTGCGCCGCTGACATAGAGAAAGCCAAGTGTACTTCGGCTAGTCTCGGCTCCTCTCGCAGTCCTGCCTGTGACTGTGAGCAGAGCCGAGTCTAGCCGAAGTACACTCGGCTTTCTCCGTCAGCGGCGCAGTCAGTGGAGATGGGCGGGACTGTGAGAGGAGCCGAGTCTAGCCGAAGTACACTCGGCCCCGCTCGCTCCTCTCCACAGAAATCGGCGCCAAATTTAAAAAAAACGCCGGGACTGACACGATCGCAAAGGCACTGGGCAAGGCTGCAGATGGACAGATGGACACTGGGCAAGGCTGCAGATGGACAGATGGACACTGGGCAAGGCTGCAGATGGACAGATGGACACTGGGCAAGGCTGCAGATGGACACTGGGCAAGGCTGCATGCTGCATTTAAATGTAAGTTTTTTTTCCTTGAATTTCCCTCCTAAAAGTTTTTTTCCTTAAAATTCCCTCCTAAACTTGGGGTGCGTGTTATACGCCGGTGCGTGTTATACGCCGATAAATACGGTATTTATTTGTAAAAAATTGTGAAAACCATTTATCATTTTCCTTACGATTCACAATTATGTGCCACTTTGTGTTGGTCTTTCACATAAAAAATGCCAATAAAATACATTTACGTTTTTTTGGTTGTAACATGACAAAATGTGGAACCTTTTCAAGGGGCATGAATACTTTTTCAAGGCACTGTACATTCTACTGTAATAAGGAAATGTTGCAATCTCCAGATTAAAAAAATATATCTTACTAGCTATAAAGACAATAGTCTCCTGCCATGCCACTCAAATATATAAAACCTTCCCACAGCCCTGGATTAATTCCCTTGTTTTGTTTTTTTCCCATCAGTTTTGAAAGCCTCATACTGATTTTACATGGATATATTCCAAAACAGACAGACATAGTATTGCCATTGGGGAGGAGACCGGGGGGCAAATCTGGAACTGGTGTGAATAGCTAAGTTTGCTTGTGGTCTCTACTCCCCATGTCTAAAGCCCCGTACACACGGTAGGACTTTTTGACAACAAACTTCAAAATGAGCAAGTTTTAAAAAAAATCGTACCGTGTGTACGCTCCATCGGACAAATTTTTTCGTCTTTCATCGGACAAAAGTTCGCTCTGCAAACGGACAAACTTTTCGGCAACAAAAGTCCTACGGTGCAAAGTCCTATCGTGTGTACAGAAATCTATCGGACTTTTAAGTACAAATACGCATGCCCAGAACCAATGTTAAAATCAACCAACAATAGTAGAAGTTGACCAAAGGGTGGCGGTAAAGAGCAGAAAAGAGCACAAAAACCACGTGATGTTGGGAAAGTTTTGGGAAAGTTTGCAGAAAAGTCCTGCCGTGTGTATGCTATGGGTGTGCCCGGCCAACTCCCTTCGGACAAAAATCCACGGAAAAGTTAGTTTGAAGTCCAACCGTGTGTACGAGGCTTTACACTCCATGGCAAAAAGCAATGGCAAAAGGCCTTGTGTCAAAGACACTATTACACCTTTGTCAAAGACATTATTACACCATTATTACACTATGTCAAGTTAAACTTCTGATATCATTTTTTTATAGAGCAAACTTATGAACTTTATTACTTTTAAGTGGAATAAGTCTAACTATTTTTAAAAATGTTCCCTCCCCCCTTCTCCTACCTATCCTGCCTAATCTGTATAAAAAAATTGTATACCTAACTATTTGTGATTCGCTGCAGGGTAGAGGATGAAGCACTGGCAGTGCCTGGGCTGTGGGAGCCTATGGGTGATGTAACAGCTCCTAGGGATGGAATGGATTAAAATAGGTAAGTGCACACATCTTTTTTATACAAGTTTTTTTTTTTTATTCCTTTATTATGACAAAGTTTCTCAAATACAACAAGTCACGTAATTTTCATGAATAAGGATACATTCAATTGGCATACACCAAGAACCGAAAACAAACAAGACTTAAGAGAACGTTAGTTGAAAATTTAAAAATTACTTTGCCTATACTGTAGCATTTATAAACATTGAAACTACCATGCTAATCAAACATTGGAGTTTCATCAATTGAGGGAGTGAATCTAATGATATCACGTAACATACATAGTCTGGAAGTCCACAAATTTCTATGGTCACTACGGTTTTATAACTGCCGTAACAACGGCTGAGGTGCAGAAAAGAAGCAGAGACATAGAAAGAAAAGAAATAGGGGGGAAAGGGGCGGGGTCATACTCCTGCAAAGTTAACAGAAGCTCCGGCACACTGCTCTGTGCTGCTGGCAAATTAATTCAATTGGAATTTGGAGCGGGCCACCTCCTGCAGGTACGCATCCGTGCAATGTGAAATGTCTCCAGGGCCTCCACTTGTCTCGAAATTGTTCTTCCGTATTATGGAGAGTAGCTGTCAATTCCTCCATACAGAGAATATAATTGACTTTGGAATACCACAGGACCCTGGTTGGTGGTTCAGGCTGCCTCCACGATGCTGGGACACATGCCCTTGCTGCATTGAGGAGCTGCATTGTGAGTGTCTTCTTGTATTTCCGAATAGGTCTCTCTGTCAGGTGTAGGAGACATGCGGTCGGGTTTTCTTTCAACTCTACCGAGGTCAAGTTTTTAATAGTTGTTGTTACCTCCTCCCAAAAAGGTCTCAGGATGGGGCAGGCCCAAAAGATGTGGAAATTCGTGCCACCTTCCGCATTTCATTGCCAGCACTTATCAGGAGAAGCCCTATCCCTTTTGTGAAGCATATAAGGAACTCCACACTATTAGGATAAAATTTTGTACCCGACATCCTGGTATCGGTTCGCCATGGAGGACCTTATGTGCCAAAAGGAAGTTTTTTTTCCACTTGCCGAGGTGTAAACTGAATCCCTAAGTCCACTTCCCAATGGCGAATAAATGTCAGGGCCGGTTAATCAGACTGGGTTGTCAAGTAACCATATAGCAGAGACAACGTGTGCCGAGAAGGTTCCCCCAAACTGCATAATGATTCAAAGGGGGTGAGATCACGTGGGGTATATTGTGCCTTCTGCAGGGACTGCAAAAAGTGTCTGAGTTGGTTGGTGCTTAGACTATCCAGTGGTGGATCTGACAGCCTAGAAATGGCTGTCAGCGAAGGGAGTCCCCCCTGTGACCACACATAAACTAAGCGATATTTCCCTAATAGAGTCAGCCGTCTCATCCTTCTGCTGGCAAGTCTGGGTATGAAGTCTGGATTTCCTATAACGGGAGTCATAGAGGAAGGTAACGGCGAAAGACCCGTATTGCAGAAGGTTGACCTAACCACTGCAAGAGTAGCGCCGATCAGGGGATGACTTCTCATATCTTCTGGAGGTGGGGAAGTGAGCCATGGTGACGTCAATAGAGGAATGGAGGCATCCTCAATCTCTACCCCCACCAACTGTTTGGAGTCCGTGTTGCAATGCCAATCCACGACCCTTGAAAGGTTCGCCGCCCTGTAGTACTTGAAGAAGTCGTGAAGGCAGATGCCCCCTTTCTCCTTCGGCATAGATAATAATTGCATTTTAATCCTTGGTGACTTATGGGACCAATTAAAGTCCCTAATTATCGCTCAAAGCTGTTTGAAAAATACCAAAGGGACACGGATTGGCATGGAATCCTCGGGAGGACTGTCATCTTCAAGGCATTACACCGCCCGAACCACGTCAAGGTCAGGGTATGCCATTTGCAGAGGTCAGTTTTCAATCCATGCAGCAAAGACAGGAAATTAGAAGGATACAAGTGTGCCAAGCCCAGGGTGATGCTAATGCCCAAATACCAAAATAATATATTTATTTGTATGTCCAGTGAAACGCAAAAGACGAGCACATACTGTGGACTTCAGAATCAGGGCCATTATATTCAGCACCACGGACTTGGCAAAATTGACCTTAAAGTTTGACAGTTCTCCATACATCCGTAGAGCCGCTAGAATATTGGGAAGCGAAATACGTGGATTGGAGACAAAAAAGATCAAGTCGTCTGCGTAGGCTGCAATTTTATGGTGCCCTGAGGGCTTCTGCATGCCTGTGATATTAGGGTCATCTCTTATTGAACACAGGAAAGGCTCTAGGGTCAGAATAAAAATGAGTGGAGATAGGGGACAGTCCTGTCTGGTCCTGTTCGCTATTGTGAAAATGTCTGAGCGCCATTCATTTACCTGTACAGCCACAGAGGGGGTGGAATAGAGAAATAGAATCCATCGAAGCATATTGGGACCTAATCCAATGTGGTTCAGGGTGGCCCGCATAAAATGCCAGGCCACCCTGTCGAAGGCCTTCTCTGCGTATGTTGAAAGCAAGAGAAAGGGCCTTCTGGTGAAACGGGCCGTATGGATAATGTTAAAAACCCTGGAAGTGTTGTCCCTTGCTTCCCTCATCTGCACGAAACCCGCTTGGTCTAAATGTATCAATTTCGGATGTGCGGTAAAACTCGGTTTGACAAAATTTTGGAGAAGAGCTTTAAATCTACGTTGAGGAAAGCAATTTGACGGTAATTTCCACATTGGGACAGGTCCTTTCCTTCTTTGGGTATGTAGCAGGATTTTCAATTTAAGGGGAGTGTCTGAGTGGTAACCAGGCTCAGACACCTTAAATTGTTAGGAGTTATGGACAATTCTTGTTCTCAGGGGATAATGCTGGAGATGTGTTCCCTGTGGCCTGTAGGTGGCGCTGCCATTCTGGGCCAGGGTTGAACCGCGAGCGCAGTGCTGTGCCTTTTGTGACCCCTCTTGGCAGCTGTACAGTGGGGCGGGGAACCTGCTGTGCATGCCGGGAGGGGATAAAAAAGGGGCAGACATCTTCTGGAGAAGGTCGGTCGACGCCCAGGCACCTTCAGCCTGGGCGTGTGTGGGTCATCTCCGGGTGCCCTAGGCCCGGAGGCCGTGTTCTGGTTCCACCTCAGGCACCTTAAGCCTGGGGTAAGGTACTACCTCACCTTTTCTGACTGCCTGGGTATGGAGGCCCAGGAGCTGCAGCAACGGCCCGGGGCCCAGCAACCTTCGGCTGGGGTCCACTAGGGATCGAGGAGTCCAGGGTGCCACCTTGCGAGGGGACCCGCGCCCTAAGAAAAGGGAGGATCTGTTCCAAGGGACCGATGCTGTGGTCACGGTGAAGGAAGGGTCTGTTGACTCTCTGGGGGGGCGTCTTATCCCTAAAAAGGGCCATGTCCTAGGAAGAAACCAAGATTCATCAGGTCAGTGGCAGTGACCTAGTTCACCAGGTCAGTGGCAGTGACGTTATTCACAAGGTCTGTGGCAGAGACCAACCTCATGGTCTGTGGCAGAGACCATGCGCCAAAACTGTTTGAGAAATCTGAACAGTCAGAAGAGTTTGAGCTACGTTTGTGCCTGGACCTCCTCCACACCTTGAGCTGTCCTGTGTCTTTGCTCCAACCTTTTTTTCTATCCAAGAGACTATTTTCTATTCAAGGGAAAATAAATATTGAGTTGGACTTTCAGCTGGTGTGGACATTCACGTTCCTGGGGAAATCAAGGACTTGCATCTACCCACTGTAGAGGTGAGAATCATACTCAGGAGGACTTTAGACTCTGGCTGCAGACAAGGCCCAAAATTAACACCGCTCAACCTCTTAACACAGGAGGGTACGGGCTTGTGGTGCGGTGTGCCTGTCTCCCCCTGCGAGGAGCCAAGTTTAATGCAGGAGGGGGATAGGTGGGTGCGCTGCACATATAAGAGATATATACGTCCTCAGTGAGTCCGCTGGCATGGAACCATCCCCCTTCAGGGTATTGTAGGCAGTCAAGAAATGTGGCGTCAAAGAGGTCGAGAAGGTGTGGTAATAAGTCAGAATGAAACCATCAGGCCCTAGCGCCTTCCGTGGTTTGGTTTGAGCTAAGGCTACATGGAATTCCTCAGCTGTAATCTCAGACTCAAAGGAGTCCCGTATCCCATCCGGTAATGTGGGCATGCCAAAGGCTCTGATGTATTCACTAGCCGACTCTGTCCTGGCTGCTGCTGTCTCTGTGGACTCAACGGGGTGTAAGTTATACAATTTCTGGTAAAAGTCAAAAGATTCTTGTGCCATATCCTTAGAGGTACCTTGGTCCTCTGTTTGGTTGTAATATATGGAATGAAGGTGCATTTCCTCGGGCCACGAAGGGCTCTAGCACGCATTGACCCCGGTTTGTTCGAGAATTCAAATAAGGAGCGTCTAGCCCAGGCCAAGCTTTGAACAGTCTTTTGATAGAGCAGGATAAAAGAAGGGAGGGGGAGGGGGGGAATGGGAAAAGGGAAGGCAAGCGTTACCACTGGTTCACAGGAATTTGGTATGAAGACCTGGTTCTGGTCGATGCACTTTGTGAAGTGTTGTTGCTGTAACCATTATATGCATAAAGAAAAGAGGGGGTTTGCCTGGTTAAGATCAGGCTCAGGGGTTATTTTGGGCAACAAATAATTTGACCACAAGCCAAATGAGTAAAGTTGATTGGCTAATATTTATTAAGTAACAAAATTAAATAGATTAAACACTAGAATGCTATCAAAAGATAAAAGGGTGCCACTTGATACCAAACACATAAATCACAGACAGGACATACTCAGACAGACATATAACAAAAAGACACAGGTCCGGACGCTACAGTTCAGCCGATGGGATGGTACTACCGCTGGGAAATGCCCAAAATATATCCCAAAAATGGGATTACATTTATTCAGTAGGTGCTGTTGCACAATTGGTGTACAGGGTGAACCAATACTTGCGCTAACAGAAATAATAAATAATAAATAACAAATGTAAGAAGCAGCGTGCACAGTCTGTGAAAAGCAAACTTGAAAACATATAAAACCAAAAATGCAGCGCTTCAATGAGAAAAATCAGTCCATGTGTTTCATAACAAAGGAAATACTGTAGATGCAGGAAATTGAAGAACTCCACCACCAAGGACTTCAGTGTGAACAGATAACACACCACCACAAAAAACGTGCTCACTAACTGCTTACCAGAAAGCGAGCATTCATAGGCATATAATGAAATGCAGGGAATCACAGGTGGATAAGGCTCTCCAATCTTGATAGGACAACAACCGAGGTATCCGATATCATCAACATCCAAGGAACTTCCAGGACTTAGATAGCACTACTGCAGACCTCAGCAGGAGATGTTAAACCCATACAAAAAAAAGGCAGCATAGTGAAGCCCGCAAGGTAAAATGTAGGTTTATTTAAAATTCTACTTACAGGGTAAAAGATCATCAAGGCAAAAAGATATAATCCGCGGTTCTTAGCGTGCTCACGTTGGATGGATGGAAGGGGGAGGGGGAGGGGGATGTTCACTAATATTGAATTGGATAGTTGCTACCTAAACATTGGGAGCAAACGCTAAAAAGGAGATGTCCGCCAATAATGCAAAAGTAAAAAAGTTCCAAAAAGAAAACATGTTTCTATCGATGTAAGCGGTTTATCAAATCCTCTTCAGTATCTGATGCAATCCTCTATGCTGATGAATCCTTGGCAGATTGATTTTAGGAAAACAAATTGACAGTCTTCATTTATAAGTCAACACAACGGGCATATTATGTCCGTGAAACTCCTACTGCACATGAGTATAGTTACTTTGCTCATTTATATGTCTTTTGTGTATTGAGCATTTGTATATTGATAACCAATGATGATAGCCTGGATATTATCAGTCCCTTAAGGTATCCTGTCCTAGGAAGTGAGGATTTCTACACTACCGTGGTATTAGCATTGCGAGTTCAGCTGCTAGGTATTAAATCAAATTCCCACTACTGTGGTTTACCTTGCCGATGCCTTGCGTATTGGATGGAGATAGACTGTGAAAGGTCTTCGGTTGTAGTTGAACGTTGTCACGCAGGGGGATGTGTGTAGGTGTTTCCTACCATCCGTCGGTAATCATCTCTTGCCGTGCATTGTTTGGAAGTGAACATTCGTTCGTCCCGTCCCTGCCGTTCAGACGCCTCTCTGCGTCACGTGACCTGTGTCGACTAGTGACGTCAACGCGTTTCGCCGTACACAGTGGCGTGGCTTCGTCTTGGACGTAAAAGTCAGCTGCCGCCACACGTCTTATGTGCGGATCAACTGTTGATCCGCACCAATCACGTAGGTCATATTGACGGGGCGGAGTCCTGTGAGTCGTGTATGGTAGAGGATTGGCACCAATTCATCTAAGTCTATAGGAATGTCAAAACGCCGTGATTTCCCATATCGCGATGGATTCCAATTTAATAAAGACATGTTGTCATTTGGATCAATGGATCCAATGAAAGAGAAATCTTTTTGTTCCATATTTGTTGGAGGATTTAATAGTAATTTAAACAACATGACAATCTACAAGGGGAAGTAATAGGGTGGGGGACAGGAGATGGATGGATGGGAAGAGAGAAGGGGAGGAAAAACAGACTGGAGAAAGTACAATTAAGGGCCGCACTTTAACTAAAAGCTAATACTATTGTGTGTGTATATATATATATACGTATGTATAAGGGCCGAATTTAGACAGAGTATCAATTTAGGTGAAACTGCTTCAAAAGTAAGTCATTAGAAGCTGGGAAGGTTGGGTGAACCAAAGGAAAAAATGGAAGATAGTGAAAGAGAATATATAGAAGGGAATATATAAAAAGAGAGAGAATGATGGTGAATTCAACAAAACAAGGAAAATAAAATCAGAGAGGCATTTTTAAGGAAACAATATGATCGCCTAAGGTGAAGGAGATACTATTAAGGTTCCAGGAAGACTTGGAGATTCAGTTCTGTGTTTAGGCCTGTGGAAACCAGCGATTTCAGCCGGTACACCCACGATTTTTCCTTTTGTAAGAGGATTTGATCGAAATCCTCTCGTCTCACTGGAAGCTTCAAAACGTAGATCCCCTTCACCGTTAGGCCCTTTGAGCACCGGTTATGGTGCTGAGCGAAATGTTTCGCCAAGGGCTTCTCCGGGATTTTTTCTTTTTCATTTATTTCCCACAGGTGCTCTCCAATTCGTACTCTAAGGGATCTTTTAGTCTTCCCAATATAAACCTTTTGGCATGGACAAGTTATCATATAGATAACACGAGGGGTAGAGCAATTGATCAAGCTCCTGATTTCGAAAGAGCCATTGTCATGGGCATCGGTGAATGTTGATGTTCTATGAACATAGGGACACACCTGACATTTGTTACATGGGAACATACCCATTGTACGGGGGAACTCTGTCAACCATGTTGAATCTGGCTCTTTTACGAATTCAGACTTGATCAAAATGTCTCCAAGGCTTCTTGCACGTCGGGCCACTAGCATTGGTTGTGGGCTGACAATTTTGGCCAACTCGGGCGTATTTGTCAGGATTAGTGATGAGCCGAACACCCCCGGGTTTGGTTCGCACCAGAACCCGCGAACGGACCGAAAGTTCGCACGAACTTTAGAACCCTATTAAATACAATGGATGCGAACGTTCGAAATCTAAAGTGCTAATTATAACGACTATTATGCATGTTATTGTCCTAAAAAGGGTTTGGGAACCCGGGTTCTGCACCAGGGGACATGTATCAATGCAAAAAGAAGTTTTAAAAACTGCCGTTTTTCTGGAGCAGTCATTTTAATGATGCATAAAGTGAAAAAAAAGTCAAATATTCCTTTAAATATCGTACCTGGGGGGTGTCTAAAGTATGCCTGTGAAGTGCCACGTGTTTCCCGTGTTTAGAACTGTCCCTGCACAAAATTAAATTTCTAAAGGAAAAAGAGCAATTTAAAACTGCTTGCGGCTTTAATGTAATGTCTGGTCCCGGTAATATGGATGAAAATCTTTAAGAAAAATGGCATAGCTACCCCATCACAGCCCCCCCCCCCACCCCAGCCCATTACCAGCCCCTTTGGGTCTTGTATGGATATTAAGGGGAACCCCGCACACAAAATAAAAAAGGCCCTATATACTCTGAACAGCCGTATACAGGCGGTGCATACAAGACAGGGACTGTAGGTTAGATTTGTTCTTATGTAGAATCTGTTTGTAATTTTGAACAGGTACATTGTTTAAGTGTAGCTCCAGCCAAAAAATCTATTTTTAAGCTTTTTGGAAAACATAGGGAAGGGTTATCACCCCTGTAACATTTGTTTTGCTGTCTGTGCAGTGTGCACCTGTTCAGAACAGTTCACCTCACTTTCTGTCCTAATGACAAATGTTTTTTGAAAATTTGTTTTTTTTATTGAAACAAGAATTGGTGATAAAGCATCAGTGGAGAGGAGACACTTTTTATCCCATATTAACTCTTACAGGAGAAAATTTGCCTTCCTAGGGGTAGATTTCCTCTCACTTCCTGTTGTATCCTTCCGTTTGCAAGGAGGAGTCGTTTGTAAGTTGGATGTTTGAAAGTAGGGGCCTGCCGTATATACTCAGCTGAAATTTGCCCCTTACATGTTGGTGTTGCCACAACACTGTGAGCCCTCACAGTTACTCTTGGTGGGCGCATGAATGGGCCCTGCTGTGAATTATTAGATCAAGAATTGTAATTGCATGCTCCTGTTGAACAGGGGCTGAAAAATTGGGCCTTTGGTGGTGGTGGTGGTGTTGCCACAACACTGTAAGCCCTCACAGTTACTCTTGGTGGGCGCAGGAATGAGCCCTGCTGTGAATTATTAGATCAAGAATTGTAATTACATGCCCCTGTTAAACAGGGGCTGAAAAATTGGGCCTTAGCCACTGGTGCTGGTGCCACGACACTGCAACCTCTCCCAGATGCTCTAGTTGGAGTGCAGGAATGAGCCCTGCTGCAAAGCATTGCATATTTTTTTTTAATTACATGCCCCTGTTAAACAGGGGCTGAAAAATTGGGCCTTAGCCACTGGTGGCGGCACCCAGAAACAAAAATGTTCTTCCAAGCTATCATCATCAATCGGATCATTGAGGAGGAGGAGGAGGATAGTCAGTCAACATAACAGGACAGTCTCTCAGCATCAGCATCAGTCTTGAAGGGATGTGACATTTGAAAATAAATTAGTCTGTTATATCAGCTTCAGGTGTATGGTAGCTGGTGGTGATCCAAGACTGGTTCATCTTTATGAAGGTCAGTCGATCAACCGAGTCGGTGGACAGGCGCACCCTGTGATCCGTGACAAATCCTCCAGCAGCACTGAATGTGCGTTCTGAAAGAACGCTGGATGCAGGACAGGCCAGTAGCTCAATTGCATACTGTGCAAGCTCTGGCCAGTGATCTATCCTCAAGACCCAGTAAGCCAGAGGATTTTCGGTGGGGAAGGTGTCCAAGTCTGACCTTGCCCCTAGGTATTCCTGCACCATGTATATCAGACGCTGGCGATGGATGTTGGAACCGATTATACCTTGGGGCTGCGGACTAAAGAATTGTCTGAACGCATCGGTCAGACGGCCACCTTCCCCACCGCTCCTTCTTTGACTGACCGAAGCCTCAGCAACTCATTGTCCAGGACCAGGAGTTTGTAACCTCCCAGTCTCTGGGAACGCGTTGCACAGACCTTTCTGCAAGGCCTCCCGGAGTTGTCTCATCCTCTGCTCCCTCTGCGATGGTAAGATGAGGTCCGCAACCTTAACCTTGTACCGTGGATCAAGGAGAGTGGCCAGCCAGTAATGGTCCCTCTCCTTGATTCAAAGAATATGAGGATCCTTCCGCAGACTTTGCAGGATCAGGGAGGCCATGCAGCGTAGGTTAGCTGAGGCATTTGGTCCGGTCCGGAGTCCTCTGGGTCACTAAGGACTGCTGCTGATGATGCTGAGTGCCAGGCTCCACCTCCATGCTGACACAATCCTCCTCCTCCTCCTCCTGTGCGATGGGTGGGACAGAAGGAACACTGTCTGGGTAAAGGGGGACCTTGAGAGACAAGTCAGTCCTCCTCTTCCTGCCTCTGTTCTGCCTCAAGTGCCTTGTCCATTATTCCATGCAGCGTATGTTCCAACAGGTGGACAAGAGGTACAGTGTCACTGATGCATGCACTGTCACTGCTCACCATCCTCGTGGCCTCTTCAAATGGTGCCAGGACAGTGCATGCATCCCTGATCATGCCCCACTGGCGTGGTGAAAAAAACCCGAGCTCCCCTGACCCTGTCCTGGTGCCATAGTCGCACAGGTACTCATTGATGGCCCTCTGCTGAGTGTGCAGCCGCTGCAGCATGGCCAACGTTGAGTTCCACCTGGTGGGCATGTCACATATAAGGCGGTTCTTTGGCAGGTTCAACTCCTTTTGCAGCTCAGCCAGGCGAGCACTGGCATTATAAGATCTGCGGAAATGCACACAGACTTTCCTGGCCTGCCTCAGGACATCCTGTAAGCCCGGGTACCTGCCCAAGAACCGCTGCACCACCAGGTTAAGGACGTGAACCACACAGGGCACATGGGTCAGTTGACCCTGTCGGAGGGCGGAGAGGAGGTTGGTGCCATTGTCGCAACCCACCATTCCTGGCTTAAGCTGGCGTGGCGTCAACCACCTCTCGGCCTGCCCCTGCAGAGCAGACAGAACCTCTGCCCCAGTGTGGCTCCTGTCCCCCAAACACACCAGCGCAAGCACGGCATGGCATCTTTTTGCCTGCGTAATTGCGTAGCCCCTTGAACGCCTATGGAGCACCGCTGGTTCCGAGGACAAAGCACAGGAAGAGGCCATGGAGGAAGAAGAAGAGGAGGGGGTGGAGGAGAGAGGTGTGTCACAACCAGTAGTAGCATTTTAGAGGCGTGGCGGCGGAACAACCTCCAACACTACTGCACCTTGCCCTGCATCCTTCCCAGCTGCCAAAAGAGTGACCCAATGGGCCGTGAAAGAAAGGTAACGTCCCTGTCCATGCCTGCTGGACCATGAGTCAGCGGTAATATGCACCTTACCGCTGACCGCCCTCTCCAGCGAGGCCAAGACATTGCCTTCCACATGCCGGTAGAAAGCCGGAATCGCCTTCCGTGAGAAAAAGTGGCGTTTGGGAACCTGCCACTGAGGAACCGCACATTGCACAAACTCATGGAAGGGGGCCGAGTCTACCAACTGAAAAGGCAGCAGTTGAAGCGCTAGCAATTTAGCCAAGCTAGCATTCAACCGCTGGGCATGTGGATGGCTGGGAGTGAACTTCTTTCGACGGTCCAGCAGCTGGGGCAGGGAAATTTGCCTGCTAGAATCGGACGTCGGTGTACTGCTAGCAGAGTGCCCGCAAGTACTTGGCTGTGACACACCTAATTCTACACCTTCATTCCTCTCAGTGCAGGTTTCAGAGAGGACTGAAGGTATAGTGGGGTTGGAGATCCCAGCTGATGTGGTGCAAGGAGAGGTCCGCTTTGTTCTTTGGTGTGGGTCTTTAAGGTAGGCTTGCCAACGAGCTGTATAGACAAGTGGTGGCGCACAATATCCACAGAAACATGTATTATCCAAAGTAATCAATATGAAGCAAGAAAAAATAATAAAAAATAATAAATAAAAAATAAAAAATAAAAAAATATATAAAATATAAAAATAAGATGAAAAAATACCATACAACATATGTATATATATAGACAGTCTTAAAGGAAGTCCTTAGGAGTCTGTTTACACACTGCGGTGTATATGGGTGGAGCAGGGATAAATGGGATCCACTGTGCACAGGGCGGCCATCATAGATGAACAGAAGCCATGTTCAGGGGTAACTGGAAGACAAGGAGAGAGGCGCCTCTAAGTGCAATAGTGTAACAAGTTTTTAATAGTAGATACAAATACACTCACATTTAGGTGAATTAACATAGGCGTTTAAAATGTCAGGATGACGATCATCAGCAGCAGGTCACAGGGGGTTCTCAGCTCTGCGTAGAATGACAGGAGTGTCTCTGAAGATGGAGTGGCCGGCTTCCGGGGACAACGATCCTGTAGTATGTTAAGAGCGAGGCTAGGAGCGCACATGTGGTTAAGCTGCAGAGGGTGACGTCATCAAAAATGTACGCGTTTCGTGAGCATGCGGACTTGCGGTGTCCTGGCAAGTCGCGCTCCTTTATCAACATGACATAAGGGCAGAAGTGGATAGACGCCTTATATAGGGACAAGGATGAGGAAGTGAGCTGGATGGGGTGGGGCTGGGAGAAGGTGGTGTCCAATGACAGGAGGAGTGGAGAGGTCATGTGATCGGGATGGCCTGGATCACATGACCTGATCACATGACCGAAAAAAACAAAAACAAAAAAAAACCTGACCTGATCACATGATCACATGACCGAGAAAAAAAAAAAAAACCTGACCTGATCACATGATCACATGACCGAGAAAAAAATAAAAATAAATAAAAATTAGCAAATGGGGATAGATCAAGGATAATGGATGGACCGGAAAATAGATATAAATAATAAATGGCATTAATAGTGACGGTGTTAGATGGGTATAAGTATGAATGGGGCCGATCGCGAAAAATATATATATAATAATAGATATGAATGTTAAGGGTCACGAAAGAAATATATATATATATATATATATATATATATATATATATATATATATATATATATACTAATAATAAAATAGCATTAATATAGGCAGTGCTGCAGGAATAAACGGGGTATAAAGAAGAATAACGGGTCATGAAATAAATATAATAAATATGAATAGAAAGGGTCACGGAAAATATATATTAATGATAAGTGCCATTAATACAGGCAATGCTGCAGGAATAGGCAGGTAGACAAATGGCGAAGTATGTCTCCTTATAAATAATATGATATATGGAACATGTTACATGTATATAGAAAATTTCCAAAAGGTGATGATAATGGCAACTGTATATATCCAATTGATAATATTAGTATGATAGTTTGATAAGTAATATGAAATTAATACAAAAAAGGGAAAAGGGGAAGGGGAGGGCATAATGTTATTATGTGGGGGGGGGATGGGAGTGGGGGAGGATAACGGACAAATGAAAGAAAGGAAGAGGGAAGGGGAAACAGGAATGGGGGGGGGGGGATTTGGGAAAAAAAAAGTGGGGGGAAGGGGAGGGGGGAAAAGAAATGATAAAAGGAAGGGGAAAAAGGTGACTATGGGGAAAATATATGCCATGCTGATATGTATGACAGTAAAACATATACATCTATGGATATTAGTTTACACAAGTGTACAGATGATCACATACATGGAGCTTAATAGAATGATAATTTTTCAAAAAACAAAGTAATAACGTGAACTACATCAACTGTAAGGATGTAGTATAAGAATAAATGGATTAAATCAAATATACTAACATAGGCAATATATGGGCAATATGTCAGTATATGATACAAACGGTAGTTATATATATTCCGACAATAAAAATCAAATCAGTGCAATAAGGGTATTACCCAATAGATAAAAGGTTAAAATATTAAAAATATATAAATTCTACAAAAATTCTAATTGCACATACAGGCCTCTAAGATAATACAATAAATAGTAAAAGAACAGGTGAAATGAGCATAAATGTGAGGAGGTAGGGTAATGTTATTTATAAAATAGTGGAAATCTCAATCCCTTCATTTATACCACCAGGCGAGAGAACGTCTAAAGTGTAAATCCAAAAAGTTTCCCTAGCGCATAACTTTTTGAACCGCTCTGCTGCTGGAAGTGAGCGGGGGATCTGTTCAATCACCCAGACCTTTAGGCCACTGGTGGATTTTTGGTGGGCTACACAGAAATGTCTGGGGACACTGTGGGGATCGGTGCCACCTTCAATTAGCCTCCTGTGTTCCCCAAACCTGACTCGCAAAGCTCGTATAGTGCGGCCCACATACATGAGGCCGCAGGGACAGCTGAGGCCATATACTACAAACTCAGAAGAGCAGTTGTAGAACTCTTTGAGTTGATAAGTTTTACCTTTCGTGGAGAAAGATTTTTGCCCATGGTGAACATATTTGCATGTTTTACATAAGGTTTTATTGCACTTGTACATGCCAACCAAAGGTATGAGGACTAATGGGGTAGGAGTACAATCGCGAGTGTGAATCTTACTGGGAGCCAGTTTACTTTTGAGATTAGGTGCTCTGCGGTAAGTTACTTTGGGGCGAGCAGGGATAATAGATTTAAGGGCAGGATCCTGCAAGAGGATCTTCCAATGGTTGGCCAAGATACTTTCCATTTTTTTAAATTCAAAATGGAAAGTGGTAGTGAAGCGGAAAGAATGATTCTCTGTCTCACGAGCCCCTTTCCGGGGTTTACCCTTCAGATAAAATTGGAAGGCTTTGTCAATGAGGCCATCAGGATATCCTTTCTCGCTGAATTTTTTCTTTAGTAGCTTGCTTTGGTCTATATAGTCTACGTCTCTGGTGCAGTTCTGCCTAAGTCGGCAGAACTGTCCTTTGGGAATATTATTGATCCATTTTGGGAAATGGCAGCTCTTATGATGCAAATAGGAGTTGCCGGCTGTAGGTTTGACATAATTTTTGGAGATGATGGCTAAGGTCTCTTTATCAAAGGCCAACTCCAAATCCAAGTAGGGTAAGGTGGTAGGATCACTAACGGAGGTGAAAGACAGGCCAAACGAATTGTTGTTACAATGGTCTACAAAGGGTGGGATACTATCCACGGAACCGTCCCAAATAACAATAATGTTGTCAATATAACGACCGAAAAAAACGATATTGCCTGAAAATGGATTATTATTGTTGTAGATGTATTCTTTCTCCCAGAATCCCATCGCTAGGTTGGCATAAGAGTGCAAAATTAGCGCCCATAGCGGTTCCCTGTAACTGTAAGTAAAAGTCATCATCGAATTTAAAATAATTGTGAGTAAGGCAAAAAGTGGTGGCATCTACGATAAATGAGGCTTGTCGTGAGTTAATAAGAGGATCATGGGAGAGAAAGAACTCCAAAGCCCGGAGGCCAAAGGCATGGGGGATAGAAGTATAAAGGGAATTCACATCGAGTGAGAGCCAAATGTAGGTAGGTTCCCATTTGTACACTGAGAGCAGTTCTAGGAGGTGGCTCCCGTCTCTGATATATGAATCCAATTGCTGGACAATGGGCTGAAGAAATTGGTCTACGTATAGGCTAAGCCCCGTGGTGATGCTGTCCATCGCGGCCACTATAGGTCTCCCCGGGGGATTGTCCAGGCTTTTGTGCACTTTTGGGAGATGGTAAAAATAAGGAATGTGATAAAAGGATTTTTCTACTTTATTAAGAACATTGTCAAGACAGGCAGCTGTGACTAGAGAGTCAATTTCTATAGCATAATCCGGGGTGGGGTCTTTAAGGATCTTTTTGTAAGTGTTACTGTCGGAGAGTAGTCTCCTAGCTTCACCAAGATAGTCATTATAGTCCTGTATGACAATTCCTCCACCTTTATCAGCTAACTTAATGACTATATCTCCAGCTTCAGTGAGGCATCTATAAATGAAGGGATTGAGATTTCCACTATTTTATAAATAACATTACCCTACCTTCTCACATTTATGCTCATTTCACCTGTTCTTTTACTATTTATTGTATTATCTTAGAGGCCTGTATGTGCAATTAGAATTTTTGTAGAATTTATATATTTTTAATATTTTAACCTTTTATCTATTGGGTAATACCCTTATTGCACTGATTTGATTTTTATTGTCGGAATATATATAACTACCGTTTGTATCATATACTGACATATTGCCCATATATTGCCTATGTTAGTATATTTGATTTAATCCATTTATTCTTATACTACATCCTTACAGTTGATGTAGTTCACGTTATTACTTTGTTTTTTGAAAAATTATCATTCTATTAAGCTCCATGTATGTGATCATCTGTACACTTGTGTAAACTAATATGCATAGATGTATATGTTTTACTGTCATACATATCAGCATGGCATATATTTTCCCCATAGTCACCTTTTTTCCACTTCCTTTTATCATTTCTTTTCCCCCCTCCCCCCCTTCCCCCCACTTTTTTTTTTCTTCCCAAATCCCCCCCCCCATTCCTGTTTCCCCTTCCCTCTTCCTTTCTTTCATTTGCCCGTTATCCTCCCCCACTCCCATTCCCCCCCCATAATAACATTATGCCCTCCCCTTCCCCTTTTCCCTTTTTTGTATTAATTTCATATTACTTATCAAACTATCATACTAATATTATCAATTGGATATATACAGTTGCCATCATCATCACCTTTTGGAAATTTTCTATATACTGTATTTATCGGCGTATAACACGCACTTTTTTCCCCTTAAAATCAGGGGAAAATCGTGGGTGCGTGTTATACGCCGATACTCCGTCGAATTCCCCTGCTGAAAACGAGCGAGAGGAGCGAGCGGAGCCGAAGCCGAAGTACAATCGGCTTTACTCGGCTCCTCTCGCAGTCCCGCCCATCTCTGACTGCGCCACTGACATAGAGAAAGCCGAGTGTACTTCGGCTAGTCTCGGCTCCTCTCGCAGTCCTGCCTGTGACTGTGAGCAGAGCCGAGTCTAGCCGAAGTACACTCGGCCCCGCTCGCTCCTCTCCACAGAAATCGGCGCCAAATTTTAAAAAACGCCGGGACTGACACGATCGCAAAGGCACTGGGCAAGGCTGCACATGGACAGATGGACACTGGGCACGGCTGCAGATGGACAGATGGACACTGGGCACGGCTGCAGATGGACAGATGGACACTGGGCAAGGCTGCAGATGGACAGATGGACACTGGGCACGGCTGCAGATGGACAGATGGACACTGGGCAAGGCTGCAGATGGACAGATGGACACTGGGCAAGGCTGCAGATGGACAGATGGACACTGGGCAAGGCTGCAGATGGACACTGGGCAAGGCTGCATGCTGCATTTAAATGTAAGTTTTTTTTCCTTGAATCTCCCTCCTAAAAGTTTTTTTCCTTAAAATTCCCTCCTAAACTTGGGGTGCGTGTTATACGCCGGTGCGTGTTATACGCCGATAAATACGGTACATGTAACATGTTCCATATATCATATTATTTATAAGGAGACATACTTCGCCATTTGTCTACCTGCCTATTCCTGCAGCATTGCCTGTATTAATGGCACTTATCATTAATATATATTTTCCGTGACCCTTTCTATTCATATTTATTATATTTATTTCGTGACCCGTTATTCTTCTTTATACCCCGTTTATTCCCACAGCACTGCCTATATTAATGCTATTTTATTATTAGTATATATATATATATATATATATATATATTTCTTTCGTGACCCTTAACATTCATATCTATTATTATATATATATATTTTTCGCGATCGGCCCCATTCATACTTATACCCATCTAACACCATCACTATTAATGCCATTTATTATTTATATCTATTTTCCGGTCCATCCATTATCCTTGATCTATCCCCATTTGCAAATTTTTATTTATTTATTTTTTTTTCTCGGTCATGTGATCATGTGATCAGGTCAGGTTTTTTATTTTTTTTTCTCGGTCATGTGATCATGTGATCAGGTCAGGTTTTTTTTTTTTTTTTTTTCGGTCATGTGATCAGGTCATGTGATCCAGGCCATCCCGATCACATGACCTCTCCACTCCTCCTGTCATTGGACACCACCTTCTCCCAGCCCCACCCCATCCAGCTCACTTCCTCATCCTTGTCCCTATATAAGGCGTCTATCCACTTCTGCCCTTATGTCATGTTGATAAAGGAGCGCGACTTGCCAGGACACCGCAAGTCCGCACGCTCACGAAACGCGTCCATTTTTGATGACGTCACCCTCTGCAGCTTAACCACATGTGCGCTCCTAGCCTCGCTCTTAACATACTACAGGATCGTTGTCCCCGGAAGCCGGCCGCTCCATCTTCAGAGACACTCCTGTCATTCTACGCAGAGCTGAGAACCCCCTGTGACCTGCTGCTGATGATCGTCATCCTGACATTTTAAACGCCTATGTTAATTCACCTAAATGTGAGTGTATTTGTATCTACTATTAAAAACTTGTTACACTATTGCACTTAGAGGCGCCTCTGTCCTTGTCTTGCCAACGAGCTGCATGGCAGGTCAACATATGTCTGGTCAAGCATGTGGTGCCCAAGCGGGTGATGTTTTGGCCACGCGATATACGCTTGAGACATATGTTGCAAACAGCAGCTGTGCGATCTGATGCACTCGACTCAAAAAAGGCCCACACCAAAGAACTTTTCGAATAACGGGCAGAGGCAGCGCCCTGCACAGGCGGAGCTCTGCGGTGTGATTCCGTTGGTGTGCTGCCCTTACGCTGGCCCCCCGAGGGCATCCTGCCTCGTTGGAGATGTGCCTCCTCCTCATCCTCCTCCTCCTCCTCCTCTCTCCTATTAGGCACCCACGTGGAGTCAGTGACCTCATCATCCCCTCCCTCCTTATCACTGGAGCCAATCTGGCAGTATGCTGCAGCTGCTGGAACATGACTGCCAGATTGGTGTCCTTCTTGAGCATCCCCTCTCTCTGCTCTCACGCTACTGCCTTCCTCTAGCTGGGTATCATCATCAGACCCTTCAAAACGCTGGGCATCCTCCTGGAGCATGTACCCAACACTGTGCTCAAACAGTTCGGGGGACTCCTCAGGAGGACATGGTTGGTCTAGGGAAGGAGTGACTGATGATGGCATTGATACCAGGGAAGAGAACGCTTTGGCAGCTGCTTTGCCAGTACCCTGAGCCTGGGTGAGAGAGGATGAGGAGGATGAGGAGGGCTTGGTCATCCACTCTACCAAGTCTTCGGCATGATGCGGCTCAACACGTCCAGCTGCCGAAAAGAAGGACAAGCGTGTCCCATGGCCACGTGCTGATGGCGATGCACCGCGTCCACGACCAGCACTGTTGTCTCTAGACACAGAGCCTGCTTGCCCTCTTTTATTGGCTCCTGACTGTCTGCCTATCCTTGTTTGCCTTCCAGACATTCTAATGGCCTGCAGGGAAATGGGAAAACCAGCAATAAGGCCTAGCTTCAGGAGTATATTTTGCAGGAATCACACTACGCCTGCTGTAGGTGCTGCAAATGCCTGTTGGTGTAACACACCAGGAAAACGCAGCAATACAGGCTAACTTCAGGTGTATAATGTGCAGGAGGCACACTCCGCCCGCTGTAAGTGCTGCAAATGCCTGTTGGTGTAACACACCAGGAAAACGCAGCAATACAGGCTAACTTCAGGTGTATAAGGTGCAGGAGGCACACTCCGCCCGCTGTAAGTGCTGCAAATGCCTGTTGGTGTAACACACCAGGAAAACACAGCAATACGGGCTAACTTCAGGTGTAATATGATCAGGAGGCACACTCCGCCCGCTGTAAGTGCTGCAAATGCCTGTTGGTGTAACACACCAGGAAAACGCAGCAATACAGGCTAACTTCAGGTGTATAAGGTGCAGGAGGCACACTCCGCCCGCTGTAAGTGCTGCAAATGCCTGTTGGTGTAACACACCAGGAAAACGCAGCAATACAGGCTAACTTCAGGTGTAATATGATCAGGAGGCACACTCCGTCCGCTGTAAGTGCTGCAAATGCCTGTTGGTGTAACACACCAGGAAAACACAGCAATACGGGCTAACTTCAGGTGTATAATGTGCAGGAGGCTTAGCAACAATGACACTGACACTGTCCCCTGCCTATCCTTCTCTCTCCCTGCACACAAGGTTTATCAAAGTATGTGACACTGACACTCTCCCTGCCTATCCTTCTCTCTCCCTGCACACAAGGTTTAGCAAAGAATATGACACTGACACTGTTCCCTGCCTATCCTTCTCTCTCCCTGCACACAAGGTTTATCAAAGAATATGACACTGACACTCTCCCTGCCTATCCTTCTCTCTCCCTGCACACAAGGTTTAGCAAAGAATGTGACACTGACCCCTGCCTATCCTTCTCTCTCCCTGCACACAATGTTTAGCAAAGAATATGACACTGACACTCTCCCTGCCTATCCTTCTCTCTCCCTACACACAAGTTTGAGGTACAAATAGCACTGACACTGTCCCTGCCTATGTAACTCTTTCCCTGCGCCGGAACACACTACACAAGGCCGCCATGCTGGCGGCCTTTTATAGTGTGGGGCGTGTGCTAAACCCCCTGAGCTATAATTGGCCACAGGCAACCTGCCTGTGGCCAATTATGGCTCTCCTAGCTGCCGGCGCTGTGATTGGCCAAGCATGCGGGGTCACAGTGCATGCTTGGCCAATCACAGCGCCGGGATTGCATTGCGATGGCGCAGTGTAATGTGGGCCGTTCGCGACACTCGAATTTGGCGCGAACGGCCCAAATCGTTCGATGTTAGCCAAACGGTCGAACAGCCGATGTTCGAGTCGAACGTATGTTCGACTCGAACACCGAGCTCATCCCTTGTCAGGATGTTCCAATGCTTTTCTAGAACACTACGGACTGGGTTCCATTGTGAACCGAAGGGTGTAATGATCCGTATTGGATCACCTGAATCATTGGAAGCACCCTCCTCTTTGAGTTTCCTCTGCAACAATTCGGATCGATCCCTAGTTGCTGCTCTCTTTTTGGCTTTCTTTAGTTGACCGTGAGAGTACCCCCATTCCCGAAATCTCTTGTAGAGGTCTTGACTCTCACGTTTATAGTCCTGGGTGTTGGAGCAGTTTCTCTTTATGCGTAGAAACTGTCCAACAGGGATCCCATTTTTGAGCCAGTGGGGGTGGTGGCTTGTCGAGTGCAATAAGGTATTTGCTGCGGTGTTTTTGCGATAAGTGCATGTACTCAGCTTTCCCTCACTCATGGTCACCTGTAGATCAAGGAATGATAACTTGTCTTGGCTAAAGTTGTAGGTAAGTCGGATGTTTCTTTGATTGTTATTGAGTTCCGACATAAACTGATGTAGGGTGTCTGGGGTGCCGTGCCACAACATTAGCACATCATCAATGTAGCGCCACCAGGTCAATGCATGGTGGCGGTACATTGGTGAGGTTTACACGTCCTGTTGTTCCCAGAAGCCAAGGTGTAGACAAGCGTAGGCAGGAGCCCATGCTGCCCCCATCGATGTTCCCCTAATCTGGCGATAAAAATGGCTCAAGAATTGAAAAAAGTTGTTATGTAGGGCAAAATCCAATAATTCTATAATGAATTCGTTTTGGGGTCCTGACCCTGGGTAAGTGCTGTCGAGAAAATTTTCAATGGCATGTAGGCCAACCAGATGGGGTATTGAAGTATAGAGTGATTCGACATCTATGCCGACCAATAACACTCCATCCGGTTGTTCCCTTTCACCCAACTTGTCTATTTTAGCCAAGAAGTGTCGTGTGTCCTGTATGAAAGAGTCAAGATCATTCACCTTTTCTTTCAAAAGTGAGTCTAGATATTTACAGACTCGTTTGAGGGGACCCTGGCAGGCCGAGACTATGGGCCTGCCCGGGGGATTCTGTAAATTCTTATGGACTTTGGGGATGATATAGAATGTCGGGATATTAAAATCCTGTTCTTTTAAGTAATTATATTCCTTCATAGTCAGAAGGCCTTCATCCCTTGCTAGCGTTAGTTTGGTATTCAGTTCATCAACTAGAGATGGTAGTGGATTATAGTCCAATTTCTGATAAGTCAGTTGGTCACTAAGTAGTCTTTTGACTTCCATTTCATATTGTTGCTGATTAAGCAAAACGACGTTGCCGCCTTTGTCGCTGTTTTTTATTACGATATTTTTACTCTCCTGAAGATTGTTTAGGGCCAAACGCTCTCCTCTTGATAGATTGTCTGTAGTCTTTTTGGTCCAATCGATCTTATCCAGATCTGTTTGGACCATATCGAGGAAGAGGGTTAGCAATCTATTTTTGGAGAGTGGGGGCATCTTCAGCGATCTTATTCGCAGGTTAGCCCGTCGTATTATGGAAGCCGGGGGACAGGCGGGTGTACAATTTTCATCCAGCAGTGAGTTCAGTGTGTCCAGGGCTACCTGATCATCCGGACCAAGTGATTCCGATGAATCAGGTAAAGCTTCCTCCCGTGAATAAAGTAGGCGGAAGAAAACCTTACGTAAAAATGTTACATCCTTGAACACAGTGAACTCATCCATATTAGTAACTGGCAAAAAAGTCATTCCTTTCATAGAAGTTCAATATGATCTGGGGTTAGTTCCAAGTCAGATAAATTAATGATCTTCATATCACCAGATCTATCACCTGGTTGTTGGTATGTGTCTAATGTCAATGTTTCCTTTGGCTTCTGGTACATGTTCATACGTTGTGTGTCTTGGGCGGTTTTGGATTCTTGACCATCAGTATGGATTTTGGTTTTGGGACCGATGCTTGGTTTGCATCTCGGGCTACCTCGTCCTCGTCTAAAAAGATTACGTTTTTGCTACTTCGTCGTCCGTATCGCTATTTGATTTAGTCCGGCGACGTCTAGATTGAGAACGAGACCCGCGTCCAGCTGATTTACTCCGTCCCCGACGAATAGTGAGGTCAAAGACCTCGCCTTTTTTAAAGTCAGACAAATCTCGTCAAAATTTACCTTGTTTAGTAATTTTTAGATTTAATTGTACTTTTGCTATCTCTTTTTTCAGTAAATCGTTTTGTTTACTGAATTCTTCCTGATCTTTTAACTCTTCCAAACCTTGTGCACTCTCCTGAATCTGCTGTTGGATATCAACTAATTGTGATTTTTCCTCCTCTACTAATAGTCCCATCACAGCTAGTCCGTGATTAAGGCATAGTTCTTTCCACTTAGGCAGAAAGCTGTCTGTGTGGAGATGTTCTGCTGGGACTATCCTATCTCTCAGCCCTCTTGGAATTATCCGATGTGCAATATATGTTTCCAAGGATGACACGTCCCACTTCCTGTTTAGATGTCTTATTAGCAATTTTTTATGCTCTTTAAATTTAATTTTTATCTGATCGTCTATAATGTGGACTTGGAAGAAGTGAACATAGAAGTGAACATAGTGATCACATAATCCATTGAGGATAAAAGAATCCTCAATGGATTATGTGATCACTTATGTGTTCACTTCTTGCAAGTCCACATTATAGATTAATCGAGTGCTACTAGCAAAAGCCAGACCAATTTGGGGAAAATTTATTATATATCATATATTTTCTCCTTTCCTTTTTTCCTATACGTGATTTGTGCAACTATTTATTTTCAAGTTTTTTCCTCCATTACTCAAAACAGGGCATGGCTTTCATGCTAGGAGATGATATCGATCAAGAGATCAAAACAGCTTTTCAGAGTGACACTCCCCACGTTCTGAATCAAGACGATCAGATAAAAATTAAATTTAAAGAGCATAAAAAATTGCTAATAAGACATCTAAACAGGAAGTGGGACGTGTCATCCTTGGAAACATATATTGCACATCGGATAATTCCAAGAGGGCTGAGAGATAGGATAGTCCCAGCAGAACATCTCCACACAGACAGCTTTCTGCCTAAGTGGAAAGAACTATGCCTTAATCACGGACTAGCCCTGATGGGACTAATAGTAGAGGAGGAAAAATCACAATTAGTTGATATCCAACAGCAGATTCAGGAGAGTGCACAAGGTTTGGAAGAGTTAAAAGATCAGGAAGAATTCAGTAAACAAAACGATTTACTGAAAAAAGAGATAGAAAAAGTACAATTAAATCTAAAAATTACTAAACAAGGTAAATTTTGACGAGATTTGTCTGACTTTGAAAAAGACGAGGTCTTTGACCTCACTATTCGTCGGGGACGGAGTAAATCAGCTGGACGCGGGTCTCGTTCTCAATCTAGACGTCGCCGGACTAAATCAAATAGCGATACGGACGACGAAGTAGCAAAAAACGTAATCTTTTTAGACGAGGACGAGGTAGCCCGAGACGCAAACCAAGCATCGGTCCTAAAACCAAAATCCATACTGATGGTCAAGAATCCAAACCGCCCAAGACACACAACGAACGAACATGTATCAGAAGCCAAAGGAAACATTGACATTAGACACATACCAACAACCAGGTGATAGATCTGGTGATATGAAGATCATTAATTTATCTGACTTGGAACTAACCCCAGATCCTATTGAACTTCTATGGAAAGGGATGACTTTTTCGCCAGTTACTAATATGGATGAGTTCACTGTGTTCAAGGATGTAACATTATTTTTACGTAAGGTTTTCTTCCGCCTACTTTATTCACGCGAGGAAGCTTTACCTGATTCATCGGAATCACTTGGTCCGGATGATCAGGCAGCCCTGGACACACTGAACTCACTGCTGGATGAAAATTGTACACCTGACAGTCCCCCGGCTTCCATAATACGACGGGCTAACCTGCGAATAAGATCGCTGAAGATGCCCCCACTCTCCAAAAATAGATGGCTAACCCTCTTCCTCGATATGGTCCAAACAGATCTGGATAAGATCGATTGGACCAAAAAGACTACAGACAATCTATCAAGAGGAGAGCGTTTGGCCCTAAACAATCTTCAGGAGAGTAAAAATATCGTAATAAAAAACAGCAACAAAGGCGGCAACGTCGTTTTGCTTAATCAGCAACAATATGAAATGGAAGTCAAAAGACTACTTAGTGACCAACTGACTTATCAGAAATTGGACTATAATCCACTACCATCTCTAGTTGATGAACTGAATACCAAACTAACGCTAGCAAGGGATGAAGGCCTTCTGACTATGAAGGAATATAATTACTTAAAAGTACAGGATTTTAATATCCCGACATTCTATATCATCCCCAAAGTCCATAAGAATTTACAGAATCCCCCGGGCAGGCCCATTGTCTCGGCCTGCCAGGGTCCCCTCGAACGAGTCTGTAAATATCTAGACTCACTTTTGAAAGAAATGGTGAATGATCTTGACTCTTTCATACAGGACACACGACACGTCTTGGCTAAAATAGACAAGTTGGGTGAAAGGGAACAACCGGATGGAAAATTATTGGTCGGCATAGATGTCGAATCACTCTATACTTCAATACCCCATCCGGTTGGCCTACATGCCATTGAAAATTTTCTCAACAGCACCTACCCAGGGTCAGGACCCCAAAACGAATTCATTATAGAATTATTGGATTTTGCGCTACATAACAACTTTTTTCAATTCTTGAGCCATTTTTATCGCCAGATTAGGGGAACATCGATGGGGGCAGCATGGGCTCCTGCCTACGCTTGTCTACACCTTGGCTTCTGGGAACAACAGGACGTGTACACCTCACCAATGTACCGCCACCATGCATTGACCTGGTGGCGCTACATTGATGATGTGCTAATGTTGTGGCACGGCACCCCAGACACCCTACATCAGTTTATGTCAGAACTCAATAACAATCAAAGAAACACTCGACTTACCTACAACTTTAGCCAAGACAAGTTATCATTCCTTGATCTACAGGTGACCATGAGTGAGGGAAAGCTGAGTACATGCACTTATCGCAAAAACACTGCAGCAAATACCTTATTGCACTCGACAAGGGATCCCTGTTGGACAGTTTCTACGCATAAAGAGAAACTGCTCCAACACCCAGTACTATAAACGTGAGAGTCAAGACCTCTACAAGAGATTTCGGGAACGGGGTACTCTCACGGTCAACTAAAGAAAGCCAAAAAGAGAGCAGCAACTAGAGATCGATCCGAATTGTTGCAGAGGAAACTCAAAGAGGAGGGTGCTTCCAATGATTCAGGTGATCCAATACGGATCATTACACTCTACGGTTCACAATGGAACCCAGTCCGTAGTGTTCTAGAAAAGCATTGGAACATCCTGACTAATACGCCCGAGTTGGCCAAAATTGTCAGCCCACAACCAATGCTAGTGGCCCGACGTGCAAGAAGCCTTGGAGACATTTTGATCAAGTCTGAATTCGTAAAAGAGCCAGATTCAACATGGTTTACAATGGGTAAGTTCCCATGTAACAAATGTCAGGTGTGTCCCTATGTTCATAGAACATCAACATTCACCGATGCCCATGGCAATGGCTCTTTCGAAATCAGGAGCTTGATCAATTGCTCTACCCCTCGTGTTATCTATATGATAACTTGTCCATGCCAAAAGGTTTATATTGGGAAGACTAAAAGACCCCTTAGAGTACGAATTGGAGAGCACCTGCGGGAAATAAATGAAAAAGAAAAAATCCCGGAGAAGCCCTTGGCGATACATTTCGCTCAGTACCATAACCGGTGCTCAAAGGGCCTAACGGTGAAGGGGATCTACGTCTTGAAGCTTCCAGTGAGATGGGGGGATTTCGATCAAATCTTCTTACAAAAGGAAAAATCGTGGGTGTACCGGCTGAAATCGCTGGTTCCCACAGGCCTAAACACAGAACTGAATCTCCAAGTCTTCCTGGAACCTTAATAGTATCTCCTTCACCTTAGGCGATCATATTGTTTCCTTGAAAATGCCTCTCTGATTTTATTTTCCTTGTTTTGTTGAATTCACCATCATTCGCTCTCTTTTTATATATTCCCTTCTATATATTCTCTTTCACTATCTTCCATTTTTTCCTTTGGTTCACCCAACCTTCCCAGCTTCTAATGACTTACTTTTGAAGCAGTTTCACCTAAATTGATACTCTGTCTAAATTTGGCCCTTATACATACGTATATATATATATATATATACACACAATAGTATTAGCTTTTAGTTAAAGTGCGGCCCTTAATTGTACTTTCTCCAGTCTGTTTTTCCTCCCCTTCTCTCTTCCCATCCATCCATCTCTTGTCCCCCACCCTATTACTTCCCCTTGTAGATTGTCATGTTGTTTAAATTACTATTAAATCCTCCAACATATATGGAACAAAAAGATTTCTCTTTCATTGGATCCATTGATCCAAATGACAACATGTCTTTATTAAATAGGAATCCATCGCGATATGGGAAATCACGGCGTTTTGACATTCCTATAGACTTAGATGAATTGGTGCCAATCCTCTACCGTACACGACTCACAGGACCCCACCCCGTCAATATGACCTACGTGATTGGTGCGGATCAACAGTTGATCCGCACATAAGACGTGTGGCGGCAGCTGACTTTTACGTCCAAGACGAAGCCACGCCACTGTGTATGGCGAAACGCGTCAACGTCACTAGTCGACACAGGTCACGTGACGCAGAGAGGCGTCTGAACGGCAGGGACGGGATGAACGGATGTTCACTTCCAAACAACGCACGGCAAGAGATGATTACCGATGGATGGTAGGAAACACCTACACACATCCCCCTGCGTGACAACCTTCAACTACAACCGAAGACCTTTCACAGTCTATCTCCATCCAATACGCAAGGCATCGGCAAGGTAAGCCACAGTAGTGGGAATTTGATTTAATACCTAGCAGCTGAACTTGCAATGCTAATACCACGGTAGTGTAGAAATCCTCACTACCTAGGACAGGATACCTTAAGGGACTGATAATATCCAGGCTGTCATCATTGGTTATCAATATACAAATGCTCAATACACAAAAGACATATAAATGAGCAAAGTAACTATACTCATGTGCAGTAGGAGTTTCACGGACATAATATGCCCCGTTGTGTTGACTTATAAATGAAGACTGTCAATTTGTTTTCCTAAAATCAATCTGCCAAGGATTCATCAGCATAGAGTATTGCATCAGATACTGAAGAGGTTTTGATAAACCGCTTACATCGATAGAAACATGTTTTCTTTCTGGAACTTTTTTACTTTTGCATTATTGGCGGACATCTCCTTTTCTTTCTCGTACATCACGGGACACAGAGCGACATAGTCATTACTAATGGGTTATATAGATACCGTCAGGTGCTGGCACTGGCAACCTCCAAAACCGGAAGTACCCTCCCCTATATAAGCCCCTCCCATCCGGGAGCACCTCAGTTTTTTGCCAGTGTCTAAGGTGTTGGCCAAGAAGAAACATGTGTTTTTCACTGAGCTTGCGTACAGGTTCTTTTGGGCCTCTGTAAGCTATTCCGGATCCGACCAAAAAAGCTTCATAGCTAAACGGTCGGTACCCGGGCCTTGCAGAGAAGAGCAAGGTTTTGCCTGTAATGCTTCTCTTAGGAGAGCTGGACCCTGGGATCCAGAGCTCTGGTCATACCCACGACCAAGATGTTTTCTGTGCAGGGTGCTATACAGGTCCAGGGGAGTGGAATCCTTGGGAACCCGGTCCCTGAAGGTTTGATTACAATGCCTGCCGTGATAGGTGAAGTTTGGGCTTCTGTGGACCAAACAGAGTCCTGCGGCGAGGAAAAGGTAAGTGGGGGCCCTCGGGAACTTGGTTCTATTGAGGGGACCCCCAAGCCTATTTTGTCTTTCTGCCTGTTACCTAAGATATTCCCGCTAATATTCTGTGTATGCCTGTTACTACTGAGAAAATGTAAAAATTTTAATAGTAGGCAAGAAAAAAAAAAAAAAATGTAAGACCGCGGTACCTGTGTTAGACACTAGAGACCGCTATGGTTCTTTTTTCTTGTAATGTGGATTTTTTTCTTCCAGAATCAAATCCAGGCAGTTGGTATGTTCTCTCCTGGGAAGCTGTCTCCTCTGCCCTGTTGCTGCGCTCATCCATCCCCGGGCCCTGTGACAAAGGGACCCTGGCTCCCATCTAGCTTTTCAAAAAAGGCGCCGAAGGCGCACGTGCCCGCGCGCGTGCGCGTGCACGCGCCTCTATTCATAGAGGCGATCTGGAAAAAGGGGCGGAGCGGGTGGATGACGCTCAGGTGTGCGCCGCGGCGCTACTGCGCATGTGCGGGCGTCCAGCGTGTTTTAAAGCACATTATAGCTGGCTGTTGAAGTGCACAGACAGAGCTAGCAACAATATAAAGGCACACAGAGGCGGTTGATGCAGGCATCCCCTAGAAAGGCACTTTAGTAGACACCAACTGTGATATAGCAGCAATTGTGCTAGACTATTCTCAGTAAAAGTGGTGTATTACGGCTGGAATACCTCAGCTTTAGGCTTAGGAATATGCCGTCCAGAAGCTCCGGAACTGAATCTTCCAGGAAGCGAAGGGGGTCTCATCGGGCTCTGAGGATCTTGGGCATACTTCTGCTGCACCAGTCTCCCCTGAAGTTCAGAGGTAAGTGACCGTAGAGACCCCGCAGGGGTACTTGGTACTGTGGCTGTCCTCAGTTCACCTGCTCCTGTGTATGTAACAGAGGAGGTTTTTTCCTCAGCTCTGGGAGGATTAGAGAGAGATTGTCAACATTGATCGCTGCCTCCCTGTCAGGGAAAGCACGCCCGATCTCCATCTCCTCCCTCAGAGTGCCTGTTAGCAGAGCAACAGTCCCATACAGGGATCGACCTGCCTGAAGGGGATCAGGATGAGGTTGATTCTGTTATAGAGGAATCAACAGTGGAGGAACCTTTCTCAGCATCTCAAGCTGAAAGATTATGGGTTCAGTCTCTGACTAACATGGTCCGATCAGCATTTAAAAATGCACCTTGCGGAACCATCAACCACTACTGTATCCTCGTTGGGGTCGCTAGAAGCCCCCAGACTGTCTGTTCTTTTCCACTTCACCCTTTACTGAAAGGGCTTATTTACCAGGATTGGGAACGTCCTGAGAAAATATTTATTCCCCCAAGAGATTTCCGGTGGTCTATCCCATGGAGGATAAGTTCATCAAAAAAAAAAAATGGAAGGTCCCTACAGTGGACGCAGCCATCTCTTGTATGTATAAATCACTGACATGTCCAGTGGATAATGTCCAAATGTTCAAGAACCCAATAGATAAAAGATTGGAGTCCTTATGAAAGTCTGCTTCTTTCTACAGCAAGCTTGGTGACACAACCAGCAGTAGCAGCTATTGGGGTCTGCTAAGCAGTGAAGGATCAGTTGAAACAGGTCTTGAGGGACTTGACAGATCAGCAGGCCTTGCCCTAGCTGATCTACCTAGAGCCTTAGGCTTTGCGGTTGACGCCATAAAGGATTCAGTCCATCACGCCTCCCGCCTTACGCTGTCTATAGTACATATGCATAGGCTTCTATGGCTCAAAAACTGGTCTGCTGAAGCTCCCTGTAAAGAATGGCTGGTTAGCGTCCCATTTCATGGTGAACGCTTATTCAGGGAAAACCTGGACAAATATATCCAGAAAATTTCCAGCGGTAAATACGCTCTTGCCGGTTAAAAACAGAGTTAGAGGTCCCTCTTTAAGAGGCCTGCTTCTCCAGTCCCTGAGGCATCGGCTGTGTAACAGTTCCGACGGCCTCCTCGGTCAATTCCCGGGGGTAAAAAACAGGGACAATAGCAGGGTAATGAGAAACCCTGGGTCAGGGGAGGTACAAAACCTCCCCCAAAGTTAAATTCATTGAAGGGTTGCCCCCACTCAGTCGGGTGGGGGGAGGACTCCAGTTGTTCGCAAGAGACCTGGCGGGACACGATCAAGACAGATAGGTGCTCTCCGCAGTATGTTTGGGATACAGTTTGGAGTTAAAAGACTCTCCTCCTTCCCATTTTTGAGGTCAAACGTGCCAAGGGATCCCCAGAAGAGAGGATCCCTCCTGTGGCACTAGAACAACTATTGCTCCAAGGAGTAATTATGGAGGTTCCCCTGGAAGAATGAGGGTTCGGGTTTTACTCAAACCTCTTTACAGTCCCGAAGCAAACGCGGACGGGAGGCCCATATTAATTCTAAAAGGGCTATACAAATTCCTGTATATCAGGACTTTCCGATGGAGTCGATCCGATCGGTGGCCACTGCCCTACAAGGGGAGGATTGGTTAGCCGCGATCGACATCAAAGATGCTTATTTGCACATTCCCATCTTTCCAGTCCACCAAAAATTTCTACGCTTTGCAGTAGAAGGGCGCCATTTTCAGTTCAGAGCCTTACCCTTCGGTTTGGCCACAGCACCACGAGTGTTTGGCCAATAAAGGGCCAGAATTTTTGTAATCTAAGAACACAAGGTGTAATGATAATGGCATATCTAGATGACTTGTTGCTGATAGACCACTCAGTGAAAAAACTAGAAGTGGTTGTTCACGAGACAATCAAGTATCTGGAATATCACGGTTGGATTATCAACCGAGACAAGTCAGCCCTAAAACCAGTCAAAAGTCTGGAATACTTGGGGCTAAGGTTGGATTCAGGCCAGAGAAAAATATTCTTGCCTCGAGGAAAGGTGTTGTCTTTGAAAGATTTGATCCACTTAGTGGGTACAAAAAAGACAGCCGTCCATACGCCTGTGCATGAGGCTGCTGGGAAAAATGGTGGCATCATTCGAAGCAGTACCCTACGGTCAATTCCATTCAAGGAATTTGCAAGGGGCCATACTGTCAGCCTGGAACAAAAAAGTTCAGGCCCTAGACTTACAATGTCCTTGTCCCCTTCCGTTCGCAAGAGCCTCCGTTGGTGGTTGGTTCCCCAGAATCTGGAAAAAGGGAAATCCTTCAGTCCGATTTCTTGGAAGGTGGTCACTACAGATGCCAGCCTTATAGGCTGGGGAGCTGTACTGGAGCAATAGTCTCTCCAGGGCAGATGGTCGGATGCAGAAAAGGCCCTGCCCATCAATCTCTTAGAGATACGAGAGCCCGGGATGCCCTAGTAGCATGGACATCCAAACTCCAAGGGTCCCCTGTCAGAATTCAATCAGACAATGCCACAGCAGTGGCATATATCAATCATCAGGGGGGCACCAGGAGTCGTGCAGCCCAGAGGGAAGTAAATTACATCCTGAAATGGGCAGAAAGATATGTCCCAGCCATATCTGCGGTATTCATTCCAGGAGTGGAGAATTGGAAGGCGGACTTTCTAAGTCGCCAGCAATTATGCCCAGAGGAAGGGTCCCTTCACCCCGAGGTTTTCTGGACAATATGTCAGCGGTGGGGAACATCGGATGTAGATCTTCTAGCATCCAGATTCAACGCAAAGGTGGACAGGTTTGTCTCTCGGACAAGGGATCCCCTAGCTTGCGGCTCGGATGCCCTAGTGTTCCCTTGGGATCAGTTCAAGCTGATATATGCATTTCCACCGCCACAATTGTTACCTCGATTACTCCGCAGAATCAGGGTAGAAAAGAAACCAGTGATTCTGGTGGCTCCAGCGTGGCCCGAAGAGCGTGGTACGCGGAGATTGTAAAATATCAGTGGGGAGTCCTTGGACTCTCCCACATCGTCCGGACCTGCTTTCGCAAGGACCGATATACCACCCTTCCTTACCAGCCCTAGGTTTGACGGCCTGGCTATTGAAGCCCACATTCTAAAAAAGAGAGGGCTCTCTAATTCTGTGGTATCTACCATGATCAATGCCAGGAAGCCGGTATCCAGGCAGATCTACTATAGAATCTGGAAGGCGTACATCGCCTGGTGTGAGGCCAAGAAATGGCATCCACGTAAATACGTAATAGGCAGGATTCTGGACTTCCTACAATGGGCTGTAGATAGGAAGCTTGCCTTGAGTACTATCAAGGGTCAGATTTCGGCCTTGTCAATATTTTTTCAAAGGCCCTTGGCTTCGCATTCACTAGTCAAAGCCTTTATACAAGGAGTGATGCGTATTAGTCCTCCGGTTAATATTCCCATATGTCCATGGGATCTAAACTTGGTTCTGTCGGTTCTACAGAAACAACCATTTGAACCATTACAGCATATTTCTTTGGTTCTTCTCACCAGGAAATTGATTTTTCTAGTAGCCATTTGTTCGGCTAAAAGAGTGTCGGAATTAGCAGCTATGTCCTGTAAGGAGCCATATCTGGTTATCCATAAGGACAGAGTAGTGTTACGTCCTCATCCAGCCTTTCTTCCTAAGGTGGTATCGAGGTTTCATTTGAACCAAGATGTGGTTCTTCCTTCTTTTTTCCCCAAACCTAGTTCGGTAGAGGAAAAGTTATTGCAGTCTTTGGATGTAGTAAGAGCAGTTAAAGCTTATCTAAAAAGCCACTGCTCAGATTCGCAGAACGGATACTTTGTTTATTCTGCCGGAAGGCCCCAGAAAGGGTCAGGCAGCGTCAAAATCTACTTTAGCCAAGTGGATTCGACAGGTCATAATACAAGCCTATGGCTTGAGAAGGAGACCGCCTCCGTTCAAAGTTAGAGCGCACTCCACGAGAGCAGTTGGGACTTCATGGGCAGTGCATCACCAGGCCTCCCTGGCTCAAATCTGTAAGGCCGCAACATGGTCTTCAGTTCACACGTTTACTAGGTTCTACCAGGTGGACGTTAGAAGTCAGGAGGATGTCGCCTTTGGGCGCAGTGTGTTGCAGGCCGCAAAAGATCCTCATGTCTGATAGCGCTCAGCTTATATATGGTGTATCCCCCCCCTCATTTGGCATTGCTTTAGGACATCCCATTAGTAATGACTATGTCGCTCTGTGTCCCGTGATGTACGAGAAAGAAAATAGGATTTTTATAACAGCTTACCTGTAAAATCCTTTTCTTGGAGTACATCACGGGACACAGAGCTCCCGCCCTCTTTGGGGACACTTATTGCTTTGCTACAAAACTGAGGTGCTCCCGGATGGGAGGGGCTTATATAGGGGAGGGTACTTCCGGTTTTGGAGGTTGCCAGTGCCAGCACCTGACGGTATCTATATAACCCATTAGTAATGACTATGTCGCTCTGTGTCCCGTGATGTACTCCAAGAAAAGGATTTTACAGGTAAGCTGTTATAAAAATCCTATTTTTAGCGTTTGCTCCCAATGTTTAGGTAGCAACTATCCAATTCAATATTAACATCCCCCTTCCTCTGACCCACTCTTTTCTACAAGGTCCAGCCTTTGGATAAATACATCCATTTGATGTTAATTGTGCAACAGCACCTACTGAATAAATGTAATCCCTTTTTTGGGATCTATTTTGGGCATTTCCCAGCGGTAGTACCATCCCATCGGCTGAACTGTAGCGTCCGGACCTGTGTCTTTTTGTTATATGTCTGTCTGAGTATGTCCTGTCTGTGATTTATGTGTTTGGTACCAAGTGGCACCCTTTTATCTTTTGATAGCATTCTAGTGTTTAATCTATTTAATTTTGTTACTTAATAAATATTAGCCAATCAACTTTACTCATTTGGCTTGTGGTTATATTATTTGTTGCCCAAAGTAACCCCTGAGCCTGATCTTAACCAGGCAAACCCCCTCTTTTCTTTTTGATAGAGCAGATCTTTCAGATCTCCTCTGGCCTTCAATAGGGCCATGAGATGGGCTTCAGCCAATGTTCTTTTGTGTAGTAGCTCGAGAGAGCACACCTGAGTTTTATACATGTTAGGCAGGTGTAACGACACCCCAAATATCAAGGGGGGGTTAACGCCGTTTACGATGTTCCCCTCTCCTGGACACACATTTACTCGCTACCAATCTTCCACAGCCAGGCGATCACTTCCCATAAGATAAGTCCCTCCAGAAGAAATGAGACGTACTCTGTCTCTTCCAGGAACGAATGACTTTTATTGAGAAACATTGTAACTTTTATATACATCTAATACACAGTAGTTTAACATGAACAATGGCCCAGCTCCACCCACATATTACAAGACTCCACACATTATTTTGACGTCTGCTAGGAGACAACAGGTTCTAATAATCCCCTTTATGTTTGAATGACTATGCATGACCTTTATAGTCACCAGACTGTCTGATGCTTTACAATACACACAAGGACAGACTTAATTTCCCCAATCCACATCACCACAAACAATGAACAGGTCTTCTAGAAGCTGGAATTCATTAGCATTACACTAGACAGGTGATTGAGGCTGAACACCTCAGTATCTCTCAATTAACCTGTTGAGTTCAGAAACAGTAAATAGTCCTTTACAGATATCCTTGGGGATATGGTGGATAAATATTACAGACCCATTTTAGGTAGCCCAAGATATATTTCTTAATGTCCATTATTTCCTGGCTCACCCTGTGTCCAAAGTGACCCTCCTGTCACACATCTCCCCTTTCGGCAGGAGACTAACAGAGGAGGCGACCCCAGACGGGTTGACTCCGAAGTTAGTCCATAGGTCCATTCCTCTAATGCCGGTATCCACACAGTACCCCAAATAAATTGCTCCAAACAGAGCATTACTTACCCAGCCAACCTCTGCCTCTCTCAGAGAACATACCCGCCGCTGGGGAGAGGCCTGGACTGGCCCTTCTCCCTGGAGTCCTTTCAGCCGCTGGAGAGAAGACAGGGTGACTGGGCTCAGTCCGTCATGCTGTTGGGGATCTGGGTCGACTGCCCGGCATCCCTGGGGTATACAAGTGGAGGCTGAAGTCCCATCCCCTTGTGGCAGGTGAAAATCCCCCAGTGCTTGCAAAGCAAGGCTGACATCCTCCTGTCTCAGTGTCACACCATTTTCTGGGGTTGTGTCAGTGAGGACCGAAGTCCCATCAAATACCACAGGAACTCCCTCTTCTGATAGTTGAGAGCAGAGGCCCTCGGCACTCTGCTTTGTTGCCAGCTCTTGTGCTGGGTTGCTGTGAGTGGAGACCGCAGTCCCATCCACCGATATCCGCTCAAGTGGCAGTTGTGTGCAGCGGCCAGTAGCATTCTGCCCTGCTGCCAGTGATTCAGCTGGGGGTAAAAGCTTTACCACCTCAGCTTGTTGCTGGAGAGAGGGGCCAACTGCCCCGGCTCCCTGAAACTCCACAGTTGTTTCCGGTGCTGGGCAGAGGTTGCTATCACTCTGTCCTGTTGCCAGCACATCTGCTGGGGACTTCACACCATCTGCTCTGGCTAACTGTTGGGGTGGGAAAAGGGCTGCTTCTCCTCCCTGCATCTCTGAAATCCCCTGGGAAAGAGGAACCATCACCTTCTCACCTCGGGCCTCCAAAACTGCCACGGGTGTAGAGCCGGGGTCTGCAGTACTCTGTCCTGCTGCCAGTACTTGGGCAGGCGATGCATAATCCCTAACATCCTCTGAACAGTCCCTTAAGTCCATACCTTCTGTAATCTGTGGCTGGGGAGATGAGCCAACTGCCCTAGCTCCCTGGAACTCCATATCATCCACTTCGGCTTTAGGGATGGCAATCTCCAGATTTCCACTGCTGATTCTTCAGCCAGGCTAGCTCCCTGGAACTCCATATCATCCACTTCGGCTTTAGGGATGGCAATCTCCAGATTTTCCACTGCCGATTCTTCAGCCAGGATTTCAGAGTTGTCCACTGGTATTTCCTGATAGTCCCAGGCAAAGGGGGCCCCACCCTGCTGCTGAGCAGATTCTAGCAGCTGTCTGTAGGCGATCTCCGATTGCCGTATTTCCGCCATTCTCCGCTCATGTTGCCGCTCTAGTTCTCTCTTTTGTCACTCTCGTTCTCTCTCTTGACACTGTCGTTCTCTCTCTTGTCGCGCATCCTGCAGCTGGATGCCTCTAATGGCTTCCTGTATGGCGGTCTCTGATGGGTTAGCACCATATAATGCCAAGCGCTGTTGAACTCGTTGCTGAAACAAATCTTCAACTGACCGGGGTCCTGCATCACCCTTCTTCTGGTCCATCTCGGCTCTCAAGTAGGTCTTTCAGTGTGACTTTCCTGCAGGCTGCATAGCTGGTCATTCACTGTGGTGGTTTGGAGTGTCCCAGGAACTGGAGGGAAAATCCCGCTGCTGCCAACCAATGTAACGACACCCCAAATATCAAGGGGGGGTTAACGCCGTTTACGATGTTCCCCTCTCCTGGACACACATCCACTCCCTACCAATCTTCCACAGCCAGGCGATCACTTCCCATAAGATTAGTCCCTCCAGAAGAAACGAGACGTACTCTGTCTCTTCCAGGAACGAATGACTTTTATTGAGAAACATTGTAACTTTTATATACATCTAATACACAGTAGTTTAACATGAACAATGGCCCAGCTCCACCCACACATTACAAGACTCCACACATTATTTTGACGTCTGCTAGGAGACAACAGGTTCTAATAATCCCCTTTATGTTTGAATGACTATGCATGACCTTTATAGTCACCAGACTGTCTGATGCTTTACAATACACACAAGGACAGACTTAATTTCCCCAATCCACATCACCACAAACAATGAACAGGTCTTCTAGAAGCTGGAATTCATTAGCATTACACTAGACAGGTGATTGAGGCTGAACACCTCAGTATCTCTCAATTAACCTGTTGAGTTCAGAAACAGTAAATAGTCCTTTACAGATATCCTTGGGGATATGGTGGATAAATATTACAGACCCATTTTAGGTAGCCCAAGATATATTTCTTAATGTCCATTATTTCCTGGCTCACCCTGTGTCCAAAGTGACCCTCCTGTCACAGCAGGTATGGTAGAAGGGGAGGAGGAGGAAGAAAGGGCAGAAGCAATTTTCAAGAATAGTTAGACACTTCTTCAACTTTTATAAAAGGAAAAAAATGCATAACAGGAGTCAACAACAACAAAACAACAAATAACTTGGATGAATGAAAAAATGACAATAAAACAAATAGATACACAGCCTACAAAATGGGGACCTTGGATCAAATATTACTTACTCAAATATTACTTACCCACACATTTTGACTGCCTTTTGAGTTATCGATAGTGTCTGCCCCTAATGCAGCTTCCCCACCTTTTATCTCTTGTTTATTCTTTCACAGTCTTCTTCCTTACTTTTCCTCTCTCTACTTTAGTTATTCCCTGGATTAGTCTTGTTTAAGATAATAGGCTCAATCATAAGCTACATTAATAAGACAACATTTTTTATCTTTTTTTTTTCAAAAAACTTCATCTTGCAACATAAAGGACTGTTCTATATTTCATAAGTACTGAGTTTATAATAATTTTATAACATAAATAAATTATAAATAATAATATATTTGTATCAGATTCTAAATTACATTTCTAGGGAATATTTAGAAAAGTTTGTTGAATTTGATATTCATTGTTGTTTTGTTAGATTTTCCTTTGATGGTATATAAAATGAATGGCTTTCTTTGTATACAAAATTCTATGCCAGATGTTGTCAGTAGTAAATGGACCCTTCTAACACTTTAGTCCACAATCTCTTTGATGCAATAACAATACTGGCACTAACCTTTTTTTTTCTCGTTTTATTATTTTTTGAGCCCTGCAACATGTACATAATAATGTAGTAGTGGAAGACAAAAATATTGAAGTACAGATATCCCTACTAAAATTAATACATGAAGTCTTAGCTATTCTACCTAATGTACAAACAAGTAAATGTCCACAAGTAGAGTCTGTGTGAAAGGTAATTTATCAGGTATTACCTTTCACTTTATGAACAAAATTGCATATTCTGATCACTGCAGATAGGGATGAGCTTCGTGTTCGAGTCGAACATACGTTCGACTCGAACATCGGCTGTTCGATCGTTCGACGAAGATCGAACGATTTGGGCCGTTCGCGCCAAATTCGAGTGACGCGAACGGCCCACAATGCACTACGCCATCGCAGTGTCATCCAGGCGCTGTGATTGGCCAAGCATGCACTGTGACCCCGCATGCTTGGCCAATCACAGCGCCGGCAGCGAGGAGAGCAATGATTGGCCACAGGCAGGATGCCTGTGGCCAATTATTGCTGAGGGTGTTTAGTACACGCCCCACACTATAAAAGGCCGCCAGCACGGCGGCCTAGTGTAGTGTGTTCCGGAGCAGGGATAGAGCAGCATAGGCAGGGACAGTGACTGTTATTTCTTTCTTGCTTAACCTGGATTCCTTTAGTTTAGGGAAAGAGAAGGATAGGTAGGGAGAGTGTCAGTGTGTTTTGTGCTTGTGCTATAGTGTGCTTAAAAAAAACATTTATTCTAGGGACAGAAAACTGTAGGTAGGGACAGTGTCAGTTTCTTTCACTCTGCAAGTCCTTGTTTCCAGGGACCTGGAAGGACAGTGAGTGAATTGTCCTTGTGCTATATTGTGCTTAAAAAAACATTTATTCTAGGGACAGAAAACTGTAGGTAGGGAGAGTGTCAGTTTCTTTCACTCTGCAAGTCCTTGTTTCCAGGGACCTGGAAGGACAGTGAGTGAATTGTCCTTGTGCTATATTGTGCTTAAAAAAACATTTATTCTAGGGACAGAAAACTGTAGGTAGGGAGAGTGTCAGTTTCTTTCACTCTGCAAGTCCTTGTTTCCAGGGACCTGGAAGGACAGTGAGTGAATTGTCCTTGTGCTATATTGTGATTAAAAAAAACATTTTTTCTAGGGACAGAAAACTGTAGGTAGGGAGAGTGTTTTTTTCCTTTCACTCTGCAAGTCCTTGTTTCCAGGGACCTGTAAGGACAGTGAGTGAATTTTTCTTGTGCTATATTGTGATTAAAAAAAACATTTTTTCTAGGGACAGAAAACTGTAGGTAGGGAGAGTGTTTTTTTCCTTTCACTCTGCAAGTCCTTGTTTCCAGGGACCTGTAAGGACAGTGAGTGAATTTTTCTTGTGCTATATTGTGATTAAAAAAAACATTTTTTCTAGGGACAGAAAACTGTAGGTAGGGAGAGTGTTTTTTTTCTTTCACTCTGCAAGTCCTTGTTTCCAGGGACCTGTAAGGACAGTGAGTGAATTGTTCTTGTGCTATATTGTGATTAAAAAAAACATTTTTTCTAGGGACAGAAAACTGTAGGTAGGGAGAGTGTTTTTTTCTTTCACTCTGCAAGTCCTTGTTTCCAGGGACCTGTAAGGACAGTGAGTGAATTTTTCTTGTGCTATATTGTGATTAAAAAAAACATTTTTTCTAGGGACAGAAAACTGTAGGTAGGGAGAGTGTTTTTTTTCTTTCACTCTGCAAGTCCTTGTTTCCAGGGACCTGTAAGGACAGTGAGTGAATTTTTCTTGTGCTATATTGTGATTAAAAAAAACATTTTTTCTAGGGACAGAAAACTGTAGGTAGGGAGAGTGTTTTTTTTCTTTCACTCTGCAAGTCCTTGTTTCCAGGGACCTGTAAGGACAGTGAGTGAATTTTTCTTGTGCTATATTGTGATTAAAAAAAACATTTTTTCTAGGGACAGAAAACTGTAGGTAGGGAGAGTGTTTTTTTCCTTTCACTCTGCAAGTCCTTGTTTCCAGGGACCTGTAAGGACAGTGAGTGAATTTTTCTTGTGCTATATTGTGATTAAAAAAAACATTTTTTCTAGGGACAGAAAACTGTAGGTAGGGAGAGTGTTTTTTTCCTTTCACTCTGCAAGTCCTTGTTTCCAGGGACCTGTAAGGACAGTGAGTGAATTTTTCTTGTGCTATATTGTGATTAAAAAAAACATTTTTTCTAGGGACAGAAAACTGTAGGTAGGGAGAGTGTTTTTTTTCTTTCACTCTGCAAGTCCTTGTTTCCAGGGACCTGTAAGGACAGTGAGTGAATTTTTCTTGTGCTATATTGTGATTAAAAAAAACATTTTTTCTAGGGACAGAAAACTGTAGGTAGGGAGAGTGTTTTTTTTCTTTCACTCTGCAAGTCCTTGTTTCCAGGGACCTGTAAGGACAGTGAGTGAATTTTTCTTGTGCTATATTGTGATTAAAAAAAACATTTTTTCTAGGGACAGAAAACTGTAGGTAGGGAGAGTGTTTTTTTCCTTTCACTCTGCAAGTCCTTGTTTCCAGGGACCTGTAAGGACAGTGAGTGAATTTTTCTTGTGCTATATTGTGATTAAAAAAAACATTTTTTCTAGGGACAGAAAACTGTAGGTAGGGAGAGTGTTTTTTTCCTTTCACTCTGCAAGTCCTTGTTTCCAGGGACCTGTAAGGACAGTGAGTGAATTTTTCTTGTGCTATATTGTGATTAAAAAAAACATTTTTTCTAGGGACAGAAAACTGTAGGTAGGGAGAGTGTTTTTTTTCTTTCACTCTGCAAGTCCTTGTTTCCAGGGACCTGTAAGGACAGTGAGTGAATTGTTCTTGTGCTATATTGTGATTAAAAAAAACATTTTTTCTAGGGACAGAAAACTGTAGGTAGGGAGAGTGTTTTTTTTTCTTTCACTCTGCAAGTCCTTGTTTCCAGGGACCTGTAAGGACAGTGAGTGAATTTTTCTTGTGCTATATTGTGATTAAAAAAAACATTTTTTCTAGGGACAGAAAACTGTAGGTAGGGAGAGTGTTTTTTTTCTTTCACTCTGCAAGTCCTTGTTTCCAGGGACCTGTAAGGACAGTGAGTGAATTTTTCTTGTGCTATATTGTGATTAAAAAAAACATTTTTTCTAGGGACAGAAAACTGTAGGTAGGGAGAGTGTCAGTTTCTTTCACTGTGAAAGTCCTTGTTTCAAGGGACAGAGAAGGACACCTGAAGGTAGCCCTTATTGCTTTTTTCCCATCTCCGTGCAGGCCATCTATTAGAATGTCTGGAAGGCAAACAAGGATAGGCAGACAGTCAGGAGGCAATAAAAGAGGGCAAGCAGGCTCTGTGTCTGGGGGCAACAGTGCTGGTCGTGGACGCGGTGCATTGTCATCAGCACATGGCCATGGGACACGCTTGTCCTTCTTTTCGGCAGCTGGACATGTTGAGCCACATCATGCCGAAGACTTGGTAGAGTGGATGACCAAGCCCTCCTCCTCCTCCTCATCCTCTCTCACCCAGGCTCAGGGTACTGGAAAAGCAGCTGCCAAAGCGTCGTCTTCCCTGGTATCAATGTCAGACAAATCATCAGTCACTCCTTCCCTAGACCCACCATGTCCTCCTCCTGAGGAGTCCCCCGAACTGTTTCAGCACAGTGTTGGGTACATGCTCCAGGAGGATGCCCAGCGTTTCGAAGGGTCTGATGATGAAACCCAGCTAGAGGAAGGCAGTAGCGTGAGAGCAGACAGAGGGGATGCTCAAGAAGGACACCAATCTGGCAGTCATGTTCCAGCAGCTGCAGCATACTGCCAGATTGGCTCCAGTGATGAGGAGGGAGGGGATGATGAGGTCACTGACTCCACGTGGGTGCCTAATAGGAGAGAGGAGGAGGAGGAGGATGAGGAGGAGGCACATCTCCAACGAGGCAGGATGCCCTTTGGTGGCCAGCGTAAGAGCAGTACACCGACGGAATCACACCGCAGAGCTCCGCCTGTGCAGGGCGCTGCCTCTGCCCGTCATTCAAAAAGTTCTTTGGTGTGGGCCTTTTTTGAGGCTAGTGCATCAGATCGCACAGCTGCTGTTTGCAACATATGTCTCAAGCGTATATCGCGTGGCCAAAACATCAGCCGCTTGGGTACCACATGCCTGACCAGACATATGTTGACCTGCCATGCAGCTCGTTGGCAAGCCTACCTCAAAGACCCACACCAAAGAACAAAGCGGACCTCTCCTTGCACCGCATCAGCTGGGATCTCCAACCCCACTATAACTTCAGTCCTCTCTGAAACATGCACTGAGAGGAATGAAGGTGTAGAATTAGGTGTGTCACAGCCAAGTACTTGCGCCCACTCTGCTAGCAGTACACCGACGTCCGATTCTAGCAGGCAAATTTCCCTGACCCAGCTGCTGGACCGTCGAAAGAAGTTCACTCCCAGCCATCCACATGCCCAGCGGTTGAATGCTAGCTTGGCTAAATTGCTAGCGCTTCAACTGCTGCCTTTTCAGTTGGTAGACTCGGCCCCCTTCCGTGAGTTTGTGCAATGTGCGGTTCCTCAGTGGCAGGCTCCCAAACGCCACTTTTTCGCACGGAAGGCTATTCCGGCTCTCTACCGGCATGTGGAAGGCAATGTCTTGGCCTCGCTGGACAGGGCGGTCAGCGGTAAGGTGCATATTACCGCTGACTCATGGTCCAGCAGGCATGGACAGGGACGTTACCTTTCTTTCACGGCCCATTGGGTCACTCTTTTGGCAGCTGGGAAGGATTCAGGACAAGGTGCAGTAGTGTTGGAGGTTGTCCCACCGCCACGCCTCCAAAATGCTACTACTGGTTGTGACACACCTCTCTCCTCCACCCCCTCCTCTTCTTCTTCCTCCATGGCCTCTTCCTGTGGTTTGTCCTATGAACCAGCGGTGCTCCGTAGCCGTTCACGGGGCTACGCAAGTACGCAGGCAAAAAGATGCCATGCCGTGCTTGCGCTGGTGTGTTTGGGGGACAGAAGCCACACTGGGGCAGAGGTCCTGTCTGCTCTGCAGGGCCAGGCCGAGAGGTGGTTGACGCCACGCCAGCTTAAGCCAGGAATGGTGGTTTGCGACAATGGCACCAACCTCCTCTCCGCCCTCCGACAGGGACAACTGACCCATGTGCCCTGTGTGGCTCACGTCCTTAACCTGGTGGTGCAGCGCTTCTTGGGCAGGTACCCGGGCTTACAGGATGTCCTGAGGCAGGCCAGGAAAGTCTGTGTGCATTTCCGCAGATCTTATAATGCCAGTGCTCGCCTGGCTGAGCTGCAAAAGGAGTTGAACCTGCCCAAGAACCGCCTTATATGTGACATGCCCACCAGGTGGAACTCAACATTGGCCATGCTGCAGCGGCTGCACACGCAGCAGAGGGCCATCAATGAGTACCTGTGCGACTACGGCACCAGGACAGGGTCAGGGGAGCTTGGTTTTTTTTCTCCACGCCAGTGGGGCATGATCAGGGATGCATGCACTGTCCTGGCACCATTTGAGGAGGCCACGAGGATGGTGAGCAGTGACAGTGCATGCATCAGTGACACTGTACCTCTTGTCCACCTGTTGGAGCACACGCTGCGTGGAATAATGGACAGGGCACTTGAGGCAGAACAGAGGCAGGAAGAGGAGGACTTCCTTGCCTCTCAAGGCCCCCTTTACCCAGACAGTGTTACTTCTGTCCCACCCATCGCACAGGAAGAGGAGGAGGAGGAGGAGGAGGAGGAGGAGGATTGTGTCAGCATGGAGGTGGAGGCTGGCACTCAGCATCATCAGCAGCAGTCTTTTAGGGATGATTTACAGTCCCAAGAAACCAGTGGACTTGTACGTGGCTGGGAGGAGGTGGCTGCGGATCATGTCGTCCTTAGTGACCCAGAGGACTCCGGAGCGAATGCCTCAGCAAACCTACGCTGCATGGCCTCCCTGATCCTGCAAAGTCTGCGGAAGGATCCTCGTATTCTTCGGATCAAGGAGAGGGACCATTACTGGCTGGCCACTCTCCTTGATCCACGGTACAAGGGTAAGGTTGCGGACCTTATGTTACCGTCGCAGAGGGAGCAGAGGATGAGACAACTCCGGGAGGCCTTGCAGAAAGGTCTGTGCAACGCGTTCCCAGAGACTGGGAGGTTGCAAACTCCTGGTCCTGGACAACGAGTTGCTGAGGCTTCGGCCAGTCAAAGAAGGAGCGGTGGGGAAGGTGGCCGTCTGACCGATGCGTTCAGACAATTCTTTAGTCCGCAGCCCCAAAGTATGATCGGTTCCAGCAACCATCGCCAGCGTCTGATAAACATGGTGCAGGAATATCTAGGGGCAAGGTCAGACTTGGACACCTTCCCCACCGAAAATCCTCTGGCTTACTGGGTCTTGAGGATGGATCACTGGCCAGAGCTTGCACAGTATGCAATTGAGCTACTGGCCTGTCCTGCATCCAGCGTTCTTTCGGAACGCACATTCAGTGCTGCTGGAGGATTTGTCACGGATCACAGGGTGCGCCTGTCCACCGACTCGGTTGATCGACTGACTTTCATCAAGATGAACCAGTCTTGGATCACCACCAGCTACCACACACCTGATGCTGATATAACAGACTAATTGATTTTAACATGTCACATCCCTTCAAGACTGATGCTGATGCTGAGTGCCTGTGCTGTTATGTTGACTGGCTATCCTCCTCCTCCGAGTCCTCAATGATACGATTGATGATGATAGCTTGGAAGATCATTTTTGTTTATGGGTGCCGCCACCAGTGCCTAACGCCCAATTTTTCAGCCCCTGTTTAACAGGGGCGTGTAATTACAATTTTTGAAGCAATACTTTGCAACAGGGCTCATTGCTGTACTCCAAGTACAGTATCTGTGAGGAGTTGCAGTGTTGTGCCACCAGTGCCTAAGGCCCAATTTTTCAGCCCCTGTTTAACAGGGGCGTGTCATTACAATTTTTGAAGCAATACTTTGCAACAGGGCTCATTGCTGTGCTCCAAGTACAGTATCTGTGAGGGGTTGCAGTGTTGTGCCACCAGTGCCTAAGGCCCAATTTTTCAGCCCCTGTTCAACAGGGGCATGTAATTACAATTCTTGATCTAATAATTCACAGCAGGGCCCATTGCTGCACCCACCAAGAGTAACTGTCAGGGCTTACTGTGTTGTGGCACCAGCACCACCATCAAAGGCCCAATTTTTACTACCACTGTTCAACAATTATATGTAATTAAAATTCCTGATATAATAGTTGACAGCAGGGCGTTCCAGCACCAACCAAGAGTAACTGTGAGTGCTTACAGTGTTGTGCCAACACCAACAACTAAGGGGCCTATTTCTGCAGAGTATATACGGCAGGTCCCTACTTTCAAACATCCAACTTACAAACGACTCCTACTTGCAAACGCAAGAAGACAACAGGAAGTGAGAGGAAATCTACCACTAGGAAGGAAAATTCTCTCCTGTAAGAATAAATATGGGAGAAAGGTGTCTCCTCTGTACTGATGCTTTATCAGCAATCCTTGTTTCAAGAAAAACACCACATTTCAAAAACAGTTGTCATTGGGACGGAAAGTGAGGTGAAATGTTCTGAACAGGGGCACAGACAGCAAAACAAATGTTACAGGGGTGATAACCCTTACCTATGTTTTCCAAAAAGTTTAAAAATAGATTTTTGGTCTGGAGCTACACTTCAACAATGTACCTGTTCAAAATTACAAACAGATTCTACATAAGAACAAACCTACAGTCCCTGTCTTGTATGCACCGCCTGTATAGGGCTGTTCAGAGTATATAGGGCCTTTTTTATTTTATGTGCGGGGTTCCCCTTAATATCCATACAAGACCCAAAGGGGCTGGTAATGGGCTGGGGTAGGGGGGGGGGGTCATGGGGTAGCTATGCCATTTTTCTTAAAGAATTTCATCCATATTACCGGGACCAGACATTACATTAAAGCCGCAAGCAGTTTTAAATGGCTTTTTTTTCCTTTAGAAGTGTCATTTTGTGCAGGGACAGTTCTAAACACGGGAAACACGTGGCACTTCACAGGCATACTTTAGACACCCCCCAGGTACGATATTTAAAGGAATATTTGACTTTTTTTTTTCACTTTATGCATCATTAAAATGACTGCTCCCGAAAAACGACCGTTTTTAAAACTTCTTTTTGCATTGATACATGTCCCCTGGTGCAGAACCCGGGTTCCCAAACCCTTTTTAGGACAATAACATGCATAATAGTTGTTATAATTAGCACTTTAGAATTCGAACGTTCGCATCCATTCTATTTAATAGGGTTCTAATGTTCGTTCGAACTTTCGGTCCGTTCGCGGGTTCTGGTGCGAACCGAACAGGGGGGTGTTCGGCTCATCACTAACTGCAGACAACAGTTCTGTTTTTGTGCTCTTTTTCTTCACCCTGTTAATGCTTTTTTAAACCAGTGGATGATATTTGCACCAAAAATTATGGATATTCTAAATTAAGGTGATTGCCCGTACAAACAAACTATAACTAGTATTTTTGTGATATTGTAATACTATATATTTTTTTCTTTTCACGTGTTCCTTAATAATAGCTAAAGCATATCGAAACCGAAAACAACATTTTTATTTCTTGTTCATACATCACGGGACACAGAGCAGCATAGTCATTACTATGTGGGTTATATAGATTACCTTCAGGTGCTGGCACTGGCAACTTCCAAAACAGGAAGTACCCTCCCCTATATAAGCCCCTCCCATCCGGGAGTACCTCAGTTTTTTGCCAGTGTCTAAGGTGTTGGCCAAGGTTAACATGTATTCATCTGGGCTTGTGTACAGGTTCTCTGGGCCTTAGCAAGCTATTCCGGATCCGACCAAAAAAGCTTCATAGCTAAACGGTCGGTACCCGGGCCTTGCAGAGAAGAGCAGGGTTTTGCCTGTAATGCCTCTCTTAGGAGGGCTGGACCCTGGGATCCAGAGCTCTGGTCATACCCAAAACCAAGAGGCTATCTGTGCAGGGTGCTATACAGGTCCAGGGGAGTGGAATCCTTGGGAACCCGGTCCCTGAAGGTCTAGTACAATGCCTGCCGTGAGAGGTGAAGTTTGGGCTTCTGTGGACCAAACAAAGTCCTGCGGCGGGGAAAAGGTAAGTGGGGGCCCCTCAGGAACTTGGTTCTATTGAGGGGACCCCCAAGCCTAATATGTCTTTCTGCCTGTTACCTAAAGGGTATTCCCGCTAATAGCTGTATATGCCTAAGTAATCCTAGAAATGTTTTTTCATAAGGGAAGTTTTAAAAAAACTGTAAACCTGGGAATGTTTTTTCATAAAGGAGGTTTTAAAAAAAAAAAAAAAAAAAGACAAAGGTGCGGTACCTGTGTTTGTCCACTAGAGGCCGCTGTGGAACGTCTTTTTTCTTGGGACTATTCCTTCCATGGTGAAAGTCCAGGCAGATGAGTGAGCTCTCTATCAGGGAAGCTGCATTCCTCTGTCATGCTGCCAAGTAGTTTCCTTCCATCCCCGAGTCCTGGTGAAACAGGGACCCTGGCTCCTCTCCCTACATGGCGCCAAGAGCGCACACGTGCACGCGCGCGCGCGCACACATGCTTTCCTTTTATAAGGTTTAGCTTCAAAAAAGGGGGCGGAGCCTGGCGGATGACGCGCTCTGTGCGCCCAGCGCTTCTGCGCATGTGCGGGCGTCCCAGCAAGATAAAAGGACTCAGTCCACGCTGCTTGCTATGGACACAGAGCATGAAAAGGAGCTGGTAGCATGGTATAGGGGCTTACAGCGGGCGGTTGATACAGGCATCCCCAGAAAGACGCATTAGTAGACACCCACTGATGTACATAACAGCAAATTGCATTAGACTATTTCAGTAAGGGGTGTATTGCGGCTGGAATACCTCAGCTTTGAACTAAGGAATATGCCGCCTAAAAAACTCCGAGATATACCTCTCAGGAAGTGTAGGGGGTCTCCATCGGGCTCTGAGGATCTGGAGCAGTCATCTGCACCCTCCTCCCCTGAGAAATCAGAGGTTAATACCCATAAGGAACCCCCGGGAGTGCCAGGTACTGCGGCTGTCCTCAGTCCACCTGCTCCTGCATATATAACAGAGGAGGTTTTTTCCTCAACTCTGGAGGGATTGGAGCAGAGATTGGCTGCATTGATCGCTTCTTCTCTACAGGAAAGAAAGCGCGCCAGATCTCCATCACCTCCATTAGAGTGCCTGTTGGCAGAGCAACAGTCCCAGGAAGGGACCGACCTACCTGAAGGGGATCAGGAGGAGGTTAGCTCTGTTTTTGAGGAATCGACAGTAGATGGACCATTTTCAGCATCACAGACTGAAAGATTGTGGGTCCAGACCCTAACTGACATGGTTCGATCTGCATTTAAAATGCCTCTTGTTGAACCATCAACTACTGCTGTCTCCTCATTGGGGTCGCTAAAAGCTCCCCAGGTTAATTGCTCCTTTCCAATACATCCATTATTGGAAGGACTTATATACCAGGACTGGGAACATCCTGATAAACTATTTGTTCCGCCTAAAAGGTTTCCGGTGATCTATCCCATGGAGGAAAAGTTCACCCAGAGATGGAATGTTCCTACGGTGGATGCAGCCATCTCTTCTGTGAACAAATCACTGACATGTCCAGTAGATAATGTTCAAATGTTCAAAGATCCAGTGGATAAAAAATTGGAATCTTTATTAAAATCTGCTTTTTCCACAGCAGGGGCTGTTACACAGCCAGCAGTGGCAGCTATTGGGATCTGCCAAGCTTTAAAGGATCAAATGAAAATGGTCCTGAGGGATTTGCCAGACCAGCAGGCCCAGGCTCTGGCTGATCTGCCTAGAGCATTATGCTTTGCGGTTGACGCCATCAAGGATTCTATCCATCAGGCCTCCCGCCTCACGCTGTCTTTGGTACATATGCGTAGGCTTCTGTGGCTCAAAAACTGGTCTGCTGAAGCTCCCTGTAAGAAGCTCTTAGTTAGCTTCCCATTTCATGGGGAACGCCTTTTTGGCGAAGACCTGGATAAGTATATCCAGAAGATTTCCAGTGGTAAAAGTACTCTCTTACCGAGTAAAAAGAGGTCTAGGGGTCCATCTTTTAAGAGGACTACCTCTCCTATCCCTGCGACGTCTGCTACTAAGCAGTTCCGACGGCCTCCTCGGTCAAACTCAGGAGGTAAAAATCAGGGACAGCCACAGGGTAATAAAAAGCCCTGGATCCGAAGAGGTACTAAACCAGCCTCCAAGTCAAGCCTATGAAGGGCTGCCCCCACTCAAACGGGTGGGGGGAAGACTTCAGTTGTTCGCAGAGACCTGGCGGGAGACGATCAAAGACAGATGGGTGCTCTCCGCAGTAACTCTGGGATACAAGTTGGAGTTAAAAGAGTCTCCTCCGTCCCATTCTATGTGGTCAGGCATGCCAAGAGACCCTCTGAAAAGAGGGTCTCTCCTATTGGCGTTAGAACAACTATTGCTCCAAGGAGTAATTATGGAGGTTCCTATGGAAGAGTGGGGGTTGGGTTTCTACTCAAACCTTTTCACAGTCCCGAAGCCAAACGGGGACATAAGACCCATATTGGACCTAAAGAGTCTAAACAAATTTCTAAACGTCCGGTCTTTCCGGATGGAGTCGATCCGATCGGTCACCGCTGCCCTACAAGGGGAGGAATGGTTAGCCTCGATCGACATCAAAGATGCTTACTTGCATGTTCCCATCTTTCCAGGTCATCAAAAATTCCTACGCTTTGCAGTAGAAGGGCGCCATTTTCAGTTCAGAGCCTTACCATTCGGTCTGGCCACAGCACCACGAGTGTTCACAAAAATTCTGGCCCCACTGTTGGCCGATCTAAGAACACGGGGTGTAACGATAATGGCATACCTAGACGACCTGTTGTTGATGGACCACTCAGTTGCCAAGCTAGAAGTGGTAATTGTCGATACAATCAAGTATCTAGAGTCTCACGGTTGGGTCATCAACCTGGACAAGTCAGCCCTACAGCCAGTGAAAAACCTGGTATATCTAGGGCTACGGCTGGATTCAGACCAGAGGAAGATTTTCTTACCTCTAGACAAGGTATCCTCTTTGAGGGCCTTGGTCCGTCTGCTTTGTGCAAAAAGACAGCCGTCCATACGCCTGTGCATGAGGCTGCTAGGAAAGATGGTAGCATCATTCGAAGCTGTGCCATACGCCCAATTCCACTCAAGGAATTTACAAAGGGCCATATTGTCAGCCTGGAACGGAAAAGTTCAGGCTCTAGACTTCCCGATGGCTTTGTCCCCTTCCGTTCGGAAGAGTCTCTGCTGGTGGTTGATCCCCCAGAATCTCCAGAAGGGAAAACCCTTCAGCCCGATATCTTGGAAGGTGGTCACTACAGATACCAGCCTTATAGGCTGGGGGGCAGTACTGGAGCAATGGTCTCTCCAGGGCAGATGGTCAAATGTAGTAAAAACCCTGCCCATCAATCTCTTAGAGATACGAGCAGCCCGGTACGCCCTAGTAGCCTGGATATCCAGACTCCAAGGGTCCCCTGTCAGAATTCAATCAGACAATGCCACAGCAGTGGCATATATCAATCATCAGGGAGGCACCAGGAGTCGTGCAGCCCAGAGGGAAGTAAGTCACATCCTGGAATGGGCAGAAAAGCATGTCCCATGTATATCAGCTGTCTTCATTCCAGGGGTGGAGAATTGGAAGGCGGACTTTCTGAGTCGCCAACAGTTATGCCCAGGGGAATGGTCCCTTCATCCCGAGGTCTTCCGAGCAATATGTCAGCGGTGGGGAACACCGGATGTAGATCTGCTAGCATCCAGATTCAACGCAAAGGTGGACAGATTTGTCTCCCGGACAAGGGATCCCCTCGCTTGCGGCTCGGATGCTCTGGTGTTCCCTTGGGATCAGTTCAGACTGATATATGCATTCCCTCCGCTACAATTGTTGCCTCGACTCCTTCGCAGAGTCAGGTTGGAGAAGAAGCCGGTAATCCTGGTGGCTCCAGCGTGGCCCCGAAGGGCCTGGTACGCGGAGATCATCAAAATGTCTGTGGGGAGTCCTTGGACCCTTCCACGTCGTCCGGACCTGCTTTCGCAAGGACCGATATACCACCCTTCCTTACTAACTCTAAGTTTAACGGCCTGGCTATTGAATCCCACATCCTAAAGAAGAGAGGTCTCTCTAACTCTGTGGTATCAACTATAATCAATGCCAGGAAGCCTGTATCCAGGCAGATCTACTATAGAGTTTGGAAGGCGTACATCACTTGGTGCGAGGCCAGAAAATGGCATCCACGTAAGTACGTTATAGGCAGAATTCTGGACTTCCTGCAGTGGGCTGTAGACAGGAAGTTTGCCTTAAGTACTATCAAGGGCCAGGTTTCGGCCTTGTCAATACTATTTCAAAGGCCCCTGGCTATGCATTCACTTGTCAAATCCTTTATGCAAGGTGTGACTCGTATTATTCCACCGATTAAGGCTCCCATATGCCCATGGGATCTAAATTTGGTTCTGTCGGTTCTGCAGAAGCAGCCATTTGAACCTTTGCGGCACATTTCCTTGGTTCTACTCACCAGGAAATTGATATTTTTAGTAGCCATATGCTCGGCTAGAAGAGTGTCGGAATTAGCCGCCATGTCCTGTAAAGAGCCATATCTGGTTATCCATAAGGACAGAGTAGTATTACGTCCTCACCCAGCCTTTCTTCCTAAGGTGGTATCGAGGTTTCACTTGAACCAGGATGTGGTTCTTCCTTCTTTTTTCCCCAAACCAAGCTCGGTAGAGGAAAAGTTATTGCATTCTTTGGATGTAGTAAGAGCAGTTAAAGCTTATCTAAAAGCCACTGCTCAGATTCGTAGAACGGATTCTTTGTTTGTTCTGCCGGAAGGCCCCAGAAAGGGTCAGGCAGCATCAAAATCTACTTTAGCCAAGTGGATTCGACAGGTCATAATACAAGCCTATGGCTTGAGAAGTAGACCGCCTCCGTTCAAAGTTAGGGCGCACTCCACGAGAGCAGTTGGAACTTCATGGGCAGTGCATCACCAGGCCTCCCTGGCGCAAATTTGTAAGGCCGCAACATGGTCTTCAGTACACACGTTTACTAGGTTCTACCAGGTGGACGTTAGAAGTCAGGAGGATGTCGCCTTTGGGCGCAGTGTGTTGCAGGCCGCAAAAGATCCTCATGCCTGATGGCGCCCAGCTTATGTATGGTGTATCCCCCCCCTCATGTGGCATTGCTTTGGGACGTCCCACATAGTAATGACTATGCTGCTCTGTGTCCCGTGATGTATGAACAAGAAAGTAGGATTTTTAAAACAGCTTACCTGTAAAATCCTTTTCTTGGAGTACATCACGGGACACAGAGCTCCCACCCCTCTTTTGGGGACACGTATTGCTTTGCTACAAAACTGAGGTACTCCCGGATGGGAGGGGCTTATATAGGGGAGGGTACTTCCTGTTTTGGAAGTTGCCAGTGCCAGCACCTGAAGGTAATTCTATATAACCCACATAGTAATGACTATGCTGCTCTGTGTCCCGTGATGTACTCCAAGAAAAGGATTTTACAGGTAAGCTGTTTTAAAAATCCTACTATTTTACAGCTTACCTGCCCTTAGACATGGTGGCTACATTAGCTTTTTTCTTTTTTTGTCTTTCATTTTTTCCCTTAAAACTCACCTGGTGATTCTGCAAATAAGAAAAGGATACATATTATGTGACGATAATCACCCCTTTGAAATCTAGCACAACATGTTGGAAGCTGATGTCTCAGCACATCTTCCTGTTTATTCTGAGCAGTGAATTTTGACTTGTATGGCAGGCAATGACCCAACTTGTTTAAGCTGAGTGATGGCATCAGTAGGAAGGAGTGTTCTTCTAAAGCCTCGTACACACGACTGATTTTCTCGTCCAAAACCGGCAAGAAAAGTGCCGCGAGAGCTTTTTCCTCGAGAAAACCGCTCGTGTGTATGGTTTTACGACGAGAAAATTGCCATGAATCTCGACGAGAAAATAGAGAACCTGCTCTCTATTTTCTCGTCAGGATTCCAGATTTCCTCGTCGTGTTTCTCGTCGGCCTGTTTTGTGACGAGAAAATGGTTCGTGTGTATGCTTTTACGACTCTTCAAAAAACGCGCATGCTCAGAAGCAAGTATGAGACGGGAGCGCATCTTCTGGTAAAACAAGCCTTCGTAATGGAGATAGAACATTCGTCACACTCGAAATTATTGCATCGTTTAAATGTTGTGCATTGAAATCTTCTTTAGAGTGTTACATTAATCAAAACGAATGAACTTCTTTTGCTGCTGATATTCTCACAGAGTTATGACTATCTTTTTTTATCCTTTTTCATGCTGCTCTTAAGAAGATTTAGGTGTATTATATTGTGCAAGATCTTCTGAATATTTTACATTTTTACATTTTTCAAACTGATGTTAATTGTAATTTGGCAATGTTTTGATAGTGATCTCCCATTGAATATTTTAATATATATTTGTTAAATTTTACACCCTATTTTTTTAAAATAAGATTGTTATTCTTTTTTTGGGTTTGGTATCTGTCCCTTTTTTTTGGCTGTCAAATGTCTCTGCTTACTCCAAAGCTAAATTGTAATTTTTTTAAAAATACACATAGTCAAGTATGAACTTAAACAAAAATAAAATGTATTCATGTTTCAAATAAAATAAAGAGAAGGCAGCGCTGGAGAACCTGCTGCCATTTGTGCATCCCAGGGACCCCAGACCACACATCAACCCTGTGTGGACACTAAAATTGGGAGCTTGAGAGAAGGCCAACATTTCTGAGCACAATCTGATGCTGGCCTCCCAGAGGTCAGGAACAGCAGCAGGTGAGATATATGTCCCACGTGTGTGGTACTACAACAGGCTGCCTTCTGTCCGACCACAATGAAGCAAGGCCATCACTTCCTCGTCTTCCTGGCAACCTTCCCTGCAACCTTTCCTGAAGCCTTCCCTGCAGCCTTCCTTCTTCGTGTGGCTGGAGGCTGGGCCACTGGAGGGGTACTCCTGTCAGGAGGAGGAGGAGGTGGAGGAGAAGGGGGTGGCGGAGAAGAACAAGGTGGAGGTGGAGGAGAAGGGGGTGGGGCAGAAGAAGAAGGTGGAGGTGGAGGAGAAGGGGGTGGGGCAGAAGAAGGTGGAGGTGGAGGAGAAGGGGGTGGGGCAGAAGAAGAAGGTGGAGGTTGAGGAGAAGGGGGTGGGCCAGAAGAAGAAGGTGGAGGTGGAGGAGGAGGGGGTGGGGCAGAAGAAGAAGGTGGAGGTTGAGGAGAAGGGGGTGGGCCAGAAGAAGAAGGTGGAGGTGGAGGAGGAGGGGGTGGGGCAGAAGAAGAAGGTGGAGGTGGAGGAGGAGGTTGAGGTTGGGACAGTTGTGCCACCTCACAAATAGCGGTGTTGGGGGTAATTTTTTCCATCACCCCCTTGTTCAGAAAGGTGATGAGCAGGGGCTCGCATAGGAAGCATTGCTCCATGCTCATCACCTTGAACTTTGCCTCCACTAGGCCGACAATGGCCTCTTCAGGGGATGTGGGCTCCTTGAGGGTGGCATGGGCCTCTCGAATAAGGGCCATTGCTGCCTCACTGGTGGTCCTGTCCCTCCTGCTTCTTTTGGGAAGTCGGATGGGAGGCACCTGTGATCTGGTGCTTCTCCTTTGCCCTGCCACCCCTGGCTGCCACTGGGCCCTGCCACCTCCTGGCTGCCACTGGGCCCTGCCACCTCCTGCCTGCCACTGGGCCCTGCCACCTCCTGCCTGACAGTTTCCAGACCCTCCTCCTGGCTGATTTCATCCTGTGTATGAAAAAGGGACATAGTTTAATATGTTGGTTTAATTTTTGCATCCAAAATTCAGATCATGATTGAAGCAATTCGAATGTAAATCCAGAAATCATTTTGACCAATTTACAACTACATCAGATTGACTATTTAGCACCCAATTTAGGCCAGACTAATGTCTCGAGATCTTGATTTCACTTGTGGAACCCAAAATAGTTTATGTTTGTCATCTTGACATATTTGTCAAACATTAATTTTATCCCAATACATTTTCGATAAATACTATACCTGGCTCCAGATGGCCAAATCAGGTTCATCCAGGATGGCTGCCTCCTCTTGCTCCAGAGAAGGCTCAGGTTGGCTGCAGGGAAGTCTGGGGGGAAGAGTGGAGAGTGATGGCCTTGTCTCAATGTGGTCATCCAGAAAGGACATCCTGCTGTAGTACCACAAATTGGGGACATAAACATCATCTCTGAGAAGCCAGGACCTTAGAGCGTTCATTCCTGTATGTGCCTCTCAAGCTCCCAATTTTAGTGTCCACCTGTTTTGCTGTGGCTGTGGGCACCTTGGTATGCACAAATGGGAGCAGGGTCTCCAGCGCTGCTTTTCTCACCCCTTTTTTTGTGTATGGGGTTTTTCGTCTCCCACAGAGCGGGCAGCTCCCTTACCCGGTCTATAAATTCCGCCAGGAATTCTTTGTCGCTAATAAAGACATTCATATTGTATCTGCAAGTAAAATAAATAATATATAACTAATGTGAAGCACACAGTCTAACCTCCTTAAAATCTTAGTCACCATATATATCCTACAACATTCTTCAGACAGTATAGGCCAACAATTAGTCAAAGTCACAAAATCACATACCTTCGTTCGCACGTCCGTCACTTGAACTCCTCTCTCCACACAACAAACGTAGTATAGTCACATGTGTGTTTGCTATATATACACCACGCACACGTCGCCCGCCCATGACGTTCTAACTAACATCTTTTCCCCGCCCCTTCTCTTTCGGCGCGCAGACAGATATGGCGGATTTACAGCAGGTGTCTGATAATTCCTCCAAAAACGAGGAGGAGACAAGCCCGGAGACCGAGGAAATGTCACAATCAAGGAGGAGATTCAAGGCATCTAATATGTCTTTTGCGGAGATGGCGGAGATGGTGGACATATTGCTCAAGTCTGATTATGACGCAAAGCATGGGCCGTATAGCAAACCTAATAGAAGGAAGGCCAAAATCCTGAGGAAAGTCGTGAAGAGTCTGAAGACGAATTTCGGGGTGAAACGCTCAAATGAGCAGCTCAGAAAGAGGTGGTCAGACCTCAAACTGAGGGAGCCAGAGCAGTTAAGGAGCATTAAGAGAATGCTAGCAAAAAGTAAGTAAAATGAACACTTTTCTGCTATTAAGGTCAAATTACATGTTGCTCCTTTTTGTTTTTTTTCATATTGGACTCCCTTCCAAAATTTCCTAATTTCGAACTTGGTTCGGCACAGTAATCGTTCGTTACATTACAGACACTTCGTTCGGCCACTATCCGCTGTTTTGGCTTATTTTACAGCCCCAAAAGAAAATAGACATCTGCCTGTTTTTTACAAATTGTTGTTCCTAAATTTTCGGCTAGATGATGTGTTTGTAAAGAGAATTAAATGCAAACTTTAATCAGTGTAAAGGAGAGGACACTCAGCAGCTGGTACCACATCTGTACTTTGAAGCACTATAGTGTGGGCCAACAGAACCGCCTTTTTTGGGTGTCCCACACAGGTGCATCAGTGAATTTTTGTGGTGCCTCCATGTCTAAAAATTTACATCCAAAAGGTGAATACTAAACCTATTTTTGGTTCCAAATAATGCATTCATCTTTAGAATCCGCACAAACACACACTTGTACCCCACTTCCAAACAATTTAGCCTGTTTTAATTTTTCTGAGAGAATTTCAGTGTGATAAATAGACCTTTTGTTTGATTCTCATAGGGGAGAGAAGACTGGGAGGAGAACACTCCAGGGAGCACAGGAACCCCACAGCTTCACAACAGCCCCAAACTCCCAAAGACCCACAACCGAAGGATGTTGAGGAAGTTGAGGTGGAGGAATGAGAAGTGCAGGAAGGAGAGGTGGATGACGTTGTGGAACTGGTCACCACAACAGGTCAGTATCTGTCACCACAGCTTCAGGTAAGAGATGTAGGCCTGCAGAGTTATAATACCTTTTTATTTTGTTTTTAGGGTATGTAAATGTTGTGGTGAAGGATAGTACACGTTTCTCTGCTGACAGTGCCCTCCGAATAATACAGCAAGTGATGGAATGTAGCACAGAACTGGACAGAATAAAACAAATAATTCATGTGATGGATCAAACATTTAAAGACATTCTAGATGTATTGGGGAGAATCGATTAAGTCAACCAAACCCCCATTTTTGTTTCAGGAATGACTGTTCTTCAACCTTTTAAACTCTTTTTGACAATCAAACCAGCCAAAAATTGAATATGCACACAGTGTGTCAACATGTGCTATCTGCCATCAGGGGATATCCATGTACGTCTTTTGGGGGTGCAACCCCTTCCTCGTATCTAAAGTAGGTGAACTGAGGAAGGGGTTGCATCCCCAAAACATTGATACATTGATACAAATGCACTAAGACAAACTAGGAGACAGGAAACAAACAAAAGTTAAAAGTTGAAATCAGAATTTTTTTTAGCTCATTCTCCATGAATCTTTAGGCATAGCCTGGCATAGAAATTGCCACCCTACCCGTGAAATATTGCATATATTTCTCCCGAACCTCACAGGCATTTTGGGGGGGCAAGCCAGGATGGGCAGATTCAAGGCCCGGCAGGGCATTGGCAGATGAAAGTCCAGCCTCAGGCAATACTGTGGCCACATAAGAAGTGGATTTTCTGCTGAGAAAGTTGTGTAGCACACAGCAGCATAAAACTACATAGTTTATTTTGTAGTCTGCCAAGTGGATGGAAGTCATAAAAATGCGGAACCGGCTGGCCATTATGCCGAAGGCATTTTCAATGACTCTTCGGCCCCTGGCCAGCCGGTAATTGAACACCCTCTTCTCTGGGGTCAGGGTCCTCTGAGGAAATGGCCTCATAAGATGCGGTCCGAGCCCGAAGGCTTCATTAGCCAAAAAAACAAAGGGGAGTCCTTCAACATTCCCTGCATCCGGTGGCAATGCAAGGTCGTCACTCTGGAGATGGAGGGCAAACTCCGTCTGGATGAAGGATCCCCCATCGGACATCCGGCCATTCTTCCCTACATCAACATAGAGGAATTCATACCATGCTGACACCACCGCCATCAGCACAATGCTATGAAACCCCTTGTAGTTGAAGTAGTAGGACCCAGAACGGGGTGGCGGCATGATGCGGACGTGCTTCCCGTCTATGGCACCACCGCAGTTGGGGAAGTCCCACCGCGTGGCAAACTCCGATGCCACAGTCTGCCATTCCTGTGGCGTGGAAGGAAGCTGGGGAGTCAAACAAGATGAAAAAAAAATTGAATTTTAAAATATTACATTACAAGGAGATTATAATAAAAAACATTAGAGGCCAACATCAATCAAATTCTCCGTTTATTAATCTGTTTTTAAGAAGTATAATGGAAGGCTCATGTTTCATATTCATCACCCCCTCTGATGGTCCATTAAAAAAATATTTTGGGGGGGGTAGATGTGTTTGGCCACAGGATAGCATTGCAGTGGCAGTGCGTCCAGAGTGGGCGCTGGAGCACTGCCACCTCTCTCCTGTGCCCGTCACTCCGAACAATACATTGGTTCATGCCTTGCATTAACCTATGTATTGTCAATGCCGCCCACTATTCTGGTGGATGGCCCCCTGTTAAGTGACCAACAGATGAATAACTGCAGCATTTATGGGGTGAAAATTGCATACCAGAAACAGGGAGGCAAATAGGCTTGCACATTACAGCCTGAGGGATGCAATTGGCTTCATAAAAGTTAAATAGGTGACGCAGGGGGGGGGGGGACATTCCTTGAGTAAACACTGACAGGCTGCTCTGCCAATCATGTTCACCAAGTCTGTTTAATGGTAACATGATTGGCTGATGCAACATCAAGGGCAGGAGAAGACATCAAGGACAGAAGAAGGATGGCGCTGACCACAAGAAGGTAAGTGCAGGGCTGGGGGGAACAAAATGGCTGCATTGGAGGGAACAAAATGGCTGCATTGGAGGGAACAAAATGGCGGCATTGGAGGGAACAAAATGGCTGCATTGGAGGGGGCAACTGGGGGCGTTTAATAGGCACAGTCGCAAAAAAGGAGGAAGTTTATTTCCTAAATTGGGGTTGGACCCCCAAACATTTGGAGCAACAGACGCCCCTGCCGGAAAGCTTAGTGAAGGGAAATATGCATGGAGGAGAAAAAAGGGGCATTTAAAAACTTCCAGCATGCATGGGGACAAAGGGGATATTACAATCATGGTAATTAGGGAAGGATGAAAGAAATACAATACATTAGCATACATGGAATACATAAAATGTGATGTTAATGGAGAAGACTTACCCTAATATAGTCCTCCTGCAGGACTTGTATAATGGCAGAACAGGTGTCTGGGATTATGAGGCCCAGAGCCTGGGGGGAGATGCCTGTCGTGAAATTCAAGTCCTGAAGACTTCTCCCTGTCGCCAGATAACGTAACGTGGCGATGAGCCTCTGCTCAGCACTGATGGCTTCCCGCATAACGGTGTCCTTCCTGGTAATATAGGGGGACACCAAAGCCAACAGTTCCTGAAAAACGGGGTCAGACATCCTCAGGATTATTCTCGACGATCTCCCGCACGCACAGCACGAACTCGACGATGAGAACGTCCAGGCGACATGGCTAGGAAACGGTCGTCTTATCAGAACGTACAGAACAGAACGCACTTTAGAACAGCAAGGCCTATGAATAACGAACTGAAAATCAGAAACGAACGGGCAAGAACTCACTGTAAAACAGATACGACCTGCCTAGATGCCCTGAAAGTCAAGATACGAACCCACAAGCACAAACTGAACCGCAGAAAATGAACTGAAAAGCACGAAGACTGAAAAACGCAAATCGTCTCTTCCCAAACTTTTACTTCACACGCGGTAACACGAGATCAGCAAAAGCAGCCCAAGGGGTGGCGCCAAGGAAATCGATCTTCCCCTTTATACTGCCGTCGTACGTGCTGGACGTGACCACGAAGAACAACGACGAGATTTGGAATTGTCAGTGTGTACGTATGGAAAGCTTGACGAGAAACTCGTCAAGGTTAACAAGAATCTCGTCGAAAAAAACGACGAGATTGTTACGACGAGAAACTCGATCGTGTGTACGAGGCTTAAGACTTTTTAGGGCCAACAGCATATTAGATAACAATTTAGTTATTTTACCTGGTGTTTGCAGATTTTTGTTCCACCCTATATACTATATACAGTATATATTGTAGAGGGGTAGCTTGGAGTAGGTTTAAAGATAGGTACTTTCCCTTCAGGCCTGTTTATTAAGCAGTTGAGAGATAGCAGTTTGCTGTCTGTAGTAAGGAGACATGGATGCTGACAGGAAGTCTCCATAATCTGACTTTGACCTGCTGGGTGAGCTTGCCTTAAACAGAGACTTCGAAATACTGTATATGCTGTAGCTGGGTCATTTTAGAAGTAAACATCAGGTTTCTTTGAGTGGACATTTCTCAAGCAAATACTGAAAATGTTTACACAAGCTTTCATCTGATATAGTGGGAAAAAAAGATACTATTGTTGTCTGTTAGGCAAATGTCAGTTGGCAGTTAGCTGCTCCCATTGTTTTACAGGAATTCTGATGAAACATCCAGGCAACCAAGGTCAACAATAGCTTGACCGTTTTACTACCTGTATTTGACCTATGGCATGTATGATACAACAATACCATCTAGAGTCTGAGTTAGGTAATGTTTGCTCATGCTAACTAATGCAAAAAAGGATATGCCAATGTTGGAGTGTCTACCCAAACTTTCCAAATAAAAGGCAATCAACAAAAGCTGACAGGGAGCTTTATAGCAACAAGGAAGATCTGTACCAAAGGGATGATACCAATTTTCTGCAATCGCTTGTACGTCTGAACCCCTGGTTGCCTATATAGATTGTGAAGCCACTATAAACCCGAGCCAAGTGACTTTGAGTGTATCCCTGTTCATACTTAATATCACCATATTTACATGCCCCAAAGACGCCAATCCGCACCACCCAGCACCAAAGATGTTGCTGGAAAGTGATGTTATGCATCGATGCACATGTGAAATTGGCATACCACCCTGTAGGATGTCCCCCACATAAAACACTCCACCCATTTAGCTAAACAAACAGCAGATGGGGGAGAATGTAGAGGCATAGACAGACAAGGAATGGGGGCATAATTGCTCCAGACGGTGTAGATTGGCGGCGTGCGGGCATATAAAGGACCTGTCCTTCCCATTGCCTTTGGCGTTTTTGACGGCGCTGATATACTTTAAGCAATCCATCAGCAGGTAATTCTTGTCCATGATGTGTCTTTTTCCCTCAATACTTTATTCCATCCATTAGCTGTTGCATTGTATGGCCCATGATGGTCTCCTTTTTTTTCACTCTTTTTTGATCTTAGGCCTGGTCCATATATATCGGCGGGCACCATTGACCTAATCTACAGAGTGTTTTCACTGTTTTTCACTTGTCTCATGAAAAAAAGGATATATCTTACATATTACCTGCTTTTTAGCTGCCTCTTTGTTTCATCATTTTCTTTTATAAAATACTGTTTTCAACTGGTTTTATTCTTTTTTCTTTTTTTGCAACTCAGTGCTGCTTATCTCTTCCAGCCTTAATCAGTCACTTCCTGACTACACTACTTTTCTCCAGCACCAGATACACAACATTTGCTCTAGACCAGCTCTCCAGAAGTGACAACAGGAGACAATGCCATTGTACTATCGGACTGTATGGCTGCTTTTAGTCTTTACTAGGGTGCATTTGGGAGACATGTGTTACAGGGAAATTCCAGAACAAGGATTTTCATGACAGGATACTAGATATAATTTTAAGTAAAGCTGCAGCTTAAAATAGACTTATGACAACTTTTGAAATTACATTAACATCATAAAGTTTATAAGATGTTTTAGTGATTGGGTTTAAATCTACTTTAGGCTGTCTCCAAATGTGCATACACAAATGCTTGAAAAAATCAATTGAGGGAACTTTCTGATGTTTTCATGGCAGTTTTATTTCCTGGATAGCCTTACTTTACTAAACTGGAGTTGGATTTGGAGTTGAACTTTAATTTTTGCATGTTTCATTTGTTTGCAGTGCATTTTTATCAAAGCTGTTTCATTTTTTTAATTGTTTTAATTAAGTAGCTGAAAAACATGATGCACAATTATTTTATTTTACTATAAAAAGCTCTGTTTAATTTCACATAGAGAATACTTTCACTATGACATTGATTATTTATGCTTCATAACGTGTTCAAGTTGCACATTTCAATATAAAAACATGAGTACTTGTGGTAAATAAATCTCTATTATAGACCTTTTCAAATATTCTCATTTTATAGCCAGGATGCCATTTTCCCTGAACACTAACAGATGGTACCATAATGAAACATATATATCAAAACATTAAAGAACATAAAAAGGATTGCTGGACAAGTAATCATTTGCTGGTGGAGGGAAAGAAGGTAGAGAGCATGTCTTACATTTCTTTTACACACACCTGTTAAAATTACTATAGAAATGACAAGTGATAGTTGATTTTAATTTCTGAACTTTCACAGGCCAGAAAACGGGAAATAGCTCTTCTTCTATAGGTATCTCTATCAAATAAGTGGATGGTTTCCTATTCACTTTATAGTGTGCAATGAATAAAAATGATTTCCAGCTGGTAACTGTGAGGAACAGCAAAAATATTCTAAGTTAAATAAAAATGCAAATGAAGACCAATACTCTGAAAGCTTTTGATAAGGTTAACCCAGCTGCTCAAATGTCACATTTGTCCTGCACTCTCCACAGATCAACAACACATAATCTCTCTCCGGGTGGAGAATGGGATGGACCATGCCAGCACAAAATAATGCAGATAACATGCAATGGTATTTAAGTAAAAAATATGCTAAAGTAAATAAAATAATAGAAACATATTTTTTTTATAGAGAGGTATTTTTCTGGGTCACAGGAGTGCACTTACCTTTGCTCTCCTGTGACCCAGAATCAGCCAACAGTTGGCCAAATCCCACTGTCAGCTGATGTTCCAGTCATCTCCTGGGAATGTCTAATTATATTCTGTTCTGGCTCAGCCACTCTCCTCTACTCACTTCCCTAATAAGCCCAACTGCCCTGGGTTGGGTGAGCTTCAATGAAGTTTGGATGTCAAATAGGAGTGGGTCGAACACCCCCCCCCCCGGTTCGGTTCACACCAGAAAACATGCAAACCCTATTAAAGTCTATGGGACACAAACATGATAAAATCAAAAGTGCTAATTTTAAAGGATTATATGCAAGTTATTGCCATTAAAAGTGTATGGGGACCCGGGTACTAGGGGACATGTATCAATGCAAAAAAAAGTTTATAAAACAACCGTTTTGTCAGGAGCAGTGATTTTAACAATGCTTAAAGTGAAACAATAAAAACAAAAGATTCCTTTAAATATTGTGCCTGGGGGGTCCCCTTAGACTGCCTGTAAAGAGGCGCATCTGTGCAATGTGTAGAACAGTGCCGCAGCAAAATTACATTTATAAAGGAAAAAAAAAATATTTAACCACTTCAATACCAGGCACTTCCGCCCCTTCCTGCCCAGGACAATTTTCAGATTTCAGCGCTGTCACATTTTGAATGACAATTGCACAGTCATGTAACACTGTACCCAAACTAAATTTTTATAATTTTCTTCCCAAAAACAGAGCTTTCTTTTGGTGGTATTTGATCACCTCTGGGGTTGTTATTTATTGCTAAACAAACTAAAAAATATTTTTTTTTTAAAAAAAAAACGTTTTTCTTAGTTTCTGTCATAACATTTTGTTTTCTACTTCACTGACGGATGCTGATGAGGCAGCACTGATGAGGCAGCACTGATGAGGTGGCACTGATGGGCAGTGATGAGTTGGCATTGATAAGGTGGCACTGATGGGCACTGATGAGGAGAATTGATGGGCACCGATAGCCGGCACTGATATGCAGCACTGATGGGCACTGATAGGCGGCACTAATGGGGACTGACAGGCGGCACTGATGGGCACTGATAGGTGGCACTGATTGGAACTGACAGATGGCACTGATGGACACTAATAGATAGCACTGATGGGCAGCCCTGATGATGAGGTACTGACAGGTGTTAATGCTGGGCATTGATTGGAACTGTGATGCGCACTGTGGTGGGCACTAAGATATTTTTTGAGGGGGCACTGACTGGCAGCTGTTGGACACTGATTGTCAGGTGATGGGCACATCTGATGGGGGCTGTGCTGATAATCAATGTGCTGATTATCAGCACAGACCCCCCTCTGTCAGGCAGAGCTGCCGATCGGCTTTCCCTGTCAGAGCGAACTGAGGAATCCCATTTATTGGCACTTCCTGGTTCACGCGATGATCAGCTTTGATTGGTCACAGCTGATCACGTGGTAAGAGGTCTCTGTCAGAGGCTCCTTACCACGATCAGAGTCCAACTCTATTTATCTTGATCCTTGTGTGTTTCGGTGTGTTAGACTGACATGCCGCACTAGCGATCGCCGCGCTGCGCGCCCAGTCAGAATAACAGAACCACTTCCCAGCCATCAATCTGCTATAGGCCGGGCAGGAAGTGGTTAAACTTGCTTGCGGCTGTAATGTATTGCAGACTCCCAGCAATATAGATAGAAAATCAAGGAAAAAAACGGTGTCTGGTATGGATTTTAAGAGAAACTCCACGCCAAAGTTAAAAAAGAATTAAAAAAGAAATTGGCGTGGGGGTCCCCCCTAAAATCCATACCAGAACCTTACCCGAGAATTCAGCTTAAAGGTCAGGTTAGGGGGGGCGGGCGAGCGCCCCCTCCTGGACCCTCAACATGCGGAGCGCCCCCCAAAGCGTCTTGTTCCCATGTTGATGGGGACAATAGCTTCTTCCCAACAACCCTGGCCATTGGTTGTCGGGGTCTGCGGGCGGGGGGCTTATCAGAAAATGCAGGCCCCCTTTAACAAGGGGGCCCCCAGATCCTGCCCTCCCCCTATGTGAATGGGTATCGGGTACATTGTACACCTACCCATTCACCAAAAAAAGTGTCAAAAAGTAAAAACCACAATAGACAGTTTTTGACAATTCCTTTATTAAAAAAGAAAAAAAATTCATCATCCATCCATCGTGAATCACGGTGCCCGACAGACACGAAAAATAGAAAAAAAAACTGAAAATATACACAAGAGGTCTACCGCCGACTGCTGTTTCTTCCCTTTGACAGCTCTTATATGGGCAAGGGCTGGGCCACCTGCTGACGTAACCGGATGACCCTGCCCCATCTGACGTCACATGACATCACATGGAAAAAATTGTAGAGAGCAATCTGTAGATTTAAAGACTGGGAACCTAAGCCACATCCCAAAAATACAAGAAAAAAGCCGTAGATGGGGACAAGGGCCTCATCCCCGCAACCCTTGCCCGGTGGTTGTGGGGGTCTACGGGCGGGGTGCTTATCGGAATCTGGAAGCCCCCTTTAAGAAAGGGTACTCCCAGAACCCCCCCATGTGAATTGGTAACCGGGTACATTGTACCCCTACCATTTCACCCAAAAAAGTGCCAAAAACAAGTTATTTAATAAAAAAGGAAAAAAATTCCAGCGATGTATCCTTCCATGACCCGATGATACACTTCACCATGATCGATTCCGCCTCCATGGGAGACGCCCACCGAATGACACGGGACCCGCTGTGACAGCTCTTATATAGCCGAGGGTGGGGCCACCCATGACGTGCATGGGTGACCCCGCCCCCTCTGATGCCACGGGAAACCCCCTCGACTATATAAGAGCTGTCACGGCGGGTCTCGCGTCATTCGGCGGGCGTCTCTCATGGAGGCGGAATCGACCGTGGCGGAGTGTATCATCGGGTCGTCGAAGGATTACATCGCTGGAATTTTATTTATTTTTTTATTAAAGGACTTGTCCCAAGCTGTGTCTGTGTTTTTTTACCATTTTTGTCACTATTTTGGGTTAAATGGTAGGGGTACAATGTACCCTGTTACCAATTCACATAGGCGGGGGCCAGGATCTGGGGTCCCCTTTGTTAAAGGGGGCTTCCAGATTCTGATAAGCCCCCTGCCCACAGACCCCCACAACCACCGGGCAAGGGTTGTGGGGATGAGGCCCTTGTCCCCATCAAGATGAGGACATCCTCCCCATGTTGAGGGCATGTGGCCTGGTATGGTTCAGGAGTTGGGAGGGGGCACTCTCTCGTTCCCCCTCTTTTCCTGCGGCCTGCCAGATTGCGTGCTCGGATAAGGGTCTCATATGGAGTTTTGGGGGGAACCCCACGTCAATTTTTTTTCATTTTGGCGCGGGGTTCCCCTTAAAATCTATACCAAACCTGAAGGGTATGGATTTTGAGGGGGACCCCTACGGCATTAAAAAAAAATATGGCGCAGGGTTCCCCTTAATATCCCTGAAGGGCCTGGTATGGAATTTGGGGGGACCCCCACGCATTTTTTTTAAATTTTGGTTCGGGGTTTCCCTTAATATTCATACCAGACCCAAAGGGCCTGGTAATGGACTGGGGGGGGGGACCCATGCTGCTTTTTTCAATGACTTTGATCTCTATTGCCGGGACCCGACAATTCATTATAGCCGCGAGTAGTTTTAACACTTTATTTCCTTTAGAAATGTCATTATGTGCAGGGACTTTTCTAAACACTGGAAAAATGTTCCACTTTACTGGCATACTATAGACACCCCCCAGGTGCGAAATTTAAAGGAACATTTCACTTTTATTGTTTCACTTTAAGCATTATTAAAATCAGTGCTCCCGAAAAAACTTCAGTTTTTAAAACTTTTTTTGCATTGATACATGTCCCCTGGGGCAGAACCCAGGTCCCCAAACACTTTTTTATGACAATAACTTGCGTATAACCTTAAAAATTAGCACTTTTGATTTTTCACGTTCGTGTTCCATAGACTTTAATGGTGTTCGCGTGTTCAAACAAATTTTTTGCCGGTTCGCATGTTCTGCTGCAAACCGAACCGAACCCTAGTGACTATCTTTGGTGAATCACAATACACATCAGGATTCACAGGTTGTCAGGATTTGCATCTCCATAATGTCCCATCGCACATTGGAATACTCTGGAGCATGGGTGGAGGGTACATACTGTATATCCTGAAGACAGGTGATATAAAGTTCACCATGCTAGGTAGGATTTTATATATGATGTAAGATGATTAAGACGCAAGATTCCTCTGCCATAGTGACATCGGAACCCACAAGGATCGACATAAATAGAGACGGACCTGGTACAAAGGGTATATGTGGTAAGGGGTGGTAAGATGTCAAACCAAACATATAAAATGTACGGGGACAGCAGACAGTATTTGCATCAATATATCATGCATTTGCATGTACACAAATGCATACATGAGAGGGCTGCCAAGATTATACCATTAACAGGTCAGATGACCTGTATAGTATGGCATCCTAGAGGTTGTCTAAACATCTCAAAACAGGCCAAAGTTATATACAGAGAAAAGCTTGTAAGTGCAGATCTGGACAGAGTCTCCCTACTCTGAGGAGTGGTGTGATCCTGGCTTGTGCAGTAACTATCTAATCTAACACTCCCACAGAGCAGGTGGGATTCAAATCCTGGAGCAGATGAGTGTCAGGTGATTGGAGATCCCACCACTAAGTATATGAGCTTCTCCGAGCACCTGCATCATAGGATTGTCCAGGGTTTTGTCTCTCCGACGATCTACCGGCACAAGCGGCGACCGGCGTCACCACACACGCAGTGCGATGATGTCAAATGCTGCAAGGCTGCCGACACACAGAGTGGGCGGTACGTCCCAGTCTAGGTGGTAAAGACCAGACTGCCCATGCACAGCCCAGCGTAAAACATTGTTCCACAGCGCAGATGAGGGACTGAGCCCAAAGGGATGCCCTGAGACGCCAAAAGCACCAGGGGGCCCCCGCGTGCCGGGAGCTCCGATGAAGAAAGGATGGTAGAGCTTGCGTCACAAAACGTTTTCCAAAAGCTGTGCGAGAGGAAATTAAATAGGGCAATAGAGCAAAACCTAGATAGTACAGAGTGAAAGCATTGGTGACATAAGTTACATATGCATATTAGACAATCACTTAATGTCACGTCTACCCCAACACAGGTGGTCAGACACTATAGCTGGCTACTGTGCGCTTCACCTATAGCAGCTCCCTTTCCCTTAAGACAAGCAGGCCTACCGGTACTTGGTTGCCCCCAGGACTTATACACAATGCTATAGAGTCTGGCTACCATGCCAGGGCAGATGCAAACTGAGCAAAGCAAACAGGTACTTGCAGTTTGGCAGATATTGCGGTTCAAAGACAGTTTAGGTAAAGGCAGGCTGAGTTCAGGGGATAATCCAGTATCCGTTACAGTTAAAAAGGCAGGCTCAGTTCAGGGGATAGTCCAGTCCAATGTGGGTTATACACAAGGGATCCAAAAGGAAGGAAGGCAGACTAACGGGAGGCTTGATCTAGAACACTGCAGGTAAGTCTGTCTCTATCACATGCAAGGGATAGAGTGTTCAGTTTGCTTATATCAGGTGACTGATCAGACCAATCACCTGCAGGTGAACACAGACAGGGAGGAAAAGCAACAGCCAACACCTGGGTCCTGGAATGAGGAACAGGGGCACTAAGTGATCATGACACTTATACTATATACTGTACATATGACACTCAAAAATGTGGAACCAAAATTGTCAAGCCACAAAGGGTACAATTAGAATAATCATGGTAAGGCAGAGAACTCCCTAAGGAGTGACAAAGATGGAAGTGACAGAGATGGATATACAGGTAGGCAGGAACAAACACAGTTACCCCACCCCCACTAGAGCTTTAGCCCACTTCTCGTCAAAATGTATCGATTGATGGACATATTGATGAGCATATGTCTGAGTGTGACATGTGCCATGTAACAAAGGAACTGTCAGTGAAACATTTATAAAGAAGCACATAATACTTCCATTTGAACACTAGATGGCAGCAAAGTCGACAGTGGAAGCTGTCAGCTGCATGCACCACATGACTTCCTGGCTGCCTATAAAAGACAGCCTGGATCCATGTTCAAGTTGCTGGTTTATCTTTCAGCTACCCTAGTTCCTTGCTTGTGTTTCCTGCCTGGATACTACCATTGTGACCCAGATTGACCCTGACCTGCTCCGATCTCTTCCAGCACCTGACCATTGGCTTGCCTTTTGGACCTTTGCTACCTCTCTCCAGTGTTTGACCCTCGGCCTGCTTACGGATTACTCTACCAGTCTCCTGTGCTTGACCTCCAGCCTGCCTACGGACTTTGCTATTATCTCCTGTGCTCTAACCCCTGGCCTGATTATGGACTTGCTGTGTATCTCCAGTGATTGACCCACTGCCTGTCCACGGACTTGCTTTCTGCCTCCTGTTTTGGGTCCATTACCTGTTCTCTGACTTTACTGGCAGCTCCTGTGGGTGACCCACTATCCCTGGAACTTGCTACTGATCACCTGTGTTTGACCCTTGGCCTGCTGTTGGACTTGGCTATCCTTCCTTCCCGTTGGGCTCCAGTGTCTACGAGTACTGCACAGCTTCCAGCTCCACGACATCCGCACGCAGACCTGCTCGCCTGCCGGTACCTTGTGCCTCTTCGTGCCCTTTGCCCTCTGTTCTACCACCAGGGGTGAAGTGCGCTTAGTCGCAAAGGAGAACCGCTCTCAGCATCTCGGCCTCCGTGAGTACCCTTGTGACAGGAACATGACTCACATGTCTCTCTCAAAGCCTCCAGATAAAAAGCCCTGTAAAAAGGGTTTAAAGTTGAAGGTCTCATTTAGACCAGGTGGCAAGGTAGCATTCAAGTTCGAAATCCATCTTAACTCACGCTGTAGGAGGAGCATGTTGAGGTCTCTTCCCCGTGAGCCTGGATGTATTCGGTCCAGCACCAAAACGGACACTTGGGGAAAGTGGCCGCTGTGGACCTGTGCCACATGTCTCCCTAAAGGGAGATCAGGGTTGCTAGTCTGCATGGCCAAGATATGGCGATAAATTATTTGCCATCATTTTTGTATAGTTTTGCCTATATAGAAGCAATCGCAACAACATTGCAGAAGATACATGACTGATGCACAGGTCCACAGCGGCCACTTTCCCCAAGAGACTGTTTTGGTGCTTGACTGAAAACATCCAAGCTCATGGGGAGGAGACTTCAACAAGCTCCTCCTAAAATGGATTTTGAACTTGAATGCTACCTCGCCACCTGGTCTAAATGAGGCCTTTAACTTTAAACCCTTTTTTTACAGGGCTTTTCATCTGAAGGCTTTGAGAGAGACATGTGAGTCATGTTCCTCTGTTACATGCCACATGCCACACTCAGACATATGCTCATCAATAAGTCGATCAATCGATACATTTTGACTAGAACTGGACTAAAGCTCTAGTGGGGGTGGGTTGACTATGTTTGTTCCTGCCTACCTGCTTATCCATCTCTGTCACTTCCATCTTTGTCACTCCTTAGGGAGTTCTCTGCCTTACCATGCTTTTTCTGATTGTACCCTTTGTGGCTTGACAATCTTGGGTCCACATTTTTGCGTGTCATATGTACAGTATATAGTATAAGTGATTGTCTAATATGCATATATAATTTAAGTTACCAATGCTTTTACTCTGTACTGTCTAGGTTTTGCTCTATTCCCCTATTTAATTTCCTCTCGCACAACTTTTGGAAAACTTTTTGTGACGCAAGCTCTGCCATCCTTTCTTCACCAGAGCTCCCTGACACGTGGGGCCCCCTGACGCTTTTGGCGTCTCAGGGCACCCGTTTGGGCTCAGTCCCTCATCTGCACTGTGGAATGACGTTTTATGGCAGGCCAAGAATGCGCAGTCTGGTCTTTACCACCTAGACCGGGACTTACCGCCCATTCTGCATGTCGGCGGCCTTGTGATGCGTGCGCGATGATGCCGGACACCGCTTGTGTCGGGGGATCATTGGAGAGATGAGCTATGAATAAGCACTAGCACAGTGCGAAACATGTCAGCCAAATTTTTTTGACCTGTGTACCGTTGTACAGTGTGTATTTTGGATTCCTCATTTTAAAATAAAGGCTTTTATTTTTGAGTGCTGCAGTCCAGAAGACTTTTTCGTTTCTGTCTCCTGGGCACTCCTATGACGCAGGTGCTTGGAGAGGTTCATCAACTTAGCGGTGGGCCCTCTGATCACCTGACACTCATCTGCTCCAGGCATTGGATCCCATCTGCTCTGTGGGAGTGTATCACTGACCCCTCTACCTATATAAATAGGCAGCACTATTGGATAGTTGATGCACAAGCCAGGATCACACCACTCCTCAAAGTAGGGAGACTCTGTCCAGATCTGCACTTACAAGTAAGCTTTTCTCTGTATATAACTTTGGCCTTTTTTGAAATGTTTAGACAACCTCTAGGACACCATACTATACATCTGACCTGTTAATGGTATAATCCTGACAGTCCTCTCATATATGCATTTGTGTACATGCAAATGCATGATATATTGATGCAAATACTGTCTGCTGTCCCCGTACATTTTATGTGTTTGGTGGGACATCTTACCACCCCTCTGACATACATATATACCTTTTGTACCAGGTCTGTCTCCATTTATGTCGATCCTTGTGGGTTCAGGTGTCCCCTATGGAAGAGGTATCTTGCATCTTATTCATCTTACATCATATATAAAATCCTACCTAGCACAGTGAACTTTGTATTACCTGTCTTCGGGGATATACAGTATATATACCCTCCACCCAGGGCCGGACTGGGAATAAAAACCAGCCCTAGAAAAAAAATCATACCAGCCCCATAGCATTTTTATACCGGCCCAACAGCAAACGTCATTATTTTCTTGTTCATGAAAGGGAAAACCATGCATTTTAAAGCACATTTGAAGAGTGTATTATATATAGAGAAGACAGATATGAAAGCACATAGGGCTTTATATATATATATAAAATCAAATTCCAGTTAAATGTGCTAAAAGTGGTCAATCATCAAGGGGGACCCCAGGAACTCTGGGAACGTGGGGGGAGGGGGACTCTGTTGACCAGAGACCACCTTCCGCAGAAAGAATACACTAAGGTAAGGGGGAACCTTTATATCAGAACCCCCTTACATTAGTGACCCCCCCCACCTCAGACTGGCCTTGCGGCACTGTCACTGACCTCCTCTCAGGTGCACTGTGCAGGGATCAGTCAGTCAGCTCCAGCTCTGGTTTTCCTATAGTCTCCTCTCCACAATCCACACACCTGACTTCTCCCATGACCCCCATCCCGGCAGCACTCCCTCTCTTGACTAGTCTCCAGACTCCCTCAGAGACTGCAGACATGATATAAGACAAGAGATGGTTAGAGGTTGCGGACATGGTACTAGAGATGGTCAGAGACTGCAGACATGGTACAGGAGATGGTCAGAGACTGGAGACATGGTACAGGAGATGGTCAGAGACTGCAGACATGATACAGGAGATGGTCAGAGACTGGAGACATGGTACAGGAGATGGTCAGAGACTGGAGACATGGTACAAGAGATGGTCAGAGAATTCAGACATGATTCAATAGATGGTCAGAAACTACAGACATGATACAAGAGATGCTCAGAGACTGGAGACATGGTACAAGAGATGCTCAGAGACTGGAGACATGGTACAAGAGATCATTGCAGCCTCATCAGTGCCCATCAATGCAGCCTTACTGTGCCCATCATTGCAGCCTCGATGTGACCATCAAATACAGCTTTACGGTGTCCATGAATGTAGCCTCACTGTGCCCGTCAATGCAGCCTCACTGTGCCCGTCAATGCAGCTCCATCAGTGCCCATCAATGCAGCCTTACTGTGCCCATCATTGCAGCCACGATGTGCCCATCAAATACAGCTTTACGGTGTCCATGAATGTAGCCTCACTGTGCCCGTCAATGCAGCCTCACTGTGCCCGTCAATGCAGCCTCACTGTGCCCATGAATGCAACCTCACTGTGCCCATGAATGCAGCCTCACTGTGCCCATGAATGCAGCCTCACTGTGCCTTTGAAAGCAGCCTCATTGAGCCCATCATTGCAGCCTCACTGTGCCCATGTATGCAGCCTCACTGTGCATATGAATGCAGCCTCACTGCGCATATGAATGCAGCCTCTCTGTGCATATGAATGCAGCCTCTCTGTGCATATAAATGCAGCCTCTCTGTGCATATGAATGCAGCCTTACTGTGCATATGAATGCAGCCTTACTGTGCATATGAATGCAGCCTTACTGTCCATGAATGCAGCCTTACTGAGCGTATGAATGCAGCCTCACTGTGCATATGAATGCAGCCTTACTGAGCGTATGAATGCAGCCTTACTGTCCATGAATGCAGCCTTACTGTCCATGAATGCAGCCTTACTGAGCGTATGAATGCAGCCTTACTGTCCATGAATGCAGCCTTACTGAGAGTATGAATGCAGCCTTACTGCCCATGAATGCAGCCTTACTGTCCATGAATGCAGCCTCACTGAGCATATGATTGCAGCCTCATTGTCCATCAAATGCAGCTTTACTATGCCCGTGAATGCAGCTGAGCATATGAATGTAGCCTTACTGTTCATGATTTCAGCCTTACAATACATACTTGCCTGGATCCAGAGGCGGCTCTAGGCTTTGTAAGGCCTTAGGCAAAACTTAAACATGAGGCCCCACTCACGCCCATAATAGGAAAAATTATTCAAGCGATAAAAATTAACTGTATAAGGAGGGTACATGGGGAGGGTAAGTGGACACAGTACAGGGGGCAGGAGGGTACAGTACAGGAAGAGGGTAAGTGGGCACAGCACAGGGGGCAGGAGGGTACAGTACAGGAGCAGGAGAGTACAGTACAGGAGCCGGAGAGTACAGTACAGGGGAGGGTAAGTGGACACAGTATGGGGGGCAGGAGGGTACAGTATAGGGGGGAGCAGGAGGGTACAGTACAGAGGGAGGGTAAGTGGACACAGTACAGGGGGCAGGAGGGTACAGTATAGGGACAGTAATGTATAATACAGAGCTGCTCTCACAGATTCTAGCTATTCTGGCAGGCTGTCACTGGGGAAAGAAATAAAGAACATCTATTATATAAACGTGTACCACAATAAAATACTATCGATATCAAGAATAATTAATATATGTACATTCCAAAGTGCTGGTACAATAAATAATAAGCATAAAACATACATGCCACACAAAAAAATCCAACAAAATTGTGCTGTGATAAACTTGTGCAGATCCACTGCAAACTATTTGCTCGGCCTTCAGTGTACCATCACTAAAACAAAGCACATACCATTTGCTTACCAAAAAAAATTGGACTCCTTAAACTTATGAGGTCACATGCACTTGTCATCTGCTGGATATTTACAACCACTTCATTCAAAAAACAACACTGCAGGTATAGTAGCTTTGTCCGGTACCAACCACAATGAACCACGTAAATGCAAAGAATAAAGCAATACCGGGACAAGTAAACAATTTGTTGCTTTATCCTAGTAAAGTTTACTGTAAGTACATTACTATAATAAAGCAGCGCAGTATGTCCTGGTAATGCATACAGTATGTTTTATTCTTTGCATACATGGGGTTGCTGTGGTTGGTACCTGTCCAGGCAGAGTGGTGAAAGGCTGCTCCTACTATAAATGTGTTGTCACAATATATATTTAATTCTTGACATCTACCACATTGCACTTTAGGCACTTTCACATGAAGGGTCCAACCGTGTCCACCTGTCAGTTTTTCAGGCAGACCCGATCAGTCCTCCATTGTCCTCTATGGAGCGGTGGATGTAAAGGGACTTTTGTCCCTTTACATCCGCCTTCCTTCAATCTGACCCAACAAAAACAAACTGAAGGGGGATCCATTACCCTCTGTCTGGGTGGATCAGGACGGATACCAGTCGGGTATAAACAGACAGGCGTTCCGTTTATATCCGACTGCCCATAGAGCAGTGTGGGCTGTGTGTCCACTTGGCATAAATGGAGCAGACACGGACCGGTAATCTTCTTCCTCTGCTCAGCGGGCGGTCAGCAGACAGATGCCTTGCTGAGCAAAGCAGAGTCTGTCCCATGTGAAAGGGGCCTCATTGATGTCTTGTTTTGTCCCATCACCTTTGCTCTGTCTGCCCCTATGTAATCTCTAACTGCCCCATTTCTCTTTTCCCCCTGCTCTGTCCTTATGTCCCCTTCTCTGATCCATCTACCCCTCCTCTATCTCTAGATGGTCCCTATTATGTACATGCAGCAGGCTGTGTAATAAGTGTACAGTCAGACATTATAAAGCACTTTACCTTCCTCTAAGGATCCATGCCATTCCTTCCTGCTACTGTGTTTACTGGCCCCTCCCCCTGGTCTCACTCGGACCCCCCTCCTCTCACCTCCATTTCTCCAAGGATTATGGAAGGAGAGGCAGTTCTGGTACCGCCCACTTGGGAGGGGATTCTCTCGGAGAGAAGCAGCAACTGAACAAAGTGCTGAAATGAAGACCATTGTCTGCCTTTCATGTGGGAGAGGAGGAGGAGGGGCCGCGGAAGCTGGTGAAGGCTACTGTGGAGGGAGCAGCTGAAGCTCACAGTGCTGTGCTGCATGTTACAAGTCTCATGTTGGCTGTGTTGTAGGAAGGTCCCGCCCCCCTAGACAGGCTTGTGTGATAGGCGAAACACTGATTCAATCAGTGTTCCATCTAATATCACACAAGCGGGTCTAGGGGGGCGGGACCCTACAGGACAGCCGAACACTGACACAGCCAGCTCTCACAAACACTGCAGGAGATGCGCGCTGTGTGTGGCTCATAGGAGAGAGAGAGAGAGGGAGGGGGAGCGCTGCAGTCAGCCGCAGCTCAAAGCAGCCCCAGGGCAGGCAGCCTACCGGGAAATATCCTGATATCCCGGTGGGCCAGTCCGGCCCTGCCTTCACTCATCCCCAGAGTATTCCAATGTGCGATTGGACAGCATAGAGATGCCAATCCTAACAACCTGTGAATCCTGATGTGTACTGTTATTCACCAAAGATAGTCACTACATGAGTATTGTCAGATTCAAAATGCCTGCCCTATTTGTATACCATGCTGTAACCTACTGTGATTACATACTTACATGCTTTTATATTGTACTTTATATACATTTTCCTGATTTTTTACACCGTTGTATCACCAGATAATACAGCTTGTCCTAAATCAGCCCTTGAAGAAGAAATTAAGCATATATTCGGAAACATGTTGGGACTTCTGTGTACATGCACTTTGTTTGGCCTCCCACAATGAGATCAATCATGCGTTTCAGAAGCTAGCTGTAATATACCATCTTATAATATGACTATCAACTTTTGTTTTTAGAATAATTCATTTTTTTGTGTATATATATTTTTTGCACTCAATACATTTTGCATAAAATCTTTGATATACATCTGTTACTTCTTTATCTGTTTTTCATCCTTTGCCCATAAAAATCCCAGGGGCAACCCCTCTGCTTTTTTCATGACATCAGAAGGGGTGGGGTCACTTGGTTACGTCACTGTGTGTCCCCACCCTTGCCTATATAACAGCTGTCTCCCATCGAGGCAAAGCTTTTTTATTTTTTTCTATTTTCGGGTCCTTCGGGTGGCATTAATGAAGATGGGTGGACATCGCGGGACACTTTTTTTTTTTTTTAATAAATGAATTGTCAAAAACTGTCTGTTGTGTTTTTTACTTTTTGACACTTTTTTTGGAAAATGGGTAGGGGTACAATGTACCCAATACTCATTCACATAGGGGGGCGGATCTGGGGGCCCCCTTGTTAAAGGTGGCCTCCAGATTCCGATAAGTCCCCTGTCCGCAGATCCTGACAACCAATGGCCAGGGTTGTCGGAAAGAGGCTCTTGTCCCCATCAACATGGGGACAAGGTGTTTTGGGGGTCAAACACGTGCAGAAAAATTGGGCCTTAAGTGTTGGTGGTGCCAGAACACTATAACCCCTCACAGTAACTCTTGTTGGGCCCAGGAATGGGCCCTGCTGTTAAAAATTATTTAAAAAATTGAAATTACATCCCCCTGTTAAACAGGGGCAGAAAAATTGGGCCATGGGTGTTGGTGGTGCCCTAAACCAAAGATATTGTTGGAAGCTAGCATCATCAAGATTCAGGAATAGGATAGGCAGTATAGGCAGTCTTCAAGGGATCCCAGATCCCTATCAATTTCAATCAGTTACATTAGCATCAGGGGCTTGATAGCTGCTGATCCAGGACTATTTCATTTTTATAAATGTCAGCCTATCAATAGAGTCTGTGGACAGGCGCACTCTTTGATCCATTAAAACCCTCAAGCAGAACTGAATGTGCATTCAGAAAGCACACTGGATGCAGGACAGGCCAGTAGCTCGATTACATATTGAGAAAGTTCTGGCCAGTGGTCCATCCTAAATACCCAGTAACCCAGTGGGTGCTCAGTTGGACAGGTCTCCAAGTTTGCTATTTCCCTTAGATATTCCTGCACCATATAATGCAGACGCTGTCGATGGTTGCTTGAACCTATCAGCCCTGGGCACTGAGGACTAAAGAATTGTTTAAAGGTATCGGACAGCTGGCCACCTTCTCCACCACTCTTCCTCTGACCGAACAAAGTGCCTCAGAAACACGTTGTCCAGCACCAGGAAATGGTTACCTCCCAGGGTCTGGAAAGGCGTTACACAAACTTTTCTTCAAGGAGTCCTGAAGATATTTCATCATCTGCTCCTTCTGCAAAGGCAGGATGAGCCCTGAAACTTTACCCTTGTAACGTGGATCAAGAAGGGTTGCCAGCCAATAACGATCCCTCTACTTGAAACCACAAATCCTAGGGTCCTTTTGCAGGCTTTGCAGAATCAGGGAGCCTATGCAGTGTAAGTTTGCAGAGGCATTAGAGTCTGAGTCCTCTGGTTCACCAAAGATTACATTGTCAGGTACTACCTCCTCCCAGGCACGTACAACTCCTTGGGTTTCTGGGGACTGAAAACCATCCCTTGAAGACTGTGGCGTCTTATACTCTACATCCATGCTGACACAAGCTCTTCTTCCTTTGTGTTTGGCGGCCCCGCAGGAATGCTATCTGCATAAAGGGGGCCTTGAGAGGAAAGGAAGTCCTCCTCTTCCACCTGCTGTTCTGCCTCAAGTGCCCTGTCCATGATTCCACTAAGCATGTGCTCCAACAGGAAGACTAGAGGGACAGTGTCACTGATGCATGCATTGTCACTGTTCACTATTCTTGTGGCCTCCTCAAATGGTGACAGGACAGTGCATGCTTCCTTTATCAGTAGCCACTGGCATGGCGAAAAGAAGCCAAGCTCCCCTGAGCCTGTCCTGGTGCCATACTCACACAGGCCCTCTGCTGAGTGTGCAGCAGCTGTAGCATTGCCAATGTTAAGTTCAACCTGGTGAGCATGTCACAAATGAGGTGGTTGGTGGGCAGTAGGCTTGTGCAATTCGTTTCGTAACGAATCGAAATTCGTCCGAATTTAGCAACTTTCGGACATTCGGAAGCATTCGAATTTCCGAACAAAGCAATTACGAATAAGACCGAATCCGAAATAAATTATACCGCAAATAGCGAATGCCCGAATGTCTTCGGCATAATTTGTTATGAAAAAGTTACGAATGTACGAATCCATACGAAGCACAATAACACTCACTCTGCTCTGCTCTCTGCTTCTCCCACACCGTGCTGAACTCCCTCTCAAAATGGTGTACAGGGGCGGAGGCTATAGCCGCATGTAAAAAACGAAAGTAAAATACGAGATTTTGAATCCATTCGAAGCACAATAACACTCTGCTCTGCTCTCTGCTTCTCCCTCACTGTGCTGAACCCTCTCAAAATGGTGTACAGGGGCGGAGGCTATAGCCGCATGTAAAAAACGAAAGTAAAATACGAGATTTCGAATCGTTACAAATAACCGCTATGTATTTAGAAAAGTACAAATCCATTCGAAGCACATTAGGCATAATAGGCAGCGTCGTCGTGAGAGAGACACAGAAAATTACGAATCAACGAACCCAAAAAAAGTTACGAAAGTAGGAGTTGTGTCCAGAATCAACGAAAAACAATGTACTCTACCGAAAGTACGAATTATAAATCAACTAAAAATTCAACGAAAAATGTCGCTTGCGAAAATACGAATTAGTCCGAACACGAAAAATCCCGTCTAGCAAAATTACGAATGATTACGAATCAACAGGACCGAAAAGAAACGAACCGAAACTAACCAAATTTTTCCGTTGTGCACAAGCCTAGTGGGCAGATTAAATTACTGTTGAATGTCAGCCAGCACTGGCATTGTATGACCGCCAGAAATGCCCACAGACTTTTCTGGCCTGCCTCAGAAGATTTTGTAAGCTTGGGTACCTGGTCAAGAAATGCTGCACCACCAAATTCAGGACGTGTCAAGTGTCCCTGTCAAGTGTCCCTGTCGGAAGGCAGAGAGAAGATTGGTGCAATTGTTGCATACAACCATCCTTGGCTCAAGCTGCCATGGCATCAACCACCTCTGAGCCTGCCCTGCAGAGCTGACAAAATCTTTGCCCTAGTGTGGCTCCTGTCCCCTAGACAGACCAACTGAAGCACCGCATGGCATCTTTTAGCCTGACTGCTTGCGTATCCCCTTGAACGCTTAGGGAGCACTGCTGGTTCAGAGGACAATTCAGCAGAAGAGGCCATATAGGAAGAAGAAGAGGAGGGGGTTGAGCATACAGATGTGTGGAAGAACAACCTGCTGAGGAAGAACAACCTGTTGAGCCTCCAGCAGAAGAGCTGGTATCAAGGCCAAAGTTCACTGAGCTCTGCCCAGCACAAACAGCAGCATCTGTGGAGTTACAAGAGACTCCTACAGCTGAAGCGCTGGCCACCATACAGATGGTCCAAGACCTCTGCCCCCACACCTGTGGCAGTTCCAGGGGCCCATGGTGAGAAGGTGACAGTCACTCCTCAACAGTTAGCCGGAGTGGATGATATGGGGTCCTCAGCTGAAGTGCTAACAGGGCAGAATGCTACTGTCCTCTGCACACAACTGCAGCTTGAGGTGATATCGGTGGATGGGACTGCGGTCTCCACTGACACCAACCCAGCAGAAGCTGACAACAGAGCAGAGTGCTGCTGTGCTGCTGGCCTCTGCCCTCAACTAACAGAAGAGGGATTTCCTGTGAAAGTGGATGGGACTTCGGTCTCCACTACCCCAGAAAATGGTGCGACATTGAGACAGGAGAATGTCAGCCATGTTTTGCAAGCACTGGGGAATTTTCACCTACCAAAAGTGGTTTGGACTTCAGTCTCCACGTGTATACCCCAGGGATACTGGGCAGTCAGCCCATATCCCCAAACAGCATGACGGAGTGAGCCCAGTCATCCTGTTTTTCCTACAGTGGCTGAAAGAACTCCAGGGAGAAGGGCCAGTCCACGCTTCTCGCCAGCGGCGGCTATGTTCTCTGAGAGAGGCAGTGGTTGGCTGGGTAAGTAATGCTCTGTTTGGGATAATTTATATGGGGTACTGTGTGGATACCGGCATTGGGGGACTGGAACTACTGACTAACTTAGGAGTCAACCTGTCTGGGGTCTCCTCCTGTGTTAGTCTACTGCCGAAAGGGGAGAGATGTGATGGGAGTCACTTTTGATGGGGGGCCCGTGGAACCCAGAATCCCTTGGTGAGGTTGGGAAGCCCTTGTTTCAGCTCCCAATGCATCTCCTATGTCTAAGCTACCCTGTGTCTCTAATAGGGGCACAGGGTGACCGAGAAATCCAGTCTGATCTGTACTAATCCGACTCACTGCACAATCACACTGGAATGTTGTGTATGTATATATATACAGTGTATATATATATATATATATAGTATATTGTCTCATTTTGTTGTATACTCTTTGCTTTGTTTGAGGTGTGGCTGTATTCCATTGTTCTATTGTTTGTGTCTGCCTTGGATATTATGGGATGTGTAAGTGTGTTTGCTGTGAGGAGGGTGATAGGGGGATTCCTCCAACAGCTCTCCCTGCTGATTGGACAGTCTACCCTGCCCAGAATGCAAAGGGGGAGATTGTCCTGAGTATTACCTGTGTTTTCAATAAAGAGTTCATATTAAGCAATCAAACAAGTATTGCCTTGTTTGTGGTTGTCAGTGGTTGGAATATCTGATATCTATATTCAGACTGGGAGTAAGCGGTATTACTGACGTAAGCACTCAGCGGAGTGTAGGATAGGATCTGTTACACATCCATAATGTCAAACCTGAACCCCATTGAAGTCAATGGAAGATAGTGTATTTATTCATTACAGGTACTTATATAGTCAACTTATGCAGAGTTTCACATATTTATTATACATTCACATCAGTCCTTGCAGTCTAAGGTTCCTAACTCACATTCATACACATACTAGGGCTAATTTGGACAGGAGACAATTAACCTACCGACATGTCTAGAGTGTGGGAGGAAACCCATACAGGCACAGGAAAAAGATGCAAATTCTGGGAAGGTAGTGCTGTGGTTGTGATTTGAATCGATGACCCTATTACTGCGAGGTGGAAATGCATTTAGCCACTGTGCCGCCCAGCTGTCAAATGAAAACTGCCCATTTTCTGGGCTAATAGGCAAAAAGGTGTCAAAAGTCACATGGAAGGGACTGCCCTTGGGAACATGTACTAATACACCAAAAAAGTTTAAAAACATTTTATTTGGCCAGGAGCAGTGATTTTTTATTTATTTTTTACATTTACAAAGGAGAAAAGAGTTTTCAACTACAAGAAATTAGAAAGGAAAAACAGGGCAGATGGGGATAATTGCGATGCCAAACGACTCGAACAAAGATCATTAAAAGTTGACAAAGTTTTATTAACAACTATACTGCAAACATACAATACATACAAAGGTTTGTGTTAAAAACAAAAAAAATTAAGTACTGTCCGTGATACTTTTTTTATTTGCACTAACATACAATTTTTCAGGACAAGCTTTCGGGGTATGTCCCCTTCTTCAAGGACCAAGCAGTACTGATTCACAATTTTTTTAGCAGAATGTTAAAACAAAACAAGAAAAAAATCTCAGAGGGAAAGGAAAAAAAACACATACAAATCAATGGTAATAAAACAAGTAAGAACTAGAGAGCACATTGTATTTTACTACTGGCCAGAGTGGTCTTGGCCCATTAAGATTGCGGGTCAGGTCTTTCCTACTAGTTTCGCCAAAGCATTAGCTTCTTCAGGGGGTAAAAATGTGACCAATACAGTAAATATAGCTCTAAAAAGAAAAAAAAGGATGAAAAAATACAACATATAATGCACGAATAGCAATAACAATAACAATAACAATACATGATAACATAGTACAGATATGGTGTGCAATATAGGAGAAGCGACATGGCACAAGGAGTCCCCCCATAAAAGGAATCAACACCCCATAGCCCCATATGACAGTTCTCCCCTACCTACCCCAAAGCTCCCAAGCGGTCGGGTCAGCACAGAGGCCGCCCCAAGACATCAACCCAATATCACCTCAGTGTGGCTGCAGGGGGCAGAGAGGAGACCAAATTCATACTGAAATAATAAAAATTAAAAAACAATTGCACCACATAGAGAAAGAAAAGAAAGGGGGATCGTACTACTACCTCCACGGAACTCACTCCATCGCACTTTCGGACCTACTCTCACTCGTCAACCCTCTGTGGTTCGTACTAATATCACTAATGTGCACTGGTCTACACCCTTTATGGGCAGATCATCTAACATATCTTCTATGCTCAACCCACCTATGCACTCTGCACTGGGCCCAACTATACCTGCACCCTCTTCCCTTTCCTCTTCCATTACCAGAAGGGTAAGTGAACCTAGCTTAAACTGTTAATTTTAAAGGTTAATATGCAAGTTATTGTCATAAAAAGTGTTTGGGGACCTGGGTCCTGCCCCAGGGGACATGTATCAATGCAAAAAACGTTTTTAAAACTGAAGTTTTTTCAGGAGCAGGGATTTTAATAATGCTTAAAGTGAAACAATAAAAGTGAAATATTAAATTTCGTACCTGGGGGTGTGTATAGTATGCCTGTAAAGTAGCGTATGTTTCCCGTGCTTAAAACTGTCCCTGCACAAAATGTAATTTCTAAAGGAAAAAGAGTCATTTAAAACGACGGCAATACAGATCAAAGTCATTGAAAAAAACAGCAAGGGTCCCCCCCAGTCCATTACCAGGCCCTTTGGGTCTGGTATGAATATTAAGGGGAACCCCAAAAAAAACCAAACAAAAAAATTCCATATCAGGCCCTTCAGGTCTGGTATGGATATTAACTGCTTGCCGACCAGCGCACGATTATATCCCTCGACAGCATGGCATGGACAGGCAGAAGGACGTACCTGTACGTCCCCTTTAAGATCACGGCATTGTGGACGCGTGCCTGCCCCAAGCTCCGTGAGCCTGACGGCAGGTCCCGTGGACTCGATCGCCGCGGGGATACCCGCGATCGTCTCACGGTGAGGAAGAACGGGGAGATGCTGATGTAAACAAGCATCTCCCCACTTTGCCTAGTGACAATGACAGTGATCACAGCTTCCTGTAATCGGAAGCGATGATCACTGTCTTGTCACACACAGCCCACCCCCCCTACAGTAAGAATCACTCACTTGGGCACACTTAACCCCTACAGCGCCACGTAGTGGTTAACCCCTTTACTGCCAGTGTCATTTTCACAGTAATCAGTGCATTTTTATAGCACTGATCGCTGTAAAAATGACAATGGTTCCAAAAATTTGTCAAAAGTGTCCTCCATAATGTCGCAATCATGATAAAAATCGCTGATCACCGCCATTACTAGTAAAAAAATAATTATTAATAAAAATGCCATAAAACTATCCCCTATTTTGTAGACGCTATAACTTTTGACCCCCACAACCACCGGGCAAGGGTTGTGGGGATGAGGCCCTTGTCCCCATCAACATGGGGACATTCTCCCCATGTTGAGGGCATGTGGCCTGGAATGGTTCAGGAGGGGGGGCGCTCTCTCGTCCCCCCTCTTTTCCTGTGGCCTGCCATAAGGGTCTGGTATGGATTTTTGGGGGGACCCCACGCCATATTTTTTTTTCATTTTGGCGCGGGGTTCCCCTTAATATCCATACCAGACCTGAAGGGCCTGATATGGAATTTGGCGGGGACCCCTGCCGTTTTTTGGAATAACTTTGATCTGTATTGCCAGGACACGGCAATTTATGAATAGCCGCGAGTAGTTTTAAATGACTTTTTTTCCTTAAGAAATTACATTTTGTGCAGGGACAGTTCTAAGCATGGGAAACTACTTTACAGGCATACTATACACACCCCCCAGGAACGAAATTTAAAGGAATATTTCACTTTTATTGTTTCACTTTAAGCATTATTAAAATCACTGCTCCCAAAAAAAATTCAGTTTTTAAAACTTTTTTTTGCATTGATACATGTCCCCTGGGGCAGGACCCGGGTTCCCAAACACTTTTTATGACAATAACTTGCATATTAACCTCCTTAGCGGTAATCCCGAGTCTGGCTCGGGGTGAGTTTTCAATGCTAAGAGCGGTAACCCCGAGCCAGACTCGGGCTGCATCGCAGTATCCAGGGGAAGTAACTTACCTTGTTCCCTGGATCCTGCGATGTCCTCCCGCAGTGTCTGCGAGCCGTGTCTCGCTCGATCCTCACTGCCGAGTGCCGAGCTCCCTTCCCTGCGACGTTGCGACGCACAGGGACGGAGTTCGGCGCCAAATTCAAAAAAGTAAACACATAGTATACATACAGTATACTGTAATCTTACAGATTACAGTACTGTATGTAATAATTACACACCCCCTTTGTCCCTAGTGGTCTGCCCAGTGTCCTGCATGCACTTTTTTGTTTACAAAGTTTTATTTGGAAGTTTAAATGTACAGTTACACAAGGTGTTTATAAATGTAATCAATAAAAAAAGAAAACATAGTTCTTATATGAAAATATTGGTTATATACAAACTTATACGGTACAAAAATATAGTTCACGGGTGTAAGTCACTAATATAAAAAACAGGCAATATAGATCAAGATTACAAGAACTTGTGAAAGGGAGTTAATGAAACCTCAGGGTCAATTATTAAGTTATGTTGTATGCCAATATGACCATTTCCTTTCATATACGTGGAAGGTATCATGAAGAGTGTGATAGATTCTCTCTGAGAGTTTTACCATCTCCATCCTAGCTAGTACCTGCGCCCAAGGGAGATCATTGGATCTCCAGTTGGAGGCAATCATCCATTGGATGGAGCTACATAATGTGTGAAAAAGTCTCATGCAAGGAATGGGAACATTAGGAACATTAGCATATAAAAGGCATATCTGTGGGGAAATGGGGATCTTCTGTTTTGAGGAGTTTTCAAAAATTTCTACTGCGTTGTGCCATGTGTGAAGTAGGTGTTTGCAGTTCCAGAATGTGTGTAGGATAGTGCCTGGTTCTGAACAACCCCTAAAACAGTGTGGGGAAATAGAGGGGTAGAAGGTGTGAAGCTTGGACGGGGTGAGATACCATCTAGAGAATAATTTTATGGGAGTCTCTCTGGAAGAGATAGCTTTGTTACTTTTACGGAGATTATCTGACATGCCATGCCATTCATCTACTGTGAAGGTGTTATCTATGTCCAATTCCCAATGGAGCATTTGACCGGACTTGTCTGGTGAATGAAAAGTATTGAGATAGTTATATAGGCGGGATATTATGCCCTTATCTCTAGATGAAGATATGCAAATCCGTTCAAAGACTGTTCCAGGGGGATGGGTGGAGAGAGAGTAATATTCTGCATAGAAGGCTTTGATTTGGTTATAGTGTTGAAATTCGGATGGGGGGATACCATGTTTATCTTGCAGAGCAGTGAATGAGGAGAACTCCCATTTAGTTTGCAGAGATTTAAGTGTGGTAAGATTGTTATTGATCCAATAGGTAAAGGAGTGGTAATCTCCATAGGTCCGAGTGAATCTCGGGTCACCTAGGAAGGAAGCCAGGGGAGGGGTGAGTGAAGATAGTTCGAAAGTATGTTGGGTTTTGAGCCACAATTGGTAGAATTGTGCAACAATTATGTTGTATTTAGAGAGTTTGCTGTAAGAAGTTGTTTTGGACCAAATGATCCCCTGTAAATACCAAGGGGAAATTGAGGACGCTTCAAACTTTTTCCATGGGATATCTTGGATGGGAGTGAACCATTGTGCTAATTGAGAAAGTCTGGCAGCAAGAAAATATTGCCACAGGTTAGGGAGTCCCATCCCACCCATAGTTTGGGGTCTATGCATGTGTGTGTAGCTACATCTAGGTTTCCTGTTAGACCATATGAATTTATTGATTTCCCTTTGGAGAGAGGCAAGTTTAGTTTTAGGGATGGTAATGGGGAGGGAACGGAAGTAATATAACAATTTGGGGAGTATTGTCATTTTAATGGCACAAATTCTGCCGAGGAACGAGATATGGAATGTTGACCAGGTCTTGAGGAGTGTAGAAATTTTATTGAATAGAGGAATGTAGTTGGTTTTGAAAAGCAAGCTGTGTGAGGGGGTGATAGAGACACCAAGATATTGGAGTGATTGAGAGCACCATATAAATTGGAAATTCTTCATCAACAAGGTCTTTGAGTGCTCAGAGAGATTGATGGGTAGAGCTGAGCATTTGTTCATGTTAATTTTTAAACCCGATATGTCATGAAATAAATTTAGTTCCTTAAGAAGGGAGGGAATAGAAATGTGGGGTTTGGTAAGGAAAATTAACGCATCATCTGCGTAAAGGCTAATTTTAAACACTTCTTCACCCTTGATAACTCCTTTTATATCAGGGCTGTTTCTGATTTTTTGGGCCAGGGGTTCCATTGCTAGTGCGAACAGGAGTGGGGACAGAGGGCAACCTTGCCTGGTTCCCCTACTAAGAGGAAAGAATTCCGAGTTATGACCTGGAATCTTTATACGGGTCTGTGGGGAATGATATAGTGCATTAAAGCCATAGAGGAACTTATCAGAGATGCCAAATTTGGGTAAGATATGATTAAGGTAAGACCAGGATACGTTGTCAAAAGCTTTGTGGATATCCAGGCTGAGAAGGCAAAGCTCTTTGGAGTGTATGTTGGCATCTTGTATGATGTTGGTTACCAGTCTAATATTGTCAGATATTTGACGTCCAGGAATGAATCCTGTTTGATCTATGTGCACTAAGCTGGTGATGACTGCTGCCAACCTATCTGCAAGAAGTCTCCCAAAGATCTTTAAGTCATTGTTGAGAACTGAAATGGGGCGAAAATTTTGTGGGAGAGAATGGTCTTTGAGCGGCTTAGGGATTAAAGATAAGTTCGCAAAGAGCATTTCACTTGGGAATTGATGTCCATCTAGCACATAGTTGAAGAGTTTAGATAGGTTGGGGGCTAAAAGAGATGCAAATTTTTTATAATATGCCGAGGAGAAGCCATCCGGGCCTGGGGCTGTAGAGGTCTTAAGGGATTTAATTATATTAATTATTTCTGAATCTGTACATGGTGCGCTGAGAGATTCTATCTGTTGGGTGTTGAGGGAGGGTAACGGGATATCATCTAGCCAAATTTTGGAGGACTGGTTAGGTTGGTGTTGAGGACCTGAGAGGAGGTCTTTGTAAAAGGAGGAGAAGATATTCAACACTTCTTGTGGATGAGTAACAACATTCCCTGCATTGTCTCTGAGTTTATAGACATGAGGTGGGTTATTGGCTTGGTTTAATTTTCTGGCGAACATAGTGGAGGAGGAGTTGCCATGAAGAAAGAATTTAGCCTTAGAGAATCTAAGGGATTTCTCAGTGTTAGCTGATAAAATTTGGTCCAAGGCAAGGCGTTTGGATTTGATCTGATCGGTAAGAGCCTGGGAAGGAGCTTGTTGAAGTTTGTTGTATAAGTTATCGAGGTCTTTAGTGAGGCATCTGATGTCTGAGAGCCTTTCTTTGTTTCTTTTGGCAGCGAGACTGATTAATTGACCACGTAAGACTGCTTTATGAGCTACCCAGATAGAGGAGGGAGGGGTTTCATCGTTAATGTTCTCAGTGAAATAGTTCTCTATGTGTGTGGAGACTGATTGCGCAATTGTGGGATCAGATAGTAAGGAGTCATTTAGACACCAGTTGAAGGGGGATGGTTTAAGACCAATATAGGCTATTTCAAGAAATGTAATATCATGATCCGACCATGGACAGGGGTGAATGATAGCTTTAGAAGAGTTCGCTAACAGGATAGGGGTGCAGAAAATATAGTCTAATCTGGCATACACTTTATGGGGATGTGAATAGTGAGTGTATGCCTTGATACCGACATTGTGAGCCCTCCATGAGTCTATGAGTTGAAAATTACTGAGAGCGCGGTTCAGGGACTTTGGAAATGCCTTAGATGAGGGTGCGACTCTACTCCTGTCCAGGGCTGGATGTGAGGTTAGATTGAAATCCCCGCCTAAAATGATGTGGGGGGAGGTATAGCGGTCTAGAGTTTCAAAAAAGTTGATGAAAAAAGAGGACTGAGATTCATTGGGAGCGTATACTGATGCTATTGTTATGGCCCTATTGTCAATAGTGCCTTTTAAGATAATGTAACGACTATCAGTATCCCTGAATATGTTATGGATATCAAATATAATCGAGTTACGTATAAAGATTGCGACTCCTCTGGTCTTATTGTTGAATGTTGTATAGTAAACTTGATTGTATGTCTTATCAAAATATTTAGGGTGATTGGATGAGCAAAAGTGGGATTCCTGGATGAGTATGATGTCAGCCCCTATTCTTTTATAATGCTGAAAAGCCTTTTTACGTTTGTGGGGGGAGTTGAAGCCCTGCACATTGTGCAAAATTATTTTAATACCCATTGAAGGGGTCTAGGGTGTAAAGCTTTATGAATTTGTGGTGGAGAATTAACAGGCCAGAATCAGATGTATAGAATAAGTTCTGGATAGTGTTAGTGACTAAGTCTAATACTAAGATTGTGGTTGTGATCGGAGGTATTGTAAGAAAGGGGAGTGATTTACAAGCTGAGTAATGCACCTTGTACCTTATGTAATTACCAAAGTAGTCTAGAGTTGTGAAGCCTGTGTCAGAGATCGTTTTTTGTACGTAGTTAACGGGACTTCCTTTTTGTAAAGTGAACACACTAAAAGCCTTATGGGCTAAAATTTCAAAAATGAGAAACATAAACAAGATTGAAATGGGGACAAGATAAAACCTGTCAAGAAAACTTGGATAAGCATCAGGAGGACAAATAAGTCCAATTCCTGCAATCCTGGAAGGGCGCCGCATCTCTAAAAGTGAGAGCTGTGGGTCCATCCTAGAGAGCAGGATAGGGGGACAAACTAACAACGACGGATGTAGCAGGCATCCTAGAAAAACTTGAGAAGTGTGCAACTACCAATAGAGAGGTAGAGAGGTATTGCGTCAATTAAACAGTTTGTTATGTAAGGGAGACAAATAAAATAATCAACAGTGAGGAGAAACATTTCTGAAAATGTTGAAGTGAAAATAACTGATAATACTCAGGTGTTCAGTAGAATTTCCATATCAGTCTATGAGAAAGATCTCCAGGTAGCCTATGAAAAAGGAGGTAAGTAATTTAGAGTCAACTTTTCATGTCAATAAAGATCCTTCTGCTATGGGAGTCATCCAAAATGATAACAGCAAAAAAAAAAAAAAGGGAGTCATTCTGAGGAATATGAAACGGTATTGTTCAGGTATCATGCTGTCTCTTCAATCGGTAGCACCTCTGGCAGTATGTGGTAAAGGAAACTGTTGATTTAGAGTTATACCTCCGGGCTTTCTGGAGTGGAAGGGCAGATCAGAAGTTTTAGTCATGAGATGATTGCCTCCAGTGTCTTTGATCTCTTTGGTTGCGGCGTGAAGATGGTGTTGACCATATCGGGGAAGAACTGGGGGTTGGTGGCGGGCGGTTAGGAGGTTCTGGGTCCAGCAAGCCCAGTTTCACTAATAGTTATTTTCCTTCGATTACATTATAAACCGTATATGTAGATCCATTATGTGGGATGGTGAGTTTGAAAGGAAAGCCCCACCTGTATCTTATCCTTGCTGATTGTAAAACATTAGTGACTTCCTTCATCCTGCGTCTCCTGTCTAATGTGGCTGGGGAGATGTCAGGGAATATTTGAAGTCTCTTACCATCCAAATCAATATTAGGAGAGTTCCTAGCTGCCCGCATGATATCTTCTTTAACCAGGAAATCCTTCATGCACATGATGATATCCCTAGGTGGTTTATCAAGTGTGGGTTTAGGGCGGAGGGCCCTATGAATTCTGTCATAGGTGAAGGCTGACAATGGTTTATCAGGGAGGAGATTATGGAAGATTTTTGATATAGTTGGCATAAGCTCGGTGACCGATTCCGGTACACCGCGCACTCTGATGTTTTGTCTGCGATTTCTATTATCAAGGTCTTCCACTTGTGCCTGCATGAACGCAAAGCTATCTGCCAAAGTTTCATAGTCCTTTCTTAAATCATTATGGGCTAGTGAAAGTTCGTCATGCTTTGCTTCTAATAGATCAGTTCTATTTCCTATACATGCAATTTCCTGAGATAGGGCAGTAGTGGATTTATGAACTTCCTTTTCTATTTTATCCACCAATTTGTCAAACATGGATGTTAGACTTGCATCTAAGTCAGCTTTAGAGAGGGGTATAGTGTATTCACAGTTCGGTTGAGAGGGGGGGTGATCTATTAAGTTCTTCCCCGAGACCGCTTGTGTGCTGGGGTCGGTGCCACCCCGAGACATCTTGTGCTGTTTAGATTCAGCGTCTAGAAGAAAATTTGTTAGGTTGTGGGTGGATCAGCGGGAACGCCTGTTCTTTCCTGCTGGCATGCACGGACTGTTCCCACAGTGGTTCAGAGTGTTTGTGCTGTTAATCAAGCGATATAGCCGTGAGTATCTGGCCTGCTTAGTACGGGTATGACGGAGTTTTGATCAGTCACGTCTCACTCGCATCGCGTCGAGCATGCGCCCCCTCAGCTCAGTATTTAATCACACATTTGCCATCAACGTTGCGCACCAAGCCAATACCCCTAATTTCTGAATAAGGGTGATAGAGCGCCGGTCTATCTTGTTTGAATTCATTATAGCCGCGAGTAGTTTTAACACTTTATTTCCTTTAGAAATGTCATTATGTGCAGGGACTTTTCTAAACACTGGAAAAATGTTCCACTTTACTGGCATACTATAGACACCCCCCAGGTGCGAAATTTAAAGGAACATTTCACTTTTATTGTTTCACTTTAAGCATTATTAAAATCAGTGCTCCCGAAAAAACTTCAGTTTTTAAAACTTTTTTTGCATTGATACATGTCCCCTGGGGCAGAACCCAGGTCCCCAAACACTTTTTTATGACAATAACTTGCGTATAACCTTAAAAATTAGCACTTTTGATTTTTCACGTTCGTGTTCCATAGACTTTAATGGTGTTCGCGTGTTCAAACAAATTTTTTGCCGGTTCGCATGTTCTGCTGCAAACCGAACCGAACCCTAGTGACTATCTTTGGTGAATCACAGTACACATCAGGATTCACAGGTTGTCAGGATTTGCATCTCCATAATGTCCCATCGCACATTGGAATACTCTGGAGCATGGGTGGAGGGTACATACTGTATATCCTGAAGACAGGTGATATAAAGTTCACCATGCTAGGTAGGATTTTATATATGATGTAAGATGATTAAGACGCAAGATTCCTCTGCCATAGTGACATCGGAACCCACAAGGATCGACATAAATAGAGACGGACCTGGTACAAAGGGTATATGTGGTAAGGGGTGGTAAGATGTCAAACCAAACATATAAAATGTACGGGGACAGCAGACAGTATTTGCATCAATATATCATGCATTTGCATGTACACAAATGCATACATGAGAGGGCTGCCAAGATTATACCATTAACAGGTCAGATGACCTGTATAGTATGGCATCCTAGAGGTTGTCTAAACATCTCAAAACAGGCCAAAGTTATATACAGAGAAAAGCTTGTAAGTGCAGATCTGGACAGAGTCTCCCTACTCTGAGGAGTGGTGTGATCCTGGCTTGTGCAGTAACTATCTAATCTAACACTCCCACAGAGCAGGTGGGATTCAAATCCTGGAGCAGATGAGTGTCAGGTGATTGGAGATCCCACCACTAAGTATATGAGCTTCTCCGAGCACCTGCATCATAGGAGTGTCCAGGGTTTTGTCTCTCCGACGATCTACCGGCACAAGCGGCGACCGGCGTCACCACACACGCAGTGCGATGATGTCAAACGCTGCAAGGCTGCCGACACACAGAGTGGGCGGTACGTCCCAGTCTAGGTGGTAAAGACCAGACTGCCCATGCACGGCCCAGCGTAAAACATTGTTCCACAGCGCAGATGAGGGACTGAGCCCAAAGGGATGCCCTGAGACGCCAAAAGCACCAGGGGGCCCCCGCGTGCCGGGAGCTCCGATGAAGAAAGGATGGTAGAGCTTGCGTCACAAAACGTTTTCCAAAAGCTGTGCGAGAGGAAATTAAATAGGGCAATAGAGCAAAACCTAGATAGTACAGAGTGAAAGCATTGGTGACATAAGTTACATATGCATATTAGACAATCACTTAATGTCACGTCTACCCCAACACAGGTGGTCAGACACTATAGCTGGCTACTGTGCGCTTCACCTATAGCAGCTCCCTTTCCCTTAAGACAAGCAGGCCTACCGGTACTTGGTTGCCCCCAGGACTTATACACAATGCTATAGAGTCTGGCTACCATGCCAGGGCAGATGCAAACTGAGCAAAGCAAACAGGTACTTGCAGTTTGGCAGATATTGCGGTTCAAAGACAGTTTAGGTAAAGGCAGGCTGAGTTCAGGGGATAATCCAGTATCCGTTACAGTTAAAAAGGCAGGCTCAGTTCAGGGGATAGTCCAGTCCAATGTGGGTTATACACAAGGGATCCAAAAGGAAGGAAGGCAGACTAACGGGAGGCTTGATCTAGAACACTGCAGGTAAGTCTGTCTCTATCACATGCAAGGGATAGAGTGTTCAGTTTGCTTATATCAGGTGACTGATCAGACCAATCACCTGCAGGTGAACACAGACAGGGAGGAAAAGCAACAGCCAACACCTGGGTCCTGGAATGAGGAACAGGGGCACTAAGTGATCATGACACTTATACTATATACTGTACATATGACACTCAAAAATGTGGAACCAAAATTGTCAAGCCACAAAGGGTACAATTAGAATAATCATGGTAAGGCAGAGAACTCCCTAAGGAGTGACAAAGATGGAAGTGACAGAGATGGATATACAGGTAGGCAGGAACAAACACAGTTACCCCACCCCCACTAGAGCTTTAGCCCACTTCTCGTCAAAATGTATCGATTGATGGACATATTGATGAGCATATGTCTGAGTGTGACATGTGCCATGTAACAAAGGAACTGTCAGTGAAACATTTATAAAGAAGCACATAATACTTCCATTTGAACACTAGATGGCAGCAAAGTCGACAGTGGAAGCTGTCAGCTGCATGCACCACATGACTTCCTGGCTGCCTATAAAAGACAGCCTGGATCCATGTTCAAGTTGCTGGTTTATCTTTCAGCTACCCTAGTTCCTTGCTTGTGTTTCCTGCCTGGATACTACCATTGTGACCCAGATTGACCCTGACCTGCTCCGATCTCTTCCAGCACCTGACCATTGGCTTGCCTTTTGGACCTTTGCTACCTCTCTCCAGTGTTTGACCCTCGGCCTGCTTACGGATTACTCTACCAGTCTCCTGTGCTTGACCTCCAGCCTGCCTACGGACTTTGCTATTATCTCCTGTGCTCTAACCCCTGGCCTGATTATGGACTTGCTGTGTATCTCCAGTGATTGACCCACTGCCTGTCCACGGACTTGCTTTCTGCCTCCTGTTTTGGGTCCATTACCTGTTCTCTGACTTTACTGGCAGCTCCTGTGGGTGACCCACTATCCCTGGAACTTGCTACTGATCACCTGTGTTTGACCCTTGGCCTGCTGTTGGACTTGGCTATCCTTCCTTCCCGTTGGGCTCCAGTGTCTACGAGTACTGCACAGCTTCCAGCTCCACGACATCCGCACGCAGACCTGCTCGCCTGCCGGTACCTTGTGCCTCTTCGTGCCCTTTGCCCTCTGTTCTACCACCAGGGGTGAAGTGCGCTTAGTCGCAAAGGAGAACCGCTCTCAGCATCTCGGCCTCCGTGAGTACCCTTGTGACAGGAACATGACTCACATGTCTCTCTCAAAGCCTCCAGATAAAAAGCCCTGTAAAAAGGGTTTAAAGTTGAAGGTCTCATTTAGACCAGGTGGCAAGGTAGCATTCAAGTTCGAAATCCATCTTAACTCACGCTGTAGGAGGAGCATGTTGAGGTCTCTTCCCCGTGAGCCTGGATGTATTCGGTCCAGCACCAAAACGGACACTTGGGGAAAGTGGCCGCTGTGGACCTGTGCCACATGTCTCCCTAAAGGGAGATCAGGGTTGCTAGTCTGCATGGCCAAGATATGGCGATAAATTATTTGCCATCATTTTTGTATAGTTTTGCCTATATAGAAGCAATCGCAACAACATTGCAGAAGATACATGACTGATGCACAGGTCCACAGCGGCCACTTTCCCCAAGAGACTGTTTTGGTGCTTGACTGAAAACATCCAAGCTCATGGGGAGGAGACTTCAACAAGCTCCTCCTAAAATGGATTTTGAACTTGAATGCTACCTCGCCACCTGGTCTAAATGAGGCCTTTAACTTTAAACCCTTTTTTTACAGGGCTTTTCATCTGAAGGCTTTGAGAGAGACATGTGAGTCATGTTCCTCTGTTACATGCCACATGCCACACTCAGACATATGCTCATCAATATGTCGATCAATCGATACATTTTGACTAGAACTGGACTAAAGCTCTAGTGGGGGTGGGTTGACTATGTTTGTTCCTGCCTACCTGCTTATCCATCTCTGTCACTTCCATCTTTGTCACTCCTTAGGGAGTTCTCTGCCTTACCATGCTTTTTCTGATTGTACCCTTTGTGGCTTGACAATCTTGGTTCCACATTTTTGCGTGTCATATAGAGTATATAGTATAAGTGATTGTCTAATATGCATATATAATTTAAGTTACCAATGCTTTTACTCTGTACTGTCTAGGTTTTGCTCTATTCCCCTATTTAATTTCCTCTCGCACAACTTTTGGAAAACTTTTTGTGACGCAAGCTCTGCCATCCTTTCTTCACCAGAGCTCCCTGACACGTGGGGCCCCCTGACGCTTTTGGCGTCTCAGGGCACCCGTTTGGGCTCAGTCCCTCATCTGCACTGTGGAATGACGTTTTATGGCAGGCCAAGAATGCGCAGTCTGGTCTTTACCACCTAGACCGGGACTTACCGCCCATTCTGCATGTCGGCGGCCTTGTGATGCGTGCGCGATGATGCCGGACACCGCTTGTGTCGGGGGATCATTGGAGAGATGAGCTATGAATAAGCACTAGCACAGTGCGAAACATGTCAGCCAAATTTTTTTGACCTGTGTACCGTTGTACAGTGTGTATTTTGGATTCCTCATTTTAAAATAAAGGCTTTTATTTTTGAGTGCTGCAGTCCAGAAGACTTTTTCGTTTCTGTCTCCTGGGCACTCCTATGACGCAGGTGCTTGGAGAGGTTCATCAACTTAGCGGTGGGCCCTCTGATCACCTGACACTCATCTGCTCCAGGCATTGGATCCCATCTGCTCTGTGGGAGTGTATCACTGACCCCTCTACCTATATAAATAGGCAGCACTATTGGATAGTTGATGCACAAGCCAGGATCACACCACTCCTCAAAGTAGGGAGACTCTGTCCAGATCTGCACTTACAAGTAAGCTTTTCTCTGTATATAACTTTGGCCTTTTTTGAAATGTTTAGACAACCTCTAGGACACCATACTATACATCTGACCTGTTAATGGTATAATCCTGACAGTCCTCTCATATATGCATTTGTGTACATGCAAATGCATGATATATTGATGCAAATACTGTCTGCTGTCCCCGTACATTTTATGTGTTTGGTGGGACATCTTACCACCCCTCTGACATACATATATACCTTTTGTACCAGGTCTGTCTCCATTTATGTCGATCCTTGTGGGTTCAGTTGTCCCCTATGGAAGAGGTATCTTGCATCTTATTCATCTTACATCATATATAAAATCCTACCTAGCACAGTGAACTTTGTATTACCTGTCTTCGGGGATATACAGTATATATACCCTCCACCCAGGGCCGGACTGGGAATAAAAACCAGCCCTAGAAAAAAAATCATACCAGCCCCATAGCATTTTTATACCGGCCCAACAGCAAACGTCATTATTTTCTTGTTCATGAAAGGGAAAACCATGCATTTTAAAGCACATTTGAAGAGTGTATTATATATAGAGAAGACAGATATGAAAGCACATAGGGCTTTATATATATATATATAAAATCAAATTCCAGTTAAATGTGCTGAAAGTGGTCAATCATCAAGGGGGACCCCAGGAACTCTGGGAACGTGGGGGGAGGGGGACTCTGTTGACCAGAGACCACCTTCCGCAGAAAGAATACACTAAGGTAAGGGGGAACCTTTATATCAGAACCCCCCTTACATTAGTGACCCCCCCACCTCAGACTGGCCTTGCGGCACTGTCACTGACCTCCTCTCAGGTGCACTGTGCAGGGATCAGTCAGTCAGCTCCAGCTCTGGTTTTCCTATAGTCTCCTCTCCACAATCCACACACCTGACTTCTCCCATGACCCCCATCCCGGCAGCACTCCCTCTCTTGACTAGTCTCCAGACTCCCTCAGAGACTGCAGACATGATATAAGACAAGAGATGGTTAGAGGTTGCGGACATGGTACTAGAGATGGTCAGAGACTGCAGACATGGTACAGGAGATGGTCAGAGACTGGAGACATGGTACAGGAGATGGTCAGAGACTGCAGACATGATACAGGAGATGGTCAGAGACTGGAGACATGGTACAGGAGATGGTCAGAGACTGGAGACATGATACAGGAGATGGTCAGAGACTGGAGACATGGTACAGGAGATGGTCAGAGACTGGAGACATGGTACAAGAGATGGTCAGAGAATTCAGACATGATTCAATAGATGGTCAGAAACTACAGACATGATACAAGAGATGCTCAGAGACTGGAGACATGGTACAAGAGATGCTCAGAGACTGGAGACATGGTACAAGAGATCATTGCAGCCTCATCAGTGCCCATCAATGCAGCCTTACTGTGCCCATCATTGCAGCCTCGATGTGACCATCAAATACAGCTTTACGGTGTCCATGAATGTAGCCTCACTGTGCCCGTCAATGCAGCCTCACTGTGCCCGTCAATGCAGCTCCATCAGTGCCCATCAATGCAGCCTTACTGTGCCCATCATTGCAGCCACGATGTGCCCATCAAATACAGCTTTACGGTGTCCATGAATGTAGCCTCACTGTGCCCGTCAATGCAGCCTCACTGTGCCCGTCAATGCAGCCTCACTGTGCCCATGAATGCAACCTCACTGTGCCCATGAATGCAGCCTCACTGTGCCCATGAATGCAGCCTCACTGTGCCTTTGAAAGCAGCCTCATTGAGCCCATCATTGCAGCCTCACTGTGCCCATGTATGCAGCCTCACTGTGCATATGAATGCAGCCTCACTGCGCATATGAATGCAGCCTCTCTGTGCATATGAATGCAGCCTCTCTGTGCATATAAATGCAGCCTCTCTGTGCATATGAATGCAGCCTTACTGTGCATATGAATGCAGCCTTACTGTGCATATGAATGCAGCCTTACTGTCCATGAATGCAGCCTTACTGAGCGTATGAATGCAGCCTCACTGTGCATATGAATGCAGCCTTACTGAGCGTATGAATGCAGCCTTACTGTCCATGAATGCAGCCTTACTGTCCATGAATGCAGCCTTACTGAGCGTATGAATGCAGCCTTACTGTCCATGAATGCAGCCTTACTGAGAGTATGAATGCAGCCTTACTGCCCATGAATGCAGCCTTACTGTCCATGAATGCAGCCTCACTGAGCATATGATTGCAGCCTCATTGTCCATCAAATGCAGCTTTACTATGCCCGTGAATGCAGCTGAGCATATGAATGTAGCCTTACTGTTCATGATTTCAGCCTTACAATACATACTTGCCTGGATCCAGAGGCGGCTCTAGGCTTTGTAAGGCCTTAGGCAAAACTTAAACATGAGGCCCCACTCACGCCCATAATAGGAAAAATTATTCAAGCGATAAAAATTAACTGTATAAGGAGGGTACATGGGGAGGGTAAGTGGACACAGTACAGGGGGCAGGAGGGTACAGTACAGGAAGAGGGTAAGTGGGCACAGCACAGGGGGCAGGAGGGTACAGTACAGGAGCAGGAGAGTACAGTACAGGAGCCGGAGAGTACAGTACAGGGGAGGGTAAGTGGACACAGTATGGGGGGCAGGAGGGTACAGTATAGGGGGGAGCAGGAGGGTACAGTACAGAGGGAGGGTAAGTGGACACAGTACAGGGGGCAGGAGGGTACAGTATAGGGACAGTAATGTATAATACAGAGCTGCTCTCACAGATTCTAGCTATTCTGGCAGGCTGTCACTGGGGAAAGAAATAAAGAACATCTATTATATAAACGTGTACCACAATAAAATACTATCGATATCAAGAATAATTAATATATGTACATTCCAAAGTGCTGGTACAATAAATAATAAGCATAAAACATACATGCCACACAAAAAAATCCAACAAAATTGTGCTGTGATAAACTTGTGCAGATCCACTGCAAACTATTTGCTCGGCCTTCAGTGTACCATCACTAAAACAAAGCACATACCATTTGCTTACCAAAAAAAATTGGACTCCTTAAACTTATGAGGTCACATGCACTTGTCATCTGCTGGATATTTACAACCACTTCATTCAAAAAACAACACTGCAGGTATAGTAGCTTTGTCCGGTACCAACCACAATGAACCACGTAAATGCAAAGAATAAAGCAATACCGGGACAAGTAAACAATTTGTTGCTTTATCCTAGTAAAGTTTACTGTAAGTACATTACTATAATAAAGCAGCGCAGTATGTCCTGGTAATGCATACAGTATGTTTTATTCTTTGCATACATGGGGTTGCTGTGGTTGGTACCTGTCCAGGCAGAGTGGTGAAAGGCTGCTCCTACTATAAATTTGTTGTCACAATATATATTTAATTCTTGACATCTACCACATTGCACTTTAGGCACTTTCACATGAAGGGTCCAACCGTGTCCACCTGTCAGTTTTTCAGGCAGACCCGATCAGTCCTCCATTGTCCTCTATGGAGCGGTGGATGTAAAGGGACTTTTGTCCCTTTACATCCGCCTTCCTTCAATCTGACCCAACAAAAACAAACTGAAGGGGGATCCATTACCCTCTGTCTGGGTGGATCAGGACGGATACCAGTCGGGTATAAACAGACAGGCGTTCCGTTTATATCCGACTGCCCATAGAGCAGTGTGGGCTGTGTGTCCACTTGGCATAAATGGAGCAGACACGGACCGGTAATCTTCTTCCTCTGCTCAGCGGGCGGTCAGCAGACAGATGCCTTGCTGAGCAAAGCAGAGTCTGTCCCATGTGAAAGGGGCCTCATTGATGTCTTGTTTTGTCCCATCACCTTTGCTCTGTCTGCCCCTATGTAATCTCTAACTGCCCCATTTCTCTTTTCCCCCTGCTCTGTCCTTATGTCCCCTTCTCTGATCCATCTACCCCTCCTCTATCTCTAGATGGTCCCTATTATGTACATGCAGCAGGCTGTGTAATAAGTGTACAGTCAGACATTATAAAGCACTTTACCTTCCTCTAAGGATCCATGCCATTCCTTCCTGCTACTGTGTTTACTGGCCCCTCCCCCTGGTCTCACTCGGACCCCCCTCCTCTCACTTACCTCCATTTCTCCAAGGATTATGGAAGGAGAGGCAGTTCTGGTACCGCCCACGTGGGAGGGGATTCTCTCGGAGAGAAGCAGCAACTGAACAAAGTGCTGAAATGAAGACCATTGTCTGCCTTTCATGTGGGAGAGGAGGAGGAGGGGCCGCGGAAGCTGGTGAAGGCTACTGTGGAGGGAGCAGATGAAGCTCACAGTGCTGTGCTGCATGTTACAAGTCTCATGTTGGCTGTGTTGTAGGAAGGTCCCGCCCCCCTAGACAGGCTTGTGTGATAGGCGAAACACTGATTCAATCAGTGTTCCATCTAATATCACACAAGCGGGTCTAGGGGGGCGGGACCCTACAGGACAGCCGAACACTGACACAGCCAGCTCTCACAAACACTGCAGGAGATGCGCGCTGTGTGTGACTCATAGGAGAGAGAGAGAGAGGGAGGGGGAGCGCTGCAGTCAGCCGCAGCTCAAAGCAGCCCCAGGGCAGGCAGCCTACCGGGAAATATCCTGATATCCCGGTGGGCCAGTCCGGCCCTGCCTTCACTCATCCCCAGAGTATTCCAATGTGCGATTGGACAGCATAGAGATGCCAATCCTAACAACCTGTGAATCCTGATGTGTACTGTTATTCACCAAAGATAGTCACTACATGAGTATTGTCAGATTCAAAATGCCTGCCCTATTTGTATACCATGCTGTAACCTACTGTGATTACATACTTACATGCTTTTATATTGTACTTTATATACATTTTCCTGATTTTTTACACCGTTGTATCACCAGATAATACAGCTTGTCCTAAATCAGCCCTTGAAGAAGAAATTAAGCATATATTCGGAAACATGTTGGGACTTCTGTGTACATGCACTTTGTTTGGCCTCCCACAATGAGATCAATCATGCGTTTCAGAAGCTAGCTGTAATATACCATCTTATAATATGACTATCAACTTTTGTTTTTAGAATAATTCATTTTTTTGTGTATATATATTTTTTGCACTCAATACATTTTGCATAAAATCTTTGATATACATCTGTTACTTCTTTATCTGTTTTTCATCCTATGCCCATAAAAATCCCAGGGGCAACCCCTCTGCTTTTTTCATGACATCAGAAGGGGCGGGGTCACTTGGTTACGTCACTGTGTGTCCCCACCCTTGCCTATATAACAGCTGTCTCCCATCGAGGCAAAGCTTTTTTATTTTTTTCTATTTTCGGGTCCTTCGGGTGGCATTAATGAAGATGGGTGGACATCGCGGGACACTTTTTTTTTTTTAATAAATGAATTGTCAAAAACTGTCTGTTGTGTTTTTTACTTTTTGACACTTTTTTTGGAAAATGGGTAGGGGTACAATGTACCCGATACTCATTCACATAGGGGGGCGGATCTGGGGGCCCCCTTGTTAAAGGTGGCCTCCAGATTCCGATAAGTCCCCTGTCCGCAGATCCTGACAACCAATGGCCAGGGTTGTCGGAAAGAGGCTCTTGTCCCCATCAACATGGGGACAAGGTGTTTTGGGGGTCAAACACATGCAGAAAAATTGGGCCTTAAGTGTTGGTGGTGCCAGAACACTATAACCCCTCACAGTAACTCTTGTTGGGCCCAGGAATGGGCCCTGCTGTTAAAAATTATTTAAAAAATTGAAATTACATCCCCCTGTTAAACAGGGGCAGAAAAATTGGGCCATGGGTGTTGGTGGTGCCCTAAACCAAAGATATTGTTGGAAGCTAGCATCATCAAGATTCAGGAATAGGATAGGCAGTATAGGCAGTCTTCAAGGGATCCCAGATCCCTATCAATTTCAATCAGTTACATTAGCATCAGGGGCTTGATAGCTGCTGATCCAGGACTATTTCATTTTTATAAATGTCAGCCTATCAATAGAGTCTGTGGACAGGCGCACTCTTTGATCCATTAAAACCCTCAAGCAGAACTGAATGTGCATTCAGAAAGCACACTGGATGCAGGACAGGCCAGTAGCTCGATTACATATTGAGAAAGTTCTGGCCAGTGGTCCATCCTAAATACCCAGTAACCCAGTGGGTGCTCAGTTGGACAGGTCTCCAAGTTTGCTATTTCCCTTAGATATTCCTGCACCATATAATGCAGACGCTGTCGATGGTTGCTTGAACCTATCAGCCCTGGGCACTGAGGACTAAAGAATTGTTTAAAGGTATCGGACAGCTGGCCACCTTCTCCACCACTCTTCCTCTGACCGAACAAAGCGCCTCAGAAACACGTTGTCCAGCACCAGGAAATGGTTACCTCCCAGGGTCTGGAAAGGCGTTACACAAACTTTTCTTCAAGGAGTCCTGAAGATATTTCATCATCTGCTCCTTCTGCAAAGGCAGGATGAGCCCTGAAACTTTACCCTTGTAACGTGGATCAAGAAGGGTTGCCAGCCAATAACGATCCCTCTACTTGAAACCACAAATCCTAGGGTCCTTTTGCAGGCTTTGCAGAATCAGGGAGCCTATGCAGTGTAAGTTTGCAGAGGCATTAGAGTCTGAGTCCTCTGGTTCACCAAAGATTACATTGTCAGGTACTACCTCCTCCCAGTCACGTACAACTCCTTGGGTTTCTGGGGACTGAAAACCATCCCTTGAAGACTGTGGCGTCTTATACTCTACATCCATGCTGACACAAGCTCTTCTTCCTTTGTGTTTGGCGGCCCCGCAGGAATGCTATCTGCATAAAGGGGGCCTTGAGAGGAAAGGAAGTCCTCCTCTTCCACCTGCTGTTCTGCCTCAAGTGCCCTGTCCATGATTCCACTAAGCATGTGCTCCAACAGGAAGACTAGAGGGACAGTGTCACTGATGCATGCATTGTCACTGTTCACTATTCTTGTGGCCTCCTCAAATGGTGACAGGACAGTGCATGCTTCCTTTATCAGTAGCCACTGGCATGGCGAAAAGAAGCCAAGCTCCCCTGAGCCTGTCCTGGTGCCATACTCACACAGGCCCTCTGCTGAGTGTGCAGCAGCTGTAGCATTGCCAATGTTAAGTTCAACCTGGTGAGCATGTCACAAATGAGGTGGTTGGTGGGCAGTAGGCTTGTGCAATTCGTTTCGTAACGAATCGAAATTCGTCCGAATTTAGCAACTTTCGGACATTCGGAAGCATTCGAATTTCCGAACAAAGCAATTACGAATAAGACCGAATTCGAAATAAATTATACCGCAAATAGCGAATGCCCGAATGTCTTCGGCATAATTTGTTATGAAAAAGTTACGAATGTACGAATCCATACGAAGCACAATAACACTCACTCTGCTCTGCTCTCTGCTTCTCCCACACCGTGCTGAACTCCCTCTCAAAATGGTGTACAGGGGCGGAGGCTATAGCCGCATGTAAAAAACGAAAGTAAAATACGAGATTTTGAATCCATTCGAAGCACAATAACACTCTGCTCTGCTCTCTGCTTCTCCCTCACTGTGCTGAACCCTCTCAAAATGGTGTACAGGGGCGGAGGCTATAGCCGCATGTAAAAAACGAAAGTAAAATACGAGATTTCGAATCGTTACAAATAACCGCTATGTATTTAGAAAAGTACAAATCCATTCGAAGCACATTAGGCATAATAGGCAGCGTCGTCGTGAGAGAGACACAGAAAATTACGAATCAACGAACCCAAAAAAAGTTACGAAAGTAGGAGTTGTGTCCAGAATCAACGAAAAACAATGTACTCTACCGAAAGTACGAATTATAAATCAACTAAAAATTCAACGAAAAATGTCGCTTGCGAAAATACGAATTAGTCCGAACACGAAAAATCCCGTCTAGCAAAATTACGAATGATTACGAATCAACAGGACCGAAAAGAAACGAACCGAAACTAACCAAATTTTTCCGTTGTGCACAAGCCTAGTGGGCAGATTAAATTACTGTTGAATGTCAGCCAGCACTGGCATTGTATGACCGCCAGAAATGCCCACAGACTTTTCTGGCCTGCCTCAGAAGATTTTGTAAGCTTGGGTACCTGGTCAAGAAATGCTGCACCACCAAATTCAGGACGTGTCAAGTGTCCCTGTCAAGTGTCCCTGTCGGAAGGCAGAGAGAAGATTGGTGCAATTGTTGCATACAACCATCCTTGGCTCAAGCTGCCATGGCATCAACCACCTCTGAGCCTGCCCTGCAGAGCTGACAAAATCTTTGCCCTAGTGTGGCTCCTGTCCCCTAGACAGACCAACTGAAGCACCGCATGGCATCTTTTAGCCTGACTGCTTGCGTATCCCCTTGAACGCTTAGGGAGCACTGCTGGTTCAGAGGACAATTCAGCAGAAGAGGCCATATAGGAAGAAGAAGAGGAGGGGGTTGAGCATACAGATGTGTGGAAGAACAACCTGCTGAGGAAGAACAACCTGTTGAGCCTCCAGCAGAAGAGCTGGTATCAAGGCCAAAGTTCACTGAGCTCTGCCCAGCACAAACAGCAGCATCTGTGGAGTTACAAGAGACTCCTACAGCTGAAGCGCTGGCCACCATACAGATGGTCCAAGACCTCTGCCCCCACACCTGTGGCAGTTCCAGGGGCCCATGGTGAGAAGGTGACAGTCACTCCTCAACAGTTAGCCGGAGTGGATGATATGGGGTCCTCAGCTGAAGTGCTAACAGGGCAGAATGCTACTGTCCTCTGCACACAACTGCAGCTTGAGGTGATATCGGTGGATGGGACTGCGGTCTCCACTGACACCAACCCAGCAGAAGCTGACAACAGAGCAGAGTGCTGCTGTGCTGCTGGCCTCTGCCCTCAACTAACAGAAGAGGGATTTCCTGTGAAAGTGGATGGGACTTCGGTCTCCACTACCCCAGAAAATGGTGCGACATTGAGACAGGAGAATGTCAGCCATGTTTTGCAAGCACTGGGGAATTTTCACCTACCAAAAGTGGTTTGGACTTCAGTCTCCACGTGTATACCCCAGGGATACTGGGCAGTCAGCCCATATCCCCAAACAGCATGACGGAGTGAGCCCAGTCATCCTGTTTTTTCTACAGTGGCTGAAAGAACTCCAGGGAGAAGGGCCAGTCCACGCTTCTCGCCAGCGGCGGCTATGTTCTCTGAGAGAGGCAGCGGTTGGCTGGGTAAGTAATGCTCTGTTTGGGATAATTTATATGGGGTACTGTGTGGATACCGGCATTGGGGGACTGGAACTACTGACTAACTTAGGAGTCAACCTGTCTGGGGTCTCCTCCTGTGTTAGTCTACTGCCGAAAGGGGAGAGATGTGATGGGAGTCACTTTTGATGGGGGGCCCGTGGAACCCAGAATCCCTTGGTGAGGTTGGGAAGCCCTTGTTTCAGCTCCCAATGCATCTCCTATGTCTAAGCTACCCTGTGTCTCTAATAGGGGCACAGGGTGACCGAGAAATCCAGTCTGATCTGTACTAATCCGACTCACTGCACAATCACACTGGAATGTTGTGTATGTATATATATATACAGTGTATATATATATATATATATATATAGTATATTGTCTCATTTTGTTGTATACTCTTTGCTTTGTTTGAGGTGTGGCTGTATTCCATTGTTCTATTGTTTGTGTCTGCCTTGGATATTATGGGATGTGTAAGTGTGTTTGCTGTGAGGAGGGTGATAGGGGGATTCCTCCAACAGCTCTCCCTGCTGATTGGACAGTCTACCCTGCCCAGAATGCAAAGGGGCAGATTGTCCTGAGTATTACCTGTGTTTTCAATAAAGAGTTCATATTAAGCAATCAAACAAGTATTGCCTTGTTTGTGGTTGTCAGTGGTTGGAATATCTGATATCTATATTCAGACTGGGAGTAAGCGGTATTACTGACGTAAGCACTCAGCGGAGTGTAGGATAGGATCTGTTACACATCCATAATGTCAAACCTGAACCCCATTGAAGTCAATGGAAGATAGTGTATTTATTCATTACAGGTACTTATATAGTCAACTTATGCAGAGTTTCACATATTTATTATACATTCACATCAGTCCTTGCAGTCTAAGGTTCCTAACTCACATTCATACACATACTAGGGCTAATTTGGACAGGAGACAATTAACCTACCGACATGTCTAGAGTGTGGGAGGAAACCCATACAGGCACAGGAAAAAGATGCAAATTCTGGGAAGGTAGTGCTGTGGTTGTGATTTGAATCGATGACCCTATTACTGCGAGGTGGAAATGCATTTAGCCACTGTGCCGCCCAGCTGTCAAATGAAAACTGCCCATTTTCTGGGCTAATAGGCAAAAAGGTGTCAAAAGTCACATGGAAGGGACTGCCCTTGGGAACATGTACTAATGCACCAAAAAAGTTTAAAAACATTTTATTTGGCCAGGAGCAGTGATTTTTTATTTATTTTTTACATTTACAAAGGAGAAAAGAGTTTTCAACTACAAGAAATTAGAAAGGAAAAACAGGGCAGATGTGGATAATTGCGATGCCAAACGACTCGAACAAAGATCATTAAAAGTTGACAAAGTTTTATTAACAACTATACTGCAAACATACAATACATACAAAGGTTTGTGTTAAAAACAAAAAAAATTAAGTACTGTCCGTGATACTTTTTTTATTTGCACTAACATACAATTTTTCAGGACAAGCTTTCGGGGTATGTCCCCTTCTTCAAGGACCAAGCAGTACTGATTCACAATTTTTTTAGCAGAATGTTAAAACAAAACAAGAAAAAAATCTCAGAGGGAAAGGAAAAAAAACACATACAAATCAATGGTAATAAAACAAGTAAGAACTAGAGAGCACATTGTATTTTACTACTGGCCAGAGTGGTCTTGGCCCATTAAGATTGCGGGTCAGGTCTTTCCTACTAGTTTCGCCAAAGCATTAGCTTCTTCAGGGGGTAAAAATGTGACCAATACAGTAAATATAGCTCTAAAAAGAAAAAAAAGGATGAAAAAATACAACATATAATGCACGAATAGCAATAACAATACATGATAACATAGTACAGATATGGTGTGCGATATAGGAGAAGCGACATGGCACAAGGAGTCCCCCCATAAAAGGAATCAACACCCCATAGCCCCATATGACAGTTCTCCCCTACCTACCCCAAAGCTCCCAAGCGGTCGGGTCAGCACAGAGGCCGCCCCAAGACATCAACCCAATATCACCTCAGTGTGGCTGCAGGGGGCAGAGAGGAGACCAAATTCATACTGAAATAATAAAAATTAAAAAACAATTGCACCACATAGAGAAAGAAAAGAAAGGGGGATCGTACTACTACCTCCACGGAACTCACTCCATCGCACTTTCGGACCTACTCTCACTCGTCAACCCTCTGTGGTTCGTACTAATATCACTAATGTGCACTGGTCTACACCCTTTATGGGCAGATCATCTAACATATCTTCTATGCTCAACCCACCTATGCACTCTGCACTGGGCCCAACTATACCTGCACCCTCTTCCCTTTCCTCTTCCATTACCAGAAGGGTAAGTGAACCTAGCTTAAACTTAATGTTCCCTATAAGTGCTCAATCCATTGATCCAAAAATTGCACCTATTTTTTTAGTGAAAACCCCAGAGCAAGTTCTGAGCCCAACGCTACCTCTTCAAATCAGGGAACCACAGGATTAGAAGTTATAAACATTTCTTCTGTATCCCTTACCGATGAACAGATCCATGTACTCCAACTTGGCCTTACTTTCTGTCCATCTATTAATGTTGACAGATTTCAATTCATTAAAGACATACATTTGTTTGCCAGAAGGCTAATGTATAAGGTCATCTATGACAAACCCTCTACATTGGAATACCCTGATTCTCCAACAGTAGAATTCTCTCAGACAGAACTTCAAGCTATGGATTAGGGATGAGCTTTATGTTCGAGTCGAACATGAGTTTGACTCAAACATTGGCTGTTCGCCCGTTCGGTGAACAGCGAACAATTTGGGGTGTTCGCGGCAAATTAGAAAAGCCGCGGAACACCATTAAAAGTCGATGGGAGAAATCAAAATTGTTAATTTTAAAGGTTAATATGCAAGTTATTGTCATAAAAAGTGTTTGGGGACCTGGGTCCTGCCCCAGGGGACATGTATCAATGCAAAAAACGTTTTTAAAACTGAAGTTTTTTCAGGAGCAGTGATTTTAATAATGCTTAAAGTGAAACAATAAAAGTGAAATATTAAATTTCGTACCTGGGGGTGTGTATAGTATGCCTGTAAAGTAGCGTATGTTTCCCGTGCTTAAAACTGTCCCTGCACAAAATGTAATTTCTAAAGGAAAAAGAGTCATTTAAAACGACGGCAATACAGATCAAAGTCATTGAAAAAAACAGCAAGGGTCCCCCCCAGTCCATTACCAGGCCCTTTGGGTCTGGTATGAATATTAAGGGGAACCCCAAAAAAAAAAAAAAAAAAATTCCATATCAGGCCCTTCAGGTCTGGTATGGATATTAACTGCTTGCCGACCAGCGCACGACTATATCCCTCGACAGCATGGCATGGACAGGCAGAAGGACGTACCTGTATGTCCCCTTTAAGATCACGGCATTGTGGACGCGTGCCTGCCCCAAGCTCCGTGAGCCTGACGGCAGGTCCCGTGGACTCGATCGCCACGGGGATACCCGCGATCGTCTCACGGTGAGGAAGAACGGGGAGATGCTGATGTAAACAAGCATCTCCCCACTTTGCCTAGTGACAATGACAGTGATCACAGCTTCCTGTAATCGGAAGCGATGATCACTGTCTTGTCACACACAGCCCACCCCCCCTACAGTAAGAATCACTCACTTGGGCACACTTAACCCCTACAGCGCCACGTAGTGGTTAACCCCTTTACTGCCAGTGTCATTTTCACAGTAATCAGTGCATTTTTATAGCACTGATCGCTGTAAAAATGACAATGGTTCCAAAAATTTGTCAAAAGTGTCCTCCATAATGTCGCAATCATGATAAAAATCGCTGATCACCGCCATTACTAGTAAAAAAATAATTATTAATAAAAATGCCATAAAACTATCCCCTATTTTGTAGACGCTATAACTTTTGACCCCCACAACCACCGGGCAAGGGTTGTGGGGATGAGGCCCTTGTCCCCATCAACATGGGGACATTCTCCCCATGTTGAGGGCATGTGGCCTGGAATGGTTCAGGAGGGGGGGCGCTCTCTCGTCCCCCCTCTTTTCCTGTGGCCTGCCATAAGGGTCTGGTATGGATTTTTGGGGGGACCCCACGCCATATTTTTTTTTCATTTTGGCGCGGGGTTCCCCTTAATATCCATACCAGACCTGAAGGGCCTGATATGGAATTTGGCGGGGACCCCTGCCGTTTTTTGGAATAACTTTGATCTGTATTGCCAGGACACGGCAATTTATGAATAGCCGCGAGTAGTTTTAAATGACTTTTTTTCCTTAAGAAATTACATTTTGTGCAGGGACAGTTCTAAGCATGGGAAACTACTTTACAGGCATACTATACACACCCCCCAGGAACGAAATTTAAAGGAATATTTCACTTTTATTGTTTCACTTTAAGCATTATTAAAATCACTGCTCCCAAAAAAAATTCAGTTTTTAAAACTTTTTTTTGCATTGATACATGTCCCCTGGGGCAGGACCCGGGTTCCCAAACACTTTTTATGACAATAACTTGCATATTAACCTCCTTAGCGGTAATCCCGAGTCTGGCTCGGGGTGAGTTTTCAATGCTAAGAGCGGTAACCCCGAGCCAGACTCGGGCTGCATCGCAGTATCCAGGGGAAGTAACTTACCTTGTTCCCTGGATCCTGCGATGTCCTCCCGCAGTGTCTGCGAGCCGTGTCTCGCTCGATCCTCACTGCCGAGTGCCGAGCTCCGTTCCCTGCGACATTGCGACGCACGGGGACGGAGTTCGGCGCCAAATTCAAAAAAGTAAACACATAGTATACATACAGTATACTGTAATCTTACAGATTACAGTACTGTATGTAATAATTACACACCCCCTTTGTCCCTAGTGGTCTGCCCAGTGTCCTGCATGCACTTTTTTGTTTACAAAGTTTTATTTGGAAGTTTAAATGTACAGTTACACAAGGTGTTTATAAATGTAATCAATAAAAAAAGAAAACATAGTTCTTATATGAAAATATTGGTTATATACAAACTTATACGGTACAAAAATATAGTTCACGGGTGTAAGTCACTAATATAAAAAACAGGCAATATAGATCAAGATTACAAGAACTTGTGAAAGGGAGTTAATGAAACCTCAGGGTCAATTATTAAGTTATGTTGTATGCCAATATGACCATTTCCTTTCATATACGTGGAAGGTATCATGAAGAGTGTGATAGATTCTCTCTGAGAGTTTTACCATCTCCATCCTAGCTAGTACCTGCGCCCAAGGGAGATCATTGGATCTCCAGTTGGAGGCAATCATCCATTGGATGGAGCTACATAATGTGTGAAAAAGTCTCATGCAAGGAATGGGAACATTAGGAACATTAGCATATAAAAGGCATATCTGTGGGGAAATGGGGATCTTCTGTTTTGAGGAGTTTTCAAAAATTTCTACTGCGTTGTGCCATGTGTGAAGTAGGTGTTTGCAGTTCCAGAATGTGTGTAGGATAGTGCCTGGTTCTGAACAACCCCTAAAACAGTGTGGGGAAATAGAGGGGTAGAAGGTGTGAAGCTTGGACGGGGTGAGATACCATCTAGAGAATAATTTTATGGGAGTCTCTCTGGAAGAGATAGCTTTGTTACTTTTACGGAGATTATCTGACATGCCATGCCATTCATCTACTGTGAAGGTGTTATCTATGTCCAATTCCCAATGGAGCATTTGACCGGACTTGTCTGGTGAATGAAAAGTATTGAGATAGTTATATAGGCGGGATATTATGCCCTTATCTCTAGATGAAGATATGCAAATCCGTTCAAAGACTGTTCCAGGGGGATGGGTGGAGAGAGAGTAATATTCTGCATAGAAGGCTTTGATTTGGTTATAGTGTTGAAATTCGGATGGGGGGATACCATGTTTATCTTGCAGAGCAGTGAATGAGGAGAACTCCCATTTAGTTTGCAGAGATTTAAGTGTGGTAAGATTGTTATTGATCCAATAGGTAAAGGAGTGGTAATCTCCATAGGTCCGAGTGAATCTCGGGTCACCTAGGAAGGAAGCCAGGGGAGGGGTGAGTGAAGATAGTTCGAAAGTATGTTGGGTTTTGAGCCACAATTGGTAGAATTGTGCAACAATTATGTTGTATTTAGAGAGTTTGCTGTAAGAAGTTGTTTTGGACCAAATGATCCCCTGTAAATACCAAATGGAAATTGAGGACGCTTCAAACTTTTTCCATGGGATATCTTGGATGGGAGTGAACCATTGTGCTAATTGAGAAAGTCTGGCAGCAAGAAAATATTGCCACAGGTTAGGGAGTCCCATCCCACCCATAGTTTGGGGTCTATGCATGTGTGTGTAGCTACATCTAGGTTTCCTGTTAGACCATATGAATTTATTGATTTCCCTTTGGAGAGAGGCAAGTTTAGTTTTAGGGATGGTAATGGGGAGGGAACGGAAGTAATATAACAATTTGGGGAGTATTGTCATTTTAATGGCACAAATTCTGCCGAGGAACGAGATATGGAATGTTGACCAGGTCTTGAGGAGTGTAGAAATTTTATTGAATAGAGGAATGTAGTTGGTTTTGAAAAGCAAGCTGTGTGAGGGGGTGATAGAGACACCAAGATATTGGAGTGATTGAGAGCACCATATAAATTGGAAATTCTTCATCAACAAGGTCTTTGAGTGCTCAGAGAGATTGATGGGTAGAGCTGAGCATTTGTTCATGTTAATTTTTAAACCCGATATGTCATGAAATAAATTTAGTTCCTTAAGAAGGGAGGGAATAGAAATGTGGGGTTCGGTAAGGAAAATTAACGCATCATCTGCGTAAAGGCTAATTTTAAACACTTCTTCACCCTTGATAACTCCTTTTATATCAGGGCTGTTTCTGATTTTTTGGGCCAGGGGTTCCATTGCTAGTGCGAACAGGAGTGGGGACAGAGGGCAACCTTGCCTGGTTCCCCTACTAAGAGGAAAGAATTCCGAGTTATGACCTGGAATCTTTATACGGGTCTGTGGGGAATGATATAGTGCATTAAAGCCATAGAGGAACTTATCAGAGATGCCAAATTTGGGTAAGATATGATTAAGGTAAGACCAGGATACGCTGTCAAAAGCTTTGTGGATATCCAGGCTGAGAAGGCAAAGCTCTTTGGAGTGTATGTTGGCATCTTGTATGATGTTGGTTACCAGTCTAATATTGTCAGTTATTTGACGTCCAGGAATGAATCCTGTTTGATCTATGTGCACTAAGCTGGTGATGACTGCTGCCAACCTATCTGCAAGAAGTCTCCCAAAGATCTTTAAGTCATTGTTGAGAACTGAAATGGGGCGAAAATTTTGTGGGAGAGAATGGTCTTTGAGCGGCTTAGGGATTAAAGATAAGTTCGCAAAGAGCATTTCACTTGGGAATTGATGTCCATCTAGCACATAGTTGAAGAGTTTAGATAGGTTGGGGGCTAAAAGAGATGCAAATTTTTTATAATATGCCGAGGAGAAGCCATCCGGGCCTGGGGCTGTAGAGGTCTTAAGGGATTTAATTATATTAATTATTTCTGAATCTGTACATGGTGCGCTGAGAGATTCTATCTGTTGGGTGTTGAGGGAGGGTAACGGGATATCATCTAGCCAAATTTTGGAGGACTGGTTAGGTTGGTGTTGAGGACCTGAGAGGAGGTCTTTGTAAAAGGAGGAGAAGATATTCAACACTTCTTGTGGATGAGTAACAACATTCCCTGCATTGTCTCTGAGTTTATAGACATGAGGTGGGTTATTGGCTTGGTTTAATTTTCTGGCGAACATAGTGGAGGAGGAGTTGCCATGAAGAAAGAATTTAGCCTTAGAGAATCTAAGGGATTTCTCAGTGTTAGCTGATAAAATTTGGTCCAAGGCAAGGCGTTTGGATTTGATCTGATCGGTAAGAGCCTGGGAAGGAGCTTGTTGAAGTTTGTTGTATAAGTTATCGAGGTCTTTAGTGAGGCATCTGATGTCTGAGAGCCTTTCTTTGTTTCTTTTGGCAGCGAGACTGATTAATTGACCACGTAAGACTGCTTTATGAGCTACCCAGATAGAGGAGGGAGGGGTTTCATCGTTAATGTTCTCAGTGAAATAGTTCTCTATGTGTGTGGAGACTGATTGCGCAATTGTGGGATCAGATAGTAAGGAGTCATTTAGACACCAGTTGAAGGGGGATGGTTTAAGACCAATATAGGCTATTTCAAGAAATGTAATATCATGATCCGACCATGGACAGGGGTGAATGATAGCTTTAGAAGAGTTCGCTAACAGGATAGGGGTGCAGAAAATATAGTCTAATCTGGCATACACTTTATGGGGATGTGAATAGTGAGTGTATGCCTTGATACCGACATTGTGAGCCCTCCATGAGTCTATGAGTTGAAAATTACTGAGAGCGCGGTTCAGGGACTTTGGAAATGCCTTAGATGAGGGTGCGACTCTACTCCTGTCCAGGGCCGGATGTGAGGTTAGATTGAAATCCCCGCCTAAAATGATGTGGGGGGAGGTATAGCGGTCTAGAGTTTCAAAAAAGTTGATGAAAAAAGAGGACTGAGATTCATTGGGAGCGTATACTGATGCTATTGTTATGGCCCTATTGTCAATAGTGCCTTTTAAGATAATGTAACGACTATCGGTATCCCTGAATATGTTATGGATATCAAGTATAATCGAGTTACGTATAAAGATTGCGACTCCTCTGGTCTTATTGTTGAATGTTGTATAGTAAACTTGATTGTATGTCTTATCAAAATATTTAGGGTGATTGGATGAGCAAAAGTGGGATTCCTGGATGAGTATGATGTCAGCCCCTATTCTTTTATAATGCTGAAAAGCCTTTTTACGTTTGTGGGGGGAGTTGAAGCCCTGCACATTGTGCAAAATTATTTTAATACCCATTGAAGGGGTCTAGGGTGTAAAGCTTTATGAATTTGTGGTGGAGAATTAACAGGCCAGAATCAGATGTATAGAATAAGTTCTGGATAGTGTTAGTGACTAAGTCTAATACTAAGATTGTGGTTGTGATCGGAGGTATTGTAAGAAAGGGGAGTGATTTACAAGCTGAGTAATGCACCTTGTACCTTATGTAATTACCAAAGTAGTCTAGAGTTGTGAAGCCTGTGTCAGAGATCGTTTTTTGTACGTAGTTAACGGGACTTCCTTTTTGTAAAGTGAACACACTAAAAGCCTTATGGGCTAAAATTTCAAAAATGAGAAACATAAACAAGATTGAAATGGGGACAAGATAAAACCTGTCAAGAAAACTTGGATAAGCATCAGGAGGACAAATAAGTCCAATTCCTGCAATCCTGGAAGGGCGCCGCATCTCTAAAAGTGAGAGCTGTGGGTCCATCCTAGAGAGCAGGATAGGGGGACAAACTAACAACGACGGATGTAGCAGGCATCCTAGAAAAACTTGAGAAGTGTGCAACTACCAATAGAGAGGTAGAGAGGTATTGCGTCAATTAAACAGTTTGTTATGTAAGGGAGACAAATAAAATAATCAACAGTGAGGAGAAACATTTCTGAAAATGTTGAAGTGAAAATAACTAATAATACTCAGGTGTTCAGTAGAATTTCCATATCAGTCTATGAGAAAGATCTCCAGGTAGCCTATGAAAAAGGAGGTAAGTAATTTAGAGTCAACTTTTCATGTCAATAAAGATCCTTCTGCTATGGGAGTCATCCAAAATGATAACAGCAAAAAAAAAAAAAAAAGGGAGTCATTCTGAGGAATATGAAACGGTATTGTTCAGGTATCATGCTGTCTCTTCAATCGGTAGCACCTCTGGCAGTATGTGGTAAAGGAAACTGTTGATTTAGAGTTATACCTCCGGGCTTTCTGGAGTGGAAGGGCAGATCAGAAGTTTTAGTCATGAGATGATTGCCTCCAGTGTCTTTGATCTCTTTGGTTGCGGCGTGAAGATGGTGTTGACCATATCGGGGAAGAACTGGGGGTTGGTGGCGGGCGGTTAGGAGGTTCTGGGTCCAGCAAGCCCAGTTTCACTAATAGTTCTTTTCCTTCGATTACATTATAAACCGTATATGTAGATCCATTATGTGGGATGGTGAGTTTGAAAGGAAAGCCCCACCTGTATCTTATCCTTGCTGATTGTAAAACATTAGTGACTTCCTTCATCCTGCGTCTCCTGTCTAATGTGGCTGGGGAGATGTCAGGGAATATTTGAAGTCTCTTACCATCCAAATCAATATTAGGAGAGTTCCTAGCCGCCCGCATGATATCTTCTTTAACCAGGAAATCCTTCATGCACATGATGATATCCCTAGGTGGTTTATCAAGTGTGGGTTTAGGGCGGAGGGCCCTATGAATTCTGTCACAGGTGAAGGCTGACAATGGTTTATCAGGGAGGAGATTATGGAAGATTTTTGATATAGTTGGCATAAGCTCGGTGACCGATTCCGGTACACCGCGCACTCTGATGTTTTGTCTGCGATTTCTATTATCAAGGTCTTCCACTTGTGCCTGCATGAACGCAAAGCTATCTGCCAAAGTTTCATAGTCCTTTCTTAAATCATTATGGGCTAGTGAAAGTTCGTCATGCTTTGCTTCTAATAGATCAGTTCTATTTCCTATACATGCAATTTCCTGAGATAGGGCAGTAGTGGATTTATGAACTTCCTTTTCTATTTTATCCACCAATTTGTCAAACATGGATGTTAGACTTGCATCTAAGTCAGCTTTAGAGAGGGGTATAGTGTATTCACAGTTCGGTTGAGAGGGGGGGTGATCTATTAAGTTCTTCCCCGAGACCGCTTGTGTGCTGGGGTCGGTGCCACCCCGAGACATCTTGTGCTGTTTAGATACAGCGTCTAGAAGAAAATTTGTTAGGTTGTGGGTGGATCAGCGGGAACGCCTGTTCTTTCCTGCTGGAATGCACGGACTGTTCCCACAGTGGTTCAGAGTGTTTGTGCTGTTAATCAAGCGATATAGCCGTGAGTATCTGGCCTGCTTAGTACGGGTATGACGGAGTTTTGATCAGTCACGTCTCACTCGCATCGCGTCGAGCATGCGCCCCCTCAGCTCAGTATTTAATCACACATTTGCCATCAACGTTGCGCACCAAGCCAATACCCCTAATTTCTGAATAAGGGTGATAGAGCGCCGGTCTATCTTGTTTGAATATAGTCACATTAGTAGAGCCGGCTAGATGTGTGCATGGAGGGTACATGTATGCTGTGCTGGTTCAGTAGGGGGGATAGCCGTGTGAACCACGGCGCTCTGGCATCGAAAGGGGGGGAAACGTATAGATCCGATAGGGAGGGGGTAAGGAGACTGTGACAGAGCTTTAGGATGTAGTAAAAAATAAATAAAAATGTTGTCCACTGGCTGTGTTCACCAGCCTATTGGGGGTGGGGGACCTCTGTGATGGAGGGGTTTATAGAGCCGATATCTGGTTTTTATAGGGAGGGAGATGGGCACAGGAGGGCTGGAATCGTGGGGAGTTAAAGCTCCCGAGTGGAGCAAGATGGCCGCCGTCCTCAAGGGGTAGGCCGGAGCAGGGGACTTTCCCGGGGCGCTCTGCTCCACTCAGGCCGCCGCCACCCCAGCCAGAACAGGAGACAGTGCCCAGCCGCCGCACAGGCAGAGTTGCCACCAGGGGAGTCCTTTTGGAGGAGATCACAAGGAAGCTTCCGCAGCGAGGTGCAGCAAGATGGCCGCCGTCCTCCGGGGATAGGCCGAAGCCGCGGACTTTCCTGAGCGCTCCGCGCCGCTCTGGCCACCGCTTCCACGCTCCGGACAGGTGACAGAGCCTAGCCGCTGTTTAGGTGAGATCTCCCGCAGGGGAATCGGCCTCAGGCAGAGATTAAGGGATGGGTGAGAGGACGGGGATTCACAGTACCTGTGAGGGTTGACCGGGTCCGCAGGCCGCAAAATGGCGTTGGTTCACTGTATGGTGAGGTTGTCGTTTCGGATCCATCCAGGGGCTCCTTCTTGGTTTGTATCCTCCGGGGAGCAATGCGGCCGGTAGATTGGTCTGGGGCTGCGATCCCCTCGCCGCACACAGCACGCCAGCTCGGAGGGCACAGGAGGCTTCACAGGCCCCAAGATGGCGGTGGGCCTCAGCAGTGCGGGACCAGCAACAGGTCTGGTGTTGAAACTGCCGGCCAAAACTCCTCAATCTCAGCTAGAATTGCAAGGGCAGGTGTTCAAGAGTAGTTGCAGGGAGTATGTAGTATCAAAAACTTGATATGCAAAGAGGATGGCAAAGGATTAACTTTGGATGTGAGGAGCTCAGTATCAACACATCCACTCTGTCCTGCATGCACTTTTATATAATAAAAACTTTTCTTTCTGCCAGGAAACTGAAGATTGTCCATAGCAACCAAAAAGTGTCCCTTTATGTCAAAAGTGGTTTTAGACCAGCTAAAAAACAGCGATAATAAATTACAATCACTCGCAGAATTGAGCGATAGCGATTTGTGGGGAAATTCATCATCAAACAAAAAATCTAATGACAGCGACAATTCTGCAACTGAGCAAATTTCAGTGTTTTTGATTTGATTACATTATTGAATAATTTTTATTATAATTACATTACTATTTGTTATAATTATTTATAGTTATTTATTATATTATAATTTATTATTTTGTGTTTCAAACTTTATCATACCCGGGATGTCTACTAGACTCTTGTTTGGTCAGGTTTAAGTAAGTAATTACTAAGAATCGCAGGCCTACAATACATAACACCAAATTTCCATGCAAAATAATTGTACCGCTTTTGGTACATAATTCCAGACAGAATCATACCGCCAGGGAGGTTAACCTTTAAAATGAGCACTTTTGATTTTTCATGTTCGTGTCCCATAGACTTTAACGGTGTTCGCGTGTTCAAACAAATTTTTTCCCTGTTCGCATGTTCTGGTGCATACCGAACCAGGGGGTGCTCGGCTCATCACTACTATGGATGACCTAATGTTGCTTTGGGAGGAGAGACACACCGGCAATGAGGAATCACCTGTGTTTACTTTTCCCGTTGTTACTGTCCCCGGTGTATCCCCCCCCAACTTCCTTTAAACCTAAATCCTGTGCATTTCCTCAGCTGAATGTAAACCCCAACATTTGGGCTTTTGTGCAACAGATTACTTCTGAGATAAAAAATCTGGATCTGGATAATCAACATTTGCATAATCTATCCTTCAGACATCGAAAGGCCCTTAAGGATCTCCAATGTCATCCTGGATTGGTGATCAAGCCAGCTGACAAGGGGGGAAACGTTGTTATCATGAATGTCGGGGTATATGAACGCATGTGTCTTGACATCGTTGACAACAGACAATGGTACCAACCTATGTCTAAGACCTTAGTGGAAAATTTCACACGTGAGTACTATAGCTTAATCTTCAAGGCCCACCAACAGGGCATTATTGATTTAAACACTTAGAGTTATCTCAATGTCAAGGAACCTAAGACACCCACGTTTTACGCTTTACCCAAAGTGCACAAGTCACTGGAACATCCCCCTGGACGGCCTATAGTATCAGGCTGTTAGGGTCTAACTGAGAATTCGAGTGCCTTAGTAGATAAATACCTTTATCCGCATGTAACATCCTTATTCTCCTATGTTAAAGACACAATAGATTTACTACATAACCTTGATGGTAAACAAATTCCCATTAATACCTGGTTAGTAGCCTTAGACATAGAGAGACTTTATAACTCTATTCCACATAAAAAGGGAATTGAGGTTATCCATACCCAACTTAAAGAACGTGGACCTATGTCTGATCTTTATAGCCAGTTTGTCCTTCAGCTATTGGAGTTCATCCTAACACGCAACATTTTTATGTTCGTCTCTTCCCACTTCCTCCAGGTACAGGGGGTGGCTATGGGGACCAAGTGTGCCCCGTCATATGCCAACCTGTAACAGGGGGGGTGGGAGAGAGAATTATACACGAACGATCATCTACTGTATCTGAGTTATTACAGCATGTCATTTCCTGGCATAGGTATATAGATGATGTTCTAATTTTTTGGTCTTTGAACTCTCAGGGCTGATGGACTTACTAGCTATCAATAATTATAACCTTACGTTTACAATGGAATGTAGCCAATCAAAGATCAACATTCTTGATTTACAAATCCTTAATGATGCGGATGGAACTCTATATTCTTCACTCTATCGTAAGCCTTCTTCAGGCAACACGATTTTGCATGCCAGCAGTGCGCATCCCCAACCACTGCTGGACAGTGTAAGGTATAAGAAGATCATGAACCAATATTCATGGTTAGAGTTCTCCTCAAATATATATATATTTTACAATAATGTTTCTCTGACATGAGTGTGAACAAGATGTGACTTTTTTGGTCAAACTAATCTTTCTTCTGTGTAACAGGCATGTATATTTAGGTTGAAATGTGACTTTGTGGTTAGGCCTTTTCCGGGAAAAAGTTTATCTCACTTCTGCTTTTTAACTGACAGATTGACCACACTGACATCTGGCGTTTCTTATCTTCCTGTTTCAAATGTCAGAACATGTCTAGTTTGACCACAATTGACGTATGTTAACTGACCGCTTTTGCAGAAGTCAAAAAACCTGTTAGAATTTATTTTTGTCTAACTCATGAGGTTTTTGCTTATTGCTGATAGGTCCATAGGAGGGAGGCAACTTTTCTCGCTGTGTATAAAAAAGGACATGTAACCATTAAACCACATATTCTATTATACCCATTCACTGTTTATTGGTGTCTTGAATATCCGACCGGTCAGAGAGACTTCCACAGATCCTGAGTCCAGCTCGAGCCAAGAAGGTCCAACAGAACCAAACAGAACCAGAACCTTTCAGTGGTACCAGAAGTGGGGTGATCCAATTGAACAGGTAAGACCCCCTTTAATTATTATTGGGAACAACAGTCTTGCCTTGTCAATTGGTTCACCATAAAGTAGACTCTCATTTTCCGCCCCTGGAACGAAATAGAGAAAGCAAGTCTGAAATTTTTTAATTTTAAAGTATAAGTATTATTGTTTGCTATTATGGGTAATCAAGCAGGAAAGGAAGCTGAAGGTAAGCAGCACCAACCCTCTCCGATTGATTACATTAAAGTCAATTATGGAAAAAATTATACTGATACTTTTTGGTCACTAGTTTTAAAAAGAGCACATCAGTTAGAAGTGCCATGTTTGGGGGAATACGGATCATGTTCCGAGGAAGAGTGGGAGGAAGTGACCAGAATATGTGGCCAACATAAACAGTATAATTATCCCATAAAATACCTTGACAAAGATTACATGACTAAATGTTGTAAGATTTGGGCAAAAGGGTATGAAGGAATATAGAAAGAAATATACAAGTGTAAAAATGGAAAAGAAAGAGCAATTAGAAGACGCAATAGGAAGTCCATCAGCTCCCCCTAATTTTTATCAAGAAAAACCCCCTCCATATGCTATGGTAAAAGATGAATCCCTTGTCCCAAAGAAAATATACCCCTCGTTAGATCCAAATGTTATAGCAGGAGTATTAACCATAGCTAAACAAAAGGGAACTAATTGGTTACGAGAGGGGGAAGATATAAGACAGATACAGGAACGTTTAAGTCAATTAGTAAAGGAGGAAGAACAGTGTATTAAAAAAGAGGAAGATGAAGAAAAAGTGATAGAAGGAAAGCTGAGGAGGATAAGGATGATGAGGCAGTGGGTGGCTTGACCTCGGGGATAGAAGCCCTCAAATTCCCAGTTATTCACATGGGAGAAACCCCGGTCCATATCCCACTCCCCCTCGGGACGTTAAGGGATATTAAAGATCTTTGCCAAAAGCCACGCAAACACCCCAGAGAGGCAGCTCTGTTCTTACAGAGACATTGCGTGGGCACTGGCATGAATGCCGATGACTGTGAAATAATAATACAGACAGTGGATCCAGATCCTATCTGCGATGTAGAAGTTAAGACATTATTTGCTGATAATGACCCCTTTAAAAAAGGCAAAGGGATGGGAATCATTTTGGGCAGCTGTGACAGCTGTTTGGCAGTAAAGTTACAAAGGAGAGAGCGCTTTGCAGATAATGTGCACTGCAAAGCAGGGACCGGGAGAAAACTTTTATTCATTTTGTAAACGGGTACACCAGTTATACAAAGATACAGGAATGGAGAACCCTGAACTGTATGTGAGCACAGTCATGTCCGGGGGAGATCCCAAAACAACACAGTTACTTAAATTAATTACCCCCAATTGGTCAACATTAAAACCTGATGTCTTTCTCAAAGACATTAAAAAATCGTGCATCCTCGGGCTTATTCACTACAAAAGGAGGGGTATTTCCCTCATTTAACCCCGAACAGATAGAAAGCCCGCAGTTAGCTGCTGCACAAATGGTTGTCCCTTATACACAACCAGTTCCCCAACAATCCCAACAAGCACAATACCAAGCATATCCCCAGGATAACCAGCAGGGTTGTTTCACATTCAGGGACATGGGACATTGGAAGTCAGAATGCCCCCTTAGGAGAGGAACAAGTAGGGCAGCTAACCGCAGGGGTAATATGGGAAGAGGCAGATTGCCCGTTGGTACAGTTTATGACCAACATCTTTTTAAATGAGTTTTGCCATTCTGACTGACCACTTCCTCTGGGAAGAGACTTAATGTCAAGTTTAAACATTCACATCAAATTTACAAAAGATGGGGGCCTGCTAGCTACATCAGAAATCTGTGATTTGTCTAACCAAAAAAAAAAAAAAAAAAATACAGGATTTTAGAGGGTACTTACTACCGGCACACCTTGAAGCACACCCTATATGGGCACTGCATACATTGTACACCATACAAGCCCATCATTGGGGAAGGAGCAGTAGTACATTACCAAAAACAATATCCCCTGTCAGAAGGAAAAATTGCAGGCATAGCACTACAAATAAAGCAATATTTAGCAGAAGCAATACTGAAACATACAATCAGTCCCTGGAACACCCCCATTCACCCAGTCAAAGCCAGTGGTGAATGGCGCTTTGCACAGGACCAAAGGGCCCTGAACAAAGCTATTGTCCCCCTTCCACCTTTTGTTGCGGATATTGCTACAATATTTTGTGAGATACCGGCAACGTCCAAGATCTACATGGTCATTGATTTAAGTATCGCGTTCTCTTCCATACCTGTTGCAGAGGAAGCCCAAAATTACTTTAGACCTGGGCCAGGCTCCCGCAAGGCTTTGCGAACAGTCCTGAAGGGTGCTCCATGGTCTTGAATCGATCTTTGAGCGATTGGGTACCAAAAGAAGGCTCAGTGTTGCTTCAGTAGGTGGATGTCCTATTGCTGTGTAATGAAAATGAGGTCAGCTGTGCGGAGGACTCAGAGCACCTACTAACTCACCTCGCCTCAAAAGGTCACTTGGTGTCCCGCAAAGAGATCCAGTGGTGCAGGTCGCAGGTTGAGTACTTGGGGTGTATAATCCGAACCGAACGTTTGGTGTCACCAGCTCGAGTCAAGGCACTGTCCTCCTGGAGTCCACCAAGAGACAAGTCAGCGCTTCTCTCTTTCCTAGGGTCCATAATATACTGCAGGCAGTGGATACCTGATTGCTCTTATTATGATTCTATCCTAAGGTCTGCTACTCTGCAGGATGCCCCAAAGTTTATTGATTGGACAACAGAGAGGGTTAAGGCTTTCACAGCATTAATCAGCTCTCTAAGGCAAGCCCCTGCATTGGGACTTATAGAGTGCGCAGGGCCTTTTTCATTGTACTGTGTGGTATCTGGACCTACGGTTGCAGCGGTCCTAGCACAATCACATGGGAATTCTCTGAGACCCGTATCATACATCTCAAAGAAACTTCCAGATCAAGTTCAAGGTATGCCACATTGCTTACAGGCCGTAGCAGCCTGTGCAATGGCAGTACAAGAGGCTTCAAAGTTGGTTCTGGGACATGACCTCACACTGTATACTACACACCTCATGACAAACATGAACACACAACACATGACAACGCAAAGGTGCAGCGGCTATGAGATTATCTTGCTAAAAACACATAATCTAACCATAAAATCATGTTCAGAAACCTCAAAGCCCATTAGGTTTTTACATTCAGGAACACGATTGCACTGAGGTACTTGCAGAAACTACCCTCCCTAGACCAGACCTCACAGATGTTCCGTATCCAAATGCGGAAAATGTTTATGTAGATGGCAGCTGCTCCCGACCTGATGACAAAACTTATCAAACTGGTTATGCCATTGTTCAATTGCCAGATCTAATGATTGAAGCCAAATCTCTGAATTCTAGTTCAGTCCAGATTGCAGAACTCATTGCTATAACTATGGTTTTCAGATTTTTGAAGGAAAAGATGTAAACATTTACACTAACAGCAGATATGGGTACACGGGTTGACAAAAGATCCTACTGGACTTTGGTCAACCAAGGAGGGAATAAAAGGGAATAAAAGGGGTGCACCACATGATAGAATCCCTAGATTACACACAAGTCCCCACACAGAAGGGCAATTTAGAATATCTGTTGGTTATAGTTGACAGATTTACAGGATGGGTAGAAGCAATCCCTACCACAGGAGAGACAGCTAGAGTACTAATAAATCAGTGGATCTGTAGGTTTGGCCTTCCGGCCACTATATGGTCAGATCAAGGTCCAGCATTTACCTCGGCCTTAGTGAAGGAGCTAGTAAAAATTCTAGGCATCCAATGGAAGCTGCACATTCCCTACCACCCACAGAGTTCAGGAGTAGAGGAAAGAATGAACAGAACCATAAAAGACAAATTGAAAAAAGCAACAGGTGGCACAATGAAAAACTGGTTAGATTACTTGCCAGCAGTCTTATATCAAATCAGGACTACCCCCGCACAGAACAGGAATATCTCCTTTTGAGATACTTATGGGTAGGCCAGCACAGAGGAAACCTGATGAGGGAGAGGAGGTTAATCTTTATTCTTTACAGGAAGAGTACGTGAAACATCTGGTAAGTAGCCTTAGTGAAACACAGGACAAGGTTGCTGTCACTTTTCCTCCTCTCTCCACAGAGCCTACACATCCGTATATCCCAGGAGACAAAGTATTGATAAAACAACTTGCCGTCCGGAAACAACCAGGCCCTATCTTCCAAGGACCATTTGAAATTCTGAAGGTTGCCAGAACAGCCGTTCTTACAGATCAAGGACCACAATGGATCCATGCATCCAGACTAAAGACATTTCCGAAGGGAAACTGGAAGAAGGTGAAGGAGAAGACAAAGACCTCTGTTCTGGAGAGTATTCCAGAAAAGGATCCGGAAAATACTCCCTAGTGGACCATAAAAAACAAGAAACTCAGAGTTCCATACCCATAGACACTAATGGTCAAAAAGGAGGGGTCACTTCGGCAAAACTTTTTCTTTTTTCCTTAATGATTACATTGTTTATTTTAATGCTCATAATCGTAGGACACTGTTGGTCAGATAATTCTAACAGACCAAAAAGAAGTATGGAAGACAATTTTAGTGGTAAAATGCTGCTGCTTAAATTTAAGTATGCTTATGCTCAAAAATCAGGATATGAAAAATGTTGGATATGTAGTAAACTCCATCCTAGCACTGCTAGGATCCCCCTAATGGCAGTACCTCTAAACTTCACCCCTCTCCTAAACGGCACACCACCTGTCGTCCTTACAAATGTCGCAAGAACGCTTTCAGATAATAACCTTACTTTCCAAATTATTGGTAGAAGTCATTCCCCAGACTGGTGTTTTAGGTTGGGAAACTCCACAAAGGGAGCTAAAGTGTGCCAACAAGCTACAATTAACTTTTCAATGACTTCAATTGAAAGCCCTTTCTTTCATACTTCAGAACCTGCCCTAAACTCCACTCTAATAAACTTTCTTAACTCCAGTTCCACTTCCACAGTAGGAAAATTATTGTCAAGTTTAACCTTCTCTGGTTTTTCTGATGAAATGATGACAATATTTAACAAACGACCTTTAGCTCTAGGAGACAGTATTTATATTTGTTGTGGAAAAAGCTGTTACCCTTGGATCCCCACTGAACCCCAAGGATGGTGTTATCTTGCATCCCTAGTCCCCATTATGGACATAGTAGGAGATAGCAAGGGAACACACCTCCTTGAAGCTAGCATGCATCCTAGGTACCCCTTCAAACACAGAAATAAAAGGGAGTTATTTTTCAAAAAAAGATATGGCTTGGGCCTGGTTCCCTTCCTGGACAGGTTGGGGGATAGATTTAATGAAAAGGCTTAATAATTATACAAATATTATAGATGATGTATTAGTAAAGAACTCTGATGATATTACTAGTTTAAACATTGAAACTAGAGCAATAAGAAAACAATTAGAACTTCATGATTGTCACGAGGATGCTATACACATACATCCAATACAGGTGGTCAGATCATTGGGCTGCACATTAAGGAATCGGGAACAGAGTAAGTGAAAAATATATATATTTATTAAAGATAAAGACACACGTGTAAACAAAACCACAGGAAACCATAAGCAAGAAACGAATACAAAGGAACACAACAAACCCCAAAAACAACCTAATCTAACTAGCTAATATGTACAAAAGAGAACACACATACATGAACAAGGCAGGGGATGAGAGACAAGGGGAGCAGAAGGCCAGGTACTGGGAGCAGTCAGCAAGGGGAAGCTGGTATCAGGGGACAGGTATCAGGGGACAGGTCTCAGGGGACAGGGTACAAGGATCAGAGTCCAGGACAAGGCAGGGAACAGATCAGGATCAGGTTCAGGACCAGGTAACGGATCAGGTTCAGGCAGGGACCAGGCTTACAGAAGGAATTCTGGAGCACTGAGCTTTGTTAAGGGCGGGTTTATATAGTCCAGCAGACCCAGATCAGGTGTGCTTGATGGCTGGTGGAAAGTCTTGGTGAGGAGACACCCGCTGGTGGTCACCAGAACTACACCCACTGCTGCCGAATGCAACAGTGCCACCAGCAGGTGAGCCCAGTAATGACACCATTCCTGACAATGATCTTGCTATTGAAAGCATGAGTGCTGCACTCACTGGCCTGTGTGAAGTTACGGAGGATTATGAGTGCTGCACTTGGATCCACAACACATCTGTTGAGATTCCTGATTACTATGATGTAATTGCCCAACATAGGAAAGAGGTAAATAAATTGCAACAGGAGGCGAGGGATATCGCGAAAACATGGAGCCCCTTTGGAGAGGGAGGATTGGGGGGCACAGGTATTTTCTCATTTCTCAGACAAATGGCTATAACAGTAGTAATGGTGTTAATCTTCATTCTACTGTTATATTTAGTATTTAAGTTAATTGTCTGGACAATTGGAAAGATCACTAGTAAAAAGAAACAGGGTTCTAAAGAAACAATCTTGATGATGTCCACGGTACATACTAAACGAAAATGGTATAATGAATAATCCAATGATCGATGGGCTTCAATTCTTGAAGCCATGATCATAAGAAGGGGTTGTAAGGTATAAGAAGATCATGAACCAATATTCATGGTTAGAGTTCTCCTCAAATATATATATATTTTCCAATAATGTTTCTCTGACATGAGTTTTACACAAGATGTGACTTTTTTGGTCAAACTAATCTTTCTTCTGTGTAACAGGCATGTATATTTAGGTTGAAATGTGACTTTGTGGTTAGGCCTTTTCCGGGAAAAAGTTTATCTCACTTCTGCTTTTTAACGGACAGATTGACCACACTGACATCTGGCGTTTCTTATCTTCCTGTTTCAAATGTCAGAACATGTCTAGTTTGACCACAATTGACGTATGTTAACTGACCGCTTTTGCAGAAGTCAAAAAACCTGTTAGAATTTATTTTTGTCTAACTCATGAGGTTTTTGCTTATTGCTGATAGGTCCATAGGAGGGAGGCAACTTTTCTCGCTGTGTATAAAAAAGGACATGTAACCATTAAACCACATATTCTAGTATACCCATTCACTGTTTATTGGTGTCTTGAATATCCGACCGGTCAGAGAGACTTCCCCAGATCCTGAGTCCAGCTCGAGCCAAGAAGGTCCAACAGAACCAAACAGAACCAGAACCTTTCAGACAGCATTCCCTATAGTCAGTTTCTATGACTCAGAAGAAATTGCACGCTAGATGCTGACTTTCACCAAGCAGCTGATGACTTGTACCTTAGATTACATCAAAAAGGATACAGTAGATCCCTTCTGAAAAAAGCATTCAACAAAGTAGTCAAACTGAATAGAAAGGATCTTATCCATTCCAATAAACATTAAAATGAAAATCAACCTGTTTGTATTATCACACAGTACTCCAAACAACACGCTCAGATGAGGAGTATTCTAACCAAATTCTGGCCCTTGCTCACCGCGGATAGTACCTTTAAGAAGTACATCAAGCCTTACCCTGATATCACATACCAATGAGCTCCCTCCATGAGGGACCGTCTGGTAACGACCCTTCACTCATCTGGGAATCTTGATTGCTCTACACATGTGGGCACATTCCCATGTGGGAGATGTGATCTCTGTTCCTTCATCTCAAATTCTAGAGATGTGACCCTTCCCAATGGTCATATCCACACTGTTAGACATAGAGTCACGTGTAAAACTGTGGGAGTTGTCTATTTGGCCACTTGCCAATGCGGTTGCTTTTACGTCGGCAAGACGAAACGCCCTTTCTTTAAACAAATTAAAGATCACTTTACGCCATTGTTCAAACGATTAACTACCACACCTCTCAATAGACATATTGGATGTCAACGCAATTTTGACACTAATCTGGTTCGTTTCACCGCACTCGAGCATGTACTTCTACATGCTCGGGGCGGAGGAATAGATGCTACTCTGCTACAGCTTGAAACCAAGTGCATACACAATTTATATGCTATTAAATATCCGAGTTTAAATGAATATATCAGTTTTAAATAATTTCTATAGTCAATGAACTCTATTTTTTTGCATATACCAATATATATTGAAAACCCATTATTGTTTAATGCCTCTATTTGATGTGATCCCAGTTTTTTATTGGGACCCTCAGCATTGATTTTCCTCTTACTTGTCCCCTCCCCCTCTATTTTGTTTTGTTTGTTCACTACCATTTCTAGATCCTTATACCATCTCAGGATCCACAACAAATATTTCCTAACCATATAGTTTTCTATTTGAGTGAATTGTACATATTCTACATATTTATAAGGTAGATATTTCTTCATACTTTTTTTCACTTTTTGGTTGTGTATTGTGTTCACCAGCATACAATTTATGAGTCATAATCTGTATACATTGATGTTTACTGTATTGTGCTTATGCTGTGCGCTTTTTGGGGGGGCTATATGGCATTTGAGGGCTGGGCTGGGCCTGCACTTCTGGGACAGTGCATGGCAGCCCTATGCCCTAAGTCTCCCTTCCCTTCTTTGATCCACCTCGTGTTTATTCCATCTTTATTCCTGTTTCCCTCATCATGCTCTGAGCTCCTATATATGGTATATGGCCCGCTCTACTGTATTTGGCAATGACACGATTGCTACCTGGGCCTGCATGGACACCCAAGATATCAATAGACTAGATACCCGGACCGCTTTTCGTCCACCCATTGCCTCATTCCCCCGTCCTCTTTCATCTGCCTCTATTTACATCTGCCCCCATTGGTGTGAGTCATATCTCTTGATTCCACTATCACTGGGCGTTCCACCTACATCCCTCGCACCGCGTGACCATGGTTGCGTGACCCGATCGGCGTTTCGCCCGTAATTTTGGGCATTGTAGGCCGCTCAACTGGGCTAACGAGCATTCGCGGTGTCCGTCCTTCGTCCGCTCCCGATCGGCGACGTCACACGCCGATCGGGTGGGGGTATAAAGGTCGGTACCTCTAGCCTTTCATCAGCTGGACCTCTGGGGCACTGCTGTATTATTTCTTCACACACAAGGTCAGTGTCATTTATATGGCAATCCTTATGGATCTTCAGTTTTTAGATATATAGGTCTTTTTAACTATGTTATCTATTTTCTTCCCTCTCTCCACCTCTATATATCTTTATGTTTTAAGCCTACTGTGTTCCCGCACCCTGGGGAGTGTGAGGTATTCAGCCAGGCACTTTACCATGTGTATTTAACTATTTTTTTTCCAAAATTGTTTATTGGTTTTAACAGGATTACAGAAAATACTTAACAATGACATTAACTTGTGTCAGTAGCAGGAATATAGGAAAGCATCATAGCAAATGACAGGTGGTCAATAGTGTCAAGTGAACAACAGATAAGATGCAGTATAGGTTTAATCATGGCTACAGTTATGAATATGGTATGGTGGTCCTCTGGGTCCGACCACTTTCTCGAGACATAAGGAACGGGTGAAGAGCGTGTAATGGAGTTAAACAAGTGTTGTAACTAGAGGGGGGAGGGAGCTTCTCAGTGGTATTATCCCTGTGAATGTGTGTCTAATACCAGTGATGATCATCAGCCCTCGTCCAACTCACCCCTTAACGGGGTCTAACGGTGAGTGGGCGGGGGCTGCATTGCTGTTAGAGGAGTCTGTGATTCTGAGTGGTATAGTGAGGTAAATAGGGTTTAACTAATGGGGATAGAAGTATCTTTCCAGCCAGTGGGAGGGGGGTCCCAGTGTATTAGACTGAGGAATTTATGTACTCTAACAGGCTCGGGTCTGTTGATGGGTGTGTACTAGGGAGTAGACTTATGTGGAGAACAGGAGGGGAAGGGGGTGAGGGGGAGCAGTAGGGGGGAGATGATGTGATTGCTGGGCAGAGGTGCTAGGAGGGTGAACCGTCATGTGAGAGTGGGGAGGTCGTGCGGTGGTTTCCCTATAATGTATCCAACAGGCCCATGTGTTTGTGAAAATTGTAGGGGTGTCACGGGCTTGAAATATGAGTCGTTCCATGTCCGCTATTCTGTCTGTCCTGCGGTGCCACTCCGCAATCGTAGGGGGAGTGGTGCTTCTCCAGTGAGCGGGTATGCATGAGTTGGCTGCATTTATGAGGTGTAGGGTTAGAGATTTTTTGTAATTAGGGAGGGGTGAGGGAGAGTGATGAAGTAGGAATTGGGCGGGGGTGAAGTCCGGGGTGAATGTGGTGATCTGGGAAATGAGGCGGTGGACGTCGGTCCAGAAGGGTTGGATGAGGGGGCATTCCCACCATATGTGGAGTAGTGAACCAGGGCCTGCGTTGCATCTCCAGCAGGTCGGTGGGAGGTGAGGGTAGCACTTATGAAGTCTGTCTGGGGTCCTATACCATTTGGAAAAGATTTTGTATCTATTTTCCTGAGTGGATACGTTAAGAGATCCTTTATGCATGTGCATAAAAATGCGTTCCCAGTCGGAGAGGTGTAGTGACAGGTCTGATTCCCATTGTCGGGTCAGTTTGTCGGTGTTGGAAGTGTGTGTGGGGAAAAGAAGGGCATATAAGGTGGAGATAAGGTGGCGTTGGGGTTCGCCGTTGTTGCAGATACTTTCAAGAGGCGTGAGGGGTCTCGTCCAAGTTTTGGGTGATCTAGCGGAATCAAAATAATGTCTGATCTGAAGGTGTTTGAAGAATGTGATGCGGTGTTCTGGGAGTAGTTCGGACATCTCCGGGCAAGACAGGAGGTTGCTATGGCGGAAGAATGTGTGTGCTCTGAGTGGGGTAGCAACGGGGACGGTGGTGGGGTCATGGGGGGTAGGCCAGGGGAGAAATCGGGGTTGTGGTTCAGTGGGGTCATAGGTCCCGGGGCAGGAGTGACCTTTAAGTGACCGCAAGTTTTAGTGAAACACGACAGAGAGGCTCCAATGAGGGGGTGTTTAGAGCCGTTAGCGAGGTTAGATGTATGTACAATCCAGGGGAGATGTGATAATGGAATTTTTGTGGCTGTGTTTTCTACTGCTATCCACGCCTTTGTGTGAGTGTGGACGTGCCAGTCTACAATCCTATTTAAGTGACATGCCCAGTGATATTTTTGTATATCGGGGAGACCAAGGCCCCCCGATAATTTGGGGAGTGTTAATCTATCCCAACTCAATCTAGGGGGTTTTGATGCCCAGATGAATGTTCTGCACATACGTTTGTACGAAGTAAAAAACGAGGGGGGAAGTTTGATGGGGACAGCTTGGAGAAGGTATAGGAGCCTGGGCAGGACATTCATTTTTAATATGGCAATTCGGCCCAGCCAGGAAAAGGAACCGATGTGCCATTTATGTAAATCTCCTTGAATTGCGCGGAGGGTAGGAAGGAAGTTTTGTGCGTATAGGTCAGATAAATTCGTGGGGATTTTGATACCCAGGTATGTAAGTGGCAATGGTTCCCAACGGAAGGGGAAGTTGAGTTTGCATTGTGAGACCAAGGCCGGGGGTAGGGTGACGTTTAAAGCTTTTGATTTAGTAAAATTGATTTGCAGATTGGACAGTGATTTAAATAGTGTGAAATCCGCAAGGAGATTCGGGATCGTGGTGATAGGGTCTCTCAAGAACAGGAGGACATCATCTGCGTACGCGGCTATTTTGTAATGGGTGTTTCGGATATCAATGCCCTTAATGTTTGGGTTGTCTCTTAATTTTCGGAGCAGTGGCTCCATGGTGAGGATAAAAATTATGGGGGACAGTGGGCATCCCTGACGAGTACCATTTGTGACGGAGAAGGCGTCCGACAGGTGGCCATTAACTCGAATTTTGGCAGATGGGTCAGCATTAGTGATGAGCCGAACACCCCCGGGTTCGGTTCGCACCAGAACCCGCGAACGGACCGAAAGTTCGAACGAACATTAGAACCCTATTAAATACAATGGATGCGAACGTTCGAATTCTAAAGTGCTAATTATAACAACTATTATGCATGTTATTGTCCTAAAAAGGGTTTGGGAACCCTGGGTTCTGCACCAGGGGACATGTATCAATGCAAAAAGAAGTTTTAAAAACGGTCGTTTTTCGGGAGCAGTCATTTTAATGATGCATAAAGTGAAAAAAAAAAAGTCAAATATTCCTTTAAATATCGTACCTGGGGGGTGTCTAAAGTATGCCTGTGAAGTGCCACGTGTTTCCCGTGTTTAGAACTGTCCCTGCACAAAATGACACTTCTAAAGGAAAAAAAAGCCATTTAAAACTGCTTGCGGCTTTAATGTAATGTCTGGTCCCGGTAATATGGATGAAATTCTTTAAGAAAAATGGCATAGCTACCCCATGACCCCCCCCCTACCCCAGCCCATTACCAGCCCCTTTGGGTCTTGTATGGATATTAAGGGGAACCCCGCACATAAAATAAAAAAGGCCCTATATACTCTGAACAGCCGTATACAGGCGGTGCATACAAGACAGGGACTGTAGGTTTGTTCTTATGTAGAATCTGTTTGTAATTTTGAACAGGTACATTGTTGAAGTGTAGCTCCAGCCCAAAAATCTATTTTTAAACTTTTTGGGAAACATAGGTAAGGGTTATCACCCCTGTAACATTTGTTTTGCTGTCTGTGCCCCTGTTCAGAACATTTCACCTCACTATCCGTCCCAATGACAACTGTTTTTGAAATGTGGTGTTTTTCTTGAAACAAGGATTGCTGATAAAGCATCAGTACAGATGAGACCCCTTTCTCCCATATTTATTCTTACAGGAGAGAATTTTCCTTTCTAGGGGTAGATTTCCTCTCACTTCCTGTTGTCTTCTTTCGTTTGCAAGTAGGAGTCGTTTGTAAGTTGGATGTTTGAAAGTAGGGACCTGCCGTATATACTCTGCAGAAATAGGCCCCTTAGTTGTTGGTGTTGGCACAACACTGTAAGCACTCAGTTACTCTTGGTTGGTGCTGGAACGCCCTGCTGTCAACTATTATATCAGGAATTTTAATTACATATAATTGTTGAACAGTGGTAGTAAAAATTGGGGCTTTGATGGTGGTGCTGGTGCCACAACACTGTAAGCCCTGACAGTTACTCTTGGTGGGTGCAGCAATGGGCCCTGCTGTGAATTATTAGATCAAGAATTGTAATTACATGCCCCTTTTGAACAGGGGCTGAAAAATTGGGCCTTTCGTGGTGGTGGTGGTGGTGGCGTTGCCACAAGACTGTAAGCCCTCAGAGTTACTCTTGGTGGGTGCAGCAATGGACCCTGCTGTGAATTATTAGATCAAGAATTGTAATTGCATGCCCCTGTTGAACAGGGGCTGAAAAATTGGGCCTTAGGCACTGGTGGCACAACACTACAACCCCTCACAGATACTGTACTTGGAGCACAGCAATGAGCCCTGTTGCAAAGTATTGCTTCAAAAATTGTAATGACACGCCCCTGTTAAACAGGGGCTGAAAAATTGGGCCTTAGGCACTGGTGCCACAACACTCCAACCCCTCACAGATACTGTACTTGGAGCACAGCAATGAGCCCTATGGCAAATTATTGCTAAAAAAATTGTAATTACACGCCCCTGTAAAACAGGGGCTGAAAAATTGGGCCTTAGCCACTGGTGGCGGCACCCAGAAACAAAAATGATCTTCCAAGCTATCATCATCAATCGTATCATTGAGGACTCGGAGGAGGAGGATAGCCAGTCAACATAACAGCACAGGCACTCAGCATCAGCATCAGTCTTGAAGGGATGTGACATGTTAAAATCAATTAGTCTGTTATATCAGCATCAGGTGTGTGGTAGCTGGTGGTGATCCAAGACTGGTTCATCTTGATGAAAGTCAGTCGATCAACCGAGTCGGTGGACAGGCGCACCCTGTGATCCGTGACAAATCCTCCAGCAGCACTGAATGTGCGTTCCGAAAGAACGCTGGATGCAGGACAGGCCAGTAGCTCAATTGCATACTGTGCAAGCTCTGGCCAGTGATCCATCCTCAAGACCCAGTAAGCCAGAGGATTTTCGGTGGGGAAGGTGTCCAAGTCTGACCTTGCCCCTAGATATTCCTGCACCATGTTTATCAGACGCTGGCGATGGTTGCTGGAACCGATCATACTTTGGGGCTGCGGACTAAAGAATTGTCTGAACGCATCGGTCAGACGGCCACCTTCCCCACCGCTCCTTCTTTGACTGGCCGAAGCCTCAGCAACTCGTTGTCCAGGACCAGGAGTTTGTAACCTCCCAGTCTCTGGGAACGCGTTGCACAGACCTTTCTGCAAGGCCTCCCGGAGTTGTCTCATCCTCTGCTCCCTCTGCGACGGTAACATAAGGTCCGCAACCTTACCCTTGTACCGTGGATCAAGGAGAGTGGCCAGCCAGTAATGGTCCCTCTCCTTGATCCGAAGAATACGAGGATCCTTCCGCAGACTTTGCAGGATCAGGGAGGCCATGCAGCGTAGGTTTGCTGTGGCATTCGCTCCGGAGTCCTCTGGGTCACTAAGGACGACATGATCCGCAGCCACCTCCTCCCAGCCACGTACAAGTCCACTGGTTTCTTGGGACTGTAAATCATCCCTAAAAGACTGCTGCTGATGATGCTGAGTGCCAGCCTCCACCTCCATGCTGACACAATCCTCCTCCTCCTCCTCCTCCTCCTCCTCCTCTTCCTGTGCGATGGGTGGGACAGAAGGAACACTGTCTGGGTAAAGGGGGCCTTGAGAGGCAAGGAAGTCCTCCTCTTCCTGCCTCTGTTCTGCCTCAAGTGCCCTGTCCATTATTCCACGCAGCGTGTGCTCCAACAGGTGGACAAGAGGTACAGTGTCACTGATGCATGCACTGTCACTGCTCACCATCCTCGTGGCCTCCTCAAATGGTGCCAGGACAGTGCATGCATCCCTGATCATGCCCCACTGGCGTGGAGAAAAAAAACCAAGCTCCCCTGACCCTGTCCTGGTGCCGTAGTCGCACAGGTACTCATTGATGGCCCTCTGCTGCGTGTGCAGCCGCTGCAGCATGGCCAACGTTGAGTTCCACCTGGTGGGCATGTCACATATAAGGCGGTTCTTGGGCAGGTTCAACTCCTTTTGCAGCTCAGCCAGGCGAGCACTGGCATTATAAGATCTGCGGAAATGCACACAGACTTTCCTGGCCTGCCTCAGGACATCCTGTAAGCCCGGGTACCTGCCCAAGAACCGCTGCACCACCAGGTTAAGGACGTGAGCCACACAGGGCACATGGGTCAGTTGTCCCTGTCGGAGGGCGGAGAGGAGGTTGGTGCCATTGTCGCAAACCACCATTCCTGGCTTAAGCTGGCGTGGCGTCAACCACCTCTCGGCCTGGCCCTGCAGAGCAGACAGGACCTCTGCCCCAGTGTGGCTTCTGTCCCCCAAACACACCAGCGCAAGCACGGCATGGCATCTTTTTGCCTGCGTACTTGCGTAGCCCCGTGAACGGCTACGGAGCACCGCTGGTTCATAGGACAAACCACAGGAAGAGGCCATGGAGGAAGAAGAAGAGGAGGGGGTGGAGGAGAGAGGTGTGTCACAACCAGTAGTAGCATTTTGGAGGCGTGGCGGTGGGACAACCTCCAACACTACTGCACCTTGTCCTGCATCCTTCCCAGCTGCCAAAAGAGTGACCCAATGGGCCGTGAAAGAAAGGTAACGTCCCTGTCCATGCCTGCTGGACCATGAGTCAGCGGTAATATGCACCTTACCGCTGACCGCCCTGTCCAGCGAGGCCAAGACATTGCCTTCCACATGCCGGTAGAGAGCCGGAATAGCCTTCCGTGAGAAAAAGTGGCGTTTGGGAACCTGCCACTGAGGAACCGCACATTGCACAAACTCACGGAAGGGGGCCGAGTCTACCAACTGAAAAGGCAGCAGTTGAAGCGCTAGCAATTTAGCCAAGCTAGCATTCAACCGCTGGGCATGTGGATGGCTGGGAGTGAACTTCTTTCGACGGTCCAGCAGCTGGGGCAGGGAAATTTGCCTGCTAGAATCGGACGTCGGTGTACTGCTAGCAGAGTGGGCGCAAGTACTTGGCTGTGACACACCTAATTCTACACCTTCATTCCTCTCAGAGCATGTTTCAGAGAGGACTGAAGTTATAGTGGGGTTGGAGATCCCAGCTGATGCGGTGCAAGGAGAGGTCCGCTTTGTTCTTTGGTGTGGGTCTTTGAGGTAGGCTTGCCAACGAGCTGCATGGCAGGTCAACATATGTCTGGTCAGGCATGTGGTACCCAAGCGGCTGATGTTTTGGCCACGCGATATACGCTTGAGACATATGTTGCAAACAGCAGCTGTGCGATCTGATGCACTAGCCTCAAAAAAGGCCCACACCAAAGAACTTTTTGAATGACGGGCAGAGGCAGCGCCCTGCACAGGCGGAGCTCTGCGGTGTGATTCCGTCGGTGTACTGCCCTTACGCTGGCCACCAAAGGGCATCCTGCCTCGTTGGAGATGTGCCTCCTCCTCATCCTCCTCCTCCTCCTCTCTCCTATTAGGCACCCACGTGGAGTCAGTGACCTCATCATCACCTCCCTCCTCATCACTGGAGGCAATCTGGCAGTATGCTGCAGCTGCTGGAACATGACTGCCAGATTGGTGTCCTTCTTGAGCATCCCCTCTGTCTGCTCTCACGCTACTGCCTTCCTCTAGCTGGGTTTCATCATCAGACCCTTCGAAACGCTGGGCATCCTCCTGGAGCATGTACCCAACACTGTGCTGAAACAGTTCGGGGGACTCCTCAGGAGGAGGACATGGTGGGTCTAGGGAAGGAGTGACTGATGATGAGTCTGACATTGATACCAGGGAAGAGGACGCTTTGGCAGCTGCTTTTCCAGTACCCTGAGCCTGGGTGAGAGAGGATGAGGAGGAGGAGGAGGGCTTGGTCATCCACTCTACCAAGTCTTCGGCATGATGTGGCTCAACATGTCCAGCTGCCGAAAAGAAGGACAAGCGTGTCCCATGGCCATGTGCTGATGACAATGCACCGCGTCCACGACCAGCACTGTTGCCCCCAGACACAGAGCCTGCTTGCCCTCTTTTATTGCCTCCTGACTGTCTGCCTCTCCTTGTTTGCCTTCCAGACATTCTAATAGATGGCCTGCAGGGAGATGGGAAAAAAGCAATAAGGGCTACCTTCAGGTGTCCTTCTCTGTCCCTTGAAACAAGGACTTTCACAGTGAAAGAAACTGACACTCTCCCTACCTACAGTTTTCTGTCCCTAGAATAAATGTTTTTTTTAAGCACAATATAGCACAAGGACAATTCACTCACTGTCCTTACAGGTCCCTGGAAACAAGGACTTGCAGAGTGAAAGAAAAAAAAACACTCTCCCTACCTACAGTTTTCTGTCCCTAGAAAAACTGTTTTTTTTAATCACAATATAGCACAAGAACAATTCACTCACTGTCCTTACAGGTCCCTGGAAACAAGGACTTGCAGAGTGAAATAAACTGACACTCTCCCTACCTACAGTTTTCTGTCCCTAGAATAAATGTTTTTTTTAAGCACAATATAGCACAAGGAGAATTCACTCACTGTCCTTCCAGGTCCCTGGAAACAAGGACTTGCAGAGTGAAAGAAAAAAAACACTCTCCCTACCTACAGTTTTCTGTCCCTAGAAAAAATGTTTTTTTTAATCACAATATAGCACAAGGACAATTCACTCACTGTCCTTACAGGTCCCTGGAAACAAGGACTTGCAGAGTGAAATAAACTGACACTCTCCCTACCTACAGTTTTCTGTCCCTAGAATAAATGTTTTTTTTAAGCACAATATAGCACAAGGACAATTCACTCACTGTCCTTACAGGTCCCTGGAAACAAGGACTTGCAGAGTGAAAGAAAAAAAACACTCTCCCTACCTACAGTTTTCTGTCCCTAGAAAAAATGTTTTTTTTTAATCACAATATAGCACAAGGACAATTCACTCACTGTCCTTACAGGTCCCTGGAAACAAGGACTTGCAGAGTGAAAGAAAATAAACACTCTCCCTACCTACAGTTTTCTGTCCCTAGAATAAATGTTTTTTTTAAGCACAATATAGCACAAGGACAATTCACTCACTGTCCTTACAGGTCCCTGGAAACAAGGACTTGCAGAGTGAAATAAACTGACACTCTCCCTACCTACAGTTTTCTGTCCCTAGAATTAATGTTTTTTTTAAGCACAATATAGCACAAGGAGAATTCACTCACTGTCCTTCCAGGTCCCTGGAAACAAGGACTTGCAGAGTGAAAGAAAAAAAACACTCTCCCTACCTACAGTTTTCTGTCCCTAGAAAAAATGTTTTTTTTAATCACAATATAGCACAAGGACAATTCACTCACTGTCCTTACAGGTCCCTGGAAACAAGGACTTGCAGAGTGAAATAAACTGACACTCTCCCTACCTACAGTTTTCTGTCCCTAGAATAAATGTTTTTTTTAAGCACAATATAGCACAAGGACAATTCACTCACTGTCCTTACAGGTCCCTGGAAACAAGGACTTGCAGAGTGAAAGAAAAAAAACACTCTCCCTACCTACAGTTTTCTGTCCCTAGAAAAAATGTTTTTTTTAATCACAATATAGCACAAGGACAATTCACTCACTGTCCTTACAGGTCCCTGGAAACAAGGACTTGCAGAGTGAAATAAACTGACACTCTCCCTACCTACAGTTTTCTGTCCCTAGAATAAATGTTTTTTTTAAGCACAATATAGCACAAGGAGAATTCACTCACTGTCCTTCCAGGTCCCTGGAAACAAGGACTTGCAGAGTGAAAGAAAAAAAACACTCTCCCTACCTACAGTTTTCTGTCCCTAGAAAAAATGTTTTTTTTAATCACAATATAGCACAAGGACAATTCACTCACTGTCCTTACAGGTCCCTGGAAACAAGGACTTGCAGAGTGAAAGAAAATAAACACTCTCCCTACCTACAGTTTTCTGTCCCTAGAATAAATGTTTTTTTTAAGCACAATATAGCACAAGGAGAATTCACTCACTGTCCTTCCAGGTCCCTGGAAACAAGGACTTGCAGAGTGAAAGAAAAAAAACACTCTCCCTACCTACAGTTTTCTGTCCCTAGAAAAAATGTTTTTTTTAATCACAATATAGCACAAGGACAATTCACTCACTGTCCTTACAGGTCCCTGGAAACAAGGACTTGCAGAGTGAAATAAACTGACACTCTCCCTACCTACAGTTTTCTGTCCCTAGAATAAATGTTTTTTTTAAGCACAATATAGCACAAGGACAATTCACTCACTGTCCTTACAGGTCCCTGGAAACAAGGACTTGCAGAGTGAAAGAAAAAAAAACACTCTCCCTACCTACAGTTTTCTGTCCCTAGAAAAAATGTTTTTTTTAATCACAATATAGCACAAGAACAATTCACTCACTGTCCTTACAGGTCCCTGGAAACAAGGACTTGCAGAGTGAAATAAACTGACACTCTCCCTACCTACAGTTTTCTGTCCCTAGAATAAATGTTTTTTTTAAGCACAATATAGCACAAGGAGAATTCACTCACTGTCCTTCCAGGTCCCTGGAAACAAGGACTTGCAGAGTGAAAGAAAAAAAACACTCTCCCTACCTACAGTTTTCTGTCCCTAGAAAAAATGTTTTTTTTAATCACAATATAGCACAAGGACAATTCACTCACTGTCCTTACAGGTCCCTGGAAACAAGGACTTGCAGAGTGAAATAAACTGACACTCTCCCTACCTACAGTTTTCTGTCCCTAGAATAAATGTTTTTTTTAAGCACAATATAGCACAAGGACAATTCACTCACTGTCCTTACAGGTCCCTGGAAACAAGGATTTGCAGAGTGAAAGAAAAAAAACACTCTCCCTACCTACAGTTTTCTGTCCCTAGAAAAAATGTTTTTTTTTAATCACAATATAGCACAAGGACAATTCACTCACTGTCCTTACAGGTCCCTGGAAACAAGGACTTGCAGAGTGAAAGAAAATAAACACTCTCCCTACCTACAGTTTTCTGTCCCTAGAATAAATGTTTTTTTTAAGCACAATATAGCACAAGGACAATTCACTCACTGTCCTTACAGGTCCCTGGAAACAAGGACTTGCAGAGTGAAATAAACTGACACTCTCCCTACCTACAGTTTTCTGTCCCTAGAATTAATGTTTTTTTTAAGCACAATATAGCACAAGGAGAATTCACTCACTGTCCTTCCAGGTCCCTGGAAACAAGGACTTGCAGAGTGAAAGAAAAAAAACACTCTCCCTACCTACAGTTTTCTGTCCCTAGAAAAAATGTTTTTTTTAATCACAATATAGCACAAGGACAATTCACTCACTGTCCTTACAGGTCCCTGGAAACAAGGACTTGCAGAGTGAAATAAACTGACACTCTCCCTACCTACAGTTTTCTGTCCCTAGAATAAATGTTTTTTTTAAGCACAATATAGCACAAGGACAATTCACTCACTGTCCTTACAGGTCCCTGGAAACAAGGACTTGCAGAGTGAAAGAAAAAAAACACTCTCCCTACCTACAGTTTTCTGTCCCTAGAAAAAATGTTTTTTTTAATCACAATATAGCACAAGGACAATTCACTCACTGTCCTTACAGGTCCCTGGAAACAAGGACTTGCAGAGTGAAATAAACTGACACTCTCCCTACCTACAGTTTTCTGTCCCTAGAATAAATGTTTTTTTTAAGCACAATATAGCACAAGGAGAATTCACTCACTGTCCTTCCAGGTCCCTGGAAACAAGGACTTGCAGAGTGAAAGAAAAAAAACACTCTCCCTACCTACAGTTTTCTGTCCCTAGAAAAAATGTTTTTTTTAATCACAATATAGCACAAGGACAATTCACTCACTGTCCTTACAGGTCCCTGGAAACAAGGACTTGCAGAGTGAAATAAACTGACACTCTCCCTACCTACAGTTTTCTGTCCCTAGAATAAATGTTTTTTTTAAGCACAATATAGCACAAGGACAATTCACTCACTGTCCTTACAGGTCCCTGGAAACAAGGACTTGCAGAGTGAAAGAAAAAAAACACTCTCCCTACCTACAGTTTTCTGTCCCTAGAAAAAATGTTTTTTTTAATCACAATATAGCACAAGGACAATTCACTCACTGTCCTTACAGGTCCCTGGAAACAAGGACTTGCAGAGTGAAAGAAAATAAACACTCTCCCTACCTACAGTTTTCTGTCCCTAGAATAAATGTTTTTTTTAAGCACAATATAGCACAAGGAGAATTCACTCACTGTCCTTCCAGGTCCCTGGAAACAAGGACTTGCAGAGTGAAAGAAAAAAAACACTCTCCCTACCTACAGTTTTCTGTCCCTAGAAAAAATGTTTTTTTTAATCACAATATAGCACAAGGACAATTCACTCACTGTCCTTACAGGTCCCTGGAAACAAGGACTTGCAGAGTGAAATAAACTGACACTCTCCCTACCTACAGTTTTCTGTCCCTAGAATAAATGTTTTTTTTAAGCACAATATAGCACAAGGAGAATTCACTCACTGTCCTTCCAGGTCCCTGGAAACAAGGACTTGCAGAGTGAAATAAACTGACACTCTCCCTACCTACAGTTTTCTGTCCCTAGAATAAATGTTTTTTTTAAGCACAATATAGCACAAGGACAATTCACTCACTGTCCTTACAGGTCCCTGGAAACAAGGACTTGCAGAGTGAAATAAACTGACACTCTCCCTACCTACAGTTTTCTGTCCCTAGAATAAATGTTTTTTTTTAAGCACAATATAGCACAAGGACAATTCACTCACTGTCCTTACAGGTCCCTGGAAACAAGGACTTGCAGAGTGAAAGAAAAAAAACACTCTCCCTACCTACAGTTTTCTGTCCCTAGAAAAAATGTTTTTTTTAATCACAATATAGCACAAGGACAATTCACTCACTGTCCTTACAGGTCCCTGGAAACAAGGACTTGCAGAGTGAAATAAACTGACACTCTCCCTACCTACAGTTTTCTGTCCCTAGAATAAATGTTTTTTTTAAGCACAATATAGCACAAGGAGAATTCACTCACTGTCCTTCCAGGTCCCTGGAAACAAGGACTTGCAGAGTGAAATAAAAAAAACACTCTCCCTACCTACAGTTTTCTGTCCCTAGAAAAAATGTTTTTTTTAATCACAATATAGCACAAGGACAATTCACTCACTGTCCTTACAGGTCCCTGGAAACAAGGACTTGCAGAGTGAAATAAACTGACACTCTCCCTACCTACAGTTTTCTGTCCCTAGAATAAATGTTTTTTTTAAGCACAATATAGCACAAGGAGAATTCACTCACTGTCCTTCCAGGTCCCTGGAAACAAGGACTTGCAGAGTGAAAGAAAAAAAACACTCTCCCTACCTACAGTTTTCTGTCCCTAGAAAAAATGTTTTTTTTAATCACAATATAGCACAAGGACAATTCACTCACTGTCCTTACAGGTCCCTGGAAACAAGGACTTGCAGAGTGAAATAAACTGACACTCTCCCTACCTACAGTTTTCTGTCCCTAGAATAAATGTTTTTTTTAAGCACAATATAGCACAAGGAGAATTCACTCACTGTCCTTCCAGGTCCCTGGAAACAAGGACTTGCAGAGTGAAAGAAAAAAAAACACTCTCCCTACCTACAGTTTTCTGTCCCTAGAAAAAATGTTTTTTTTTAATCACAATATAGCACAAGAACAATTCACTCACTGTCCTTACAGGTCCCTGGAAACAAGGACTTGCAGAGTGAAATAAACTGACACTCTCCCTACCTACAGTTTTCTGTCCCTAGAATAAATGTTTTTTTTAAGCACAATATAGCACAAGGAGAATTCACTCACTGTCCTTCCAGGTCCCTGGAAACAAGGACTTGCAGAGTGAAAGAAAAAAAACACTCTCCCTACCTACAGTTTTCTGTCCCTAGAAAAAATGTTTTTTTTAATCACAATATAGCACAAGGACAATTCACTCACTGTCCTTACAGGTCCCTGGAAACAAGGACTTGCAGAGTGAAATAAACTGACACTCTCCCTACCTACAGTTTTCTGTCCCTAGAATAAATGTTTTTTTTAAGCACAATATAGCACAAGGAGAATTCACTCACTGTCCTTCCAGGTCCCTGGAAACAAGGACTTGCAGAGTGAAATAAACTGACACTCTCCCTACCTACAGTTTTCTGTCCCTAGAATAAATGTTTTTTTTAAGCACAATATAGCACAAGGACAATTCACTCACTGTCCTTACAGGTCCCTGGAAACAAGGACTTGCAGAGTGAAAGAAAAAAAACACTCTCCCTACCTACAGTTTTCTGTCCCTAGAAAAAATGTTTTTTTTAATCACAATATAGCACAAGGACAATTCACTCACTGTCCTTACAGGTCCCTGGAAACAAGGACTTGCAGAGTGAAATAAACTGACACTCTCCCTACCTACAGTTTTCTGTCCCTAGAATAAATGTTTTTTTTAAGCACAATATAGCACAAGGACAATTCACTCACTGTCCTTACAGGTCCCTGGAAACAAGGACTTGCAGAGTGAAAGAAAAAAAACACTCTCCCTACCTACAGTTTTCTGTCCCTAGAAAAAATGTTTTTTTTAATCACAATATAGCACAAGGACAATTCACTCACTGTCCTTACAGGTCCCTGGAAACAAGGACTTGCAGAGTGAAATAAACTGACACTCTCCCTACCTACAGTTTTCTGTCCCTAGAATAAATGTTTTTTTTAAGCACAATATAGCACAAGGACAATTCACTCACTGTCCTTCCAGGTCCCTGGAAACAAGGACTTGCAGAGTGAAAGAAAAAAAACACTCTCCCTACCTACAGTTTTCTGTCCCTAGAATAAATGTTTTTTTTAAGCACAATATAGCACAAGGAGAATTCACTCACTGTCCTTCCAGGTCCCTGGAAACAAGGACTTGCAGAGTGAAAGAAAAAAAACACTCTCCCTACCTACAGTTTTCTGTCCCTAGAAAAAATGTTTTTTTTAATCACAATATAGCACAAGGACAATTCACTCACTGTCCTTACAGGTCCCTGGAAACAAGGACTTGCAGAGTGAAATAAACTGACACTCTCCCTACCTACAGTTTTCTGTCCCTAGAATAAATGTTTTTTTTAAGCACAATATAGCACAAGGACAATTCACTCACTGTCCTTACAGGTCCCTGGAAACAAGGACTTGCAGAGTGAAATAAACTGACACTCTCCCTACCTACAGTTTTCTGTCCCTAGAATAAATGTTTTTTTTAAGCACAATATAGCACAAGGACAATTCACTCACTGTCCTTACAGGTCCCTGGAAACAAGGACTTGCAGAGTGAAAGAAAAAAAACACTCTCCCTACCTACAGTTTTCTGTCCCTAGAAAAAATGTTTTTTTTAATCACAATATAGCACAAGGACAATTCACTCACTGTCCTTACAGGTCCCTGGAAACAAGGACTTGCAGAGTGAAATAAACTGACACTCTCCCTACCTACAGTTTTCTGTCCCTAGAATAAATGTTTTTTTTAAGCACAATATAGCACAAGGACAATTCACTCACTGTCCTTACAGGTCCCTGGAAACAAGGACTTGCAGAGTGAAAGAAAAAAAACACTCTCCCTACCTACAGTTTTCTGTCCCTAGAAAAAATGTTTTTTTTAATCACAATATAGCACAAGGACAATTCACTCACTGTCCTTACAGGTCCCTGGAAACAAGGACTTGCAGAGTGAAATAAACTGACACTCTCCCTACCTACAGTTTTCTGTCCCTAGAATAAATGTTTTTTTTAAGCACAATATAGCACAAGGACAATTCACTCACTGTCCTTCCAGGTCCCTGGAAACAAGGACTTGCAGAGTGAAAGAAAAAAAACACTCTCCCTACCTACAGTTTTCTGTCCCTAGAAAAAATGTTTTTTTTAATCACAATATAGCACAAGGACAATTCACTCACTGTCCTTACAGGTCCCTGGAAACAAGGACTTGCAGAGTGAAAGAAACTGACACTCTCCCTACCTACAGTTTTCTGTCCCTAGAATAAATGTTTTTTTTAAGCACAATATAGCACAAGGACAATTCACTCACTGTCCTTCCAGGTCCCTGGAAACAAGGACTTGCAGAGTGAAAGAAACTGACACTGTCCCTACCTACAGTTTTCTGTCCCTAGAATAAATGTTTTTTTTAAGCACACTATAGCACAAGCACAAAACACACTGACACTCTCCCTACCTATCCTTCTCTTTCCCTAAACTAAAGGAATCCAGGTTAAGCAAGAAAGAAATAAAAGTCACTGTCCCTGCCTATGCTGCTCTATCCCTGCTCCGGAACACACTACACTAGGCCGCCGTGCTGGCGGCCTTTTATAGTGTGGGGCGTGTACTAAACACCCTCAGCAATAATTAGCCACAGGCATCCTGCCTGTGGCCAATCATTGCTCTCCTCGCTGCCGGCGCTGTGATTGGCCAAGCATGCGGGGTCACAGTGCATGCTTGGCCAATCACAGCGCCTGGATGACACTGCGATGGCGTAGTGCATTGTGGGCCGTTCGCGTCACTCGAATTTGGCGCGAACGGCCCAAATCGTTCGATCTTCGTCGAACGATCGAACAGCCGATGTTCGAGTCGAACGTATGTTCGACTCGAACACGAAGCTCATCCCTAGTCAGCATAAAGAGCCATTATCATTTTAATAAAGTGGGGAGGGAAACCCACCGTCCGAAGTGTAGTCTCCATGTAGTCCCAGGCCGCTCTGTCGAACGCCTTCTCGGCATCCAAAGACAAGAAAAACCCTGGGGTCGATGACTTGGACAGCCAGTGGTGGATATCAAGAGCCTTGATGGTGTTATCCCTGGCTTCCCTACCAGGGACAAAACCAACTTGATCTAGGGAAATCAGTTTGTTAAGCAGGGGGAGAATGCGGTTTGCTAGGGATTTTGCGTACAGTTTTAGATCCACGTTGAGGAGAGAAATTGGGCGGTAATTTGAGACAAGGGTAGGGTCCCTGCCCGGTTTGGGGATTAGTGTGATGTGCGCTTCAAGAAACTCCTTGCTGGTAGTGGAGTGCGGTGACACAGTGTTAAAAGCTTTGACAAGATGAGGTAACAGGACGTCTGGGAAAGCTTTGTAGTAGCTGATTGTCAGACCGTCAGGGCCGGGGCTTTTGCCAGGTTTCATTTGCTTTAAGGCGGTCATTATTTCATCTGTGGAGAGCGGAAGATCTAAAGTATCAGAATCTTCCGATGTGAGAGGGGATGGGCTGTATTGTGCCAAGAAGGTAGATAATGCTGAGCTTCTGTCCGGGAGAGCTTCAGTGGAACGATCAGGAGGGAGGTTATATAGGTCCGTGAAGTAGTTGACGAATTGGTCGGAGATGTCTTTAGGTTTGACAAGGGAGGTCCCGGAAGGGGTTGTTATGTTGTGGATGGTGTGGGTCGCCTTTTTGGCTTGAAGGGCCCTAGCTAGGAGTTTGCCGGATTTATTACCAAACTCGTAGAAAAGTTTATGGGACAAAGCGAACTTACGTTTCAGAACGTGATTGAGTTCTCCTAGGAGATCCTCTCTGGCATGCATTAGTTCCGTTAGGGTGCTTGTGGCTAGAGACGCCTTATGCGTCTGTTCCAGCTTGCGTATGTGAGCTGTAAGTTCAGCAATTCGATCCTTTTTAAGTCGGGACCGTTTAGATGCGAGAGAGAGAAAGTTTCCGCGGATGACACACTTATGTGCAGCCCATAGTGTGGAGGGGGGTATGTCTTCTGTGGCATTGTCAGCAAAGTAGTTGGATAGGCAAAGTGAGGTAGTTTGAATGTCTTCGGGGTCAGTGAGGAGGGAGTTGTCCAGTCTCCAGATACTGGATCTTATAATTGACGGCGGAAGGGAGAGAGTCATAGAGATAGGATTGTGGTCGGAGAGTGTCATAGGTTCAATGGTGGCTGAGGATAGGTGTGTAAGGTCATTTTGGGAGAGAAATAGGTAGTCCAGTCGTGTGTATTTAGTATGTGGGGAAGAGAAGTAGGTGAAGTCCTTCACTGAGGGATTAAGCGTGCGCCAAGAGTCGTGGAGCAAGAGGTTGCTGAGTTGAAGTTTTATTGCCCGTAGGGCTTTGTATGCAAGGGAGGACGTACCAGTGGAAACGTCCATGGCCGGTGTCAGTGCTACGTTAAAGTCTCCGCCTACGAGTAGGGTGCCTGATTGAAAGCTCGTTAATTGGGCAAACGTGTTTCTGAAGAAGGCAACTTGTTGGGTGTTCGGGGCGTATATATTGGCAATTGTAATGGTTCTGTGGTGTAACGTCCCTTTAACCACTTGTCCCCCGCCCACTGTCAATTGACGGCGGGCGGAGGATACTCTCGTTCTGGGAGGACGTCATATGACGTCCTCCCTTTAAAACGAGCTAGGAGGCGCGCACGCGCGCCTGCCGCGTTCACAAGGCCCCGGTGCGCGTGCCCAGCGGCCGCGATTGCTGCCGGGCACCCGCGATTGCCCGGGAAACGAGCAGGAAAGTGGATCTCTGTGTGTAAACACAGAGATCCACGTCCTGTGAGGGAGAGGGGACCGATGGTGTGTCCCTTGTACATAGGGACAACCATCGGTCACCTCCCCCAGTCAGTCCCCTCCCCCCACAGTAAGAACACTTTGAGGGAACATATTTAACCCCTTCCCGCCCCCTAGTGGTTAACCCCTTCCCTGCCAATCACATTTATACAGTAATCAATGCATTTTTATAGCAGGGATCACTGTATAAATGTGAATGGTCCCAAAAATGTGTCAAAAGTGTCCGATGTGTCCGCCGCAATATCGCAGTCACAATAAAAAATCGCAGATCGCCGCCATTACTAATAAAAAAATAAAAAAATAAAAATGCTATAAATCTATCCCCTATTTTGTAGACGCTATAACTTTTGCGCAAACCAATCAATACGCGCTTATTGCGATTTTTTTTTTACCAAAAATATGTAGAAGAATACGTATCGTCTAAACTGAGGAAAATTTTATTAAAAAAAAAATGGGTATTTTTTATAGCAAAAACTAAAAAATAGTGTTTTTTTTCCAAACTGGACGCTCTTCTTTTGTTTATAGCGCAAAAAAAAACCGCAGAGGTGATCAAATACCACCAAAAGAAAGCTCTATTTGTGGGAAAAAAAGGACACAAATTTTGTTTGGGAGCCACGTCGCACGACCGCGCAATTGTCATTCAAAGTGTGACAGCGCTGAAAGCTGAAAAATGGCTTGGGCAGGAAGGGGGTTTTCGTGCACAGTAGAGAAGTGGTTAATGAAGAGGAACCTTCCCTGTGGGTCTCTCTGGACTTCAGATACTTGGAATGGGCAGTTCTTTGAAATGATAGATACACCCTTGGACTTAGATTCTGTGTTGGAAGCGTGGAATACAGTGGGGAAGTGGTGATCGGACAATTTGGGGATGTTGGTGTTTTGAAGTGTGTTTCCTGTACAAGGGTGATGTGTGCTTTGGATCGGAGCAGAGAGAGCAGTAGCTGTGACCGCTTTTCAGGAGTATTAAGTCCTCGTATATTGACCGAGTAGAGTTTGAGTATGTAGGGACGTGGCTGTGACTGTGGGTTTGAAGCTGAGGTTCGGGGGGCGGAGTTATGCGGCATGACGGTAAGTGGGGAGATGGGGGGGAGGGGTGAGGGGGGAGAGTCAAAAATCTGAAAGAACAGCTGATTGGGGGAAGACCAATACAGGGGTATAACCGATGAGGCCGTGGGGAACTAGCCCACCAGCCTCAGAGAAACTATGATCGGTGAGTTTTGGTGTCGGAACAGAGTGTGTCACTCTGAAAGAGAGACAGTATTCTGAACTTCAATCGTGTGGGGGTTGACGATGCGAAGTTGGGAAGATTTACTATTTGACAGAACAGGGTCTGCCACCACGGATGGACAGGAGGAAGATTAGGAGGTGAGAACTTGTGTGTATAGATAGAGGGGGGACTGCTCGACGGTGAGTCGGCCTGTCTGAACGAGGAGGGAATAGTAAGTATCAGGCCGTAAACTCAAAACTAAAAACTTCCTGGGACGGGGGAGACCTGCATTAGCTAGGTGAATCATCTGTGGTCAGATCAGTAGTGTACCTGTGAGCAGATCATAGCCTCATTACTAGAGGGTGGGCAGGATCCCCGTAGGAATGCCTCCTTACTCGAGAAAGGTTTGGCTATGGGAGGGGGGGGCTGTTCGTAGCCTTAAGCTGTGGATAGGAGGAGCCACAGGGTGAGAAGGGACATGTCTCGAGATAGTACAGAATGCGTAAACATATTGGGTATGAGCATAAAAACCTAGAACTGAAAAAGAATGCAGTAAGGAACAGGTATAACCTGGGGGAAAACTAGCGGCATAATAATATAGTTCTATCCTATAGAGGTCCGGCGAGTGTATGGAGGGTAGGTGCAACACCAAAGATATATACTTGCTTGGCGGTATTCCCTTGGCGCTGTCCATGTAGTGGTTGTGGGAACCTATTGGCAAAGGCAGCATCAGAAGCCAGGCCGCCGAGGAAGGCGCATATAGAGGAGGTATGAAAGGACGTCCGGGAGGCGGAAGAGTGTGTGATGGAGGAGCATCGGGAGAGCAGGAGTTCCGGTGCGGCTTGAGTTCGGAGGAGCGAGACGCCGCGAGTCACAGGAGGGGGACGGTTCGCATGACGTCAGCACGCTTGCGCGTCCACAGCTTCGGACCGCGTTGTCTAATGGGAGATGTAGTTTAGCTGGGCTAGTTCATCCTCTGGACGTCTACAGATGCTCCAAGAACCGAAGTGAGCTCAAAACAGCAGAGAGGGAAAGAAGAAAAGAAGAAAAGAAAAAAAAAAACAGTCAATAATGGAAAAAAGTTCAGTCTATCGCACTCCTGAATGAAGTGTATTGGAGACAATAAAGTTAATAAAAAGCCAGGGAGATAAGATGTGGGGTCATTCCACGTTGTGTCTTGTGGTGTATGCGCTGTGGGCCGGGGAGCAGAAGAAGTTTAGAAGTTGTAAATTCAGTGAACTTGAGAAACAATTAGGGGCCAGAACATGGCCACCGTGGGTAACAGTAGGTTACAGTGTGACCGGATGAGGCGGACTGATTGGGGTCAGTGATCACGGCGGGTTCTTCTAGCCCTAGGGTAGTTGGGAGGGCTCGTGTCCCGACGTGAGTAGAGGGATGATTGATGACGGCCGATAGGAGTAGGAGAGCGTCTCCGTCTGCTACCGCTGTCTTGGGTCTCCATGGAATCGGACTGCTGTACATCTTTCTTCTGTAGGAGAGGTTTGAAGTCTGCATACCAGTCCGGGACTGCCACTGGATGTATGCCTAGAATTTCACAAAAGTGAGTTAAATCTTCCGGTACCTTCAGTAGCGCTGTGCGACCTTGTGTGGAGGCAGAAAGACAGAACGGGAACTTCCACTTGTAAGGGATGTTCCTTGAGCGGAGGGCCTCTAGAAGGGGTTTCAGGTCCCGGCGGTGCTGGAGCGTGATGGCAGATAAATCCTGGTATACTTGTATAGCGCGACCCTCGTAGAGAATTTGGGTTCTGCTCCTTGCGCCTCTCATGATGTCCTCCTTGAGTGTGAAATCGACTATGTGGCAGATAACATCTCTCAGGGGGTAATTTTCTCTGCCTTTTGGCCTCAAGGCACGGTGCAGCCTGTCGATTTTTATTACAGCTTGGGGAGGCCGGCCTAGTAAGTCATTAAAGATGCTCACTATTGTGGGGGTAAGCTGGTCACCTTCGATCGATTCGGGGACATTCCGGATTCGGACGTTGTGGCGTCGGTTTCGATTCTCGAGGTCTTCGAGGTGTCGGTGCATATCTCTCATCTGTTTGGTATGAGAGTCGATACGTGAGGTGACCTTGCCGATGGTCGCATCATGGCGGCTGGTTGTCTTTTCCACAGCCTGAACCCGGTCATTCAACGAGCGGATCTCCAGCTTCAAGTCAGCGATGGCAGCTGACAGGGTGTCCTTTATGTCCGCGGCTACTGACCGCAGATCCTGTAGGTTAAGTTGGGGTTGAGGTGAGAGCTCTATCCCTGGCAGGTCTTGGTTTGTGGCCGGTGGTAGTGGTGGTGGGGAGTCAGTCAGAGCCGAAGTTTGTGTGCGTCCCTGGCGGGAAGATGCCCCGGTCCCTCGGGGTGCCCGGAACATTTCAGGGATATTCTGGCTTAGTCCGGCGGGATGTTCTCTCGGAGATCGGGATTGGGAAGCGGACGATGATCAGGAAGCAGTCCCCATAATTAGTGCGAGTTCTGAGGGTTAGTGAACCTCCTAACAGGCTCGTTTTGTTCCGTGGTGGTCAGAGCGAGAAGATTAAGCGTCCATCTTCATGCCTCCGCAGGCCACGCCCCCTACCATGTGTATTTAACTTACGTTAATCTTGAACTAATCTGGAAAGCCCAGGCCTGCACTGCACCTGCTTTGGGTAAGCAAAAGTACCTATTGATCTGGATACATTCCTCTATGTGAATTGGCTGGAACAAATTATAGATGATTATTTTTCTTATATCAACATCTTCCTTTTTTTGTTTTTGTATACCCAGTTACCTTACCCTAGCTTCTATTCAATTGTCTTCAGTTGATCAGTTGGATTTTTTTCTTGTTTATCTCAGCGCCCCACTGACTCCAGTTCTAATCATTATTGGTAGGTATTAAGGTTATTCTAGCCCTATACATGGGACATATATTGTCTCTATGTGGTGTAATTGTTTTTTTAAATTTTAAATTGTTATAATTTCAGTATGAATTTTGTCCCCCCTGCAGCCGCACTGTGGTGGTATTGGGTTGCTGTTTTAGGGCGGCCTCTGTGCTGACCCGACCGCTTGGGAGCTTCGGGGTAGGTAGGGGAGAACTTTCATCTGGGGCTATGGGGTGTTGATTCCTTTTATGGGGGGGGGGGGCTTGTGCCATGTCGCTTCTCCTATATTGCACACCATATCAATATTATGTTATCATGTATTGTTATTGCTATTCATGCATTATATGTTGCATTTTTTTCATCCTTTGTTTTTTCTTTTTAGAGCTATATTTACTGTATTGGTCACGTTTTAATCCCCTGAAGAAGCCAATGCTTTGGTGAAACTAGTAGGGAAGACCTGACCCGCAATCTTAATGGGCCAAGACCACTCTGGCCAGTAGTAAAATACAATGTGCTCTGCTCTCCATTTCTTACTTGTTTTTAACACAAACCTTTGTATGTATTGTATGTTAACAGTATAGTTGTTATTAAAACTTTGTCAACTTTTAATGATCTTTGTTCAAGTCTTGACTCCCTTTGAAGAGTTGACTCGGCATGTGAGTTGTTCGGATTCTTTTGCCTCAGATGTAATTCCTGCAGTGACTGTGCTACAGCGATTATTATCTAAAGAAGTGGATGAGGACCACGGTGTTAAAACGATGAAGAACACATTGCTTGGTGCTTTGCAGAAACGGTTCTCAGACATGAAGCAAAATCCACTTTACTGCATCGCTACCTTACTCGATCCAAGGTAATCAATTATTTATTGCTGGCTGCTATTTTGCATTGTTTTTATTTGAATATTGATTGATGATATGATTTTTTTTTTTTGGTTTTTTGGATGAAGGTGATATTTTACAGTGTTATCACTTGCTTACATTAAAAAAAAAATTGTAATGCAAGTGATAACACTCTAAATCTCACCTTCATAAAAAACACAAAACAAAATCGATAATGACAAACACACTTACCTGCTCTGCCTCTGTGGAATGGTTTTGCAGACCAGACAACTGTTTTTACAGTGTCCCCCGCTGTCACCTTTCCTTCTAGCAGTGCCCCCACAGCAAGCTTCCACAGTTGTTGCTTTGCTTGCATGACGTTGTATTTTTCTTCTTCTAGGTATAAAGATCGGTTCTTCTCAAATTCAGATGCTGGCAGGCAGGCCAAAGAGATGTTTGTGCTGGAAATGCAACAAATATCTTCTGTACAGGTACTACAGGCACAGGCAACTACACCTGAGGTGCTTGAGAAACCAGCTACCAAAAGGACTCGCACTGAGCAACAGCCAGGTACCAGTGTGACTGTGGACAGTGTTTTTCAAGAAATTGCTTATTCATCTACATTTGAGAACAGTGCTCCCACAGCTGCTACCATACAACTAGAAGCATATCTTGGAGAGGTCACTGTGCCTCATTCAGACAAACCTCTTGAGTATTGGGCAGTCAATAAACTGTGATTTCCCACTCTAGCCCAAATGGCAAAAAATATCTTTCAGCTCCTTGCAGTAGTGTGGAAAGTGAGAGATTTTTCAGTGCAGCGTCACACATTCTGACTGACACCAGAAACCGACTTCTAACTGAACATGCAGAGATTCTTCTGTTTCTTAAATAAAGTTTGCCACTTGCGTTTGAATTGGAAAAGTAATCTACCGCTTGTGACTGTCCAATTGTAAGGCATCATGCACAGTTGCACGCTGCAGCTCAAAGCAACTGGCATTTGAGCGTTTTTTTAGCGTTTCCTCTGCCTGTTAACTCTCCTCCATGTTGGCCTTTAAAAAAAAATAAACATTTTGCCTTTTTTAACTCCATGCCACAAACTTTTTCCTTAAGTGAAAAAGTGAATCACCTATGGTGTGCACATTGCACACTATAGGTGATTCAACGTGCAATGCATGGGGGACACATAGCCTAATATGGAGCTGCATAGAGTTAACACTACAGGCAAACGAAATGCTCAAAAACAGGGAGCTCAAACGCCTGTAGGAGCAGCTACTTTGAGCTTTATTGTGCATGTGGCCTTACTGCTGCTCAGTACTTTGATCCTTGGCCTTGCCATCCTGGAATTAACCTAATTTTGGTCTGTGAAAAATGTTTTATCACGAGTTTCATAAGAAGTTGAACTAGAAGCTAGCATTTTTTTTTTTTTTTATTTAAAAAATGTTTACAAAATAATGTTAGTTTTGAGGTACTGTTCAGTTGCTCCTCTTCAGGCCTAACATTATTTAACTGTATTGCACTTGGGTTGGTTGATGTGATGACGTGAACTTGTAATGTTTGTTTTATTTGTGGCATCATCAACAATGATGTTGCTGATGATATTTCATGTTCTGTGTGACATTTGAGCTTTTAATTTTCAAGGCATAATGACTGTACAATGCAACTAAAAGCATCTGCTCCTCAAGGAGTTTGAGCTTTTTTCCTGCCTGGTAATGTCTCCCCTCCATGTCAGCCCATTGCACACTAGTTTCAGGAGTTTAGTGGCAGGAAAGTTTACAGACAGAAAAAAAATCCAAAGATTTCCATTTCCAATTTCTTTGGATTTTTTTCTGCCTGCTGCCTGAAGCTGCCCAGCCACTAAACTTCTGAAACCGCATAGTGTTCCTTGGCCAATGGCCACGAATGAACACATAACATAGGCTAACACATGGAGGCATGGAGGGGAAGACGTAACAGGTAGAGAAAAAAAAGCTGAAAAGAGCAAAAACACCTGGAGAAGCAGCTGCTTTGAGCTGTGTGTGAGGCCTTACTGCAGCCTATATGCCAACCTAACACACATCCTTGCCAGTTGCCATCCTGGAATGTTCTGTCTGCGAAATGTGTTTCTCTTACACATGTGTAAGAAGTTGAACTGGAAACAAACACATGTTGTGTTTTTTTTTTTTGGTTTTTGAAATTTTATAATGTCTTGTGTTGTGAGTTGACTGGGGTACTGTACTGTTCTTGCTTCTCCTCATGCATAAACATTGTGAACTTGCAATGTACATGTCATTGATGACATTGACATTATTTTTTTATAACATGTTCTGTGTGACATTTGAGCTTTCCATTTTCAAGCATAATGCCTGTACAATGCAGCTAAAAGCATCTGCTCCTCAAGGAGTTTGAGCTTTTTTCCTGCCTGTTAATGCCTCCCCTCCATGTCAGCCCATTTCACACTAGATTCAGGAGTTTAGTGACAGGAAAGTTTACAGACAGAAAAAAAATCCAAAGATTTCCATTTCCAATTTCTTTGGATTTTTTTCTGCCTGCTGCCTGTAAGCTGCCCTGCCATTAAACTCCTGAAACCGCATAGTGTTCCTTGGCCAATGGCCATGAATGAACACATAGGCTAACATGGAGGGGAAGACGTAACAGGTAGAGAAAAAAAAAGCTCAAAAGAGCTAAAACACCTGGAGAAGCAGCTGCTTTGAGCTGTGCATGAGGCCTTACTGCAGCCTACATGCCAACCTAACACACATCCTTGCCATCCTGGAATGTTCTGCCTGTGAAATGTGTTTCTCTTACACATGTGTAAGAAGTTGAACTGGAAACAAACACGTTTTTTTTTTTTCTTTTTTACATTTTATAATGTCTTGTGTTGTGAGTTGACTGAGGTACTGTACTGTTCTTGCTTGATAATTTGCAATGTAGATGTCATTGATGACATTGACTTTATATAACATGTTCTGGGCAATTTGCGCTTTAACAGCTTTGTGAGCACTGCCAGGAAATAAACATGTTTTCTTTCATAATGTCTTTTGACTGCGTTTCAATTCCTCATATTATGGCGAAAATTTGTAATTTTTCATGATTAAAAAAAAAATGGTCACATGACCAAAATCAGTTATCGGTAATTGATATCGGCGAGTACATGATGTCAAGTATCGGTACTCGTACTCGGTGTCAAAAAAGTGGCATCGGTGCATCCCTAGTAAATATTATGCAATATGCTTTGTGGTAACAATTTCTAACTTTAGAAGTCCTCTTCTACAGCTTTGAAATGACTACATACTGCTGTGCTATTGTGGCAGGATTATACCTCCTGTTTATATATGGTGATTTTTGTTGATGCATTGTATGCTTTACGTACATATATGCTTATATAATAATAATAATAATAATAATAAAATGTACAATTTGTTTGGTCTAAACCCCAGAAGGTAAGGAAGCAAAGGTTTCAGACTGTGCATTTATCTGGTTATCGTAATCCTCTTCCTTTGTTGTTGGCTTTGAGAGTTTAAAATCCTCTTTTCACTGGAGAAAAGAGAGAAAAATCAGCATACTGTTTTAGAAGCAAAACATTAAACTAGCAGTGCCTTCCAGCATTTTAGCTGCTTCCCAATGCACCATATCCAAGTACTTTTTGAATATTGTATGAGGTACTTAAAGGTGAAGACACAGATGTTGTGAATATCCATATCCATAAATCATTATTAACGACGAGGCTTACTGACAGAGATCTCAGGGTGATGGCAATGCATGCTAGAATGTGAATGACAATGCCTTTAAAAATGCATCAGTTATTTTCACTCCTTGCAGTGCACAATTTTATTAAATATGATTAAACTTCTCATCCCCTGACTTGGGTAGAATGTAATAATGTGCTTGCATTTCAAGCCTTCTCCCCAGACTGCTTCACAATCATCCATAAATGACTGAAAAAAATATCTTCCCTATCTAAAGTCTTCAATATCAAACAAGATGAATGCAAAGACACCTTGCAATCTTAAAAGTAATCATTTTCACAGTGCCCTTTATGCTGTTCAAAAGCCCAATAATGCTCTTAAAAGTACACCTGGAAGCTACATATGACTGCCAACCTTTGGAAATGAAAAAAAAAAAGAAATGCCACAAGTAAGCATTAAAAACATTGAAATATTTTGGCAAAACAGCACATATTTTTCTTTAAAAAATATTTTCTGAATTGTAATTTTAATAAAACATCAAAGATGTTTTGGATATCCTATAATAACTGCTGACCTACTGATTTTTTTTTTTTTTTTTTTTAGAAAGACATTGTTGAGATTATCCTAGCAACTCATTTCATCAGCTCATATTAAGCTGTCTTTAAACTTACAAAGAACAAACATTCCGGGGACTTTTGGATTTAATATCAGTAGTAGGGAGTGTTTTTTTTCTCTGATCTGTTCAGGCTTCGCTGTGATCTTTCCACTGTATAAGTGACCCCTGAGTCTGAATGTGTGGTGAGCAGTATAAAAACAGCCTATCTATAGTACAGATGCTAGCTGTATTCTAGGAGATTGTTCATTATTTTATAAATGAAGTGTCTGACAATCTTAAAGCATTAAGTATGCTTAAAGACACACTGGGGGTTATTTACGAAAGGCAAATCCACTTTGCACTACAAGTGCAAACTACAAGTGCAAAGTGCACTTGAAATTGCACTGAAAGTGCACTTGGAAGTGCAGTCGCTGTAAATCTGAAATGGGGGGAAGCTCTGCTGATTTTATTATCCAATCATGTGCAAGCTAAAATTCTGTTTTTTTTTCTCCTTGCATGTCCCCCTTGGATCAACAGCGACTGCACTTCCAAGTGCACTTTCAGTGCAATTTCAAGTGCACTTTGCACTTGTAGTTTGCACTTGTAGTGCAAAGTGGATTTGCCTTTAGTAAATAACCCTCACTGTCATTTCCAAATAAAAAAAAGCAGTTCCCTGAAAAAGAACAGATGTCATACTTACCTCTTAAGCTGCTTGTGTCTCCTCTCTTTGTTCTGTTAAAGTAGTAACAGTAGTGACATAGTGGTCTGTGGTCAGGTAATGGGCATACTTTAGTACTGCATGCTCAGTGAAAATGACATCACCCAGCCCATTCACTTACATGGCTAGGAATCCCTCAATTCCAGACTGTCATAGATGCAGCAAGTGTAAGCACCTGCTGTGCCTTCAGCAACCAGATATCACATGTCCCCATTACTGGGAATTACATTATTGCCTAAATATATCCATGTGGTCATATTTAGACAATAACATTGGCCAGCTATGACCATGGTCATATTTGGGAAATTACAGTGCCTTGAAAAAGTATCCATACCCCTTGAAATTTTCTACATTTTGTCATGTAACAACCAAAAACTTAAAATGTATGTTATTGGGATTTTTTGTGATAGACCAACACAAAGTGGCACATAATTGTGAAGTAGAAGGACAATGATAAATGGTTTTCCAAATTTTTTACAAATAAATATCTGAAAACTGTGGCATGCCTTTTTATTTCAGCCCCCTTTACTCTGATACCGCTAACTAAAATCTAGTGGAACCAATTGCCTTCAGAAGTCACCTAATTAGTAAATAGAGTCCACCTGTGTGTAATTTAATCTCAGTATAAATACAGCTGTTCTGTGAAGCCCTAAAAGGTTTGTTAGAGAACCTTAGTTAACAAACCGTATCATGAAGGCCAAGGAACACACCAGACAGGTCAGGGATAAAGTTGTGGAGAAGTTCAAAGCAATGTTAGGTTATAAAAAATATCCCAAGCTTTGAACATCTCACAGAGCACTGTTCAATCCGTCATCTGAAAATGGAAAGAGTATGGCACAACTGCAAACCTACCAAGACATGGCCGTCCACCTAAACTGACAGGCCAAGCTAGGAGAGCATTAATCAGAGAAGCAACCAAAATGCCCATGGTAACTCTGGAGGTGCTGCAGAGATCCACAGCTCAGGTGGGAGAATCTGTCCACAGGACAACTATTAGTCGTGCACTCCACAAATCTGGCCTTTATGGAAGAGTGGCAAGAAGAAAGCCATTGTTGAAAGAAACCCATAAGAAGTCCATTTGCAGTTTGCGGGGAGCCATGTGGGGGACAGAGCAAACATGTGGAAGAAGGTGCTCTGGTCAGATCAGACCAAAATGGGACTTACTCTTTCTTCCATGGACCGACACAGCTTCTCTATTGACAAAGTGGGTATTATCCGTTAATTAGGAGTGACTAGGCAGAAAAACTTGTAAAAAGTGTTGCATCACACCTTCTACAGTACCGCCCAGGGGGCGGACCCTCTGGGTATAACCTCTCAGTCTGCATCTTCGCAGACCAGTTTTTTTCTGTCTAGCAAGGAGTAGGACATGGCTCCCTTCAGGCCCATTGGTCCGGGGAAAAAAGATATATATATATTTTTATTTTTTTTGCTACATTTGTTGTTTCCTGCGATCTTCGATCAACTGCCGACTGGGTGACAGGCTGGATCCTCGATCCTTGTAGTCTCCCCAGTTTCGGCCATCGAGCGTGTGCCGACCCTAGCTACGCGCTGGGTTTTCCACGACATGCCCGTCGCTCCACGGGTGGCCGGTGAGCTTACGCTCCAGGGCCTGCATCGGACCGCTCAGCTTCGGCTGACCTTACGGCCGAGTCGCAGCAGCCTGGCCGGTGAGCTTACGCTCCAAGGCTTGCATCGGACCGCTCAGCTTTGGCTGACCTTACGGCCGAGTCGCAGCAGCCTGTCCGGTGAGTGTCATGCTCCAGGGCATACATATGATCGTCCCTTCTGGGTCCAATCACAGCATGCCTGGCCAACAGTCACTTTCCGTGCGCGGACGATGATCTGTTTGGAATGTCTTCCAGCAGAATACATGCAGGATAGGTAAGTAAAACTCCCCTGCCTCGGCTGGGTGATTTAGCTGGACATTCCTGGAGAGATCAAGTAAGTGGTTGTGGCCCCTTTCTTCCCTCTCTCCCTGCCTTTCCCTCCTCCCTGGGCTTCTAGCTAAAGGTTGCTGGGTGCTGGGGGTCACCTAGGGGGTCCCACTGGAGCGGGGCTGGCTGTAACTAACATTTAAAAGAAATGTCATTTTTTCTTACCTGTGTTTGTGTCCTTCCTCCTCCATGCTGTCGGCGGCCATTTTGAGGTGGTCCATGCCAAGTTTGGCCTCTTGTGACTGCCCGGCGGCCATCTTCCTGTGGTTCGGCCACACCCACTGGCCCCTATCAGCTGATCGGCGGCCATGTTTGTCCACCCTGTATGCAGATATTGCCGTTCGGCGGCCATCTTTTTGTGGGCTATGGCTGCTTGACCTCTATCTTCTGTCGGCGCCCATTTTCTTAGAGCCCACATTATCTTCCATACAGACGTTTTTGGCAACCATTTTTCGAGAGCCTCCGGCCTCTAGGGTGCATTACACTGGTGCGAAAATTCACACAGGAAGTGCTGATAAAAGAAGCAGACTGACACAGCAGCAGAGGGGACAGCATCACAGGCGCAGCATAGCAGTACCTATCCAGGGTGGTGAGTCCTCTGGGTGACCCGGCCTCTCTGCAGCACAGGAGGGTGGCCTATTGATATCTTGCCTGGAGCCCTGTGAGTGTCAGCGTGTGGTCAGCATGGCATCTGAGCCAGATGTCTTCTCCCCTGAAACACCAGATTTAGCAGCTGGTGCCCCTGAGGTGTCTATGAACGCTATGACTGCAATCCTAGAGGCGTTTGCTGCCAGGGTGGAAGCAGCACACGGGAATACAGGGGGTAGTAAACGCCCCATCCCCTGCAAGCTTCTGGGGATAATTCTGGTGCAGAACCAGGTCCAGCTACGGCTCGGGGCCCAGATTCTGACGCATCAGAGACTGCAGACCGTGACCGGACAGTGAGGATGACTCAAAGTCCAGGTCAGTACGCGAGACGGCTTTGGTATCTGACCTTATTACTGCAGTGCGGGATATGCTAAAATTGGAAAATACTGCAGAAGCAGCAGAGACTCCGGTCCACTTGGGTTTCATAGACCTGCCCGCACTGCTAAGGTGTTCCCTTGTGTGTCTTTTGATAAACTCTTATACAAGGAATGGGAGAACCCACTGAGGGTCTTTACAGCCCCAAAGAGGTTTGCGGTACGGTACCCCTTTTGAGGAGAGTTTTCTGAAGAAATTGACCTCTCCCCCCTATAGTGGACCCTCCGGTGTCCAGACTTAATAGAGCCACCACAATTCCTGTAGAAGGGGCTCCTGTTTTCAAGGACCCTGTGGATAAGAAGGCTGAAGCACTCGCTTGCTACCTATACTCAGTGGTAGGCTCGGCAGTACGCCCGGCATTGGCGGGGGCCCTAGTGTCTCACACACTTACTGAATGGGCAAGATTGCTACTCCAGGGGTTAAGGAGCGAGATGCTCCTCCTGATGAGATAACATTGGCCGACCTGTTGGTCCAGGGCCTTAGGTTTGTCTGCGAGTCAGACATGAATACTATTCCCCTGCTGTCTAAAACTTTGGTTTATGCAGTAGCAATACGCCGCCTGATCTGGCTAAAAGGCTGGTCTGCGGACCAGACTTCCAAGAAAGCCCTGTTGGATCTGCCTTTTAAGGGCGACAGACTTTTTGGGGCTTCTCTGGATGACATCATCAAGGATGCCACAGGAAGTAAAAGTACTTTGCTTCCCCAAATTAGCAAGGGTAAGGGGCCACGCCAAGGGCAAGGGCCCTCCTTTACTGCACGCAAGTGTTTTTTTCGTCCCCCTAGGGCGACAGGGAAAAGACCCCAGGCCGATAAAGCGCCTGCCCAAGGACAAAAGCGTCCCTGGTTCCGCATACCCAATAAGCCTGCGGACAAATTTGCGTCCGCATGAAGGTCCACCCCCACCCAGCTCTCGGGTGGGGAGACGTCTTCGCAAATTCGCGACTCAGTGGACAGCACTAATCTCCGACAGGTGGGTTTGCAAAGTAATCTCCTCAGGCTACAAGATAGAGTTTCTCTCTTGTCCACCGGACAGATTCAACACCTCCAATCTCCAGCTACTACCGACCCGCCGGGAGGCCCTGTATGGGGCGGTCCAGGGTCTACTGGAACGCGGGGTAGTTATTCCAGTTCCAGAACTGGAACGGGGTTTTTACTCAAATCTGTTCATTGTGCCGAAGAAGGAGGGGGTTCGTCCAAGCTTGGATCTCAGAGCCCTCAATTGCTTTGTGAAGGTACAAAGTTTTCGGATGGAGTCGGTTCGATCTGTAGTCACGGCTCTCCATCCGGGGGACTTTCTGGCCTCCTTGGACATCAAGGACGCATACCTGCATGTCCCCATATACTCCAGACACCAGAGGTTTCTGCGATTTGCTATCGGGAAGGACCACTACCAGTTTGTGGCCCTCCCGTTGGGCCTTGCCTCAGCACCCAGGACGTTCACCAAGGTGCTCGCTCCGATTCTGGCACTTCTAAGACAGCGGGGTATCGCTATCACAGGCTACTTAGACGACCTTCTGCTTCAAGCTCAGAAATAGAGGTAAGCGTGTCCTTAACCTGTCAGACTCTTCGAGACTGTGGTTGGATACTAAACACGCAAAAGTCAGTATTGGTGCCCACTCAACGCCTAGGGTACCTGGGGTTGATTCTGGATTCTTCAGAGGCAAAGGTATTCCTCCCTGTGGAGAAGTTGCAGACCCTCCGGGCTGCAGTACGGCAGCTGACTTCCAGGAATTGGTCGTCACTCCGTTTTTGCATGCGAGTGTTAGGCCTCATGGTAGCCTCCTTCGAGGCGGTTCCATATGCTCAATACCACACTCGAGTGTTACAGAAGGAAGTTCTGTCCAGATGGAACAGATGTCCATCATCTCTGGATTATCAAATCCGAGTGAGCCACATAGTCAGGAGATCCCTGGTATGGTGGCTGACAGCACCGGCTCTAATGGCCGGGAAGTCATTTCTTCCGGTTTACTGGATAGTGATCACGACGGACGCCAGCCTTACAGGTTGGGGGGGAGTCTGGGGTGTTCAGTCGGCGCAAGGTCGCTGGACCCCAGAGGAAGCCCTCCTGCCGATCAATGTCCTGGTAATCCGGGCGATCAGGCTGTGCCTCTTCAAATGGTCTCAGAGGCTGCAAGGGCGTCCAGTCAGGATCCAGTCAGACAACGCCACAGCAGTGGCATATGTCAATCATCAGGGAGGAACAAGAAGCTCAGCTGCAGCATCGGAGATCGCTCGCATCCTGAAGTGGGCAGAGAGGAGCGTACCGGCACTGTCGGCCGTGTACATTCCGGGTGTGGAAAACTGGCAGGCGGACTACCTGAGCCGCCAGATGCTGGACCAGGGAGAAGGGTCCTTACACCCGGAGGTGTTCCAACTCCTCTGCCAAAGATGGGGCACACCAGACGTAGATCTTCTGGCTTCCCGACTCAATCAGGAGGTATTGAGATTTGTGGCCCGGTCAAGAGACCCATGGGCAGACGCAATGGACGCGTTGGTAGCATCGTGGGGTCAGTATCGGCTAATCTATGCCTTCCCTCCCTTAAGGCTTCTTCCTCTTCTGCTCCGCAGAGTGGAGGCAGAGGGAATTCCAATGATCCTAATCGCTCCAGATTGGCCTCAGCGTCCTTGGTACGCCGATCTAGTACGTCTGGTAGCAGACGTCCCCTGGCGCCTACCACTACGGAAGGACCTGCTATCGCAAGGTCCCATATTCCATCCTGCTTTACAGTCATTGGCTTTAACGGCATGGCTGTTGAGAACCAGGTACTGAGAGACCGGGGCCTGTCAGACTCAGTAATCTCTACTATGAGAAGTGCTCGAAAACCGTCCTCTAGGAAGGTCTATCACCGCACTTGGAGGGCCTACATCTCCATGTGTGAGGAAATGAAATGGCATCCACGTACCTATTTGGTTTCCAGAATCCTGCTGTTTTTTACAGCATGGGGTGGACCAAGGGCTTGCCCTACGTACGATTTAAGGGACAGATATCTGCCCTGGCTGTCTTTTTTCAGCGACCCCTGGCGACTCACTCTCTCGTGAGTACATTTGTGCAGGGGGTCCGACATGTGGCCCCTCTGGTCCGTCCCCCGTTACCTCCGTGGGACTTGAACCTGGTCCTCTCGGTGCTTCAGAAGGCACCGTTTGAGATTATTAGAGATATTCCCCTGTTCACACTTTCTCAGAAAGTGGTCTTTTTGGTGGCTGTTACGTCAGTTAGACGAGTCTCTGAGCTGGCAGCCGTGTCCTGCAAGGCTCCCTATTTGATTTTCCACAAGGATAAGGTGGTGCTGCGGCCGCAGCCTTCCTTTCTTCCGAAAGTCGTTTCGGCTTTTCATCTCAATGAAGACATTGTACTTCCATCCTTGTGTCCTCAGCCGTCGAATCGGCGTTGCATTCCTTGGACGTTGTCCGAGCTTTGAGAGTATACCTATCTGCTACTTCCCTGTTCCGGAAGTCAGACTCACTGTTTGTTTCGGTGGCTGGTCCCAAGAAGGGCCAAGCAGTCTCATCGGCCACCATCTCTAGGTGGATCCGACAGATAGTAATCCAGGCTTACGCCTTAAAGGGTCAGGCGCCCCTCTTTCCTGTCACGGCGCATTCGACCAGGGCAATAGGTGCCTCTTGGGCTTTCCGACATCAAGCGTCTGTTTCCCAATTATGTAAAGCGGCGACTTGGTCGTCCGCACACACTTTCACAAAATTCTACAAAATTGATGTAGGTGCATCTTCGGATGCCTCTTTCGGCCGCAAGGTTTTGCAAGCGGCTGTTTAGAGTTGCAACTCCTCCGTTGGAGGAGTGCTGTTTTGTGTTTGGGGTGAAGTTTATTTTTATGCTGTTACCACCCCTCGTTTTTTCTCTGACACTGCTTTGGGACGTCCCACTTTGTCAATAGAGAAGCTGTGTCGGTCCATGGACGAAAGAGTAAATAGGATTTTTTACTCACCGTAAAATCCTTTTCTCTGAGTCCGTGGACCGACACAGCACCCACCCCTCCTTTTAAGTTTGTACTGCTTTTTGACGAACTGATCTGCGAAGATGCAGACTGAGAGGTTATACCCAGAGGGTCCGCCCCCTGGGCGGTACTGTAGAAGGTGTGATGCAACACTTTTTACAAGTTTTTCTGCCTAGTCACTCCTAATTAACGGATAATACCCACTTTGTCAATAGAGAAGCTGTGTCGGTCCATGGACTCAGAGAAAAGGATTTTACGGTGAGTAAAAAATCCTATTTTTTGACCTAAAAGAAAAATGCTATGAGTGTCGGAAAACTAACACTGCACATCACCCTGAACACACCATTTTCTTCAGCAGGGGCAGGGAAGCTGGTCAGATTTGATGGGAAGATGGATGGAGCCAAATACAAGGCAATCTTAGAAGAAAACCTTTTACAGTTTTCAAAAGACTTGAGACTGGGGTGGAAATTCACCTTCCAGCAGGACAGCGACCCTAAACATACAGCCAGAGCTACAACGGAATGGTTTAGATAAAAGCATATTCATGTGTTTGAGTGGCCCAGTCAAAGTCCAGACCTAAATCCTATTGAGAACCTGTGGCAAGACTTGAAAATTGCTGTTTCACAGACACTCTCCATCCAATCTGACAGAGTTTGAGCTATTTTGCAAAGGAGAATGGGCAAAAATGTCACTCTTTAGATGTGCAAAGCTGGTAGAGATATACCCAGAAAGACTTACAGCTGTATTTGCAGTGAAAGGTGGTCCTACAGAAACACAAAATTCCTAGTCGGACAGATTGGATTCGCCTAGTAAACAATATTATGGCTGTGGAGAAATGGATGGCGACATGCAAAGATTGCGATGATAAGTTTTATGGCATTTGGGCGACATAGATACATTACACCAGTAATGCTGCTTCAGGTTCTCAGGTGGCTCCTCCCAACCCAACTCCTGTCCCAGACATGGTCGGGTTACCTGAAGCCAGGGATCTTTATTTGTTTGGGAGAGACCAGCCCAAGACTCTTGTGTTTATGTTTGTTGACTTTTAGCTGAGCTTGTTTCATAGTAAAGTGTAACTTTGACCCCCCTTTTTATTTCCCTATCTATAACCTCTCCTTTTATCCTCCCCCCCCCCTTATATCTTTTCCTACTGTTCCTTGGTATTCAGTCTACGGTAAAGGTTCTGAGTCCCACATGGCTTTGGAATAATGGGGAGATACTTGAGGCAATCCATTGTTGTTGATATTCATCAGCTATAGCATGTTTCTGCAGCTCATTTTGCCTCATTACCTCTCATTTTATCTCTGTATAATGTACCATGACTGTTACTTATCTGGACTCGTTGGATTTTGTGTCTTCTTAATTTGTTTGTCACAAAAATGTAAATAAAACTTACATAAAAAAAAAAAAAAAGAGGAAAGGTGGTCCTACAAAGTATTGACTCAGGGGGGCTGAATACAAATGTACGCCACACTTTTCACATATTTATTTGTAAAAAATTTGGAAAACTATTTATCATTTTTCCTTCCACTTCACAATTATGTGCCACTTTGTGTTGGTCTATCACATAAAATCCCAATAAATTACATTTACGTTTTGGTTGTAACATGACAAAATGTGGAAAATCTCAAGGGGTATGAATACTTTTTCAAGGCACTATATGTCACTACTATCCCTGCACTTTCCCTTATATTGCCGATGACAGGTCAGGGAGTTGTCATGCAGTGAATGGACATAGGTGGTTATTTACGAAAGGCAAATCCACTTTGCACTACAAGTGCAAACCACAAGTGCAAAGTGCACTTGAAATTGCACTTGGAAGTGCAGTCACTGTAAATCTGAGGGGTAGATCTGAAATGAGGGGAAGCTCTGCTGATTTTATCTTCCAATCATGTGCAAGCTAAAATGCATTTTTTTTATTTTCCTTGCATGTCCCCCTCGGATTTACAGTGACTGCACTTCCAAGTGCACTTTCAGTGCATTTTCAAGTGCACTTTGCACTTGTAGTTTGGACTTGTAGTGCAAAGTGGATTTGCCTTTCGTAAATAACCCCCTTAGTGACATTAGGGTTTTCAGGACCTACAATGCTGAATGTGAGTAATGATGGATTTACAATTTCTTTACTTTTTCCAATAAAGCACTTGTCAAAAACTGTAATGCCGCGTACACACGGCCGTTTTTCTCGTCGAGAAAAACGTCATTTTTTCCTTTCGACGAGAAAAACGATCGTCTGTGGGCTTTCTGCCATTTTTTTCGACGAGAAAAACGGCATTAAAAACGACGAGAAAAATTAGAACATGTTCTAATTTTTCTCGTCGTTTTTTTCGACATGTTTTCCGCGGCAGTGTTTCCCATAGGGAAGCCCACACACGGGGCCCACACACGGTCATTTTTTTCGACCAAAAAAAAAATGACATTTAAAACGGCTGTGTGTAGGGGAACAAGCTGTTCCTCATTTTTCACGTCGATTTTCTCGACGGTGTTTTCACCGTCGAAAAAATCGATCGTGTGTACGCGGCATAAGTGTTTTTTTTTCCTGTTTACTTTTTTTTGTGAATGAGCACAGGTACTATATACAATAATATATATATAATAGGCATTTTTCCTCCCATTGATACCAATGATGGGGCATTATTACTTCCCCTAATACCAATGATGGGACACTATTCCTTCCAATTGATACCAACAATGGGGTTAAATTCCTCCCCTTAATACTGCCAGGACATTTTCTTCTCCCACTGGCCACAGTCTGGCACCCCTAAAGTTTGAAGGACAATAACCCGGCCGTTTGTTTTGAAATTTTGGAGACACCTGGTATAGAGAACCCAGGCAGGTTTTTTGAGGAACTGAGCACTTTTAATGTTTAAATTCAAGCATTAAAAAAAATCACTGCTCATGGCCTGCTCATGGCCAAGTTGAATATTTAAAAAAAGTTTGCATTATACATGCCCCCAGGACAATACCCAGCCCCCATAACATTTTTTATACAAATATTTGCCTAATAGCCAAGAACATTTCTTATAATGATTTAACAGGTTTGGCTCTATCTGATTTTTTTAAGGTTCAGATTCGGTATCCAAACGTATCCCGTGTTCACTGAACCCTGCTCAAACCAAACCCAGGTATGTTAGCCTCATTACAAACATGATACTGTTATATACCATACATGCAAACATTTAGAACTTTCATTTTGTTCTGTTTTACTTCATATTTACTTAGCATCATAGTTTTTTCATGTCAAAGATGACAACTAACTCCAAACTGAATATGTCCCACATATACTTTGCCACAATATCAAGTCCTGAGCTGTTTGTTATTACCGTATTTTTCCGTGTATAAGATGCTATTTTTTCCTAAAATAATAGCCTGTAAATCGAGCAGCGTCTTATAAACGGTCAGTCAGTCTGGGAGACAGCCGCACAGGTGCATCGCGGCCCATAGCTTGTCAAACGGCTTCCTCCAATCACGAGCCGTACGTTACTGACGTTAGCTTGAGCTGGAGGTGGGGGTGGAGGTGGAGAGTGAGCATATGCGATCCCGTTGGAAGTGGAGAGCGCACAGATGCAACAGGGACCGGAGTGTTCTGAGCCCAAGATGTCAGAAAATAATAAAAGTAAGTGATTGTCTTACTCTTATGGGAATAGAGCTGCAGAGAAACAGTTTGGACTTACCTCCACTGAGTGTATGATCAGACAGTGGAGAAAACAGGAAGAACAAACCCTGCATAATACACTGGTATTTAAATGTTACTTGCGGTAATTACTAAATGTGTTCTGTTTTACCTATGTTTAAAATATTGATTTTTTAATTTTGGGTTTGAAAAGTGGGGGCGTCTTGTACGGGGGGGTCTTATCTCAGGAAGACAAATAGCAGGATTTAGCAAGGAAAATGAGGATCTTCTCCTAAAAATGGTACTAGAGCTTCTTGTAATGATGTAGCCTTAACAGCTGTATACAAAATGCACATAAGACCTCTTAAGCCCTGTACACACGATCGGTTTTACCGATGAAAACAGTCCGATGGACTTTTTTCATCGGACAAACCGATCGTGTATGGGACCCATCGGTCTTTTTTCCATCGGTTTTAAAAAATAGAACATGTTTTAAATTTTTCCGATGGATCAAAAACCGATAGCAAATTCTGATCGTCTATGGGCAAGTCCATCGGATAAAAAACCCACGCATGCTCAGAATCAAGTCGACGCATGCTCAGAAGCATTAAACTTAATTTTTCTCAGCTCATCGGAGTGTTTTACATCACCGCGTTTGGAACGGTCGGTTTTTTGACTGATGGTGTGTAGGCAAGACTGATGGAAGTCAGCTTCATCGGATTTCCGATGGACAAAACCATCGGATTAGAATCTATAGGATATCCGATCGTGTGTACGAGGCTTTAGAGAAATACCACACTATATTTATACAGTTTACTTGTATGCATAAGAAATACAGGGGTTGATTTACTAAAGGAAAATCCACTTTGCACTTGAAAGTGCACATGGAAGTGCAGATGCTGTAGATCTGAGGGGGACATGCAAGGAAAATAAAAAACATCATTTTAGCTTGCACATGATTGGATGATAAAATCAGCAGAGCTTCCCCTAATTTCAGAGCTTCCCCTCAGATTTACAGCGATCTACAGCGACTGCACTTCCATGTGCACTTTCAAGTGCAAAGTGGATTTTCCTTTAGTAAATCAACCCCACAATGTCTAAGTCAAGACACCCACAAATCTAAAATCTTTATAAAGGTTGTTATACAAAACACAATAATAGAACCTTGTAACAATATATTGTTATAATCTATTATAAATCTATATACTATCAAATAAACAGTCCCAAAACAGTAAAAAAAAAAAATAAACATTTTTTTAAACTTTTGTTGCATACTGGATTTTTGCCATTACCATTACCATGAGCCACCATCAAAAAGATGCTAAGAAAAATACTTCTGAAATTTATAGTGATTCCCATTAAATGGATATATAATGGCACTTAATTGCAATAGTAGAAGTACTGTGGTCATCATCACATTGTAGTGTCTGCATTTAGAGGACAATGGGGGTTATTTACGAAAGGCAAATCCACTTTGCACTACAAGTGCAAGCTACAAATGCAAAGTGCACTTGAAATTGCACTGAAAATGCACTTGGAAGTGCAGTCACTGTGGATCTGAGGGGGGCATGCAAGGAAAATAAAAACAGCATTTTAGCTTGCACATGATTGGAAGATAAAATCAGCAGAGCTTCCCCTCATTTCAGAACTTCCCCTCAGATTTACAGTGATTGCACTTTCAAGGGCACTTTCAGTGCAATTTCAAGTGCACTTTGCACTTGTAGTTTGCACTCGTAGTGCAAAGTGGATTTGCCTTTAGTAAATAATCCCTAAAGCCCTGTAAACACGATCGGTTTTACCGATCGTGTATGGGCCCTATTGGTCTTTTTTCCATCGGTATAAAAAAATAGAACATGTTTTAAATTTTACTGATGGAAAAAAAAAACGATAGCAAATTCCGATCGTCTGTGTGGAACTCCATCGGAGAAAAACCCACGCATGCTCAGAATCAAGTCGACGCATGCTCAGAAGCATTGAACTTCATTTTTCTCGGCTCGTCTGAGTGTTTTACATCACAGCGTTTGGGACGGTCGGATTTTCGACCGATGGTGTGTAGGCAAGACTGATGGAAGTCAGCTTCATCGGAAATCCGATGGAAAAATCCATTGGATTTTATTCAATCGGAAATCCGATCGTGTGTACAGGGCTTAAGTGTTGTTGACCCCATATAGCGTCAAATTTGTCCAAGATGTTGTGCATTCTTGCCATTGGTTTTCCAGAATTTGTACTTCTGTGATCAGGCTACACCAAACACAATTGCTGTTTCCATTTAGTAGTGATTAAACAGTGCAATGTTGTGAGGTTGTGGGGGGAGGAGTTCTTTCAGGTTTTTTCTAGTCTGTCGCAACAGGCATGTTAGGGGATATGAGTCTATTGGGCATTTTACAAGTTTAGATAGCAGGGTATAAAGCTCTTGTCAAATTGGTAAAATACCTTGGAAGCATAACAGATGATAAAATTAGATGAATTACATATTCTACAGATGCTTTTGGCTGTAGGAAAGATAGCGTGAAATACTGCTGGTGTATAATAGGGATGAGCTCGGTGTTCGAGTCGAACATACGTTCGACTCGAACATCGGCTGTTCGATCGTTCGACGAAGATCGAACGATTTGGGCCGTTCGCACCTAATTCGAGTGACGCGAACGGCCCACAATGCACTACGACATCGCAGTGTCATCCAGGCGCTGTGATTGGCCAAGCATGCACTGTGACCCCGCATGCTTGGCCAATCACAGCGCCGGCAGCGAGGAGAGCAATGATTGGCCACAGGCAGGATGCCTGTGGCCAATTATTGCTGAGGGTGTTTAGTACACGCCCCACACTATAAAAGGCCGCCAGCACGGCGGCCTAGTGTAGTGTGTTCCGGAGCAGGGAAAGAGAAGCATAGGCAGGGACAGTGACATTTTTTTTCTTGCTTAACCTGGATTCCTTTAGTTTAGGGAAAGAGAAGGATAGGTAGGGAGAGTGTCAGTGTGTTTTACTGTGCTAATCCTTGTTTCTAGGGACAGGGAAGGACAGTGAGGGAAATTCTCCTTGTGCTATACTGTGCTAAAGCATTGATCATCAACCATCTTTAAAAAAACATTTTTTCTAGGGACAGAAAACTATAGGTAGGGAGAGTGTCAGTGTGTTTTACTGTGCTAATCCTTGTTTCTAGGGACAGGGAAGGACAGTGAGGGAAATTCTCCTTGTGCTATACTGTGCTAAAGCATTGATCATCAACCATCTTTAAAAAAACATTTTTTCTAGGGACAGAAAACTATAGGTAGCGAGAGTGTCAGTGTGTTTTACTGTGCTAATCCTTGTTTCTAGGGACAGGGAAGGACAGTGAGGGAAATTCTCCTTGTGCTATACTGTGCTAAAGCATTGATCATCAACCATCTTTAAAAAAACATTTTTTCTAGGGACAGAAAACTATAGGTAGCGAGAGTGTCAGTGTGTTTTACTGTGCTAATCCTTGTTTCTAGGGACAGGGAAGGACAGTGAGGGAAATTCTCCTTGTGCTATACTGTGCTAAAGCATTGATCATCAACCATCTTTAAAAAAACATTTTTTCTAGGGACAGAAAACTATAGGTAGGGAGAGTGTCAGTGTGTTTTACTGTGCTAATCCTTGTTTCTAGGGACAGGGAAGGACAGTGAGGGAAATTCTCCTTGTGCTATACTGTGCTAAAGCATTGATCATCAACCATCTTTAAAAAAACATTTTTTCTAGGGACAGAAAACTATAGGTAGCGAGAGTGTCAGTGTGTTTTACTGTGCTAATCCTTGTTTCTAGGGACAGGGAAGGACAGTGAGGGAAATTCTCCTTGTGCTATACTGTGCTAAAGCATTGATCATCAACCATTTTTAAAAAAACATTTTTTCTAGGGACAGAAAACTATAGGTAGCGAGAGTGTCACTGTGTTTTACTGTGCTAATCCTTGTTTCTAGGGACAGGGAAGGACAGTGAGGGGAATTCTCCTTGTGCTATACTGTGCTAAAGCATTGATCATCAACCATCTTTAAAAAAACATTTTTTCTAGGGACAGAAAACTATAGGTAGCGAGAGTGTCACTGTGTTTTACTGTGCTAATCCTTGTTTCTAGGGACAGGGAAGGACAGTGAGGGAAATTCTCCTTGTGCTATACTGTGCTAAAGCATTCCTCATCAACCATCTTTAAAAAAACATTTTTTCTAGGGACAGAAAACTATAGGTAGCGAGAGTGTCAGTGTGTTTTACTGTGCTAATCCTTGTTTCTAGGGACAGGGAAGGACAGTGAGGGAAATTCTCCTTGTGCTATACTGTGCTAAACCATTGATCATCAACCATCTTTAAAAAAACATTTTTTCTAGGGACAGAAAACTATAGGTAGCGAGAGTGTCACTGTGTTTTACTGTGCTAATCCTTGTTTCTAGGGACAGGGAAGGACAGTGAGGGAAATTCTCCTTGTGCTATACTGTGCTAAAGCATTGATCATCAACCATCTTTAAAAAAACATTTTTTCTAGGGACAGAAAACTATAGGTAGCGAGAGTGTCAGTGTGTTTTACTGTGCTAATCCTTGTTTCTAGGGACAGGGAAGGACAGTGAGGGAAATTCTCCTTGTGCTATACTGTGCTAAACCATTGATCATCAACCATCTTTAAAAAAAAAAATTTTCTAGGGACAGAAAACTATAGGTAGCGAGAGTGTCAGTGTGTTTTACTGTGCTAATCCTTGTTTCTAGGGACAGGGAAGGACAGTGAGGGAAATTCTCCTTGTGCTATACTGTGCTAAACCATTGATCATCAACCATCTTTAAAAAAACATTTTTTCTAGGGACAGAAAACTATAGGTAGCGAGAGTGTCACTGTGTTTTACTGTGCTAATCCTTGTTTCTAGGGACAGGGAAGGACAGTGAGGGAAATTCTCCTTGTGCTATACTGTGCTAAAGCATTGATCATCAACCATCTTTAAAAAAACATTTTTTCTAGGGACAGAAAACTATAGGTAGCGAGAGTGTCACTGTGTTTTACTGTGCTAATCCTTGTTTCTAGGGACAGGGAAGGACAGTGAGGGAAATTCTCCTTGTGCTATACTGTGCTAAAGCATTGATCATCAACCATCTTTAAAAACACATTTTTTCTAGGGACAGAAAACTATAGGTAGCGAGAGTGTCACTGTGTTTTACTGTGCTAATCCTTGTTTCTAGGGACAGGGAAGGACAGTGAGGGAAATTCTCCTTGTGCTATACTGTGCTAAAGCATTGATCATCAACCATCTTTAAAAAAACATTTTTTCTAGGGACAGAAAACTATAGGTAGCGAGAGTGTCAGTGTGTTTTACTGTGCTAATCCTTGTTTCTAGGGACAGGGAAGGACAGTGAGGGAAATTCTCCTTCTGCTATACTGTGCTAAAGCATTCCTCATCAACCATCTTTGAAATCCTTGTTTTTTGGACAGTCAGGGAAATTGTCATTGTGCTATTCTGTGCGAAAGCAATCATCCTCAACCATATTTAGAAATCCTTAAGTAAAGGGACAGAGAAGGACACCTGAAGGTAGCCCTTATTGCTTTTTTCCCATCTCCCTGCAGGCCATCCATTAGAATGTCTGGAAGGCAAACAAGGAGAGGCAGACAGTCAGGAGGCAATACAAGAGGGCAAGCAGGCTCTGTGTCTGGGGGCAACAGTGCTGGTCGTGGACGCGGTGCATTGTCATCAGCACATGGCCATGGGACACGCTTGTCCTTCTTTTCGGCAGCTGGACATGTTGAGCCACATCATGCCGAAGACTTGGTAGAGTGGATGACCAAGCCCTCCTCCTCCTCCTCATCCTCTCTCACCCAGGCTCAGGGTACTGGCAAAGCAGCTGCCAAAGCGTCCTCTTCCCTGGTATCAATGTCAGACTCATCATCAGTCACTCCTTCCCTAGACCCACCATGTCCTCCTCCTGAGGAGTCCCCCGAACTGTTTGAGCACAGTGTTGGGTACATGCTCCAGGAGGATGCCCAGCGTTTCGAAGGGTCTGATGATGAAACCCAGCTACAGGAAGGCAGTAGCGTGAGAGCAGACAGAGGGGATGCTCAAGAAGGACACCAATCTGGCAGTCATGTTCCAGCAGCTGCAGCATACTGCCAGATTGGCTCCAGTGATGAGGAGGGAGGGGATGATGAGGTCACTGACTCCACGTGGGTGCCTAATAGGAGAGAGGAGGAGGAGGAGGATGAGGAGGAGGCACATCTCCAACGAGGCAGGATGCCCTTTGGTGGCCAGCGTAAGGGCAGTACACCGACGGAATCACACCGCAGAGCTCCGCCTGTGCAGGGCGCTGCCTCTGCCCGTCATTCAAAAAGTTCTTTGGTGTGGGCCTTTTTTGAGGCTAGTGCATCAGATCGCACAGCTGCTGTTTGCAACATATGTCTCAAGCGTATATCGCGTGGCCAAAACATCAGCCGCTTGGGTACCACATGCCTGACCAGACATATGTTGACCTGCCATGCAGCTCGTTGGCAAGCCTACCTCAAAGACCCACACCAAAGAACAAAGCGGACCTCTCCTTGCACCGCATCATCTGGGATCTCCAACCCCACTATACCTTCAGTCCTCTCTGAAACATGCACTGAGAGGAATGAAGGTGTAGAATTAGGTGTGTCACAGCCAAGTACTTGCGGCCACTCTGCTAGCAGTACACCGACGTCCGATTCTAGCAGGCAAATTTCCCTGCCCCAGCTGCTGGACCGTCGAAAGAAGTTCACTCCCAGCCATCCACATGCCCAGCGGTTGAATGCTAGCTTGGCTAAATTGCTAGTGCTTCAACTGCTGCCTTTTCAGTTGGTAGACTCGGCCCCCTTCCGTGAGTTTGTGCAATGTGCGGTTCCTCAGTGGCAGGTTCCCAAACGCCACTTTTTCTCACGGAAGGCTATTCCGGCTCTCTACCGGCATGTGGAAGGCAATGTCTTGGCCTCGCTGGACAGGGCGGTCAGCGGTAAGGTGCATATTACCGCTGACTCATGGTCCAGCAGGCATGGACAGGGACGTTACCTTTCTTTCACGGCCCATTGGGTCACTCTTTTGGCAGCTGGGAAGGATGCAGGACAAGGTGCAGTAGTGTTGGAGGTTGTTCCACCGCCACGCCTCCAAAATGCTACTACTGGTTGTGACACACCTCTCTCCTCCACCCCCTCCTCTTCTTCTTCCTCCATGGCCTCTTCCTGTGCTTTGTCCTCTGAACCAGCGGTGCTCCGTAGCCGTTCAAGGGGCTACGCAAGTACGCAGGCAAAAAGATGCCATGCCGTGCTTGCGCTGGTGTGTTTGGGGGACAGAAGCCACACTGGGGCAGAGGTCCTGTCTGCTCTGCAGGGCCAGGCCGAGAGGTGGTTGACGCCACGCCAGCTTAAGCCAGGAATGGTGGTTTGCGACAATGGCACCAACCTCCTCTCCGCCCTCCGACAGGGACAACTGACCCATGTGCCCTGTGTGGCTCACGTCCTTAACCTGGTGGTGCAGCGGTTCTTGGACAGGTACCCGGGCTTATAGGATGTCCTGAGGCAGGCCAGGAAAGTCTGTGTGCATTTCCGCAGATCTTATAATGCCAGTGATCGCCTGGCTGAGCTGCAAAAGGAGTTGAACCTGCCCAAGAACCGCCTTATATGTGACATGCCCACCAGGTGGAACTCAACGTTGGCCATGCTGCAGCGGCAGCACACGCAGCAGAGGGCCATCAATGAGTACCTGTGCGACTACGGCACCAGTACAGGGTCAGGGGAGCTTGGTTTTTTTTTCTCCACGCCAGTGGGGCATGATCAGGGATGCATGCACTGTCCTGGCACCATTTGAGGAGGCCACAAGGATGGTGAGCTGTGACAGTGCATGCATCAGTGACACTGTACCTCTTGTCCACCTGTTGGAGCACACGCTGCGTGGAATAATGGACAGGGCACTTGAGGCAGAACAGAGGCAGGAAGAGGAGGACTTCCTTGCCTCTCAAGGCCCCCTTTACCCAGACAGTGTTCCTTCTGTCCCACCCATCGCACAGGAAGAGGAGGAGGAGGAGGAGGAGGATTGTGTCAGCATGGAGGTGGAGGCTGGCACTCAGCATCATCAGCAGCAGTCTTTTAGGGATGATTTACAGTCCCAAGAAACCAGTGGACTTGTACGTGGCTGGGAGGAGGTGGCTGCGGATCATGTCGTCCTTAGTGACCCAGAGGACTCCGGACCGAATGCCTCAGCTAACCTACGCTGCATGGCCTCCCTGATCCTGCAAAGTCTGCGGAAGGATCCTCGTATTCTTCTGATCAAGGAGAGGGACCATTACTGGCTGGCCACTCTCCTTGATCCACGGTACAAGGGTAAGGTTGCGGACCTTATGTTACCATCGCAGAGGGAGCAGAGGATGAGACAACTCCAGGAGGCCTTGCAGAAAGGTCTGTGCAACGCGTTCCCAGAGACTGGGAGGTTACAAACTCCTGGTCCTGGACAACGAGTTGCTGAGGCTTCGGCCAGTCAAAGAAGGAGCGGTGGGGAAGGTGGCCGTCTGACCGATGCGTTCAGACAATTCTTTAGTCCGCAGCCCCAAAGTATGATCGGTTCCAGCAACCATCGCCAGCGTCTGATAAACATGGTGCAGGAATATCTAGGGGCAAGGTCAGACTTGGACACCTTCCCCACCGAAAATCCTCTGGCTTACTGGGTCTTGAGGATGGATCACTGGCCAGAGCTTGCACAGTATGCAATTGAGCTACTGGCCTGTCCTGCATCCAGCGTTCTTTCGGAACGCACATTCAGTGCTGCTGGAGGATTTGTCACGGATCACAGGGTGCGCCTGTCCACCGACTCGGTTGATCGACTGACTTTCATCAAGATGAACCAGTCTTGGATCACCACCAGCTACCACACACCTGATGCTGATATAACAGACTAATTGATTTTAACATGTCACATCCCTTCAAGACTGATGCTGATGCTGAGTGCCTGTGCTGTTATGTTGACTGGCTATCCTCCTCCTCCGAGTCCTCAATGATACGATTGATGATGATAGCTTGGAAGATCATTTTTGTTTATGGGTGCCGCCACCAGTGGCTAAGGCCCAATTTTTCAGCCCCTGTTTAACAGGGGCGTGTAATTACAATTTTTGAAGCTATACTTTGCAACAGGGCTCATTGCTGTGCTCCAAGTACAGTATCTGTGAGGGGTTGCAGTGTTGTGCCACCAGTGCCTAAGGCCCAATTTTTCAGCCCCTGTTCAACAGGGGCATGTAATTACAATTCCTGATCTAATAATTCACAGCAGGGCCCATTGCTGCACCCACCAAGAGTAACTCTGAGGGCTTACAGTGTTGTGGCAACGCCACCACCACCACGAAAGGCCCAATTTTTCAGCCCCTGTTCAACAGGGGCATGCAATTACAATTCTTGATCTAATAATTCACAGCAGGGCCCATTGCTGCACCCACCAAGAGTAACTGTCAGGGCTTACAGTGTTGTGGCACCAGCACCACCATCAAAGGCCCAATTTTTACTACCACTGTTCAACAATTATATGTAATTACAATTCCTGATATAATAGTTGACAGCAGGGCGTTCCAGCACCAACCAAGAGTAACTGTGAGTGCTTACAGTGTTGTACCAACAACTAAGGGGCCTATTTCTGCAGAGTATATACGGCAGGTCCCTACTTTCAAACATCCAACTTACAAACGACTCCTACTTGCAAACGCAAGAAGATAACAGGAAGTGAGAGGAAATCTACCCCATGGAAGGAAAATTCTCTCCTGTAAGAATTAATATGGGAGAAAGGTGTCTCCTCTCTACTGATGCTTTATCACCAATCCTTGTTTCAAGAAAAACACCACATTTCAAAAACAGTTGTCATTGGGACGGAAAGTGAGGTGAAATGTTCTGAACAGGGGCACAGACAGCAAAACAAATGCTACAGGGGTGATAACCCTTACCTATGTTTTCCAAAAAGTTTAAAAATAGATTTTTGGGCTGGAGCTACACTTAAACAATGTTCAAAATTACAAACAGATTCTACATAAGAACAAACCTACAGTCCCTGTCTTGTATGCACCGCCTGTATACGGCTGTTCAGAGTATATAGGGCCTTTTTTATTTTGTGTGCGGTGTTCCCCTTAATATCCATACAAGACCCAAAGGGGCTGGTAATGGGCTGGGGTAGGGGGGGGGGGGTCATGGGGTAGCTATGCCATTTTTCTTAAAGATTTTCATCCATATTACCGGGACCAGACATTACATTAAAGCCGCAAGCAGTTTTAAATGGCTTTTTTTTCCTTTAGAAGTGTCATTTTGTGCAGGGACAGTTCTAAACACGGGAAACACGTGGCACTTCACAGGCATACTTTAGACACCCCCCAGGTACGATATTTAAAGGAATATTTGACTTTTTTTTTTTCACTTTATGCATCATTAAAATGACTGCTCCCGAAAAACGACCGTTTTTAAAACTTATTTTTGCATTGATACATGTCCCCTGGTCCCCTGGTGCATAACCCGGGTTCCCAAACCCTTTTTAGGACAATAACATGCATAATAGTCGTTATAATTAGCACTTTAGAATTCGAACGTTCGCATCCATTGTATTTAATAGGGTTCTAATGTTCGTACGAACGTTCGGTCCGTTCGCGGGTTCTGGTGCGAACCGAACCCGGGGGTGTTCGGCTCATCACTAGTGTATAATACCAGTGTATCAATATTTTATAGGTGTTTTCATTATAGATCATGAATATAGCACTCTATACAGTCTGTGACCCCAACTCTTTTTAGAATTAGAAGGTAGCTCAAGTCCTAAAATCCTCTCCCATTTCCTCATATAGAGATGCTTTGAAGAGAGATTTTTACACAGCATGCTTAGTAGCTTTTTAATATGTATTATGGACTTGGCTTGAACTATACAGTCAGTGTACCACCTCCCTATTATCAATATCTAAACACCAGATAGATTGAGAGTATGCTGAGATATTTCAGGTACTGCATGGATGCATTACATATAATAATGAGAGACTCAATAAAATTATATAATACATATCATTATACATTTAAAAATCTTAAAAAAAAAAAAAAAAGTTCTTAGGTAGGCCCACTAAAAGTCTTGCTAAATCAATACACATCAATGTCAAATATTTAAAGATCCAAGATGCAATGTTTCAAATATTTCAAGATCCAAATACCCACTTTCTACCCTTAGGCCCCTTTCACACTGGGGCGTTTTTCATGCGGTTTAGCGCTAATAATAGCGCTGTTATACCGCATGAAAAAATCCTGCCCTGTGCCTTCAATGTGAAAGCCCGAAGGCTTTCACACTGAAGCGGTGCGCTAGCAGGACCGCTCCAAAAGTCCTGCTAGCCGCTTCTTTACAGCGGTAAGGCCCCTTTCACACTGGGGCGGGCAGGAGCTGTGGCGGTATAGCAGCGCGATTTTCAGCGCTGCTATACCGTCGTTCTTACCGCGGTATGCGGTCACTAGGGGGGTTAATTTAACCCCCGCTAGCGGCCGAAAAAGGGTTAATACCGCCGCAAACCGCGGCTATTGCCGCGGTTTGCGGGCGGTATTACCGCGCTGTCCCATTGATTTCAATGGGAGACCGCGGTAAAGGAGCGGTGAACACACCGCTCCTTTACCGCTGTAAAGAAGCGGCTAGCAGGACTTTTGGAGCGGTCCTGCTAGCGCACCGCTTCAGTGTGAAAGCCTTCGGGCTTTCACATTGAAGGCACAGGGCAGGATTTTTTCATGCGGTATAACAGCGCTATTATTAGCGCTAAACCGCATGAAAAACGCCCCAGTGTGAAAGGGGCCTAAAGGAGCGGTGTGTTCACCGCTCCTTTACCGCGGTCTCCCATTGAAATCAATGGGACAGCGCGGTAATACCGCCCGCAAACCGCGGCAATAGCCGCGGTTTGCGGGCGGTATTAACCCTTTTTCGGCCGCTAGCGGGGTTTAAATTAACCCCCCTAGCGACCGCGGTAAGAACGACGGTATAGCAGCGCTGAAAATCGCGCTGCTATACCGCCACCGCTCCTGCCCGCCCCAGTGTGAAAGGGGCCTTACAACACCACCCATCAAGACTTTCCATAATTAAAAAAAAGATATATATTTTAATTTCCCATGCTGATTGTATCAAAGGGGCCTGGTAATTTTAATGGGTTTCTCAAGTCTTTTGACCTGTTTCCTGAGAAGATGCATCAAACTTACCCCGAGGAAGCAGGTCAATACTCAATAATATCATCAAACTTATTCTGCAGCAGAAGGCAGCAGAAGAGACCCAAACTTAGCTTTAAGAATTCTAAATTGTGGGGCACTCACTGTACCCTGGGGGGGGGGTGTCCCCATATTGGGGGAAGAGCTGTCTCCCTTCTCCTGTAATGCAGGTCCCATGTGCCCTAACATTCTGCTCTGGCTCCTATGGCATGGGGGGGGGATCAGTGAAACATGCTGTGGATGGAAGTGCATATATGTACTGAAAAGGTGTGTAGGTGGGGATGGACACCCTTGCAAACTAGTACTTTTTCAGGAGCCAGGAGAGTGAGGAGAGTGTGAGCTCTGGTGCAGTATGTCAGATAGATACTGCACTGGTTGTGTCTAATGGGTGAGAGCTCCTGTGAGGTAGGTCTGCCATGTCAATAGCTTTCATAGAAGAGAGGTAAGAGAACAGTGTGAACGATCCTACCTCAGAGTCAAGAGGGGTAGAGGTGGGTGAGTGAGGGCTTTTGTTTGGTCACAGCTTTTGAATGCCATGGCAGTTGTTGGGTGAGAAGTCTCTAATATGGCAGATAGTGGGTTTGTTGTGACCTCTGGCAAGTGGATGGTGGCAGGATTGAATAAGGTATGAATGGAAGAAGGTGTGTGCTCCAGGGTGTGGACACCCTTGGTGTCTTTTTAATGTCATTGTTTGAGGGTGAAAATAGTGTATTTAACACTGCAGGCCGAGACTGGAGCTGAGTTAAGTTGTGGCTGTTTACAGAGCCATTCACTCCAAGCCCCCTCAGACTCAAATTTTAAGAGTGCGTGACCTGTACTAACTACAAACAGCATTTGCATAAAGCTGTTATACCAAAATCTTGCTGTCCTAGCAATCACCTCCATCTCAAGTCATCAGAGTGCCAGAAGCCAGTGTATAATAAGATGATGTATGTTATTCCTTCCCTATGTGTTTTGAGATGCCAACATGTTCAGCTGTTCCTGAAGACATCAGAATGATGAAACTCATAGGGAAGGACTAACTTATGTCATCCAACTGTGCTGGCTGCTGGCACTTTGCTGTCCTGCGATAAAGTGATTGCAAGAACTGTTGGATTGTGTTATAGAATCATGAACATATGGTTAGTGCACCTTAAACACTCTTATATACAGTGTATTACTCATATATTTTTATTTATTATTATACAGGTTTTATATAGCGCCAACAGTTTGCGCAGCGCTTAACAAAATAAAGGCAGACATTACAGTTACATTACAATTTGGTACAAGAGGAATCAGAGGGCCCTGCTCATTAGAGATTACAATCTAAAAAGGGAGGGTCAATTGATACAAAAGGTAATAGCTGTGGGGGATACAAAAGGTACATTGATTTAAAGTTTTATAAATAATTGCAGAATTATACTAAATAGAGTTTCTGCTTTTTTTGAGTCAGATATATAGTACAGGATGATGCAAGTTTACAGTATATAGGACATTTATGAAACTGATATATCTTAGAATCCTTATGTTCATTTGATGTGGAATCTTGAGAGGCTCCATAAGCTGGTGTGGTATTACCTACCTATAATTTGGAGGTCAAATCTTCCAGGGAGTTCAATTCTGACTGATGGAGGATCCACATGGTGCCAAGTGACAAGATCTGGATATATTGAAGACTTTCATAAAACAATATTTACCTCACATTTGTGTTGTGGGTTTGATATATTAGGACTTCTTAGATCACTTCTAATTACATCACCATTGTCAGTTTTAGTAAGTGATAATATATCACTTCATAATATAGCAGCATTCAACCTTTAAATTGACTTATGTTCCTAAAGTGCCTCTCCAGGCAAATAGCAAAAAATCTGGTTGGCAAGGTATTCAGTCAAAATGTAGTCTTTTAAATTAGTCTAATGTAATATCACAAATTTTCTTTGTAATTCACATGCTTATGACCTGGGTTCTGCCTCTCGCCCAACATCGTTATACAGCCTTAAAGGAGTAGTAAAGTTACATGTTTTTTCACCTTAATGCATCCTATGCATTAAGGTGAAAAAACATTCGACAATACCGCCCCCCCCCCCGAGCCCCCGTTTTTCTTACCTGGCCCCTCGAAAGTCCCATGCTCGTCCCCGTCATCCTCTTCGTTTTTCTGCCTGGCCGCCGATTGGCTACACTGGATAGATTGAAAGCAGCGCAGCCATTGGCTGGCGCTGCTGTCAATCACATCCAATGACGCGGCACGCCGGGGGGTGGGGCCGAGTGATACAGTCGGCGGCTATGGCCGCCGCTGTATCACGGGAGCGCGCCCGCAATCACTCCACACCATGCGAGCTCACTCGCATTAAGGTGTGGAGTCCTTGCGGGGAGGAGCCAAGACAGCCGCCGAGGGACCCCAGAAGACCAGGATCGGGGCCACTGTGTGCAAAACGAGCTGCACAGTGGAGGTAAGTATAACATGTTTGTTATTTTTAAGCAAAAAAAAAAAAAGCTTTAGTGCTCCTTTAATACAAATGGCATATTATCCCAGACTATTGGGACCAAAAGCTGTGCCACATCATTGTCCCTGCAAAAGCACTGTCTACCTTAGGTGATTTCTTAAACTGGGTATACACATATCAAAATTTGGCCCGTAGTTGTGCATGTAGTGATATTTTCAGATCAAGCTCCAGCACTGCTCAGTCTGGATGGCACAAACAGTTCCTCCTTCCCTCACCGTGGCATTCAGGAGAATATGTTGAGCTATAAGTTTATACACACACAGACGCAGTAGATCATAGTGTCACTTCTGGTCGTAATGTCATTACTCTTGGAAGTTTCTGCCCACCACTTACCAAGGAGAGCTACAGAATGGAGGGATAGTGGTCACATGACTGCACATAAGTATGAAAAAAAAACGTTTTTTTGTATTGATTTATTAATTAGAACCATCATAGTGTTACTAAGGAATAGGGATGAGCCAAACACCCCCCCGCCCCCCCCCTGGTTCAGTTCGCACCAGAACCTGCGAATGGACCGAAAGTTCACGCAAACTATCGAACCCCGTTAAAGTCTATGGAACTCGAACGTTTGGAATCAAAAGTGCTAATTTCAAAGGCTAATATGCAAGTTATTGTCCTAAAAAGGGTTTGGGGACCGGGTCCTGCCCCAGGGGACACGTATCAATGCAAAAAGACGTTTTAAAAACTGCAGTTTTTTCGGGAGCAGTGATTTTAATGATGCTTAAAGTGAAAAAAAAAAACAGCCCATTACCAGCCCCTTTGAGTCTTGTATGGATATTAAGGGTAACCCTGCACCCAAATTAAAAAAAGGAAAGGTGCGGGGCTCCCAGGCCCTATATACTCTGAACAGCAGTATACAAGTGGTGCAACCAAGACAGGGGCTGTAGGTTTGTTGTTACATAGAATCTGTTTGTAATTTTGAACTGGTATATTTTTAAAGTGTAGCTCCAGCCCAAAAATCTATTTTTAAGCTTTTTGGAAAACATAGGGGAGGGCTATCACCCCTGTAACACTTGTTTTGCTGTCTGTGCACCTGTTCAGAACATTTCACCTCACTTTTTGTCCCAATGACAAATGTTTTTTGAAATTTTGTTTTTTTTGTGAAACAAGGATTGGTGATAAAGCATCAGTGGAGAGGAGACACGTTTTTCCCATGTTAACTCTTACAGAAGATAATTTCCCTTCCTTGGGGTAGATTTCCTCTCACTTCCTGTTGTCTCCTTCCGTTTGCAAGTAGGAGTCGTTTGTAAGTTGGATGTTTGAAAGTAGGGGCCTGCCGTATATACTCTGCAGAAATTTGGCCCTTAGGTGTTGGTGTTGCCACAACACTGTAAGCCCTCACAGTTACTCTTGGTGGGCGCTGGAACGCCCTGCTGTGAACTATTATATCAAGAATTGTAATTACATGCCATTGATGATTGAACAGTGGTAGGAAAAATTGGGCCTTTGCTGGTGGTGGTGCTGGGGCCACAACACTATAAGTCCTCACAGTTACTCTTAGTGGGCGCAGGAATGGGCCCAGCTGTGAAATATTAGATCAAGAATTGTAATTACATGCCCCTGTTGAACAGGGGCAGAAAAATTGGTCCTTTGGTGGTGGTGGTGGTGGTGTTGCCACAACACTGTAAGCCCTCACAGTTACTCTTGGTGGGTGCAGGAATGGGCCCTGCTGTGAAATATTATATCAAGAATTGTAATTACATGCCCCTGTTGAACAGGGGCATAAAAATTGGGCCTTAGACACTGGTGCCACAACACTGCAACCCCTCACAGATACTCTAGTTGGAGCGCAGGAATGAGCCCTGCTGCAAAGTATTGCATCAAAAATTGTAATTACACGCCCCTGTTAAACAGGGGCTGAAAAATTGGGCCTTAGGCACTGGTGCTGGTGCCACAACACTGCAACCCCTCACAGATACTCTAGTTGGAGCGCAGGAATGAGCCCTGCTGCAAAGTATTGCATTAAAAATTGTAATTGCACGCCCCTGTTAAACAGCGGCTGAAAAATTGGGCCTTAGCCACTGGTGGCGGTGCCCAGAACCAAAAATGTTCTTACAAGCTATCAGCATGATCATTGAGGAGGAAGAGGAAAGTCACTCAGCACAACAGGATAGTCACTCAGCATCAGCATAGGCAGTCTTGAAGGGATCTGACATTTCAAAAAAAAATATACAGTTACATCAGCATCAGGTGCTTGGTAACTGGTGGTGATCCAAGACTGATTCATATTTATGAAGGTCAGTCGATCGACCGAGTCGGTGAACAGGCGCACACTGTGATCGGTTACAAAGCCTCCAGCAGCACTGAACGTGCTTTCCAAAAGAACACTGGATGAAGCACAGGCCAGTAGCTCAATTGCATACTGTGCAAGCCCTGGCCACTGATCCATCCTCAAGACCCAGTAACCCAGAGGATTTTGGGTGAGAAAGGTGTCCAAGTCTGATCTTGCCCCTAGGTATTCCTGCACCATGTAAAACAGACGCTGGTGATGGTTGCTGGAACGATCATACCTTGGGGTTTGCGGACTAAAAAATTGTCTGAACGCATCGGTCAGACGGCCACCTTCTCCACCGCTCCTTTTTTGACTGACTGAAGCCTCAGCAACACGTTGTCTAGGACCAGGAATTTGTAACCTCCCAGTCTTTGGGAACGCGTTGCACAGACCTTTCTGCAAGGCCTCCCGAAGATGTTTCATCCTCTGCTCCCTCTGCAACGGCAAGATAAGGTCAGCAACCTTACCCTTCCAACGTGGATCAAGGAGGGTTGCCAGCCAGTAATGATCCCTCTCCTTGATAGCACGAATACAAGGATCCCTCCGCAGGCTTCGCAGCATCAGGGAGGCCATGCAGCATTGGTTTGCTGAGGCATTCGGCCCGGAGTCCTCTGGGTCACTCAGGACGACATGATCCGCAGCCACCTCCTCCCAGCCACGTACAAGTCCATGGGTGTCTTGGGACTGTAATTGATCCCTTGAAGACTGCTGCTGATGCTGAGTGCTAGGCTCCACCTCCATGCTGACACAATCCGGCAGCATGGCCAACGTAGAGTTTCACCTGGTGGGCATGTCACAGATTAGGCCAGGGATCCTCAAACTACAGCCCTCCAGCTGTTGCGGAACTACAAATCCCATGAGGCATTGTAAAACTCTGACATTCACAGACTCTTTCTGTGTGATCTGCGGGCCCGCAGAAACACTGTCTGAATAAAGGGGGTCTCGAGAGGTAAGGAAGTCCTCCCCTTCCTCCCTCTGTTCTGCCTCAAGTGCCCTGTCCATTATTCCACGCAGCGTGTGCTCCAACAGGTGGACAAGAGGGACAGTGTCACTGATGCATGCACTGTCACTGCTCACCATCCTTGTGGCCTCCTCAAATGGTGACAGGACAGTGCATGCATTCCTGATCATGACCCACTGGCGTGGTAAAAAAAAAACAAGCTCCCCTGACCCTCATGAGATACCCTCAGCCATGCTGCAGCAGCTACACACGCAGCAAACGTTGAGTTCCACCTGGTGGGCATGTCACAGATTTGGCAGTTCTTGGGCAGGTTAAATTCCTTTTGCAGGTCAGCCAGCCGAGCACTGTTATTATATGACCGGCAGAAATGCACACAGACTTTCCTGGTCTGCCTCAGAACATCCTGTAAGCCCGGGTACCTGCCCAAGAACCACTGCACCACCAAGTTAAGGACGTGAGCCAAACAGGGCACATGGGTCAGGTGTCCCTGTCGGAGGGCGGAGAGGAGGTTAGTGCCATTGTCGGAATCACCATTTCTGGCTTAAGCTGTCGTGGCATCAACCACCTCTGAGCCTGCCCCTGCAGAGCTGACAATCTCTGCCCCAGTGTGGCTCCTGTCCCCCAAGCACAACAGCTCAAGCACCGCATGGCATCTCTTTACCTACATACTTGCATAGCCCCTTGAACACCTACGGAGCACTGCTGGTTCCGAGGACAAAGCATAGGAAGAGGCTATGGAGGAAGAAGAAAAGGAGGGGTGGAGGAGAGAGGTGTGTCAGAATCACCAGTAGTAGCATTTTGGAGGCGTGGTGGCGGAACAACCTCCAACACTACTGCACCTTGTCCTGCATCCTTCCCAGCTGCCAGCAGAGTCACCCAATGCGCCGTGAAAGATAGGTAACATCTCTGTCCATGCCTGCTGGACCATGAGTCAGCGGTAATATGCACCTTACCGCTGACCGCCCTGTCCAGTGAGGCCAAGACATTGCTTTCCACATGCCGGTAGAGAGCCGGAATCGCCTTCCGTGAAAAAAAGTGGCGTTTGGGAACATGCCACCGAGGAACCGCACCTTCCACAAACTCACGGAAGGGGGTAGAGTCTACCAACTGAAAAGGCAGCGGTTGAAGTGCTAGAAATTTAGCCAAGCTAGCATTCAAACGCTGGGCATGTGGATGGCTGGCAGTGAACTTCTTTCGACGGTGCAGCAGCTGGGGCAGGGAAATTTGCCTGATACAATCTGATGTTGGTGTACCGATAGCAGATTGCCCGCAAGTACTTGGCTGTGACACACCTAATTCTACACCTTCATTCCTCTCAGAGCAGGTTTCAGAGAGGACTGAAGGTATAGTGGGGTTGGAGATCCGAGCTGATGAGGAGCAAGGAGAGGTCCGCTTTGTTCTTTGATGTGGGTCTTTTAGGTGTGCTTGCCAACGAACTGCATGGCAGGTCGACATATGTCTGATCAAGCATGTGGTGCCCAAGTGGGTGATGTTTTGGCCACGCGAGGTACGCCTGAGACATATGTTGCAAATAGCAGTGCTGCGATCTGATGCACTCGTCTCAAAAAAGGCCCATACCAAAGAACTTTTGGAATAACGCGCAGAGACAGCAGCAGCCTGCACATGCGGAGCTCTGCAGTGTGATGCTGTCAGTGTGCTTCCCTTAAGCTGGCCCCTGGAGGGCATCCTGCCTCATTGGAGATGTGCCTCCTCCTCCTCCTCTCTCCTATCAGGCATCCACGTAGAGTTCGTGACCTCATCATCCCCTCCCTCCTCATCACTGTAGCAAACCTGGCAGTATGCTGCAGCTGGGGGAACATGACTGCCAGATTGCTGTCCTTCTTGGGCACCCCCTCTCTCTGGGCTCATGTTACTGCCTTCCTCTAGCTGGGTACCATCATCGGCATTAGAGCCTTCAAAACGCTGGGCATCCTCCTGGAGCATGTACCCAACACTGTGGTAAAACGGTTCGGGGGACTCCTCAGGGTGACATGGTTGGCTAGGGATGGAGTGACTGATGCCATTGAGCCGAGGGAAGAAGCCGCTTTGGCAGTTGCTTTGCCAGACAAAATACCCTGAGCCTGGGTGAGAGAGGATGAGGAGGATGAGGACGGCTTGGTCATCCACTCTACCAAGTCTTCGGCATGTTGCGGCTCAACACGGCCAGCTGCCGAAGAAAAGGACAAGCGTGTCTCACAGCCACGTGCTGATGAGGTTGCACCGTGTCCATGACCAGCACTGTTGCCTCTAGACACAGAGCCTGCTTGCCCTCTGTTATTGGCTCGTGACTGTCTGCCTCTCCTTGTTGTCCTTCAAGACATGCTAATGGCCTGCAGGGAGATGCAGCTGCACAAAGCTGGGATGTATATATATACTGATTATACTGCAGCTAGCAGAATCAACTGCCTGCCTGTAGTATTATTAGTATGAGAACACCAGCCATTGTCTTCACTTAGCTTTAGTTGCACACTGTGCAGAGGACACAGTACACTAACTGAAAATACTGCAGCTCCCTGCCTGTGGTATTAGTATGAGAACACCAGCAATTGTATTCAGGTAAGCTTTAGGTGCACACTGTGCAAAGGACACTAAATCAAAATACTGCAGCTCCCTGCCTGTATTTGTATGAGAACACCAGCAATTGTATTCAGGTAAGCTTTAGGTGCACACTGTTAAAAGGACACTAAATCAAAATACTGCAGTTCCCTGCCTGTATATGTATGAGAACACCAGCAATTGTATTCAGGTAAGCTTTAGGTGCACACTGTGCAAAGGACACTGAAACAAAATACTGCCGCTCCCTGCCTGTATTTGTATGAGAACACCAGCAATTGTATTCAGGTAAGCTTTAGGTGCACACTGTGCAAATGACACTAAATCCAAATACTGCAGCTCCCTGCCTGTATTTGTATGAGAACACCAGCAATTGTATTCAGGTTAGCTTTAGGTGCACACTGTGCAAAGGACACTAAAACAAAATACTGCAGCTTCCTGCCTGTATTTGTATGAGGACACCAGCAATTGTATGCATGTAAGCTTTAGGTGCACACTGTGCAAAGGACACAGTACACTAAGCTCTACGTTTTTCCGCGCTGGGATTGGCCAAAGCATGCGGGTCATAGTGCATGCTTGGCCAATCATCAGCCAGCAATGCACTGCGATGCCGCAGTGAATTATGGGCGATGACGCGCCACTCGAATTTGGCGTGAACGGCCCATAATGTTCGAAATTCGGCGAACAGACAATGTTCGAGTCGAACATGGGTTCGACTCGAACTTGAAGCTCATCCCTACTAAGGAATACAGTTCCTTGAAAAAGTATTCATACCCCATGCAAATGTTCCACATTCTGTCATGTTACAACCAAAAACGCAAATGTATTTTATTAGGATTTTATGTAATGGGCCAACACAAAGTGGCACATAATTGTGAAGTGGAAGGAAAATGATAAATGGTTTTCAATGTTTTTTTACAAATAAATGTAGCCAAGTCCTTTGGTCTAATGAGAACCTCCAGAGTGAGGGACAGATGACATCCTTCTATGAAGAGTGGGTTATGAGGCATGGTGGGTGTAATGCAAGGTAGATTCATGGGCACCAGACACTTCTTTATACAAAGAGATTTATTGTCAGAACTGTGGGAGAGAGGGTTTAGGGCCTGGACACCCTTTGGTAGTTGCAATGTTGCTTCCCTGCTGGGTCCCTAGCTTGGCATCCAAGATACTCCTCAAGCGTCACCCCACTGGCTTGCTCGGGCCCTGGCTTGGCACACAAGGCTGCTCTGCATGTGTCACCTCTGCTGGCTGTGTCCCTGGCTTGACACCTGCTGAAGTTTCACAATTTTTCACCGCCCCCTGGTTGGTGAGAATACTGCTCTGGTACTTGCTTCAGGTACTCACAATGGTCCCTAGTAATAAGGTGGTTGATCCTAGATAAACACCCCAGTGTCCTTGACGTATCACAGTCCATCAAAAATTTCAATTGGGGTGGAGCAATATTTCCCAGCAATTCCCCTTCTTCTTTAAGGGGACAATAGGCACAGCTGCATTCAGGCAACAAGCAGCCAGGCCGTGGTGCAAGGGACCGCACTCTTGGACACAGGCCCCCTTGCTATAGTCGCCTCAGTCTGTCCACATGACAGCCAGGGACTAGTTGAAGAGCAAACCTGCTGAATGTCACATCAGCAGATTACTTTTCAAAAAGAGACACACTGGCAATTTTCAGAGCACTGGCCAGCATGACTCAAGTGAGCACTCCCTGTATGTGCCGGCAGCATTCAGTCCAGCACAATATCAGCAGTACAGCCAGCAGGAATGTTCTCCATTAACAATGATTATTTTTTTTCAAACGTGAAGTGGCTTACAGCATAGCGTCCTTGACTCCACACAGCACACATTTGAAATCCTAGGGTTTAGTTAACAGATACTATTCCGTAGAATTTATCAGTAGAATCTGGGATCTGGCAACTTCAAATCTTCTCCTTTTGTATTTATCATAGTAATGAAGTGTTTAATGTCCTTCATATCTGGCATGCGGATAATTACACTGTCCTGATTGATTTTATGACCATAGCCCCCAGTGTGCACCACTGAATATCTCAAAGGCAACTTTTGGTGACAGCTTTGAAAATTCTACCTGTAGAGGTATCAGGAGGATACCCCGATAAATAGGCTCACCCAGCATGCCAAGGGACCCAAAAAGATCCCTGCCCATTGGCTGAGATACTCCATCTATTCCTAATCTGTCATTGCAATGCCCTTGTCTTATCCAATGCCACCAGATACCCGGCCATCTAGTGACAGAAAAAAGGAGTGCAACAATTCCAGAATTAGGGTGGAATCAATTGATCTCCTATCAATTGGCCAAGGCAGCTATACCTGGCAGGTAAATTTACTAGCAACCCTGCCTAAACATCAGGGTGGTACATCAATATGTGAAAAGTGTGGCGTGCATTTGTATTCAGCCCCCCCCCCCCCGAGTCAATACTTTGTAGAACCACCTTTAGCTGCAATTACAGCTGCAAGTCTTTTTGGGGATGTCTTTACCAGCTTTGCACATCTAGAGATTGACATTTTCGCCCATTTTTTTGCAAAATAGCTCAAGCTCTGTCAGATTGGATAGAGCGTGTCTGTGAACAGCAATTTTCAAGTCTTGCCACCAATTCTCAATTGGATTTAGGTCTGAACTTTGATTGGGCCATTCTAACACATGAATATGCTTTGATCTAAACCATTCCATTGTAGCTCTGGCTGTATGTTTAGGGTCATTGTACTGCTGGTAGGTGAACCTCCACCCCAGTCTCAAGTCTTTTTCAGACTCTAATGCCGCGTACACACGATCGGTTTTTCTGATGAAAAAAGACCGATGGACTTTTTTCATCGGACAAACCGATCGTGTGTGGGCCCCATCGGTCTTTTTTCCATCTGTATAAAAAAATAGAACATGTTTTAAATTTTACTGATGGAAAAAAAATAAAAGATAGCAAATTCCAATCGTCTGTGGGGAACTCCATTGGAGAAAAAACCAACGCATGCTCAGAATCAAGTCGACACATGCTCAGAAGCATTGAACTTAATTTTTCTCGGCTCGTCGGAGTGTTTTACGTCACAGCGTTTGGGACGGTCGGATTTTTGACTGATGGTGTGTAGGCAAGACTGATAGAAGTCAGCTTCATCAGATTTCCGATGGAAAAATACATCGGATTTTATTCCATCAGAAATCCTATTGTGTGTACAGGGAATAACAGGTTTTCTTTTAAGATTGCCCTGTATTTGACTCCATTCATCTTCCCATCAACTCTGACCAGCTTCCCTGTCCTCACTGAAGAAAAGCATCCCCACAATATGATGCTGCCACCACCATGTTTCACGGTGGGGATAATATGTTCAGGGTTATGTGCAATGTTAGTTTTCCGCCAAACATAGCGTTTTGCTTTTAGGCTAAAAAGTTCAATTTTTGTCTAATCTGACCAGAGCACCTTCTTCCACATGTTTGCTGTGTCACCCATATGGTTTCTCACAAACTACAAACGGGGCTTCTTATGGATATCTTTCAACAATGGCTTTCTTCTTGCCACTCTTCCATAAAGGCCAGATTTGTGGACTGCACTTGTAATTGTTGTCCTGTGGACAGATTCTCCAACCTGGGCCGTGGATCTCTGCAGCTCCTCCAGAGTTACCATGGGCCTCTTGGCTGCTTGTCTGATTAATGCCCTCCTTGCCTGGCATGTCAGTTTAGGTGGACAGCCATGTCTTTGCAGTTGTGTCATACTCTTTCCATTTTCGGATGATGGATTTAACAGTGCTCTGTGAGATGTTCAAAGCTTGGGATATTTTTTATAACCTAACCCTGCTTTAAACTTCTCCACAACTTTATCCCTGACCTGTCTGGTGTGTTCCTTGGCCTTCATGATGCTGGTTGTTCGCTTAGGTTCACTAACAAACCTCTGAGGGCTTCACAGAACAGCTGTATTTATACTGAGATTAAATTACACACAGGTGGACTCTGTTTACTAATTAGGTGACTTCTGAAAGCAATTTGTTCCACTAGATTTTAGTTAGGGGTATCAGAGTAAAAGGGACTGAATACAAATGCACGCAACACTTTTCAGATATTTATTTATAAAAAAATTGAAAACCTTACATTTTTTTCCTTCCACTTCACAATTATGTGCCACTTTGTGTTGGTCTATCACATAAAATCCCAATAAAATACATTTACATTTTTGGTTGTAACATGACAAAATGTGGACAATTTCAAGGGGTATGAATACTTTCAAGGCTCTGTATTAAAGGTATTGTTTGGAACAATATATATAGGTTGACTTTCCATCTACTTTAATGTTTGAATTACTTATTTGAAATAGTTACCAATAAAGTAAAAAAGGGTCTTTGTAAGTGCTATCAATTTAACAGAAACTGCAGTGAGAAAAAAATAAAGAAAATCAAGTTCATATTGGACATGTGCACAATGGAATACCTTTCTATTTAAACCAAAAAAACAACAACATTCAATAGCAATGAAACAGGGAGGGGCTATGCTGTCAATTTGCCCCAGTTCATGGAAGGTGATGTGAAAAACTAAAGGATTCCATATCTAGTGCACACTTTGAGTTGAGGTGACATTAAAAATGGCAGATTGTAGGTGTGTGCCAAACTGACTATATTACACCCAGAAAGGTTTTTGTTTATTAAGCATTGCCTAAAATGGAGAGCCAACACATTTTGAAGGTTCCAAAATGGTCTCCTTCATCAGGGCTAAAAAATTATATTAAGGAATTCATAATGATTTACTTGTCAAACTTTATACATTATTCCATATATATGAAGAGTACTTTTTAGCCGATACTGAAGGTAATATACATTTGATGTTATACGCCAAAATCAATATTATGTTTTCAGAGGCAGTCAAGCATAAAAATCAATAATGTTTTAAAGAGTGACATAGATAAAATAGTATCCTAATCAATAATGAAGGTGACATGCATTACAAGTATGATTGCTAATCAAACTGCAAACACGGTTTCATATAAATGATAATCAGCCTTTTACAGTCTGACTGTTATAATAAAGTTGATTAAATAAAATAACAGAGTCACTGATGTCTTATTGTAGTGATCCACTACAGCTAATAGGAATCGTTATCCGAGCTTTACTGTCTGACACATCACAAATGCTGGGTACATAGTGATAACAACATGCATATTGATTAAGGCTAAACTTACTACAGATTATGAAAGGGAAAATGCTATTTTACCAACCAACCTACCTACTTTTTGGCATTTAATCTTTATAAATAATGTTTCAAGGTAAAGTAGATAAAATACTGTTAATGCAGTTTTTGATTTATGATGATTACATATGTAGCACTGGCTTCTGGCACTTTAAGCAACCCACAGGCTAGATGCCTGGCTAGTGCCTGTGTGTTTTGAGCAGTACAGAGAGTTGGAGAATCTGTGGACAGGGCCTGGGGTACTGATTTGCTATTCCAAGTTGCTGTGAGACCACGTAGCTGGCCGTTGCTGCAGTGGAAGAGACCAAGTGCTGCTACTGTGTGCAGCTGCTGAGGGTGACTGCTGCAGGGGGCTGTGACTTCTGAGCTGCTGTGTTGCTCCAGCTGTGCTCTGTACTGATGCGCAAGCTGCTACCATGATGCTGAGAGCCTGAGCTACAGAGGACTTTGCTGCTGGACCACATGGATACTGTGCTACTCCTGGGTTGAATGTGATAAAAAGATGAAGACCACATGCATTAATCGTGCACTATTATTTCAAAGTGTGCTGCTTCTGCCCAAAGAGAAACTTTCCCTGAGCTGTAATCTGGGCTGTGAGTGCCATTTCTGCAGGTGAGATATGCAACGACCATGTGTGGAACTACTGTTTCAGTTTCCTGCAGTTCCAGCTTTCCAATTGTTTCAGAGTTCTCCAGCTGTTCAAGTCATTCCAATTTTTTTGCAGTATCTCAGCTGTTTCAGTGTTGTGCTGTATTGTGGTGCTGAGAGGCTGCTGCATTAGGGCACCAGGGCTACTGGAAAGTATCATCCAAAACCAAACCACAAAGAGTGGTGAGAGGCCTCTTGCCCTTTGTTTCTACTTGTTTCAACTGCTACTTGAGATTACAAATACCCTCAAAAGGGAGGGGTGGATGTACCATCAGAATAAGGGCCCCAATACTGACAAGACTGTTTTACTGTTATTGAGTTATACTAGTCAGTGGCTTAGGCAGTGTTGAGAACATTAGCTGGGACATTCTTGTGTACAACACTTTTTTGCCTTATGTGTCGATATTTATTTATTTTTTTTCCAAAAACAGTTTATTGAAATGTAAAAAGCATTTACAGATATCTTGAACAATAGTAGTACAATAAGGTATTAATACAACCACAAAACATGGATGAATAACATGTGTCACATACAATTCAACTTGCGGGTAGTGAAAATGAAATGGCTATGTGCATCCTTCATGAACTAGGCCGTGTTGGGGTGGGCTACCTTAATTCAAGGTAGTTGTGGGGTCTAGTCAAAGTCCACTACCATTGACGGGGATAGATCTTGTTGGTAGGTTAGAGCTAGGTAGGTTCACGGATGCCGTTATGGACTTTTGGTCTGTGTGGGAGGGAAAGGCCAACAGGTGCAATATGGCAGAAAGGGAGGGAAGGAGCTATAAACAGGTTTATTTCGTTGAGAGTGTATGAATGCGGGAGTGTAGGCTGGAGCTATGTTAGTGGTTGTATTGTACAGAAGCTTGTGGATGAGAAAGTAGGAGGGGGTAAGTGGTGGAAGGAGAAGGGGTGGGGTGGGGATCGAGGGGAGGGGAGTGAGGCAGGAAGGGATGGCGTTGGCAGGGGGTCCGTCTCTGACTTCCCCGACCCCTTGGGGTGTTCAAGGGGCGTGTTATGAGAAACTAGGGGCGGATCTGTATAGGGGGAGATATAGGAGGAGAGAGGTGTCTTTGTAAGGTTTAGGGTTAAGGGGAGATCCTGGCACGTCGTAGATTTTTAATGACAATTCTCAGAGGAGTAATTTATCCTTTGTCAGGGTTCAGGGAGTTTGCAAATTCTGGGGTCGTTTTATAGTGTAACCAGCAGGCCCATTTTTTACTAAATGATGACGGAGTCTCTCTTGCAATATGTATAAGATTTTCCATTTCCTCAATTTTGCATATTCTGTTAAACCATTCTTTTATGGTTGGTTGGTGAGTCGATTTCCAGTGTATAGGGATACACTGCTTTGCCGCATTGATCATGTGCATTGCTAGGGATTTGTGATAGGAATTGTGCGACAGGGGTGAATGGTGTAGAAGGAATTGAGAAGGGGAAAGGTCCAAATGATATGAGGTGACTCGAGAGGTTATATGGCATACCTTTTCCCAGAAGTCTTTTAGAGATGGACAGGACCACCAGATATGGAGAAGGGTTCCCCTTTCCCGGAGACATCTCCAGCAAACCTCTGGGATTGTGGGATTATATTTATGCAGAAGGGTGGGCGTGCGGTACCATCTAGATTGGATCTTAAAGCCGTTTTCCTGGGTCGACACATTCGTCGACCCTTTATGTATGTTGAGGAAAATTAGTTCCCATTGTTCCGCTGAAAGAGATACCGAGAGGTCTGACTCCCAGTTCTTACAGGCTAAGGTCTCGTTAGCTTTCATCTCGGCGAAGAGGAGTTCATGTGTGGTAGAAACTAGATGAGATTGGGGTGTCGTTTGGATACATAGCTTTTCGAAAGGGGTGAGTTCTCTGGAGCATTGTATATTCTTGTTAAGGGATTTTAGAAAATGAGCAATTAAAATATATGTCCAAGGGGGAATGGGTGGCTTGTTTAGTTGGGAGGAGAGTTGGGATGTAGACAATAGTTTGCCCCGGAGGAAGAACTGATGTGATCTAATTGGGCTCTGTGTCCAGTTATCGGTAAGAAACTTTGCGTGCATACCTGGTGGGAACCCAGGGTTCATTTTTACAGGTGTCAGTGGGCCGGGAATCGAAGATATGGGTGATCGGTAGCAAAGCTTTTTGAAGCATTGCAAGGTTGGGCCTATAAGTGGGTGTACGTGTAATTCAGAGGGGACGTGGGGTGAGAGTAACCATGGGAGAGACTCCAAAGGGAGAGCAGAAAAAGATGCTTCTAGGGAAACCCAATCTTTGTGGAGAGATTGAGTATTCCAGTCCACTATCCTGGTAAGGTGTGTAGCAGTGTAATAATTGAGAAGGTTGGGGAGGCCTATGCCCCCAAGTCTTTTAGGTCGGGTGAGCTGCGTAAAGCTGATTCTGGGTCTACGGTTCCCCCATAAGAATTTAGTGCATATGTTTCTATAAGATTTAAAAAAGGCCGGAGGTATATGTATAGGGATCGCCTGCAATATATAGAGTATTCTCGGGAGGGCATTCATTTTGAGGATCGCCGCTCTGCCAAACCAAGAGAAAAGCGGTTTGTTCCATGTTTCAAGATCAGAGGATATTCTGTGTAGGATAGGAACATGGTTTTTAGCGTAGAGGTTTGAGAGTTTGGAAGGGAGTTGTATCCCTAGGTATGTGATGGAATCATGTTTCCATTGGAACGGGAAGTTAGCCTTACATTGATCAACTATGTGTTGAGGTAATGTTATATTAAGGGCAAAGGATTTCGAGAAATTAATTTTAAGGTGGGAGAGGAACTGAAATTGTTTAAATTCAGAAAGAAGGTTTGGTAGGGAGATCAGTGGGTTTGACAGGAACAACAAAATATCGTCTGCGAAAGCAGCGTATTTATATTCTCTTTTGGAGGAACTTATACCTTGGATATCTGGGTTGTATGTCAGTTTACGGAGGAATGGTTCAAGTGTGAGTACAAAGAGGATGGGGGACAGGGGGCAGCCCTGTCTTGTGCCATTTCCGATGGGAAAGGCGTCCGACAGAGTATTGTTGACCCGTACCTTAGCAGATGGTCCCGTGTATAGTGACAGGATTAGGCCTAACATATATGGGCCCAATCCTATGGCCCTCAGAACCGCTGTCATATAGTCCCAAGCTACTCTGTCGAACGCCTTCTCCGCATCGAGTGACAAAAACAGGCCTTTTTGGGTTGTCTGTGTCATAAGGTGGTGTAAGTTTATTGCTTTAACAGTGTTGTCCCTGGCTTCACGTCCAGGGATAAAGCCGGTCTGGTCATGAGAGATTAAGGAAGGGAGAAGCGGTAAGAGTCTGTTTGCCAAAATCTTAGAAAAGATTTTGACATCTACATTCAATAATGAGATTGGTCTATAATTTCCCGTTTGGGTGGGGTCCTTATCTTCTTTGGGGATAACAACGATATGTGCTTCTAACATTTCGCTTTTGAAAGGATTTGTGGGAGAGAGTGTATTGAAGGCGTCAAGGAAGGGTTGTTGAAGAAGGTCTGAGAATGTCTTGAAATATACGGCGGAAAGACCATCAGGTCCCGGGCTCTTACCAGGCTTAAGTTGTTTTAAAGCTTTTTTCCATTCCTGAATAGAGATCGGGGATTCCAGAATCGTGGTGGTGTCAGTGGGGAGCTTTCCTGGAGCAAATTGGTCTAAGAACGAGTTAATATCATTGGGTCTGTCATTCGATAAGGTAGTAGGGGGTTCGGATTTATCTAGATTATATAGGGACGAGTAGTACTTCTCAAACTCTCTGGCTATGTCATTGTTATTCGTGAGAGTCTTACCCGTGGGGGATTGTATGTGGTGTATCGTATTAGCAGCCCTTTTCTTGCGTAAGGCTTGAGCAAGAAGATGGCCACTTTTGTTGCCGAATTCGTAAAAAAGTTTCTGAGATAGAGTGTATTTCTTCCTGAGGTGATGGCCCAATTCTTCCTGAATGAGTGTACGAGTCTCTAGTAGTTCTACGAGGGTTTGCTGGGCCAGGTTTCGTTTGTGTAGTGCTTCTAGTTTATTAAGTTTGGAAAAGAGATCAGCCAGTTTGGCCCGTTTTTCCTTTCTAATTGCGGCCCCCAGGGAAATCAATTTCCCTCGGACAACACATTTGTGAGCCGCCCACTGAGTAAGTTTAGAAATGTCCGGGGTGTTGTTCTCAGTGAAATAATTGCTTAGGCAAGTTTGAATCTCTAATTCTTTGGTTTTGTCTGTCAGGATGGAAGGGTCTAGTCTCCAAATTTGCGAGCGGTATACTTTTTCAGGGAAAGTGAGGGTCATTGAGATAGGGTGGTGGTCCGAGAAGGTCATCGGTTCGACGGTTGCTGCTTTCAGGGACGGGAGATCCTGTTGGGTAAGAAATATGTAGTCTAGTCGTGAATATTTGTTATGTGGGGCGGAGAAGAATGTAAAATCCTTTACGTTCGGGTGTAAGGTGCGCCATGTGTCGTGTAGCAAGAGTTCTTGGAAACATTTTCTGATTTGTCGGAGCGCCCTGTATGGTAGGTGGGATTTCCCCGACGAGGTGTCTAAAAGGGGGTTCAGGGGTACATTGAGATCCCCTCCCAGTATAAGAATACCCTCTTGGAAATTGGTTAGGTGTCTTGTTACAGCCCTAAAAAAGGGAACTTGGGACGAGTTGGGGCTGTATATGTTAGCCAAAGTGATTGGTTTGTTCCTGAGTGTCCCTTTTAGGAAGATATACCTGCCTAGTTCGTCAAGGTGAGTGTCTGTAATTTGGATGGGAAGGTTTTTGGAAATGATTATGGAGACTCCTTTGGATTTCGAGATAGGTGAGGTGGCATGGAAACTATGGGGGAAGAGGCGATTAGTCATGTTGGGAACTGATTTCTTACAAAAGTGGGTTTCCTGTAAGAAGATTATGTCAGCTTTCATGCTGCGCATGAGGGAAAAGAGTTGTGTTCGCTTTTCAGGTATGTTCAGTCCTTTGGCGTTAAGGGAGACTACCTTTAGGGACAGGTTGGCGCCTCGGACATTATCGGGGCTCATGTTGGTAGTAGAGGTTTAAGCGAGTGGGGGGCGGGAGGATATGGGGAAGTCAGAGACGGGAGGAAAAGAAAGGGGGGGGGTTATGCGGATGGGGAGAAGGGAAGATGTGGGGTAGGTGAGGTTAGGACGTTGAGGAGGAAGATAACCAGGGAGGAAGGAGGGGACAGGTAGGGGGATGGGGTATTATACCGGGTGTGGGACTTGACCTGCAAGCCCACCAATTAGGAGTGGGGGTACCGGTGAGGTTCAGCGGTGTCTACCAGAGTCCGCTGTGTGTGAGAGCGGTAGGTGGAGTTCAACTAGAGAGAGGTGAGGTCTGCGTCTCTCTATGAGGTCTTAAGGATAACAGACGCTGCTGATTGTTAGCGTCATCTATGGCTCATTTTGGTGTCAGAGGAGTAATCTTGTTGTGTAGATGACGGACAGGTCATCCTATAAGGACATGGTGAGAGGGTGATTCGTAGGTGACTTCAGGGCTGTGTGTAACGGCTTATTCTCATAAAGCATGAAGGCTGTGGAGTTGTAAGGGCATTTATTCGGCAATTAGAGGAGGATGTTTAGCATTGTGTAATCTGGGGGTTTGTGTGGAAGAGGGGGATAAGAAATTAAGTGTATTGCTCAAATTTCAGATGTCACATGACAGAGAATAGGGGGCATATACTTTGGTTTAGAGGAATATGCAGGGAACAGAGTCAGTAACATGGTGAATTAGTTAAAACAGAACAGAACAGAACGTACAGCTTGCGTTACCGTGAACAAGTATGCATCTGCAGTTATGGCTGACATCAAAAATCCAAATATGGATAACATAGCAAACAAAACATAGTAAACAAAAACATAGTAAACAAAATCATACCCAGGGGTTAAGGGCAGGTTGTCTAAATCCGAGGGGGGCACGCCCATTCCCAAACCTGAGAATGGATTCTACCCGACATCCACGTAGGCCACACACCTGTGCATGTCCCCCTCGGATCCCCGACCACCCTCAGTGCTGTAAAGCAGAAAATTCAGGAGCTAGGAGCTAGTAGGGCCTGTGGGGAGAAAGACAGCACATAATGCAATCGGGGGATTATATATCGACATGTCATTAGCTGCATTGGAGTAGATAGGAGAATGTAGGAAGAAGGCTTCAATAGAAAAAGGGTACAGCCGATGAGCAAGAATGAATACAGTGTGAGGAGAAGGAGGAAAAGACAATCAGTGCGGGAGAAGGTAGTCTCTGACCCGACATAAGGAAGTTAGGGCGACCGGGGAAACCTTCGGGAGTTGTCCAAGAGGGAAAGAGGGTACCAACCGTTCTGCCAGTGTTCCCTAGGGATTGCTGTATAAAGTTACCTGCGAATTGGAGTGGTCCAGAGTCCAGCTGTGAGGTGGAAACAGAAGTACGGTATTCATGTTTCTTGTTAGGCGATGCGTGCTTTGCGGGGCACTGGAGAAGCCGTCGGGCTACCATTACGCGGGGCTCTTTGATCCTTTGAAGGAGTGTGGGGAGGAGGTGGGTGAGAGCGTCGGCGGCCGATACTAAAGTTGCCTGCTTCTGCGATACCTTCCATGGAGGTGACTCTTCTGAGTGGCGGTATACGGAAGTCGCTGTACCAGTCTGGTACTTCCACATACGGTATCTCCATGGCCGTGCAGAAGTGGTCTAAATCCTCCGGGACTTTTAGATTGGCTGTGCGGCCTTGGTGAGTTGCTGTCAGGCAGAAGGGGAACTTCCATCGGTAGATTATGGATCTGGCCCTCAGTGTTTCCAGGAGGGGACGTAGCTCGCGTCTGCGCTGCAGGGTGATGTTAGATAGGTCCTGGTAGATTCTGATATCCGTTCCCTGGAAAGACAGTTGGTTGCGGTGTCTGGCCTTGCGTAATATTTCCTCCTTCAAGGGAAAGTCTGTGAGGCAGCAGACTGCATCCCGTGGGGGATCTGTGTCCCTTCCCCGCGGGCGCAGTGCCCTGTGGAGCCGTTCGAACGCGATCGGGGTATCAGGGGCTCTTTCAAGTAGATCGTTAAAGATGGTAGTTACTGCCACTGGGAGCTGGCTGGCATCGATCATTTCTGGAATACCCCTCACTCTAAGGTTGTGACGCCTTCCGCGATTATCTAAATCTTCCATGTGGCGATTGATCTCCCTGAGGTGGATCGCATGCGACTCTGTTACCTGTTGAACGTGACAAATCGCTGTGTCTTGGCGGGCTTGAGCGTATTCCACCTCTTCCACCCTAAGCGTCATGGCGTGTATGTCCGACCTCATGTCCAAGATGGCCGCCATGAGGGTGTTTTTAATATCCGTAGCGACGCTGTGCAGGTCATTAAGGCTCACTGCCGGGGGGTGAGTCATCCCTGTTGCCAGACCTGGGGATCTCTGCTCCTCGGGTCGCTGCGGGCTGGAGCTCTGGGCGCGTGGCGCTTGGGAGGAGGCTGCTTGCGAGGCCTGCATCCTGGCCGTAGGCCGTGACCGGAATATCTCAGGGATTTGCTGACTCAGCGGGGTGTCGGTGTTCAGCGGGGATCGGGAACGGGTTGCCGAGGCACTGCGAGCGGTTCTCACCATGTCCGGTGGAGCAGGTAAGCTGATAAGCTGAAGTTGCTGGACCTCGGGACGGGAGCTCGCACACTACACGTCCATCCTGGAACGGCACCAGACCACGCCCCCCGTGTCGATATTAAATACTCTTAGTTGTATCTGTTTAACCTTTTCTTGTTCAGGGCTTTTGCCTTAATAAAGCCCATTTAAACTGTTCCCAGAAGTGCCAATGACACTTAGGGTGTGTTATCACTGGAGTAAGGCAGGAGGGACTCAAACAATCCAGCATTTTTTGTGGGGGTAGCGCTACACAAAAGATTAATTAAGCAAATAAATCATTGTTTATTGCTCCCGACAGAAGACATTGAATTATGCAGACATGTGGAGCAGGCTCCTTCTTTGTTCTAAATCCTTGTCTGCAGTTACAGTGAATTCACAGTCCAGCAAAATGTAAAAATGTTTGCTGTGTGATGGCAGTTTTTAAAGCAAAGATAGAAACAATAGATTTGCTTTGTAAAGTTGCTTGGTATGCTTAGGAAAATTAGGAGATAACGGGGCTGATTTACTAATAACAGTGCGCTGCGCTGGTTGATCCCTTAATTGGTGCGCCGGATAACTCCTCCATTGGGCGCAGGAACCAGCGGTGCACTGTTATAGTAAATACAAATTTCAGCGGGGCTCTATTGAAAATGAATGGTTCCCTATGGGAGCCCATTGATTTGAATAGAGGTCGCCCAGGAAGTCGAATGAAGCCGATCCGACTCGTGGGGCGACTCATGTGTCGGCTGACACAGGGACAGCGTGACTTTGCGAGGCAACTTGGACACGACATGAGCATGAAGCAGCCGCTCAAGTCGTGTCCTAGAGGCGACTATCTGGCTGAGAATGTCTCCAGCGCGATGGCTTCGCGCTGGTTCTCGGCAGCCTCGCTGTCCCGTGTTTGGTATGAATCATGTAGGGGAACTCCGTTTCCCGCTGTGTGACGCTTCAGTTCTTCAATTCTCCTCTGGGTCCGCTGCCACCCGGTGACCCCGCCCCCTCTGACGCACATGGATTTCACGGGGACTTTCCCCGTGGTGTCAGAGGGGGCGGAGCCACCGGGTGGCAGCGGACCAAGAGGATAACTGAATCGTCACACAGCGGGAACCACCAATTCAAACGGAGCGGCCGAAGAATAAAGAAGAAGCCGGAGCAAGATGCGGACGAGAAGACCGAAGGAAGAAGGAAGATTAGGATGAAGATAAAGATGAAGAGGAAGAGGAAGAGGAAGATGAAGATGAAGAACAAGATGGAGGAAGAAACCCGAATGGAGAAAAGAAGAAGATGGAAGAAAAGAGAAGACATTAATAAAGGAATTGTCAAAAAACCGGCTTTTGTCATTTTTAAAATTTTTGACACGTTCTTTGTGAAATGGTAGGGGTACATTTGTACCCCATTACCAATTAACACAGGGGGGGGGCCGGGATCTGGGGGTCCCCTTTGTTAAAGGGGTCTTCCAGTTTCCGATAAGCCCCCTGCCCGCAGACCCCCACAATCACCGGGCAAGGGTTGTGGGGATGAGGCCCTTGTCCCCATCAACATGGGGACATCCTCCCAATGTTGAGGGCATGTGGCCTGGTACGGTTCAGGAGGGAGGGGGGCCGCTCTCTCGTCCTCCCCTCTTTTCCTGCAGCCTGCCAGGTTGCGTGCTCGGATAAGGGTCTGGTGTGGATTTTTGGGGGGACTCCACGACATTTTTTTTAAATTTGGGGTGGAGTTCCCCTTAAAATCCACACCAGATCTGAAGGGCCTGGTATGGATATTTGGGGGGAACCACACGCATTTTTTTTTTAAATTTGCGGCGGAGTTCCCCTTAATATCAATTCCAGACCTGAAGGGCCTGGTAATGGAATTTGGGGGGACCCCCACGCTTTTTTTTTTGTTATCAAAGACTTTCAATGACTTTTCTCTATATTACCAGGAGCCGACAATTCATTACAGCCGCGGGTGCTTTTAAATGCCTTTTTTTCCCTTTAGAAATGTCATTTTGCTGGCGCACTGGCAAGTTCAGAGCTGCGCCTGTTCAACTTATGCAAATTGGTTTACATGACTTGACATTTACTAAGATTTTGCTGGCGCCGGGTGTCTTGGCGCAAGGAAACAAGGAAAATTCCCGCGCTGAGCTAAAAAAAAACTCCTGCAGCTCGAATCGTACTTGCCGGTGCAGCGGGCTGGTTTTGAAAAAGTTTCTTTCTCACTCTATTTTGGGCATATTAGTTATTTGCGCAGGTGTCACTACACTTCCTCACATCACCCCACATCACCCCCATTATATTCTCACTTCCAGCTTCTTTATATTTAGATTTTAACATGCCGTGCGCCAGGTCCATAGTGGCGCACTGAGCGCCTCCTCCCGTCCGCCGACAACTCTATAGTAAATGGGAAATAGGTCTGTGCTACCAGCGCTAATGTTTTGTAAATACCAAAACAGCCATTGCGCGCGCAGATGCGCCGATACTCATGGCGCAAACATTTTGTAAATCAGCCCCAATGTGTTAAAAAAGTATAGTTATTTAATAGCTAATATTTTTAGCACATTAGATGAACACAGAAACATACTCCTGCCTAAAAACTTAGAATCCCATTACTATACCAGTTTATTTTTGGATTGTGGGAAAAACTAGAGCACCTGGAGAAACTCATGCAAACACGTAACCAAAACTTTATTTAACTATGCCCCATAGCGGGGTTCGATAGGTGGTGGCTAGGGATGAGACAGACATACCTGGGTTCAGGTCGAGGCAAGTTCAGCAAACATCACCGATGAGTGGGTGCAGAATTTGAATTATATTCCAAGTCAATGGAAGCAGAATATTAAAAATAAGTTCAAGCCATTTTCTAGGCTAACAAACAAAGGATTGTCGAACAAAGAAACACAAACTAAATAAAAAAAAATCAGCTCAGATGCTTATCTAATAGTTTTTTGAAACTATCGATGCTCCCTGCTGAAACCACCGCCTGTGGAAGGGAATTCCACATCCTTGCCGCTCTTACAGTAAAGAACCCTCTACGCAGTTTAAGGTTAAACCTCCTTTCTTCTAATTTTAGTGAGTGGCCATGTGTCCTATTAAACGTATATGGCCCAAACAAAAAGTCAATCAAATATTTAATGGGGGCCATGGCAGAGTTTATGGAATTCAAGAAAGGGGGGGGCTATTATGGCAGGGGATTTTAACCTATGCTTGGAGCCAAAGATAGATAGTACGTAGCATGCACAGGGGACTGGAATAGCCCACAGGAATAAATAAAAAAAGAAAATGCCTCAACATCAACTAGTGGATGTGTGGAGAACACAACATATTACATGGGACATACTCAGGAATAGATTTTTTTTTGGGTAGAGCACCAGTTACTGGAAATAGTGGAAGGTACAAACATCGGTATAACGACATTCTCAGATCATGCGCTAGTAACACTCCAATTGAAGATAGGAGAGGTACAAAATAGGAACAATAGCTGGAGGCTAAATTAAGAACTTTTACAGGATAAATAAACAGTACAGAGAATAAAAGACGAACTAGAGCAGTTCTTCAGGGAGAACAGTACAGAAGATATGTCAGAGGCCATAATATGGGAAACCCACAAGGCTTATATTAGGGGTATATTGATAAGGGAGGGAGCAAAAAAAAAGAAAATAACTATGGAGAAAAAAATTGTAATAACAAAATAAATTAATGAATTAGAACAGCAATATAAGAAAACTAGAGAGAAAGAACTCCTACTGAAACTTAGTATTAAAAGAGAGGAGATGAGAGAGGTAATAGAACAAGGAACCCTTTAATCAAATTAAGAAATAGAGGTATCAATGGGGTAATAAGCCGGGGAAATATTTAGCGAAATTATATTTAAAAAAAACATAGAGAAAATACAAACAAGCACATGGGAATTAAGATACAACACAACAGAAATAGCTAAAACTTTCCAAGAATTCTCGGGGAGGCTTTATTCAATTAATACAAATGATACAAAAAAAGAGGTTAAACAAAAAGGGGAGAAAACAGAAGCTTTCATGAAAGAGATAGACCTAGGAAAAATCCCAGAAGATAAATTTAGTTACTTAGAGGCCCCCATAACAGAGGAGGAAATAACAAAAATCATACAAGAACTGCCAAATGGGAAAAGCCCCGGACCTGATGGCCTGACGATACTTTATTGTAAAAAATTCTTAGACATTTTAACACCGAAATTGTACTCCTATATGAATGGGGTGGGCGTGAAATGGGAGATGTAGAAAGAGGCACTAGAGGCCACAATAACTATAATCCAAAAATAAGGTAAAGATAACACACTATGTTCCAGTTATAGACCGATTTCACTCCTGAACATCAATACTAAGCTATTTGCAAAGGTACTTGCTGGGAGGATGAAAACAATAATTAAGGATGTGGTCCATGCAGACCAAGTTGGATTAATTCCAGGAAGGGAGGGGAGGGAAAGTGGAATTATAACTCTTTTGGCTATACAGAAAATCAAAGAAAGCGGGGCCCCAGGTCTCCTCCTGTCAATTGATGCTGAAAAAGCATTTGACAGGGTAGACTGAGGCTTCATTCAGAGTACACTTGAGGCAATAGGCATAGGACATAGAATGACCAATTGGATAAAATCACTATATAATAGACCAACGGCGAGAGTAAAAGTAAATGGGACTGTCTCAGCGCCATTCGAGATGAAGAATGGCACCAGACAGGGGTGTCCCCTGTCACCGCTACTGTTTATCCTTGTTCTGGAACCCCTGCTAAGGGGGATAAGGCGGAATGTGGACATCAGGGGGATAAAAGTAGGGGAGGAAGATCATAAACTAGCGGCTTATGCAGACGACATTTTATTTTTTATAACTAACCCTAGAATAACCCTACCTAATTTAATGAAATCTCTTAAATATGTCTAATTTTAAAATAAACCCGGCCAAATCCGAAATACTGAGTATTAACATATCTAAAGCAGATAGGAACACCTTCCTAGAAGATTTTCCATTTAGCTGGTGAAAAAAAAACTGAAGTACCTAGGAGTCAAGATAACAACTAGTACTGAGACATTATATAAAGCTAATTTCCTCCCATATTAAACGACATTAAGGCAGAACTTAATAGAATAGCAGCGGGGCAACTATCTTGGAGTGGAAGAATAAATATCTTCAAAATGGTAATCTTACCCAAAATACAGGTCCTTCTCAAAAAATTAGCATATTGTGATAAAGTTCATTTTCTTTATCGTACACCACGGGACACAGAGCTAGTCATTACATAATGGGTTAAGGGTCACCAGCGGTGATTGGACACTGGCACAACCAATGGAAGACAGTTCCCCTCCATATAACCCCTCCCATCAGGGAAGTACCTCAGTTTTTTCGCCAGTGTCGAAAGGTGTTGGACGCGTTAGGAGGTGCTAAAGGAAAGCTCTACCAAAGAGACCCTCTGGGGGTAAAAGAGCTATGCTTTCGGATCCATCCAAGACGCCTACAAATGAGCTGAATCTGGATGGGATCCGGGCCTCATCCATGAGGCGTCGCCTGTAATGTCTCTCTTCGGAGGACTGGGCTCTAAGATCCAGCACTTTCGCTATTTCGCTATAAAGTCCTGGTAAGAGTCTTGTACAAGGCCCAGGGGAGAGGTATCCTTTAAATAGGAACCCATATCCCTGAAGGTTGGCACACATAGCCCACCGTGAAGGGTGAAGTTTGGTATCTGTCTGAAATCTTTCAGCAGAAAAACCTGCGGCGTGGATAAGGTGAGATTAGAAGGTCCATAACTAGGTTGGGACCTTTTTCAAAAAGTGGATGTCTTCTTTTTTTCCACCACTGGGGGGAGTAAAGAGCTGAATATACTCACCTCACTCTGTTCAGTGTCGGCTTCGGCGAAGTACACTGCTCGTCACCTCCGCTGCTGAGCTTGCTGGGGCACCCCGATCCTCCTTTCGGTGGCCGACCAGACACCTGCAGATGCAGGTAAGTGGGAACAAGGGCTGATGAGAGTCCTCTCTCACTATGGCCACCGCCATAGCGCTAAGGGCCGCACGCGCGCGGGAGCGCGCTTTATCGGAGGGGGGGGCGAAGGCGTGCGCGGGCACGTGGCGCGCGCAGGCACAGAAACGGCGCCAATTTTAAAAGACTGTCAGTGTGAGAAGCACTGCAGCAGCAAGCAAGCTCGTTAGTTCTCTTATTCCTGGCAGAGAAACACAGCAGCTATACAGGGACGTAAGACTCCATGTGGTTGGATTGGGTACTTCCTAGAAGACATCCATGTTATGCATAGTTATGTGTTAAAAGTTGCATACTTAATGTATTTGCTAAACTGAACACGGTAGTATATGCATTTAGGTACCTTGTATTTTGTCTAAACGGTAAGCCTTCCAGGGGAAGTAATACGGACAAAAAGAGATAAGAAAGCACCACCGCCTGAGAGGAGGCTCTAACTGTGCTGACTCGGTACCTTTCTCTCCTGTGTTGCTAAATGCACCTGTTCAGGATGAGCCATTACCTCTGTCAGGTATGGCGGCTTCCCCAGTGGAGCCTGGGCCTGTATATGTCACTGAGGACACTTTATCAGCTGCCCTAAATAATCTGGAGGAAAAAATTGCTACCTTAATCGCTAAGTCCTCTAAAAAGGAACAATAAGCGAAGCAGGTCTCTTCCAGTATTGGACCTCCCTTCAGAAGTACCTGAGGGAGGAGGATGAGGAGGAGGAGGCTACATCAGCAGAGGATGAGGAGCCAGATTTTAAGGTCACAGGTACAATGCTATAGCAGTGCATTTAAGTTAACCTCTGCGGAGGTAACGGAATTACCTGTCTCCTCCCTAGGGTCATTAAGATCCCTGCAAGGTGCATGCTCCTTCCCGGTTCATCCGTTACTAGAGGATCTAATATACGCAAACTGGCAACATCCAGATAAGCGTTTCTCACCTCCAAAAAGGTTTAACATTCTTTATCCTATGGGGGAAATTTTATTTATTTTTTTTAAGAAATGGAGCCTGCCTGCGGTAGTTGCGGCTATTTCTTGTGTAAATAAAAACCTGACATGTCCGGTGGATAATGTACAAGGGTTTAAAAGATCCTTCTGAGAGGAAGTTGAAATCCTCCTTCCTTTTGGCCGGCTCAATTACCCAACCTGCAGTAGCAGCAGTCGGTATGGGTCAGGTCATCAGCCAACAGGTAAAGCAGGGGCTGAAGGAACTGCCTTCAGAGCAGGCTAGAAATTGGGAAAAATTTGCCTAAAGCCTTATGCTTCACAGTGGATGCCATGAGAGATTCTATCATACAGGCATCACGCCTTACACTCCAGCTGGTACAGATGCGCAGAGTACTTTGGCTTAAGCATTGGTCAGCGGAGACCCCATGCAAAAAGCTGTTGGCAAGTTCCCGTTCCATGGCGAACGCCTATTTGGGGAAGATTTAGAAAAATATATACAGAAGATCAAGTGGTAAAATGACTTTTACCTGAGAGAAAGAAAAACAAGAGATCTTGTTTTAAACGCTCTCTCCCCAGCTCCCGGGAAATCTGACTCCAACCAGTGGCGGCGGCCTGTTTTAGCCGCCCACAAAAGCCAAGGGGCAAGCTCAGAAGAACAAGAAGCCGTGGGGTGCAAGAGCTAATAAGCAAGCCCCCAAAGCCTCTCAGTGAAGGGGCGCCCCCGCTCGGCCGAGTGGGAGGAAGGCTTTGTCAGTTCTGAGCGACTTGGTGGTCAGAAATCCAGGACAATTGGGTAGTATCCACAATATCCTCAGGGTACAAACTGGAATTTCGAGAGATCCCATCTTCTCAATTCCGAGGTTCAAGACTCTCCAAGGATCCACAAAAAAGAGAATCCTTCTTCAAAGGTTTGAATCACTTAATGGCTCAAGGGGTAGTTACAGACGTACCCCAAAAAGAGCGAGGTTCAGGTTTTTACTCAAACCTCTTTGTGATTCCAAAGCCAAATGGAGATGTCAGACCCATCCTGGATCTAAAATCCCTAAATCGGTTCCTGAACGATCGCCATTTTCGAATGGAAACGATCCGATCCGTGGCCGCCACTTTAAAGGGCGGAAAATTCATGGCGTCCATAGATATCAAGGACGCACATTTACACATACCCATCCTCCCCGCTCACCAAAGATTCCTAAGGTTTGCGGTAGAAGATCGCCACTTTCAATTTGTGGCTCTGCCGTTTGGTGTAGCCACCGCGCCCATAGTATTCACAAAGGTGCTAGCTCCTCTGTTAGTAACCTAAGAACACGGGGCATTGCGGTAACAGCCTATCTGGACGATCTACTAGTAATAGATCAGTCAAAGGACGGATTGGGTCACGCTGTACACACTACAGTAGGATACCTGGAGCATTTAGGATGGATTATAAATTTACAAAAATCCTCTCTCCAGGCCCAAAGAAGGATAGGGTACCTGGGCATGATCATAGATACAGCCCAAAACGGGGTATACCTGCCAGAACCGAAGATACAGTCTCTGAAAGACCTGATCCACAAGGTCAAAGCAAACAAGAGGCCGTCTATTCGCCTTTGCATGAGACTATTGGGAAAGATGGTAGCCTCCTTCGAGGCGGTCCCTTACGCCCAGTTTCATTCGAGACTACTTCAAGGCAATATTTTAGCTTCCTGGAACAGGAAGAGCCAAGCTCTGGATATACCCATGCGCCTGTCCTCACAAGTACGCCACAACTTCGATTGGTGGCTAGAAGCCAGGAATTTACGGAAGGGAAAGTCCTTCCTCCCAGTGGCCTGGAAGGTGGTATCTAGGGATACCAGCCTATCGGACTGGGGTGCATTATTCGAGGAGGCTTCTACCCAGGGAACCTGGGCCAAGACTCAGGGGATCCTGCCCATCAATGTGCTAGAGATCCGGGCGGTATATCTAGCCCTCAAAACCTGGACATACAGGTTACAGGGCTACCCAGTTCGGGTTCAATCCGACAATGCTACTGCAGTAGCTTACATCAATCACCAAGGAGGCACCCGCAGTCGGGCAGCCCAAAGAGAGGTGAACCGGATCCTGGCATGGGCAGAAGAGCATGTACCTTGCCTTTCTGCAATCTTCATTCCAGGGATGGAAAATTGGCAAGCAGACTACCTGAGTCGTCAGCAGCTGCTACCAGGGAGTGGTCTCTTCACCCCGAGATCTTTCAGGCCATATGTCTGAGATGGGGAAACCCAGATGTAGACCTGCTAGCTGCCAGGTTCAACAAGAAATTGGACAACTTTGTGTCCAGAACGAGGGATCCTCTAGCCTACGGGACAGACGCTCTAATAATACAGACGCTCTAATAACTCCATGGAATCAGTTCTCACTGATCTAGGCATTCCCTCCGATCCCTCTTCTACAAAGACTGCTTCGCAGGATCAAGGAGGAGGGAATACCAGTAATCCTAGTGGCCCCAAACTGGCCCAGGAGGCCTTGGTACGCCGAGATTGTAAAAACGGCGATAGGAAGGCCCTGGAAGTTTCCACTCCGACACGACCTGCTGTCACAGGGTCCAGTATTCCACCCTTCCTTACAAAGGCTAAAGTTGACGGCCTGGCTGCTGAGACCCACATTTTTAAAAAGAGAGGGGTCTCTGGTCCGGCTCTTTCTACGCTCATTAATGCTAGAAAGCCAGCCTCCAGACTCATCTATCAGAGAGTCTGGAGAGCATACGTTTCCTGGTGTGAATCCAGATGTTGGAATCCTCAGAAGTATGAAATAAGTAGGATTCTTGCTTTTTGCCAGTTAGGAGTGGATATGAATTTAGCCCTTAGCACCATCAAAGGGCAAATATCGGCTCTATCAGTCTTCTTTCAGAGACCATTGGCATCTCACTCCCTAGTTCGGACATTCATTAAGGGGGTACTGAGGATAAATCCTCCAGTTAGGACTCCCTTGTGTCCATGGGATTTGAATTTGGTATTGTCAGTGTTGCAAAAGCAACCTTTTGAACTATTCGCCATATTCCTTTAATTATATTAAGTAGGAAGTTGGTCTTTCTGATTGCTATAGCTTCTGCTAGGAGAGTATCAGAGCTAGCAGCTCTTTCTTGTAAAGAGCCTTGTCTAATTTGTCACAAGGACAAAATCGTACTACGACCCCATCCGGCTTTTCTACCTAAGGAGGTGTCGGCTTTTCACTTGAATCAAGACATTGTTCTGCCTTCCTTTTTTCCAAACCCGCGGACGGCGGGGGAAAAATTATTACACTCTCTAGATCTAGGGAGAGCGGTAAAGGTGTATCTGCAAGCAACCGCTCAGATACGTAAAACAGATGTTTTGTTTATTTTACCAGATGGGCCCAAGAAGGGCCAAGCGGTATCAAAATCCACCATTTCCAGGTGGATTAGACAAGTAATTATTCAAGCTTATGGTTTAAAGAACAGGACTCCTCCTTTTCCTGTTAAGGCGCACTCTACCAGGGCGATAGGTGCTTCATGGGCAGTGCACCACCAGGCTTCGATGGCTCAGATCTGTAAAGCTGCAACTTGGTCTTCAGTCCATACATTTTCCAAATTCTATCAAATAGATGTGAAAGGACATGAGGATTCCGCCTTTGGGCGAAGTGTGCTGCAGGCAGCAGTATAGGGCTTCTGGTCCGCAAGCGGCCTGTTTTGATCTGTGTCTCCCCCCCTTCATATGAGCATTGCTCTGGGACGTCCCATTATGTAATGACTAGCTCTGTGTCCCGTGGTGTACGATAAAGAAAATAGGATTTTTATAACAGCTTACCTGTAAAATCCTTTTCTTGGAGTACACCACGGGACACAGAGGTCCCCCCCTTCTTATGGGAACCTTACTGCTTTGCTACAAAACTGAGGTACTTCCCTGATGGGAGGGGTTATATGGAGGGGAACTGTCTTCCATTGGTTGTGCCAGTGTCCAATCACCGCTGGTGACCCTTAACCCATTATGTAATGACTAGCTCTGTGTCCCGTGGTGTACTCCAAGAAAAGGATTTTACAGGTAAGCTGTTATAAAAATCCTATTATTTTCTGTAATGTACTGATAAACATTAGACTTTCATATATTTTAGATTCATTACACACAACTGAAGTAGTTCAAGCCTTTTCTTGTTTTAATATTGATGATTTTGGCATACAGCTTATGACAACCCAAAATTCCTATCTCAAAAAATTAGCATATCATGAAAAGTGTAACGGGTCCCCAATATCCAGGGGATTAACGCCGTTTACGATGTTCCCTCTCCTAGACACACATCCACTCGCTACCGATATCCACAGCTAAACGACCCTTTCCTATAGGAGCCGACCCCTCTGGAAGAAGACGAGACACACTCTGTCTCTTCTGTAGTAGGAATGAATTTATTATTGAGAAACATTGTAACTTTATACACAATTCAAGGCACATGATTTAACATGAACAAGGGCCCAGCTCCACCCACACATCCCAAGACTCAACACCTCATCCTGACGTCTGCTAGGCTTCAAAAGATCCCAACACAATAGAATATACGATCTCCAATACACATGTTTTCACAAAGGGTTGGCAGCCAGTCTGTCAGGCACTTTACAATACACACAAGGACAGACTTAAATGAACAATAGAAATGCAAAACAACTTAATTCCTCACAGCAATGATACTTAACCCCAACATACAGTATACATCCAATCTATATACAATGTATATACAGCCTTGAATATGGCTATCACAGACCATATCGGTGGTTTCTTTTATTCACCCTGTGTCCAAAGTGACCCCACTGTCACACATCTCCCCTTTCGGCAGGGGACTAACAGAGGAGGGGACCCCAGACGGGTCTACTCCGAAGTTAGTCCATGGGTCCATTCTTCCAATGCTGGTATCCATCCAGTACCACAAATGAATTGCTCCAAGCAGAGCATTACTTACCCAGCCAACCTCTGCCTCTCTCAGAGAACATACCCGCCGCTGGGGAGAAGACAGGGTGACTGGGCTCAGTCCGTCATGCTGTTGGGGATCTGGGTCGACTGCCCGGCATCCCTGGGGTATACAAGTGGAGACTGAAGTCCCATCCACTTGTGGTAGGTGGAAGTCCCCCAGTACTTGCAAAGCAAGGCTGACATCCTCCTGTCTTAGTGTCACACCATTTTCTGGGGTTGTGTCAGTGAGGACTGAAGTCCCATCCAATACCACAGGAACTCCCTCTTCTGTTAGTTGAGAGCCGAGGCCCGTGGCACTCAGCTCTGTTGCCAGCTCTTCTGCTGGGTTGCTGTGAGTGGAGACCGCAGTCCCATCCACCTATATCCGCTCAAGTGGCAGTTGTGTGCAGCGGTGAGTAGCATTCTGCCCTGCTGCCAGTGATTCAGCTGGGGGTAAAAGCTTTACCACCCCAGCTTGTTGCTGGAGAGAGGGGCCAACTGCCCCGGCTCCCTGAAACTCCACAGTTGTTTCCAGTGCTGGGCAGCACAGGTTGCTATCACTCTGCCCTGTTGCCAGTACTCCTGCTGGGGACTCCACACCATCTGCTCTGGCTACCTGTTGGGGAGGGAAAATGGCTGCTTCTCCTCCCTGCATCTCTGAAATCCACTCAGAAAGAGGAACCATCACCTTCTCAACTCGGGCCTCCAACACTGCCACGGGTGTAGAGCAGGGGTCTGCAGTACTTTGTCCTGCTGCCAGTACTTGAGCGGGCGATGCATAATTCATAACATCCTCTGCACAGTCCATTAAGTCCATACCTTCTGTAATCTGTGGCTGGGGAGATGAGCCAACTGCCCTAGCTCCCTGGAACTCCATATCATCCACTTCGGCTTTAAGGGTGGCAATCTTCAGATTTTCCACTGCTGATTCTTCAGCCAGGCTAGCTCCCTGGAACTCTATATCATCCACTTCGGCTTTAGGGAGGGCAATCTTCATCTTTTCCACTGCCGATTCTTCAGCCAGGCTAGCTCCCTGGAACTCTGTATCATTCACTTCGGCTTTAGGGAGGGCAATCTTCAGATTTTTCACTGCTGATTCTTCAGCCAGGATTTCATAGTTGTCAACTGGTAATTCCTGATAGTCCCAGGCAAAGGGAGCCCCACCCTGCTGCTGAGCAGAGTCTAGCAGCTGTTTGTAGGCAATCTCCAGCTCCCATTCCTGAACGGCCAGAAACTCCAAATCTTCCTGTGCCCAGTGCCCTTCCGAGACATTCAGTCTTTGTTCTCTGTGCTCCATTATTTCCTCCAAACGCCACTCCTGATCACTCCCAAAGTCAGGGTCCTCGGACAGCCTCCAATACAACAATCCCAGGCCATTATAGTCAAAGCCTTCCGTGGGGCTGTCATCCGCTGACCATGGGCACTCTTGGGCTACATACCACCGGAGGGCTCTGTAGCTCTCGTCCAACCGCATCTCTGCCCGGATCAGCCTGCTTAACTCAGCTGTCCACTCCTGCTTCGGTTGTTCCCCCAATAACAGCATTCGTACTTCATACTGCGACCAGTACCTTACATGGATGGAGGGGAGAACTTTTCCCTGGTGTTGCTGCTCGAGGGCTAGCACTTTCTTCCAGAGTTCGCAGCGGATCGAATCCGACCATCCCAGCAGGACCTCCTCTGATACTGGTCCTCTATGCTGTATCTGCATCTCTCGCAACCTCCTTCTGAATTCCTTTTCCATGTCGGCTGGTATCTGTATCTCTCCTCTCCTTTCAGTTGGTGCTGCTTTTTTAGGTGTTGTCTCTGATTGCCGTATTTCCGCCATTCTCTGCTCATGTTGTCGCTCATCCTGTCGCTCAATTTCTCTAATGGCTTCCTGTATGGCGGTCTCTGATGGGTTAGCACCATATAATGCCAAGCGCTCTCAAACTCGTTGCTGAAACAAATCTTCAACTGACCGGGGTCCTGCATCACCATTCCTCTGGTTCATCTCGGCTCTCAAGTAAGTCTTTCAGCGTGACTTTCCTGCAGGCTGCATAGCTTGGTCATTCACTGTGGTGGCTTGGAGTGTCCCAGGAACTGGAGGGAAAATCCCGCTGCTGCCAACCAATGTAACGGGTCCACAATATCCAGGGGATTAACGCCGTTTACGATGTTCCCTCTCCTAGACACACATCCACTCGCTACCGATATCCACAGCTAAACGACCCTTTCCTATAGGAGCCGACCCCTCTGGAAGAAGACGAGACGCACTCTGTCTCTTCTGTAGTAGGAATGAATTTATTATTGAGAAACATTGTAACTTTATACACAATTCAAGGCACATAATTTAACATGAACAAGGGCCCAGCTCCACCCACACATCCCAAGACTCAACACCTCATCCTGACGTCTGCTAGGCTTCAAAAGATCCCAACACAATAGAATATACGATCTCCAATACACATCTTTTCACAAAGGGTTGGCAGCCAGTCTGTCTGGCACTTTACAATACACACAAGGACAGACTTAAATGAACAATAGAAATGCAAAACAACGTAATTCCTCACAGCAATGATACTTAACCCCCACATACAGTATACATCCAATCTATATACAATGTATATACAGCCTTGAATATGGCTATCACAGACCATATCGGGGGTTTCTTTTATTCACCCTGTGTCCAAAGTGACCCCACTGTCACAAAAAGGTTCTCTAAACGAGCTATTAACCTAATCATCTGAATCAACTAATTAACTCTAAACACCTGCAAAAGATTCCTGAGGCATTTAAAAACTCCCAGCCTGGTTCATTACTCAAAACCGCAATCATGGGCAAGACTGCCGACCTGACTGCTGTCCAGAAGGCCATCATTGACACCCTCAAGCAAGAGGGTAAGACACAGAAAGAAATTTCTGAAAGAATAGGCTGTTCCCAGAGTGCTGTATCAAGGCACCTCAGTGGGAAGTCTGTGGGAAGGAAAAAGTGTGGCAGAAAACGCTGCACAACGAGAAGAGGTGACCGGACCCTGAAGAAGATTGTGGAGAAGGACCGATTCCAGACCTTGGAGGACCTGCGGAAGCAGTGGACTGAGTCTGGAGTAGAAACATCCAGAGCCACCGTGAACAGGCGTGTGCAGGAAATGGGCTACAGGTGCCGCATTCCCCAGGTCAAGCCACTTTTGAACCAGAAACAGCGGCAGAAGCGCCTGACCTGGGCTACAGAGAAGCAGCACTGGACTGTTGCTCAGTGGTCCAAAGTACTTTTTTCGGATGAAAGCAAATTTTGCATGTCATTCGGAAATCAAGGTGCCAGAGTCTGGAGGAAGACTGGGGAGAGGGAAATGCCAAAATGCCTGAAGTCCAGTGTCAAGTACCCACAGTCAGTGATGGTCTGGGGTGCCATGTCAGCTGCTGGTGTTGGTCCACTGTGTTTTATCAAGGGCAGGGTCAATGCAGCTAGCTATCAGGAGATTTTGGAGCACTTCATGCTTCCATCTGCTGAAAAGCTTTATGGAGATGAAGATTTCATTTTTCAGCACGACCTGGCACCTGCTCACAGTGCCAAAACCACTGGTAAATGGTTTACTGACCATGGTATTACTGTGCTCAATTGGCCTGCCAACTCTCCTGACCTGAACCCCATAGAGAATCTGTGGGATATTGGGAAGAGAAAGTTGAGAGACGCAAGACCCAACACTCTGGATGAGCTTAAGGCCGCTATCGAAGCATCCTGGGCCTCCATAACACCTCAGCAGTGCCACAGGCTGGTTGCATCCATGCCACGCCGCATTGAAGCAGTCATTTCTGCAAAAGGATTCCCGACCAAGTATTGAGTGCATAACTGAACATAATTATTTGAAGGTTGACTTTTTTTGTATTAAAAACACTTTTCTTTTATTGGTCGGATGAAATATGCTAATTTTTTGAGATAGGATTTTTGGGTTTTCATGAGCTGTATGCCAAAATCATCAATATTAAAACAAGAAAAGGCTTGAACTACTTCAGTTGTGTGTAATGAATCTAAAATATATGAAAGTCTAATGTTTATCAGTACATTACAGAAAATAATGAACTTTATCACAATATGCTAATTTTTTGAGAAGGACCTGTAAAATGCAAATGCTCCCAATTCCACTACCACAAGCATATTTTAAAACGTTACAGTCAATGTTCCTAAAATGTATTTGGCGAGGGAAGAAACCACGTATTAGTTTGACACTACTGACAAAGGAAAAGGCACAAGGAGGATTGGGGGCACCTGATCTGAGACATTATTATTACGCGATTGTCTTATCATGAATAATAGAATGGGCTAAAAAGAACACAGAAAAGAGGTGGGTAAATATGGAATTTACAACTAGTAAAGCACCACTGGGGAAGGTAATATGGATTCCTGCACAATATTGAGAACTTAGCATGGACACACACAGTATTACAAGGAATGCATTAAAAATATGGGATAAGATACACAAAAAAGAAAAATGGGATTTTAATTTACCTCTAATACCACTAACCGACACAAAATATTTTCAACGGGGAATGAAAAAAATGTTTGAAAAATGGATCATACAGGAAAACGCACAATTGAAAGATGTAATGGAGCAAAATAAATTGTACACGTATCAGGAACTAAAAAATAAAAGGGAATTGATGGTGATTGATGAATGGAGGTAAGGCCAGCTAAAACATTTTTTTGAAAAATTACCTCAGCCTATTAAATCCGTAGAAAATCTACGGCCCCTTGAGAAATGATGCAAGGAAAAGGGTAGGAAGGGGGCAATCTCTAGGATTTATGAGATATTAAATGATACAAAAAAGCGGGGCATACCGCCATACATCAAGAAGTGGGAGGAGGAATTGGGGACACAGGTTAATGATTTTGAGATCAAGCAATTACCGAAGAGGGTGCATTCCACATCGGTAAATTGCAATATGATAGAATTAAATTATAAATGTCTCGTTCGTTGGTATCTAACCCCTGACAAGGTACATAAATGTTCAAGGGAAACATCACAGTTATGCTGGAGGGGGTGTAAGGAAATTGGGACTATGGCCCACATATGGTAGACATGTCCCAAAATTTTAAAATATTGGTGGGAGATTAGGCAAATAATTAGAGAAATAACCAATATTGAAGTTCCTGATGACCCATGGGGGTGTTTACTACACAGGATTCGAATGCCAACTAAACAATACCTGAGAACATTGCTCCCACAGCTTTTAAATGCTGCAAAGAGCCAAATACCTACACACTGGCAAGAACCGGAACAGCCTACACTGAAGGGTTGGTGCAATAAAATAGATGAAATTTACAACTCATGCCCTGTACACACAATCGGTTTTACAGATGAAAACAGTCCGATGGACTTTTTTCATCGGACAAACTGATCGTGTATGGGCCCCATCGGTCTTTTTTCCATCGGTGAGAAAAAATAGAACATGTTTTAAATTTATCCGATGGAAAAAAAAAACAATAGCAAATTCCGATCGTCTGTGTGGAACTCCATCGGAGAAAAAACCCACGCATGCTTAGAATCAAGTCGACGCATGCTCGGAAGCATTGAACTTAATTTTTCTCGGCTCATCGGTGTGTTTTACGTCACGGCATTTGGTGCGGTCGGATTTTTGACTGATGGTGTGTAGGCAAGACTGATGGAAGTCAGCTTCATTGGAATTCCGATGGAAAAATACATCGGATTTGAATCCATAAGAAATCCGTTCGTCTGTACAGGGCTTAAGAATATCTAAGGTTTAGTGAGGGGGAGGTAATGGAGGAGTTTGAAGAAAAGTGGAAGGAATGGACAGATTACAAGCATACAATGGGATACGTAGAAATGATGGGAGCATAACATAATAAAACAAACTACTGTATATTAAAATTTGAATATTAATAATCTGAACTAAAGAAGGGAGAAGATGGGGAAAAGTATAAAATAAAGAGAGAGAATGGAAGATGGAGAAATCTTAGATGGGAGAGGTCAGGGAATAGGGAGAGGGGGTGGGGGGCTGGTTATAATAATAATCTTCTTTTTGAAATGTAATGTATTAGTAGGTTGTAATGTTGTGTTTATATGAAAAACGAATAAAGATATATATAAAAAAAAAAAAATTAGATGAACACAGAAACATACTCCTGCATAAAAACTTAGAATCCAATTACCATACCAGTTTATTTTTGGATTGTGGGAAAAACTAGAGCACCTGGAGAAACTCATGCAAACATGTAACCAAAACTTTATTTAACAATGTCCCATAGCGGGGTTCGATAGGTGGTGTCTAGGGATGGGACAGACATACCTGGGTTCAGTTTGAGGCAAGTTCGGCAAACATCACAGATGAGTGGGTGCAGAATTTGAATTATATTCCAAGTCAATAGAAGCTGAATGTTAAAAATAAAGGATTGTCGAACAAAGAAACACAAACTAAATAAAAAAAATCAGTTTGGATGCTTATCTAATAGTTTTTTTAAACTATCGATGCCCCCTGCTGAAACCACCGCCTGTGGAATGGAATTTCACATCCTTGCCGCTCTTACAGTACAGAACCCTCTATGCAGTTTAAGGTTAAACCTCCTTTCTTCTAATTTTAGTGAGTGGCCATGTGTCCTATTAAACTCACTTCCGTGAAAAAGTTTTGTCCCTATTGTGGGGTCACCAGTATGGTATTTGTAAATTGAAATCATATCCCCTCTCAAGTGTCTTTTCTCCAGAGAGAATAAGTTCAGTGCTAGCAACCTTTCTTCATAACTAATATCCTCCTTTTTAGCTTTGTTGCTCATCTTTGTACTCGCTCCATTTCCTGTACATCCTTCCTGAGGACTGGTGCCCAGAATTGGACAGCATACTCCAGATGCGGCCGGACCAGAGTCCTGTAGAGTGGGAGAATTATCGCTTTATCCCTGGAGGTAATCCCCTTTTTAATGCATGCCAATATTCTGTTTGCTTTGTTAGCAGAAGCTTGGCATTGCATGTAATTGCTGAGTCTATCATCTACTATATTCCCCCAGAGGTTCACCCCCTAGTGAGTAGATTGCATTCATATTTTTGCCACCCAAATGAACTATTTTACATTTTTCTACATCAAAACTCATTTGCCATGTAGTTGCTTACCCCATTAATTTGTTCAGATCTTCTTGCAAAGTTTCCACATCTTGCAGAGAAGTTATTCCCCTGCTTAGCTTAGTGTCGTCCGCAAATACAGATATTGAGCTTTTTACCCCATCCTCCAGGTCATTTATGAACAAATTAAACAGGATTGGCCTCAGCACAGAACCCTGGGGGACCCCACTTCCCACCCCTGACCATTCTGAGTATTCCCCCATTTATCACCACCCTCTGAACTCGCCCTTGTAGCCAGTTTTCAGTCCATGTACTCACCCTATGGTCCATGCCAAAGGACCTTACTTTGTACAGTAAACGTTTATGGGGAACTGTGTCAAATTATTTTGCAAAGTCCAGATACACCATGTCTCCGGGCCTTCCTTTATCTAGATGACAGCTTACCTCCACATAGAAGGCTAATAGATTGGTTTGGGAAGAACGATTCTTCATGAATCCATGCTGATTACTGCTAATGACACTGTTTTCATTACTAAAATCTTGTATATAGTCCCTTATCATCCCCTTCAAGAGCTTGCATACTATGATGTTAGGCTAACTGGCCTGTAACTTTCAGGGATGTATTTTTGCCCTTTTTTAAATATTGGTGCTACATTGGCTTTTCTCCAATAAGCTGGTACCATTCTGGTCAGGAAACTGTCAGTAAAAATTAGGAACAATGGTCTGGCACTTACTTGACTGAGTTTCCTAAGCACCCTCGTGTGCAAGCCATCTGGTCCCGGTGATATATTAATGTCATGTTTCCCAAGTCTATTTCTAATTCTGTCCTCTGTTAGCCATGAGGGTGCTTCCTGTGATTTGTCATGAGGACAAACACTGCAGTTTTGGTAACTGAAGCCCCCAACTCCTTAGTGAAGACTGAGGAGAAGAATAAATTCAATACCTGCACCATCTCCCCATCCTTTGTAACCAGATGTCCTTCCTTATTCTTTATGGGGCCAATATGGTCTGTCCTCCCAAGAATTTATTGTTGTTTTTTTTTGCTCTCCTCCACTATGTGTCTTTTGTGTTCTATCTTAGCCGCCCTTATTGCACCCTTACATTTCTTGTTGCATTCTTTGTAAAGTCTGAATGCTGATGATGATCCCCCAGCCTTGTATTTTTTGAAGAGAAATAAATGTTAAATATCACCATAAAAACAATGATGAACAAATTATATATATATATATTGAAAAAAAATATATATATTTTATTTTTTCAATGTATATATCATTTTTTCATCATTGTTTTTATGGTGATATTTAACATTTATTTCTCTCACCAGAAGTTTTGTTACCACGTATTCACTGTTTTTGATGTATTTAATTGTTTAGTGTGGCTACATTTCTTTTCATTTTCCTTTTGTGTGTATCTCACATTTTAGTTGCTGCTTTTTTTTATTATTTTTAGCGCGGCATTTCTTATTTTATTTTACTTGTATTTTTTGAAGGCCTTCTCCTTTGCTTTTATATGCATTTTTACATTAGAGTTAAGCCATCTAGGACTTTTGTTCACTCTTTTAAATGTATTTCCCAATGGGATGCACTGGCTAATGCCTTTATTTAATATGCTCTTAAAGCAAACCCATCTCTCCTCCGTGTTCTTTGTTTCTAAGATTTTATCCCAATTTATATCTTCTAGCAAGGTTCATAGTTTAGGGGAGGTTGGCTCTTTTGAAATTCAGTGTCTTTGTGTTCCCCTTGTGTTTCCTATTTGTGTGATTTATACTGAAGTCAATTGACCTGTGATCGCTGTTTCCTAAATTGCCCTGTATTTCCACATCCATGATCAGGTCTGTATTGTTGGTAATCAGTTTATCTAGCAACGCCTTGTTTCTAGTTGGTGCGTCTACCATCTGACCCATGAAATTGTCCTGCAAGACATTTAGGAACTGGCGAGTCTTAGACGAATGCGTGGTTCCCTCCGCCTAGTCTATGTCTTGATAATAAAAATCCCCCATTATGATAACACTTCCCATCCTTGCCGCTAATCAAAATTGTGATAGGAGGTCTGTCTCCCCCTCCTCCCTCAGGTTAGGGGGCCTATAGCATACGCCCAGTATTATTTTCCCCTTAGCTTCATCCCTTTGAAGCTCTACCCATAAGGATTCCACCTCCTCCCTAGCTCTCTTATTGATGTCATCTCTCACATTCACTTGTATATCATTCTTGATATATAGGCACTTCCCTCCCCTATTTTTAGCCTCTCTATCCCTGCGATGAAGGGAATACCCTTGAATGATTGCCAGCCAATCATGAGTGCTGTTGAACCAGATCTCTGAAATTCCCACAAAATCTAAATCCTCCTCGTTCACCAGTAACTCTAGTTTACCCATCTTGTCTGCCAGGCTCCTGGCATTGGTGAACATGCCACGTAGTTTAGACTGGTCGCATACTGTCCTTTTATTGGGTGTTCCGAGATTACAAATAGGTCTTGTAACTATACTTACCTCGGGTTTATGTACTTTAATCAACCTACCACTAATGCCCCCAATACTACCCTCTGGAATATGTTCATTGCTGACTATCTCTACCTCTGGACCCTCCTTTTTTTTCAAGGGCCCTCAAGGTTCTGTTCTTGGACCTCTCATATTTTTGATCTACTCCTCCTCGCGGGGTCATCTGATAGCCTCCAATGGCTTTTAATACCATCTCTATGCTGTTGACTCCCAAATCTATCTCTCTACCCCTTAGCCTCATAATTCTCCTCACGCATCACTAATTTACTAACAGACACATCAGCCTGGATGTTACACCACTTCCTCAAACTCAATCTATCCAAAACCAAGCTCATAAAATTTCCTCCACCACATGCCCCTTCCCCTGACTTCTCTGTAAATATCAATGGCATATCTATCAACCTGTCCCAACATGCCAGGTTGCTAGGTGAAATCCTGAACTCTCCTTTCAGCCCCACATCCAATAATTGTCCAAAGCTTGCTGCCTCAACCTTTACAACATCTCCAAAATATGCCCCTTCTTATCCAATTGAAACCACAAAGCTTCAAATTTATGCCTTGGTTATCTCTCGCCTTGCAACTCCCTTGTCATTATATAACCTTTACTTTTTCTTCCATAAAGTTTTTATTGGAAGTAAAAGAGAATAAGCAAATTAAGAGTTTTACAGAAACACATAATACAAGTAATATGACAATAGACATGGTATGGTAACATTATAACTTTTAGGCTATTGACATCAAAATATCATTTAACATTAAGATAGTGAGAGAGAACCCTATTTCCGAGGAATCAGGAACTTGTTGGTTTTATGTAGATTCTGAGCATGTTCTGGGCATATGGGGCTGGTTATAAGTGGAAATATGATAGTTGTTATAGAGGGGATTTATTTTGGCTAAGTCGAGGTGTCATGAATAAGATTCAGATTATATGGAGTGTTCTAGGTCGGGGTCAGACCATGGGTTTCTGTATATCTAAGAGGATGTTTAGGGGTCTGGGGGGTAGTGTGTATAAGAAGGGGGGTTTTGTTACGTTAAGGGGGATAAGAAGGGAAGAGATCAATAGGGGGGTGGCGATAGGTGAAAAGATTGTTATAGGGAGGGTAGGGAAACTGAGGGGGTGGTTGTTGTCCATCTCTCTCTCCCTCCGGTGGGGAAGGTGGGGGGATTGATGGTTGTTATTGGTTTGTAACTAAAGGGGATAGTTCACTCTGTTGTTATAAATGGTTGGTATAAGGTTATCTAATTTGGATCTGGTTTTAGGCAGGCGTGGCAGAGTATTATCAGGCATGTTGCGTGTTGGCGGTGGTATGCTCTTTGTAATCAGTTGTTGTCTGGAAGTGGGTCCAGCATGCCCATTTGGATGAGAATTTGGCAGGCGTGTCATGGGCAATGCTGATGGGGCATTCCATTTCATCTATCCTGGTAATTTTATTTAGCCATTATTTGATTGATGGGGTATGTGAGGTACCCCAGTGGACTGGTATGCACTGTTTAGCAGCATTCACCATGTGCATGGCTAAGGATTTAAAGTAGTTGCTGTTTGATAAGTGTAAGAGAAATTGTGCTGGAGAGAAGTCAAGCATGCATGTAGTTACTTTCTTTATAATTTGGTGAACTTCACCCCAGAAAGCTTGGATGGTGGGGCAGCTCCACCAAATGTATAGGAGAGTTACTTTTTTCTTGTTTGCATCTCCAGCATACTTCTGAGATGTCTAGGTTGAATTTGTGTATGAGGGTGGTGGTACCTTCGGGTTTGGACTTTGTATCCATTTTCCTGTGTGTTTACGGACCCCTCGTGGATGTTCAGGTAGACTCGTTTCCATTCTTCCGGTGACAGGGATAGGGATAGATCATTTTCCCATGTTTTGCGCACCAAACCGGTGTTGGAAGGGATGTCCGTGAATAAAAGGGAGTGCATTGTGGAGATTAAGTGGCCTTAGGGGGATTGCTTTGTACATAATGTTTTGAAAGGTGAGAGGGGTCTAGAGACATTGAATTTCCTATCAAGTGAGCATATATAGTGTGAGAGTAGTGTGTGATTCCAGGGGGATCAGAAGAAGAGCTTTTCATGTTGCACAAGTTTACCTTGTGAGAAGCGGTGCATCTAAACATTTCTGTGTGGTCAGGTATCATTTAGGAAGTTGCTGTGCATTCCAGGGGGGAAGTCAAGGTTAAGACGCAGAGAGGTGAGGGGGCCTGGTGTAGAGGATAAGGAGGTTGACTTGCAGATGTTGTGGAAGCACCTGATAGTTGGGCCAATTAAGGGGTGACTCTAAATTTCCATCGGTATGTGTTTTGGGAGGTTCCAGGGTAGTAGGTGGAGGGGGTAAGAGGTGAAGGAAGCTTCAAGGGTAACCCACTATTTATATTTATCGTGAATATTCCAGTCTATAACTCTGAAAAGGTGACAGGCATTATAATAATTTGTGAGATCTGGTAACCCAATCCCTCCTTTTTGTTTAGGTTGTATTACCTTTACATAGGCTTTCCTCCCTTCAGTCCCTCAGGAATGCTGTTGCAAGACTTATCCACCTTACCAACCATTCAGTGTCTGCTACCCCTCCCGAAGACCCTTGAAGCCCAAAATAAAAACATAGCAGATCTTACTATTGCTAACCAACTAACTAAATTACGCTCAGATCTCATGCTCCTTTTAATAGAACAATATGACAAACACATCACATCTTTTAAGTTGGCACACTATTCCTCCGCTAAACAACCTGGTACATTCCTGGCCCAGAGGCTAAAAGAACAAAAATCACAAACAAAAATCCCCTACCTAACCTGTCCAACTAACCAAAGCAAAATATTCAACCCAAAAGAGATAGCAAATGCATTTTCTGACTACAACTCGACTCTATACAACCTAAAAGATGATCCGAATACACCCCAACCCACAGATAACACCATTCAGACCTTCTTATGGGACCTTAAACTCCCTGCCCTGTCACAGTTGCAATTGACATCTTTAAATTCACCTATCACTGAACATGAGATTTTAAGAGCAATAAATATTCTCCCAGGAGGCAAAGCCCCCTGCCCTGATGGGCTCCCAAACGACTACTACAAAACCTTCCAAACAATCCTTTCCCCATCATTGCGGGAGGTATTCTTTCACGCTGTGAACTCTGCCTCGTTTCCCCCTGAGATGTTGAACGCTTATGTGATTACTATCCCCAAACCAGGTAAAGACCCATCCAGATCAGCTGATTTCAGACACATATCATTACTAAACACTGGCGTCAAGCTATATGCTAAGATCTTAGCCTCCAGACTTCTACCCATTCTAACCTCACTGATCCACCCAGACCAGACAGGGTTTACATCAGGTAGACAAGCGTCTGACGCTACGCGTAGAGTCATTGACCTCCTGCACTATGCAAAGTCCTGCCGAGTGCCTTCTCTGCTCCTCTCCTTGGATGCGGAGAAGGCATTCGACAGGGTCCATTGGGGATACATGCAACATATGCTCAAAAAGTTTGGATTTACGGGCCCCATTCTTTCTGTCATACTCGCCATGTATTCTGCCCCCTGTGCGCAGGTATATACCTAAAATATCCTATCCCATCCCTTCTCCATAACCAATGGGATGAGACAAGGATGCCCACTCTCCCCCTCAATATTTAATCTCCTTATAGAACCATTAGCAGAAAAAATCAGAACACACTCCGATGTAACAGGCTTTTCTATACAGGGCAAATCTCACAGTTTAAATCTATTTGCGGATGACATTATCCTCTTTTTAACCTCCCCCTCCTCATCATTACTACATGCACATGACATCCTAGACCTATTTAGCCAAATCTCCTACTACAAAGTCAACTTTACGAAATCACTGATCCTTGAACTCAGTCTTTCACCCCAACTCCAAGCACAGCTACAACTCTCTTTCCCATATACATGGAGTAATTTTAGCATACCATACCTCGGGTTACAACTAACGGCGGATCCCTAAAAACTATCTGATGCTAATCACCTTCCCCTTATAGAGAAGCTAACTAGAGAAACTAAAAGACTATCCAAAGTTAAATTATCCTGGTCCGGACGTCTAGCTTCATTCAAAATGCTCCTACTGCCTTAAATATTGTATATCTTCCGAACACTTCCCATCACATTTAAATACACATATCTGAAAACATTAAATTCCCTTCTTACACAATTTCTCTGGGGAACTAAAAGACCAAGATGCTCCAAAGCCCTACTAATCAAACACAGCCTAGCAGGAGGCATGGGTCTTATTGACCTAAATTAATATTTCCGAGCTTCTATATCTAGCCAACTAAAGAATTGGTTCATGCCTTCCCCTGAAATTCTCTGGCACGAAATTGAACAAGCCCTTATGCCGCGAACACACGACCGTTTTTAATGATGAGAAAAATGCAATTTTTTAAAATGGTCATTAAAAATGATCGTGTGTGGGCTTCAGAGCATTTTTCACGATGTGAAAAATGGCCATGAAAAAATTGGAACATGCTCAAATTTTTCTCGTAGTTTTTCACCTCATCATTTTTCTCGTCATGAAAAATGGTTGTGTGTACGCGGCATTAGTCCAGCCATAAACTTACGCTTCTTGCTAGCCCTTGATATCTGGAACCCAGTCTCACTTTAACAGCTCCCGCTCACAGTTCAGGCTTCTTTAAAAGCTTGGAGAGACCTCCATAAACTTACAATCCTACCAACCAATAAAATAAATATCCCTATCTCTATCACAACCCTTAAAGATGCAATCCCAAACATTAAACTTGTTGACTAGCAGAGAAAGTGTATTATCCAAGTCGCAGACTTATAATTGGGAAGCAACCTTAAAACATTTGACATGCTTCAAAAGAATACAACCTATTACCTACAGACCAATATAAGTACTGCCAAGCCTCTCACTTTCTCAGAGACTAAAAATCACACCACATAGCTCTACACGACAAAGTGTGGCAATTCTATACATTGACGTCCGGACCTACTAAGGGCATCTGCCTTTTCTATAATCTTCTCCAGCATAAACCTACATTTCTTAAATCAAACCCCTACCAAAAATGGGAACCGACCTGGAGAAAACTTATACAACTTCTCAATGGCAATATGCACTCAAAACAAACCACAGAGCCTTTAAGTGTGTAAACCACTGGGAACTCTCTCAAAAAATAGCATTGGGATGGTACCTCACACCTTACAGAATGTCTAAGTTCAATAAAACTAGCTACCCACTATGTTGGAGAGAGTGTGGATATGTGGGAAATATACTCCACATGTTTTGGTCATGTAAACATTTAACAACCTTTTGGAAAAATTTAATTAGGCGTATTTAAACTCTAACAATTATCCTCACATCTCTGGAACCTGGTAGGTCACTATTAAACCTGGGTATTGAGCGTTATCCTCCCTGCTTTCACACTGTGGTCACCCACGTTCTACTGGCGGCTAGATCATTAGTAATGAGATATTGGAAATCCAATAGGACACCTAATGTATCTGAAGTACTTGATATCGTACAGATTCATTATACCTTTGAATCTTTTCTAGCCAACAAATCTGGTACTTGGAAAAGCTTTGACTTGCAGTGGAAAGCATGGACCGAATGCTTTATATGTTGAAATAGTTTAACAATGTATTCCTTACCTTTAACTTTACCCTGATGGCTTAACACAGTCCTTCTCCCTATTATATCTTTGACACTACTATTTTATTTTATTTTATCTATTGTATCTTATTATTTTATTTCATAACTGTGATTATTCTAAATTCTTCCTTTGTACTTTTCTACAGTTTCCGTTTTACCTGTAATACGAAAACGTAAAAAAAAAAAAAAAGAGTGCTGCGCTACTAAGTGTGATAAAATATCAAACACTTAATATGTGTATAAATCAAGTGCTCATCAATAATCAAATTCTAATCACCATATATCTCAACATAACACAAAAGTGGTATTAAAGTCCATAAAATTGTAACATGTGATTAAATGTAACAAATCTGCAGAAGAGCGATCCACCCAACAGTACAGACAAATTAAAATGTGCTTGTGCTGGCCTCCACCTGTATCTTAGGCTGCTCACCTCATATTTTGACCCCTGTTTCACCAGCGGGTCAAAATCAGCAGTTCCCCACTGGGGATAACAGATTAAACTGGCGTGATGCTGCCACTTTTAGTCCTCCGTCTCTCACACTTCCTCTATCCAGCTCAATGAGCCTCGGTACCCCTCATCGGTAAACGGATATATGAGGAAAAGAATGGCAGAATTTAGTGCTCTCCATATCACAAATGTTTATGTGTCCATATAAAAGCAGTGCTAGCTGCACATGCATGAAATATTAGGTTACACGAGATGGCCGCGATGTGTCGTCAGCACATAGGCTCCACCCTCCTATATGCGTTACGTCAAGGTGTTGACTTCTTCAGTAGGGGTGGGACTATGGGCATCACTCCGCTGTTTAAATACTCCCTTTCATCCCCGTCACACACTGGCGGATAATCAGCCGCTCAGAAACTTCACCATCACAGGAATTTACGTGACATAGGAAGGGGGTCAACATACAAATCCGCTGGGGACACCAACCTTTAAAGGTGAACTATCACCTACATTAACATAAAAATTCAGAGCATACCTGTCAATAATCACCTCATGGCCACGTTCACACTTCTATGATATTATTCATTATAGCATTATGTATAATACATCCATAAATATATACATCCTAAGAATGTATTTTATGTTATGCATTTTTATGTTAATGTAGGTGATAATTCACCTTTAAAGGTTGGTGTTCCTAGTGGATTTGGATGTTGACCTCATTCCTATGTCACGTAATTTCCTGTGATGGTGAGGTTTCTGAGCGGCTGATTATCCGGATGAAAGGGAGTATTTAAACAGCGGAGTGACGTCCATAGCCCCACCCCTACTGAAGAAGTCGACGCCTTGACGTAATGCCTATAGGGGGGCGGACTCTACATGTTGACAACACATTGCAGTCATCTTGTGTAACCTACGATTTCATGCTTGTCCAGCTATCACTGCTTGAAGTGTCAACTGTTTTATCTATCTTTTATATGGAAAGCAGCCTAAGATACAGGTGGAGGCGAGCACAAGCACTTTTGGATGTGTCTGCACTGTTGGGTGAATCGCTTTTCTGGAGATTTATTACATTTAATCACGTTAAAATTTCATGAACTTTAATAAGACTTTTGTGTTATGTTTAGATTTGTGGTGATTAGAATTTGATTATTGATGAGCACTTGATTTATACACATATTACGTTTTTGATATTTTATCACACTTAGTAGCGCAGCACTGTTTTTGATTAATTTAATATTGTGTTAAGTGTAGTGAAAACACTTTTTTTAGTGACAGCGGCTACTTAATTTATACATTTTTCAATTATCATACTTTTTTTGTTTTCACTGGATGTTTATTGGTTTGCAAATGTGAATTGCGCTGATTGTTCTTTTTTTTGCTATATAAATCCTGTATAATTAGAAGATAATATATTCCAAGATACAGGATACAGTTACTATTGTCAATATTGTTCATTTGTAAGTCTTTAAAATATTGGCAGTGCCTATTTACCTCTAAAACTAAAGCAATAATATTAATACAATAGCAGCAGTTGCAATAGTAAAATGATAATCTCAAATATGTATAATAATGACTGAACATAATGTTTTAATAGAAAACTAAACCATCAAAACAAGAATTGTTAACCTAAATACAAACACAATATAACTGTAAGAACTTAAATTGATTTATTTTTCTTTGCTCTGGACTTAAAAAACTAGAAACTCCCAGATACCTACAATGCAGCATCAAGGTTAAAGGTTGCTTCCTTTTACAAAATGAAAAGGGAAGGAAAATAAAACAAACTTTATACATCTGGACTTAAATGGCAACAGTCCTAAAAGTCTATATATATCACAAAAGTAATGCCAAAGGGCATATAACATGATATATAGTATACCCCAAAATCATAGTCCATATAATAAAAATGAAAAACTGACAGTATAAATCATAGGAAAGAAATACTTCCATTGTTAAGTTGTCTCTGTGTGAGATTTAAAAGACCAACCTAGGATATGGAGAAATCTGAAATAAAACACTAATAAACAGGTTTTAGTGATAGATCATTAGATTTCCTATTAGAAATAAATGAATGGTTAGATATATTTTAAACTAACATGGCACAAGAAATCCATTGCACTAATATATTCTCAAAACTTTCTGCCTTTGTTTCGTTGATTTATAAGTGCACTTATGAACTAGAGAAGTTTATACTGTATACAGTATATACTGTATGTGATCAATACTAGGGATGGGCTATCTGTTCGAGTCGAACATGAGTTTGACTTGAACATTGGCTGTTCGCCCGTTTGCCAAACAGCGAACAATTTGGGGTGTTCGCGGCAAATTCGAAAAGCCGCGGAACACCCTTTAAAAGTCTATGGGAGAAATCTGAAGTGCTAATTTTAAAGGTTAAAATGCAGGTTATTGTCATAAAAAGTGTTTGGGGACCTGGGTCCTGCCCCAGGGGACATGTATCAATGCAAAAAAAAGTTTTAAAAAACTGCAGTTTTTTGGGAGCAGTAATTTTAATAATGCTTAAAGTGAAACAAGAAAAATGAAAAATTCCTTTGTATTTCGTACCTGGGGGTGTCTATAGTATGGCTGTAAAGTAGCGCATGTTTACTGTGTTTATAACAGTCTCTGCACAAAATGACATTTCTAAAGAAAGAAAAAGTCATTTAAAACTACTCGGCTATAATGAATTGTCGGGTCCCGGCAATACAGATAAAAGTAATTGAAAGTCATTGAAAAAAAAAATGCGTGGGGTCCCCCAAAATTCCATTACCAGGCCCTTCAGAACCCTGCACCAAATTTAAAAAAAAAATGGTGTGGGGTTCCCCCCAAAAATCCATACCAGACCCTTTAGGTCTCATATGAATTTTAAGGGGAACTCCGTGCCAAAATTAAAAAAAAAATGGCGTGGGGTTCCCCCCAAAAATCCATACCAGACCCTTATCCGAGCACGCAACCTGGCAGGCCGCAGGAAAAGAGGGGGGGACATAAGAGCACCCCCCTCCTGAACCATACCAAGCCACATGCCCTCAACATAGGGAGGATGTCCCCATGTTGATGGGGACAAGGGCCTCATCCCCACATCCCTTGCCTGGTGGTTTTGGGGTCTGCAGGTGGGGGGCTTATCAGAATCTGGAAGCCCCCTTTAACAAAGGGGACCCCCAGATCCTGGCCCCCCTATGTGGATTGGTAAGGGGTGCATTGTACCCCTACCATTTCACAAATGAAAAGTGTCAAAATGTTAAAAACCACAGGAGACGGCTTGGGACAAGTCCTTAATTAAAAAAAAAAGAAAAAAGAGATTCCAGCAATGTAATCCAATAAATCCATCCAGCGATGTAATCCAATTCTCAATCTCCAGCGATGGATGATCCCCAGCTACTCCAGCGAGGAACACGCACACGATCCTCCGGCGAATGACACGGTGCCAGCCTGACAGCTCTTGTGTAGCTGAGGGCCGGGCCACCCGTCACGTGATCCCATCTCCCTCTGACGCAAGGCGAAATGCCAGAGTTTCTCAGTGATGTGTACGGATGATCCTGCCCCTCTGATGCAATGGGAAACCTGCATTACATCAGAGGGGGGCCGGGTCACCCGTACACGTCACTGGGAAACCCCAACATTTCCCCTTGCGTCAGAGGGGGACAGAATCACGTGATGGGTGGCCCCGCCCTCAGCTACATAAGATCTGTCAGGCTGGTGCCGCGTCATTCGCCGGGGGTGCCTCCGGTGGAGTCGCTGGAGATCATCCATAGCTGGAGATTGAGAATTGGATTACACCGCTGGATGGATTTATTGAATTACATCGCTGGAATCTCTTTTTTTTTTTTTTTTAATAAAGGACTTGTCCCAAGCCGTCTCCTGTGGTTTTTAACATTTTGACACTTTTTTTGTGAAATGGTAGGGGTACAATGTACCCCTTACCAATTCACATAGGGGGGGCCGGGATATGGGGGTCCCCTTTGTTAAAGGGGGCTTCCAGATTCCGATAAGCCCCCCTGCCCGCAGACCCCCACAACCACCGGGCAAGGGTTGTGGGGATGAGGCCCTTGTCCCCATCAACATGGGGACATCCTCCCCATGTTGAGGGCATGTGGCCTGGTATGGTTCAGGAGGGGGGGCGCTCTCTTGTCCCCCCTCTTTTCCTGCGGCCTGCCAGGTTGCGTGCTTGGATAAGGGTCTGGTATGGATTTTTGGGGGGAACCCCATGCCATTTTTTTTTATTTGGTGCAGGGTTCCCCTTAATATCCATACCAGACCTGAAGGGCCTGGTAATGAAATTTTGGGGGACCCCCATGCATTTTTATTTTTTATTTTTCAATGACTTTCAATAACTTTTATCTGTATTGCCGGGACCCGACAATTCATTACAGCCGCGAGTAGTTTTAAATGACTTTTTTTCCTTTAGAAATGTCATTTTGTGCAGAGACTGTTATTAGCACGGGAAACATTCGCTACTTTACAGGCATACTATACACACCCCCCAGGTACAAAATTCAAAGGAATATTTCACTTTTATTGTTCCACTTTAAACATTATTAAAATCACTGCTCCCGAAAAAATGGCAGTTTTTGAAACTTGTTTTGCATTGATACCAGTGTTAATTTCTTCAACGAAAACGTTTTCCTCATAATTTTCGTCAGAGGCTTTTTTACAGTGACGAAAACAAAACTAAAAGTACAGCACATTTTCGTCTACTGACGAAAACTATGACGAAAATAAAATCAGTTTTTGTTAAGGAACGAAAATGGGACGTTAATGGCAAGGAGGGACGTTTACCCACATGAATCAATTTACTGTATTTATCGGCGTATAACACAGTGTGTGCATGTTATACGCCGATATTTGTTTTTTACTAATAGGGGGCGGGGATCGGGCGGTCCGCCCCGGGTGACACACATTGGGGGGTGGTCAAGCCAGCCGCCCCGCCTCTCCTGGTCCTTGGACAGCACTGCCAGCAAAGTCTATCTTTAGGAAAAAATCATTGCCAGCCCCTTCTCCTACACCACTTCTCCTCCTGTGTCACTCATTGTAAAATAAAGCTTCTAAACTCAATAGCTTTGTTCTTGTTGGCCGCTCTCCTCCTCCTGCTCCTCCTCCTCCGAGTGTTGCTTTAGATTGGAGGAGGAGAGCGGTCACATGATCATCCGTGAGTCTTCAGAGGAGAGCAGCCATGTGGCCGGGTCCATGCAAGAACGAAGCTATGAGGTAAGTTTAGAGACTTTGATTTACAATGAGAGTGACACGGGAGGAGCTGTGTATGAGAAAGAGCTGGAAGTGATTTATTCTAACTACTTTAGAGTACGCTGGCAGTGCTGTCCCAGGAGACTGGGGGTCTCCTGTGAATGCAGGAGGGCTGTGTAGTGTGGGGGGCTTTGTATTGTGCAGAGGGTGAGGGCTGGGGCTGTGCTGTGTACTGTGGGGGACATTGTATTGTGCAGAGGTTGGAGGCTGTGGCTGTGCTGTGTACTGAGGGGGGCTTTGTTTTGTGCAGAGGGTGGGGACTGGGGCTGTGCTGTGTACTGTGGGGGGCTTTGTATTGTGCATAGGGTGGGGGCTGGGGCTGTGCTGTGTACTGTGGGGGGCTTTGTATTGTGCAGAGGATGGGAGGCTGGGGCTGTGCTGTGTACTGTGGGGGGCTTTGTATTGTGCAGAGGGTGGGGGCTGGGGCTGTGCTGTGTACTGTGGGGGACTTTGTATTGTGCAGACGGTGGGGGCTGGGACTGTGCTGTGTACTGTGGGGGCTTTGTATTGTGCATAGGGTGGGGTCTGTGTACTGTGGGGGGGCTGTGTATTGTGCAAAGGGTGGGGGGGCTGTGTACTGTGCACTGTGCACATTCAATTTTAGTTGACTTATATTAGACTAAAATGTACTGGAGATTTTAGTCAACTAAAATACGATGACTAAAATGGGACTAAAACTAAAATGGCATTTTAGTCAAAGACTAAGACTAAAACTAAAACACTTTCAGAAGACTAAAATGGGACTAAAACTAAAATGACATTTTAGTCCTAAGACTAAAGCCCTGTACACACGATCGGATTTCCTATGGATTCTAATCCGATGGATTTTTCTATCGGAAATCGATGAAGCTGACTTCCATCAGTCTTGCCTACACACTATCAGTCAAAAATCCAACCGTCCCACTCCGACAAGCCGAGAAAAATTAAGTTCAATGCTTCTGAGCATGTGTCGACTTGATTCTGAGCATGTGTGGGTTTTTTGTCCGATGGAGTTCCACACAGACGATCGGAATTTGCTATCGTTTTTTTCCCATCAGATAAATTTAAAACATTTTCTATTTTTTCTCACCGATGGAAAAAAGACCGATGGGGCCCATACACAATGGGTTTGTCCGATGAGAAAAGTCCATCGGACTGTTTTCATCTGTAAAACCGATCGTGTGTACAGGGCATAAGACTAAAACTAAATTGAAATTTGCTGCCAAAATTAACACTGATTGATACATGTACCCTGGGGCAGGACCCAGGTCCCCAAACACTTTTTATGACAATAATTTGCATATTAACCTTTAAAATTAGCACTTTTGATTTTTTATGTTCGTGTCCCATAGACTTTAACGGTGTTTGCGTGTTCAAACAAATTTTTTGCCTGTTCGCATGTTTTGGATGCAAACTGAACCGGGGGGGGTGTTCGGCCCATGCCTAATCAATACCTGTTTCAATCTTAAGTGTCCTATGAATCAAGGAGTGGAATGTAGTACTATGGTCCAGAAATGTAAATAAGAAGAAAAAAGAAAACCAATCCTACATCCAAATCCAGTGCCAAAAAAATCTTGCTACAGGTAGTTGCTATGATGGGAACCAGAAAGAGACTGGTAGACTATATATACCAAAAAACAAACCACAATGCGCAATAAGCTACCTGTAATCACATACAAATATAAAAGGATTTCTAAATAGATGTAGAATTTATTAACAGAAGGAAAAAATTCAAAATATCAAGCATACCCAATGTAAGGGGTTAAGAACAGAAGTTCTAAAACAGCCTGTATAATCCATACAAAGATCGCGGACATGTAGTTTAGAGACACAGGTTCAATATCTGTGCAGCTGGTAAGGAAGTAAACACTGACTTTATCAGTAATAAATCAAAATACCATGAATGAAAATAATATCCACTCTCATTAAAGCTGTATCTATGTGCATCCACGACACCTCAGAAGACTCATGGAGTGCATCCCCCTCTCTCTCCTGTGGCGAGAAGTAGAGATGTGAAGTGAGAAAATTCTGAGGAGCCACTGTAACCACAGTGCTGTCTGTATAGCTCAATGACACGGGCAGACTGTGTTAAGCAAAGCGTCCCCTATTACCATGACAGTATTTTGAGGCCTCCACCTTTTTGTCAACTCAAACTTGACTTGACAAAGAGTCAGAAGTCTCTAAGCGTTGGATACACACACACACACAGGTACAGCTTTTCATGTGGTTACTAGGCCAACTTAAAATTTTTATTTGATTGCAGGTAATTTATTGTGCTCTGTGGTTTGTTTTTTTGTGTATATGGTTCAGAAATGTATAATTTACAAAACATTTAGTACTAAAAAAAAATAATGATTATACAGTGTATGCTATATATACACACATGTGGAAAATGGTATATGGGAATGTTCTAAAAGTTTTAGGAATATAGTGTAGGAAGGGACATTTCCCCCCCGGGTTTTTTTTTAGCAGCAACTTAGTCAAGAGGATAGTAAAATCAAATCTTACATTTTATTAAGCAATGAATAAAAAATATAGAAATACAAAAATGGTTTGAAAATTGTATACTCTGGTTACAAACAGTCTATAAAAGGTACCAACAGGTGTCGTCTCCCTCCCCTTCCCCTTGTCCGTCCTCTTTATCTACTATATTTTTATGGTCTTGTTATAACAATAGACATAACAACAATATATTTAGCTATAACAATACTTATATTACAATATACCCTACTCGTCCCAACCTATGTTGTGGCCTAGACCAAAATAGACCCCAGCAAATCCCCAAAGAAATCTCCTGAAGAAGACTGTGATTGGTCAAAATGCGTTGGGGTACTCGTATCGATGCTAATTCATCCATTGCATATAATGTACTGTATTTTTGACTTCTTTTTATTACTGTTGGTACCTTTTTTAGACTGTTTGTAACCAGAGGAAGCCATATTCTTTACCCTTGTCTAGAGAGAAATGCATAGAACTTTTGGGAAACCAGACCATTATGTGATTGGATACTGCATTTCATTTAGGCTCCCAGATCTATTTCTGCTATAGATGTAGGATAAGCATTTCCTATATTGGTACTTTATTATTTATTATCTAGCAACTATTTCTTAAACTCTTTTACAGATATTATCTCAGGCCCCTGATAATACAAAGTAGCTATATATGGGGACATTTATTCCAGTCAATGGACAATAATACATATGCAGCAAGATATGGTCTCTACACTTGGAACTTTTCAAAAATTTTAATCTCTGAAATCTGATATAACCAATAAAACATTATTGTCAACAATTTCAACGTTATTTTCAATATTTTTAAATTTTTAAATTTTCAGCGAACCTGCCATGAAGATCCTTATGCAGGCAATTCATGTTATAGGCAATGTTAATGTTAATGACAATGTCCTCTCAGATTAAAAGTGGCCATTTAACCAATTCAATACGGGGCATTTACACCCCCTTACTGCCCAGGACAATTTTTACTTTTCAGCACTGTCGCACTTTGAATGACATTTGCGCGGTCATGCAACACTGTACCCAAATGAAATTGGAAATTGGTGGTATTTGATCACCTCTACGGTTCTTATTTTTTGTGCTATAAATAAAAGAAGAGTGACAAGTTTTAAAAAAAAACACAATATTTTTAACTTTTCGTTATAATAAATATTCCAATTTGAAAAAACAAAAAACAATTTTTTTCCTCAGTTTAGGCCGATATGTATTCTTCTACATATCTTTGGTAAACAAATCACAATATGTGTATATTGATTGGTTTGCACAAAAGTTATAGCGTCTACAAAATAGGGGATAGATTTATGGCATTTTTAATTTTTTTTTTTTACTAGTAATGGTGGTGATCTGCGATTTTTATTGTGACTGTGACATTGCGGCGGACAGATCGGACACTTTTGACACATTTTTGGGACCATTCACATTTATACAGCGATCAGTGCTATAAAAATGCACTGATTACTGTATACATGTCACTGGCAGGGAAGGGGTAAACACTAGGGGGCGATCAAGGGGTTAACTGTGTCACCTAGGGAGTGATTCTAACTGTAGGGCGCTCACAAGGGGAGGAGACCGATCAGTGTTCCTCTGTACTGGGAACACACCATCAGTCTCCTCTCACCTGACAGGACATGGATCTGTGTGTTTACACACACAAATCCACGGTCCTGCTCTGTTATCCGGCAATCGAGGGTGCCCAGCAGACATCACAGCTGCCGGGCACGCGCACCGTCTCCCGAGCGACGCGGCGGGCGTGCGCGCACCCCCTAGACGGCCGGGATACACAGGATGTCATAAAACGCCAGCCCAGGATGGGAGATCGCTCCTGCGGACCAGGGATGAGCCGAACACCCCCCTGTTCGGTTCACACCAGAACCTGCGAACAGACAAAATGTTCGTGTAAACTTTAGAACCCTATTAAATACAATGGACAACGTTCGAAATCGAAATTGTTAATTATAAAGGCTAATATGCAAGTTATTGTCCTAAAAAGTGTTTGGGGACCGGGGTCCTGCCCCAGGGGACATGTATCAATGCAAAAAGAAGTTTTAAAAACGGCCGTTTTTTCGGGAGCAGTGATTTTAATAATGCTTAAAATGAAAAAATAAAAGTGAAATATTCCTTTAAATTTCGTACCTGGGGGGTGTGTATGATATGCATGTGAAGTGGCGCATGTTTCCCGTGCTTAGAACTGTCCCTGCAAAAAATGTCATTTTTGAAAGAAAAAAATGCATTTAAAACTGACTCGCGGCTATTAATGAATTGTCGGCTCCCGGCAATACATTCAAGTCATTGATAAAAAAAAAAAAAAAGCGTGGGGGTTCCCCAGAATTCAATTACCAGGCCCTTCAGGTCTGGAATGGATATTAAGGGGAACCCTGCCGCAAATTTAAAAAAAAATTGACATGGGGTTCCCCCAAATATCCATTCCAGGCCCTTCAGATCTGGCATGGATTTTAAGGGGAACTCCACCCCAAATTTAAAGAACTTCCTTCACTGTGTAATTTAAATTTACATAGTGAAGGAAGTTCCCCGCTCAAGCCAATGACGTAGGCGGGTCTGACATACCGAGGGGGCGGACCTGATGGGGAACTGCTCTCACTTTGGTAATACATGTATAGACCCGCCCCTTCTCATGTTCCGCATCTGGTCCGCTGAGCGGACCTGATGGGGAACTTTAGAAGGGGCGGGTCTATACATTTAAAATACTGAGAGGGAGTTCCCCATCAGGTCCGCTCAGGCACAACCAATGAAGGACAGCGCTGGACATCGGGATCGCCGCGGGACACTGGATTTCACCGCTGGAATGTTTTGTTTTTGTTTTTTTTTAAATAAAGGACTTTTTCAAGGTGTTTGTGTGTTTTTTTTAAACATTTTTTTACGCTTTCTTCGTGAAATGGTAGGGGTACAATGTACCCCTTACCAATTCACATAGGGGGGGGCCGGGATCTGGGGGTCCCCTTTGTTAAAGGGGTCTTCCAGATTCCGATAAGCCCCCCGCCCGCAGACCCCCACAACCACCGGGCAAGGGTTGTGGGGATGAGGCCCTTGTCCCCATCAACATGGGGACATCCTCCCCATGTTGAGGGCATGTGCCTGGTACGGTTCAGGAGGGAGGGGGTCCGCTCTCTCGTCCCCCCTTTTCCCCTGCGGCCGGCCAGGTTGCGTGCTCGGATAAGGGGTCTGGTATGGATTTTTAGGGAGACTCCACGCCATTTTTTTTTTAAGTTTGGGGTGGAGTTCCCCTTAAAATCCATGCCATATCTGAAGGGCCTGGAATGGATATTTGGGGGAACCCCACGTCAATTTTTTTTTAAATTTGCGGCGGGGTTCCCCTTAATATCCATTCCAGACCTGAAGGGCCTGGTAATTGAATTCTGGGGAACCCCCACGCTTTTTTTTTTTTTTTATCAATGACTTTTGTATGTATTGCCGGGAGCCGACAATTCATTAATAGCCGCGAGTCAGTTTTAAATGCATTTTTTTCTTTCAAAAATGACATTTTTTGCAGGGACAGTTCTAAGCACGGGAAACATGCGCCACTTTACATGCATATCATACACACCCCCCAGGTATGAAATTTAAAGGAATATTTCACTTTTATTTTTTCATTTTAAGCATTATTAAAATCACTGCTCCCGAAAAAACGGCCGTTTTTAAAACTTCTTTTTGCATTGATACATGTCCCCTGGGGCAGGACCCCGGTCCCCAAACACTTTTTAGGACAATAACTTGCATATAAGCCTTTATAATTAGCACTTTAGATTTCTCCCATAGATTTTTCGAATTTGCCGCGAACACCCCAATTTGTTCGCTGTTCGGCGAACGGGCGAACAGGCAATGTTCGAGTCAAACATGAGTTCGACTCGAACTCGAAGCTCATCCCTACTGCGGACGTCATATCACTATGGGTGTGTAGGGAAGTGGTTAAATACATGCTGGACAAATAAATGCAGGAATGGTCCACTGTTGTCATCATTATACCGACACCCACACTGAGAAATGCAAAGCATTGCTGGAGTAGACATAAAGTGGTTGCCAAGAGGCTTCTGGAGATCAGCAGCAATGAGATGCAGCCAAAGATGAAGAAAAGGTATAAGCAAGTATTTTATTAAAAATATATATATATATATATATATATATATATATATAGTAGGATTTTTAAAACAGCTTACCTGTAAAATCCTTTTCTTGGAGTACATCACGGGACACAGAGCAGCATAGTCATTACTATGTGGGTTATATAGAATTACCTTCAGGTGCTGGCACTGGCAACTTCCAAAACAGGAAGTACCCTCCCCTATATAAGCCCCTCCCATCCGGGAGTACCTCAGTTTTGTAGCAAAGCAATACGTGTCCCCAAAAGAGGGGTGGGAGCTCTGTGTCCCGTGATGTACTCCAAGAAAAGGATTTTACAGGTAAGCTGTTTTAAAAATCCTACTTTCTTGTTCATACATCACGGGACACAGAGCAGCATAGTCATTACTATGTGGGACGTCCCAAAGCAATGCCACATGAGGGGGGGGATACACCATACATAAGCTGGGCGCCATCAGGCATGAGGATCTTTTGCGGCCTGCAACACACTGCGCCCAAAGGCGACATCCTCCTGACTTCTAACGTCCACCTGGTAGAACCTAGTAAACGTGTGTACTGAAGACCATGTTGCGGCCTTACAAATTTGAGCCAGGGAGGCCTGGTGATGCACTGCCCATGAAGTTCCAACTGCTCTCGTGGAGTGCGCCCTAACTTTGAACGGAGGCGGTCTACTTCTCAAGCCATAGGCTTGTATTATGACCTGTCGAATCCACTTGGCTAAAGTAGATTTTGATGCTGCCTGACCCTTTCTGGGGCCTTCCGGCAGAACAAACAAAGAATCCGTTCTACGAATCTGAGCAGTGGCTTTTAGATAAGCTTTAACTGCTCTTACTACATCCAAAGAATGCAATAACTTTTCCTCTACCGAGCTTGGTTTGGGGAAAAAGGAAGGAAGAACCACATCCTGGTTCAAGTGAAACTTCGATACCACCTTAGGAAGAAAGGCTGGGTGAGGACGTAATACTACTCTGTCCTTATGGATAACCAGATATGGCTCTTTACAGGACATGGCGGCTAATTCCGACACTCTTCTAGCCGAGCATATGGCTACTAAAAATATCAATTTCCTGGTGAGTAGAACCAAGGAAATGTGCCGCAAAGGTTCAAATGGCTGCTTCTGCAGAACCGACAGAACCAAATTTAGATCCCATGGGCATATGGGAGCCTTAATCGGTGGAATAATACGAGTCACACCTTGCATAAAGGATTTGACAAGTGAATGCATAGCCAGGGGCCTTTGAAATAGTATTGACAAGGCCGAAACCTGGCCCCTGATAGTACTTAAGGCAAACTTCCTGTCTACAGCCCACTGCAGGAAGTCCAGAATTCTGCCTATAACGTACTTACGTGGATGCCATTTTCTGGCCTCGCACCAAGTGATGTACGCCTTCCAAACTCTATAGTAGATCTGCCTGGATACAGGCTTCCTGGCATTGATTATAGTTGATACCACAGAGTTAGAGAGACCTCTCTTCTTTAGGATGTGGGATTCAATAGCCAGGCCGTTAAACTTAGAGTTAGTAAGGAAGGGTGGTATATCGGTCCTTGCGAAAGCAGGTCCGGACGACGTGGAAGGGTCCAAGGACTCCCCACAGACATTTTGATGATCTCCGCGTACCAGGCCCTTCGGGGCCACGCTGGAGCCACCAGGATCACCGGCTTCTTCTCCAACCTGACTCTGCGAAGGAGTCGAGGCAACAATTGTAGCGGAGGGAATGCATATATCAGTCTGAACTGATCCCAAGGGAACACCAGAGCATCCGAGCCGCAAGCGAGGGGATCCCTTGTCCGGGAGACAAATCTGTCCACCTTTGCGTTGAATCTGGATGCTAGCAGATCTACATCCGGTGTTCCCCACCGCTGACATATTGCTCGGAAGACCTCGGGATGAAGGGACCATTCCCCTGGGCATAACTGTTGGCGACTCAGAAAGTCCGCCTTCCAATTCTCCACCCCTGGAATGAAGACAGCTGATATACATGGGACATGCTTTTCTGCCCATTCCAGGATGTGACTTACTTCCCTCTGGGCTGCACGACTCCTGGTGCCTCCCTGATGATTGATATATGCCACTGCTGTGGCATTGTCTGATTGAATTCTGACAGGGGACCCTTGGAGTCTGGATATCCAGGCTACTAGGGCGTACCGGGCTGCTCGTATCTCTAAGAGATTGATGGGCAGGGTTTTTACTACATTTGACCATCTGCCCTGGAGAGACCATTGCTCCAGTACTGCCCCCCAGCCTATAAGGCTGGCATCTGTAGTGACCACCTTCCAAGATATCGGGCTGAAGGGTTTTCCCTTCTGGAGATTCTGGGGGATCAACCACCAGCAGAGACTCTTCCGAACGGAAGGGGACAAAGCCATCGGGAAGTCTAGAGCCTGAACTTTTCCGTTCCAGGCTGACAATATGGCCCTTTGTAAATTCCTTGAGTGGAATTGGGCGTATGGCACAGCTTCGAATGATGCTACCATCTTTCCTAGCAGCCTCATGCACAGGCGTATGGACGGCTGTCTTTTTGCACAAAGCAGACGGACCAAGGCCCTCAAAGAGGATACCTTGTCTAGAGGTAAGAAAATCTTCCTCTGGTCTGAATCCAGCCGTAGCCCTAGATATACCAGGTTTTTCACTGGCTGTAGGGCTGACTTGTCCAGGTTGATGACCCAACCGTGAGACTCTAGATACTTGATTGCATCGACAATTACCACTTCTAGCTTGGCAACTGAGTGGTCCATCAACAACAGGTCGTCTAGGTATGCCATTATCGCTACACCCCGTGTTCTTAGATCGGCCAACAGTGGGGCCAGAATTTTTGTGAACACTCGTGGTGCTGTGGCCAGACCGAATGGTAAGGCTCTGAACTGAAAATGGCGCCCTTCTACTGCAAAGCGTAGGAATTTTTGATGACCTGGAAAGATGGGAACATGCAAGTAAGCATCTTTGATGTCGATCGAGGCTAACCATTCCTCCCCTTGTAGGGCAGCGGTGACCGATCGGATCGACTCCATCCGGAAAGACCGGACGTTTAGAAATTTGTTTAGACTCTTTAGGTCCAATATGGGTCTTATGTCCCCGTTTGGCTTCGGGACTGTGAAAGGTTTGAGTAGAAACCCAACCCCCACTCTTCCATAGGAACCTCCATAATTACTCCTTGGAGCAATAGTTGTTCTAACGCCAATAGGAGAGACCCTCTTTTCAGAGGGTCTCCTGGCATGCCTGACCACATAAAATGGGACGGAGGAGACTCTTTTAACTCCAACTTGTATCCCAGAGTTACTGCGGAGAGCACCCATCTGTCTTTGATCGTCTCCCGCCAGGTCTCTGCGAACAACTGAAGTCTTCCCCCCACCCGTTTGAGTGGGGGCAGCCCTTCATAGGCTTGACTTGGAGGCTGGTTTAGTACCTCTTCGGATCCAGGGCTTTTTATTACCCTGTGGCTGTCCCTGATTTTTACCTCCTGAGTTTGACCGAGGAGGCCGTCGGAACTGCTTAGTAGCAGACGTCGTAGGGATAGGAGAGGTAGTCCTCTTAAAAGATGGACCCCTAGACCTCTTTTTACTCGGTAAGAGAGTACTTTTACCACTGGAAATCTTCTGGATATACTTATCCAGGTCTTCGCCAAAAAGGCGTTCCCCATGAAATGGGAAGCTAACTAAGAGCTTCTTACAGGGAGCTTCAGCAGACCAGTTTTTGAGCCACAGAAGCCTACGCATATGTACCAAAGACAGCGTGAGGCGGGAGGCCTGATGGATAGAATCCTTGATGGCGTCAACCGCAAAGCATAATGCTCTAGGCAGATCAGCCAGAGCCTGGGCCTGCTGGTCTGGCAAATCCCTCAGGACCATTTTCATTTGATCCTTTAAAGCTTGGCAGACCCCAATAGCTGCCACTGCTGGCTGTGTAACAGCCCCTGCTGTGGAAAAAGCAGATTTTAATAAAGATTCCAATTTTTTATCCACTGGATCTTTGAACATTTGAACATTATCTACTGGACATGTCAGTGATTTGTTCACAGAAGATATGGCTGCATCCACCGTAGGAACATTCCATCTCTGGGTGAACTTTTCCTCCATGGGATAGATCACCGGAAACCTTTTAGGCGGAACAAATAGTTTATCAGGATGTTCCCAGTCCTGGTATATAAGTCCTTCCAATAATGGATGTATTGGAAAGGAGCAATTAACCTGGGGAGCTTTTAGCGACCCCAATGAGGAGACAGCAGTAGTTGATGGTTCAACAAGAGGCATTTTAAATGCAGATCGAACCATGTCAGTTAGGGTCTGGACCCACAATCTTTCAGTCTGTGATGCTGAAAATGGTTCATCTACTGTCGATTCCTCAAAAACAGAGCTAACCTCCTCCTGATCCCCTTCAGGTAGGTCGGTCCCTTCCTGGGACTGTTGCTCTGCCAACAGGCACTCTAATGGAGGTGATGGAGATCTGGCGCGCTTTCTTTCCTGTAGAGAAGAAGCGATCAATGCAGCCAATCTCTGCTCCAATCCCTCCAGAGTTGAGGAAAAAACCTCCTCTGTTATATATGCAGGAGCAGGTGGACTGAGGACAGCCACAGTACCTGGCACTCCCGGGGGTTCCTTATGGGTATTAACCTCTGATTTCTCAGGGGAGGAGGGTGCAGATGACTGCTCCAGATCCTCAGAGCCCGATGGAGACCCCTACACTTCCTGAGAGGTATATCTCGGAGTTTTTTAGGCGGCATATTCCTTAGTTCAAAGCTGAGGTATTCCAGCCGCAATACACCCCTTACTGAAATAGTCTAATGCAATTTGCTGCTATGTACATCAGTGGGTGTCTACTAATGCGTCTTTCTGGGGATGCCTGTATCAACCGCCCGCTGTAAGCCCCTATACCATGCTACCAGCTCCTTTTCATGCTCTGTGTCCATAGCAAGCAGCGTGGACTGAGTCCTTTTATCTTGCTGGGATGCCCGCACATGCGCAGAAGCGCTGGGCGCACAGAGCGCGTCATCCGCCAGGCTCCGCCCCCTTTTTTGAAGCTAAACCTTATAAAAGGAAAGCATGTGTGCGCGCGCGCGCGCGTGCACGTGTGCGCTCTTGGCGCCATGTAGGGAGAGGAGCCAGGGTCCCTGTTTCACCAGGACTCGGGGATGGAAGGAAACTACTTGGCAGCATGACAGAGGAATGCAGCTTCCCTGATAGAGAGCTCACTCATCTGCCTGGACTTTCACCATGGAAGGAATAGTCCCAAGAAAAAAGACGTTCCACAGCGGCCTCTAGTGGACAAACACAGGTACCGCACTTTTGTCTTTTTTTTAAAACCTCCTTTATGAAAAAACATTTCCAGGTTTACAGTTTTTTTAAAACTTCCCTTATGAAAAAACATTTCTAGGATTTCTTAGGCATATACAGCTATTAGCGGGAATACCCTTTAGGTAACAGGCAGAAAGACATATTAGGCTTGGGGGTCCCCTCAATAGAACCAAGTTCCTGAGGGGCCCCCACTTACCTTTTCCCCGCCGCAGGACTTTGTTTGGTCCACAGAAGCCCAAACTTCACCTCTCACGGCAGGCATTGTACTAGACCTTCAGGGACCGGGTTCCCAAGGATTCCACTCCCCTGGACCTGTATAGCACCCTGCACAGATAGCCTCTTGGTTTTGGGTATGACCAGAGCTCTGGATCCCAGGGTCCAGCCCTCCTAAGAGAGGCATTACAGGCAAAACCCTGCTCTTCTCTGCAAGGCCCGGGTACCGACCGTTTAGCTATGAAGCTTTTTTGGTCGGATCCGGAATAGCTTGCTAAGGCCCAGAGAACCTGTACACAAGCCCAGATGAATACATGTTAACCTTGGCCAACACCTTAGACACTGGCAAAAAACTGAGGTACTCCCGGATGGGAGGGGCTTATATAGGGGAGGGTACTTCCTGTTTTGGAAGTTGCCAGTGCCAGCACCTGAAGGTAATTCTATATAACCCACATAGTAATGACTATGCTGCTCTGTGTCCCGTGATGTATGAACAAGAAATATATTATACACAGTTTAGCAAACAAAATGTAATTCAGTTAGGATTTACAACTCATTTGACTAAAAATTAGTAGCATAGATACTTTCATTTTTATGTTTTGAAGACATAATCATAATACAAAATTATTTATATAGCAGCTTTTCTATCTAAATTAAAAACAACTTATGTGTTCTTTGTTGAAAATCCAAGACTGTAATAAACATGTCAACCTTGGAAATAGGCTGATTATTACCATCTGTTCCCTGAATTTTATAGATAATATGATGTGTTAAGTCATACCACAACAGATGCATGTGTAAACAGTAATTGTTTCATATTTGGGTAAATAAGGCTCCTTTCACACTTTCGCAAAGAAGGAATGCAAGCAAAAACATGTGCATTTTCAGAGCATACAAACATGTGCTTTTTTTATGCAGGACAAGCTCAACTCACCTTGTTAAAGTGCATGAGAAATCATGTGCTGAAACTCATGTTAGCAAAGTACCATGTGTTTTGGTGCAGCATGATTTGAAAAAAGATGCTCAGAATTCATTTGTGTGACTGCCACGTGTAGAGCAGGCCTTTAATGAAAAGGCTGCTCTAAATTCACCACACCTGAACGTGGAAAAACACTGGTGCACTGTCGCACCTACATAGGCGTGAACGGAGTCTAATGCCGCGTACACATGATCGGTTTTTTCGATGAAAAAAAACAATAGCAAATTCCGTTCGTCTGTGGGGAACTCCATCGAAGAAAAATCCATGCACGCTCAGACTAAATTACAAGACGCGAGCGCTCGTTCTGGTAAAACTAGCGTTCGTAATGGAGATAGCACATTCGTCATGCTGTAACGGACTGAAAAGCACGGAAACTGAAAAGCGAGAATCGGCTAACACCAAACTTTTACTAACACGCAGTAACACGAAATCAGCAAAAGCTGCCCAGAGGGTGGCGCCATTGCATTTGAACTTCCCCTTTATAGTGCCGTCGTACGTGTTGTACGTCACTGCGTTTTGGACGGTCGGATATTTGTCTGATGGTGTGTAGGCAAGACTGATGAAAGTCAGCTTCATCGGAATTCCGACGGAAAAATCCATCGGATTTTATTCCATCGGAAATCCGATCGTGTGTACAGGGCATAAGGCATCTTATTTTGGCTAACAGCCTACTTAATATGAAAATGTAAAAAACACTCATGATGTCAGTACAGTACAGTAATCCAAAGCAACTTTTATTATTATAGTTACACTACTTATACATGATTTTTACCGGTTGCTATTGATTTTCTGCTGTTTTCATGTCATTTTTTTAGTAGCTTACTGAATAACCCTAAATGTATGTTAATACTGTACATTACAGAGTACTAGATATAATGAAACAATTATGTCATGCAAAAAACACAGAAACGCTCTCTCTGCCATCTCTTTACAAATCAGAATAAAGTTTATTAACAACTTTTAACAGTTCAATAAATAATGCACATTCCAAAGTATTACATTTATACAATACCTTCACAGATGTTTATAAAACAGATTAATCCTGAGATGTCATTAGTCATTATTTCTCACAGTGTATGCATCCCTAGATATGGTTTAAGAAGACATTCTAATCATATCTTATCCCAGCACTTAAAATTAAACTCACTTTAAGGGTGAGGACACACTGAGTGGTTGAGTTCCCATGTTATGTCAAAAGCCTATCGAGAATTAGGTCTAATGGAGCCAAGCCAGGGGTAGATAGCCAGCATCCCCAGATCTTATTGAACCGGGTCAGGCTGCCTCTATGCTGATATATCAAGCATTCATATCTGAAAAGTTAACCGCTTCAGCCCGAACCATTTTGCTGGTCAAAGACCAGGCCACTTTTTGCGATTCGGCACTGCGTCGCTTTAACTGACAATTGTGCGATTGTGCAAGGTGGCTTCCAAACAAAATTTACGTAATTTTTTTTCCCACAAATAGAGCTTTCTTTTGGTGGTATTTGATCACCTCTGCGGTTTCTATTTTTTGCGCTATAAACAAAAATAGAGCGACAATTTTTAAAAAAAATGACATATTTTTTACTATAATATATATCCCCAAAAAATATATAAAAAAACATATTTTTTTTACTCAGTTTAGGCCGATACGTATTCTTCTACATATTTTTGGTAAACAAAATCGCAATAAGCGTTTATTGATTGGTTTGTGCAAAAGTTATAGCATCTACAAAATAGGGGGTAGTTTTATGGCATTTTTATTAATATTTTTTTTTACTAGTAATGGCAGCGATCAGCGATTTTTATTGTGACTGCGACTTTATGGCGGACACATCAGACACTTTTGACACATTTTTGGAACCATTGTCATTTTTACAGCGATCGGTGCTATGAAAATACACTGATTACTGTAAAAATGACACTGGCAGTGAAGGGGTTAACCACTAGGTGGCACTGCAGGGGTTAAGTCAGTACTAGGGAGTGATTCTTACTGTTAGGGGGCGTGGCTACACGTGACATGTCACTGATGACCGTTCCCGATCACGGGGAACAGCCATCAGTGACAGTGTCACTAGGCAGAATAGGAGAATGCCTTGTTTACAAAGGCATCCCCCTGTTCTGCCTTTGCAATCACAGGCCGCCCGGGAACATTGAGTTCCTGGGACTCGCGAGCATGCTCACGAGGCACGCGGCAAATTTAAAGGGACGTACAGGTATGCCCATGTGCCTGCCCTGTGCCATTGTGTCGACGTACATCTTGCGTGCGGCGGCGGTCGGCAAGTGGTTAATCCCATATTGGCTAACCACATCTCTAAAGTTGGGGAGGTTTGAGAAATCCAGTGTTGCAAGATCAGCTTTCAAGCTTGGAACAGTGCTCTGGACACTGCTTCTCTGACATATTTGTCTGTTATAAGCTCATCCAGTATACCCAATAAGCACGGTTAAGGATCAAGAGAGACGGTTACTTGAAAAGTATTGTTGATGGTTTTTACTATACCAGTCCAAAAGCGGTGCAACTTTGGGCACCACCAAAGGAGATGTATCAGGCCCCCATTAGCTCCCTTGCATCTCGCACATAATGGGTCTGGGCGGAGTCCAAGAGCAAACCTTTTTAAGTGGGGGATGATGAACTTGCAATAATATATATAGTTAGGACAGTCTTTGGGTTACATTTAAAGAACAGCCGTGGACCGATTCCAGGGCCTCCAACCACTGATCCCCATCTATATCACCCACATCCTCCACCCATTTCTCCATAGCCGTGTTGGGAAAATTCTCCAGGTATTCTGGCAGCAGCATCGCATAGCACCTGGAGATGAACCCTTTAGTGAATATGGATTGCTGCATCATATTGAAAAGAGGAGTGGGAGACAGCACCGCCTGCTCTAAGGATGCGTGCGCTTTAATGGCGTGCTGCAATTGAAGGTAGGTACAAGTACATTTTGTTTGACAAACCAAATCTAACTTGCATCTGGGCAAATGGGAGCAACCTGCTATTGCTTAAAATGTGAGGGAGGTGAGTAATACCATATGCTCGCCTCTGGGCTGCACACTGCAGCTTTGCCAGTTCCGGGTAAGTATTGTTATTCCTAATGGGGCTGTGACTAGTAAATCCTGACAATCTTTCTAGTTGTTTTGCTTTGTTACACATCTAATGTAGTAACCTATACATGGGGTACATTTTATTGGACTGGGCCTCAAGGGCTTCCAGGAGAGTCTGAGCCTCTACACAGTGTAACGGCACAGCTAATGTGGAATAAGTGTTTGTGTTCCCCTGGGTCAATACACCGTTCATGTCCGTTCAGCAGCTGCTGCAGCTGGGCTGCCAGGTAGTACAGCCAGGGGTTCGGGAAAGCTAGGCCCCAATTATCCTTGGACCTCTGGAGTTGCTCCAGCCTGACTCTAGCAGGGCCCAATTTCCATAGTAACCAGTGAAATACGGAATTTACTTAAAATATTTTAAGGGTTATAACCACATGTGTATTGTGGAGGAAATAGAGCAGCTGGGGAATTAAGATCATAATTTTTGCTAAATTAGCTCTACCCACCACTGACAGCAGTAGTTTAGACCACAATTTCACCTTATTCCTAAACTATGACATCAGGGGAAATATGTTCAAACGGCAATAGTCCACAATCTCAGCCGAGACTATGATCCTCAAATATCTGAACTGTCCCACTATAGGCACTGGGCAGAAGACCACCTTCTTAAAGCAGATGTTGCCTGGCTGTCGTGCGGTTCTTCTGGCTTCACTGCTTTGAGGGGCTTTCCTGTAACAAATATTCTGAACTTTGACTTTCCTGATCTGAATTCTTTCTGTCAATGAAGCCAGTGGATCAAAACAACAGACAGGATATTAGAATTTTTAGATGAAGACACCAAGCACTATTTGTGCATTTCTTGCATGTGAGGAAAATAGGTAAGCAGCACTAATTCACAATTGCTTGACCTGTGGTAGGGTTTCTTGATTTTAAAATAACTCTTACCATACACTTGAAAGGCATGTTAAATCCCCAAGGAATGCCGTGCACATAACCCTTCTCCTGGTGCTGTGGTTTGGAAATAAAATGCTGTCTTTATTACTGTCAGTGCTGACTGTAGCGCCACCTTAGACAGAGACCCAGATTATGGGTGTTCCAATAAGGGAGACACAGCCGATACTGAAGTCACAGCCCCCTCTTAATTCTTCATACCTTCTTGCCCTGCATCCCTATGCCTCCTTTGCTCCATTTGTACAAATAAAAGGCTAAGCCTGCCACCTCCCACAGCCCTCTCTTGATTCCTCCTCTGTTACTGTTAACAGACTGAGCCCACAATCTCTCAAAGCCAGCAGCTAGTGCAAAGGAGATTACTACAATGGTAGCTGGTGGCTTGTGTTGTGCGAATGACAGCGGCTTTATCTTCTTCCATTGACTTTATTGGGGCCCAGTGTCGACTTATGAAATTTAATAAAGTTTACCTAACCTGCCATGAACCAAAACCCAGGTTTGTTCAGCTCATTATTAATAGTGATGAGCCAATGGTTAGGACCGAATATTGGCTGCTTTGTCATTCCGATGAATGCTTGAACTTTAGCCTGTTTGACTCCCTGTTTGGCAACTCGTATATAGCTGAGCTGATGTTAGCTTGGGGAACTGTCATTCAGCTATGAGTACTTCTAGATTGGTGGTGTGCGCCGGGTTGACTTTTTTTTTTTTGGGTGGAGTTAGTCGGCAGCAGGCATTGTTATTATTGATGGATTTATAACGAGGATTTTTATTTTTTTCCATAAAGGACTTGTGCGGGGTCTTTTTTTTTAAGTGACATATTTTTTTATGATTGGATAGGGTTTTATGTACCCCATACTTATTTATGTAGGCGGGTGGTATCTAGGAACCCTCTTATTATTAACCACTTAAGGACCGTTGCACGACGATGTACGTCGACAGAATGGCACGACAGGCACAAGGGCGTACAGGTACGTCCCCTTTAAGAACCTGTCCGTGGGTTACGCGCGCGCCACCGGCGGAGCGCTCACGACCCGGTCCGAAGCTCCATGACCGCACCCGTGCGACCCGCGGACCCGATCGCCCCCCCCCGTGTCCCGCGTTAGGGTCACAGAGCTGAAGAACAGGAAGAGGTAAGTGTAAACATACCTTTCCCCGTTCTTCCTAGTGGCATGTCAGTGATCGTCTGTTCCCTGTCATAGGGAACGACGATCAGTGATGTCAGACGCCAAGCCACGCCCCCCTACAGTAAGAATCACTCATTAGATCACACTTAACCCCTACAGCGCCACCTAGAGGTTAAACCCTTCACTGCCAGTGTCATTTTCACAGTAATCAGTGCATTTTTATAGCACTGATCGTTGTAAAAATGACAATGGTCCCAAAAATGTGTCAGAAGTGTCCGATGTGTCCCCCATAATGTCGCAGTCATGATAAAAACCGCTGATCGCCGCCATTATTAGTAAAAAAAAAAAATATTAATAAAAATGCCATAAATCGACCCCCTATTTTGTAGAAGCTATAACTTTTGCGCAAACCAATCAATAAACGCTTATTGAGGTTTTTTTTTACCAAAAATATATAGAAGAATACGTATCGGCCTAAACTGAGGGAAAAAAAATGTTTTTTTATATATTTTTTGGGGAAATTTATTATAGTAAAAAGTAAAAAATATTGAATTTTTTTAAAAATTGTCGCTCTATTTTTGTTTATAGCGCAAAAAAAAAACCGCAAAGGTGATCAAATACCACCAAAAGAAAGCTCTAATTGTGGGAAAAAAATTGGTTCCTCTCCCCTCACTGCCTGGATGCTGAGCGAGGGAAAGATGGCCCCCGCTCGGCTCCATAGCATTGGAAGGGGGAAGCGATATCAAACGTCACTTCTGCCCAATGTTCTTAAGGGGAATTTTTTTTTTTAAATGACTGCTCACACGCATATGTAAGTTGCGCCCGCATATGAAAGCGGTGTTTAAACGCAACGATCGTTAGAGCAAGAGTAATAATTCTAGCCCTAGGCCTCCTCTGTAACTCAAAACTGGTAACCTGTACACATTTTTAAACGTCGCCTATGGAGGTTTTTAAGGAAAAAAGTTTGTCGCCAATTATCAGTTCATGTGAGATCACCTACATTTCTCCTTGGGTCAAATGGAGCCAGTACTTCTGAACTTCCCAGCATATATGACCATGCTCCCACTGATAAGCACATATTGGAGTATTGCAAAGTAGTTAAATGATCATACACACAGTAGGGTTCAATCTAATACATGCAGACAAGATATGAATGTGAAAGTATACAATATTACTTATCCTCCCATAGTAATGAATAAAGAGAAGTAGTGGAATCTTCATAAAGGGTAAAGTGTTGGTCACATAACTTCACTCGTCCACATGTCCTCATTGGAACACATGTTTTGTTCCAATTAGAAACTACTGTGTGCTTAACCGGTGTGCGCACCTACTTAAATATCCGAATAAACTATTTTTAAATGTTTAACTCATTAGGAGATCTGAGTTAGAGGAACACCCCCAATTTAAGTCCGTTATCCAACCCCTTGGGGGTTAAGGTATTACAGGCATAAAACCAAAAGCATTCCTTTTGTAAAAAAATCATTATAAAAAATCACCACATCTTGAACTAATTTGTAATACTGGTAATTACATTTCCTACCAATTTTAAGCCTTTTGGTGATCCATTATGATACTTAGCAAAACGTTCACCCAAAGGGCTTTTGTCTGTTTTCTGACTTATGTCTTTCAGGTGTTCCCCTATCCAAATTCTCAACTGTCTTTTCGTCTTCACATTATATGACAATCCAAAGGGGTATTCAACCTTATAAATCACTCTAATTGATGCACAACTATTAAATGCATTTACATAAAACACATTAACACCTTCTGTAGACTCAAATCTGTCACCTTGTTCCACATGTTGGCAGATGTCACAACCACAGCATCTGTACATTCCTTTCAAGTCCTTTCTATTCATTTTCACATCATTTGAGTTGTGAAACTCACTTCTAACTAGGATATCCCTCAGATTTCTAGTTCTTTTTGCTAGCATACAAGGATGGGGCTAACTATTTTAGCTATATCAAGGTCCATCTGTAGAATCTCTAAATGTTTAATTAGAATCCCCGTTAGAGGTCCCTAATGTGTATCATATTTCCTAATACATTTTGTTGGTTGTTCTTCTTGACTTCTTGTACCAACATCCCCATTTTTCAGTAGGTCAGTTCTATTTGCATGTAATGTTTGTTGAAAACCTCTTTGGATATACAGTACTTATGGGAATAACCAAATGTTCTGAATCTATCAGTAAGCCCAGGTTCACACTGGGGCTGCGGGAGTGAAGCCGTGCGAGTTCAGCTGAACTCGCACAATTTCACTCCTGCCTGTCAGTCCCGATTTCAGCTCGATTTCAGAGACATCTGACACAGATGTCAATGTAAATCGTGGCTGAAATCGCAAAAAGTAGTACAGAAACTACTTTTTGAAATCGGTGCAGCGCCGCAGATGCGGCGTCGCACCGATTAGGACGTGCCATTGCCCGCAATTTGCGGCAAATCTTGCCGATTTGACATGCGATTTGACATGTCAAATTGCATGTCAAATCGCACCAGTGTGAACCAGGGCATAGATCCTTGGATTTTGCTTGAAAGCTCTCAATTTTGGAACAATTCCTTCTAATCTGTAGGAACTGACCCACTGGAATTGATGATTTTTGGGTTTGATGGTGGCTTGTGGTATTGAGGAGGTCATTGTCCACTGTGAGGTTCCTATACATACCTGTACCAAGCTTCCCATCCTCCTTGTAAATCTTTAAATTCAAAAAGTTCTTACATATAAAGCTTTCACATCTAGGCCAACTAACAACCAATAATGTCATATTGCCATGCTACCAATTTCTTTAGGACATCTCCAAGATCTTTTGCATGTGTTTTTAAATATTTCACAATGGTTTGTAATTTTTTTATCCAAAAACCTGCCCACTTTATCCTTTGGGCTCACCCTATAAGAAATTATAGGATGCACTGGTGGGCATTCTTTCTTTATGCATATTGGGTAGGGTGTAGAATGTAGGTACTATATACAGTATGTGGCCCCTGCAGGTATCCACACTCTAAACGCTTATTTCGATTTTTAACCAAATCTGAAAATGGGTTCTCCCTCACTCTGTCAGTGCATTGGGTTGTTTAATTGCCTATACATTTATTCTCTGCACTGGTCCTCAATAGTGATGGGCCAAACATCCCCAGTTTGGTTCACACCAGAACTCATGAACTGCAAATCTTATTAAAGTCTATGGTACCCTAACTTGAAAAATCAAAAGTCCCCATTTTGAAGTCTTATGTGCAAGTAATTGGCCATAAAAAGTGTATGGGGGCCCAGAAAATGCAATGTATCAATGCAAAGAGATTGTTTTTAAAGGGGCAGTGATTTTAAAGATGCCTAAAATAAAACTCAAAATACGAAAAATTCCTTTAAATATAGTGCCTGGGGTGTCCTCTTAGTCTGCCTCTAAAGTGGCACATCTGTACCATGTATAGAACCTGCTGCAGCAAAACTGACATATATAAAAATATATATATATATTTAAATTGATTTTCATGGCTGCAATCTTTCTTGAAAAAACCATTGCTGGCAATACAAAAATATGAAAAAAACGGCGTGGGGTCCCCTCAATCCATACTTGGCCTGAGGGCTCCACCCCTTACCTATTTAGGAACTGTCAGACGAGGGAGCAGGCAGTCAGCAGGGAGCCTTCGTCGCGGGCAGACCTTTTTTTTATTTTATTTTTTCGGGTCTGGCAGTGTGGCAGGTATCGTGATTGACAATAGATATACAGCGGGGGACATTTTATTAAATGTTAATAAAGGAATTGTCAAAAACTGTGTGTGTGTTTTTATTTATTTTTGACACTTTTTTGGTGAATGGGTATGGGTACTATGTACCCCATACTTATTCACATGGGGGGGCAGGATCTGGGGCCCCCTTGTCAAAGGGGGCTTCAAGATCCTCATAAGCCCCCTGTCTGCAGACCCCCACAACCATCACCCAGTGTTGTGAGGAAGAGGCCCTTGTCCCCATCAACATGGGAACAAGGTTCTTTGGGGTGGGGGGGCAGAGCCCTCCCACTCCAAAGCACCCCCCCATGTTGAGGGCTTGTGGCCTGGTATGCCTCAGGAGGGGGGTGCTCGCTCATCCTCCATCCCTTCCTGGCCTGCCAGGCTGCATGCTTGTATAAGGTATAGATTTTAGGGGGGACCCCACGCTGTTTTTTTTCACAGTTTTGTATTGCCGGCAATGCTTTTTTTTTTACTCATCTGTCAGCGGGAAAGCCCACTGACAGCTGGTGACTCATCCGTTGGTAATTATGGTTGTATTAGGTGGGTGAATCCGTGCTATGGACAGATTTTAAAGTGGATATGGCGCTGCTTATACCAATGTGCCTCGTGGATAATAATGTGTAAAAATGGGAAGAAGATAATACATACAATAGTATTATACAATGTCTAAAATTAATTTATAAACAGCGTAACATTCAAAATACGTAATTCATTCATAATTTTGTGCAAATAGCATTTAACAAGTAGCATTTAAAAAATTGACCAGTGCCGCATATAATGTAAGTCCAATGCTCCTTTGGTAATTCAAATCAAAGACAAAACAAAAATGACAAGTGCTGTAAATAATGCTCCAAAAAACATGTGTAAGCATTAACAAGTCCATGGTATAGTGCTACTGAACAAAAGCCTAATCTGGTGTGGCAGAAAGACCATGCAGTGTGCCTGGTGTCTCCACACGTGCTCCCCCTCTTTTTGTTTTACTCACCAGAAATCTCTCCCCTTATACGGGTAACCAGTAGGGATGAGCTTCGAGTTCGAGTCAAACTCATGTTCAACTCGAACATTGCCTGTTCGCCCGTTCGCCAAACAGCGAACAATTTGGGGTGTTCGCGGCAAATTCGAAAAGCCGCGGAACACCCTGTAAAATCGAAAGTGCTAATTTTAAAGGCTTATATGCAAGTTATTGTCATAAAAAGTGTTTGGGGACCCGGGTCCTGCCCCAGGGGACATGTATCAATGCAAAAACAGTTGTTTTTTCGGGAGCAGTGATTTTAATAATGCTTAAAGTGAAACAATAAAAGTGAAATATTCCTTTAAATTTCGTACCTGGAGGGGGGTGGTGTATAGTATGCCTGTAAATCAGCGCTTGTTTCCCATGCTTAGAACTGTCCCTGCACAAAGTGTAATTTCTGAAGGAAAAAAGTAATTTAAAAGCACTCGCAGCTATAATGAATTGTCGGCTCCCGGCAATACAGAGAAAAGTAATTAATAAAAAAAAAATACGTGGGGGTCCCCCCAAATTCAATTACCAGGCCCTTCGGGTCTGGTATGCATATTAAGGGGAACCCTGCGTCAAAATTAAAAAAAAATATGTGGGGTTCCCCCCAAATATCCAAACCAGGCTAAACGCCGGTACCGCGTCTGAAACGTGGAAATCTTTGGCGTCTGAAGGCATTTTTAGGCTTTGTGAGAAACGAGTTTAAACGCAACTGCAGATTTTTTTTGCCAGGCCAAAAACAGTGTTTTGGATGTAAAAGAATTCAATGGACCCGCATCCAAAACGCAAGTACCGCGAATTCGTGGCAATTTTTTTTTTAACCTGTTTATAGCTGGTTGTTAAAGGAAATGTAATAAAAATAAACATTGCCGGCTCTAAAAAAAAAAAAAAACGAAAAAAAAAACAGCGTGGGGTCACCCCCCAGGTCCATACCAGGCCCTTGAGTCTAGTATGGATTCAAAGGGGACCCCCCCACCAAACTTAAAAAAAAATGGTGTGGGGGTCCCCCAAAATCCATACCAGGCCCTTCAGGTCTGGTATGGATTTTAAGGGGAACTCCACGCCAATTTTTTTTTTTAAATGGCGTGGAGTTCCCCCCAAAAATTCATACCAGACCCTTTATCCGAGCACGCAACCTGGCAGGCCGCAGGAAAAGAGGGGGGATGAGAGAGCGCCCCCCCCTTCCTGAACCGTACCAGGCCACATGCCCTCAACATGGGGAGGATGCTTTGGGGGTCTGTGACCCCTCAATGCACCATGTCCCCATGTTGATAGGGACAAGGGCCTCATCCCCACATCCCTTGCCCGGTGGTTGTGGAGGGCTTATCGGAATCTGGAAGACCCCTTTAACAAAGGGGACCCATAGATCCCGCCCCCCCTATGTGAATTGGTAAGGGGTACATTGTACCCCTACCATTTCACAAAGAAAAAATGAAAAAAAAAACACACAGACACAGTTGGGAAAGTCCTTTATTAAAAATAAAAAAATAAAAAATAAAAAACCCATTCCAGCGATGTAATCCAGTGTCCTCCGGTGATCTGATGTCCAGCGCTGCAGTCTCCTCCAGTCTCCACTCCACACGAAACCCCCATGACGTACGAGTGGGCGGGGTCACCCATCACATCATCCCGCCTACGTCATTGGCTATTCCCCGCAAGCGGAGAAAGCCGGGGCTTACCCCTATGATCTGATGGGTGACCCCGCCCCCTCGTACGTCAGACCCCGCCTACATCATTGGCTGAGCGGACCTGATGGGGAACGTGATTTGATTCCTCTGCAGTGTAATAAATGAATAGACCCGGGTCCCCAAACCCTTTTTAGGACAATAACTTGCATATTAGCCTTGATAATTAGCACTTTTGATTTTGAACGTTCGAGTCCATTGTATTTAATAGGGTTCTAAAGTTCATGCAAACTTTAGGTCTGTTCACAGGTTCTGGTGCGAACCGAACTGGGGGGTGTTCGGCTCATCCCTAGTAACCAGCATTCACAGCCCTTCCTGGCTGTATCTAGATATCCAGGTCCACAGATAAAGCTGCCTCTATGTATCCAGGTCCACAAAGAAACTGCCTCTCCTTTCCTTTGTATCCATTGCCCCAGCAGACTTAGTTTAACATGATTTATTGTAAGAAATAGAAGTATTGCACTTATATTTGGATAAAAATCACATGAGCATGTAAAAAAACTGGAAGTCTGGGATTCCATGGACCCGAAACCGTAATTGATGCAATGGCGCTGTAGCTCCGCCCGCTCCTGATGATATCGATGTAACGTAACATGAAGGGTGGATGCCGCTCCTTATGATGACGATGTGATAAAATGCGCAGGACGGAGGCCGCTCCTGATGAGGTTGATGTGATGAAATGCATAGGGCAGAGGGCCGCTCCTAATGATGTCGATGTAATATAATGTGCAGGGCGGAGGCAGCTCCTGATGACGACGCTGTGATGTAACGGGTTTGGGGCGGAGGCCACTCCACATGATGTTAATGTGACAAAACGCATAGGGCAGAGGGTCGCTCCTGATGACAGCGATGTGAGGAAACATGTAGGGCAGAACTACAGCGCCATTGCATTATTTCTGGTTCTGGGTCCGTGGAACGCACAGCATCCCGGACTTTCAGTTTTTTACATGCTCATGTGATTTTATCCAAATGTAAGTGTAATACTTCTATTTCTTACAATAAATCATGTTAAAAGAAGTTACGCTATCAAGCCTGTCTTTAACCACTTTATCCCTGGAAGATTTTACCCCCTTAATGACCAGAGAATTATTTGCGCTACGGCACTGCATCGTTTTAACTGACAATTGCACGGTTGTGCAAAGCTGTACCAAAACAAAATTGACGTCCTTTATTTCCCACAAATAGAGCTTTCTTTTGGTGGTATTTGATTACCTCTGCGGTTTCTATTTTTTGCGCTTCAAACAAAAAAAAAGACCGACAATTTTGGAAAAAAGCAATATTTTTCACTTTATATATATGTATATATATATATATATATATTCTACGACAAATTTGTGGTAAAAAAAAAAAAGCGTCTACAAAATAGGGGATAGATTTATGGCATTTTTTTTACTACTAATGACGGTGATCTGCGGCTTTTATCGGGACTGCGACATTGCGGCGGACAGATTTGACACTTTTGACACTATTTTGGGACCATTGACATATATATATGTAGCACTTACCCCCATTTAAGGGACCGGCTGGTTTTTGCTGGGTATGTAAACTACCTCCATGGCTTCCATTGTCAGGGTATGGGAAAGTCTTTAGAAAGGCTAATGTCCACACAATGTAAAACTCAAACAGTTAGGCTTTATTTTAATTTGCTGAGAAACTTGAGAGGAAAAGTAGGATACGAGAGAGAAAAAAACACAGGGGAAGGTTCAGGCACACAGCATTAAAGTCACACTCATCGCCACTCAAGCTTGAGTGGGTATTGCTCACCCGGATAGTCCCGTTTAGTGGTCCTAGTAGCCGGAATGAAGCACAAATCAATCTTTCTAGGGATACGATCAGGAATCCTCTGCCACAGGATTATTAAAAGTCCCAAACCTCCCAGCCAAGCAATAGTGAGAGATCCTTCATGCCAGATTGGCGTACTGCAGGGCTTGTAATAATGATGGATCCCTCCTTAGGTGAGCTCCAGGCCTCCTCCCGAGACAGCAGTACCGTCGCTAGTTTCCTCTGGGGCAGATTCTCCCTGTTCTCCTTCCCTAAGCGTGAGCCTCCCGCAGGTGGGTAGCTCAGGATCCCTTCCAAAGATATAGGCCTCAGCCAGCAGAGCTGGGCCTACTAGGTATCGATGCAGCCTTGGGCTGAAGGTGCCCGGGGCCTAAAACTTGCACCCCGTGTCATGCGGGCCACGGGGCGCACAACACAGGACCAATGGGTCCCCCGGGATGAACTAACCCCAATGGCGTCTGCCCCTTATGTACCCCCTCCCAGCATGCACAGCGGGCCAACCACGCCCACTGCACCGCCGAGAGAGAACACCCAAGGTGCTGTGATACCCCCTGTAGTTCAATCTATGCCGGTGATGACAGTGCCACCTACAGGCAAACAGGGAACACTACTGCCAGGCAGTATCACACCCAGAGCAGAAGCAAATCCAGAACAATCAATTGATCTGAGCCCAATTACTGGCTCAGACTACCCCTAAATTTACACATAGCGCCCCCAATATGTTAGGGGGCGCTACATATATATTTATATATACATCTATATATACAGCGTCCAGGGCTAAAAATAGCCACTGATTACTGTATAAATATCACTGGCAGGGAAGGGGTTAAACACTAGGGGGCGTTCAAGGGGTTACATGTGTTCCCTCAGTGTGTTCTAACTGTAGGGGGGATGGGCTACCTAGGACATGACAGAGATCACTGCTCCCGATTAGGGATGAGCTTCGTGTTCGAGTCGAACATACGTTCGACTCGAACATCGGCTGTTCAATCGTTCGACGAAGATCGAACGATTTGGGCCGTTCGCGCCAAATTCGAGTGACGCGAACGGCCCACAATGCACTACGCCATCGCAGTGTCATCCAGGCGCTGTGATTGGCCAAGCATGCACTGTGACCCCGCATGCTTGGCCAATCACAGCGCCGGCAGCGAGGAGAGCAATGATTGGCCACAGGCAGGATGCCTGTGGCCAATTATTGCTGAGGGTGTTTAGTACACGCCCCACACTATAAAAGGCCGCCAGCACGGCGGCCTAGTGTAGTGTGTTCCGGAGCAGGGAAAGACAAGCATAGGCAGGGACAGTGACATTTATTTATTTCTTGCTTAACCTGGATTCCTTTAGTTTAGGGAAAGAGAAGGATAGGTAGGGAGAGTGTCAGTGTGTTTTACTGTGCGAGTCCTTGTTTCTAGGGACAAAGAAGGAAAGTGAGGGGATTTCTCCTTGTGCTATAGTGTGCTTTAAAAAAACATTTTTTCTAGGGACAGAAAACTGTAGGTAGGGAGAGTGTCAGTTTCTTTCACTGTGCCAGTCCTTGTTTCTAGGGACAAAGAAGGAAAGTGAGGGGAATTCTCCTTGTGCTATAGTGTGCTTTAAAAAAAACATTTTTTCTAGGGTCAGAAAACTGTAGGTAGGGAGAGTGTCAGTTTCTTTCACTGTGCCAGTCCTTGTTTCTAGGGACAAAGAAGGAAAGTGAGGGGAATTCTCCTTGTGCTATAGTGTGCTTTAAAAAAACATTTTTTCTAGGGACAGAAAACTGTAGGTAGGGAGAGTGTCAGTTTCTTTCACTGTGCCAGTCCTTGTTTTTAGGGACAATGAAGGAAAGTGAGGGGAATTCTCCTTGTGCTATAGTGTGCTTTAAAAAAACATTTTTTCTAGGGACAGAAAACTGTAGGTAGGGAGAGTGTCAGTTTCTTTCACTGTGCCAGTCCTTGTTTCTAGGGACAAAGAAGGAAAGTGAGGGGAATTCTCCTTGTGCTATAGTGTGCTTTAAAAAAACATTTTTTCTAGGGACAGAAAACTGTAGGTAGGGAGAGTGTCAGTTTCTTTCACTGTGCCAGTCCTTGTTTTTAGGGACAATGAAGGAAAGTGAGGGGAATTCTCCTTGTGCTATAGTGTGCTTTAAAAATCATTTTTTCTAGGGACAGAAAACTGTAGGTAGGGAGAGTGTCAGTTTCTTTCACTGTGCCAGTCCTTGTTTCTAGGGACAAAGAAGGAAAGTGAGGGGAATTCTCCTTGTGCTATAGTGTGCTTTAAAAAAACATTTTTTCTAGGGACAGAAAACTGTAGGTAGGGAGAGTGTCAGTTTCTTTCACTGTGCCAGTCCTTGTTTCTAGGGACAAAGAAGGAAAGTGAGGGGAATTCTCCTTGTGCTATAGTGTGCTTTAAAAAAACATTTTTTCTAGGGACAGAAAACTGTAGGTAGGGAGAGTGTCAGTTTCTTTCACTGTGCCAGTCCTTGTTTCTAGGGACAAAGAAGGAAAGTGAGGGGAATTCTCCTTGTGCTATAGTGTGCTTTAAAAAAACATTTTTTTCCAGGGACAGAAAACTCTAGGTAGGGAGAGTGTCAGTTTCTTTCACTGTGCCAGTCCTTGTTTCTAGGGACAAAGAAGGAAAGTGAGGGGAATTCTCCTTGTACTATAGTGTGCTTTAAAAAAACATTTTTTCTAGGGACAGAAAACTGTAGGTAGGGAGAGTGTCAGTTTCTTTCACTGTGCCAGTCCTTGTTTCTAGGGACAAAGAAGGAAAGTGAGGGGAATTCTCCTTGTGCTATAGTGTGCTTTAAAAAAACATTTTTTCTAGGGACAGAAAACTGTAGGTAGGGAGAGTGTCAGTTTCTTTCACTGTGCCAGTCCTTGTTTCTAGGGACAAAGAAGGAAAGTGAGGGGAATTCTTCTTGTGCTATAGTGTGCTTTAAAAAAACATTTTTTCTAGGGACAGAAAACTGTAGGTAGGGAGAGTGTCAGTTTCTTTCACTGTGCCAGTCCTTGTTTCTAGGGACAAAGAAGGAAAGTGAGGGGAATTCTCCTTGTGCTATAGTGTGCTTTAAAAAAACATTTTTTCTAGGGACAGAAAACTGTAGGTAGGGAGAGTGTCAGTTTCTTTCACTGTGCCAGTCCTTGTTTCTAGGGACAAAGAAGGAAAGTGAGGGGAATTCTCCTTGTGCTATAGTGTGCTTTAAAAAAACATTTTTTCTAGGGACAGAAAACTGTAGGTAGGGAGAGTGTCAGTTTCTTTCACTGTGCCAGTCCTTGTTTCTAGGGACAAAGAAGGAAAGTGAGGGGAATTCTCCTTGTGCTATAGTGTGCTTTAAAAAAACATTTTTTCTAGGGACAGAAAACTGTAGGTAGGGAGAGTGTCAGTTTCTTTCACTGTGCCAGTCCTTGTTTCTAGGGACAAAGAAGGAAAGTGAGGGGAATTCTCCTTGTGCTATAGTGTGCTTTAAAAAAACATTTTTTCTAGGGACAGAAAACTGTAGGTAGGGAGAGTGTCAGTTTCTTTCACTGTGCCAGTCCTTGTTTCTAGGGGCAAAGAAGGAAAGTGAGGGGAATTCTCCTTGTGCTATAGTGTGCTGTAAAAAAACATTTTTTTCTAGGGACAGAAAACTCTAGGTAGGGAGAGTGTCAGTTTCTTTCACTGTGCCAGTCCTTGTTTCTAGGGACAAAGAAGGAAAGTGAGGGGAATTCTCCTTGTGCTATAGTGTGCTTTAAAAAAACATTTTTTCTAGGGACAGAAAACTGTAGGTAGGGAGAGTGTCAGTTTCTTTCACTGTGCCAGTCCTTGTTTCTAGGGACAAAGAAGGAAAGTGAGGGGAATTCTCCTTGTGCTATAGTGTGCTTTAAAAAAACATTTTTTCTAGGGACAGAAAACTGTAGGTAGGGAGAGTGTCAGTTTCTTTCACTGTGCCAGTCCTTGTTTCTAGGGACAAAGAAGGAAAGTGAGGGGAATTCTCCTTGTGCTATAGTGTGCTTTAAAAAAACATTTTTTCTAGGGACAGAAAACTGTAGGTAGGGAGAGTGTCAGTTTCTTTCACTGTGCCAGTCCTTGTTTCTAGGGACAAAGAAGGAAAGTGAGGGGAATTCTCCTTGTGCTATAGTGTGCTTTAAAAAAACATTTTTTCTAGGGACAGAAAACTCTAGGTAGGGAGAGTGTCAGTTTCTTTCACTGTGCCAGTCCTTGTTTCTAGGGACACAGAAGGAAAGTGAGGGGAATTCTCCTTGTGCTATAGTGTGCTTTAAAAAAACATTTTTTCTAGGGACAGAAAACTGTAGGTAGGGAGAGTGTCAATTTCTTTCACTGTGCCAGTCCTTGTTTCTAGGGACAAAGAAGGAAAGTGAGGGGAATTCTCCTTGTGCTATAGTGTGCTTTAAAAAAACATTTTTTCTAGGGACAGAAAACTGTAGGTAGGGAGAGTGTCAGTTTCTTTCACTGTGCCAGTCCTTGTTTCTAGGGACAAAGAAGGAAAGTGAGGGGAATTCTCCTTGTGCTATAGTGTGCTTTAAAAAAACATTTTTTCTAGGGACAGAAAACTGTAGGTAGGGAGAGTGTCAGTTTCTTTCACTGTGCCAGTCCTTGTTTCTAGGGACAAAGAAGGAAAGTGAGGGGAATTCTCCTTGTGCTATAGTGTGCTTTAAAAAAACATTTTTTCTAGGGACAGAAAACTGTAGGTAGGGAGAGTGTCAGTTTCTTTCACTGTGCCAGTCCTTGTTTCTAGGGACAAAGAAGGAAAGTGAGGGGAATTCTCCTTGTGCTATAGTGTGCTTTAAAAAAACATTTTTTCTAGGGACAGAAAACTATAGGTAGGGAGAGTGTCAGTGTCTTTTACTGTGCGAATCCTTGTTTCTAGGGACAGGGAAGGACAGTGAGGGAATTCTCCTTGTGCTATAGTGTGCTTTAAAAAAACATTTTTTCTAGGGACAGAAAACTGTAGGTAGGGAGAGTGTCAGTTTCTTTCACTGTGCCAGTCCTTGTTTCTAGGGACAAAGAAGGAAAGTGAGGGGAATTCTCCTTGTGCTATAGTGTGCTTTAAAAAAACATTTTTTCTAGGGACAGAAAACTGTAGGTAGGGAGAGTGTCAGTTTCTTTCACTGTGCCAGTCCTTGTTTCTAGGGACAAAGAAGGAAAGTGAGGGGAATTCTCCTTGTGCTATAGTGTGCTTTAAAAAAACATTTTTTCTAGGGACAGAAAACTCTAGGTAGGGAGAGTGTCAGTTTCTTTCACTGTGCCAGTCCTTGTTTCTAGGGACAAAGAAGGAAAGTGAGGGGAATTCTCCTTGTGCTATAGTGTGCCAAAGCATTCCTCATCAACCATCTTTGAAATCCTTGTTTTTTGGACAGTCAGGGAAATTGTCGTTGTGCTATTCTGTGCAAAAGCAATAATCCTCAACCATATTTAGAAATCCTTAAGTAAAGGGACAGAGAAGGACACCTGAAGGTAGCCCTTATTGCTTTTTTCCCATCTCCCTGCAGGCCATCTATTAGAATGTCTGGAAGGCAAACAAGGAGAGGCAGACAGTCAGGAGGCAATAAAAGAGGGCAAGCAGGCTCTGTGTCTGGGGGCAACAGTGCTGGTCGTGGACGCGGTGCATTGTCATCAGCACATGGCCATGGGACACGCTTGTCCTTCTTTTCGGCAGCTGGACATGTTGAGCCACATCATGCCGAAGACTTGGTAGAGTGGATGACCAAGCCCTCCTCCTCCTCCTCATCCTCTCTCACCCAGGCTCAGGGTACTGGCAAAGCAGCTGCCAAAGCGTCCTCTTCCCTGGTATCAATGTCAGACTCATCATCAGTCACTCCTTCCCTAGACCCACCATGTCCTCCTCCTGAGGAGTCCCCCGAACTGTTTGAGCACAGTGTTGGGTACATGCTCCAGGAGGATGCCCAGCGTTTCGAAGGGTCTGATGATGAAACCCAGCTACAGGAAGGCAGTAGCGTGAGAGCAGACAGAGGGGATGCTCAATAAGGACACCAATCTGGCAGTCATGTTCCAGCAGCTGCAGCATACTGCCAGATTGGCTCCAGTGATGAGGAGGGAGGGGATGATGAGGTCACTGACTCCACGTGGGTGCCTAATAGGAGAGAGGAGGAGGAGGAGGATGAGGAGGAGGCACATCTCCAACGAGGCAGGATGCCCTTTGGTGGCCAGCGTAAGGGCAGTACACCGACGGAATCACACCGCAGAGTTCCGCCTGTGCAGGGCGCAGCCTCTGCCCGTCATTCAAAAAGTTCCTTGGTGTGGGCCTTTTTTGAGGCTAGTGCATCAGATCGCACAGCTGCTGTTTGCAACATATGTCTCAAGCGTATATCGCGTGGCCAAAACATCAGCCGCTTGGGTACCACATGCCTGACCAGACATATGTTGACCTGCCATGCAGCTCGTTGGCAAGCCTACCTCAAAGACCCACACCAAAGAACAAAGCGGACCTCTCCTTGCACCGCATCAGCTGGGATCTCCAACCCCACTATAACTTCAGTCCTCTCTGAAACATGCACTGAGAGGAATGAAGGTGTAGAATTAGGTGTGTCACAGCCAAGTACTTGCGGCCACTCTGCTAGCAGTACACCGACGTCCGATTCTAGCAGGCAAATTTCCCTGCCCCAGCTGCTGGACCGTCGAAAGAAGTTCACTCCCAGCCATCCACATGCCCAGCGGTTGAATGCTAGCTTGGCTAAATTGCTAGCGCTTCAACTGCTGCCTTTTCAGTTGGTAGACTCGGCCCCCTTCCGTGAGTTTGTGCAATGTGCGGTTCCTCAGTGGCAGGTTCCCAAACGCCACTTTTTCTCACGGAAGGCTATTCCGGCTCTCTACCGGCATGTGGAAGGCAATGTCTTGGCCTCGCTGGACAGGGCGGTCAGCGGTAAGGTGCATATTACCGCTGACTCATGGTCCAGCAGGCATGGACAGGGACGTTACCTTTCTTTCACGGCCCATTGGGTCACTCTTTTGGCAGCTGGGAAGGATGCAGGACAAGGTGCAGTAGTGTTGGAGGTTGTTCCACCGCCACGCCTCCAAAATGCTACTACTGGTTGTGACACACCTCTCTCCTCCACCCCCTCCTCTTCTTCTTCCTCCATGGCCTCTTCCTGTGGTTTGTCCTATGAACCAGCGGTGCTCCGTAGCCGTTCACGGGGCTACGCAAGTACGCAGGCAAAAAGATGCCATGCCGTGCTTGCGCTGGTGTGTTTGGGGGACAGAAGCCACACTGGGGCAGAGGTCCTGTCTGCTCTGCAGGGCCAGGCCGAGAGGTGGTTGACGCCACGCCAGCTTAAGCCAGGAATGGTGGTTTGCGACAATGGCACCAACCTCCTCTCCGCCCTCCAACAGGGACAACTGACCCATGTGCCCTGTGTGGCTCACATCCTTAACCTGGTGGTGCAGCGGTTCTTGGGCAGGTACCCGGGCTTACAGGATGTCCTGAGGCAGGCCAGGAAAGTCTGTGTGCATTTCCGCAGATCTTATAATGCCAGTGCTCGCCTGGCTGAGCTGCAAAAGGAGTTGAACCTGCCCAAGAACCGCCTTATATGTGACATGCCCACCAGGTGGAACTCAACGTTGGCCATGCTGCAGCGGCTGCACACGCAGCAGAGGGCCATCAATGAGTACCTGTGCGACTACGGCACCAGGACAGGGTCAGGGGAGCTTGGTTTTTTTTCTCCACGCCAGTGGGGCATGATCAGGGATGCATGTACTGTCCTGGCACCATTTGAGGAGGCCACGAGGATGGTGAGCAGTGACAGTGCATGCATCAGTGACACTGTACCTCTTGTCCACCTGTTGGAGCACACGCTGCGTGGAATAATGGACAGGGCACTTGAGGCAGAACAGAGGCAGGAAGAGGAGGACTTCCTTGCCTCTCAAGGCCCCCTTTACCCAGACAGTGTTCCTTCTGTCCCACCCATCGCACAGGAAGAGAAAGAGGAGGAGGAGGAGGAGGAGGAGGAGGATTGTGTCAGCATGGAGGTGGAGGCTGGCACTCAGCATCATCAGCAGCAGTCTTTTAGGGATGATTTACAGTCCCAAGAAACCAGTGGACTTGTACGTGGCTGGGAGGAGGTGGCTGCGGATCATGTCGTCCTTAGTGACCCAGAGGACTCCGGAGCGAATGCCTCAGCAAACCTACGCTGCATGGCCTCCCTGATCCTGCAAAGTCTGCGGAAGGATCCTCGTATTCTTCGGATCAAGGAGAGGGACCATTACTGGCTGGCCACTCTCCTTGATCCACGGTACAAGGGTAAGGTTGCGGACCTTATGTTACCTTCGCAGAGGGAGCAGAGGATGAGACAACTCCGGGAGGCCTTGCAGAAAGGTCTGTGCAACGCGTTCCCAGAGACTGGGAGGTTACAAACTCCTGGTCCTGGACAACGAGTTGCTGAGGCTTCGGCCAGTCAAAGAAGGAGCGGTGGGGAAGGTGGCCGTCTGACCGATGCGTTCAGACAATTCTTTAGTCCGCAGCCCCAAAGTATGATCGGTTCCAGCAACCATCGCCAGCGTCTGATAAACATGGTGCAGGAATATCTAGGGGCAAGGTCAGACTTGGACACCTTCCCCACCGAAAATCCTCTGGCTTACTGGGTCTTGAGGATGGATCACTGGCCAGAGCTTGCACAGTATGCAATTGAGCTACTGGCCTGTCCTGCATCCAGCGTTCTTTCGGAACGCACATTCAGTGCTGCTGGAGGATTTGTCACGGATCACAGGGTGCGCCTGTCCACCGACTCGGTTGATCGACTGACTTTCATCAAGATGAACCAGTCTTGGATCACCACCAGCTACCACACACCTGATGCTGATATAACAGACTAATTGATTTTAACATGTCACATCCCTTCAAGACTGATGCTGATGCTGAGTGCCTGTGCTGTTATGTTGACTGGCTATCCTCCTCCTCCGAGTCCTCAATGATACGATTGATGATGATAGCTTGGAAGATCATTTTTGTTTATGGGTGCCGCCACCAGTGGCTAAGGCCCAATTTTTCAGCCCCTGTTTTACAGGGGCGTGTAATTACAATTTTTTTAGCAATAATTTGCCATAGGGCTCATTGCTGTGCTCCAAGTACAGTATCTGTGAGGGGTTGGAGTGTTGTGGCACCAGTGCCTAAGGCCCAATTTTTCAGCCCCTGTTTAACAGGGGCGTGTCATTACAATTTTTGAAGCAATACTTTGCAACAGGGCTCATTGCTGTGCTCCAAGTACAGTATCTGTGAGGGGTTGTAGTGTTGTGCCACCAGTGCCTAAGGCCCAATTTTTCAGCCCCTGTTTAACAGGGGCGTGTCATTACAATTTTTGAAGCAATACTTTGCAACAGGGCTCATTGCTGTGCTCCAAGTACAGTATCTGTGAGGGGTTGTAGTGTTGTGCCACCAGTGCCTAAGGCCCAATTTTTCAGCCCCTGTTCAACAGGGGCATGCAATTACAATTCTTGATCTAATAATTCACAGCAGGGCCCATTGCTGCACCCACCAAGAGTAACTCTGAGGGCTTACAGTGTTGTGGCAACGCCACCACCACCACCACCACCACGAAAGGCCCAATTTTTCAGCCCCTGTTCAAAAGGGGCATGTAATTACAATTCTTGATCTAATAATTCACAGCAGGGCCCATTCCTGCACCCACCAAGAGTAACTCTGAGGGCTTACAGTGTTGTGGCAACACCACCACCACCACCACGAAAGGCCCAATTTTTCAGCCCCTGTTCAACAGGGGCATGCAATTACAATTCTTGATCTAATAATTCACAGCAGGGCCCATTGCTGCACCCACCAAGAGTAACTGTCAGGGCTTACAGTGTTGTGGCACCAGCACCACCATCAAAGGCCCAATTTTTACTACCACTGTTCAACAATTATATGTAATTAAAATTCCTGATATAATAGTTGACAGCAGGGCGTTCCAGCACCAACCAAGAGTAACTGTGAGTGCTTACAGTGTTGTGCCAACACCAACAACTAAGGGGCCTATTTCTGCAGAGTATATACGGCAGGTCCCTACTTTCGAACATCCAACTTACAAACGACTCCTACTTGCAAACGCAAGAAGACAACAGGAAGTGAGAGGAAATCTACCACTAGGAAGGAAAATTCTCTCCTGTAAGAATAAATATGGGAGAAAGGTGTCTCCTCTGTACTGATGCTTTATCAGCAATCCTTGTTTCAAGAAAAACACCACATTTCAAAAACAGTTGTCATTGGGATGGAAAGTGAGGTGAAATGTTCTGAACAGGGGCACAGACAGCAAAACAAATGTTACAGGGGTGATAACCCTTACCTATGTTTTCCAAAAAGTTTAAAAATAGATTTTTGGGCTGGAGCTACACTTCAACAATGTACCTGTTCAAAATTACAAACAGATTATACATAAGAACAAGCCTACAGTCCCTGTCTTGTATGCACCGCCTGTATACGGCTGTTCAGAGTATATAGGGCCTTTTTTATTTTATGTGCGGGGTTCCCCTTAATATCCATACAAGACCCAAAGGGGCTGGTAATGGGCTGGGGTAGGGGGGGGGGTCATGGGGTAGCTATGCCATTTTTCTTAAAGATTTTCATCCATATTACCGGGACCAGACATTACATTAAAGCCGCAAGCAGTTTTAAATGGCTTTTTTTTCCTTTAGAAGTGTCATTTTGTGCAGGGACAGTTCTAAACACGGGAAACACGTGGCACTTCACAGGCATACTTTAGACACCCCCCAGGTACAATATTTAAAGGAATATTTGACTTTTTTTTTTTTCACTTTATGCATCATTAAAATGACTGCTCCCGAAAAACGACCGTTTTTAAAACTTCTTTTTGCATTGATACATGTCCCCTGGTGCAGAACCCGGGTTCCCAAACCCTTTTTAGGACAATAACATGCATAATAGTTGTTATAATTAGCACTTTAGAATTCGAACGTTCGCATCCATTGTATTTAATAGGGTTCTAATGTTCGTACGAACTTTCGGTCCGTTCGCGGGTTCTGGTGCGAACCGAACCCGGGGGTGTTCGGCTCATCACTACTCCCGATGACAGGGAGCAGTGGATCCCTGTCATGTCACTAGGCAGAATAGGGAAATACCTTGTTTACATAGGCAGTTCCCTGTTCTGCCTCTCCTCATTGCTATCGCAGGCCACCGGCCACCGGTGGACATCATAGCTATGTGGCTATGACAGAGGGACATACAAGTACGCCCTTTTGCCCACCCGTGTACACCGTTGTGCGCTGGTCGGGAAGCGGTTAATGTTCCCATATATATGTGAGACTGCTGGGGCAGTGAATACAAAGAAAAGGAGAGGCAGTTTCTTTGTGGACCTGGATGCATAGAGGCAGCTTTTTCTGTGAACCTGGATATCTAGATACAGCCAGGAAGGGCTGTGAATGCTGGTTACCCGTATAAGGGGAGATATTTATGGTGAGTGAAACAAAAAGAGGGGGAGCACCAGACACACCGCATGGTCTTTCTGCCACACCAGATTAGGCTTTTGTTCAGCAGCACTATACCAAGGACTTGTTAATGCTTGCACATGTTTTTTGGAGCGCTATTAACAGCACTTGTCCTTTTTGTTTTGCCTTTGATTTGAATTACCAAAGGAACATCGGACTATGCTATTTGCACAACATTATGAACAAATTATGTATTTTGATTGTTACACTGTTTATATATTAATTTTAGACATTGTATAATACTATTTTAAGTATTACGTTTTTCACATTTTTACACATTATTTTCATGAGGCACATTGGTATAAGCAGCGCCATATCCACTTTAAAAAATCATACGCGATTAAATTATGGCACCTGTGTGGATATACTGTATATGCTAGGGGTATGTTTCTGTCACACTAATTTACTATATATGTTTCTATGTTAAAAATGTGGATGCCACATTTAAAAAGAAAAACATAATAGTTTATGTTTGTTTATTGTTTTTTCTTTTGTAATAACCTGATATGAATGACATGGATGTATGCAAATTTGAGGATAAGTATACATCTTCAGAGATGTAATATAGTATATAAAAATGATATGAAACAGTTTGGACAGGTTCCATACATTCATATTACTGCTAACAAATATGGGCACACAGACAGCAGCAGAGGTTGATGTTTCTTTTTTCAGCTGCAGCATCTGGCATCTTGGCAAGCTTAAGCATGACTTTGGAGTTACCTCTATTAGGTCTACCACCTTTGTTAATTGACACATTGACTACTAGATGATTTTGCTACTTTTTTCTTAGAGTTTACACTGTAGTTGTGTAACATATTACTGTGCGTTTTTTAATTAGCAACAGAAATAATAATGTGCATATTTGGCAGAAGCTATGTTTTAATTACGACACATAGCATATTTATTATTTAACAGGTGTCTTTCATAAACCAAATAGAATACCTTGGACATTATTTTTAAATTGCAAACAGTTTTGTATTTTAGGGAAGTAAACATAATAATGGCTAAAAACTTGCAGAAGTAATGCTATTTACATAGCAAAATCCATTAGGCCTTTCAAGATAAGAACCAATAAGCATGCTCATAATATATTATAATCGAATAATCTAATAATAATACTACAATAAAGGTGATATTTAGGTAATCCATATTGTTTTTAACAATCCAAACTCTCAGAACTTGAACTATGATGTATACGTTTCTAAACAAATTACTCACATAAAGCCCCACTCTTTGCTGTTGTTAAATTTAGCTATGCCATGTCCCCCTTCCCCCTCTTGATTTCTCACCCACTCAACTACCTTTGGTACATGCTGTGGCAGACAGGCTTGCTGATTAACGGCTCTCCTTTCCTCCCACAGACAGGTAGGAAAGGACTGCTGATAACTGGCAAATCTGTGATCAGCTGTGATTGGACACAGCTGATCACATGATAAAGAGCCACTTTACCCCGATCTGTGATCAGCTTTGTCCGACAAACACATCAGTCACAGAGCATGTCCAATGCACACCACAGTGGCAGGGTTCTGGGAGGACATCTATTGACACCCTCCAAGAACTGGACCACCATGCTGTAGCCATCTTTCGGCAAATGGTTAAATGTCTAAATTATTATAGCTACTCTCTGTATTTATTTATTTTAAGTGTTGTAGGCAAATATAACTGCACAACTTATCAACATGAACTTGGGTACAAATACAGCTAATCCATATATTTCCCAGTTTGATGAGATTTTTATAGCCTTAGCCAAAATTGATCCAAACTGAGCCATTTTTGTCAAGCCCCACTTCTTAATAGATTGGTCAACCAGCACTTCCCAAAGCAGTAATAACCTTTTGGCAGTGGCTTATTTTATGAGAAACATAGAAACTGTCTAGATTTTAGTTTACCTCATACTATAAAATAAATACAAATATAAAAATGTATGATTACTCTACAAACTGGTTTTAGTATAATCCTTGTATATTACTATAATGTTTCTTAACTACAATTGTGAAATTTAATTAGAAAATTTGTCATGCCTGCATCATAGCTCAAGAACCATTTTAAAGATGTTTTGTGAATTCATTATATGCAGGATATGAAATATCCAATAAGAGACAAAATAAAAATATTTATGTCAAGACTCAAGGGCTAATGGTGGAAGTCAGTATGACCTCCAGCATCTCCTTCTTAGTGGCCTCAGGGACCAGGTGGTACTTAAATGCAGTGTATGATAATACATTGCCTAGCTATTGTGCCATATGTACTTGCATTATTTATCTCTTGGTACTGCTATTGTAGCTTTTCTTATTTACTGATACCCTTGTGTGCGTTTGTCATTGCAGTTTTTCTGTGTATTTGATAACAGGATAATTTAGGGGTATATGTAAATTAATGTAAATTCAGATAATGGAAGGTATAGCCTTGATAAAAACAGCTGGAAGGAGAAGATGACCTTTTCAGTTTAAAAAATATTAATTTGTATATCTTTCTATTAAAAATGCAAATTCCTAATATTGTTGTTTATTTTTACACATTGCTATTGTAAAGAGTGGAAATCTCTCCTTAATGAACCTATACTCAGCAACTTTTTACTGAACAAGGTTGCGTTACCCCACACACCAAGGCAACTAATAATAAAACTTAACTTTTATTCAAATTATATAAAATGTATTGAATGTGTTTACTTCAAGGGAGGATTATTGATTGGCAAACGGCATAAGCAATGATTTTTGTAAATACAGTCACCAGAAGAAAAGGAAAAAAAGAATCCACCCTTTACTGAATATACATGGCTTGAAAAACTTCCAGCCTCAGTATCTAGGGATTCTGGCAAGTCTGGCTGTCCGCTGAAAGTACTAAGTCTTTCTGACCCTAAACCAAATCAGGCTATCTGCTAGGAGCTCATACTGGTCTTGACTAGTATTTTACTGCAAATCATGTGATCAGAACCCCTCCTGAGTATAAACTTGGGCATACACTGTAATATCAGCCTCAAGACTAAAGGGTTCCACACAGTATATGATTATACTGTCAATGATTCACATATCTCTAGTTCCTGCCTGGACCAAAAACAATGCTACAATACCTCCAAAACTAGGGGTTATCTCCTGCAGCCAAGAGAGCCACTTCTGGTTATCAACTCTGCCTCAACTATATCTTGAACAACTTCCAGCCTGAATAGTTAGGTGTTCTGGCTTGTCTGGCTGTCTGCTGTTCTGGCTAGTCTGGATGTCCATCTGCAAGTCAGATTTCAGGCATCCCCTGCAACAAAAATGTCAATTTTGGTGAGATACTTTCAATAGAAAATCAAGGCTAACGGGATGCAGGCCTAACAGCCTTTCTCATTAGAGCTCTACAGGTGCACAGCTGATTGATAATTATGAAACACTCCCATTAGACTTACCAAGCACAGGGGCACGGAAGAACAAACAGTGATTTCTTCAGAATAACAAAAGGAAGGAATCTGCAACAAAGTATCTTAAAATCCCTGCAATGTACACAGATCACCCAGAGGGAAATGTTTTTTTCTTAAAAAAAGTGGAGTTACGCTTTAAGAGTTTAATCACAAAACGTAATTCCAGGCCCATTCATTAACCTGTTTTATTTTCATTGTTATTAGTATTATTATTATTGTAATTGTTATTATTAGTAGTAGTATCATACAAGACTTATAGGTCACAACACAAGACAGTACAGTTACATTACAATTCAAGCCAAGAGAATTAGGGTCGCCTGCTCATGAGATCTTAAAATCTAAAGGGAAGGGAAAGTGATAAAATAGGTAGTAACTGTGTGGGGGTGAGTTGTTTGAGAAAGTTAGATTCAAAAGCTAAACAATGGCTCAGGCTTCCCGCAAGAAATGAGTGTTCAGAGATCACCCAAAATCAGATAGAGTAGTAGATAGCCAAACAGGTTGGGGTAGGGCATTCCAGAGGTGGAAAAGGGCTTTGAAGAAATCCTGGATGTGAGCATGAAGGGGTGATGAGGCAGCTAGAGAGCAGTAGGTCTTTAGAGGAGTGAGGTGGATGGCTTGATTGGTATTTTGAGATTAGGTTGGCGTAGCTCAGAGCAGTGTTGTGAATGTTTTGAATTTTATTGGCAGAGTGGGTGGCAGACACTGAACAGTTTGTTAGATGGAGTACACTGGCAGCAGAAGTCATGATTGTGTAGAGGTAAGCTAACGAGAAGGGATTTTTAGTAGTTGAAGTGAGAGATAACAGGATAGTAAATTAGCAGCTTGCTGGTTTCATTGGTTAAAAAGGAGAATATTTTGGAAATGTTACAGGAGATGAAGGTGGCAACATTTAACCACTTCAATACCGGGCATTTTCACCCCTTTCCTGCCCAGGCCAATTTTCAGCACTGTCACGCTTTGAATGACAATTGCGCGGTTGTGCGACGTGGCTCCCAAACAAAATTGACGTCCTTTTTTTCCCACAAATAGAGCTTTATTTTGGTGGTATTTGATCATCTCTGTGTTTTTTTTTTTTTTTTGCGTTATAAACAAAAAAAGACTGACAATTTAGAAAAATACACAATGGGGGTGATTTACTAATAAAAGTGCGCTGCGCTGGTTGATCCCTTAACCAGCGGCGCACTGTTATAGTAAATACAAATGTCAGCGGCGCTCTATTGAAAATGAATGGTTCCCTATGGGAGCCAATTGATTTGAATAGAGGTCGCCCGGGAAGTTGGATGAAGCCAATCCGACTCGCGGGGCAACTCGTGTGCCGGCTGACACAGGGACAGCGCGACTTTGTGAGGCAACTTGGACACGACCTGAGCGTGAAGCAGTCGCTCAAGTCGTGTCCTAGAGGCGACTAGCTGGCCGAGAATGTCTCCAGCGTGATGGCATCGCGCTGGTTCTCGGCAGCCTCGCTGTCCCGTGTTTGGTTTGAAACGATGTACCCCATACTCATTCACATAGGGTGGGGGGCCGGTATCTGGGGGCCCCCTTATTAAAGGGGGCTCCCGGATTCCGATAAGCCCCCCGCCCGCAGACCCCGACAACCAACGGCCAGGGTTGTCGGGAAGAGGCCCTTGTCCACATAAACATGGGGACATCCTCCCCATGTTGAGGGCATGTGGCCTGGTACGGTTCAGGAGGGAGGTGGGGCCGCTCTCGTCCCCCCCTCTTCCCCTGCGGCCTGCCAGGTTACGTGCTCGGAGAAAGGGTTTGGTGTGGATTTTTAGGGAACCCCACGCTTTTTTTTTCCGTTTGGCGCGGGGTTCCCATTAAAATCCATACCAGACCTGAAGGGCCTGGTATGGATTTTGGGGGACCCCCAGGCAATTTTTTTTTTAAGTTTGGTGGGGGGGGGTCCCCTTTGAATCCATACTAGACTCAAGGGCCTGGTATGGACCTGGGGGGTGACCCCACGCTGTTTTTTTTCTCGTTTTTTTTTTTTTAGAGCCGGCAATGTTTATTTTTATTACATTTCCTTTAACAATCAGCTATAAACAGGTTTAAAAAAAAAATTGCCACAAATTCGCGGTACTTGCGTTTTGGATGCGGGTTCATTGAATTCTCTTACATCCAAAACACTGTTTTTGGCCTGACCAAAAAAATCTGCAGTTGCGTTTAAACTCGTTTTTCACAAAGCCTAAAAATGCCTTCAGACGCCAAAGATTTCCACGTTTCAGACGCGGGTACCGGCGTTTAGCCGCATTTTAGTTTAGAAGCGTTTTTAAAGGTGACCTATTTTTTTACATTGATAAACTCAAAAATTATGACAATTTAGGAAAAACCATTAAAAATATATATATCTATCAAAAAATAAATGAAATTGCTTCCATTGCATTGTGGACAATCCACAACTTGGGGCAGCTGACATGGCAAGTGAACAATCCACAACTTTGGGCAGCTGACGTGGCAAGTGGACAATACACAACTTGGGGCAGCTGACGTGGCAAGTGACACGCTAAATACAACTACACTGCTGCTCTCTCAGTTGCTGATACTCACTCTGGTCTCACAAAATAGCTGAAATCGTTAATGTTTTCCATGTTTATAACAGTTCGAGAGGAAAATGACATTTCTAAAGTAAAATAATAGTCATTTAAAAGTACTCGCGGCTGTAATGAATTGCTGGTTCCTGTCAATACAGATAAAAGTAATTGAAAGTCTTTCATAACAAAAAAAAAAAGCGTGGGGGTCCCCCCAAATTCCATTACCAACAAAAGAAGCACGAAAGTGCAAGTCGCCCTGGGACTTTGAGTGAGGTACTAGAGTTGGGCACATATTCACAACAAATGCATAGATAAAAAACAATTTATTGATAACAAATGCTGTAAAAAACAAAGCAGAGACAACAATGATTGTGCGTCCCCAGGCATAGTGGCCCATGTAGAACAACATAGGTGCAACAATTGAAAATACATAGCATATATGATACATCCATGAACAATGATAATAGTATAAAAGGCTAAGCCAGTGGGTGCATGCACACAGGCAAAATTGCTATAACAGGCGGTGTTATATGTAACCAGTAGTAAATGAATTGTGAAGAGCAAAGTCCTTAACAATGACAGATATACAAACGCATCGTTGGTGCCCTACGTGTTTCGCGAGATACCCCTCGCTTCCTCAGGGGCTGATGCATGGTTATTGTATCTGTAAAGAGATAGGTACAATGGGTGTCTAATGCTAGTAATTGGGGGCTAGGGAAAGTGGCGGGTATAGGGGGTCAGAAGGGTACAGACGACCCCGTACTCACCACTACCGTAGGCTGAGTTGCCAGTCGCTGGTCGCCAAAAAGGCGGCATATAGGCCACCAGTGCATCGGCGCCATGTCGAGCACGCCCTCACACTGACATTGCATACGTCAGCTGTGTGTCAGGGCGTTTCTAATTCCTTGGATGGTGGGGCTGGCTGTGCGGAGCTGCACACCCCCTTTACGGCTGACATCTCCCTGACGTCAGCACGTTACCATCCGGTCATGACGCTGGGGGCGGAGTTCTAGGGTCCTAACGGGTATATCCGGATGTCCGGCACAGCTAGGACTGCATTACAGTCTGGTGATCGGGTTTGGTGGGCGCAAATGGTGCGAGTGCAGCAACATCTTGTGCAACTCATGCACCTTTTCAAGGTAAACCTCCCAGTCCTATACTTAGTTGTATGGACATATTTACTTACTAACACACACTACAGTTGAAATTTTTCCTGTAGTACCCATCTGATTACTACTCTGGTTTTTTCATATCACTTCTGTTGCCCATACATCCTCTCTCTCCTCCTTGGCCCATATTGACACATGCTGTATCTAGTTCAACTACATCCTCTTCCACACTACAGCACACTGTACACATTTGTATAACACAGCAAGGTTAGCTTACTACAAGCTACCTACCTAGATGGAAGAAGAAGATGAAAGAAAGGAGAAGACATTAATAAAGGAATTGTCAAAAACCGGCTCTTGTCATTTTTTACATTTTTTACACTTTCTTCGTGAAATGGTAGGGGTACAATGTACCCCATTACCAATTCACATAGGGGGGGCCGGGACCTGGGGGTCCCCTTTGTTAAAGGGGTCTTCCAGATTCCGATAAGCCCCCCGCCCGCTGACCCCCACAACCACCGGGCAAGGGTTGTGGGGATGAGGCCCTTGTCCCCATCAACATGGGGACATCCTCCCCATGTTAAGGGCATGTGGCCTGGTACGGTTCAGGAGGGGGGGCGCTCTCTCGTCCCCCCTCTTTTCCTGTGGCCTGCCAGGTTGCGTGCTCGGATAAGGGTCTGGTGTGGATTTTTGGGGGGACTCCACGCCATTTTTTTTAATTTGCGGCAGAGTTCCCCTTAATATCTATACCAGACCTGAAGGGCCTGGTAATGGAATTTGGGGGGACCCACACGCTTTTTTTTTTTGTTTTTATCAATGACTTTCAATGACTTTTCTCTATATTGCCGGGAGCCGACAATTCATTACAGCCGCGGGTGCTTTTAAATGCCTTTTTTTTTCCTTTAGAAATGTCATTTTGCAGGCGCACTGGGAAGTTCAGAGCTGCGCCTGTTCAACTTATGCAAATTGGTTTACGTGACTTGACATTTACTAAGATTTTGCCGGCGCAGTGTCTTGGCGCAAGAAAACAAGGAAAATTCCCGCGCTGAGCTCAAAAAAACCTCCCGCAGCTCGAATCGTACTTGCCGGTGCAGCGGGCTGGTTTTGAAAAAGTTACTTTCTCACTCTATTTTGGGCATATTAGTTATTTGGGCAGGTGTCACTACACTTCCTCACATCACCCCACATCACCCCCATTATATTCTCACTTCCAGCTTCTTTATATTTAGATTTAAACATGCCGTGCGTCAGGTCCATAGTGGCGCACTGAGCGCCTCCTCCCGTCCGCCTACAACACTATAGTAAATGGGAAATAGGGCTGCGCTACCGGCGCTAATGTTTTGTAAATACCAAAACAGCCATTGCGCGCGCAGATGCGCCGATACTCATTGCGCAGACGTTTTGTAAATCAGCCCCAATATGTTTTACTTTTTGCTATAATAAATATCCCATTTTTTTAAGAATTTTTTTTTCCTCAGTTTAGGCCGATATGTATTCTTCGACATATTTTTGGTAAAAAAAATCGCAATAAGCGTATTATGATTGGTTTGCGCAAAAGTTATAGTGCCCACAAAATAGGGAATATATTTATGACATTTTTTTTTTTACTAGTAATGACGGTTATCTGTGATTTTAGTCAGGACTGCGATATTGCGGCAGACAGATCGGACACTTTTGACACTATTTTGGGACAATTCACATTTATATAGCGAACAGTGGTATAAATATGCCCTGATTACTGTATAAATGTGACTGGCAGGGAAGGGGTTAACACTAGGGGGCGATCAAGGGGTTAAATGTGTTCCCTAGGGAGTGATTCTAACTGTGGGGGGAGGGGACTGACTGGGGGAGGTGACCGATCGGTGTCCCTATGTACAAGGGACACACCATCGGTCTCCTCTCCCTGACAGGACGTGGATCTGTGTGTTTACACACACAGATCCACGTCCCTGGCTCTGTAACTGCCAAATGCGGGTACCTGGCGGACATCGCGGCCGCCAGGCACGCGCATCAGCACCCGAGTGACACAGCGGGAGCGCGCGCGCACATTCCCTAGCGACCGGGAGGCCCGAGAACATCATATGACGGCCAGCCAGGATGGCAGAGCCACCTTGTGCACGTCATATTACAATAGCCGGGATGTGAAGTTGTTAAACAGTGATTGGATGTGGGGCTGAAAGTAGAGGTCGAAGTTCATGATTACAGTTAGCTCACAGGTATGAAGAGAGATAAGGATAGTTGTGCTATTAAACTGAATGAAAAATTCTGGGGAGAAAGAAAAATGATGAGCTTGTTTTTGAAAAGTATGAGTTCTAGGAAGTGATTTGACATTCATATTAATATGTCAGTTAGTAGATTATTGATGCTTAATGAGACTGAAAAAGTGAGTGTACCCTCTAAGGAGCCGCAAGTAAAGTGGAAACCCCATCCTGCACAGCCAGGCACACTGAATTTTCATACAATATTAATTGGTGGGAAGGGGGGGAGGGGAGGGGGGAAGGGGGGAAGTGGGAATGGAAGAAAGGGGATCAGTCTGTATAGAGCAGACCGAAAGCGGTTACTATAGGCAACAGATTATAGATCCAGAGGTGGAAATGATTTTAAAATTAATAATTTATTCCTGTTATCATTTCAAATAGATGTAAGAGGAAACATATGAAAGTGCAGCATTATTTTCAAAAGGTGAATGATCATACATTACATGAATTAATTGGAAACATCTAGTAGACAGACAAGACAAACAAATAACTAAAACATATAACAACACACTTGTCCGGACGTATGGTTCAGTCTTATATAAGTATGTGACCCAGTGAAGGATAATATTGTTTTATATATTGATTACCGTCCACCAGGGAACATAGGGTAATCTCGGCCACCTGCTAGTAAGTGGATTTATTAATTAAGGTCAAATGGTGTGACAGCAGGAAGGTAAAGTCACCTGGTTGCATCCAGGGGGGTAGATATATTTCGCCCAGATTCAGGCTTTACGCCGACTTATACAACTAGGTGGAGAGTTGTATAAGCCCAGCTAAGGCTAGTGGGCTCATGGATGACTCATACCTCTAGGGAGAGTGCTGGGCGTCGTGCAGACAGGGAGTTGATGAGACCAGCTGAAGCTTGTCAGCTCATTTAGGCCTCTATAAGAACTCCCAGCTTCATTAGATGTTAGCTCATGCCTGGAACCAGACCTGTGTGGACTGTCTAGGGAGAGTGAACCCCTGTGCGGTGAGACAAAGCCTGTGTGGCTATTTGCTTGGACATTTAAAACCAGGGACTTAGGGACTAGGACAGCACTAGGCTGATCCCAGTTGTTAGTTAGGAAACCTGTATGTTTAGTCAGAGGTCAAGTTGACCAGGATTTATTTTGTTTATGTTTCTTTTGCTTTGCTGTGTTTTGTCACTGTAAACAGAAAATAAACCGCACCTTTTTGATTTTGAAAACCACAACCTCCGTTTGCTGGGCCTGTTTTGTGTGGGGAGCCCATCCCGGGGGTCACACACACCCGCTGCCGAGCTAACCCCCTCACAGTTGGTGGAGAACCAGTGGCAGTTTTTTTTAAGCCAGCATGGAGGAGATACTCAAACAGCTGGCTCTAGCAAATGCCAATCAACAGCAGACAAATGCAGGTTTGCAAAGGAGCCTTGCAGCTCAGCAACAAGCCCAGCAGCAATCTGAGGCCCGCTTCATAGACCTGTTACAGAAGCAAGAGCAGAGACTACAACAAATGGAAGCAGTAATGCAGCAACGTCCGCAGACCAGTGAGGAAAGCCGTCCCACTAATACCGCGTCCTTTGGGGTGAGTCGTTTATTGACAAAAATGACTGGAGAGGATGATCCAGAGGTATTTTTGACCACATTTGAAAGGACCGCTGAAAGAGAAAAGTGGCCTGAGGAGCAGTGGGCTGGACTGGTGGCTCCTCTGTTAACTGGTGAATCGCAGAAAGCTTACTATGACCTAGAGCCTAACCAAGCAAAAGACTATGTGATGCTAAAAGCTGAAATTTTGGCAAGGCTGGGTGTCACCCAGGCTGTCCGGGCTCAGCGTGTGCATAACTGGACTTTCCAGCTTGGAAAACCCCCCAGGTCTCAAATGTATGATCTCATTCACCTGAGCAGAAAGTGGCTACAGCCAGAGACTTTGTCCGCACCAAAGATTGTGGAACGTGTTGTAATGGATCGGTTTTTGAGAGCTCTTCCTACTGCCATCCAAAAGTGGGTAAGCCATGGAGACCCAGAGACGGCCGATGGTCTTGTGGATCGTGTGGAGAAATACTTGGCTACAGAGAACCTGACGGCCTCTTCCAGAGACACTCGGACTTTCCACCCTAAGACCAGACCATCCCCAGGGGCGGATAAGAGGATTCCAAGGGGTGAGGGTGGAGAGAGTGAGAGGGTGGGAGCTCTACCCCAAGTTTGGCGAGAACAGCCTGGGAAATCAGCGGCTCAAGAGGCGGCAAGAAGGATCGTTTGCTACCGCTGCCGGCAAGCGGGACATATTGCAGCCAATTGCCCGGTTGTGGAGGAACCCATGCAGTGTGACTTTCTGACGGGCAGACGTCAGTCGCTGTGTGCGACAGTCGCATGCACTGCCATTCGAGGAACTGAGAAACATTTATGCAAAATGTGTGTTAATGGTAGAAATGTTGTGGTATTGCTGGATTCAGGTAGCCTTGTGACCCTGATAAAGGCTGAGTTAGTTAAAACAGAGGTCTTTGGGAATAGCAAGGTAGCTGTTATTTGTGTGCATGGGGACACCCGAGAGTATCCAGTGACTACAGTGTGTTTCGAGACCCCCAAAGGTACCCTCTCTCATCCAGTGGGCTTAGTATCTCAGTTACCGCATGACGCCATTGTGGGAAGGGATTTTCCGAAGTTCTGGGAACTGTGGGATGATCCTGAGCCCCCCACTGGTGCCCCTATGTACCAGGAATGTGATAGCCAGAACTCCCCTGAGAGTGGTGAGGACTCTCCGGAATTTCCCTTATCAGTATTGGCAGGGGAGACTCAAGAAACTGGAGAGGAGCCCACCTCCTCAGACGAAAACCTACCGTCTGTGGAGTTTTCTGATCTTGACTTTCACAGGGAAAACTTTGCCACAGAACAGTTGAAAGACCCCGCCCTAATAAAGGCACGGGAAAACGTAGTGAAAATAGATGGCGAGTTAGTGAACCCAGATAATACCTGCACTTACCCATACTTCAGCGTAGAGAAGGACCTACTGTATCGGGTGGCAAAAAGGGCAGAAGAAACCGTTGAGCAGCTTGTGGTGCCCAAACCTTACAGGAAGTTGGTGTTGGAGTTGGCCCATGGGCACATTCTTGGAGGTCATCTGGGGACAGAGAAAACCCGAGAGAGGGTATTACAGAGATTCTATTGGCCGGGGGTGATGAAGGACATAGAAAATTATTGTTCCTCCTGCCCTGTGTGTCAGAGGTCGGCCCCGATGCCACATTTCCGTAGCCCGCTGGTCCCTCTACCCATCATTGAGGTCCCGTTTGAGAGGATCGCCATGGATTTGGTAGGGCCTATAATCAAGTCCGCTAGGGGGCACCAGTACATATTAGTTATAATGGACTATGCCACCCGTTATCCAGAAGCGATCCCTCTCCGAAATACCTCGGCCAAAACCATAGCCAAAGAGCTATCTCTTGTGTTTAGCCGGGTGGGTATTTGTAAAGAACTGCTTACGGACCAAGGTACACCCTTTATGTCCCGGGTTATGAAGGAGCTGTGTAAATTGTTCAAAGTGACGCAATTACGTACATCTGTGTATCACCCCCAAACCGATGGGCTGGTTGAAAGATTCAACAAAACCCTAAAACAAATGTTGAAGAAAGTGGTGGCTAGAGATGGAAAGGATTGGGACTGTCTACTTCCTTATCTGATGTTTGCTATTAGGGAGGTGCCCCAATCCTCTACGGGATTCTCCCCCTTTGAGTTACTGTATGGGAGACACCCAAGAGGGCTGTTGGATATTGCCAAGGAAACTTGGGAAAGTGAGAGTTCTCCCCACAGGAGTGTGATTGAGCATGTCGCCCTGATGCAAGACCGAATTGCACAGGTAATGCCCATCGTGAAGGAACATTTGGCCCAAGCGCAGTTAGCACAGCAGAGAGTGTACAACCGTGGAGCCAAGACCCGTACCTTTTCCCCGGGGGATAGGATACTGGTACTTGTCCCTACGGTTGAAAGTAAATTCCTTGCCAAATGGCAAGGCCCCTATGAGATAATGGAAAAAGTGAGCGAAGTGAATTACAAGGTCAGACAACCAGGAAGGCGAAAGCCCGAACAGATCTATCACGTTAATCTGTTGAAAGCCTGGAGGGATAGAGAGTCCCTAGTCGCAGACACTTGGTCACCAGCTCAAACTGGTTGCGTGATTCCTGAGGTTGGAATAGCAGCCACCTTGTCACAACCCCAACAACAGGAGGTTAAGGAGTTTGTGCTTCGCAACAAGGAGGTATTCTCTGAGCTGCCGGGACAAACATCTGGGGTAGAGCATGACATCATTACCCCGCCCGGTGAAAGGGTGAAGTTAAAACCCTATCGGATCCCAGAGGCCCGACGGGAGGCAATACGGGAGGAAGTACAGAAAATGCTGAACTTAGGGGTGATAGAGGAGTCCCAAAGTGATTGGTCTAGTCCCATTGTGTTGGTGCCTAAACCGGATGGGAGCTGGCGATTTTGTAACGATTTTCGTCAGTTGAACAAAGTTACAAAATTTGACACCTACCCCATGCCACGTATAGATGAGTTGATCGACCGGCTGGGAACAGCCCGATACATGACGACTCTTGACCTCACAAAAGGGTATTGGCAAATCCCCCTGGCCAAGTCGGCCAAAGAGAAAACCGCATTTGTAACCCCAGACGGGGCGTTCCAATATAAAAGAATGCCGTTCGGGTTACAGAATGCGCCGGCCACATTCCAGCGGAAAATGGACCAGATGCTGAGGCCCCATCGGAAGTATGCTGCGGCTTACCTGGATGACGTAATTGTCCATAGCACAGATTGGGCCTCACATCTGCCAAAAGTGCAAGCAGTCCTGGACTCTGTTCGGGAAGCGGGGTTTACGGCTAACCCCAAGAAGTGTACCATTGGGCAGGAGGAGGCCAAATATCTTGGGTACACCATTGGGAGGGGAGTAATAAAACCCCAACTCAACAAAGTCGAGGCCATCCAGAGTTGGCCACGTCCCAACAGCAAGAAGCAGGTACAAGCCTTTCTGGGAATCGCTGGGTATTATCGGCGATTCATTCCCCACTTTGCTTCTAAGGCTGTGCCCCTAACCAACCTGACGAAGGGGAAAGGGTCGGTCATGATTAAATGGACCCCCGAGGCTGAGGCAGCATTCCAATTCTTGAAACAAGCCTTATGTAGCCAGCCAGTGTTGTACTCACCCGACTTCTCTAAAGACTTTGTCGTACAAAGTGATGCGTCAGATGTGGGGTTAGGAGCAGTATTGTCCCAGGTCTGGAACGGGGAAGAGCACCCAGTCATTTACCTCAGCAGGAAGTTGAAGTCCCATGAGGTAAATTACGCCACCGTTGAAAAGGAGTGTTTAGCGGTGAAGTGGGCTCTAGATTCCCTTCGGTACTACCTGCTAGGTAGGCACTTTGACATGGTTACGGATCACGCTCCGTTAAAGTGGATGGCTCAAAACAAGGAAACAAATAGAAGAGTGAATAGGTGGTTCCTGGCCCTCCAGGAATTCAACTTCACAGTAAAGCATCGCCCTGGCGTTCAAATGGGGAATGTGGATGCTTTGTCTCGAGTACATGAATGCCTGATTGCTGGTGTTCCAACCCCGAGGTTAAAACAAGAGGGGGGGGTATGTGACAGCAGGAAGGTAAAGTCACCTGGTTGCATCCAGGGGGGTAGATATATTTCGCCCAGATTCAGGCTTTACGCCGACTTATACAACTAGGTGGAGAGTTGTATAAGCCCAGCTAAGGCTAGTGGGCTCATGGATGACTCATACCTCTAGGGAGAGTGCTGGGCGTCGTGCAGACAGGGAGTTGATGAGACCAGCTGAAGCTTGTCAGCTCATTTAGGCCTCTATAAGAACTCCCAGCTTCATTAGATGTTAGCTCATGCCTGGAACCAGACCTGTGTGGACTGTCTAGGGAGAGTGAACCCCTGTGCGGTGAGACAAAGCCTGTGTGGCTATTTGCTTGGACATTTAAAACCAGGGACTTAGGGACTAGGACAGCACTAGGCTGATCCCAGTTGTTAGTTAGGAAACCTGTATGTTTAGTCAGAGGTCAAGTTGACCAGGATTTATTTTGTTTATGTTTCTTTTGCTTTGCTGTGTTTTGTCACTGTAAACAGAAAATAAACCGCACCTTTTTGATTTTGAAAACCACAACCTCCGTTTGCTGGGCCTGTTTTGTGTGGGGAGCCCATCCCGGGGGTCACACACACCCGCTGCCGAGCTAACCCCCTCACAATGGGTTTAACATTTAATATAAGACTGAACCTGATGGGGTGGGAAAGGGGAACCGGGGGAGGAGGGTATTAGTGCTGAGGGCATGCATTAGGACTGGTACAAATCAAAGCCGTTTGCCTAAATGCAGTATTTGTATTGGGTATACTCTGGGAATCCACTAATGGAAAAGTTCTTTGAAGATTGAAAGGGTTAATTGATGTTAGTAAAAGGGCTGTTGTATTGGCACAATAGTAATGAATAAATGTCCTCCAAAAGTTGCTAGCAAAGAAAGTTCATCAATACGGTTATTAGTACAGAAATCTGTGATGCTTTTACAACATAGCTCTGGTTTGCACATATAGGCAGTGTGTAATTAGTCTCTTTATCATTGTCTGCAGCTCAATTTCAACCTACAAGTCAAAGTACTTTACCATAGGTCCCGGGTTACCTGGTATTTGGCAGCTGATTTGAGGGTGTTATTTTGGCCATACCTATTTGTTGTGTTGGCCGTCAACCCGAACGGATATTGTGGTAAAGTCCAGGTCCCCCAAGCGTTACCTGCGCCGGTATCAAAGTGGGATCCAATGTGGCTGCTTTGCAAATGCCTAGTGTCAGTTGCCGCGGTCGTAGCCGCTATCGTGTGTACTGACTATGGCTTACGAGCTCCGTGCCATGTCGATCCGCCCACTCCATTCAGAACAACGTCACGTGACTGTGTGGGATGTGACGTCAACGCGTTTCGCCGTGCTCTGTGGCGTAGCTTCGTCTGGACGTATCACGTCACTGGACAGGACCCATATTTATGTTTCACTGAAACCAGTGACGCGCATCATTAGGGGGTTGGGTTTTGTGAAAGACAACCCTTAGTTGCGTCCTGTCTGGATTTATTCCAATTTCCTATGTGACATTCACCTGTTTGAGGTTAATCTTCATTGCAACGCGCATAGGGGGGTCAGTTGAATTCTCATTTTTTGTTGTTTGTTTGCTGAGAGTCACTGAACGTATTGACAAGAGGGACTTTATACATTTTCAATGTATTTTACAAAGGAGGAAAAGAAGGAGATGGACACTTGGTGCATATATAGAGGAGGTCAATGCTGGTAACGGCCCATATTGAGTACATTTTGGTAAAGGGGGGGAGGGGGAAAGGGGGGGGGGAAGGAAAGGGGGGGATTTAGGTAAAAGAAAAAACACACATAATGATGATCTAATATTAATCATTTTCCTAAGCTTAATTTGATGTGTTATTAGAAATACTTGAAAGACCCTTATGTATAGGGAATGTCAAGAAAAAAGTAGAAAAAGCAAAAACATAATAATAAATGAACAATGTTTGAATTAATTGATTATATAGTTCAACTATCAAGGAAAGATATTGGTAAGGTAATAGTATTGATGAATATCATCAAGTCACAACATGTAGTGTTAGCAAAGGAAGGGGAAGGGGGGGGAAAGGAAGGGGGGAAAAAGAAGGTAGGGGGAGGGAAAGGGGAAGCGAAGGAGAAGAAAGAGGGGGGGGGTTTGAAAAGGAGGAAAAAAGGGGGGGAAGGGAAAAGAGGGGAGGGGGGGGGGGGAAAGAGGGGTGGAAGGGGAGGGAGGGTTTTATTTATGGCCCACCTCTAGGTTGGCAGAAACACCTGCAAATTTAACTCCGTGTTTAGGCCAACAGGAACAAGGGATTTTAGGCGATATACCCACCATTTCTCCTTTTGTAGGAGGATGCGATCGTAGTCGCCTCTTCTGGTGGGAAGCTTAAGGACATATATCCCTTTGACCATCAAGCCCCTAGAGCTACGCCCATGATACTGGGCGAAATGTTTGGCTAGGGGTTTCTCAGGAATTTTTTCCTTGTTATTGATTTCTCTCAAGTGCTCACCGACTCGTATCCTCAGCGATCTCTTGGTCTTGCCCACATAAATCTTAGGGCAAGGACAAGTGATCATGTATATGACACGAGTCGTTGAGCAATTTATAAGATCCCTAATCTGAAAGGATCTAGTACCCAAAGAGTCGGTGAAGGTATTAGTTCGATGGACATAGGGGCAAACCTGGCATCTATTACACGGGAACATCCCTGTTGCCCGTGGGTATTCACTGAGCCAGGTAGTTTGTGGCTCTTTAGTAAACTCTGATTTCACCAGCATGTCTCCAAGATTTTTGGCTCGCCGTGCCACCAAAATAGGTGATTTACCAACAACCCTGGCCAGGTCAGGGGTGTTGGTCAAGATGCCCCAATGCTTTTCCAGTGTTTTTCGTACTGGTTCCCACTGTGACCCAAATGTTGTAATAATCCGTATTGGGTCATTGGTTTGTGGTGTATCCTCATTAGTTACTTGTTTTTTTGGGGCTAGAAGGTCAGAACGCTCTCTACTTGCTGCTCTCTTCCTTGCCTGTTTGATCTGTCTGTGTGAATAACCTCGTTCACGAAATCTAAGGTATAATTCATGACTTTCTCGTCTATAGTCCTCTACACTGGTACAATTCCGTTTAATACGTAAGGACTGGCCCAGCGGGATCCCGTTTTTTAACCAATGGGGGTGGTGACTTGTAGAATACAGCAGCGTATTGGCCGCTGTATCTTTGCGATATGTGCAAGTTTTTAGTCTACCCTGTTTGAATGTAATTAGGAGGTCAAGGAAGGGCAATTTCTCATAATCAAATGTGTAGGTTAAGTGTATGTTCCGTTGGTTGATATTAAGTTCCAACATAAATTGATGTAACTGTTCTGGCGTTCCTCGCCATAGCATCAAAACATCGTCGATGTACCGCCACCAGGTCATCACATGGGGACGGTACATCGTCGAGGGGTAAACATCCTCCTCCTCCCACTGTCCAAGATGGATACAGGCATAGGCCGGGGCCCAGGCTGCCCCCATAGAGGTACCCCTTATCTGATGGTAGAATTTGTTCAAAAATTTAAAAAAATTATTGTGCAGAGCAAAATTCAATAATTCGGTTATGAACTCATTTTGGGGTCCCAGTAGGGGGTAATGTAACTCTAGAGAGTTTTCAACAGCCTGGATACCCACCGAATGGGGAATCGAGGTGTACAGGGACTCCACATCAATTCCAACCAGTAACACTTCCTGTGGTTGTTCACAGTAGCCTAAGTCATCGATCTTGGCCAGAACTTGACGTGTATCTTGTACGAAGGATTTTAGATTGGTAACGATGTCTTTAAGGAGTGAGTCTAGGTACTTTCCTACCCTTTCCAAGGGTCCTTGACAGGCCGAAACTATCGGTCTTCCCGGAGGGTTCTGCAAATTTTTATGTACTTTAGGTATAATATAAAATGTTGGTATGTTATACTCATGGACGTAAAGATAGTTATAGTCCTTTACTGTTAATAAACCCTCATCTTTTGCGTATTTTAATTTTTTATTTAACTCATCAGTCAGTAGGGGAAAGGGGTTGTGGTCAAGTTGATGATAGGTTGATTTATCCATTAGTTGTCTGTTGACTTCTAATTCATATTGCTGTGGGTTCAGTAAGACCACATTGCCCCCCTTATCGCTATTTTTGATAACGATATCCTTCCTACTCTCCAAGTCCAAAAGGGCTTGTCTTTCACCAGCTGTTAAATTATCTGGTGATTTTTTTGTCCAATCAATCCTCTCCAGGTCCATTTGGACCATGTCCAAGAAGGTGTTTAGCCATCTATTTTTTGACAATGGGGGCATCTTTTGGGATCGTATCTTTAAGTTTGCTCGTCTTATTGAGGGAGCTGATTCCTCATCGGGTATGACGTTCTCATCCAGCAGTGAATTTAGGATATCGAGAGCCAGCTGATCCTCTGGATCTGTCGGCTGAACCATCACTGCTCCAGTATCCTCTGTACTATACAATAATCGAAAGAAGGCCTTTCTTAGAAATAATGTAATATCCTTGAAGACTGTAAATTCGTCCATGTTAGCTACTGGAGAGAAGGTCATACCCTTTTGCAGGAGGTTTAGGTGGTCTGGATTTAAATCGTAATCAGACAAATTGATTACCCTCATATCAGTACTTGCCTGTTGTTTTGTCTTGACTATTATTACTTGTTCTGACTCCTGGTGTGTGTTCGTTCCTGTGTTAGTTTGGGTAATTTTTGGTTCCTGGATTGTGTCCATATTTTTGGCTTTGGGGGTGGCACCTGGTCGAGTCCTTGGTCCTCCCCCTCTTGCTCTAAAAAAGTTACCGTTTTTAGGGTGTCTTCATCGGTATCACTAAGGGATTTATTACGACGACGTCGCGATTGTGATCTAATACCACGTCCCTGCGATTTGCTTCGTCCACGACGTATGGTGAGATCGAAGACTTCGTCCTTGTCGAAGTCTGCTAAGTCGCATCTAAATTTTCCCTGTTTGGTGATTTTAAGATTTAATTGTACTTTTTCTATCTCTTTCTTTAAGAGGTCGTTTTGCCTTACAAATTCTTCCTTATCCTTTAATTCCTCTAACCCTCGTGCACTCTCCTCAATCTGTTGCTGTATACTAATTAGTTGGATTTTTTCCTCTTGTACAATTAGTCCCATGACATTTAACCCATGACTAATGCAGAGTTCCTTCCATTTTGGCAGAAAGGTGTCAGTGTGGAGGTGTTCAGCTGGAATTGTCTTGTCCCTTAGACCTCTTGGAACAATTCGATGTTGAATATAGGTCTCCAGTGATGACACATCCCACTTGCGATTCAGGTGTCTGATTAGTAGCTTCTTATGCTCTTTGAATTTATTTTTAATTTCATCATCCTGATCGAAAGTGTGTGGTGTGTCACTCTGGAAAGCTGTTCTGATCTCTTGATCTATATCATCTCCCAACATGAAAGCCATCCCACGCGAGACTTGAATAATAGAAGATTTTAGGATTTTAAATACTGCACTAAAAATTGTTGGAAAACTTGCTAGAAGTGAACATAAAGATCACCATTGAACTGTAAACATATTAGGGTTTGGGGATGGGGAATTACGCAAGTTCCGCTAGTGAGTGGGTGAAAAGAAATTTTCAGAGGCACGCTTGAGTCAGAGAACAGCCAGTGAGTTTTTTTTTTTTTGAGGGTAATAATGTGGATAGGGATGGGAGGTCATGGGATGCCAATTTGACTTCAACAACAACTTCAGTGACAACTCTTTCTATATAAAATCACTATATACAGCTCCTCTTAACTCCAGCACACGCTTGTTTGCAGAACCTGTGAATACCTGACAGTCACCCAGTCAGATGAAGCATTGGCCCATTGCAGGCAATCAACCCGAGGCTGCTTAGGTATATAGTAGAACTTCAGTGTCCAGCTTACAACTCTCCTGTGCCTACTGATCCCAGAATCACCTTTTCAGGCACTGCCAATCCACCTGGCTGCACTTTTCTCCACAGTCCTCCAGACTGACACTCACCATCCCACCCAGATGACTCTTAGAAGATCTCCCAGACATGCTGACCTGCTTTTGACTTGCTCCTGCCGTCCTCTCTCCTTGCTCCCATGCCTCCAGGATGCATAGGAATCTACCATGCACCTGGGCCCCGGCCCGAATGTCACCCCCCAAGACTAGGGGGCACTGTCAAGGGCCAAGGACAGCCTCCTCAGCACTCCATCTCCATCTTCCACCTGACTGCCCCTCCCTGGCATGACTCATGCCTATTTATAGTTAGTCAGTTTGAAAAAAGACACAAGTCCATCCAGTTCAACCATAAAAAAAAAAAAAAAAAATATTGTACAATCCCATATACCCAATTCTATACCCACAGTTGATCCAGAGGAAGGCAAAAAACACCAGCAGAGCATGATCCAATTTGCTACAGCAGGGGAAAAAATTCCTTCCTGATCCCCCAAGAGGCAATCGGATTTACCCTGGATCAACTTTACCTATAAATGTTAGTACTCAGCAATATTATGTACATTTAGGAAAGTATCCAGGCCTCTCTTAAAGCAATCTACTGAGCTGGCCAGAACCACCTCTAGAGGGAGTCTATTCCACATTTTCACAGCTCTTACTGTGAAGAAACCTTTCCGTATTTGGAGTTTAAATATTTTTTCCTCTAGACGTAAAGAGTGCCACCTTGTCTTTTGTGTTGACCGTAAAGTGAATAACTCAACACCAAGTTCACTATACGGACCCCTTATATATTTGTACATGTTGATCATATCCCCCCTTATTCTCCTCTTCTCAAGAGTGAATAAATTCAGTTCTTCTAATCTTTCATCATAGCTGAGCTCCTCCATGCCTCTTATCAGTTTAGTTGCCCTTCTCTGCACTTTCTCCAGTTCCCCGATATCCTTTTTGAGAACTGGTGCCCAAAACTGAACTGCATATTCCAGATGAGGTCTTACTAATGATTTGAACAGGGGCAAAATGATATCTCTCTCTCTGGAGTCCATACCTCTCTTAATACAAGAAATGACTTTGCTCGCTTTGGAAACCGCAGATTGGCATTGCATGCCATTATTGAGCTTATGATCTACCAAAACCCCCAGATCCTTCTCCACTATGGATCTCCCCAGTTGTACTCCCCCTAGTATGTATGATGCATTCATATTCTTAGCCCCCAAGTGCATAACTTTACATTTATCAACATTAAACCTCATCTGCCACATAGTTGCCCAATTAGACAGAGCATTGAGGTCGGCTTGTAAATTGGAGACATCCTGTAAGGACGTTATTCCACTGAATAGCTTGGTGTCATCTGCAAAGACAGAAATGTTACTTTTGATCCCAGACCCAATATCATTTATAAAGGTAATAAAAAGTAAGGGTCCCAGCACTGAACCTTGGGGTACACCACTGATAACCTTAGACCATTCAGAGTAAGAATCATTAACCACTACTCTCTGAATTCTGTTTTTTAGCCAGTTTTCTATCCATTTACAAACTGATATTTCCAATCCTGTAGACTTTACCTTACACATGAGCCGTGTGTGGGGAACTGTATCGAACGCTTTAGCAAAATCCAAGTATACCACGTCCACCGCCACCCCTCTGTCCAAGGTTTTACTTACCTCTTCATAAAAATAAATCAGGTTTATTTGACAACTTCTGTCTTTCATGAATCCATGCCGTCTGTTGCTTAAATAGTTTTTTCCAGCAAGAACTCATCTATGTGGTCTTTTATTAATCTCTCCAGTATCTTCCCAACTATAGAAGTTAAACTAACAGGTCTATAGTTACTTGGTAAAGACTTTATTTCCTTTTTAAATATAGGCACCACATTGGCCCTGCGCCAATCCAGTGGTACTATTCCCGTCATTAATGAGTCAATAAAAATTAGATACAATGGCTTTGAAATTACAGAACTCAATTCTTTTAGGATCCGTGGGTGGATGCCATCTGGTCCAGGTGCTTTAACCACCTTTATTCTGTCTAAATATTTCTGGACCATATCACTTTTGAGCCATTGTGGATTTGGGGCTGTGTCCCTACCACCCCCATTTTGGACATGAGCTCCCCCATGCACCATTGTATACACAGAGCTGAAGAAAGTATTTAATACATTAGCCTTCTCTTTGTCCCCAGTCACCCACTCTAGATTATTTTGTAATGGGCCTACATGCTCAGACCTGACCTTTTTACTATTAATATATTTGAATAATTTTTTGGGGTTTGTCCTACTATCTTTTGCAATCTGTCGCTCGTTTAGAATTTTTGCATCCTTGATTTCCTTTTTACATATCCTGTTATATTCTTTGTAACATTTAAACGACACTAGTGTTCCTTCATTTTTATATTTTTTATTTTTTAAAAGCTCTTTTCTTATTGTTTATAGCTTTTTCAACTTTGACCGTGAGCCACATAGGTTTTATTTTTAGCCTTTTAAACTTATTGCCCATGGGAATATACTTTGTAGTGAGGTCCCAAACAGTCTTTTTGAAGAATTCCCATTTCTGTTCTGTGTTAATCGATGCCAATATTCCCTCCCAGTCTAAGTCCTGGAGAGCAGCCCTCATCCTTGGAAAATGAAATTAAGTGTTTTATTATTCAATCTTTTTATTCAATTTTGCCATTTACAAACGCAAGAAAAAAAATATTTTACAACATTCTTTCCTATGCAATAGGAAAATATTTTTTTTTTCCTCTCCCCCACTTCTCTCGCTCTCCTGCTCTCTCTAACATTTATAGTTGGAGGGCGAGGTTATGGGGAGGAGACTGGGGTTGAGGGAAACTGATTATTAGAGGGTAGGGTTAAGTTGGGCTTAGGTAGAAAGAAGGATGGAAATAAACTTTTTGTGAAATTAAGTGTTTTTATCTTTCCTGTATGTATTTCTTGCTTACAGCTAACATCAAATAAAATCATGTTATGATCACTGCTACCCAGGTGTTCCTTTATCTGAACATTAGTAATAAGCTCTGCATGGTTTGAGATTACCAGGTCCAACAGAGCATCATTCCTAGTTGGGGCCTCAATAAACTGGTACATTTTTGCCCTTTAACTGTCCCAGCAGTGCCATTACTCCAGTAAATTTCTGGGTAGTTAAAATCCCCCATTGTTATCACCGTTCCAGCCCCTGCAGCCCTTTCCTTCTGTGCCCCCTGCCAGCCCTTTACTGGGGATTGGCTGAGGCCCTCATAAATATTCTGAGCAGCCCCACCTTACCTCCACCCACTATGTCTAGAACATTCTCCAATGTCCCAGAGAACAGCCTCTGTCTGTTGATTTATTCCTCTCTGTATATATTTTGGAAAGACCCCCTCCTTTACTTCTTGTCAGGACAGGAAGTGATGGGGAAATCTTGAGAGTCATCTCTCTTCAGCTGGGCATAGACGGTTCATTTTTTTTTAGTCCAGCCAGTGGGCAGATTCCTACATCCACAAAAGCAAAGTGGATGGAGAAATACCCCTCACTGGTACATTGTACTTTTAGAGCAGCTCTGGCTGCTGCCAGAATACACTGATCAGCAACTGCAACCAGTTGACTACAGTCGCTGATCAATGGTAGTTTTCCAGCATGTTCAATGGACAGAAGTCAATCTAATGATCAACTTCTGTCAAACAGGGAGGGTCATGCACAGGTTGAAATTAGCCCAGTCCCTGCTGAACCAGCCTAATTTCAATCCATCTATGCCCAGCTTCACACACACTGCTAATCTGTAAGTTACAGCCATAGAAAAAACACCCATAAAATATCAGCACTTAATATCATAGGGGTTCTGGTGGTAACATTAGTGTTTGAAGTTTACTGGCATTGTCTTAAAAATTGTCAGAAGAGAGTTTCTGACACAATAAATTATTTAATATTAATCACTTGCAGACCGCCTTCCTGCAATGTACTGCCCACACAGGCAAAGCGATGTTCCTATATGTCACTGCCTGCTTCATGCGTACCCCATGCCAGCACCTGCTGTGATGATTCATGGCTGGGATCTGCTGATCAGCTGTGTGCTATCACAACCCCGAGCCCTGTATTGACAATCAACACGTGGCTCTATATAGAGGGAACAATCTCTCTGTTTCTTATCTCTGCAAAGCATCGGGGAAAATCTGTGTTGGCCGTGTCCCTTGAACACAGCCAATCACAGATCGTGCGGAATGGCCAATCACAGAGGCCATTCAGCACTCAATCTAACTGCCTAATGAGAGATAATCTCAAATGTAAACATATGAGATCATCTCTCATTGCCGGCTTCTCCCTCCTCACACAGAGACAGTATGTGAGGAGGGAGAGATCTGTGCTGATACAGTGAGTGTAAAAAAACACAAAATACAGATGCCAGTGCCATCTGCCAGTGCCATCTGCCGCCAGTGCCACCTGCCAGTGCCATCTGCTGCCAGTGCCATCTGCTGCCAGTGCCACCTGCCAGTGCCACCTTCCAGTCCCATCTGCCACCAGTCCCATCTGCCAGTGCCACCTGCCAGTGCCATCTGCCATCAGTGCCACCGTCAGTGTCATCTGCCATCAGTGCCACCTTCAGTGCCATCTGCCATCAGTGCAACCTGTCAGTGCCACCTGTCATCAGTGCCACCATCAGTGCCATCTGCCATCAGTGCCACCGTCAGTGCCATCTGCCATCAGTGCCACCATCAGTGCCACCGTCAGTGCCATCTGCCATCAGTGCAACCTGTCAGTGCCACCTGTCAGTGCCATCTGCCATCAGTACCACCTGTCAGTGCCATCAGTGCCACCTGTCAGTGCCATCTTTTATTGGCATCTCTAGTTCCACGTATCAGTGCCACGTATTAGTGCCATCTGTCAGTGTCACGTGTCATCAGTGCCTTTTGTCATCACCAACAATGGCTAAAAGAGTGTTTTCAGCCGAGGAGGCGTACAAAATTCTTGCGGCCGACGGGAGCAACGGGGAGCTCTCCGATTCGGATTCCTCCGCAAATTCAGAGTATGAGTCTGACGTGGACTACGAGCCTGTCCTAAGCAGTGGATCAATTACATCCGAGGAGGAGGAGGAGGAGGAGGAAGAGGAGGAGGGCCAACCCGCCAGACAAAGGCGTTCTGCTGAGGAGGCAGTGCCATCCACCAGCACCGCAGTGCCATCCACCAGCACCGCAGTACCTCGGCAAGCAAGGCCACGTACCAGTGGGGTGTCACCTCAGTCCCAAAGGGTTAGGTCCCATGCCAGCCTTCCCTATTCCCTTCAGTACCCCTTGTGGCTTCCTACTAATTCAGGAGAAGCCAACATTCCCCCTTTCACTGCCCAGCCAGGAGTCCAGGTGGATACAGAAAACTTTTCCCCAATAGATTTTTTTAATTTAATTTTTACTGAGGACATTCTGGCAACAATTGTGGCCCAGTGCAACTTATATGCCCAACAGTTCATAACCAGCAACCCAACATCCTATTATGCCCGTCCCTATGAGTGGAGACCCCTTACAGTGGAGGAGTTTAGAATTTTTTTGGGCCTCACATTCTGCATGGGAATAAATGGAAAAAATCAGATGTGTTCCTATTTGTCAACCCGCCCCATCTACCACATGCCCATCTTTTCCTCAGTAATGCCCAGGACCAGATATCTCATGATTATGAGATTCCTACACTACAGTGACAATACCCAGTGCCCTCCCCGAAATGACCCAAATTTTGATAAGCTTTATAAAATTCGGCCGCTACTAAAATATTTTTCTGAAATCTTCCCCCAGTTGTTTACCCCAGACCAACACATATGCGTGGATGAGTCCCTTATCAAATTTTCTGGCAGGCTGGGCATAAAACAATTTACACCCAGCAAAAGGGCCCGCTATGGGGTGAAGCTCTATAAATTGTGTGACCGAGCCACAGGGTATGTGTATGCATTCATTGTATATGAAGGGAAGGACACCCAACTGCACCCCCCTAATTGCCCAGACTATATACGTACCAGTGGGAAAGTAGTTTGGGAACTCATAAACCCACTTCTTGAGAAAGGCTACCACTTGTATGTGGACAATTTTTATACAAGTTTGCCCCTGTCCTGAAACCTTCACAGAATGAACACTCCAGCATGCGGCACCGTAAGGACGAAACGGAAGGGCTTTCCTCAAAGCCTGGTCACCAAAAAATTGAGAAGAGGGGAGACGGCGAGTTTACGTAATGAGGAAATTTTGGCTGTGAAGTGGAGGGACAGAAGAGACGTCTACGTACTTTCTTCCATCCACAACAATGAATTAGTTGAGATCACCAGGAGGAATGGCCGGATCCAAAAACCCAAATGCATCTACGAGTACAATAAGTTCATTGGGGGTGTCGACTTCAACGACCAGATGCTCGAACCCTACCTTTCCACAAGAAGAACATACCAGTGGTATAAAAAAGTTTCCATTTATTTGTTTAATTTGGCCATGTACAACTCCTATGCCATCTATCGGAAATCCACTATAAGACCCAAATCCTTCCTTTTCTTCCAGGAGGAACTCACCACTGCCCTTTTATACCCGAACGCCCCACCAGTAAACATTAGATCCGATGTCATTAGCCGACTCTCCGAGCGCCACTTCCCAGATAAAATCCCTCCCAGACCAACAGGCCAAAAACGCCGGAAAAAATGCCGGGAGTGCACCAAAAGAGGAGAGAGAAGAGACACCATTTATTATTGTGCCCAATGTCCTTCAGAACCAGGCCTCTGCGTAGTCGAATGCTTCCGCCGTTACCATACCAAAATAAATTATTAGTTCACTTCCTGCCATTTACCTTCACACCCCTTATGCCTCTGCTTTCTCTGTAACTGACCCTGGCTTGTTGTTCGACCACGCTTCTGCCTAACGATTCTGTTTATACCTCTGCCTGATCTGGAACTGACCCTGGACTGTTATTCGACCACGCTTCTGCCTACTGATTCTGTTTATACTTCTGCCTGATCTGGAACTGACCCTGGACTGTTATTTGACCACGCTTCTGCCTACCGATTCTGTACATACCTCTGCCTGATCTGGAACTGACCCTAGACTGTTTGACCATGCTTTTTGCCTGCCTCTTGGACTGATCTTGTACCCTGCCAGTGGACTAGTGGGATTCATAGCACAGGGGTCTCACATATGTGAGGGGCTCCAGAATTGTTTTTCTGGATGAAGAAAACAATTGTTTTTGTTTTTCTCATTCCTAGATTAGGGTCTGGAGACTCGGAGACTTCAAAGAGATTTGGGTGGGAGAAGCCTCTACCCCTCTCCCCATTCAGTCCTGAATGAGGCCCTACTACTGCCTACTGCCTGTAGGACCTATGCCATCATGCCTCTGCCTGTCGCATGAACTGACCACACCACATGGACCTGCCTACTACCAGGACCAATATTTTGGCACTGCTGACAATCTCTGCCTGCACTTACCCTGGACTGTATATGGACAGTATCCCTGCCTGCTGCCTGTACTGACTATGGACAGTATTCCTGCCTGTTTCCTGGACAATTGCATGCGCTTTTGCTGACCAAGTCCCTGCCTGCTGCCTGGATCAGTGCTATCCTCCTGTGAACAACTATGCTACTAAAACCACAGGTAATATTTTGTTTACCATTTGCTCAGCAGAATGTATTTTGGGGTGTAATTCTTGGTATGTGCATGCTATGTGTCCCTGATGGTGTTCCTTGCATGTTGGGCCTCTGTATGTGGGCAGGCTGTATAAAAGTCTCACACATTTGGTATCGCCATACTCAGGAGGAGTAGCAGAATGTATTTTGGGGTGTAATTTTTGCTATGTACATGCTATGTGTTGGCAATATCTTATAAATGGACAACTGTGCGTAAAAAAAAATGCGTTTTCATTTTTTTCCCGCATTTTCCAAAAACTTCAGGAAAAAAATGAACCATTCAAAAGACTCATTATGCCTCATAGATTATACGTTGGGGTGTTAGCTTTTCAAAATGGGGTCACTTTGTGGGCGTTTCCATTGTCCTGGTGCTCCAGGGCCTTCAAAAGTGTAATAGGTAGTCCACTAGTTAGATGTGTAATTTATGCTCCTAGAATACCTGATGGTGCTCCCTGCATGTTGGGCCTCTGTATGTGGCCAGACTGTGAAAAAGTCCCACACATGTGGTATCGCCATACTCAGGAGGAGTAGCAGAATGTATTTTGGGGAGTCATTTGTGGTATACACATGCCATGTGAGAGAAATTACAATGACAATTTTGTGGGAAAAAAAAATATTCATTTTGCAAAGAATTGTGGGAAAAAATTACAACATAAAAAACCTCACCATGCATCTTACTAAATACCTTGGAATGTCTACTTTCAAAAAAGGGGTCATTTGGGGGGTATTTGTACTTTCCTGGCTTATTCGGGTCGTAAGAATGAGATAGGCCACCAGTACATTAGGTGTGATCAATTGTGAATGATCTGCACCACAGCTTGTAGACTCTATGACTTTCACAAAGACCAAATAATATCCACTAATTTGGGTTATTTTTTACCAAAGATATGTAGCAGTATAAATTATGGCCAAAATTTATGAAGAAAAATTAAGAATTTGCTAACTTTTATCACATTAACTAAAAAAAAATTGTTTTTTTTTCAAAATTTTCCTTATTTTTTTCATTTATAGCGCAACAAATAAAAAACCCAGAGGTGATCAAATACCACCAAAAGAAAGCTTTATTTGTATGAAAAAAAGGACAAACAAATCATTTGGGTACAGTATTACATGACTGAGTAATTGTCATTCAAAATGTGAAAGCTGAAAATTGGTCCGGCACGAAGGGGGTTTAGTGCCCAGTTGTCAAGTGGTTAAACCCCATCCATACACCGAGTGGAGAGCATCAAGTGAGTCCAGGCTACAGTGTGCAGAACTGGGAAGCTAATTAGAAGGCTGCTGGAGTGATCCATTTGGGAGGTCGGGTTACATACAGGAGGAATCCACATATCTGTTCACCAGGGATGAGCCGAACACCCCCCTGTTCGGTTCGCACCAGAACCTGCGAACAGACAGGATGTTCGTGTGAACTTTAGAACCCTATTAAATACAATGGACTCGAAATTTCTAAATCTAAAGTGCTAATTATAAAGGCTAATATGCAATTTATTGTCCTAAAAAGTGTTTGGGGACCCGGGTCCTGCCCCAGGGGACATGTATCAATGCAAAAAAAGGTTTAAAAAATAGACGTTTTTACGGGAGCAGTGATTTTAATAATGCTTAAAATGAAAAAATAAAAGTGAAATATTCCTTTAAATTTCGTACCTGGGGGGTGTGTATGATATGCATGTAAAGTCGCGCATGTTTCCCATGCTTAGAACTGTCTCTGCACAAAGTGTCATTTTTTAAGGAAAAAAAGTCATTTAAAACTCACTCGCGGCTATTAATGAATTGTCGGCTTTTATCAATACATAGAAAAGTCATTGATAAAAAAAAAAAAGTGTCGGGGTTCCCCCAAATTCAATTACTAGGCCCTTCAGGTCTGGAATGGATATTAAGGGGAACCCCGCCGCAAATTAAAAAAAATGGCGTGGGGTTCCCCCTAAATATCTATACCAGGCCCTTGAGATCTGGCATGGATTTTAAGGGGAACTCCACCCCAAATTTAAAAAAAAATGGCGTGGAGTCCCCCCAAAAATCCATACCAGACCCTTATCTGAGCACGTAACCTGGCCGGCTGCAGGGGAAGAGGGGGGGACGAGAGAGTGGCCCCCCTCCCTCCTGAACCGTACAAGGCCACATGCCCTCAACATGGGGAGGATGTCCCCATGTTGATGGGGACAAGGGCCTCATCCCCACAACCCTTGCCCGGTGGTTGTGGGGGTCTGCGGGCGGGGGGCTTATCGGAATCTGGAAGACCCCTTTAACAAAAGGGACCCCCAGATCCCGGCCCCCCCATGTGAATTGGTAAGGGGTACATTGTACCCCTACCATTTCACGAAGAAAGTGTCAAAAAATGTAAATAAAAACACACAAACACCTTGGAAAAGTCCTTTATTAAAAAAACAAAAAAAAACAAAAACATTCCAGCGATGAAATCCAGTGTCCCGCGGCGATCCCCATGTCCTGCGCTGTCCGTCATTGGTTGTGCCTGTGCGGACCTGATGGAGAACTTCCTCCACTGTGTTTTAAATGTATAGACCCGCCCCTTCTAAAGTTCCCCATCAGGTCCGCTCAGCGGACCAGATGCAGAACGCGAGAAGGGGCGGGTCTATTCATGTATTACACAGCGAACGAAGTTCCCCATCAGGTCCGCCCCCTCGGTATGTCCGACCCCGCCTACATCATTGGCCTGAGCGGGGAACTTCCTTCACTGTGTAATTTAAATTTACACAGTGAAGGAAGTTTCCCGCTCAGGCCAATGACGTAGGCGGGGTCGGACATACCGAGGGGGCGGACCTGATGGGGAACTTCGTTTGCTGTGTAATACATGTATAGACCCGCCCCTTCTCATGTTCCGCATCAGGTCCTCAGCCTTACACCTAGTCATTGGCTGAGCGGACCTGATGGGGAACTTGAGAAGGGGCGGGTCTATACATGTATTACAAAGTGTATGTCCGCAGCCTCTGTCCCCCTCCTGTAGTGTGTCCGCAGCCTCTGTCCCCCTCCTGTAGTGTGTATGCAGTCTCTGTCCCCCTCCTGTATCGTGTCCGCAGCCTCTGACCATCTCTTGTCATGTCTACAGTCTCTGAGGGGATCCTAGAAAGGAGTCAAGAGTGGGAGTGCCGCCAGGATGGGGGTTACGGCCCAGGAAGAAACAGCCCGCGATTTAACCCCTTTTTCAGGCTGTACGTTAAAGTCCGTTTATGGGCACCGGCGCCCATAAAAAAGATGGCTGCGAGCCGGCCATACAACTGCGCATGCGCCGTTCCGAATGCGCCGGCCGAGCTCAGGGAAACTTGTTCGCGCTCGGCCGGGCGGTGCACACGCAGTAACGTGATGGCGCCACTGGCGCCATTTTTAAAAAGGCCACAGCGGCTGGGGGCAGTGGTGGGACACCTGCAGTGAGTACATGCCATGCACTCATCATAGGTGGAGGACTCAGAGCACTGACAGGGCCCAGCCAGGGGTGAGGAGGACAGACTTGAGGTCAGGGAAACTGGGGGGATACAAGGGGACAGCGTCATCAGTGTGCTGTGTCCTCCTCTGGTTCCTGTGTCCCTTTCACCTCTTCACAGGTCAGGGCAGCACAGTGCTGCCCTGACCTGTGGAGTGGTGAAAAGGGGAAAGGAGGAGGACACAGCACACTGATGATGTGGAGAAGTAATATGGTGGTGGACAGAGGAGGAGGCTACTGTGAGGGGGTGAGGAGGGCACCATCATGTCCACAGCCTGTCTCCACCGGCACCTCCTGTAGTATGTCCGCAGTCTCTGTCCCCCTCCTGTAGTATGTCCGCAGCCTCTGTCCACCTCCTGTAGTATGTCCGCAGCCTCTGTCCCCCTCCTGTAGTGTGTCCGCAGCCTCTGTCCCCCTCCTGTAGTGTGTCCGCAGCCTCTGTCCCCCTCCTGTAGTGTGTCCGCAGCCTCTGTCCCCCTCCTGTAGTGTGTCCGCAGCCTCTGTCCCCCTCCTGTAGTGTGTCCGCAGCCTCTGTCCCCCTCCTGTAGTGTGTCCGCAGCCTCTGTCCCCCTCCTGTAGTGTGTCTGCAGCCTCTGTCCCCCTCCTGTAGTCTGTCCGCAGCCTCTGTCCCCCTCCTGTAGTCTGTCCGCAGCCTCTGTCCCCCTCCTGTAGTCTGTCCGCAGCCTCTGTCCCCCTCCTGTAGTCTGTCCGCAGCCTCTGTCCCCCTCCTGTAGTCTGTCCGCAGCCTCTGTCCCCCTCCTGTAGTGTGTCCGCAGCCTCTATCCCCCTCCTGTAGTATGTCCGCAGCCTCTGTCCCCCTCCTGTAGTGTGTCCGCAGCCTCTGTCCCCCTCCTGTAGTGTGTCCGCAGCCTCTGTCCCCCTCCTGTAGTGTGTCCGCGGCCTCTGTCCCCCTCCTGTAGTGTGTCTGCAGCCTCTGTCCCCCTCCTGTAGTGTGTCCGCGGCCTCTGTCCCCCTCCTGTAGTGTGTCCGCAGCCTCTGTCCTCCTCCTGTAGTGTGTCCGCAGCCTCTGTCCCCCTCCTGTAGTGTGTCCGCAGCCTCTGTCCCCCTCCTGTAGTGTGTCCGCAGCCTCTGTGGGGGGGGGGGGGGTCACTGATGTAAGGAGGTGAATGAATACAATAATGTAAGGGGCACTGATATAAAGGTTTCCCCCTTATTTTAGTACCCCCCTTACCTTAGTGTATTCACTCTGTGGAAGGCAGTCTCTATTCACCAGAGCCCCCCTCCACATCAGAGTTCCCCCTTACATCATGATCTGCAGTGTTCCCCTTTACATAAGAGTTCCCTTGCACTGTAAGGGGGCATCCTGCAGACTCTGATGTAAGAGGGAACTCTGTGCTGGCTGGGTTATAGTAACCTAACCTTCCTGTGAATTTAGAAATATGTTTTTTTACTTTTGTTTAACTTAAACACATTGATATTAGCATTAGCTGTGTGTTTATAGTTGAAATATTGATATTTGCACTGTTTAGCACTAAAAACAGTAATTTTAGGTACTTTTCTGGAGCGTCAGTAAAAAATGTGACTCTGCCAGTAATCTTCATTATTTTTGCCAGTAAGAAATTGGTGCCGTACAGAAATTTTGGCATCCTTGCCAGTAAATTTCACTTCAGGGGGTTGGCAACACTGGTGTGTAGGCAAGACTGATGGAAGTCAGCTTCATCGGATTTCCGATGGGAAAATACATCGGATTAGAATCCATAGGAAATCCGATCGGCTTGAGAGTTTAAAATGGTTCTAAAGCCTTGGTGTTTTTTTACCTTAATGCATTCTTACACCAATACATTGGTGTTTTTTTTTTTTTTACCAGTTGCTTACTTCTCTTCTTTCTCTTCCTCTTCTCACAGGGACTTGGGTAATGACTTCTGCTGCTTTTAGTCAAATCCTGTGAGAAGAGAGAGGGGCGGAGCCAAGCCACACTGTGTGTCACAATAGGAAGCTTCTTATGGTTGCACACCGAGAAGCAAAGAAGCCCGAAATGATGGCATGGGACCCCAGAAGAGGAGGATCAGGGTTGCTCTGTACAAAATCATTGCACAGAGCAGGTAAGTATAACATGTTTATTATTTTAGGAGGATAAAAAATGAGCATTTACAATTTCTTTAATACTAACTTAAGCATGCATGCTCACTTCCAGAAAGTGCGAAAGTGATGCAACCCAGGTTTTTTGTGTGTGCTCTTGCTTCAGTTACATATTTCTCAACACAACCAGGCTTTTGCAGTGATTTTTCATAAATGTGGATGTATACAGTATGTATAAGAATTATGAGTTATTACAGTTTACAGAATTAGAGTCTGTGTATCAGGGACCAGGTTGTATACAGACTTTAGATGTGGTGCCTGCTAGCCTACTTGAATCAAGCATTGACTAATTAATCCATACTGTGAAAACATCCTAATTAACCACTTAAGCCCCGGACCATTTGGTAGCTAAAGGACCAGAGGTGAATTCAGAATTTTGCACTGCGCTGCTTTAACTGTAAATTGTGCGGACATGCAATGTTGTACCCAAACAAAATTTGCGTCCTTTTCTTCCCACAAATAGAGCTTTCTTTTAATGGTACTTGATTGCCTCTGCAATTTTTATTTTTTGCGATATAAACGGAAAAAGACCGAAAATTTTGAAAAAAAAATGATATTTTCTACTTTTTGTTATAAGAAAAATCGAATAAACTCAATTGTAGTCATACATTTAGGCCAAAATGTATTCAGCTACATGTCTTTAGTAAAAAAAATGTCAATAAGCGTATATTTATTGGTTTGCGCAAAAGTTATAGCGTCTACAAACTAGGGTACATGTTCTGGAATTTACACAGCTTTTAATTTATGACTGCCTATCTCATTTCTTGAGGTGCTAAAATGGCAGGGCAGTACAAAACCCCCCCAAATGACCCCATTTTGGAAAGTAGACACCCCAAGGAAATTGCTGAGAGGCATGTTGAGCCCATTGAATATTTTTTTTTTGTCCCAAGTGATTGAATAATGACAAAAAAAAAATTACAAAAAGTTGTCACTAAATGATATATTGCTCACACATGCCATGGTTATATGTGGAATTGCACCCCAAAATACATTCTGCTGCTTCTCCTGAGTACGGGGATACCACATGTGTGGGACTTTTTGGGAGCCTAGCCGGGTACGGGGCCCCAAAAACCAAGCACCGCCTTCAGGATTTCTAAGGGCGTAAATTTTTGATTTCACTCCTCACTACCTATCACAGTTTCGAAGGCCATAAAATGCAAAATAGCACAAACCCCCCCAAAATTACCCCATTTTGGAAAGTAGACACCCCAAGCTATTTACTGAGAGGCATGTTCAGTCCATGGAATATTTTATATTTTGCCACAAGTTGCGGGAATATGACAAACTTTGTTTTTTTTGCACAAAGTTGTCACTAAATGATATATTGCTCACACATGCCTTGGGCATATGTGAAATTACACCCCAAAATACATTCTGCTGCTTCTCCTGAGTACGGGGATACCACATGTGTGGGGCTTTTTGGGAGCCTAGCCGCGTACGGGACCCCAAAAATCAAGCACCGCCTTCAAGGTTTCTAAGGGCATAAATTTTTGATTTCACTCCTCACTACCTATCACAGTTTTGAAGGCCATAAAATGCCAAGATAGCACAAAACCCCAAAAATGACCCCATTTTGGAAAGTAGACACCCCAAGGAAATTGCTGAGAGGCATGTTGAGCCCATTGAATATTTTTTTTTGTCCCAAGTGATTGAATAATGACAAAAAGAAAAAAAATGTACAAAAAGTTGTCACTAAATGATATATTGCTCAAACATGCCATGGTTATATGCGGAGTTGCACCCCAAAATACATTTGGCTGCTTCTCCTGAGTACGGGGATACCACATGTGTGGGACTTTTTGAGAGCCTAGCCGCGTACGGGCCCCCGAAAACCAAGCACCGCCTTCAGGATTTCTAAGGGCACAAATTTTTGATTTCACTCCTCACTACCTATCACAGTTTTGAAGGCCATAAAATGCCAAGATAGCCCAAAACCCCCACAAATGACCCCATTTTGGAAAGTAGACACCCCAAGCTATTTGCCGAGAGGCATGGTGAGTATTTTACAGCTCTCATTTGTTTTTGAAAATGAAGAAAGACATATTTTTTTTTTCTTTTTTCAATTTTTAAAACTTTGTGACAAAAAGCGAGATCTGTAAAATACTCACCATGCCTCTCAGCAAACAGCTTGGGGTGTCTACTTTCCAAAATGGGGTCATTTGGGGGGGTTTATGCCATCTGGGCATTCCATGGCCTCCGAAACTGTGATAGGCAGTGAGGAGTGAAATCAAAAATTTACACCCATAGAAATCCTGAAGGCGGTGCTTGGTTTTCGGGGTCCTGTACGCGGCTAGGCTCCCAAAATGTCTCACACATGTGGTATCCCCGTACTCAGGAGAAGCAACAGAATGTATTTTGGGGTGCAATTCCACATATAACCATGGCATGTTTGAGCAATATATAATTTAGTAACAACTTTTTGTAATTTTTTTTTTCTTTTTGTCATTATTCAATCACTTGGGACAAAAAAAAAATATATTCAATGGGCTCAACATGCCTCTCAGCAAATAGCTTGAGGTGTCTACTTTCCAAAATGGGGTCATTTGGGGGGGGGGGGGGTTTGAACTGTCCTGGCATTTTATGCACAACATTAGGAAGCTTATGTCACACATCATCCACTCTTCTAACCACTTGAAGACAAAGCCCTTTCTGACACTTTTTGTTTACATGAAAACATTTTTTTTTTGCAAGAAAATTATGTTGAACCCCCAAAACATTATATATTTTTTAAAGCAAAGGCCCTACAGATTAAAATAGTGGGTGTTGCATTTTTTTTTCCACACAGTATTTGCGCAGCGATTTTTCAAACGCATTTTTTGGGGGAAAAACACACTTTTTTTATTTTTAATGCACTAAAAAACACTATATTGCCCAAATGTTTGATGAAATAAAAAAGATGATCTTAGGCCGAGTACATGGATACTAAACACGACATGCTTTAAAATTGCGCACAAACGCGCAGCGGCGAGAAACTACATTCATTTTTAAAAGCATTTAAAAGCCTTTACAGGTTACCACGTTAGATTTACAGATGAGGTCTACTTCTAAAATTACTGCCCTCGATCTGACCTTTGCGGTGATACCTCACATGCATGATGCAATTGCTGTTTACATATGACGCTAGACCGACGCTTGCGTTCGCCTTTGCGCAAGAGCAGGGGGGGACAGCGGTGCTTTTTTTTTATTTATTTTTTTATTATTTATTTTGCTTTTTTATTTTATTTTTAAACTGTTCCTTCCATATTTTTTTTTTTTTTATCATTTTTATTGTTATCTCAGGGAATGTAAATATCCCCTATGATAGCAATAAGTAGTGACAGGTACTCCTTTTTTTGAAAAAAATGGGGGGTTAGACCCTAGATCTTTCCTCTGCCCTAAAAGCATCTGACCACACCAAGATCGGTGTGATAAAATGCTTTCCCAATTTCCCAATGGCGCTGTTTATATCCGGGGGGGGGGGCATTCCCTCCTACTGCTTGTAAAAGCAGTCTAGAAGCTAATTATCTGCTAGAATTGCTTTTACATGAAAGCCGGCCACTGGCTGAAAAGAATGATACCAAGATGATACCTAAACCCGCAGGCATCATTCTGGTATAAACATTCAAAGTTCAGCAACATACCAGTACGTTGCTGGTCCTTGTTGGACATGTATTGTAATCTTTTTTTTTCATGCAGCCTGTTGGCTGAACGAAAAAAAGAGATTGATCGGTGGGTATGCCCACCATTAGAATACCTCCCTTCATCCACCCACTTCTAATGATGGGCATATATGCCGAAGCATGTTTCAAGATAAATAATTCCGTGCTGCAGTTGAATGGCGCACCTGAAAACAAAAAATTACATACCTGAAAAGCAAGCATGATAAAACATTGCAGAATGGAATACAGTAAAAAAGAGCAGAACAATAGAGAGAAAATAGAGAGAGAGAGAACAATAAAACGACAACTATTTTTGTTTTTTTTATTTTATATATTTTTTTGAGTTTTTGTTTTTTATGTTTTTTTTTCTTTTTTACACTTTTTTTTTAAAACTTTAACAACTGTAATGGTTCGGGTCTCTCAAAATGTAATGGCATCTTGGGAGACCCCGTGTAAGTGTGTCCTAGTCTGTGAAATGCTGTACCCTACACTAAAACGTCACTTTTGAGTGGTAGCGTTCAAAACATTCATCAAGGCAAAGACCAGGTTTGTCAGGACAGAGTGGACAATAATAACGGGTGTCACGCCTAAATCCGCGCTTGCTACAGACACGACATCTTTTTTGGGGGGCTCGTTGGGTAGGGGTACTCGGGAGGAGATGCGTATAATGCCTCTCATGCAGCCGGCTTACTGCATTTGGTAGGGGATGGTGAGGTGCAGAACCGCCTGGATACAGGAGTTCTGTGACTATCTCATTCTGGAATTTTAGAAGAGATAAAGTCCCGCCTGAATCTCTGTATAGCACATGAGCGTTCAGCAAAGCCAATTGGAATAAGGATAGAGACACTTTTTTGTACCAGCGTCTCGCCTTACGGTCAATTAGATACGGCGCCATCAACTGGTCGTTGAGGTCCACCCCTCCCATATTTTTGTTATATTCGTGGACACAGAGGGGTTTCTCCACAACACCAGTCGCCGTACGAATTTGGACTGTCGTGTCTGCATGAAGGGAGGTAAGAAGGAAAACATTCTTATTGTCCCTCCACTTCATAGCGAGCAAGTTATTACACTTTACGCAGGCTCTCTCCCCCAGCCTAAGACGGGCATCTACAAGCCGCTGGGGAAAGCCCCGGCGATTAGGTCGCACGGTGCCACATGCTCCAATCTGCTGATCAAACAAGTGACTAAACAGTGGCACGCTTGTGTAATAATTGTCCACATACAAGTGGTACCCCTTTCCGAATAAGGGTGACACCAAGTTCCACACTATCTTGCCAGCGCTCCCTATGTAATCCGCGCAGTTGACCGGCTCAACCTGACTATCTTTTCCCTCATAAATCATAAAGCTCCATACATAGCCTGTTGCCCTGTCACAGCACTTATAGAGCTTGACCCCGTATCTGGCACGCTTGCTGGGAAGGTACTGCTTGAAAGCCAAGCGGCCAGAAAATTTAATCAGGGACTCATCAACGCAGACAGCTTGATCGGGAATAAACAAGGCTGCAAAACGTTCGTTGAAGTGGTTTATGAGGGGCCGAATTTTATAGAGCCAGTCGTATTCAGGGTCCCCACGTGGACGACAAAGTTCATTGTCGTTGAAGTGCATGAACCGCAAAATCTGCTTGTATCGTTTCCTGGGCATGGAGGCAGAGAACACGGGTATGTGGTCAATTGGGTGCGTGGACCAATAAGCACGCAATGACGTGAATTTATGTGTGCCCATGTTGAGGGAAAGGCCCAGAAAGGTCTTAAATTCAGAAACCGTAATTGGTTTCCAATCTTTGGCAATGGAAGGCAACTGGGGATTAGCGGCGATGAATTGACCAGCATATAAATTACTCTGGTCCACAATAGATCTATAGAGATCTTCCGTGAAAAACAGCGAATAATAATCGATTGGCATAAAATCAGCTGTTTCCACCTGAATACCGGGTTGGGCAGTGAATGGGGGAAGTACGGGTTCTGCAGAAGTGGTGGGGATCCAATCAGGATAGGCGAATTCTGCAGGAAGAGCACTATGGGTACGACGGGCCTGCCTTTGTCTTCTTATTGGTGGCAGCGGGACACTACTTGCGCTTGCCACCTCGCCAGCTTGAACTGCACTTATGGGACTCGCCACGTCACCACGTGATACTGCAGTGCTGGATGTACGCCCAGGCTGTACTAGGCCGCTGGTGCTTGCCAATTCACCAGAAGGAATAGCGGCGCTAGTACTCCTCTGCTCCATGATACGAGAGCCCTGCGGTTCTTGCTCCTCAACCACCTCAGAAGATCAGGATCGGGTACGCCTGACCTTAGCAGGGACCTCAACTTCGTCGTCAGAGCTATCTGACGTGGGGCCGCTGACGTCACTGTCTTCTACGGGAAGATATTCTGAGCCTGAATCTGACAGATACGTGACCTCCTCTTCACTATCTGTCATGCTCAGAATCTCGTAGGCCTCTTTACTAGTGTACCTTCGACTTGCCATTTTGGGCTCTAAATTTAGGGGTACACTAGTAAGATTCACAGGAAAAAAAGCACCCGACTGTCGTCAGCAAATATATCAAACGCTACAAAAAAAACTGTTAGCGGTCGCAGGGATCAGGACTGTCTCTGCGAACGCTGCAGTTATGTGTTTTGTGTTTGGTAAGTGACAGTGATCGATCGATTCCGCACTTGGGTGGGCTGGGCTGGGCGGAGGGGCTAAACGCAGGTGCTAGCAGGTATCTGGGCTGATCACGCTAACACTGCGTTTTTGGGAACCCTAAACCGCTGGGGACGCTAGTATAGATCTGATCAGATACTATACCACTAAGGGAGGTGTATGCTTTGTGCGTGGGTGTTAGCGTTACTGGCACTAACCTAACGCTGCCTGGGGCGACGCAGACCCTCTCTGGCGCTAAAACCTAATTGATCTCACCCGCCGGGTGATCAGGGGGTTAAACCTTTATTGGGTTATATACGGCGGGTGCCCTGATGCTATAAAAAGCAAACGAACCAACCAGTGTCACCCGTAACCTTTATATGGTGATCACTGGTGAAAGGGTTAACGAGGGGCAATCAGGGGGTTAAAACCTTTATTAGGTTAAATATGGGGGTACCCGACGCTATATAAAAACCTGACGGGTTACCTAAATAACTAAATAACTAACTGGGTAACCAGTGTCACCAGTGATGCTTATACAGTAATCACTGGTGAAAGGGTTAACTCTAGGGGCAATCAGGGGGTTAAAATAATATATGGGGGTACCTGACGCTCTAAAAACCTGCGGCGAAACTAAAAATAAATAACTGGCTATCTAGGGCACCACCGGCACTAAATACAGCGATCGAAAATACGATCGCTTAGTGACGCTGGCGTTAGGGGGTGAAAGGGTTACCTGGGGGGCGATCAAGGGGTTAAACCTTTATTGGGGGGTTAGGGGGCTACCCTGGACCTAAAGTGGCCTAATCCTAACTGCCCTGCAACTTTTTACTATCACAGATGACACTAAATGCAGTGATCAGTAAAATAAATGATCACTGCAATCAGTAACACTGTGATTGGGGGCTGGGGGGTGACCTGGGGGGTGATCTGGGGGTGACTGGGGGGTGAAATGTGTGCCTATGTGTACCTATGTGTCAGTGGACTGTTGGTGCACTAACCTGCTTCCTCTCTCCTCGGCGCTGGAATCGAAAAGACCGCCGCGAGGGAGATGACATCACTTCCTCCTGCCTGTGTTTACATCACATGGTGGAGGAAGCATTTTCATTGGCCGGGAGCGATCGCGAGGGGGTGGCTGAAATCGAATGGTCACCCCCTCATCTCTGATTGCTCCCCAACGATTAACGGCCGCTCACTGTATAGGAGGGGGGTCCGATCGGACCCCCCAACTGTACAAAGGCGATCACGTACACTCTACGTGATTGTGCCTGTCGGTGCCATTCTGCCGACGTATATATACAGTGAGCGGTCGTTAAGTGGTTAAATAGATCCGGTTGCCAGACCAATAATTTCACAAAAATATTTTTATATGATTACATGTGCATTCACATATTTTTGCATGGTATTTACCTGTAAACATATTGTATTGTATACATCCAAGAGCACTCAGACTGATGCCGGCTGCTTTAATCTCGGATGTGATGTCAGCAGACTCAATGATATCTCTCCAGTGACACATTATAGTATTCCTCATTGGTCTTTCATCAGCTGCCACATAGAAGAATACCTTAGTGAGGTGTGGGTAAAGGTAGAGTATCTTTTCCAGCACAGAGACTAACTAGATACCCTTAAAGAGGAGTGGGTTGGGACATGCAAGAAGGGAGGGACTGTGCTAAGGAACTGACTAGTCAAATTTTATAGTAAGTTCCGAGGCATATTGAAGGTGAATACACATGGAGCCTGCCACTAATATGCTTTCCATCTGGGAATGCTAATTGCTTGGCTGTCATGCAGATCAACTTGTTTGAATGCTTCAAATCACTGACCTAGCATAAGAATACACATAAGAATCTCTTGCTTTTATCTACATACTTGCTGTGTGTTAGTGATTTAGAAAGCACTGAAGCTAGAAGGTCAGTTAAAATAAAACTAAACTCTGACCTTAGTTTTCCAGTGCAAAAGCAGTAAAAAGGATTACATGCTTTTGTGAAAAAAATCTAATTTTCCCCTTCATTAAAATGTATTTTTTTTTTTTTTTTTACGTGTGTTCACGTATTTGTAGTTTAGAAATCATAGCCTCTATCATTTTCATGTACTTATTTAATCTGAAGTACCTTGTTGATCCTGCCAGTCACTTTTCTTCCTTGTTCTAATTTGACCACACTAGGCACAGAAGCTGATCTGTGTTTGCGTTGTCAGTTTTCATTCTTTGGCTGGCCATTCAGATGTACAGGACACTGTGCAGACAAACAGCATGCCTGTATAGAGGGTAGTTTGTTCAGCCACCATGCCTACCAGTCAATCACAGCCTGACATTGGCACACACCTCCTCCCAATTACAGCTTGCCTCTTGAACACACCCCCTCCTCAAGCACAGCCTGCATCTTATCTCAGGGTGAACAGACTATGGAATACAGGCATGAAGAAAATGATTCTGGGTGGCTGTGCTTCCAATAATCCTTTTTATTGAAGCTTCATATGACAGGTAGTTAAATGATGGATCAGGGGACAAAGAGGTAGATGTGTTTCACGCAAATGTTAATGCTTAGATATTACCTATTGGAACTAGTCACCACAATCACCTATACACTGCTCTAATGTGTCATCATTAGGTTACAGGTGAACTAACCAATTAAAACCAGTACACTAAAACCTTATGTAAAGAGTTCGGTCCAGATCCTCTGCCAGAAAGAATCTGATTCACCAAGGAATTCACCAAGGAAAAAGGTTTGGGAATTTATGTGAGGAGTGTACCCAACAGTCGATGTGGTGAACAGAGTCATTATATTAATACAGAAGCAAGAGTAAATGCATATGAAGGACAATCTTTATTGTATTATCCATCAACAATTAATGACCATATAAGAACATGATTGTTACCAGTTCATCGAAATAGTCATTGCAACATGACACAGCATACAAATAAAATCAGACATTGATATAGATTGTAAAAAATAAAGTAGGATTGCAGTATGGGATGCTCTACGCGTTTTGTGATACAATCACTTCATCAGGGGAAAGCGCAATCCAAATATCTAAAAAAGGAGGGATATATATGTATGCATAAAAAAAAACTCTAAAAGGTGATGATATTTTAACCCAAATGAAAGCATCGTCAAAAATGATTGTACTGTATTTTACTCACAAAACAGCTCCCATTTGAAAACACAAGGTGCTGACGACCAAAGTTCTCCACAAGTGTGTCCACAAGTGTGTCCACCATGGGAATTGAGGGGCCAAACCAACGCACAATGGATTGCAATATGAGGACCGCAGAAAAAGTATGAATATCCATATGGAAGACATGAGTTGCTCAATTGGCTGTCCCAAAAGGAATCTATAGGAATAGTAATATATGTATATATAAATGGTTTATGTGGATATACCAAAGGTATAGATTGACAATGTGGAAATAGGTAATTGGAACTATATATACATATATATATATATATATATATATATATATATGGACTTTTGCTGAGATCTCAGCCTTGATGAAGGATAAATAAAGAAACAAAAGTGATAAAGGGCCAGTATGCAATGTATAGGGGTAGCTCTTAAATGCAGGGAACAAAAGGACCTTTACCAATCTGTGTGAAACAAGGAATGGTGTAGTGGATATGAAAACCCCTGTGGGATTAAACCCATGGGGATAGGGTGAGAAACTAATATACAGTATATAGGTAAATGAAGGGAGTGAGTGTTTTCTCATCCAGAGCCAAATACCTTATATTCGCTAGTGTCCATGATAGAATTCACCAATTGAACTCGGATAAAACTTGACACATCATTCAAAATCATTGTATAGTAGCAACAACATATTCAAAATAATAGAACAAAAACATGTACCGTATTTATCGGCGTATAACACGCACTTTTTTCCCCTGAAAATCAGGGGAAAATCGTGGGTGCGTGTTATACGCCGATACTGTCATCCCTGAGCTGTCTCCGCTGACTGTGAGCGGAGCGGAGCGAGATACACATAGCCGAATGTACTCGGCTATACTCGGCTTTTCTCGGCTCCGCTCACAGTCATGCCCAGTCCCGCCATTGGACCTGTGTTATGTCCATCATAGGGCGGGACTCGGCGTGACTGTGAGCGGAGCCGAGTATAGCCGAGTACACTCGGCTATGTGTATCTCGGTGGCGGCTCCGCCCAGTCCCTGCGTCCCCTGCGTCCCCGGCGTTCGCACAGTCTCGGCGCCAATTTTAAAATGATGCACGGCGACACTGGGGGCAAGGCTGCACGGCGACACTGGGGGCAAGGCTGCACGGCGACACTGGGGCAAGGCTGCACGGCGACTCTGGAGCAAGGCTGCAAGGCTGAAATGGACTCTGGGGCAAGGCTGCAATGGACACTGACAAGGCTGCACTGTGACAAGGCTGAAATGGACACTGACAGGGCTGCACTGTGACAAGGCTGCAATGGACACTGACAAGGCTGCACTGTGACAAGGCTGCAATGGACACTGACAAGGCTGCAATGGACACTGACAAGGCTGCATTTAAATGTAAGTTATTTTTCCTTAAACTTCCCTGCTAAAAGTTTTTTTCCCTAAAATTTCCTCCTAAACTTGGGGTGCGTGCTATACGCCGGTGCGTGTTATACGCCGATAAATACGGTATATGTTCATGCATATTTACAACTACTTTAATGTTTTCCCTTTCTGTGTTTATCACATGCTAAAGCCCCTTTGTAGGTACTTCCTGTGGACATGTACATCTTCCATGAATGGCTGAAGATCACATTTTTATTGGGGTGACTATGGCAGACCATGTCAGAATTGTCTGAGTTGGAACAGCTGCTTGTAGTCCAACTAAGGAGTGATCAAGAAAGAGTGACAATGCTGGAGATGAAATAAGAAAGCGCTGTCACCATAGAACAAGAAGTGCCTCTAGATTTACCTTCTTTCTTTTTTAAATGAAAGAGGGGAACAGTGGAGGCTGGTGCTCAAATTTTTTGGGGGGTGCAAACAAACTGAAAAAAAAACCATCAAACGCAGCCACTGTGCCATCAAACGCAGCTACTGTGAACATCAATTGTCGCCAGTGTTGCCAGTGTGCCCCATCAATTGCCACCAGTGAGCTGCCAGTTTGCCCCATCAAATGCCGCCAGTGTGCTGCCAGATTTACCCCATCAAATGCCACCAGTGTGCTGCCAGATTTGCCCCATCAATTGCCGCCAGTGTGCCCCCCCCCGCCCGGCACTTACCTGTCTCGGTCAAAGCTGTCCTCCGAGTCCTCGATGTCTTCTCCCTTCTCCTGTCCTCTTCCGTCTTCTGCTATGACACAGTGACGCTGTGTCACAGCGCCTGTCGCTTCAGCCAATCAGGTGACTGGCAACCAGGAGAGAGGGGGCAGCGCTCCAGCGCCCACTATGGACGCACCGCCACTGGAGGGGAATGAAAAAAAAACTGAATAAATTAACATTTTGACATGACAGGAACATGTGCAACAATGTATTTGGTTTAATTGTTTGCAAATTACCAGTTTTAATCAGGTTGATTTTTTTTTTTTAAATAGAAGAGTTATAGGTAAAATTATAAAAAACGATTTTGTTACTAAAACAAATTCTAGTCTGGAAGTACATCTTTCCTATACCAAATAGCATATTTGAAAACATATTTAGGTATACACTGTAAATATTTAAAAAACATATTGCTAATAAAATCACATATGCATAATGAACCCTTCATTATGATCAGGTGTATAATAATTAGGGGAAATGTAAAAGGTAGCAGCTGTCACTTTGCTCAATTATATTGCCAAAACTTGATTGCTTTCCTTTGAATATAGAATTGAGTAATAACATTTAATAAATGCTCCTAGATAATCAGGACATTCTTGGACTACAGGTTGCCTTTCTCAGTTACACACAATGCATGTTAAAGTCATTTTACATGATAACAGATGCTGGCTTAAATGCCATTTGTATCCTAGGAGCCCATTAATAAATTTAATTTTCAGAAAGAGCTTTGCATTTTGGTAACTACTATAGAACAAAACTATAATGATTTCTTGAAAATTGCTTTATGATTGCAAGCAAGGAATGTGTATTCACATTTCAACCCTTGATGAATTATTACAATAGGAATTCCAGAGCTAAGGTGAACATTTAATTTGTATGCATGTTGACAACAAGAAATCTTGTTACATAATGACTATGATCACTTGTTACATAAGGCTACCTACACCAGATTTTAAAATGTATTGTTATTGTGTAATGTTGTTTGTTCATCATTAGATATATGTAAAACTCAAGCCCAAATGCAGTTGCACCCCGTTTTTACCCTGTACCAGTGTGTGTTCTGTTTTTTAACTGATTTACAGTTAAAAACAAAAAAAGATATAGGTTCCCCCATAATTCATTCCATACCGTTCCAGAAAAAGTGCAAAGTTCCCCCAAAAATCCATACCAGGCCCTTATCTGAGCATGCCGCAGTGGTTGTGGGGGTCTGTGGGTGAGGGGCTTATCAGAATCTAGGAGCTCCCTTTAAGTAAAAAGAAGCCTCCAGATACTGCCTCCTATGTGAATGAGTAAGGGGTGTACATAGTACTCCTACGCATTCACAAAAAAAGTAAAGTAACACACACACAAAGTCCTTTAATTAAAAAAAAAATACTATAATGTATATCCATCATCTATCACTTTGTCCAGCAATGTAAATCCACGTGAATCATGATGCCCAAAGCCCACTGACCGGCCGAGAGAAAAAAAAAATTGCAAACCATCGACATGTCTTATCCCAACTACTGCTCATCTGCTACTGCTCCGCTCTGGGGGAAGCCAACTGATATAAACAAAGGTGCAGGATCTCCAGGGTGAATTAATTGACCAAATATGGACATGACTATATTTGGTTAATGATGTCATGGGGATCCCTGGGGATTTTAAACAGGAAACAGGGATTTTATGTGAACAAGGGCCTCTACCCCACAACCCTGGCCCAATGGTTGTGGGGTCTGTGGGCGAGGGGCTTGTAAGAATGTGGAAACCCCCTTTAACAATAAGGGGACACCCAAATAATGCCCCCCATGTGACTTTCTAACTCTACTACTCTAAAAGCTGCTCCTGGATGAAATTCTGCTTTACTGATGTTATGTCTCTCCCTTGCTCTTCTTTTCTATATTCCCAGGCACCTACTTGGCAATAGGCTGCAGCTGCAGAAACATCACTTGCAGTTCATTCTCCCTGCTTGTTGTCCCTTCACTCTATGCTATGTATACTCTCGTGCTCTATATCTAATGAATCAAATTGCTTTGCATCCCCCTGCTGAGACTGACTGATGGTGTGCCCAAATAATTCAGCCAAGTTCTTAATGCCAGTTTGCAGGGCTACAGTGGGATTAGATGTTTTATGGGAGGAAGAAAAGGGTGCATTTGCAACTGCTGAAGACTCAGCGCTAGTCTGCACCTGGAAGAAGGAGGGGGTGATGGTAAAAGCTTGATTAATCACTCCACCACCTTCTCTGCATGCTTTGGCTGTATAGAATGCCCACTGCCAGACAAGTACACCCACTGCCAGACACTGCCATCAAGTTCATTTGCTGATCTTGAAAAAATGACCCTATCAAAATACTATAAAAAATAAAATATACCCATCTTCCTCCCCAAAAAAAATCTAAACACCAACCCTAAAATAAAAGAACCCCAACCCCTTATTTTTTTAGTTTTTTTAAAAAGTGGGACCAGCAACAGCTAAACAGAAACAGAGGTTGATGCTGACACAGACAAACAAGTAACTCTAACAAGGACTGTGAGGTCTGTTTACTGTGAATACAATAGGTGTTAACACACAACAATGCAACGCTGTAACTGTCTGTAGCTCACCGCAATACAATTCACTGTAATGTAGCAGTGGCAACATAGTGCACTGTGTACACCTTAGTTCTAGAGAGGGGGGTACATTTTCCAAGTCCCATTATCAACAATACTCTGCCACCTAACCACAGTCATGCAAACAAATTTTCATGCAAACAAATCCCAAAAATTCACTATTGTTTTGTTTTGTTTTTGTTTTTTCTTCTCTTTTCTCTCTCTCTCTTATACTCTCTATCTTGTTGTTCTCTGAATTATTATTCCTATTCCTCAATTGTGTACTACTACTGTTGCCTCATTGCAATGTTAGACGTAGCGGGGTCCTTAATGTATCATTTAGATTAACCACGTTATACTGGTCTAGTACCCTAGGACATACGTTTTTTGTTTCTCTGCAAGAAATGTGATCTAGCTATGTCAATCTGCAGTTTTCTTTATTTTACTGTATATGTACACTGTATATTTATGCATTCTCTCCAATAAACTTTTTTTAAATCAAAAAATTCACTATTTAGACAAATTGCAGACAATGAAAATACACCACAAGGCCAACTTGGTAGTGAACAAGAACCTACGTGAAATATACTGATCCATACCAAGCCCGGGAGAATTAGCCTGATCCTGATATACAGCACACCTACAATTTACATATGCTTATCCTGAGTCAGTGATGCACCGCGTACTAAAGAAAGCATAAAGATGACAGCCATGGAGCCTGTACCTTCAAAATGAAGTCTGCAATGCTGCTTTGATGTTTTAAATATGCTCCTAATGCTTATTTTAAATATGCTCCTAATTCTAAGTCTTTAACCACTTAAGGACCGCTGCACAACTATGTACGTCGACAGAATGGCACGGACAGGCACAAGGGCGTACAGGTACGTCCCCTTTTAGAAACCTGTCCAGCGGCACGCGCACGACCCGTTCTGAAGCTCCGTGACCGCGCCCGCGGGACCCGATCGCCGCCGGTGTCCTGCAATCGGGTCACAGAGCTAAAGAATGGGGAGAGGCAAGTGTAAACAAACCTTTCCCCCGTTCTTCCTAGTGGCAGTGTCACTGATCGTCTGTTCCCTGTCATAGGGAACGACGATCAGTGATGTCACATGCCAAGCCATGCCCCCTTTAGTTAGAATCACTCATTAGGTCACACTTAATCCCATACAGTGCCACCTAGAGGTTAAACCCTTCACTGCAAGTGTCATTTTCACAGTAATCAGTGCATTTTTATAGCACTGATCGCTGTAAAAATGACAATGGTCCCAAAAATGTGTCAAAAGTGTCCGATGTGTCCGCCATAATGTCACAGTCAGGTTAAAAATCTCTGATCGCTGCCATTGCTAGTAGAAAAAAAAATATTAATAAAAATGCCATAAAACTACCCCCTATTTTGTAGATACTATACCAAAAATACCAAAAATGGTCCGGGGCTGAAGTGGTTAAAGAGAAGTAGAAAAATAATACCACAGTTAAGAAAAAAGGTTGGATACACTCCATTTTACCTTATCTCATCCAAAGTAGTGCATAATTAAGTCTGCCTAGATTTTTTTGGCACAGGCAAAAGTTCCTCAGGTGTTGAGTGTAAATCATCATTTGCAGGGACAACATTTTAATTTGTATAGCAATAAATGTGTGGTGCATATAAATTCCAAAGGGATTTTCAGAGAGGACTTACAGTATAATTATTACTCCTTACAGTTGAACTCCTGGAATTCAACCCTCTTGGAAAATGCTCTGGTTTAGGTGCATGCCACCTCATGGGCTTATCTCTTTAATTCACAATTTACATTTTTACGGATTGCCGAGAGCATAGCTATCACTATATCGACACTGGACCTTCTGGTCTCAGCTCCAGCAGCTGCAGAGCATTTTGTGTTATCTGAATTAATTCACAAAATACAAAGGCTTCTGTGAATAGACAGGAGAGGAAAAGGGCAGGCAGAGATGCTGTGTATGGATAGACAGGGTCTGTCCTGTCAAAGCTCCTGGAGTGTAATTATAGCTGTACTCCCAGGGCTCCATAAAACTGTCAGCTGTAAATTATCCACTTTCTGTCAGGCCACAGTACATAAACTGCTGGAAGGGAGCAGCGTGGATGTGGGTGGATGTACCTGTGTGTCTCCACACATCAAAGGTTCATGTGCAGCTCCTACAGCGAACACCTGCAAACCCAGTGAGTCAGTGTGTTGCCCTGACCATTTGATTGCTGTGTCCAATCAAGACATAGAGATAATGTAAAGAAAAGCTGCATGGTGCAGCTTCCAGCTCTCTCCTTTCACACAGCAAATGGTCTGTGAGAGGAGAGGGAGAAGAAACTACAGCCACAGCAGAGTTCGATTTACAGTAGATTTATTCCACAATCACACTGCCAGTTAGCGCCCAGTGTTCCTGATCAACGCCCAATGTTGTGCATACTCTGCAGCCAGCCACAGTCACCTTTCCCGGTATCATCAGTGTCACCAGGAACATTGTACCTTATTGCAGTGACACCAGAGTGCTGTACATCAGCACCAGTGCCCTGATCATCACCATACCAGTGTCCTGATCACCACCATACCAGTGTCCTGATTAGTGTTGGGCTAACGATTCAGCCCGAGCATGAATTTGGGGCAAAACATTGGCTGTATGGCCCGCTCATCCAACACATGAATTTGTTGTTAAGGAACGGGGCTGGGAAGCCGGCCGTGGCATCCTTGGCAACTGATGAGTCATCAGCTGTCAATGGGTTTAATAAAAAAAAATGCTGGTTAAAGAAAAAAAAAAGAAAAAGGTGGTATGAGGTCCCCCCAGTCTATGCCAGGCTCTTCAGGTCTAGTATAGATTTTAACCACTTGCCCACTGGGCACTTAAACCCCCTTTCTTACCAGACCAATTTTCAGCTTTCGGTGCTCTCACATTTTGAATGACAATGTATGTACACTGTACCCATATAAAAATGTTGTCCTTTTTTTCACACAAATAAAGCTTTCTTTTGGTGGTATTTAATCACCACTGTGTTTTTTATTTTTTGCGCTATAAAAAGACCATAAATTATAAAAAAAAAACAGTGTATATTATTTTGTCTTTGTGAAGGTTATAGAGTCTACAAGCTATGGTGCCAATCATTGAAAATTGATCACACCTAATGTTCTGACGGCCTATCTCATTTCTTGAGACACTAAGGCTGGTAATACATTATACAATTTTCTTGTACAACTTTTCTTTAGATTTACCAAAGCCATATAATATGAGGTCAAACCTAAACACTTTCAATTTGTATGCAATCAGGCAGGCCTTTGAACTACATAGTTGAAGGCAGGGGCGTACCTAGAGCATTTGGCACTCGGGGCGGATCCAATATCTGGCACCGCCCCCACAGTAAAATGTAAAAACACCCCACTGTGCACCCTGCATACCTCTGCATCCTTCAATATCTTTGTCACTACTGTGTACCCCCTCTCCACAACTGCACCACTGGACCCCTTTACATTACACAGCACCCTGCAGCACTGGACCCCAGTAGACATGTGCAATTTGTTTAGTTTCTAATTCGTTTTTCACGAATTTAGAGAAATTTGTTAATTCCGAATTTTTTAATTTTGGGGATTTTCGGATTTCCAAAATTTAGAATTTCCAAATTTACGAATTTTTCAATTTACGAATTTCCGGGAATTCGGATTTCCGGAAATTCGAATTTTCGAAATTCGGAATTTCGGAAATTCGAAAATTTGAAAATTTGAGATTCGAAAATTCGAGATTCGATAATTCGAAATAGCAAAATTCGAAAATCTAAAATTCGAAAATCTAAAATTCTGAATTTTTAGAATTTCCGAAAATCAGAAAATAGTTTTTTTTCTTTTTTTTGCTTTTTTCGAAAATTTGAAAAAAAAATTGTTTTCGTTTTATTCGTTTTTTGGGGGAAATTCGGAAAAGCAAAAAAACGAAAAAACTAATTTTTCGGCAGTGCACATGTCTATACAGCACCCCACAGTTCTGGACCCATTTACATTACACAGCACCCCACAGCTCTGGACCCCTTTACATTACAAAGCAACCTGCACCACTGGACCCCTTTATATTACACAGCACCCTGCACCACTGGACCCCTTTACATTACACAGCACCATGCATCACTGGACCCCTTTACATTACACATCACCCTGCATCTCTGGACCCCTGTTACATTACACAGCACCCTGCACCACTGGACCCCTTTACATTACACAGCACCCTGCATCACTGGACCCCTTTACATTACACATCACCCTGCATCTCTGGACCCCTGTTACATTACACAGCACCCTGCATCTCTGGACCACTTTTACATTACACAGCACCTCTGGACCCCTTTACATTACACTGCACCTCTGGACCCCTTTACATTATACAGCACCCTGCACCTCTGGACCCCTTTACATTACACAGCACCCTGCACCTCTGGACCCCTTTACATTACACAGCACCCTGCATCTCTGGAACCCTTTACAATACACAGCACCTTGCACCCCTTTACATTACACAGCACCCTGCACCACTGGGCCCCTTTACATTACACAGCACCCTGCACCACTAGACCCCTTTACATTACACACCACCCTGACCCATTAGACCCCTTTACATTACACATCACTCTGCACCTATGGACCCCTTTACATTACACTGCACCTCTGGACCCCTTTACATTACAGTGCACCTCTTTACATTAGACTGCACCCCTGGACCCCTTTACATTACACAGAACCCTGCACCTCTGGACCCCTTTACATTACACAGCACCCTGCACCTCTGAACCCCTTTACATTACACAGCACCCTGCACCTCTGGACCCCTTTACGTTACACAGCACCCTGCACCTCTGGACCCCTTTACATTACACAGCACCCTGCACCTCTGGGCCCCTTTACATTACACAGCACCCTGCACCTCTGGACCCCTTTACATTACACAGCACCCTGCATCTCTGGACCCCTTTACATTACACAGCACCTTGCACCCCTTTACATTACACAGCACCCTGCACCACTGGACCCCTTTAAATTACACAGCACCCTGCACCACTAGACCCCTTTACATTACACACCACCCTGCACCACTAGACCCCTTTACATTACACAGCACCCTGCACCTCTGGACCCCTTTACATTACACTGCACCCCTTTACATTAGACTGCACCTCTGGACCCCTTTACATTACACAGCACCCTGCACCTCTGGACCCCTTTACATTACACAGCACCCTGCACCTCTGGACCCCTTTACATTACACAGCACCCTGCACCTCTGAACCCCTTTACATTACACAGCACCCTGCACCTCTGGACCCCTTTACATTACACAGCACCCTGCACCTCTGGACCCCTTTACATTGCACTGCACCCCTTTACATTTGACTGCACCTCTGGACCCCTTTACATTACACAGCACCCTGCACCTCTGGACCCCTTTACATTACACAGCACCCTGCATCTCTGGACCCCTTTACATTACACAGCACCTTGCACCCCTTTACATTACACAGCACCCTGCACCACTGGACCCCTTTAAATTACACAGCACCCTGCACCACTAGACCCCTTTACATTACACACCACCCTGCACCACTAGACCCCTTTACATTACACATCACCCTGCACCTCTGGACCCCTTTACATTACACAGCACCCTGCACCTCTGGACCCCTTTACATTACACTGCACCCCTTTACATTAGACTGCACTGCTGGACCCCTTTACATTACACAGCACCCTGCCCCTCTGGACCCCTTTACATTACACAGCACCCCTTTACATTAGACTGCACCTCTGGACCCCTTTACATTACACAGCCTTAGTACCTCAGGACCTCTTTATATTACACAGCCCCCAAAGCTCTAGACACCTGTATGTTACGCAGACACCCCTCTAACAGTTCTGGACCCCCTGCATGTTACACAGACCCTCCTACAGTGCAGACCCCTCCCCTACAATGCAGACCCCCCTCCCCTACAATACAGACCCCCCTACAATACAGACCCCCCTACAATACAGAACCCCCCTACAATAGTGCAGACACCCCCCCTACAATACAGAACCCCCTTACAATACAGAACCCCCCTACAATAGTGCAGACACTCCCCCTTCAGACCCGTAATGCACCTGGCTCAGATGATCAGCACGCCTCGTGCTGCACACACAGCACTTGTAGACTACACGGAGGAGGGGGGGCGGCTTTGTTCACTCTGCTTGGCTGTGACTGTGAGACAGTCACAGCCAAGACTTATCAGAGGTGCGGCACAGCCACGAGAGAAGGGGATCATTGCGGCCGTGTCCCGTGTGTGCCGACGGGTATCACTCGGTTCCGCGGCTCGCACCCCCCCTGCAAAGCCAGGCTTCAGCCTCCTGTGTGTGTGTGTTACCTAGAGGCTGCCGCTGCCTACCTGTCACCGTGCCATGCCACCCGCTAAGTCCTCTTCAGTCATGGAGGGGGGCGCCGGCCTGACACCCCCCCAGTGTGTGGCACCGGTGCGGCACGCCCCCCGCCACCTACTTAGTACGCCACTGGTTGAAGGTAAATCTAAAGAAAATTTAATCAGAAAATCGTATGGTGTATGGCCAGCTTAACAAGCCAGGACAGTACAAATACCCCCCAAAATGACCCCTTTTTGGAAAATAGACATTCCAAGGTATTTAGTATGAGGCATGGTAAGTTTTTTGAAGTTGTAATTTTTTTCCCGCAAATCTTTGCAAAATTAAGATATTTCTTTTATTTTTTTACCAAATTTTCATACTAACAGGTTATTTTTCACACACATCATATGCATACTTGCAACTACACCACAAAATACCTTCTGCTACTCCTCCTGAGTATGGTGATACCACATGTGTGAGACTTTTACACAGCCTGGCCACATACAGAGGCCCAACATGCAAGGAGCACCATAAGGTGATCTAGGGACATCAATTACACATTTAATTTCCTGACTACCTCTTACACTTTTAAAGGCCCTCGAGCACCAAGACATTTGAAACGCCCCAAAAATTGCCCCATTTTGGAAAGCAAACACCCCAACGTATAATCTATGAAGCATTTTTCCCCACAAGTTTTTGGAAAATGTGGAAAGAAAATGAAAATGCATTTTTTTTACAAAAAGTGTTAAAAAGTGTAAAAAAATGAAAAATTACCATCATCACAAAGGCTGGCTGCCCACTGCAGGCTCCGCCGTTTGACATTTGTTATATAGGTAAGGGGCGAGGCTGGGTCAGCAACATCAGAAGAGGGACTATTTATTTATTTTTTAATAAAGGAATTGTCAAAATCTGTGTGTGTGTTTTCATAACTTTTTGACACTTTTTTGGTGAATAGGTAGGGGTACTATGTACCCGATACCCAATAACATAGGGCGGGCGAGATCTGGGGTCCAACTTTCCTGATTTGCCAAGCTGCATGCCCGAACCTTCCAGGCCAGCATGCCTGGACCCCACATGTTTTTTTTGTTTTTTTTTCAAGTATGGACTGGGGGGGGACCCCACGCTGTTTTTTTCTTTATTTTTTTCTTTCAATAGCCGGGTGCCGAAAATTGCAACCACGAGTCATTTTAAATGTGATTTGACTCTTTTTTTTTTCTTTAGAAACCTCATTTTTGTTACAGAATTTTCTATACGTGCTACAGATTTGCCACTTTACAGGCAGACTAAGGGGACCCCCAGGCACTATAATTAAAGACATTTTTAGTTTTTATTGTTGCACTTTAAGCATAATTAAAAAATCACTGCTCCTGAAAATACTATTGTTTTAAAAACGATTTTTGCATTGATACATGTCCCCCAGGGCAGTACCCAGACCCCCCATACGACTTTTATGGCCAATTACTTGCATATAAGCCTTAAAAATGGGCACTTTTGATTTTTACTGTTCGGCTCCCATAGACTTCAATAGGGTTTGCCATTCGCGTAAGAACTTTTCCCCTGTTTGGGAGTTCTGCTGCTAACCGAGAAGGGGGGTGTTTGGCCTATCTCTAGCCCTGATCACTGCTATACCAGCATCCTAAGGCCAGGAGCATGTGATGCCCCTGTTCCTTCCCAGCTGCTGGTCTTTTTCCAGCATTCTGGTTTTGGCTGAGCCACACTCTCCCTGTCTGACTTTCCACTTACAGGGTGATTGATGTAGTCACAGCCTCTGGATGGAGACAAAACATGTTTTAAGCCTTGCCAAGCCCTTAGTGTTATGCTTGTGATAGTGTTTGCAACACATGCTTTGAGCTCCCTGTTCGCATGCCTTGTTCCTGTGCCTTGACCTTTGCCTTCACCTGATACCAGCTCTGTCTGCTAGTTTGTATTTCCTTGTTATCGACTCGGCTGGGGTTTTTTCGCCTTCCTCTGGACCAACGGGGGGTGGCTAGGTCACTGGGCCCTATTCACCATCCCCATCACCTTTTTCTTCCCATCATGTGTCACTTTAAATATTCAGCGGACACCCTCCACAGGCTAAGGAATATGGCCTCAACATTACCAACTTCTACCCAAAAAATACATTTATCATGCGACCTGATCAACACCAGATCGTCAGTCAAGCACAGACAGGAAATTCACGACTTCATCACGCAAAACTACATAGATTGCCTCTTTATCACGGAAAGCTGGCTAACACCGGACTGTAACACCATCCTAACAGAATTAGTAGAACTACTGCATCTTAACCGAGCACAGAATAGGACAGAGAGGAGGAGGCCTAGCAGTGATCTTCAAATCTAACCTCTCTCTCACCAAACCAACTATACAGAGTTCATTGCCATTCATGGAGACACTCACTCTGCAACTCCAAACAACACCCCAGGACACCATCCACATACTGCTTTGCTACAGACCGCCAGGAACAAAGACAAATCTCCTCACACCCCTTACCAAATTCATCTCGACATATACTCTAAAAACTAAAAACTTCCTTTTACTAGGGGACTTCAACCTCTGGGCTAACTCCACTCAGGACCCCATCGCCACCTCCTGCATCAACCAATTGGAAGAACTAGGTCTGCAGCAATTGATAAATGCCCCCACGCATGGATCAGGTCACAGTCTTGACCTCATCTTCAAACAAAATTTGGACATCAACACACTGGAGAACATGCCGTTACCATGGACGGACCACCACGCTATCAAATTCAAAATTACCACCAACACCATCTCCCAAAAACCGGAAAACACTCAATAACAAAATACTGGACAAGATCTCAGAAGAAATTACACTCGGAACTCTTCAAAACGATACTATCAAAAAAAATAGGAACGCAAAATCACAACCACTCAACGGAAAAAAACACTCAACTCCTTAAACAAAGCAGTACGACAAACAGCAGACATAGTCGCTCCGAGACGCAGAGCACTCATTCACAAAAACAACTCGGGCTGGTTTAATGACACTCTTACTCTACTGAAGCAAGAACGGAGAAGGGCCGAAGGAGCCTGGAGAAGAAACCCAACTGAGGAAAAACGCATTAACTATAAAGCACTCACTAAGAAATATCACAAAGCAATTTTCAGAGCAAAAAAGGAACATTTCTCAAACACCATCAAAAAAGCCCTAAACCGACCTCGGAAACTCTTCAAACTAGTCACTCAGACTATGAACCCCACCTGCCTAGAACCTCCAGGAAGTGAAACCCAAGAGTTCTGTAATGAGCTATCTGATTTTTTTATCAACAAAATCAAAAACATTCGGGAAATAATTCAACAGAAAAAAAAACAACCCCACTCCGCCAAAGCAAATAGAGGAAATCAATACGAACATTATACAATTGACAAAATTTTCGCTGGCCCCGATCACCATCGGCACCACCAAAAACATAATCAGAAGCCTCAGAGACAGCACTTCTCCAAACGACATAATTTCTACAAAACTCCTGAAAGGATGTACCGACATTCTAGTACCTACCATAACACAGCTCATAAATAAATCATTCAAAGAAGGTATTGTTCCGAGCTCTCTCAAGCAAGGCATAATCAAACCCCTCCTAAAGAAACCCAACCTCGACCCCAAAGACCCAAACCACCGCAGACCGGTAACAAGCCTCAACACCATCTCGAAGATTATGGAGAAAGCAGTAGTACAACAGCTACAACTCCACTTGGACACTTACAAACTCTTGGATCCAATACAATCATGCTTCCGCCCTGGCCATGGCACAGAAACAGCACTTCTTAAAATATGGGATGACGCCCTCGAAGCAGCAGATGATGGAGAATCATGCCTTCTGGTCCTGCTGGACCTCAGTGCAGCGTTCGACACAGTAGACCACAAAACTCTACTCATTCGCCTTAAAGAAGTAGCAGGAGTCGCAGACCCGGACCTATCCTGGTTCGCATCCTTCCTAGATAATCGTTCCCAGACAGTAAACCTAGGAGCCTTCACCTCTGAAACTCGCGCAATTTCTTGCGGAGTCCCTCAAGGATCACCCCTGTCACCCTTGCTCTTTAACATCTACCTCCGCCCATTCCTCAAAATCATCAGCAAACAGGACCTGTGCTACCACTTATACGCTGACGACACCCAACTCTACTTTCGTATCACCGGGAAAAAAGACCAATATCACGGATTGGAAAATTGCCTCACATTGATCGATGATTGGATGACTGAGAGCTCCCTCAAACTCAACGGATCCAAAACAGAACTCCTTCTCCTCCACGCAAACCGAAAGACAAAAACTAAAACTTCTTGGACACTACCCTCCATCCTTGGACAGACCATTACCCCAAGCACCAAAGCCAAAAGCCTCTGAGTCATCTTTGATTCAGAGATGTCGATGGATGCACAAATAGGATCAGTAGTCAGCGGATCTCACCATCTCCTTCGCCTGCTGCGTAGACTCATCCCCTTTATCCTGGAAGAGGACAAAGCAGTAGTAGTTGGAACAATTATCAACTCGCGACTCGACTACGCAAATGCCCTCTACCTCGGACTACCCATACCCAAATACCAGATTTCACGCCTACAAGTCGTCCAGAACACGGCTGCTAGGCTGGTAACGGGAAAAAAAAACTGGGAATCCATCACTGAGGACCCTTCATTGGCTAACTGTAAAGGATCGGATCACATTCAAGACCCTCTGCCTCACCCACAAGTGCACACAAGGAAACGCTCCTCAATATCTATGCGAGAAGATAAAACACTTTGCAATCGCACTCTCAATAAAATTCCCCCAATCGCACTCTCCGATCAACAAACCAATATCTCTTTCACATCCCCAAGTCCCACTACAAACCAAAGGGAGAACGAAGATTTGCAGTCCAAGGACCACGGCTATGGAATGCTCTACCCACGGATATCCGCATGGAAGAAAACCATCGGGCCTTCAGGAAAAAACTTAAGACCCACCTCTTCTGATGGATCAGGATGTCACTGGATGCAAGCGCCTTGAGGCGATTTAGTTTGCATTTGTAGCGCTATACAAGTTATTCACTCACTCGCTCACTCTATCACTCTCGGATTGCACTTTGGACTACTCTCTGAACTCTGCCTGCCTTTTGACCATGGCACTTTAGCATTGTGTATAAGACCAGGGGGCAACCGAGTACTGGTTAACCTGCTTGTCTTATAGGAAAAGGGACTGCTCTAAGTGAAGAACACATAGCCACCTATAGTGCCTGGCCACCAATGCTAGGGGTAGGCGTGACACCTGATCACCACCATACCAATGTGCAGATCACCACCATACCAGTGTGTCCTGATCACTGCTATACCAATGAGTCCTGATCGCTGCCATAACATTTTGGCATGATCACTGCCACCCCAGCATTCTGATTACTACCACACCAGTATGTCCTGATCACCACTTTACCTGTGTGTCCCAATAACTACCTCACTAGCATCCTAATTACCACCATACCAACATCCTGTTCACCACTATAACATTTTGTCCCAACCACTGCCACACCGGCATTCTGATCACCACCACACCAGCATCCTGATCACCACCATACCAGTGTGTCCTGATCACCACCACACCAGTGGGTCCTTATCACTGTCATCATCTGTGAGGAGAGAGAGTCTTTGCAACTAACTGGGAGCAATTATCAGCCTCTGCACACAGTTTTCACACAGGAAGAAAAATTGCCATCCAGCTCACAGTGATCTCTGCCCATCAGTGTCTAGTGTGAACAAACTGCAGACAGCCACCTGTCACCTGTCCCAGTATCACCATTACTGCCAGGAACATCTTTGATTGCAGTGATGCCAGACCACTGTATACCAGCTTCATTGTCCTAAACACCACCACTGTTTAAGCATCCTGACACCACTATACCAATGTATCCTGATCACTGCCATACTGGTGTATCCTGATCACCACCATACAAGTGGCACCACCATAACTTCAACACAACATTATTTATGCCTCTTAGGAAATATGTTGGGGTGTTTTCTTTCCAAAACATGGTCATTTTGTGGGTATTTCTACTGTCCCGGTGCTCCAGAGCCTCAAAAATTTAATAAGGAGGTCAGGAAATTAGATGTGTACTGTAATTCATGCCCCTAGAAAGCCTGAAGGTGCTCATTGGATTTTGGGTCTTTCTATGTGGTTCAGCTATAAAAAAAAGTCTCACACATGTGGTATTGTCATACTTAGGAGGAGTAGCAGAATGTGTTTTGAGGTGTAATTCTAAGTATGCCTATGCTGTGTATTAAACCACTTCCGGACCGCCTACCGTGGATATACGTAGCTTCTTTGAATTTAAATACCAGTATTTTTTTTAAACAGCGGGTGGTCCGCTTTATCATAAAAGTGGTCTCAGCACCGGATTCACTGCAATATCACTTTTATGGGCTGTGGAAAATCCCCGGGATGAATAGGCAGGAAGTTGAGTGAGGGCAAGACGGCCCCCACTCAACTAAATTTTTTTAAATATTGCTTTAAAGTGTAAAAGTGAGATCTGAAGTCTTTTTGACCCCAGATATCACATTAAAGAGGGCCTGTCCTGCTTATTTCAATTGCAAGGGATGTTTACAGTTTTTTTTAAAAGGGACAGTGTACAAATAAAAAATATTAAGTAAAAAAAAAAAAAATAATAATAATAAAGCATCCCGTCCCTCCGAACTTGCTCACAGAAGCAAACGCATACGCAAGTCGCACCCACATATGTAAATGTTGTTCAAACCACACATGTGAGGTATCACCATGATCGTTAGAGTGAGAGCAATAATTCTACCACTAGATATTCTCTGTTACTTTAAACTGGTAACCAGTAGAAATTTTTAAACATCGCCTATGGAGACCAAACCAAAGTTTGTCGCCGTTTCACGAGCGTGTGCAATTTTGAAGTATGACATGTTAGGTATCAGTTTAGTCTGTGTAACATTATCTTTCACATTATAGAAAAAAATGGGCTAACTTTACGGTTTTCTTATTTTTTTATTCAAAAAGTGCATTTTTTTTAAAAGTGTGTTTGTAACACGCAAATATGGTACAATCTCCATTTTATTCTCTAGGGTCTCTGCTAAATATATATATATATGTTCGGGGGTTATAAGTAATTTTCTAGCAAAAAAATAAAAAATATTTTATCTTCTAAACGACAAGTGTCAGAAATAGCTTGGTCCTAAGTGGTTAAAAAAAATCACATTATTTGAAAACTTTGCATAGAAAAAAAATACATTTTCATTTCACATTTGCCAAAAACTTGTGGAAAAAAATAACATTTTCAAAAGACTCACTATGCCCCTTAGAAAATATGTTGGGGTGTCTTCTTTCCAAAATGTGGTCCTTTTGTGAGTGTTTCTACTGTCCTGGTGATCCAGGGCTTTCAAAATTGTAATTCAGAAAATAAGATTAGTAATTTATGCCCCTAGAATGCCGGAAGGAGCTCCTTGGATTTTGGGTCTCGCCATGTGGCTAGGCTGTGAAAAAGTCTCACACATGTGGTATCGCCATACTCAGGAGGAGTAGCAAATGTGTTTTGAGGTGTAATTTTAAAGTATGCCCATGCTACATGTTAAAAACATCTTCTTAATTGACAACTTTGTGTAAATAAAATACAGCTTCATTTTCTTTTCACATTTTCCAAAAATTTGTGGCAAAAAAAATTACATTTTCAAAAGACTCTCTTTGCCTATTAGAAAATACATTGGGGTGTTTTCTTTCCAAAAGATGTTAATTTTGTGAATTTTTCTACTGTCCTGGCGCTCCAGAGCCCCAAAAAGTGTTACATAGTTACACACAGTTAATTTGGTTGAAAAAAGACACAAAGTCCAACCAGTTCATCCAACAGAGAAAAGAAAAACACACATACGCACACACAAATCAAAAACCTTCATATACACTATCCTAAACCCACAGTTGATCCAGAGGAAGGCAAAAAAACAAAAACAATAAAGCATGATCCGATTTGCTCAAATTGGGGAAAAAAATCCTTCTTGATCCTCCAAGAGGCAATCGGATATTCCCTGGATCAACTTAGCTATAAATATTAGTATCAAGTTATATTTTGTGCAATTAGGAAAGAATTCAGATCCTTTTAAAACAATCTACTGAGTTGGCCAGAACCAGCTCCTCGGGGCATCTTTTCCACATTTTCACAGCTCTTACTGTAAAGAAGCATTTATGTATTTAGAGATTAAATCTCTTTTTTTCCAGACGTAAAGAGTGCCCTCTTCCCCTCTGTGATGAACTTAAAGTGAATAACTATACAAGTTTACTATACATGTTTATCATACCCCCTTAATCTTCTCTTCTCAAAAGAGATTGAATTCAGCTCAGCTAACCTTTCCTCATAGCTGAGCTCCTCCTTGCCTCTTATCAGTTAATGTGAAAGGTAGTCAGGAAATTAGATGGGTAATTTATGTCCCTAGAAAATCTAAAGGTGCTCTTTGGATGTTGAGTCACTTTATGTGGCTAGGTTGTGAAAACGTCTTATGCATGTGGCAATCCCATCCTCAGGGACCAAAGCAAAATGTGTTTTGGGGTGTAATTGCAAGTATGCCCATACTGTGTGTAAAAAACAACTTTGTGGAAAAAAATACACATTTTATATACTTTCATCATTTTGCAAAGGAGTTTGGCAGAAAAAAAAAAAAGATTCAAAAAGCTCACCATGCATTTTAATAAATACATCAGACTGTACAATTTCCAAAAGGGGTCATTTGGAGGGTATTTAGACTTTCCTGGCATTTTAGGGCTTCAAGAGTCAGTACATCAGGACTAATTTTAAAATGTACTGTATATGCCAAAGTTTGTAAACTCTATAACTTTTACACTAAATACTAGACACTAATTTGGCCCATTTTTACCAAAAACATGAAGCAGAATACATTTAGGTGTAAATTTATGAAGAGAGATTATTTATTTGCAACATTTTATTCCAGAAACTTAGAAGACTTTTTTTTCAAATTTGTTTTTATGTACCGTATATACTCGAGTATAAGCCGACCCGAGTATAAGCCGAGGACCTAATTTTATCACAAAAAACTGGGAAAACTTAATGACTCGAGTATAAGCCGAGGGTGGGAAATGCAGCTGCTACTGTAAGCCGAAAAGAGGGTCAACAATGCCCATTTGCACGCCTCACTGTGACCATTTGCATATTCACTGTGCCCATTTGCAGCCTGACCTCACTGTGCCCATCTTCGAGAACAAACAAAAACGTTTTGGATTTAGCTATACTTTAAATTCCAATACCATCATAACTTGAAAATTAACTAGTGCAAGTTTTCCTAAAATTCATACAAATAAAAAGTAACTTTGGCCAATGTAAAAATGTATTCTCTGCCACTGTCCCTTACAGACTTACCACTCCAAGATCGACTGCCAGTCTTTGTCTGTGCTGAATGATGTCCAATTTCTTTAAGTGCAAATTTGTTCTGGGCCTGACCCCTGGGAAGTGTCACTGCAGAGCACTGCACTCACAGTACAATGATGCAGAGACGAGTGCTGATTCAATTGAGGACAATCTAGCATCAGAGGAGAGGTGAAAATTAAGAATACCCAATCTGTGTACCCGAGTCCATAACATATTCGGATGGCGGCTGTGCAGTGTTAAAAACTCGCGCTCCTCCTTGTGCTGTTCCGTGATAGGCGGAACACTCGGCTTCCCAGCAAACACTGTGTTCAGTGTTCCGCATATCAGGGACGCCCTCTCGTCCTCTCGTCTATCACGGACGAGGGGGCATCCCTGATAGGCAGAACACTGAACACAGTGTTTGCTGGGAAGCCGAGTGTTCCGCCTATCACGGAACAGCACAAGGAGGAGCGCAAGTTTTTAACACTGCACGGCCGCCATCCGAATATGTTATGGACTCGGGTACACAGATCGGATTCTGCAATGGGCATGGTGAGGTCAGCCGGCAATGGACTCAGGTACGCTGACTTGAGTATAAGCCGAGGGGGTCACTTTCAGCCCAAAAAAAGGGCTGAAAACTCGGCTTATACTCGAGTATATACGGTAGCTAAAAAAGTAAAAAAATCTCAGTGGTGATAAAATACCACAAACAATGAGCTCTATGCGTCTCCAAAAAAATAATTTGGGTACAGTGATGCTGAAAATTGGCCTGAACTGGAAAGGGGTAACAGTCTCTGGACTTGAGGTGATTAAAGAGGTAAGTCCACCAGGTGGGTACTGTTCCTCGTTGGACAAAGTTTGCCAGCACATTTGGATATTGGATACATTCCTGGAATTCAGCTTTAGTTAAAAATTTGGATAATGTGTAAAACATAGCATACAGTTGTGTAATATAAATTGATTTTTATTATCATATTAGTGACATTGCTAGGGTTCATGTGACTTTTTATCAAACCAGATTTGTACAGCCCATTCTTCTACCAAAAATTCCTTTCCTTTTTTAAATAAAATTGCACTACAATCTGTACTCACAACATCTGTCAAATGCTGAAAAGTTGAGTTAAATGCCAGGATAGTAATACTCTATTGTGCATTTTCATGTATTGCATCACCACTGGTAGCCCTATCATTTAAGGAGAAAGAGGTCAGCAACAAAGAAGCTTGAGCAAAGATGGCACTGGAGACTGTTTATCAGACAGGGAGATCACAGAGTTGTCATCTCTGCAGCAGGTAAAATCATGTGCAACATGCTGTATGTGCTTGCACCTTATTTAAAATTCTCCCCATGATACAGTTCAAGCCACTGTTTGATCAGATTGTTATAACATATCCTGACCTGCAGAAGTGCTATGAAATAAAATATTACCAATAGTTAAAAAAAAAAATAGGGATTTCACTAAAATACACAATTAGTTTGTGAGTGAGTTAGTATTAAAGTTAGTGAGTTTTATGTTTGCAAATAATGTCAACTTGAAATTACACGTCCAAACTGTGACTGAAAAGCCCCGTACACACGATCGGATAACCTATGGATTTTCGTCCGATGGATTTGTCCATCGGAAATCCGATGAATCTGTTTTTCATTAGTCTTGGCCACACACCATCAGTCAAAAAACCGACCGTTCCAAACGCGGTGACGTAAAACACTCCGATGAGCCGAGAAAAATGAAGTTTAATGCTTCTGAGCATGCGTCGACTTGATTCTAAGCATGCATGGGTTTTTTAACCGATGGACTTGCCCATAGACGATCGGAAATTCCCATTGGTTTTTTATCCATCGGAAAATTTTAAAACAAGTTCTATTTTTTAGAACCGATGGAAAAAAGACCGATGGGTACCATACACGATCGGTTGGTCTGATGAAAACCATCCATCGGACGGTTTTCATCAATCAAACCGATCGTGTGTACGGGGCTTTATCATTGCACTGTTTGTAAGACAGATGACATAATCAGAAGATTTTATTGGTGTCTCTGTTGGTTTTTGCACGGTCTCTAGTGGCATGATTTGTCTGGTGAAATTCTCAGCTCTGCTTTCCCTGCATCTACAGCAAACCAGTTTCAATACTCATAGTCTTTATAGTGTAAAATAAATAATCCAACAGAGACAAAAAAAAAAGCTTTCAGTTTAGTAATGATTAGGGATGAGCTTCGAGTTTGACTCAAAGCCATGTTCGACTTGAACACCGCCTGTTCGGCTGTTCGCCGAATTTCGAACATTATGGGCCGTTTGTGCCACATTAGAGTGGCGCGTCACGGCCCATAATTCACTGCGGCATCGCAGTGCATTGCTGGCTGATGATTGGCCAAGCATGCACTATGACCCGCATGCTTTGGCCAATCACAGCGCGGTAAGAACGGAGAGCCGTAATTGGCCAAAGCCAGGGTGGCTTTGGCCAATCATGGCTCAGAGGAGTAGGTACACGCCCCACACTATATAAGGCCGCCGGCTTGGCGGCCTTGTGTAGTGTGTTGGCGTTGGTTAAAGAGAGAGCTTACAGAGAGAGAGAGACAGTGTCATTTATATTGAGTTAGAAAGAGCAGGCAGGCGAGTCAGTTAGCTGCAGTTACAGTGTGTAGAGGATATATATGCATCCTAGGTGTTGTATATATATTTATACACTGTATTCAGTTTGGCTAGATCCATTCCTGTTATTCTCTATACTGTGACAGGCAGGCAGGTGATTGTGCTAGCTGCAGTCAGTGTTTCACATAGTGTACTGTGTGCTTTGCATAGCGTTCACCGAAAGCTTACCTGAATACAGTTAGTGGTGTTCTCATAATAAAACCACAGGCAGGGAGCTGCATTAATTTCATGTAGTGTACTTCTGTCCTTTACACAGCGTTCACTTAAAGGAACCTGAATACAATTTCTGGTGTTCTCATAATAAAACCACAGGCAGAGAGCTGCAAGTATTTTCAGTTAGTATACTGTGTCCTCTGCACAGTGTTCACCTAAAACTAACTGAAGACAATTGCTACTTTTCTCAAACTAATACCACAGCAGGCAGTTGATTCTGATAGCTGCATTATCAGTACAGATATATATATATATATATATATATATATTGTGAGGGGGTTAGCTCGGCAGCGGGTGTGTGTGACCCCCGGGATGGGCTCCCCACACAAAAACAGGCCCAGCAAACGGAGGTTGTGGTTTTCAAAATCAAAAAGGTGCGGTTTATTTTCTATTTACAGTGACAAAACACAGCAAAGCAAAAGAAACATAAATAAAATAAATCCTGGTCAACTTGACCTCTGAGTAAACATACAGGTTTCCTAACTAACAACTGGGATCAGCCTAGTGCTGTCCTAGTCCCTAAGTCCCTGGTTTTAAATGTCCAAGCAAATAGCCACACAGGCTTTGTCTCACCGCACAGGGGTTCACTCTCCCTAGACAGTCCACACAGGTCTGGTTCCAGGCATGAGCTAACATCTAATGAAGCTGGGAGTTCTTATAGAGGCCCAAATGAGCTGACAAGCTTCAGCTGGTCTCATCAACTCCCTGTCTGCACGACGCCCCACACTCTCCCTAGAGGTATGAGTCATCCATGAGCCCACTAGCCTCAGCTGGGCTTATACAACTCTCCACCTAGTTGTATAAGTCGGCGTAAAAGCCTGAATCTGGGCGAAATATATCTACCCCCCTGGATGCAACCAGGTGACTTTACCTTCCTGCTGTCACATACCCCCCCCTCTTGTTTTAACCTCGGGGTTGGAACACCAGCAATCAGGCATTCATGTACTCGAGACAAAGCATCCACATTCCCCATTTGAACGCCAGGGCGATGCTTTACTGTGAAGTTGAATTCCTGGAGGGCCAGGAACCACCTATTCACTCTTCTATTTGTTTCCTTGTTTTGAGCCATCCACTTTAACGGAGCGTGATCCGTAACCATGTCAAAGTGCCTACCTAGCAGGTAGTACCGAAGGGAATCTAGAGCCCACTTCACCGCTAAACACTCCTTTTCAACGGTGGCGTAATTTACCTCATGGGACTTCAACTTCCTGCTGAGGTAAATGACTGGGTGCTCTTCCCCGTTCCAGACCTGGGACAATACTGCTCCTAACCCCACATCTGACGCATCACTTTGTACGACAAAGTCTTTAGAGAAGTCGGGTGAGTACAACACTGGCTGGCTACATAAGGCTTGTTTCAAGAATTGGAATGCTGCCTCAGCCTCGGGGGTCCATTTAATCATGACCGACCCTTTCCCCTTCGTCAGGTTGGTTAGGGGCACAGCCTTAGAAGCAAAGTGGGGAATGAATCGCCGATAATACCCAGCGATTCCCAGAAAGGCTCGTACCTGCTTCTTGCTGTTGGGACGTGGCCAACTCAGGATGGCCTCGATTTTGTTGAGTTGGGGTTTTATTACTCCCCTCCCAATGGTGTACCCAAGATATTTGGCCTCCTCCTGCCCAATGGTACACTTCTTGGGGTTAGCCGTAAACCCCGCTTCCCGAACAGAGTCCAGGACTGCTTGCACTTTTGGCAGATGTGAGGCCCAATCTGTGCTATGGACAATTACGTCATCCAGGTAAGCCGCAGCATACTTCCGATGGGGCCTCAGCATCTGGTCCATTTTCCGCTGGAATGTGGCTGGCGCATTCTGTAACCCGAACGGCATTCTTTTATATTGGAACGCCCCGTCTGGGGTTACAAATGCGGTTTTCTCTTTGGCCGACTTGGCCAGGGGGATTTGCCAATACCCTTTTGTGAGGTCAAGAGTCGTCATGTATCGGGCTGTTCCCAGCCGGTCGATCAACTCATCAATACATGGCATGGGGTAGGTGTCAAATTTTGTAACTTTGTTCAACTGACGAAAATCGTTACAAAATCGCCAGCTCCCATCCGGTTTAGGCACCAACACAATGGGACTAGACCAATCACTTTGGGACTCCTCTATCACCCCTAAGTTCAGCATTTTCTGTACTTCCTCCCGTATTGCCTCCCGTCGGGCCTCTGGGATCCGATAGGGTTTTAACTTCACTCTTTCACCGGGTGGGGTAATGATGTCATGCTCTACCCCAGATGTTTGTCCCGGCAGCTCAGAGAATACCTCCTTGTTGCGAAGCACAAACTCCTTAACCTCCTGTTGTTGGGGTTGTGACAAGGTGGCTGCTATTCCAACCTCAGGAATCACGCAACCAGTTTGAGCTGGTGACCAAGTGTCTGCGACTAGGGACTCTCTATCCCTCCAGGCTTTCAACAGATTAACGTGATAGATCTGTTCGGGCTTTCGCCTTCCTGGTTGTCTGACCTTGTAATTCACTTCGCTCACTTTTTCCATTATCTCATAGGGGCCTTGCCATTTGGCAAGGAATTTACTTTCAACCGTAGGGACAAGTACCAGTATCCTATCCCCCGGGGAAAAGGTACGGGTCTTGGCTCCACGGTTGTACACTCTCTGCTGTGCTAACTGCGCTTGGGCCAAATGTTCCTTCACGATGGGCATTACCTGTGCAATTCGGTCTTGCATCAGGGCGACATGCTCAATCACACTCCTGTGGGGAGAACTCTCACTTTCCCAAGTTTCCTTGGCAATATCCAACAGCCCTCTTGGGTGTCTCCCATACAGTAACTCAAAGGGGGAGAATCCCGTAGAGGATTGGGGCACCTCCCTAATAGCAAACATCAAATAAGGAAGTAGACAGTCCCAATCCTTTCCATCTCTATCCACCACTTTCTTCAACATTTGTTTTAGGGTTTTGTTGAATCTTTCAACCAGCCCATCGGTTTGGGGGTGATACACAGATGTACGCAATTGCGTCACTTTGAACAATTTACACAGCTCTTTCATAACCCGGGACATAAAGGGTGTACCTTGGTCCGTAAGCAGTTCTTTACAAATACCCACCCGGCTAAAAACAAGAGATAGCTCTTTGGCTATGGTTTTGGCCGAGGTATTTCTGAGAGGGATCGCTTCTGGATAACGGGTGGCATAGTCCATTATAACCAATATGTACTGGTGCCCCCTAGCGGACTTGATTATAGGACCTACCAAATCCATTGCGATTCTCTCAAACGGGACCTCAATGATGGGTAGAGGGACCAGCGGGCTACGGAAATGTGGCATCGGGGCCGACCTCTGACACACAGGGCAGGAGGAACAATAATTTTCTATGTCCTTCATCACCCCAGGCCAATAGAATCTCTGTAATACCCTCTCTCGGGTTTTCTCTGTCCCCAGATGACCTCCAAGAATGTGCCCATGGGCCAACTCCAACACCAACTTCCTGTAAGGTTTGGGCACCACAAGCTGCTCAACGGTTTCTTCTGCCCTTTTTGCCACCCGATACAGTAGGTCCTTCTCTACGCTGAAGTATGGGTAAGTGCAGGTATTATCTGGGTTCACTAACTCGCCATCTATTTCCACTACGTTTTCCCGTGCCTTTATTAGGGCGGGGTCTTTTAACTGTTCTGTGGCAAAATTTTCCCTGTGAACCTCCAGATCAGAAAACTCCACAGACGGTAGGTTTTCGTCTGAGGAGGTGGGCTCCTCTCCAGTTTCTTGAGTCTCCCCTGCCAATACTGACAAGGGAAATTCTGGAGAGTCCTCACCACTCTCAGAGGAGTTCTGGCTATCACATTCCTGGTACATAGGGGCACCAGTGGGGGGCTCAGGATCATCCCACAGTTCCCAGAACTTCGGAAAATCCCTTCCCACAATGGCATCATGCGGTAATTGAGATACTAACCCCACTGGATGAGAGAGGGTACCTTTGGGGGTCTCGAAACACACTGTAGTCACTGGATACTCTCGGGTGTCCCCATGCACACAAATAACAGCTACCTTGCTATTCCCAGAGACCTCTGTTTTAACTAATTCAGCCTTTATCAGGGTCACAAGGCTACCTGAATCCAGCAATACCACAACATTTCTACCATTAACACACATTTTGCATAAATGTTTCTCAGTTCCTCGAATGGCAGTGCATGCGACTGTCGCACACAGCGACTGACGTCTGCCCGTCAGAAAGTCACACTGCATGGGTTCCTCCACAACCGGGCAATTGGCTGCAATATGTCCCGCTTGCCGGCAGCGGTAGCAAACGATCCTTCTTGCCGCCTCTTGAGCCGCTGATTTCCCAGGCTGTTCTCGCCAAACTTGGGGTAGAGCTCCCACCCTCTCACTCTCTCCACCCTCACCCCTTGGAATCCTCTTATCCGCCCCTGGGGATGGTCTGGTCTTAGGGTGGAAAGTCCGAGTGTCTCTGGAAGAGGCCGTCAGGTTCTCTGTAGCCAAGTATTTCTCCACACGATCCACAAGACCATCGGCCGTCTCTGGGTCTCCATGGCTTACCCACTTTTGGATGGCAGTAGGAAGAGCTCTCAAAAACCGATCCATTACAACACGTTCCACAATCTTTGGTGCGGACAAAGTCTCTGGCTGTAGCCACTTTCTGCTCAGGTGAATGAGATCATACATTTGAGACCTGGGGGGTTTTCCAAGCTGGAAAGTCCAGTTATGCACACGCTGAGCCCGGACAGCCTGGGTGACACCCAGCCTTGCCAAAATTTCAGCTTTTAGCATCACATAGTCTTTTGCTTGGTTAGGCTCTAGGTCATAGTAAGCTTTCTGCGATTCACCAGTTAACAGAGGAGCCACCAGTCCAGCCCACTGCTCCTCAGGCCACTTTTCTCTTTCAGCGGTCCTTTCAAATGTGGTCAAAAATACCTCTGGATCATCCTCTCCAGTCATTTTTGTCAATAAACGACTCACCCCAAAGGACGCGGTATTAGTGGGACGGCTTTCCTCACTGGTCTGCGGACGTTGCTGCATTACTGCTTCCATTTGTTGTAGTCTCTGCTCTTGCTTCTGTAACAGGTCTATGAAGCGGGCCTCAGATTGCTGCTGGGCTTGTTGCTGAGCTTCCAGACTCTGTTGGTGAGCTTGCTGCTGGGCTGCAAGGCTCCTTTGCAAACCTGCATTTGTCTGCTGTTGATTGGCATTTGCTAGAGCCAGCTGTTTCAGTATCTCCTCCATGCTGGCTTAAAAAAAACTGCCACTGGTTCTCCACCAACTGTGAGGGGGTTAGCTCGGCAGCGGGTGTGTGTGACCCCCGGGATGGGCTCCCCACACAAAAACAGGCCCAGCAAACGGAGGTTGTGGTTTTCAAAATCAAAAAGGTGCGGTTTATTTTCTATTTACAGTGACAAAACACAGCAAAGCAAAAGAAACATAAATAAAATAAATCCTGGTCAACTTGACCTCTGAGTAAACATACAGGTTTCCTAACTAACAACTGGGATCAGCCTAGTGCTGTCCTAGTCCCTAAGTCCCTGGTTTTAAATGTCCAAGCAAATAGCCACACAGGCTTTGTCTCACCGCACAGGGGTTCACTCTCCCTAGACAGTCCACACAGGTCTGGTTCCAGGCATGAGCTAACATCTAATGAAGCTGGGAGTTCTTATAGAGGCCTAAATGAGCTGACAAGCTTCAGCTGGTCTCATCAACTCCCTGTCTGCACGACGCCCCACACTCTCCCTAGAGGTATGAGTCATCCATGAGCCCACTAGCCTCAGCTGGGCTTATACAACTCTCCACCTAGTTGTATAAGTCGGCGTAAAGCCTGAATCTGGGCGAAATATATCTACCCCCCTGGATGCAACCAGGTGACTTTACCTTCCTGCTGTCACAATATATATATATATATACATCCCACCTTTGTGCAGCTATATCTCACTGCAGGCCATTAGTATGTCTGGAAGGCAAACAAGGAGAGGCAGACAGTCATGAGGCGATAAAAGAGGGAAAGCAGGTTCTGTGTCTAGAGGCAACAGTGCTGGTCGTGGACACGGTGCACCCTCATCAGCACGTGGCCGTGGGACACGCTTGTCCTTCTTTTTGGCAGCTGGCCATGTTGAGCCGCAACATGCCCAAGACTTGGTAGAGTGGATGACCAAGCCGTCCTCATCCTCCTCATCCTTTTGCACCCAGGCCCAGGGTACTTTCTCTGGCAAAGCAGCTGCCAAAGCGGGGTAGTAACGTGAGCCCAGAGAGAGGGGGTGCCCAACAAGGACAGCTATCTGGCAGTCATGTTCCCCCAGCTGCAGCATACTGCCAGATTTGCTCCAGTGCTGAGGAGGGAGGGGATGATGAGGTCACTGACTCCACGTGGGTGCCTGATAGGAGAGAAGAGGAGGAGGAGGAGGCACATCTCCAACAAGGCAGGATGCCCTCCAGGGGCCAGCTTAAGGGAAGCACACTGACTGCATCACACCGCAGAGCTCCGCATGTGCAGGGCGCTGCTGTCTCTGCTTGTTATTCCAAAAGTTCTTTGGTGTGGGCCTTTTTTCAGACGTGTGCAGCAGATCGCACCGTTGCCATTGGCAACATATGTCTAAAGCGTATCAAAACATCAGCCACTTGGGCACCACGTACTTGACCAGACATTTTTCGAACTGCCATGCAGTTCGTTGGCAAGCCTACCTAAAAGACCCACACCAAAGAACAAAGCGGACCTCTCCTTGCACCTCATCAGCTGGAATCTCCAACCCCACTATACGTTCAGTCCTCTCTGAAAACTGCACTGAGAGGAATGAAGGTGTAGAATTAGGTGTTACACAGCCAAGTACTTGTGGGCAATCTGCTATCGGTACACCGACGTCCGATTGTACCAGGCAAATTTCCCTGCCCCAGCTGCTGCACCGCCGAAAGAAGTTCGCTCCCAGCCATCCACATGTCCAGCGGTTGAATGCTAGCTTGGCTAAATTGCTAGCACTTCAACTGCTGCCTTTTCAGTTGGTAGACTCTGCCCCCTTCCATGAGTTTGTTGAATGTGCGGTTCCTCAGTGGCAGGTTCCAAAACGTCACTTTTTCTCACGGAAGGCGATTCCAGCTCTCTACCGGCATGTGGAAGGCAATGTCGCAATGTCTTGGCCTTGCTGGACAGGGCGGTCAGCGGTAAGGTGCATATTACCGCTGACTCATAGTCCAGCAGGCATGGACAGGGACGTTACCTATCTTTCACGGTGCATTGTGTGACTCTGCTGGCAGCTGGAAAAGATGCAGGACAAGGTGCAGTAGTGTTGGAGGTTGTTCCGCCACCACGCCTCCAAAATGTTACTACTGGTGATTCTGACACACCTCTCTCCTCCCCCCTCCTCTTTTTCTTCCTCCATGGCCTCTACCTGTGCTTTGTCCTTGGAACCAGCGGTTCTTCATAGGCGTTCAAGGGGCTACGCAAGTACGCAGGCAAAAATATATCATGTGGTGCTTGTGCTGGTGTGCTTGGAGGACAGGAGCCACACTGGGGCAGATATTCTGTCAGCTCTGCAGGGGCAGGCTCAGAGCTGGTTGAAGCCACGCCAACTTAAGCCAGGAAAGGTGGTTTGCGACAATGGCACCAACCTCCTCTCCGCCCTCCGACATGGACAACTGACACATGTGCCCTGTTTGGCTCACATCCTTAACTTGGTGGTGCAACGGTTCTTGGACAGGAGGTCCTGAAGCAGGCCAGGAAACTCTGTGGGCATTTCCGCCGGTCATATAATGCCAGTGCTCGGCTGGCTGACCTGCAAAAGGATTACAACCTGCCCAAGAACCGCCTAATCTGTAACTTGCCCACCAGGTGAAACTCTACGTTGGCCATGCTGCAGTGGCTGCACACACATCAGAGGGCCATCAATGAGTATCTGTTGCAATATGGCACCAGGACAGGGTAAGGGGAGCTTGGATTTTTTTCCCCACGCCAGTGGGCCATGATCAGGGATGCATGCACTGTCCTGGCACCCATTTGAGGAGGCCACGAGGATGGTGAGCAGTGACAGTGCATGTATCAGTGACACTGTCCCTCTTGTCCACCTGCTGGAGCACACTCTGCGTGTTATAATGGACAGGGCACTTGAGGCAGAACAGAGGGAGGAAGAGGAGGACTTCCTTACCTCTCAAGGCCCCTTTTATCCAGACAGTGTTCCTGCTGGCCCGGCTATCACACAGGAAGAGGACGAGGAAGAGGAGGTGGAGGAGGAGGAGGAGGAGGATTGTGTCAGCATGGAGGTGGAGACTAGCACTCAGCATCAGCAGCAGTCTTCAAGGGATCAATTACAGTCCCAAGGCACCTGTGGACTTGTACATGGCTGGGAGGAGGTGGCTGCGGATCATGTCATCCTCAGTGACCCAAAGGACTCCGCACCGAATGCCTCAGCAAACCTACGCTGCATGGCCTCCCTGATCCTGCAAAGCCTGCGGAAGGATCCTCATATTCGTGCGGTCAAGGAGAGAGATCATTACTGGCTGGCAACCCTCCTTGATCCACGTTACAAGGGTAAGGTTGCGGACCTTATCTTGCCGTCGCAGAGGGAGCAGAGGATGAAGCATCTTCTGGAGGCCTTGCAAAAAGGTCTGTGCAACCCGTTCCCAGAGACTGGGTGGTTACAAATTCCTGGTCCTGGACAACGTGTTGCTGAGGCTTCGGTCAGTCAAAGAAGGAGCGGTAAAGAAGGTGGCTGTCTGACGGATGCGTTCAGACAATTTTTTAGTACGCAGCTTCAAGGTATGATCGGTTCCAGCAACCATCGCCAGCGTCTGGTTTACATGGTGCAGGAATACTTAGGGGCAATATCAGACTTGGACACCTTTCCCACCGAAAATCCTCTGGGTTACTGGGTCTTGAGGATGGATAACTGGCCAGAGCTTGCACAGTATGCAATTGAGCTACTGGCCTGTACTGCATCCAGCGTTCTTTTGGAACGCACATTCAGTGCTGCTTGAGGCTTTGTAACCGATCACAGGGTGCGCCTTACACCGACTCGGTCGATCGACTGACCTTCATAAAAATGAATCAGTCTTGGATCACCACCAGCTACCAAGCACCTGATGCTGATGTAACCGAATAATTTTTGGGGAAATGTCAGATCCCTTCAAGACTGCCTATGCTGATGCTGAGTGACTATCCTGTTATGCTTATTGACTATCCTCTTCCTCCTCAATGATCATGCTGATAGCTTGTAAGTAGGGATGAGCTTCGAGTTCGAGTCGAACTCATGTTCGACTCGAACATTGCCTGTTCGCCCGTTCGCCGAACAGCGAACAAATTGGGGTGTTCGCGGCAAATTCGAAAAAGTCTATGGGAGAAATCTAAAGTGCTAATTATAAAGGCTTATATGCAAGTTATTGTCCTAAAAAGTGTTTGGGGACCCGGGTCCTGCCCCAGGGGACATGTATCAATGCAAAAAGAAGTTTTAAAAACGGCCGTTTTTTCGGGAGCAGTGATTTTAATAATGCTTAAAATGAAAAAATAAAAGTGAAATATTCCTTTAAATTTCGTAGCTGGGGGGTGTGTATGATATGCATGTGAAGTGGCGCATGTTTCCCGTGCTTAGAACTGTCCCTGCAAAAAGTGTCATTTTTGAAAGAAAAAAATGCATTTAAAACTGACTCGTGGCTATTAATGAATTGTCGGCTCCCGGCAATACATACAAAAGTCATTGATAAAAAAAAAAAAAAAAGCGTGGGGGTTCCCCAGAATTCAATTACCAGGCCCTTCAGGTCTGGAATGGATATTAAGGGGAACCCCGCCGCAAATAAAAAAAAAATTGACGTGGGGTTCCCCCAAATATCCATTCCAGGCCCTTCAGATCTGGCATGGATTTTAAGGGGAACTCCACCCCAAATAAAAAAAAAATGGCGTGGAGTCCCCCTAAAAATCCATACCAGACCCCTTATCCGAGCATGCAACCTGGCCGGCCGCAGGGGAAAAGGGGGGGACGAGAGAGCGGCCCCCCTCCCTCCTGAACCGTACCAAGCCACATGCCCTCAACATGGGGAGGATGTCCCCATGTTGATGGGGACAAGGGCCTCATCCCCACAACCCTTGCCCGGTGGTTGTGGGGGTCTGCGGGCGGGGGGCTTATCGGAATCTGGAAGACCCCTTTAACAAAGAGGACCCCCAGATCCCGGCCCCCCCCTATGTGAATTGGTAAGGGGTACATTGTACCCCTACCATTTCACGAAGAAAGCATAAAAAAATGTTTAAAAAAACACACAAACACCTTGAAAAAGTCCTTTATTTAAAAAAAAAAAAAAAAAAACATTCCAGCGGTGAAATCCAGTGTCCCGCGGCGATCCCGATGTCCAGCGCTGTCCGTCATTGGTTGTGCCTGAGCGGACCTGATGGGGAACTCCCTCTCAGTATTTTAAATGTATAGACCCGCCCCTTCTAAAGTTCCCCATCAGGTCCGCTCAGCGGACCAGATGCGGAACATGAGAAGGGGCGGGTCTATACATGTATTACCAAAGTGAGAGCAGTTCCCCATCAGGTCCGCCTCCTCGGTATGTCAGACCCGCCTACGTCATTGGCTTGAGCGGGGAACTTCCTTCACTATGTAAATTTAAATTTACATAGTGAAGGAAGTTCCCCGCTCAAGCCAATGACGTAGGCGGGTCTGACATACCGAGGGGGCGGACCTGATGGGGAACTGCTCTCACTTTGGTAATACATGTATAGACCCGCCCCTTCTCATGTTCCGCATCTCGTCCGCTGAGCGGACCTGATGGGGAACTTTAGAAGGGGCGGGTCTATACATTTAAAATACTGAGAGGGAGTTCCCCATCAGGTCCGCTCAGGCACAACCAATGAAGGACAGCGCTGGACATCGGGATCGCCGCGGGACACTGGATTTCACCGCTGGAATGTTTATTTATTTATTTATTTAAATAAAGGACTTTTTCAAGGTGTTTGTGTGTTTTTTTAAACATTTTTTTTACGCTTTCTTCGTGAAATGGTAGGGGTACAATGTACCCGTTACCAATTCACATAGGGGGGGGGCGGGATCTGGGGGTCCCCTTTGTTAAAGGGGTCTTCCAGATTCCGATAAGCCCCCCGCCCGCAGACCCCCACAACCACCGGGCAAGGGTTGTGGGGATGAGGCCCTTGTCCCCATCAACATGGGGACATCCTCCCCATGTTGAGGGCATGTGGCTTGGTACGGTTCAGGAGGGAGGGGGGGCCGCTCTCTCGTCCCCCCCTTTTCCCCTGCGGCCGGCCAGGTTGCGTGCTCGGATAAGGGGTCTGGTATGGATTTTTAGGGGGACTCCACGCCATTTTTTTTTTAAACTTGGGGTGGAGTTCCCCTTAAAATCCATGCCAGATCTGAAGGGCCTGGTAATTGAATTCTGGGGAACCCCCACGCTTTTTTTTTTTCTCAATGACTTTTGTATGTATTGCCGGGAGCCGACAATTCATTAATAGCCGCGAGTCAGTTTTAAATGCATTTTTTTTCTTTCAAAAATGACATTTTTTGCAGGGACAGTTCTAAGCACGGGAAACATGCGCCACTTTACATGCATATCATACACACCCCCCAGGTACGAAATTTAAAGGAATATTTCACTTTTATTTTTTCATTGTAAGCATTATTAAAATCACTGCTCCCGAAAAAACGGCCGTTTTTAAAACTTCTTTTTGCATTGATACATGTCCCCTGGGGCAGGACCCAGGTCCCCAAACACTTTTTAGGACAATAACTTGCATATTAGCCTTTATAATTAACACTTTAGATTTCGAACGTTCGAGTCCATTGTATTTAATAGGGTTCTAAAGTTTACACGAACATTTTGTCTGTTCGCAGGTTCTGGTGCGAACCGAACAGGGGGGTGTTCGGCTCATCCCTGCTTGTAAGAACATTTTTGGTTCTGGGCACCGCCACCAGTGGCGAAGGCCCAATTTTTCAGATCCTGCTTAACAGGGGCGTGTATTTACAATTTTTGATGCAATACTTTGCAACAGGGCTCAATGCTGCGCTCCAACTACAGTATCTGTGAGGGGATGCAGTGTTGTGGCACTAGCACCAGTGCCTAAGGCCCAATTTTTCAGCCCCTGTTTAACAGGGGGCGTGTAAATACAATTTTTGATGCAATACTTTGCAGCAGGGCTCATTCCTGCGCTCCTAATAGAGTATCTGTGAGGGGTTGCAGTGTTGTGGCACCAGCACCAGTGACTAAGGCCCAATTGTTCTGCCCTTGTTTAACAGGGGCGTGTAATTACAATTTTTGATGCAATACTTTTCAGCAGGGCTCATTGCAGCGCTCCAAGTACAGTATCTGTGAGGGGTTTGCAGTGTTGTGGCACCAGTGCCTAAGGCCCAATTTTTCTGCCCCTGTTTAACAGGGGCATGTAATTACAATTCTTGATCTAATAATTCACAGCTGGGCCCATTCTTGCGCCCACAAAGAGTAACTGTGAGGACTTACAGTGTTGTGGCAACACCACCACCACCACCACCAAAGGCCCAATTTGTATGCCCCTGTTCAACAGGGACATGTAATTACAATTCTTGATATAATAGTTCACAGCAGGGTGTTCCAGCGCCCACCAAGAGTAACTGTGAGGGCTTACACTGTTGTGGCAACACCAACACCTAAGGGCCAAATTTCTGCAGAGTATATACGGCATGCCCCTACTTTCAAACATCCAACTTACAAACGACTCTTACTTGCAAACGGAAGGAGACAACAGGAAGTGAGAGGAAATTTACCCCTAGGAAGGGAAATTCTCTCCTGTAAGAGTTAATATGGGAAAAAGGTGTCTCCTCTCCACTGATGCTTTATCAGTGTTATCACCAATCTTTGTTTCACTAAAAACCCCAAATTTTCAAAAAACATTTGTCATTGGGACAGAAAGTGAGGTGAAAAGTTCTGAACAGGTGCACACTGCACAGACAGCAAAACAAATGTTACAGGGGTGATAACCCTTCCCTATGTTTTCCAAAAAGCTTAAAAATAGATTTTTTGGCTTGAGTTACACTTAAAAAATTTACCTGTTCCAAATTACAAACAGATTCTACCTAATTAAGAACAAACCTACAGTCCCCTGTCTTGTTTGCACAGCCTGTATAATGCTGTTCAGAGTATATAGGGCCTTTTTTTTAATTTGGGTGTGGGGTTCCCCTTAATATCCATACAAGACCCAAAGGGGCTGGTAGTGGGGGGGGGGGCGGGGAGTTACCCATGCCATTATTCTCAATGATTTTCATCCATATTGCCGGGACCAGACATTACATTAAAGCCGCAAGCAGTTTTAAATGACTTTTTTTCCTTTAGAAATGTCATTTTGTGCAGGGACAGTTCTAAACACGGGAAACACGTGCCACTTCACAGGCATACTTCAGACAACCCCCAGGTATGATATTTAAAGGAATATTTCACTTTTTTTTTCACTTCAAGCATCATTAAAATCACTGCTCCTGAAAAAACGGCCGTTTTTAAAAGTTTTTTTTTTGCATTAATACATGTCCCCCGGGGCAGGACCCGGGTCCCCATACCCTTTTTAGGACAATAACTTGCATATTAGCCTTTATAATTAGCACTTTTGATTTAGAACGTTCGAGTCCATTGTATTTAATAGGGTTCTAAAGTTCTCGCAAACTTTCGGTCCGTTCGCAGGTTCTGGTGCGAACCGAACCAGGAGTGTTCGGCTCATCCCTAGTAATGACAGATGGACAAGGCTATGAAATGCAGTACAAAAATATTCATGCTAAAGAACCTGACAGATATAATACATTAGCTTTTGTTTGACCATGTTGGCCTTTAAAGCTAAACTTCAAGCAAATACCTACATTCACAGTTGTAATAGATAGAAGGGAGCTGTATTACCTGCTGAAATATTAGTATTTTTGTCCTTCCCTAAAATTTAGACAACTCTGCCATACAGCACAGCCAGGCAAATGAAACAACATTCTCTTGAAATTCAGAATTACACTGCTGGCACCACACTACTCCAACCTGTTAACTGGACAATAAAGGAGCAGCAGCAGACTGATGAGTGTTGATGAGTGTTGACTTTCTCTGAGTGTTAAATTACAGAGTATTACACTGAACTCTTTAGAAAGTGCAAATCGTGTTACAAATCTTTCTTTCTGTTACAGCAGTGGGTGTGCAGTCTTGGCTAACACTGTGTGAGAGATGATTGGAGGAAAGACACACCCGCCCCCCCTCCACATAGGCAGCGGAACAAAGGAACATGCAGAGCTGTACTCTGAATAGACAAGCTCTCTGCTAATCTACCTCTAAGCTCCTTTCCCGACACAAATTTTCAGCTGCTTTTATCTAATTTAAGAGTTGGTAAGCTGTATTTTAATAAATGTTTGCTTTTGGGTTTAATATTGCTTTAATGTATTTCTTTTTTTCTGTTGGGTTTTTCATTTTAACTGCTTGCCCACCGCCGGCTGTCATATGACGGCTGGACGGTGAAGCTCTCATTCTGGGTGGGCGTCATAGGCCATCCTCACCTTCCCGGCCCACTAGAGGGCACGCCCTACCGCCGTGTCACTGGGGATGCGTGTGCTCGGCGTCCGCGATGTCCAACGGGCACCCGCGATTGCCGTAAACACAGAAGGATCATGGATCTGTGTGTGTAAACACTAGGGATGAGCCGAACACCCCCCGGTTCGGTTAGCATCCAGAACATGCGAACGGACTGAAAGTTTGCGTGAACTTTCGAACGCCGTTAAAGTCTATAGGACTTGAACGTGAGAAATCAAAAGTGTGAATTTTAAAGGCTAATATGCAAGTTATTGTCCTAAAAAGGGTTTGGGGACCCGGGCCATGCCCCAGGGTACGTCTAACAATGCAAAATAAAGTTTTAAAAACGGCCGTTTTTTCAAGAGCAGTGATTTTAATGATGCTTAACCGCTTGAGGACTGCCGCACGCCGATGTACGTCGGCAGAATGGCACGGCTGGGCACATGGACGTACAGGTACGTCCCCTTTAAGAGCCCAGCTGTGGGTCGCGAACGCGTCGCCGGCGGCGCGTTCGCGACCCGGTCCTCTTCTCCGTGACCGTCCCGAGTAGGGATGAGCTTCGTGTTCGAGTCGAACATACGTTCGACTCGAACATCGGCTGTTCGATCGTTCGACGAAGATCGAACGATTTGGGCCGTTCGCGCCAAATTCGAGTGACGCGAACGGCCCACAATGCACTACGCCATCGCAGTGTCATCCAGGCGCTGTGATTGGCCAAGCATGCACTGTGACCCCGCATGCTTGGCCAATCACAGCGCCGGCAGCGAGGAGAGCAATGATTGGCCACAGGCAGGATGCCTGTGGCCAATTATTGCTGAGGGTGTTTAGTACACGCCCCACACTATAAAAGGCCGCCAGCACGGCGGCCTAGTGTAGTGTGTTCCGGAGCAGGGATAGAGCAGCATAGGCAGGGACAGTGACTTTTATTTCTTTCTTGCTTAACCTGGATTCCTTTAGTTTAGGGAAAGAGAAGGATAGGTAGGGAGAGTGTCAGTGTGTTTTGTGCTTGTGCTATATTGTGCTTAAAAAAAACATTTTTTCTAGGGACAGAAAACTGTAGGTAGGGAGAGTGTCAGTTTCTTTCACTGTCAAAGTCCTTGTTTCCAGGGACCTGGAAGGACAGTGAGTGAATTCTCCTTGTGCTAAATTGTGCTTAAAAAAAACATTTTTTCTAGGGACAGAAAACTGTAGGTAGGGAGAGTGTGTCAGTTTCTTTCACTGTCAAAGTCCTTGTTTCCAGGGACCTGGAAGGACAGTGAGTGAATTCTCCTTGTGCTAAATTGTGCTTAAAAAAAACATTTTTTCTAGGGACAGAAAACTGTAGGTAGGGAGAGTGTGTCAGTTTCTTTCACTGTCAAAGTCCTTGTTTCCAGGGACCTGGAAGGACAGTGAGTGAATTCTCCTTGTGCTAAATTGTGCTTAAAAAAAAATTTTTTCTAGGGACAGAAAACTGTAGGTAGGGAGAGTGTGTCAGTTTCTTTCACTGTCAAAGTCCTTGTTTCCAGGGACCTGGAAGGACAGTGAGTGAATTCTCCTTGTGCTAAATTGTGCTTAAAAAAAACATTTTTTCTAGGGACAGAAAACTGTAGGTAGGGAGAGTGTGTCAGTTTCTTTCACTGTCAAAGTCCTTGTTTCCAGGGACCTGGAAGGACAGTGAGTGAATTCTCCTTGTGCTAAATTGTGCTTAAAAAAAACATTTTTTCTAGGGACAGAAAACTGTAGGTAGGGAGAGTGTGTCAGTTTCTTTCACTGTCAAAGTCCTTGTTTCCAGGGACCTGGAAGGACAGTGAGTGAATTCTCCTTGTGCTAAATTGTGCTTAAAAAAAACATTTTTTCTAGGGACAGAAAACTGTAGGTAGGGAGAGTGTGTCAGTTTCTTTCACTGTCAAAGTCCTTGTTTCCAGGGACCTGGAAGGACAGTGAGTGAATTCTCCTTGTGCTAAATTGTGCTTAAAAAAAACATTTTTTCTAGGGACAGAAAACTGTAGGTAGGGAGAGTGTGTCAGTTTCTTTCACTGTCAAAGTCCTTGTTTCCAGGGACCTGGAAGGACAGTGAGTGAATTCTCCTTGTGCTAAATTGTGCTTAAAAAAAACATTTTTTCTAGGGACAGAAAACTGTAGGTAGGGAGAGTGTGTCAGTTTCTTTCACTGTCAAAGTCCTTATTTCCAGGGACCTGGAAGGACAGTGAGTGAATTCTCCTTGTGCTAAATTGTGCTTAAAAAAAACATTTTTTCTAGGGACAGAAAACTGTAGGTAGGGAGAGTGTGTCAGTTTCTTTCACTGTCAAAGTCCTTGTTTCCAGGGACCTGGAAGGACAGTGAGTGAATTCTCCTTGTGCTAAATTGTGCTTAAAAAAAACATTTTTTCTAGGGACAGAAAACTGTAGGTAGGGAGAGTGTGTCAGTTTCTTTCACTGTCAAAGTCCTTGTTTCCAGGGACCAGGAAGGACAGTGAGTGAATTCTCCTTGTGCTAAATTGTGCTTAAAAAAAACATTTTTTCTAGGGACAGAAAACTGTAGGTAGGGAGAGTGTGTCAGTTTCTTTCACTGTCAAAGTCCTTGTTTCCAGGGACCTGGAAGGACAGTGAGTGAATTCTCCTTGTGCTAAATTGTGCTTAAAAAAAACATTTTTTTCTAGGGACAGAAAACTGTAGGTAGGGAGAGTGTGTCAGTTTCTTTCACTGTCAAAGTCCTTGTTTCCAGGGACCTGGAAGGACAGTGAGTGAATTCTCCTTGTGCTAAATTGTGCTTAAAAAAAACATTTTTTCTAGGGACAGAAAACTGTAGGTAGGGAGAGTGTGTCAGTTTCTTTCACTGTCAAAGTCCTTGTTTCCAGGGACCTGGAAGGACAGTGAGTGAATTCTCCTTGTGCTAAATTGTGCTTAAAAAAAACATTTTTTCTAGGGACAGAAAACTGTAGGTAGGGAGAGTGTGTCAGTTTCTTTCACTGTCAAAGTCCTTGTTTCCAGGGACCTGGAAGGACAGTGAGTGAATTCTCCTTGTGCTAAATTGTGCTTAAAAAAAACATTTTTTCTAGGGACAGAAAACTGTAGGTAGGGAGAGTGTGTCAGTTTCTTTCACTGTCAAAGTCCTTGTTTCCAGGGACCTGGAAGGACAGTGAGTGAATTCTCCTTGTGCTAAATTGTGCTTAAAAAAAACATTTTTTCTAGGGACAGAAAACTGTAGGTAGGGAGAGTGTGTCAGTTTCTTTCACTGTCAAAGTCCTTGTTTCCAGGGACCTGGAAGGACAGTGAGTGAATTCTCCTTGTGCTAAATTGTGCTTAAAAAAAAACATTTTTTCTAGGGACAGAAAACTGTAGGTAGGGAGAGTGTGTCAGTTTCTTTCACTGTCAAAGTCCTTGTTTCCAGGGACCTGGAAGGACAGTGAGTGAATTCTCCTTGTGCTAAATTGTGCTTAAAAAAAACATTTTTTCTAGGGACAGAAAACTGTAGGTAGGGAGAGTGTGTCAGTTTCTTTCACTGTCAAAGTCCTTGTTTCCAGGGACCTGGAAGGACAGTGAGTGAATTCTCCTTGTGCTAAATTGTGCTTAAAAAAAACATTTTTTCTAGGGACAGAAAACTGTAGGTAGGGAGAGTGTGTCAGTTTCTTTCACTGTCAAAGTCCTTGTTTCCAGGGACAGAGAAGGACACCTGAAGGTAGCCCTTATTGCTTTTTTCCCATCTCCCTGCAGGCCATCTATTAGAATGTCTGGAAGGCAAACAAGGAGAGGCAGACAGTCAGGAGGCAATAAAAGAGGGCAAGCAGGCTCTGTGTCTGGGGGCAACAGTGCTGGTCGTGGACGCGGTGCATTGTCATCAGCACATGGCCATGGGACACGCTTGTCCTTCTTTTCGGCAGCTGGACATGTTGAGCCACATCATGCCGAAGACTTGGTAGAGTGGATGACCAAGCCCTCCTCCTCCTCCTCATCCTCTCTCACCCAGGCTCAGGGTACTGGAAAAGCAGCTGCCAAAGCGTCCTCTTCCCTGGTATCAATGTCAGACTCATCATCAGTCACTCCTTCCCTAGACCCACCATGTCCTCCTCCTGAGGAGTCCCCCGAACTGTTTCAGCACAGTGTTGGGTACATGCTCCAGGAGGATGCCCAGCGTTTCGAAGGGTCTGATGATGAAACCCAGCTAGAGGAAGGCAGTAGCGTGAGAGCAGACAGAGGGGATGCTCAAGAAGGACACCAATCTGGCAGTCATGTTCCAGCAGCTGCAGCATACTGCCAGATTGGCTCCAGTGATGAGGAGGGAGGTGATGATGAGGTCACTGACTCCACGTGGGTGCCTAATAGGAGAGAGGAGGAGGAGGAGGATGAGGAGGAGGCACATCTCCAACGAGGCAGGATGCCCTTTGGTGGCCAGCGTAAGGGCAGTACACCGACGGAATCACACCGCAGAGCTCCGCCTGTGCAGGGCGCTGCCTCTGCCCGTCATTCAAAAAGTTCTTTGGTGTGGGCCTTTTTTGAGGCTAGTGCATCAGATCGCACAGCTGCTGTTTGCAACATATGTCTCAAGCGTATATCGCGTGGCCAAAACATCAGCCGCTTGGGTACCACATGCCTGACCAGACATATGTTGACCTGCCATGCAGCTCATTGGCAAGCCTACCTCAAAGACCCACACCAAAGAACAAAGCGGACCTCTCCTTGCACCGCATCAGCTGGGATCTCCAACCCCACTATAACTTCAGTCCTCTCTGAAACATGCACTGAGAGGAATGAAGGTGTAGAATTAGGTGTGTCACAGCCAAGTACTTGCGGCCACTCTGCTAGCAGTACACCGACGTCCGATTCTAGCAGGCAAATTTCCCTGCCCCAGCTGCTGGACCGTCGAAAGAAGTTCACTCCCAGCCATCCACATGCCCAGCGGTTGAATGCTAGCTTGGCTAAATTGCTAGCGCTTCAACTGCTGCCTTTTCAGTTGGTAGACTCGGCCCCCTTCCGTGAGTTTGTGCAATGTGCGGTTCCTCAGTGGCAGGTTCCCAAACGCCACTTTTTCTCACGGAAGGCTATTCCGGCTCTCTACCGGCATGTGGAAGGCAATGTCTTGGCCTCGCTGGACAGGGTGGTCAGCGGTAAGGTGCATATTACCGCTGACTCATGGTCCAGCAGGCATGGACAGGGACGTTACCTTTCTTTCACGGCCCATTGGGTCACTCTTTTGGCAGCTGGGAAGGATGCAGGACAAGGTGCAGTAGTGTTGGAGGTTGTCCCACCGCCACGCCTCCAAAATGCTACTACTGGTTGTGACACACCTCTCTCCTCCACCCCCTCCTCTTCTTCTTCCTCCATGGCCTCTTCCTGTGGTTTGTCCTATGAACCAGCGGTGCTCCGTAGCCGTTCACGGGGCTACGCAAGTACGCAGGCAAAAAGATGCCATGCCGTGCTTGCGCTGGTGTGTTTGGGGGACAGAAGCCACACTGGGGCAGAGGTCCTGTCTGCTCTGCAGGGCCAGGCCGAGAGGTGGTTGACGCCACGCCAACTTAAGCCAGGAATGGTGGTTTGCGACAATGGCACCAACCTCCTCTCCGCCCTCCGACAGGGACAACTGACCCATGTGCCCTGTGTGGCTCACGTCCTTAACCTGGTGGTGCAGCGGTTCTTGGGCAGGTACCCGGGCTTACAGGATGTCCTGAGGCAGGCCAGGAAAGTCTGTGTGCATTTCCGCAGATCTTATAATGCCAGTGCTCGCCTGGCTGAGCTGCAAAAGGAGTTGAACCTGCCCAAGAACCGCCTTATATGTGACATGCCCACCAGGTGGAACTCAACGTTGGCCATGCTGCAGCGGCTGCACACGCAGCAGAGGGCCATCAATGAGTACCTGTGCGACTACGGCACCAGGACAGGGTCAGGGGAGCTTGGTTTTTTTTCTCCACGCCAGTGGGGCATGATCAGGGATGCATGCACTGTCCTGGCACCATTTGAGGAGGCCACGAGGATGGTGAGCAGTGACAGTGCATGCATCAGTGACACTGTACCACTTGTCCACCTGTTGGAGCATACGCTGCGTGGAATAATGGACAGGGCACTTGAGGCAGAACAGAGGCAGGAAGAGGAGGACTTCCTTGCCTCTCAAGGCCCCCTTTACCCAGACAGTGTTCCTTCTGTCCCACCCATCGCACAGGAAGAGGAGGAGGAGGAGGAGGAGGAGGAGGAGGAGGAGGATTGTGTCAGCATGGAGGTGGAGGCTGGCACTCAGCATCATCAGCAGCAGTCTTTTAGGGATGATTTACAGTCCCAAGAAACCAGTGGACTTGTACGTGGCTGGGAGGAGGTGGCTGCGGATCATGTCGTCCTTAGTGACCCAGAGGACTCCGGAGCGAATGCCTCAGCAAACCTACGCTGCATGGCCTCCCTGATCCTGCAAAGTCTGCGGAAGGATCCTCGTATTCTTCGGATCAAGGAGAGGGACCATTACTGGCTGGCCACTCTCCTTGATCCACGGTACAAGGGTAAGGTTGCGGACCTTATGTTACCATCGCAGAGGGAGCAGAGGATGAGACAACTCCGGGAGGCCTTGCAGAAAGGTCTGTGCAACGCGTTCCCAGAGACTGGGAGGTTACAAACTCCTGGTCCTGGACAACGAGTTGCTGAGGCTTCGGCCAGTCAAAGAAGGAGCGGTGGGGAAGGTGGCCGTCTGACCGATGCGTTCAGACAATTCTTTAGTCCGCAGCCCCAAAGTATGATCGGTTCCAGCAACCATCGCCAGCGTCTGATAAACATGGTGCAGGAATATCTAGGGGCAAGGTCAGACTTGGACACCTTCCCCACCGAAAATCCTCTGGCTTACTGGGTCTTGAGGATGGATCACTGGCCAGAGCTTGCACAGTATGCAATTGAGCTACTGGCCTGTCCTGCATCCAGCGTTCTTTCGGAACGCACATTCAGTGCTGCTGGAGGATTTGTCACGGATCACAGGGTGCGCCTGTCCACCGACTCGGTTGATCGACTGACTTTCATCAAGATGAACCAGTCTTGGATCACCACCAGCTACCACACACCTGATGCTGATATAACAGACTAATTGATTTTAACATGTCACATCCCTTCAAGACTGATGCTGATGCTGAGTGCCTGTGCTGTTATGTTGACTGGCTATCCTCCTCCTCCGAGTCCTCAATGATACGATTGATGATGATAGCTTGGAAGATCATTTTTGTTTATGGGTGCCGCCACCAGTGGCTAAGGCCCAATTTTTCAGCCCCTGTTTTACAGGGGCGTGTAATTACATTTTTTTTAGCAATAATTTGCCATAGGGCTCATTGCTGTGCTCCAAGTACAGTATCTGTGAGGGGTTGGAGTGTTGTGGCACCAGTGCCTAAGGCCCAATTTTTCAGCCCCTGTTTAACAGGGGCGTGTCATTACAATTTTTGAAGCAATACTTTGCAACAGGGCTCATTGCTGTGCTCCAAGTACAGTATCTGTGAGGGGTTGTAGTGTTGTGCCACCAGTGCCTAAGGCCCAATTTTTCAGCCCCTGTTCAACAGGGGCATGCAATTACAATTCTTGATCTAATAATTCACAGCAGGGTCCATTGCTGCACCCACCAAGAGTAACTCTGAGGGCTTACAGTCTTGTGGCAACGCCACCACCACCACCACCACGAAAGGCCCAATTTTTCAGCCCCTGTTCAAAAGGGGCATGTAATTACAATTCTTGATCTAATAATTCACAGCAGGGCCCATTGCTGCACCCACCAAGAGTAACTGTCAGGGCTTACAGTGTTGTGGCACCAGCACCACCATCAAAGCCCCAATTTTTACTACCACTGTTCAACAATTATATGTAATTAAAATTCCTGATATAATAGTTGACAGCAGGGCGTTCCAGCACCAACCAAGAGTAACTGAGTGCTTACAGTGTTGTGCCAACACCAACAACTAAGGGGCCTATTTCTGCAGAGTATATACGGCAGGTCCCTACTTTCAAACATCCAACTTACAAACGACTCCTACTTGCAAACGAAAGAAGACAACAGGAAGTGAGAGGAAATCTACCCCTAGAAAGGAAAATTCTCTCCTGTAAGAATAAATATGGGAGAAAGGGGTCTCATCTGTACTGATGCTTTATCAGCAATCCTTGTTTCAAGAAAAACACCACATTTCAAAAACAGTTGTCATTGGGACGGAAAGTGAGGTGAAATGTTCTGAACAGGGGCACAGACAGCAAAACAAATGTTACAGGGGTGATAACCCTTACCTATGTTTCCCAAAAAGTTTAAAAATAGATTTTTGGGCTGGAGCTACACTTCAACAATGTACCTGTTCAAAATTACAAACAGATTCTACATAAGAACAAACCTACAGTCCCTGTCTTGTATGCACCGCCTGTATACGGCTGTTCAGAGTATATAGGGCCTTTTTTATTTTATGTGCGGGGTTCCCCTTAATATCCATACAAGACCCAAAGGGGCTGGTAATGGGCTGGGGTAGGGGGGGGGGGGGGTCATGGGGTAGCTATGCCATTTTTCTTAAAGAATTTCATCCATATTACCGGGACCAGACATTACATTAAAGCCGCAAGCAGTTTTAAATGGCTTTTTTTTCCTTTAGAAGTGTCATTTTGTGCAGGGACAGTTCTAAACACGGGAAACACGTGGCACTTCACAGGCATACTTTAGACACCCCCCAGGTACGATATTTAAAGGAATATTTGACTTTTTTTTTTTCACTTTATGCATCATTAAAATGACTGCTCCCAAAAAACGACCGTTTTTAAAACTTCTTTTTGCATTGATACATGTCCCCTGGTGCAGAACCCGGGTTCCCAAACCCTATTTATGACAATAACATGCATAATAGTTGTTATAATTAGCACCTTAGAATTCGAACGTTCGCATCCATTGTATTTAATAGGGTTCTAATGTTCGTTCGAACTTTCGGTCCGTTCGCGGGTTCTGGTGCGAACCGAACCCGGGGGTGTTCGGCTCATCACTAGTCCCGAGGGAACAGCGGACCTGATCGCCGCTGGTGTCCCAAGATCGGGTCACAGAGAGGAAGAACGGGGAGAGGTAAGTGTAAACAAACCTCTCCCCGTGCTTCCTAGTGAGCCTGTAACTGATCGTCTGTTCCCTGTATTAGGGAACGACGATCAGTGATGTCACACGCTAAGCCGCACCCCCCACAGTAAGAAACACAAATCAGGGCACACTTAACCCCTAGAGCGCCCCCTCCTGGTTAACCCCTTCACTGCCAGTGTCATTTTTACAGTAAACAGTGCATTTTTATAGCACTGGTCGCTGTAAAAATGACAATGGTCTCAAAATAGTGTCAATAGTGTCCGATGTGTCCGCCATAATGTCGCAGTTACGAAAAAAAATCACTGATCGCTGCCATTACTAGTAAAAAAAAATATTTTTTATAAAAATGCCATAAAACTACCCCCTATTTTGTAAACGCTATAACTTTTGCGCAAACCAATCAATAAACGCTTATTGCTATTTTTTTACCAAAAATATTTAGAATACGTAACGGCCTAAACTGAGGAAATTTATTTTTTTTTATATATTTTTGGGGGATATTTATTATAGCACAAAGTAAAAAGTATTGAATTTTTTTCAAAATTGTCGCTCTATTTTTGTTTATAGAGCAAAAAAAAAGCCGCAGAGGTGATCAAATACCACCAAAAGTAAGCTCTATTGGTGGGGAAAAAAAAGACGCCAATTTTGTTTGGGAGCCACATCGCACGACCGCGCAATTGTCAGTTAAAGCGACGCAGTGCCAAATCGCAAAAAGGGGCCTGGTCCTTATGCTGCATATAGGTCCGGATCTTAGGTGGTTAAAGTAAAAAAATAAAAGTGAAATATTCCTTTAAATATCGTTCCTGGGGGGGGGTGTCTATAGTATGCCTGTAAAGTGGCACATGTTTCCCTTGTTTAAGACTGTCCCTGCACAAAATGACATTTCTAAAGGAATAAAAGTCATTTAAACCTGCTTGTGGCTTTAATGTAATGTGTGGTCCTGGAAATGTGGATGAAAATCATTGAGAAAAATTGCATGGGTACCCCCCTCCCAGCCCATTACCAGCCCATTTGGGTCTTGTATGGATATTAAGGGGAACCCCGCACCCAAATTAAAAAGAGGAAAGGTGTGGGGCCCCCAGGCCCTATAGACTCTGAACAGCAGTATACAGGCGGTGCAAACAAGACAGGGACTGTAGGTTTGTTCTTAAGTAGAATCTGTTTGTACTTTTTTAACTGGTACATTTTTAAAGTGTAAAATATCTATTTTTAAGCTTTTTGGAAAATATAGGGAAGGGTTATCACCCCTGTAACACTTGTTTTGCTGTCTGTGCACCTGTTCAGAAGATTTCACCGCACTTTCTGTCCCAATGACAATTGGATTTAGAAAATTTGGGGTTTTTAGGGAAACAAGGATTGGTGATAAAGCATTAGTGGAGAGGAGACACTTTTTTCCCATATTAACTCTTACAGGAGAGAATTTCCCTTCCTAGGGGTAGATTTCCTCTCACTTCCTGTTGTCTCCCTCCGTTTGTAATTAGGAGTCTGATGTTTGAAAGTAGGGGCCTGCCCTATGTACTCTGCAGAAATTTGGGCCTTAGGTTTTGGTGTTGCCACAACACTGTAAGCCCTCACAGCTACACTTGGTGGGCGCAGGAACGGGCCCTGCTGTGAAATATTAGATCAAGAATTGTAATTACATGCCCCTGTTGAACAGGGTCAGAAAATTGGGCCTTTGGTGGTGGACGGTGTGGTGGTGTTGCCACAACACTGTAAGCCCTCACAGTTACTCTTGGTGGGCGCAGGAACGGGCCCTGCTGTGAAATATTATATCAAGAATTGTAATTACATGCCCCTGTTGAAAAGGGGCATGTAATTACAATTCTTGATCTAATATATCTCTCTCCTATCAGGCACCCACGTAGAGTCAGTGACCTCATCATCCCCTCCCTCCTCGTCACTAGAGCAAACCTGGCAGTATGCTGCAGCTGGTGGAACATGACTGCCAGTTTGTTGTCCTTCTTGGGCTCCCCCTCTGTCTGGGCTCACATTACTGCCTTCCTCAAGCTGGGTACCATCACCGGAGCCTTCAAAACGCTGTGCATCCTCCTGTAGCATGTACCTAACACTGTGGTCGAACAGTTCGGGGGACTCCTCCGTGCATGATGGTGGGGCTAGGGAAGGAGTAACTGATGACCTTTAGCCGATGGAATAGGCCGCTTTGGCATCTGCATTGGCAGCCAAGGTAGCCTGGGTGACAGAGGATGAGGAGGATGAGGAGGATGAGGACGGCTTGGTCATCCACTCTACCAACTCTTCTGCATGTTGCGGCTCAACACTGCCAGCTGCCGAAAAAAAAGGACAAGCGTGCCCTACATCCACGTGCTGATGAGGATGCACCATGTCCACGACCAGCACTGTTGCCTCTAAACACAGAGCCTGCTTGACCTCTTTTATTGGCCTGTGAGTGTCTGCCTCTCCTTGTTGGCCTTCCAGCCATACTGTATTTGATGTATTGGAATAGGTACACAAGGAATGGCCTGCAGTGAGATGTACAAAGCTGGGGTGTATACATATACTGATTATACTGCAGCTAACTGAATCATCTGCATGCCTGTATTATTAGGAAGAGAACAGGAATTGTCTGCAGTCAGCTTTACTTGCACACTGTGCCCAGTATACAGTACACTGACTTAATATACTGCAGCTTAGCTCATTCAACTGCCTGCCTGTATTATTAGGAAGAGAACAGGAATGGTCTGCAGTCAGCTTTACCTGCACACTGCGCCCAGAATACAGTGCACTGACTTATTATACTGCAGCTTAGCTCAATCAACTGCCTGCCTGCCTGCCTGCCTGTATTATTAGGAAGAGAATAACAGGAACGCTCTGCAGTGAGATCTAGCTAAACTGTATACAGTATATATATATATATATATATATATATATATATATATACACAAAGTGTAAAATGCATATATATACTAAATATACTGATCTAACTAGCTGAATCAACTGCCTGCTCAATCTAGCTAACTGAAATAAAATGACAATCTCTCTCTCTCTCTCTCTCTCTCTCTCTGAACGCCGCCGGAACACACTACATAAGGCCGATGCGCAGGTGGCCTTATACAGTGTGGGGCATGTACCTAATCCCCTGAGCTATGATTAGCCAAAGGCACCCTGCCTTTGGCCAATTATGGCTCTCTGTGCTGACGGCGCTGTGATTGGCCAAAGCATGCGGGTCATAGTGCATGCTTGGCTAATCATCAGCCAGCAATGCACTGCGATGATGCAGTGCATTATGGGCCATGACACGCAACTTGAATTTGGCGTGAACGCCCCATAAAGTTCGATCTTCGTCGAACGAGTGAACAGCCGATGTTCGAGTCAAACTCATGTTCGACTCGAACTCGGAGCTCATCCCTAGTAAACACACAGATCCACGTCCTATCAGGGAGAGGAGACCGATGGTATGTTCCTTGTACAGAGGAACACCGATCGGTCTCCTCCCCTTATGAGTCCCCTCCCCCTACAGTTAGAATCACTCCCTAGGCAACATATTTAACCCCTTGATCGCCTTCTGGTGTTAACCCCTTCCCTGCCAGTCACATTTATACAGTAATCAATGCATTTTTATAGCATGGATTTCTGTATAAATGTGAATGCTCCCACAATAGTGTCAAAAGTGGCCGATATGTCCGCTGCAATATCACAGTCAGGATAACAATTGCAGAACACCGCCATTACTAGTAAAAAAATAATAATAATAAAAATGCCATAAATCTATCCCCTATTTTGTAGACGCTATAACTTTTGCGCAAACCAATCAATATATGCTTATTGCGATTTTTTTTTGACCAAAAATATGTAGAAGAATACGTATCGGCCTAAACTGAGGAAAACATTTGTTTAAAAAAAAAAATTGGGATATTTATTATAGCAAAAAGTTAAAAAATATTGTGTTTGTTCTTGTCAATTTTGTTTATTGAATATTAAATAATAAAGACAGTTACAATTAGTAATAAATAGTTACAACAAATGGTAATATTAGTTAAGTATATGATAATAAATTGGATGGAATTATACATATCTGAAGATTAGATATTTTACATAAACAGGTAATCAACTCGAAAATGAAATGTTAAGTTAATATAAACAATTGAAAAATGTAATATGTAAATATGTGCTATTACACTTAGTTCCAGGCATATTCAATTATTATATAGCCACTATGGAAAGAAAGCTCATTGGAAATCAACTAATTCAATCAAAACTTCAAACATTTATATTGTAAGTAATAACTAAATATAGTATTTATGTATAATACATTACCATTTAAATATGGTAATACAAAAATAGGGAAATAGAAAAAAAAGGACAGAGTAATAGTAAAAGGGAAAGAATGAAGGTAAGAAAGAGAGAAAAGAGTCTAGGGTAAGAAAGTTCTCCGGAGCATCTATATTGAAAGAATATTAAGTTAGTACAGAAGATAAATGTTCATGTTTAGTACTTGTTTCCACTCATATTGTTGTATAATATTATAGTATTATAGTATATCAAGGTTTTAATAGGGAATTGTCAGGGATCGTAGGAAGACAATACGTCATCCAAGGATTCCATATTTTCTCAAAATTTTGTATAGTATCGTTGGTTATGGCTTCTGATTTGGAAACGATCATTGCTTGGTTTATTCTGTTTTTAGCTTCAGAGATCATTAATGTATTGGTTTTCCAAGCTTTGTCAATGGTTTGCTTTGCGGCTGTGGTGATCTGGAGAAAGAGCCTAAATTGAGTGTAAGAAATATGAACTGGTTTTATATTTAAAAGCGCAATAGTCGTGTCTGGAATGATAGCTATCTTAAATATTTTAGATACCATGAGGAAAATTTCATTCCAGAACTTTTTTGCAATCGGACAATCCCAGAATGTATGTAAGTGCGTTCCCAGACCACCACAGCCACAAAAACAGAATGGGGAGCATTGAGGAGCATATTTTTCAATTTTAACAGGAAGCAAGTACCAATGCATGATTATTTTATAGTTTGTTTCCAAAGCAATTATATTTTGAAAGACATTTTTGTATTGGTCCAGAATTTATTCCAGTCGGAAATGTTGATTTTAGTTCCAAGTTCTTTCTCCCATTTTTCCACATATGAAGGTATCTTTGAGCCAGAAGTAGTGATCAGATGATTATATAACATTGAAATAAGACCTTTGGTATGAGGGTCTTGTTTACATATACGTTCGAATTGCGACATATTACTTAATTGATTAGTATCATGTAAATAAGGTTCAAAAATGTTTTTGATTTGTAAGTAGCGAAAGAGTTCAGAAGCCGGGAGTTTGTAATGTTCACATATTTCAGGGAATGTTTTGAATGAGGTTAATGTTAGAAAATAAGCTAATTGTGTTAGGCCAGCAGAAGTCCATTTTTTGAAAGTATTAGGGTATGTGTGGGCTGGGTAAAATTTGGGGTTTCTGATAAATGATATTAAAGGTGTATGTGGAGATTGCAAACCTTTGGTTATTTAAAATTTAACCCAAATGGTAATTGTATGTTTGGTTATTTTATTTTCAATTATTTTATGGTCAGAAGAGGTAGACCATATTAGATTAGGTAAGGATGTTAGGTTACTATCAATTGTTTCAATTGCTACCCAAAGAGGGATTTCATGTTTTGTATGATATTTGGGGATATTTGATATTTGTGCGGCATGGAAATAGGTGGTAAAATTGTGAAAGCCTAGTCCACCTTTCAATTTTGGGAGATATAGAGTGTGTGAGGGTAAGCAGGGTTTTAGAGAGTTCCATATAAATGCTTGTGTTTTGCGTTGAAGGTTTCTCAAGAAGTATGAGGGTATTGGAATGGGTAAAACACGAAAAAGGTATAATATTTTTGGGAGTATAGTCATTTTTATGACATTCATTTTGCCTATCCATGATATTGGGAGAGTAGACCATTGTTTTAGATAATTAGTAATTTTACGTAATAGTGGGGGATAGTTAGCAGAGAATATGTTGGTGAGATTAGGAGTGAGAGTAATACCTAGATAAATGAGGTGTGTAAATGACCAAGTAAAAGGGAGGGACGTTTTCGCTTGCTGTAATGTATCTGGAGATAAATAAATATTTAGAGCTGTAGATTTTTGTGAATTTATTTTTAAACCTGATATTCGGGCAAATTGGTCTAATTTGTTGATAAGATTAGGGGCAGTAATATGTGAGGAAGTCATAAAAATTAAGATGTCATCAGCAAATAAGCAAAGCTTATGTTGATGACCTGCTAATTCTATAGCTTTGATTGAGGGATTTGTACGAATGGATTGGGCAAGGGGTTCAATTAATAGGGCAAATAGGAGTGGGGAGAGAGGACATCCCTGACGTGTTCCTCTATTGATATCAAACATGTCAGACTTGTATCCTGCGTATTTAGCATAAGCTTTGGGTTTATTATATAATGATGAAACCCAGCTTAGAAAGTGGGGGCCAAAACCCCATTTTTGTAGAGCGAAATGTTAATATGACCATGATACCATGTTAAAAACTTTTTTGATGTCTAGTGATACAAGGCATGTAGGTAGTCTAGTTTTAGCTGCTTGGATCAATAGGGCTGTTCTACAGACATTATCTGAAGCTTGGCGCAAGGGGATGAAACCTACTTGATCTTTGTTGATTAGGGAACCAATTATATTATTCAGCCGAAATGCCATAACTTTCGCTAGTAGTTTTATGTCTAAATTTAATAAAGATATTGGCCTATAATTTGCACAGGCTGAGTCATCTGACTGAGGTTTTGGGATCATTGTTATTATTGCTGTATGGGTTTCTGATCTAAAAGATTGATTGTTGAGAAGGGAGTTGAATGCTTCTGCCAGCATGGAAGTTAATACATGGGAGAATTTTTTGTAGTAGAGGGCTGAGAACCCGTCAGGTCCTGGACGTTTGTTTGGTTTGAGGCATTTGATTGCCAGTTCAATTTCACTAGAGGTAATGGGATTTTCAAGACTGTCGTATTGTGTCTGAGATAGAGTTGGTAGACTTAATTGTGAGAAAAATTATTCTGCGTTGGATTGGTCAAAAGATCCTTCTTTTTTTATAGAGAGGTGAGATATTTATGGAAGGTGTGTAAGATTTTTACAGGATAACTTGTGTATCTATCTTGAGAGATTTTTAGTCTAATTGGTTTAAAAGGGTTATTTCATTTTTTGAGTGCTCGGGCAAGGAGGGTACCTGGTTTATTTGCTTTAAAATAAAAATGTTGTTTAGATTTACGTAGTGTTTTGTCTACTGATTCTGATAAGAAGAGGTCAAGTTTTAAGCTAGCTTTATCTAGTTGTGACTTTGTGGTTGGAATAGCGTTAGATTGAAAAATACTATGGCATTTATTAAACTCATTTTCTAGTTCTCGCTGTAATTTTTGCTTCTCTTTTTTAATATATGATTCTTGGCGTATACAATAACCTCTAAGAACAGGCTTTCCATAATGTTATTGGAGATGTGTCTGGAGATTTATTGTTGCCAATGTATTCTTTTATAGCGATTTCTAATTCAGCGGAATTTGACGGGTGAGACAACAATAAGTCATTAATATGCCAGGTGGGGTCATGTTTTAGATATAATAGCACAATGGTCAGTCCAAGTATACGGTTTAATAAATGAGGCTATTAATTCTGGGGACATGCTCATAGAAATTAATATATGGTCAATGCGTGAGAATGATCTATGCGGGTGGGAGTAAAATGAGAATTGACGTCTGGTTGGGTTAATTTCACACCATGAGTCTATTAATGAATATTGTAGGAAGAGTCTTTGGAAAGATTTGGTTGAAAATTAGACGTAGCTGGAGTTGGGGATTTATCAAGGTAAGGGTATAGTGTTTGGTTTGAATCTCCACATATCAAGAGTGTACCTTGTTTGTGAGCAGGGATGAGCCGAACACCCCCCTGTTCGGTTCGCACCAGAACCTGCGAACAGAAAAAATGTTCGTGTAAACTTTAGAACCCTATTAAATACAATGGACTCGAACGTTCGAAATCTAAAGTGTTAATTATAAAGGCTAATATGCAAGTTATTGTCCTAAAAAGTGTTTGGGGACCGGGGTCCTGCCCCAGGGGACATGTATCAATGCAAAAAGAAGTTTTAAAAACGGCCGTTTTTTCGGGAGCAGTGATTTTAATAATGCTTAAAATGAAAAAATAAAAGTGAAATATTCCTTTAAATTTCGTACCTGGGGGGTGTGTATGATATGCATGTGAAGTGGCGCATGTTTCCCGTGCTTAGAACTGTCCCTGCAAAAAATGTCATTTTTGAAAGAAAAAAATGCATTTAAAACTGACTCGCGGCTATTAATGAATTGTCGGCTCCCGGCAATACATTCAAAAGTCATTGATAAAAAAAAAAAAAAAAAAAAAGCGTGGGGGTTCCCCAGAATTCAATTACCAGGCCCTTCAGGTCTGGAATGGATATTAAGGGGAACCCTGCCGCAAATTTTAAAAAAAATTGACATGGGTTTCCCCCAAATATCCATTCCAGGCCCTTCAGATCTGGCATGGATTTTAAGGGGAACTCCACCCCAAATTTTAAAAAAAATGGCGTGGAGTCCCCCTAAAAATCCATACCAGACCCCTTATCCGAGCACGCAACCTGGCCGGCCGCAGGGGAAAAGGGGGGGACAAGAGAGCGGCCCCCCCTCCCTCCTGAACCGTACCAGGCCACATGCCCTCAACATGGGGAGGATGTCCCCATGTTGATGGGGACAAGGGCCTCATCCCCACAACCCTTGCCCGGTGGTTGTGGGGGTCTGCGGGCGGGGGGCTTATCGGAATCTGGAAGACCCCTTTAACAAAGGGGACCCCCAGATCCCGCCCCCCCTATGTGAATTGGTAAGGGGTACATTGTACCCCTACCATTTCACAAAGAAAGCGTAAAAAAATGTTTAAAAAACACACAAACACCTTGAAAAAGTCCTTTATTTAAAAAAAAAAAACAAAAAAAAACATTCCAGCGGTGAAATCCAGTGTCCCGCGGCGATCCCGATGTCCAGCGCTGTCCTTCATTGGTTGTGCCTGAGCGGACCTGATGGGGAACTCCCTCTCAGTATTTTAAATGTATAGACCCGCCCCTTCTAAAGTTCCCCATCAGGTCCGCTCAGCGGACCAGATGCGGAACATGAGAAGGGGCGGGTCTATACATGTATTACCAAAGTGAGAGCAGTTCCCCATCAGGTCCGCCCCCTCGGTATGTCGGACCCGCCTACGTCATTGGCTTGAGCGGGGAACTTCCTTCACTGTGTAATTTAAATTTACACAGTGAAGGAAGTTCCCCGCTCAAGCCAATGACGTAGGCGGGTCCGACATACCGAGTAGGCGGACCTGATGGGGAACTGCTCTCACTTTGGTAATACATGTATAGACCCGCCCCTTCTCATGTTCCACATCTGGTCCGCTGAGCGGACCTGATGGGTAACTTTAGAAGGGGCGGGTCTATACATTTAAAACACTGAGAGGGAGTTCCCCATCAGGTCCGCTCAGGCACAACCAATGAAGGACAGCGCTGGACATCGGGATCGCCGCGGGACACTGGATTTCACCGCTGGAATGTTTTTTTTTTTTTAAATAAAGGACTTTTTCAAGGTGTTTGTGTGTTTTTTTAAACATTTTTTTTACGCTTTCTTCGTGAAATGGTAGGGGTACAATGTACCCCTTACCAATTCACATAGGGGGGGGCCGGGATCTGGGGGTCCCCTTTGTTAAAGGGGTCTTCCAGATTCCGATAAGTCCCCCGCCCGCAGACCCCCACAACCACCGGGCAAGGGTTGTGGGGATGAGGCCCTTGTCCCCATCAACATGGGGACATCCTCCCCATGTTGAGGGCACGTGGCTTGGTACGGTTCAGGAGGGAGGGGGGGCTGCTCTCTCGTCCCCCCCTTTTCCCCTGCGGCCGGCCAGGTTGCGTGCTCGGATAAGGGGTCTGGTATGGATTTTTAGGGGGACTCCACGCCATTTTTTTTTTAAAATTTGGGGTGGAGTTCCCCTTAAAATCCATGCCAGATCTGAAGGGCCTGGAATGGATATTTGGGGGAACCCCACGTCAATTTTTTTTTAAATTTGCGGCGGGGTTCCCCTTAATATCCATTCCAGACCTGAAGGGCCTGGTAATTGAATTCTGGGGAACCCCCACGCTTTTTTTTTTTTTTTATCAATGACTTTTGTATGTATTGCCGGGAGCCGACAATTTATTAATAGCCGCGAGTCAGTTTTAAATGCATTTTTTTCTTTCAAAAATGACATTTTTTTCAGGGACAGTTCTAAGCACGGGAAACATGCACCACTTTACATGCATATCATACACACCCCCCAGGTGCGAAATTTAAAGGAATATTTCACTTTTATTTTTTCATTTTAAGCATTATTAAAATCACTGCTCCCAAAAAAACGGCCGTTTTTAAAACTTCTTTTTGCATTGATACATGTCCCCTGGGACAGGACCCGGGTCCCCAAACACTTTTTAGGACAATAATTTGCATATAAGCCTTTATAATTATCACTTTAGATTTCTCCCATAGATTTTTCGAATTTGCCGCGAACACCCCAATTTGTTCGCTGTTCGGCGAACGGGCGAACAGGCAATGTTCGAGTCGAACATGAGTTCGACTCGAACTCGAAGCTCATCCCTATTTGTGAGTGTCTATTACTTGAAGTAAATGGAAGAAAAATTATGTTGGCCTCTTATTTGGAGCGTAGTAAGAGACTACTGTAATTGGGATGTCACATAGTGAGTATAAGGTAATGGCCTTCTGGATCCTTGATTTCTGCTAAAGGGGAGAAAGGTGTGGATCGATGGAAAGCTATTAATACACCTCAGTGTTTGGATTTGGCTGAGGCAGTAAAAACCTGGGGGTAACTTTGATCAAAGTATTTAGGTGTTGAAGAATCAGTAAAGTGTGTCTCTTGGACACACACTATGTGAGCTTTAGATGAAGGCAACGACCTGAACACTTTTGTTCGCTTTTGGGGAATGTTTAGACCTTGCACATTCAATGTAAGTACATTTAAAGGAGCCATATATAAATCTTAAGTAGGTTATAATTAAAGGGGTTGTAAATGTACATGTTTTTTCACCTTAATGCATCCTATGCATTAAGGTGAAAAAACATCCGACAATACCACCCCCCCCGGGGCCCCGTTTTACTTACCTGGCCCCTCGAAAGTCCCACGCTCGTCCCCGTCATCCTCCTCGGTTCTCAGCCTGGCCGTCGATTGGCTACACTGGATGGATTGAAAGCAGCGCAGCCATTGGCTGGCGCTGCTGTCAATCACATCCAATGACGCGGTGCGCCGGGGCCGAGTGATACAGTCGGCGGCTATGGCCGCCGCTGTATCATGGGAGCGCGCCCGCAATAACTCCACAACATGCAAGCTTGCTCACATGAAGGTGTGGAGTCCTTGCGGGGAGGAGCTGAGACAGCCGCCGAGGGACCCCAGAAGACCAGGATCGGGGCCACTGTGTGCAAAACGAGCTGCACAGTGGAGGTAAGTATAACATGTTTGTTATTTTTTTGCAAAAAAACAGGAACTTTTAGTGTCCCTTTAAACATATCAGGTATAGCTTGTACCATCAGACTTACCCCAGAGAAGGACAGAGAGAAAGAAAGAAATAGAAACAAAATATGAAAGAAGAAAAAGGAAATAGGAAGTATATATATAGTCAAATTGTAGTAGTTTAAATATGTGATAAAAAATAAAATGTTGGCGTACCAGGTGTGCATGTCTAGCAGACCTGGAGGCACAAAGTCTGTCTGAGGAGCCCCCCTCACCACAACTGAAGTGGAGGAGAGTCCCAAGACAGAAAAAAAGGGGATGCAGTGACCGCTTCCCAGGTTCTTCACGGCAAAAAATTTAAAATATAACAGTTAAACTTAGACAACCTTTTTGGTAATATAGTTAGATATAGACTTATATGAGAGCAAAAAATAGATAATTCCCTATTTAATGACTAAAATAATTAAATAAAAAAGTAGGTACTACTATTTTAGTTCAGTAATGTGCGTTTTATCGTATACTTCTATTCAGAAGTATTAGGTTAATTGCCCTAGGGTTATCAGAGGTGGGAAAGGTAGGGTATACTTTTGGAGTCAGATTAGTGAGAGATAGAGTATTTGTTGAAATGATTCAATTAAGTATATGGAGCATTTGTAGTATAGTTTAGTTTTGTAGTTTACAAATGGGGAGGGAGAAGGGGAAAAATTTAAATAAAAAGAGGGGATGGGGTAGGGGAGGGGGGGAGTAGGAGGGGGGGGAGGGGGTTTAGGGAGCTAAGTGAGGAAGGGGAATAAGTGGTAGGGAAAGGGGAGAGGGATTAAAGAGGGAGGAATTAGAAGTAAATAAGGGATATGTGAACATATACTTTTATACTTAAACTTTGTGATTAGGAAATCTTAACTGATGTGTTTTGAGTTCAATACATAGGCCAAACTAGAGTTTGGATAATTCAATCATGAAGTTGAGGGAGTTCTTTTTTTTATAATGTAGAGATTATTCAGTCCATAGAGTCTGGAAGATCCAATTCTGGGGAGTTGAAGCAACCTCTTTTGGATGTAGCTTGTCTGCTTCTGTCAGTTTCAGGTTTTGATGAATTTTGTTGAGAGCTGGATAGCGTGCGTCGGCGAGGACTTATAGATGATTTGTTGTATAGCTGGAGTTTTTGCAGTGTGGTCTGTAGTTCATCCGTGGATCTACTTGTGTATTTGGTTCCTTGGTGGGTGAATCGAACAGCGAATGGGAATCCCGATTCATAAGGGATGTGGTGGTGTTTGAGATTTTGAAGTAGAGGTTTCATCTCACGCCGTTTGGCTATTGTTATTGGTGATAAATCTGCGAATATTTGATAAGAATGTCCTTGAAAACTTAGGGTTTCTTTAATCCTGGCTGCGGCCATAAGCTGATCCTTAGTACGGAAGAAATGGAATTTAATAATTATGTCACGTGGAGGTCCTTCTGTTTTGTTTGGTGCTAATGCCCTGTGAATTCTATTGAATTCCAGTCTCTCAATAGGGATGGAAGGGGACAATTCCTGAAAGAGCGCTGTCATGGACGATTGAAGATCAGTGATTGATTCTGGTATACCTCTTATGCGGAGGTTTGACCGTCATGCTCTCTTTTCAAAGTCTTCCAAAAACTTTTGCAAAGTGAAATTTTCATCTCTGAGTAGCTCAAGTTCATTGTCATGGGAAACTACATTGTTTTCAATGTCATCCATTCTGCATTCTAAGCCTGCAGTACGTTGTCCTAAGTCACGAATCTCTTTAGTCAATTTCTCTGTTATTTGGTCAGAGGTCGGTTGTAGAGCTTTATGAAGCATCTTCTCTATTTGTTTAAAAATATTTGGGTGTAATGTCTCAGTTTTTTGTGTTAAAGAACCGGCACTTTGTTCATATTCTGTGTAATTTAAGTCCTGTGAAGAACTGTTTTCTGTCAGCACGGGCTTTAGCTGTGTGAGGTGAATTAGACAGTGCCATTACAACAGAGCCTCTAAGCGTTTTTTCTTTGTGTGTTTTTGTCTTGGCTTTCCTGCGGGTCATTCCAAAAACCATACTATTATGTTCCCAGGGCGTTAGGGAAGATTATGGAGTAGTTTTTGATTATTTACCCTGTCATTCAGGTGTCCGTGGAAGCCGTGAAGACCTGAGTAGAACGGAGCCTCAGCAGGACATGTCTGACGCCGTCAGCTCTGCCCCTTCTCCATTATATTGTGTTTTTTCAAACTTGTCGCTCTTCTTTTGTTTATAGCGCAAGTAATAAAAACCGCAGAGGTGATCAAATACCACCAAAAGAAAGCTCTATTTGTGGGGAAAGAAATTTTATTTGGGTACAGTGTTGCATTACCGCGCAATTGTCAAAGTGTGACAGCGCTGAAAGCTGAAAAATGGCTTGAGCAGGAAGGGGGTGAAAGTGCCCTGTATTGAGGTGGTTAACCAAAACTTAAATGCAAGATTTGGGTGGATAGTGATGTTATTATGATTCTATTATTATAACATCAAAATAGGTAATATGCCTTTCACTTATTTTCATCAGCTGAATTTTCAGTTTTTTCATTATTTTGCTAGTTCTTATTTAAAATGTGTTATGTTTAAATTTCACAAAATAACCTCAAGATGTGTTAACATGTTCATTCTGATATTGTTTAGTAGTCTCTCACTACAGGACATAGTTGTTAGTAGTTATTTAATTCTTAAAACTGATTTAAGTTAAAATGAAGTACATGAAGTCTATTTCTTAAACCCAAGTATGCCATTCTATTGTAATAGGAGTTAATGTGCAAAAGTGATATTACATATTGTAGATTGAATTGGATTTGTATAATTGTAATGCTAAAATGGAGAACAGTTACATTAATTTTAGTTAAAATACAGTTTAGATGGAATGAGCTGTAATGCAGCCAAGCTTTCATTAAGTGGAGCCGTGGCAATAAATAATCATCATTTGCTGTGTCTCTTGCTAAGTAGGTAACCTCAGATTGCATCTGGTGATCCATTCTCTGTTTTCAGATCCTACTGTGTTAACCTTCAGGGTGAGGGCACTCTGTAGTTGTGATGAGTTTACGGTTGCAGGGCAAAAATGTGTTTATATATAAAATTAAGTTATTGAAATGCAATGTATAACAATATTGCTGTAGTCATTAATAGTTGCTATTTAATACATCTGAAGATTTAAAGGTCTGACTGCTATTCTGAGCTTAGAGTACACGCTGTGGCTTTTTTTTTATGTTAACAGTATTAATTAGAGCAGCTATAGCATAGAGTGAAGGCCATACATGGTTAAGTGTAAATACTTCTATCAACTGAAAAGTCAGCAAATAAAAAATTGGTCTTAGTTATGACAATAAAGGTCAAGATATCAACTGGAACACTAAAGCTTGTAGTTTTGCTAAAGAATGTAGATTGCATACATACTACCAGAACACTATTTTAAAGAGGAAGTAAACCCTCATCAACATTTTGAGATAAACATACGCCCTGCAAGAGAAAGACATAATGAGCTAGTATGCATAGCAAACTAGCTCATTATGTGGCACTTACCTCAGATCGAACCCTCCGAAGCGCTCCTCGTCCCCCTTCGCTGCCATGTCAGCTCCGACCGTCTTCCTGTTATCGCTGCTCCGGTGCTGTGATTGGCCGGAGCGGCGATGACGTCACACGCATGCATCCATTGAGAAAACCGGCAGTCTCCATTGAGAAAACCGGCAACGCGCAGTGCGCCTGCGCGTGACGTCATCAGTGCATTTTTTAAAAGCAAATATCTCCTTAACCGTGTAGGTTAAGGAGATATTTCTTGCACCTACAGGTAAGCCTTAATCTAGGATTACCTGTAGGTGCAAGTTGTAAGGAGGGGTTTACAACCACTTTAAGTGGTGGCTAATCTAGATAGAGGGGAAGTTCTGCTAGATTCAATCTAGAATTGATTCTCTTTTTATACTGTACAGAACTATATAAGGCATTAGGGCACCCTTCTAAGTAAATTGAGCTCAAGCTTTTGAGCACTATGTTAATTATTATTATTATTCATAATTTACAGTTGTGTTCAAAATAATAGCAGTGTGTTTAAAAAAGTGAGTAAAGCTCAAAATCCTTATAATAGCTTTTATTTCCATACACGCAAATGCATTCGGAACACTGCACAGTCTATTCCAAATCAAAACACAAAGAAAAATGTTTGTTATTACTTTACAGAAAGTGAAGAAAAGGGAATATTAGGCTTTTCCAAAAAGTAGTAGTGTCTGCATTTTTGTTTACAATCTTGGTTAGGAGTATTTGACATAACCCCCTTGTAATATCCAAGGAGGGGCTTGGATATTAAACTTATCATCCACTCAGGGCCTATGATAGGCATAAAACTTTGAAATTTAGTTACATTTTTGAAAATTATTGTAGAATCACAGAGTTTCCTTGGGCTTGGAAACCAATACTAAGGTGTTTGACCACACAATTTGCAATTCCTCAGTGATTCTCAATTTCATAATTTTCTTTACTTTATCTGAGGACTGCCTCTCTTGAGGCTTCAGAGATGCAATAAGAGCTAATGTAAAACCTGGCATAAACTGAGTGATAATATCATGCTCTATGATATACAGTCAGGTCCATAAATATTGGGGCATCGACACAATTCTAATCTTTTTGGCTCTATACACCACCATGGATGGATTTGAAATGAAACGAACAAGATGTGCTCTAACTGCAGCTTTAATTTGAGGGTATTTTCATCCAAATCAGGTGAACGGTGTAGGAATTACAACAGTTTGTATGTGTGCCTCCCACTTTTTAAGGGACCAAAAGTAATGGGACAGATTAGCAATCATCAATCAAATTTTCACTTTTTAATACTTGGTTGCAAATCCTTTGCAGTCAATTACAGGCTGAAGTCTGGAGCGCATAGACATCACCAGACATTGGGTTTCATCCCTGGTGATGCTCTACCAGGCCTTTACTGTAACTGTCTTCAGTTCCTGCCTGTTCTCGGGGCATTTTCCCTACAGTTTTGTCTTTAGCAAGTGAAATGCATGCTCAATCAGATTCAGGTCAGGTGATTGACTTGGCCATTGCATAACATTCAACTTCTTTCCCTTAAAAAACTCTTTGGTTGCTTTCGCAGTATGCTTCAGGTCATTGTCCATCTGCACTGTGAAGAGCCGTTCAATGAGTTCTGAAGCATTTGGCTAAATATGAGCAGATAATATTGCCCGAAACACTTCAGAATTCATCCTGCTGTTTTTGTCAGCAGTCACATCATCAATAAATACAAGAGAACCAGTTCCATTGGCAGCCATACTTGTCCACACCATGACACTACCACAACCATGCTTCACTGATGAGGTCGTGTGCTTTGGATCTTGAGCAGTTCCTTTCCTTCTCCATACACTTCTCTTCCCATCACTCTGGTACAAGTTGATCTTGGTCTCATCTGTCCATAGGATGTTGTTCCAGAACTTTGAAGACTTTTTTAGATGTTTTTTTGGCAAACTCTAATCTGGCCTTCCTGTTTTTGAGGCTCGCCAATGGTTTACATATTGTGGTGAACCCTCTGTATTCACTCTGGTGAAGTCTTCTCTTGATTGTTGACTTTGACACACATACACCTACCTCCTGGAGAGTGTTCTTGATCTGGCCAACTGTTGTGAATGGTGTTTTCTTCACCAGGGAAAGAATTCTTCGGTCATCCACCACAGTTGTTTTCCGTGGTCTTCGGGTCTTTTGGTGTTGCTGAGCTCACCAGTGCGTTCTTTTTAAGGATGTTCCAAACAGTTGATTTGGCCACACCTAATGTTGTTGCTATCTCTCTGATGGGTTTGTTTTGTTTTTATAGCCTAATGATGGCTTGCTTCACTGATAGTGACAGCTCTTTGGATCTCATACATGCTCCTTGTAAATGGGATAATGAGGGAATAACACACACCTGGCCATGGAACAGCTGAGCAGCCAATTTTCCCATTACTTTTGGTCCCTTAAAAAGTGGGAGGCACATATACAAACTGTTGTAATTCCTACACCGTTTACCTGATTTGGATGTAAATACCCTCAAATTAAAGCTGAAAGTCTGCAGTTAAAGCACATCTTGTTTGTTTCATTTCAAATCCATTGTGGTGGTGTATAGAGCCAAAAAGATTAGAATTGTGTCAATGTCCCAATATTTATGGACCTGACTGTAAGTGAAACCAGGGATGGTTTTATCAGCTCCCAGGTGTCCCTCTAGAGCAGGGGTCTCAAACTGGCGGCCCTCCAGCTGTTGCAAAACTACAAGTCCCATGAGGCAATGCAAGGCTGACAGTGGCAAGCATGACTCCCTCAGGCAGAGGCATGATGGGACTTGTAGTTCCGCAACAGCTGGAGGGCCACCAGTTTGAGACCCCTGCTCTAGAGCATTGTTATGGTCTTATGCTTTGTACCCACGATCGGAATTTCCGATGGAAAAAGTCAGACAGATTTTTTTCATCGGATATTCCGACCGTGTGTGTACCCCATCAGACTTTTTTCCGTTGGAATTTAGAAAGAGAACATGTTCTCTTTTTTTCCGATGGAAAAATCGGAAATTCCGTTCTTCTGTGTGGAACTCCGACGGAGAAAAAAAACCACGCATGCTCAGAATCAAGTCGATGCATGCTCGGAAGCATTGAACTTAATTTTTTCAGCTCATCGTAGTGTTGTACGTCACCGCGTTCTTGACAGTCTGAATTTGGTGTGACAGTATGTATGCAAGACAGCTTCAACGGAATTCCGTCAGAAAAATCCATCGGAGTTTATCCTGACGGAAAATCCAATTGTGTGTACAAGGCATAAGTCATTCTAAACCCTGACTGGGCAAAGCTTTGACCAATCAGGGTGCAGTGAATAGTTGATTGTCACAGAGCAGAGCTAGGAAACCAGTTGTGGCATCCTTAACAACTGATGAGTCATCAGCTGTCAATAGGCCTCCCCACTGACAGCTTAATAAAAAACAACAACATTGCCATCAATAAAAAAAGTGAAAAGAAATGGCTTGAGGTCCCCCCAGTCCATACCAGGCCCTTATCCGAGCATGCAGCCTGGAAGGACAGGAAAGGGGGTGACGAGCTAGCGCCCCCCTCCTGAACCATACCAGACCACATGCCCCCAACATGGGGGGTAGGTGTGCTGCCCCCCCACCCCAAAAGCACCTTGTCCCCATGTTGATGGGGACAGGGGTCTCTCCCCCACAATAGCCGCGTGCAACCATGAGTCAATTTAAATGTATTTTGACTATTTTTTTCTTTAGAAATATAATTTTTGCTGCAGCGTGTTCTATACATGTTACAGATGTGCCACTTTACAGGCAGACTAAGGGACCCCCCCACAGGCACTATGTGTTTCATTTTTATTGTTTCACTTTTAGCATCATTACAATTACTGCTAACCACTTCAGCCCAGGGAGGTTTTACCCTCTTAATGACTAGGCCATTTTTTTGCAATACTGTACTGCATTAATTTAACTGACAATTGCTCAGTCATGCAATGCTGTACCCAAATAAAATTGATGTCCCTTTTTCCCCACAAATAGAGCTTTCTTTTGGTGTTATTTGATCACCTCTGGGGAGGGTGGTGAGAGGGCTCCAGCTCCTCTCTAAACAATTCCGGCGTAGATGCCAGGGAAGATTGAGTAGCGGTGGAGCGGCTGCTATATTGACAAGAGTGCATGGTGATGCTCATCTCGGCTGGGAGCTGCTTCTTATGCCATTTTCCCATCCACCAAACACTCTGGAAATGTTTCTGAACCTGTTCTAAGGAGCCTGGAGAGAAATCAGCCAAAATGGAGAAGCAGGTATACAGGATTACAGAGGATTATGCAGAGGGGATCCTGGAGCTACTGAGAAAGACATCCGCTCACATGCTGTATCAGGCCACGCCCCAAACAATTTAAAATATCGAATTTCTTTATCAATTTAGGCCAATATGTATTCTGCTACATATTTTTGATAAAAAATCTCAATAAGTGTATATTGATTGGTTTGCGCAAAAGTTGTCTACAAACTATGAGATATTTTTTATGGCATTTTTATTTATTATTTTTTTTCACCAGTATTTGCGCCGATAACCGATGGTTTAGTGGGACTGCGACATTGTGGCAGACAAATCGGACACCTAACTGAAACTTTCGACACTTTTTTGGGGACCAGTGCTAAAAATATGCACTGTTACTGTACTAATAACACTGGAAGGGAAGGGGTTAACATCAGGGGTGATTAAAGGGTTAAGTGTGCCAATAGTTGGTGCTTGCTAACTGTATGGGGGATGATCTGATTGGATGAACACAAGATCTCCATCTTCATTCCTGTCAGAACAGCGATCTACCCTGTTTACATCAGATCACCATTCAACCTCCCTGGGGAACGATTGCGGGTGACCGGCAGACATCAGGTCTGCCGGACTCACTGATTGGCATCCCCTGTATCCAATCAGCATGTGGTCGGGCCTCTGGTGGCGTGCGCGCGCCACCCAGTGGCTATTGCACAAAATAACGTACAGGTACTTGATTTCATGCAAAAGAGCCAACCTGCCACAGTAAATATTTGGTAGTCGGTCGGCAAGTGGTTAAAAACTATTGTTTAAAAAATGTTTTTTCCATTGATACATGTCCCATAGGGCAGTACCCAGATCCCTATACCCTTTTTTGGTCAATTACTTGCATATAAGCCTTTAAAATGGGGCCTTTTTTTCTCATGTTCGACTCCCATATACTTCAATGGAGTTTGTGGTTAGGGGCAGAACTTTTCCCCTGTTTGGGAGTTCTGTTGCAAATCTAACAGGGGGGTGTTTGGCCCATCTCTAGTAAAAAATAGAAATTGTGGTATCACAGATGGTATTATGATCTTTTTGTCTCCATATGGTCAGCAGCTAAACTCAATATTGTGGACAAAACTGGCACACAAATGTAATACAAGTGAAAAAATGTGCAGCACTATACTGTACCTTAAAACCAAGCATGCAGCCTGTCAGGACAGGAGAGGGAGGACGAATGAGCGCCCCCCCCCCCTCCTGTATGTAAAACTGAATAAAACTTTTAAGAAATCCTATGATTTGTCTATGTTATTATTTCATTCTTCAAATATAATGAAAAAAAAAATGAAAATAAAAATATAAATAACATTCAGTCCTTACTGTGTCTTCAATTTCTGCGCTAAATCATAAAACCATACAAATCCACTGATTATTGCTCCATACTATCTGCAGAGTATTACTCTTCAATCCTTACTATGTCTTTAATTGTTGTGAAGAAACATGCAACTGCAAAACCACAGATTATTGCACCATACTATCTGCAGGGTATTACTCTTAAACTTATAATCAGGTATATTAAACAATGCAGTGTCTTATGTGCATATAAACATCAATTGTGCAAACTACAAAATGTTGTTCAGCAGGATCTGCAGAATATTGCTGTTATGTTTTAAATGTTGTATGATACAAAAACTGCAGATTATTGCTTCATAAAATCTCCCAAGGACTGCACATTATTAAAATGCATTCAAACAATATTATGGGGTTCATTTACTAAGAAAAATGGGAAACAATGGTCGCTCTACATTTAGTTACACCCAATTAAGACAATTAAGTCTTCAACTAGGCAAACATGTGAATGAAAAAGCGCGCTAATACCAATGAACATGCCTTTATAAATATCAAATAGGTAAATATCCGTGAATTTGCAAGTGCCAATTGCTACCGAGTTTGATCACATGAATGTGAATAAAACATTTTTATGTGAGATGTGCTCTACCTCGTGTGCATCTATTTATGTATATTCCAATTAGTATTCCTAGATTATTTTCTTCTTTTGCTAACGAATGCAGTTATGAGTATTACAGAGTATTGTCTTCTATTCTGTAAAGTTACATGTATTGAACATTCAAGCCCTGTACACATGATCGGATAACCTATGGGTTTTCGTCCGATGGATTTGTCCATCGGAAATCCGATGAAACTGTTTTTCATCAGTCTTGCCCACACACCATCAGTCGTCAAAAAACCGACCGTTCCAAACGCGGTGACGTAAAACACTCAGATGAGCCGAGAAAAATGAAGTTTAATGCTTCTGAGCATGCGTCGACTTGATTCTGAGCATGCGTGGGTTTTTGATCCGATGGACTTGCCCATAGACGATCAGAGTTTTCGATCGGTTTTTTATCCATCGGAAAAATTTAAAACATGTTCTATTTTTTAAAACCGATGGAAAAAAGACCGATGGGTCCCATACAAGATCGGTTTGTCTGATGAAAACAATCCATCGGATGGTTTTCATCGGTTAAACCGATCGTGTGTACAGGGCTTTACAGTTACATATCTGTTATATGTTTTATTTTTTTCATGTTAATTTAGTTTTTTATGAGACTATAAAGCAGTAATTATTTATATTCATTCTTTAATCATACTACACTATTATGTACATCTCCGTGTACTTAGCACAATGGCTTGGTGGTGTGCACTAATATCTACAAAGCACTTGATTCTTTTAATACAATGATGTTTTGCATTTGAGTCATTAATAATATGGTAACAACCATGCTGTTAAGAACAAGCATTAAGTGGGTGATACCATGTGTGGGATTTGAACCCATGGCTTGAGTTTTGCGAGGCAGACCACAAGGCTACTGTGCTGAACATCCTGGACATCCTATCATTCTTAGAAAATACTGTACATTTACTAGAGTTTGATTCTTTTAATTCTATACAATAGTGTTTGGCATTTGAGGCATTCATATTATGGAAACAACCATGGCTATGCTGATGTGGCATTGGCTATTAGGCATTTGCATACATATTACATTACTAGCATTCTTAAATAAAAAAAATATATAAAGAAAAAGCAACATGAAAACCCAGCAAGGACAATTTATTTTAGAGAAATAAACAGTTCATCTCAAAATGAAAATGTATTTTTTTTGTGGAAGTAACAATTGTACAATTATAAGCAATGCTTAAACTTGCATTTGGCTATATAACGCACATTTTCACATTTGCAAATGTTTTTTAGCCGCGTGCAAGTTTGTGAATTTACTATAGCGCTCTGTAAAAAAATGAATGGGAGTTAAATTGTGACTATTTTGCATGTCTGAGCATGCGCACTTGTGCTGGTACATAGCTTCAGACTTTCAATGATATTTCAGTTTAAACATCAATTTTTTCAGCAGTTTAAAAGGAGATTACCTTTAAACAATATACCACATATTTAAGAACCATTTAGGCTATCATATCATGCTCTAAACATTATTTCCATGTGCAATTCCCATGTTTCGATCACAACTACTGATTTAGACGGTCCCTGTTGTCTGTGATGTGACCTATAGTGAATTTGATTGTGTGACTATTTTTTCTCTAGCGCTATAGTAGACTAAGTTTCGTGCTAATTTGCACGCTTTTAGTCATTTTGCAACCATTTATTTGCGCATTCACGCTATAATAAATAAACCCCTGTGTGTCCTCAATCTCTGGACAGAAACAATTTGTGCAAACTGCAGAGTATTCTTTTGTGAAATTTGCAGAATATTACTCGTGTCCCAAATGTCAATTGTTGTGCAAACATGCAATTGTGAGCAAAAATGCTAAAAAGTTCCTCTTCATGTGCCCCAATGTGCTGCACTCATCAGATAATAAGACACCTTAAATTAATAAGAAGATCTGACAGTGCTTTTTGTTTTCCTCTAAAGCAGGATCTCCTCTTTTGGCACCTTCAATACACTTCTCCAATCTCCCCTCCTTTCAGCTCCAGTTTGCCATATCAAGCACCATAAAAAAAAATCCCCATATAGTATAAAACCTCCTTCATTATTTTCATTATTTTTGATGAAGCCGTTTCCTATGAGGAACCTCACCCCCGAGCAGAGAACCTTTAATTACAGACTCTCTCGTGCCAGAAGGGTGGTCGAAAATGCCTTTTGCATCCTATCCAATCGTTTCTGGCTGTTTTTGACTTCCATCAACCTGGCACTCTACAAAATCAATAATGTAGTCCTGTGCTGCTGCATCCTACACAATTTTTTCAAGGAGGAATGCTACCAGCTACCTAGCCTCCCTTCCAAGTGACATGGACCCTGCAGTGCCAGCCCAGCTGGAGAGGCTGCAGCTCGTCCGTCTGTGGGCATGATGACGGCTATCGAAAATGCCCATGCTGGCTTACCCTCCCAAATTGCCCGTGATTTACGCCAGAAATACATGGACTATTTTGTTGGTAGAGGGGCAGTGTCTTGGCAGCAATTGCTAGCTGATCCTGTGTAATATTTTTTTGAGCTCATAAACTCACAATTCAGGTGAACTACTGTTGTCTGTCCTTCTTATATTTATAATATGTTCCGAAATGGGATTTAGTTTGGACACTTAGTAGTGAAAACCTACCTTAAGTTCTACATGAGGTGACAATATCTTCTTCAGCTTACTATTATGGTGTGCTGGGGGTCTGCCACACACACACACAATGTTTTTGCTCTTAATAGATCTAATGCATGAAGAACAAAAACATTATGCCTTTACAACTCCATTAATTTTGCGGCCTCAACTTTGCAGGAGTTGACAACATGTAAGAGCACATGGTAACTGTAACTACAAAAACTTTAGAAATTCACTGGTATTGAGCAATGAAAAAATAAGCCACACATTGTTTAGTAGAAATCATTTTACTCAAAGCACATTCACATGTGCTTTTTAAGGTGCTTAAACAAACCAACATCTTGGTGTATAACATGTATGTTTTGCAGTATTTCTCCTTTTTGGGGGTAAACAGGCATGTTTCAAACCATTAGATACACATCAAAAACGCAGTAACTTCCAAAGTTCTAGTTTGGTAAAGTGAAGGGCAACCAAGACATTAGTATCCCAAGACTGTGTGGATGTTGCTTTCCTCAGATGGGGTGATCTCACCCCCCTAAATGCCAAAATTTGAAGCCACGTACATGTAGTGGCTTACCAATTAAATGTCCCCCATGATTCCATTCCTAAAATGTGTGTAGTTACAGACATCAATTTTTTGAAACCCCCAAAACACACAGTGTGTAAACATGTGCTATCTCCCACCACGGGGTACCAATGGACACATTTTGGGGGTGCAACCTTTTTATTTAGTTCTAAGGAAGGGGGTTGCACCCCCAAAACGCATCCATTGATACCCTGTGAAGGGAGATAGCACATGTTTTACACACTGTGTGTTTTTGGGGTCATGAAGAAATCAAAATGGTAAGCCCCAATTAGTGTACACCTTCAAATTTAGGGTTTTAGATTAGAAAAAAAACACATAAACATTGGCATTCACATTAGTTAGGGCAGTGTTTCTCAGCTTCCCTCCTCAAGATGCAAACCCCAGTAATGTTTTTTGGATTTCATGAATTTTCAACAGGTGATGTTATTAGTTTCACTGCCTTAGTAATTTGCACAGTCGTTTAGACTGAGGAAAATCAAGAAAACAGGATCTGGTGGTGCACCTAGAGGACTCGAGTGGAGAAACACTGATTTCTGTTCCTAAACCTTCACATTTCAAAATACAAAAAAATGAGTAATGGCAAACACGAACCAACAAGTGGAACAACAAACTTCAGACCAGTCAAGAGGAAATTAGAATTTTGCTAGCATGTCCATAAAATCTTTGATTCTGCGCTGTAAAGCAGTAGCAGCCTCCTTGATTTTCTCCAGTGCCCTGGAAACCCTACAACATATCAGCACACATTCTGCCAACAGTACAACGTGGAAAATCATGAACTAGTAAGAAGAATAAAAAGTATTAAGGAAACAATGGTCAAGTGGCTAAGGCCCTACATAGTGAGTTATGGTCAAGTTAATTGTAAACTTAATGAAATACTTACTTACCCAGTCTATTGTTGGTTGCAACCTGCTTGCCCTTTAGACACCTACACTACTAGGAATGTACACACTGCAACTACTCTATAATCTTGGCCCTGGTGCCTGGGTCTCCCAAACTCAGGTACCTAGCAACACTGACAGATCATTCCACTTCTTCCTTCTCCATGCTAATGATAAGGCACTACATACTTTGCTAATGTGTGGAGTTTGTGTTTGGTTTGGACATCTAAACACTCAAGGTGTCAATACATTCAAAGCAATATTAAAAGAATACTTACTTGCGCAAACAAGAGGATCCCGAACACTTTCTTCCTCTTCTGGTTCACTTTGGCCCTCACTGTGAATCACGTCAGGGAATTTGGTATCAACAATTACAATGTATGTGCTGGGACCAGCAGACATATCCCATGGCTCCAAAGACACCACTTGGGGGATCTCACCACACTCAGTTTCCTCTAAAAAAGGTACAATACAACATTCATTAATCCTCCCCAAGTCCCATCTGTTTCTAGCATACAGGCTACATTAGTTGACCAACCTTGCACTTGGTCTGGCGGAAAAGTTTTCTCCTCACTAGTGGACTCCACTATGATAAACTCTGGAGGATTTGCTGGGAAAAATGCATACAAAGTTGAAGGTGATGGCATTTTCTAGAGGGCAAACACTTGACAAGTACCAACATTGAAAAAGTCCTGTAGTTTTCCCCCCACCCCTTTTGTCTCCTATGGGATACAGGATATATGATGACCGTCATAGCAGGCGTGACTCTGTGTAACTGAGAGTCCCAGAGCCTCTCTCTACCCAAGTCTACACTGGCAAGGCTGCATTAATGGGCACTGATGAGCAAGGCAGCAACCAGAAAGTGTTCTTTAACCCTTAAGCTCTGCCCTAAGCCCATGGCATTTGGTCCACCTAGAAACACTCCTGTCTGTGGCTAAATGAGTGTTTGAAGTTGGCACTTACCTTTTTTGGGGGAAGATGGCCTTGTTGCCTCCCCTGTTGGGGTCCAAGCAAGGATAACTTCTCTTTGTCCCTTGCTTCTCCAGGATGCGCACCATCTCACCCTTGCTCATTGGTGTGGCTTTTCCCCTCCTATGAGCTCCACCACCGCAGGGCTGGCTGCAAATCCGCCATGTTGACCCGCACAAAATTTCTGCCATGTGTGTTGCATGCAGGAGAGGAGAGAAGGTCACGCCCCAGCATCATAACGCACGTGAGAGTGGAGTTTCACGCATGTGCAGTGTATATTAAGCTGGAAAGCCCAATCGATGTAAAACGGCTGTAGGAACGATCTGGGAGTGGAGGACAATCGATCGGCAAAGTGCGAAAGGAGGCATAAATCAAAAGGTACAATTGGAAATTAAGGCATACCTGGTTAGTAGCCTATACTGCTTAGATTGGGGCCTATATTGGGACCAGATTATGGGTTAAGCCAGACATTATGAATTGTCTTGTGTTCTGTCTTGCAGGCATCATATCATGACTGACAAGTTTGCATTCCCAGACTTTCTGTCCTATTTTATTGATATGTACCGGCAGCAGCCCTGTCTATGGAGGGCTAAGAGTAAAGACTACTCAAACAAAAAAACTTTGCTTGACAGCTTTGGAGAAACTGGCCCAATTGTATAAAACCAGCTTACCCCAAGGCAAAGCAAGGTTTTTCCGGCAGGCGAGGGCCGATGACGTCACTGGAGGCTGATGACTGACCTGATGATACCCTCTCCTACATATGGAAATCGTACAATGCCTGTTTTTATCCAGTAAAATGTGAGTTGCTTGTACTGCAATCTCTTATTAAATTGTTTTAAACATCTGCACTCAGAGGCGCCACTCCCCTTGCTTTTCTTTTCAGTACTTTTGGAACACGGTTTCTGTTTCTCCTTGATGGCGGCCCTGAGACTGTATATGTGACTGTTTTTACTACTCCCCGCCCGGCTCCCTCCCCTTCATTCATTTATTCATTTTTTCTCTCTCCCCTCCACATGCCCCGAGAGCCTGGTCTCTATGTTTACCGATTGTACATGCATTGTACATACACTATCCTAAACCCCATACTCTAAGGATAACAGCGATTTGGACTCATGCGCATATTTACTTGTATAAATTACCCCAAGGCAGACCGCAGCTATTTCAGGCTAAAGATTGTTAACCTCCGTAGCACCTTTAAAAGGGAGCGTAACAAGACCCAGAAATCAGAGAGGTCAGGAGCAGCAGCAGATGACATCTATGTACCGAGGCTCTGGTACTATGACAGCCTGCGGTTTCTGACTGACCACACTGAACCCAGGCCATCGCTGTCAACCCTGCCTTCCACCTCTGCTGAGGGCACAGGTCCTGATGCACAAGATGAAGATGTGAAGGAGCCCATATTGACACAGGTATCGGATTGCTGAACATACTTGGATCCGAAAATTCAATGATGATAACTATACATTATTTATTATTTGGGTGGCAGATAGCATCTCTAATTTAATTTCTTTCTTTTTTTTTCTGCAAAATAAAAAAATTGTGTAGAATAATACTTGGCTATGTGTTTCTCTTCAAATGACAGTTTGGGAGTAGGCAGTTAAATTAAAAACAACACAGTGGAAAATTAACAAGGGACACCAATGTTGTATCTTTGATCTTAAAAACTCAGGGATAATAATGTTGTGGTAACTTCCCCCAAAAAATCGAACAACCATAATATTAACATTATTTATATTACTACAAAACAATTGCCTTTTAAAATACGTTTGCCATAACTACATCAGTATCACCAGCAAAGCAGCTTCATTGTTATCCCATTAAAGAAGATCAGAATGTGCGCTGCATTTCGACATTTTACAATTTGCCACGCCACGAATGTTAATTCTAGATTACGAACGGTAGTTTACAAGACCAAACTATTCCAAGTCGTTCCTTGGTTCGATCATGCGTGTTTGTACTTTCAAAATTTGTGTGACGGATTTCTGTACTGACCATCCAAAAATCAGACGTTAAGCTGTCCTTCATCAAAAATGTACTAGTCCACTCACCCAGCTTTTGTCCGCCGAAAAATCGAATTGGCTGTCGAAAGCACCATACTAACCGTCCGAAAATCTGCAGACAGCTCATCTTACGAATTTTCCCTTCTGATTTTTGTATCATGTATACAATAAGGTTTAGGAATCCTTAGTTTTAGGGGACAAGAAAAGTTTCAGGAGTTCAGAAACACAGAGTCTCACTCTCCCAAGAGTTTGCACTTGTTCACAGCTGTGAACCACTCCACACTACCTCACTGAAATGTGCCGCTTCCTTCCTGCTGCTTTTCAATACTTTTTTTTTGCATGTGGCTTAACCCATTTAGGACCAAAGGCCATGTAATAAGGGTTTGGAATTTCTTTCCCACCCAAAAGTCTCTCAGAACCTCAGAATTACAGATCCCAAATGAGGACTTAATAATCCTGAGAGCACTGTAAATCAGTCCTCTCCAAGAACAACCCAAAGAGCGGTAAAAATATACCTGCCGCCCTGGAAAAATTCTTGACATCCTGTACAATATGTAAAACTACTCTGAACTTAAAAAGATACTATAACATGTCCTTTGAAAAATAAAAATAAAATTACTGTTATCAGGCAATCAAAAAATACAAAAACATAATCATTATGGAGGACAATTGATGGACCTTTTAAACACATTTCCCTCTTGCTTAACTCAAATAAATTTACATAGATGGTCTAAGGTTTTTCTAATATGATTCAGGCACAAATTTAAATTATGTTTTTCAAATACAACTGTAGTACACTAAAGCAAGTCATTCTGTAAATTCATGTTATTTTGCACATTGTGCAGGAGCATAGCTGCAGCCTGATACAGCAGTATAATGTGTCATCCCAGCATTTACTGTGAGCGTTATGGGTATGATAGTGTCTGACTACAAAGGCTTTTGCTTTGTGGAAAACCATAATCTTAGTTACTTTAGTGGTTTGATACAGAATCTGGCACATGAAGTTTGCAGAACATCGTTCCAGCCTACTATATCTAACATCACATTAGAAGCCCACCAGTGGGTCCCCTATAAATACAGAATGGGATTTTCTCCCTAAAGAGACTTGGGTTTAAACTGAACCATTGGATACTGGTCCAAAATTGGCCCAGTCTATATGTATATATGTGTGTACGACTGTGTGTCCCAAGTGTGTCAAGATCCTATGGGGTAAAATGACTGCACCAGCCAAGCAGACACTGGCTGCAAAAAGCACCTAGGAGGGGATTCAGTTCGCATGTGTAGCGCTATACAATTCATTCATTCATTCATTCATTCTTACTCAAAATCTGTTTTTGTGACCTTTTAATAATTTCTGTCTCTAATTTTCTGCCAGCAAAAGTCAGATGTGAGCTTTTCGTCGGAAATTCCGACTGCGTGTATGCTCCATCGGACTTTTAATGTCGGAATTTCCACCAGCAAAAGTTTGAGAGCAGGTTCTCAATTTTTCCGACGGAAAATCCGTTTGTCTGTATGCAATTCTGACGCGCAAAAAAACACGCATGCTTAGAATCAAGTACGAGATGGGAGTGCTTAGTCTGGTAAAACTAGTGTTCGTAATGGAGATAGCACATTCGTCACACTGCAAATTCTGGGATCTTTTAATGCAGCGCATTCTTTTGTTCTTTATAATGCTAGAATAATGAAGTTGTTTTGCTGCTGATATTCACACAGAGTTTTGTCAAACTTATTTCTTTATTATTTTTCGTGATCTCATGAATAATCCTTTTTTAAAGCCAGATCTCCATAATAATGTTTAGAATTTTTTTTTACAGTCATCTATTTTTTTTTAATCCAGATCTCCTGTTTTTTTTATTATTTTAAAATTATTTTCTAGTGATCTCCATATATTTTTTTTGTGTGTGTGTCAAGTTACCACAACAACATTATTATCTTGTATTTTTTAACCTCAAGGAGGTTGGTTGGTGTCCCTTGTTAATTTAACATTGTATTTTTTTAAATGTACCCGCCTACTCACAACCAAACTGTCCTATTTAAAGAAAAACACGTAGGCAAGTATTTTCAGAAAAATAAATATCCATTTATTCTGGGTAACAAAATAAAGAGGAAGGCAACGCTGGAATTTGCGAAGCATTTGGACCCCAGGGCAGACATCAACTCAACTCAAGACATCAACTCAAGTGCATGTTCTCACTCAGTTGGCCCCTCAACCCCTTATGAAGGGCCTGAAAATTAATTCCCTCACAGATGAGGCGTTGGCCCTCCTCCATTTTCTGCAATCTACCAGAGATATAGCAGTCTTTTTTTTGTAAGGCGGAGGGGAGGCCACTGAGATTGGGTCAGGCCACTGGGCTCGGCCACCTACTGGCTGCCACTTCCCCCTGCCACCTCCTGCCTGCCACTTTCCAGACCCTCATCCTGGCTGAGGTCTACCTGTGTATAAAAAAAAGGGACATAGTTTTAGTTTTTATTTCATCAATCACACACAATTTTCAGCTTATGACTGTTGCAAATTGAATGTTAATAAATAGAAAAGACTATCATTCTGACTCCAGCATTTTTCATTCTTGTCCCAATCATTTTTGGCCCCTACTGTCTATTGATATGTGAAACACTTTTTGTTAAATCATTAATCTGTTATCATTAATAACATCTAGTTAACAACAATAATTTTAAGACAATAAATATGGTAAAAATTATTATACCTGGCTCCAGCTGAGCTCCTCCACTTCTTCCAGGATGAAAGGCCCAGGTTGGTCCTCTGAAGCCTCAGCTGGGGTGGAGGGAAGGGTGGAAAGTGATTACATGGCTTCAATCTGGTCTACCACAGACTGGGTACATACACGTCCTCTGCTGCTGCTCCTGATTTGAGGGATTTCTGGACCTTATTAAGCTCCTTCCTATACGAGCTCCTCAAGCTACCTATTTTCTTATCCACAAACGCGATGTCTGTGTCGGGGACCTGCATCTTAACAAATTCCAGCAGTTTCTCCAGCGTTGCCTTCCTAGCTGGTTTATTATGATATAAGGGGTTTTTAACCTCCCATAAATTCCTCAGCTCCCTGTACCTGTCTATGAACCTGCCCATGAATTCAGGGTCCTTGAATGTATTCATTTTCTCTGCAAGACAAAACACAAGACAAAAACACTAATGTCAGGCTAAACTCTCATAATCTTATCCCAATATAGGCCTCAATCTAGAAGCAGTATAGGCCATTGATGCCCCAAGTTTAAATTTTACCTTCGTTAGGATGATCTGTGCTTCCATTCCTCCTTCCTCTGCACACAGAACGTAGGTACGACACATGCGTGTTAGCTTTATATACACTCTGCATGCGTGAAACTCTGCATACCTCGCCCGCCCCTGACGTTCTTTCTAGTATATTCCCCGCCCCATCTCTTTTGGCATGCAGTGGGAGAGACATGGCGGAGACACAGCAGGTGCGTAATTCCAATAACGAGGAGGAAAGCCCGGAGCCAGAAACGTCACGATCCAGGAGGAGATATAAGGCCTCAAATATGTCCTCTGTAGAGATGGCGGAGATGGTGGACATCTTGAAGAGGACCAACTATGATGGGAAGCATGGACCGTACACCAACCCTAATGTAAGAAAGGCCAAGATCATATTTAAAGTTGTCAGAAGTCTGCACAGGAATTTTGGGGTACGTCGATCCAAGGAGCAATTGAGGAAACGCTGGTCAGACCTGAAATTGAGGGAGCACGATCAGTACAGAAGGATCAAGAAAATGCTTAAAAAAAGTAAGTATTTGTCCTGTGTTCCTATTATTATTTTTACTTGCATGTTGCTCCATGTGCTTTTCTTTACTGTTGGACAGTTTAAAATGGCAACTTTCATGTTTGTGGGCACAGTAAATCGATCGTAGTAAACATTGTTCGCCCAATAAATACAATGTTTTTGGCAGATAGAGGTTAACTACATTTGGTCATGCCTATTTGTATAAAAATAAGTTTAGTACATTGTTGTCTAGATGTGTTTGTAACTAGAATGAAATGCAAACTTGATTCAGTGTAAAGGAGAGGACACTTAGCAGCTGTTTACACATCTGGACTCAGGAGCACTAGTGTGGGACACCAGAACAACCTTTTTAGGGTGTCCCACACAGGTGCTCCAGTGGATACTTGGAGTGTCTCCATGTGTGAAACTTGTCCAAAAAAAAGGTAAGTATTCCAGCTTTGGCAAGGGAAAAAATCATGTCTTCAGCTTGGAACTCTGCCAAAACAGTCAATTGTACCCCACTTCCAAACAATGTTTCATATTCCTATTTCTGGCCTCAAATATCTGTAAGCTAAGTACACCTTTTGTTTTATTATCATAGGGGAGAGAAGACTCTGGAAATATGAGGACACCGGGAACCCCCCACCTCACGAAGAAGGGGAAATCAGCACACCACAACCTGAGGATGTGGAGGGAGGAGAAGTGGAAGAAGTGGGCGAAATAGTGACCACAACAGGTCAGTGTTTGACACCACAGCTTCAGGTAATAGATGTATGCCTGCATATTTATAATACTTGGTGTGTATTTTTATTGTAGGTGATGTGCTGGTTGTGGAAGAAGAATCTCCTCATTTCACCAGTGCACAAATACTAATCCAGGACATAATGGTGTGCAATCGGGATTTAGACATCATAAATAACAACAAAATGTCACCATTTTGTTTTTTTGTTGCCCAATTTCACAAAAAAAATTTACGTTTTAAAAGTCACATTTTTAAAATGCACACAGTGTGTCAACCTGTGCTATCTGCCATCACAGGATATCAATGTACGTGTTTTGTGGGTGCAACCCCTTCCTCGCAACTCAAGTAGGTGAGAGGAAGGGGTTGCACCCCCAAAAAACGTCCATTGATCCCCCATGATGGGAGATAGCACGTGTTGACATTAGGCATGGGATCAGAAAGGAAATCCACATTTTGCCTCCTAATTTGTGTGCATCTTCAAACTTTGGCTTTTACAGGGGTGATATCACCCCATCTGATTAAGGCAAGATCAACACAGTTTTGACATACTATATTGTCTGATATTGCCTTCAGTTTTTCAAGGTTGAACTTTGTAAGTTCCTGAGTTGTGTATGTTATGTTTTGAAACATGCCTGTTTATCCCCAAAAAATAAAAAATAAAATGTAAAACTTTATAAAACAAAGATGTTTTTTGACCCAAAAAATTTATACCGCACATTTGAATGTGCACAGAGTAAAAAAAACTTCAACAATGTCGTTTTTGTATTAAGTTGGTGTTTACAGTGACAATGGGGGTTATTTAATAATGGAAAAACCAATTGGCACTACAAAGTGCACTAGGAGAACTTAGGAGACAGCTAAAAGGAACACAAGCAATAAATAAAATTCAAGATTTTATCAGATAATTTATTTGTTTTTTTAATAAAAAATATAGAAAATTTTCTGGCATAGCAATGACCCCCCTACCCGTAAAATATTCAACATATTTTTGGCGCACTTCACGGGCGCTTTGGGGGGGCAAGCCATGACGGCCAGCTTCCAGGCCCGTCAGGGTATTTGCAGGAAGTCCAGCCTCAGGCCCAACTGTGGCAACATAATTAGTAGCATTTCTCCTTAAAAAGTTGTGAAGAACACAGCATGATAAAATGATGTGGTTCAGTTTGTACTCCACCATATTGATTGCCGTAAGAAATAGGCGGAACCGGCTGGCCATTATCCCAAAGGCATTCTAAACGACTCTTCTGGCTCTGGCCAGCCGGTAATTAAAAACCCTTTTCTCCGGGGTGAGGGTCCTCTGGGGGAATGGCCTAATCAGGTAATCACCCAGACCAAATGCTTCATCAGCAATAAACACGAACGGGAGTCCTTCCACGTTCTCTGCAGCAGGTGGCAATGCCGAACCACCACTCTGAAGCCGTCTGGCAAACTCCATCTGGGCAAAAACTCCTCCATCCGACATCCGGCCATTCTTCCCCACATCCACATATAAAAACTCATCTGTCTCCGACACCACCGCCATCAACACAATACTATAGAACCCCTTTTAATTAAAATAGTATGACCCCGAATGGGGAGGTGGGATGATGTGGACGTGTTTCCCATTTATTGCCCCTCCGCAGTTAGGAAAGTCCCACCGCTCGGCAAATTGGGAAGGAAACTGTGGAGTCAAACCAGATTTTTTTTTTTAACTTTTGCACATAACATTGCAAGCAGATTAGACACAAACATTCTTGGCCAACATCAGTATAACATTTATTTAAGGATTATTTAAAGACAAAAATATAAGGTCCACTTATCAGATTCCTCACTCCCTCTGATGGCCCATTGTAAAAAATTTAGGGGGGGAGGGTTCTAGATGAGTTTGGGACTCCAAAAAAAAGCCTCTGCCTCTCTGCCTGAATTTAATTTAAATTCTTCCTGAATTTAAGTACATCAAACTGTTCTAGAATGAGAGGCAAAGGGTAGGAGTCTTTTACAGTGATTTGATTTAACCCTCGATAGTCTATGCATGGTCGAAGACCCCCATCCTTTTTTTCGACAAAAAACCTGCGCCTACTGGAGAAGAAGAGGGTCGGATAAAACCTCTTTCCAAGTTGTGTTTTATGTATTCCTGGAAATAAGAAGAATATTGCGCTAGTCCTATGACTAAACCAAAAGTGAAAAACAACAACAAGTGGAAATAAAACAAAATCGGCTGCACAAAACGTGATTAAAATTCAAATACAACTTATAACTAAAATGCAGTGCTAAAAACTGAATCGCACCAGGTGAAAGGTGTCAAAGTGCTCAGTGTAAAAAATAATTGAATAAGTCCACATAAAGTCTGTTCAAAGACCGTGGAATGTGATGTTCAAAACCAGACGTGTGACAATATCGGTCATCTCAAACTTTCGGATAAAGGAGTAAGGGAGAATACTCTTACCGGAACTGATGGATCTACTTATTAGGCAGATTGTTAAAGCGTATGAAATCCCAATGGCAAATCGCATCAGCTGGCAGGAAGACTCTGGATGTACCACACGAATCGCAGATGGTCGTTCGTTGCAAGGGAATCCCAACGTCAAAGAAACTCTGGATTCACTGGATATCCCTGTGGTCTTCAAGTGATGACGACAAAATGACTTCCAATCTAGGAATCCTTTTCAGGACTGAAGGATGGTATGATGGAAGAAACCTCCAAGCAGCAACTCAATCACCCTCAATCATGAAAGAAAGGGAAAATAAAGAGGTGCTCCAATGGTGCGGGTAAATGTGGGTTTATTGGAAAACTGACAAAAATGTTAAAAGTGATCACAGTACAAAAGATAAAAAAGGGCAATAAGTGGAGTGGTGAGCGGCTTGGTTCACCACTCCACTTATTGCCCTTTTTATCTTTTGTACTGTAATCACTTTTAAAATGTTGTCGGTATATATAAATGTATACGTGATGGCGTTGCGCGGTGTGTGGTACACAAATGTGTATCAACTCAATATACAAAATATAAAAATTACCAAGTTATGAAAAAAAGTTGATGAACAAAAGGTCTAGAACCAAATATATGAAATCTATATAACAAAATGTGACATTGAGCGAAAAAGTGGACAAATAAATAAACAGCGTGATAAAGTCCAACATGCACCACTGAGTGTGCAATAAAGCTGAATAAAACCAATATAGTCCGGTAGTGATAGTGAAAAAAAAATCTATCCTCTGATGAAGTTACGTGATATGGCGATACGCGTCAGGATTGGAGCAATAGGTTTACCAGGAACTGACTGTACATACGAGCTCAGTGCTTGTGGATTGCTGCTATTTTACTGCTTTTAAAACGTGAGTGTTTGCTTTTACTCTGTTTGTGTTTAACCGCTTGCCACCCGTCGGCCATCAAATGATGGCTGGACGGTGCTTCTCTTGTTCTGGGCGGGCGTCATATGACGTCCTTGCCTTCCCAGGCCACTAGGCGGCACGCGCGCTCTCCCGCTGCGTCACTGGGAACCCGATGCGTGTGCCCGGAGGCCGCGATGTCTGCTGGGCACCTGCGATTGCCCAGTAACGGAGCAGGACTGTGGATCTGTGTGTGTAAACACACAGATCCGCGTCCTGTTAGGTCAGAGGAGACCGATGGTGGGTTCCTTGTACAGAGGAACACCGATCGGTCTCCTCCCTTTGTGAGTCCCCTCTCCCTACAGGAATCACTCCCTAGGACACATATTTAACCCCTAGATCACCCCCAAGTGTTAACCCCTTCCCTGCCAGTCACATTTATACATTAATCAATGCATTTTATAGCACGGATCGCTGTATAAATGTATGCTGTCTAGCGATGATCCATTCTCTCTCCAGCTATGCAAGTCTCTCCAGCGAGGAACAAAGCACATCTTCCCTGCACCAGAGCCCCCCGGCTAATGACGTGCAAGCAGTGTTTGACAGTTCTTTTATAACCCAGGTCGGGGCCACCCGTGACGTGCGGGGTTTCCTGTGATGCGTTAGAGGGGACGGGGTTACCTTGCGTGTCATTAGCAGGGAAGATGTGCTTTGTTCCTCGCTGGAGAGACTAGCATCGCTGGAGAGAGAATGGATCATCGCTGGACAGACTGCATTACATTGCTGGAATGTTTTTTATTTTTTTTTCATTTTTAATAAAGGACTTTTCCCAACTGTGTCTGTGTGGTTTTTAACATTTTTGACACTTTCTTTTTTGAAATGGTAGGGGTACAATGTACAATTACCCCCAAAGCATCCTCCTCATGTTAAGGGCATGTGGCCTGGTACAGTTCAGGACAGGGGGAGCTCTCTCCCCCCCCCCTTTTTTCCTGTGGCCTGTCGGGTTGCGTGCTCAAATAAGGGTCTGGTATGGATTTTTGGGGAACCCCACGCCATTTTTTTTTTGGTGCGGGGTTCCCCTTAAAATCCATACCAGACCTGAAGGGCCTGGTAATGGAATTTTGGGGGGACCCCCATGCATTTTTTTTTTTAATTTTGGTTCCCTGCACAAAATGTCATTTTTGAAGGAAAAAAAGTAATTTAAAACTACTCGCGGCTATTAATGAATTGTCGCGTCCCAGCAATACAAATAAGTCATTGAAAAAAACGGCAGGGGTTTTCAATGACTTTGATCTGTATTGCCGGGACCGACTCGGGCCACGAGTAGTTTTAAATGACTTTTTTTCCTTTAGAAATGACATTTTGTGCAGGGACAGTTCTAAACACGGGAAACACGCGCCACTTTACAGGCATACTATAGACACCCCCCAGGTATGAAATTTAAAGGAATATTTCACTTTTGTTTCACTTTAAGCATTATTAAAATCACAGCTCCTGAAAAGCGTTTTTAAAACTTTGTTTTGCATTGATACATGTTCCCTGGGGCAGGACCCAGGTCCCCAAACACTTTTTATGACAATAACTTGCATATTAACCTTTAAAATTAACACTTTTGATTTCTCCCATAGACTTTTAAAGGGTGTCCCGCGGCTTTTAGAATTTGCTGCGAACACCCCAAAATGTTCGCTGTTCGTCGAACGGGCGAACAGCCAATGTTCGAATCGAACTCATGTTCGACTCGAACATAAAGCTCATCCCTACTAGTGAGTCCAAGGTAATGCTTCAAACTGAGAGGACGTTTCCATAACTCCAGATCTCCTCCGTGGCACAACAGGTAAGACTGGAGCTGTGGGACCAGGAAGATCCTGGTTCAAATACACCCAGGTACATGACAGCTAGTCATCCAATAGGATCGCCTGGTGCTTTAGCCAATTGGGAAACAGGTCTCACTGACCTGCCTCTGGATTGGCGGGGAGGCATTGTAGTGTAAAAACAGCAAAAACTGATTCGCTATGGTCACAGGTGCTTCAAAAAACACTCCCCCCGCCCACCACCGCCACAGGAATCCATGTGTCCGGCATCTTGAAAGGGGCCTGGCACATGGATAGGGAGGGTGGCGTGGGCTGTCACTGTATATAGTGTAACATACATACAACAGTTGTTTTCTGTATGACAGTATACGTCCACATCCAGTTACTATGTGAAGCACAAGTCTCATTTAAAGTCCCAACTTCCCCCCTCCTTTCAAGTTTCATGATGCAAACAACATTTTTTAAATATTCTCTCTTTAAAGAGGAGCTCCAGGCTCCTTCAGAAAAAAAAAAAAGTCAGCAGCTACAAATACTGTAGCTGCTGACTTTTAATATAATGGCACTTACCTGTCCAGGGATCCCACAGTGTCTGCACCCCAAGTCGATTCTTCCATCGGCTTCGGGTGCAGGCGCTGGCACCTGTAGTAAGGGAAACAAGTAGTAAAGCATTGTGGCTTCACTTTCTGTTTCCTACTGCCCATGCACGAGTCGTGCTGCACTTTGAGTGGTTCTGCTGTCTTCTGGGACCTGTGTTTGTCCCAGAAGGTAGTGGGGGGGGGGAGAAGCCGGAAATGTTAAAGATCGCCGATCTGCGATCTTATCAGGAAGTGGGAGCAGGTACCGGTCAAAACCAGATACCCATATGTGGCCATTTGGGGCAATAGAGGGTGCAAATAAGTGGAGCTTCCCCTTTTGGGTGGAGTTCCGCTTTAACTGAGCCAAATTTTCTTTCATTTGTGACTCACATACTCCCCCTTGCCAGACACTGCAGCTCAGTGTAAAGGTTTAGGCAAGGCTGTCAATCCAAAAAACAGAGGGCAGAACTTTGTGTTATCAGGTGCTGATTGACAAGCTTGTGAATCAGCACTGGCAAAAAAAAAAATCAGCACAGCCTACATGGGAATGGCAACTCTGCTCTGCAGGAAGCTGTATTATGTGGACTTTACTCACAGGTGCAATAGGTATTTGTGGGACTTTACAGGTTGGACTAAGGGATGCACTTATTCTTAATTAATCACTTAAGAATAATAATATAATTAAGTACATTTTTATTTTAGGGCAAATGATTGTCATATAGACAAATAACAGCTATGTACACAAAAAGCCATACTTTATTAATGGACATTTTTTTAAATATAATAAACGGTAGCCAGTACAGTAATAGTGTAAGTACAAAGTTCAGAATAGTGATAGTCACAAACAAACAAATGTAAAAAATATTGTAAAGGCTATATCTGGGTTAGTGCACCATCACCTTTTGAGTGACAAGGGTAAATCATAATCAGTGACAAATTACATTCAAACACAACACATGGATTTTCTACTAGTAAAATGAAAACTTTATGCAATGCTTGATGTCTTATGCAAATTATGATGCTATTCCAACAACATGTATATTACTCAGGCAGCATAAAATTATGTAAATCATTTTGAGATTACAGTCTTTTTACAGGATTTTCTGGTAAATTGTAAATGCCAAACTTTAAGAGCTTCATCAATTTTTTATTCATATCTTCCAATTATATGATGCTTTGAATATCCTTGCTATTCAGTTTTGATGTCTTGCAGTTTATAAACAACATTTAAACTATAAGATAAACTTAAAACCACCTTTCCTGCAGCAGTAACATTTAACAGTGTCCATACTAAAAGTCAAATAGCCAGATTTATAACATCTGGCAGAATTCCAAACCTCATGTGCTGCAACGAAGAAATCAGACCTTGTATTACAGAGGGGGTTGGAAAAGAGCAACAATTTTATTTTTTAGTGCCCCCTAATAAGGTCAGCTGCACTGCCCTTTCTAAGACGACAAGCCATAATGTATAAAGAAGAATTTTACCAATATTTGTCATGCTGAATTGAAACAGAAAGTCAAAAAGTCTTGTATCTCTCATTTTCAAAACCTTAAAAGAGAACAGTTTGTGACAAATGAAATGTAACCACATTGTAGCAAGGTACAAGCCTTACTATTAAGGTTTCTCTGAGCTTACAACCACTTGAATACCTAATTTCTAGGAGAAAGCCAAAAAGTCAGTTTGCCACAAATGTAACCCGGCATGTACACACGATCGTTTTTTTCCGTCGGAAAAACCTTGGATGGTTTCTCTGACGGAATTCCGCTCAAGTTTGTCTTGCATACACACGGTCACACAAAAGTTCTCTGAACTTTCCAGCGCTAAGAACGCGGTGACATACAACACTACGACGAGGCGAGAAAAAGTTCAATACTTCAAAGCATGAGTCTAATTGTTTCTGAGCATGCGTGTTTTTTTTCCCGTCGGAATTACATACAGACAAACAGATTTTTAGAGAACCTGCTCTCAAACTTTGAAACTGGCGGGAATTCTGACAGAAAAAGTCAGATGGAGCATACACACGGTCGGAATTTCCATTCAAAAGCTCACATCAGACTTTTTCCGACGGGAAATCCGGTCGTGTGTACGCAACATTATGTTGGTGGCAGCAAAAGGGTAAGCCTTATTAAAAAGGCAACTCCCCGCCAAACTTTTTTTTTCCTTTGTAAACATCAGTTTTGCTGTAGATCCTACAGGTGTGCCACTTTGCAGGCAGGTTTAAGGCATCCCCGAGCATGTTATTTAAATGAAAGGTCAATTTTTTATAAGTTGCCTTATAACCCATTTATTGTCAATAATGTGTCATACATCATCAGCAATGGGGGGGGGGGGGTACACACACTCCTGGTTCCTACAGCACTTAAGTATTACTCATTTTTAAAAGAGCTTTTTCCTGCTTCCCATGAAAATATTTTAAAAATGTAATTTGCATTGGTACATGTCCTCCCCTCTGACATTGCCAAGATCACAATGTGCTTTGTTTGACAATCTCTTGCCTATAATTCTTCATGATGGAAAAATAGATTTTCACGATTCCCATCCCATACACCTTATTGGGGTTTGTACTATTGTTGAGTGGATAGGAAGTGCTTTGGGACTGGACATGCACACAGAGACAGAAATGTTAAGCCTTTTCTACTACTATGCAGTTTTTATGGATCAAGGTTTCTGTAGCTGTGAAGATATCTACCACAGGGACATGTTGGAGTGCCACTGTCCCTTCGCTTAGACATTCTGAAAGGATTGAGTAAGCTTTCTGGCCTAGAGGTTCTTTTTCCACTTCTCCTTATTGCTTTGGAGTATTCCACTATCATCCTTTCTCCTACAGCCTAACTTACCTATACTTTGTCATTGCTGGTCCATAGTAGCAAGTTGGTATTTGTTGATTTGTCTTTCCTTGTCCTTAATGTGTTGAGCTAGCTGAGCTTGTTTTGTTAATTTGTCCATTCTTTGTAGGTAGATTTGATCCCAAACTCTGTTTGAGTTAATGTGTTTCCTGTTTAAAAGCATCAGTGGTGAAGCATGCCTGTCTCATCCACTCATTTAGCATATTTTTTTTTTTTTTAGCCCTTTTTAATACGGTTTTAGCCCTGTGACCTTTTACTGTGGAGTGCAGACTGCTAACGTCCATGCTGTGAAATTATGTTGACATCAGGAGGTTGGAGCTTAGGTGGTTCCTTTGATTCACTATTTTTCTTGCTGTTTTCTCACACCAGTGTCAGAGTATGCACCCCGAAATGATTGACTATATCACAGATGTCAAACACAAGGCCCGCAGACCGAATCCGGCCCTCTAGGCCATTTCATGTGGCCCTCGCCCTCCTCTGGTCCTCCTCAATACCCTTACTTACTGCTTTTAAGCAATGTATCCAGCTTCTTCCCAGCAGCAGCTTAAGGAAAGGGGGAGCACTGTGATGTAAGGGAGAGTGGGGGACTCAACTTCTGACTTTTGAGGGCAATCATAATGCTGATGCGGCCCTCGATGAAATTGAGTTTGACACCCCTAGACTATATGCATGTACAATTGTGGTACAAGACATATTGTAATTGAATGTTATTAAAAATTACCTTTCCTTTTCAATCTGCAGCTGCTGTAAATTTCTATAAATTCAATGCAATATGGCTACATGGAGTTGTTCTGTACACAGAATGTGTACTGACCACTCCCCAGAAATCTATTTTACTACTTGTGTGATTGGCTCAACAATTTTCCCAGAAGTCTGCCTAAGATACAAGTCAGATTTCTGGCATCCCCTGCAACAAAAATTTCATTTTTGGTGAGATATTTCTAATAGGAACATGTCTAAAGAGAATGCCGGCCCAGCAGCTTTCCTCATTAGTGCTCTGCAGCTGCCACAGCTGACTGATAATTATGAAACCCCTCCAATTAGACCCACCCGGCCCAGAGGCACAAACACACAGGGATTTTTTCTGAATAACAAAAGTTGTTATAATCCTTGCAATGTACATAGATCACCCAAGGAGATTTTTTTTCTCTCAACAAAAGTGGAGTTACACTTTAAATTACCCAGATCTTAAAATTTGGCATGACACTGCTGCTTTTACAGAGCTCTGGTGCTGGAAAAATTCTGCAGTCAAAAGATACTCCTATAATTCACATGTTCTTGCTTCTTTCTGTAATATCGACATGGCCTTTGCCTACTCGGCCCTGTTACCCACAGTCCGGAAGCCACATACCTTGCTAGAGGTTTCTTGTGCCTGGCATCTCCATCCTGACTGGGTGGTGGAGTTCTCAGTGAAAACCATGGTCCCTGCACATCTGGATGACGTTTGGGTCCATAATGAGGGCACTTCTACCCCACCAGTGGTTTGGGACTCCTTTAAAGGGATGACCTGAGCTGTCTACCTCTTAATCCTGGCTCTACTCCTCCACACATGCCAGTTTTCTTCACATTTTCTGGGAATGTCCTGGCTTGCATCACTTCGGCCACTACTATACCCATAATCTCATCTATTGAGGTTTGCCCTCTGAGCTTGGTCGACCCCCTAGCTCTCACAAATGCCATTGGCAGGTTTCTTTGCCTTGCTATTATTTTATGCAAGTAGGTTGATTATCTTGTATTGTAAAAAGATTGAAGAGCCAACGTTAATGTCCTGGACATCACTGGTGAACAAGGCTCTTCCCCTCTATAATGCTACCTATTATTCTTCATGCATCATTCAAATATTTCAAAGGTTTGGGGTGGATGGATCTCCTCCACATCACCTGCCTCTGATTAGAATTAATTATTTACTCCTAGCAATTTGGGTGTCCTGTTATAATGCTCACTGGTCTAAGTATTGACCTTGAAGGCTATCCTTAACATGTTGTATGATGTCTGACACATGCAATCCTGGTTTCTTTTTTTCTGTGGAAAGACTTGAGTGAGGTCACCTCCCTTCTGTTTATCTTAATTGTTAATGACAGGGTTGTGATATTGAGTGTGTAGTGCATTATCAAATATCTTGATCTGTACTCTTGAATAGGGATTGTTCTATATTGGTCACAGAATTTTGATTGTTAGCCTGGCTTGTGGTGGACTTTTTCTTTGTTTTATTTTTTGTGCAATACGCTTAATTTTGTATGTACAATTTTGCTAAAACAACAATAAAAATAACTTGACAAAAAATGCATATTGTAGTCTTAAATTATTTATTTTTTCTCTGCAAACTATTTTTATTTTTTTACATACATACAACAAATACATATATTTTGCTTAGCTAAAAATTCCTCTTTAAAACTAAACTTTTGCTTCAGATTGATGAAACGTTCTATGAAATGTTGAAGGCTGGATGCCAAATATGAAAGCAAATTCTTTATTGATTAAAATCCAAGGATCCAATGATCCAGGATTTTACTCAACAAGGATTCGGATGTTCATATTTAGTCTCTTGCCTTAAACATTTCTTGGAGCGCCTTTTCTAAGCTGGCAGAAGCCTTGCTGAGAGACCAACGTCCCAGCCAGCCGAAGTGGCCCTGAGGTAGAGCAGGACTCTTAATGATGTTGTGGATGGTATGAAACATTCTCCTTTAAAAGCCAAATATCGTTGTAGATATAAGAGGTAGTTTTAAAATTTATTAACATATGTTATATTTGTAGCTACACCAGTTTTCCTTTTTCTTTAATTCTGTAACTATGCATAAGGGTTATATGTTATCTCTAGTGTTAGCTTGTGTTAATTGTAATGATCTGTGCGATTATGATACCAAGAAGGTCAGACACAAGCTTTCCTTCTCCCCTTCTTCAGCAGCACTATAACCTAACACAGTAAGACAAGCTGCATTTCAAACAAGGCTAACATTTTCTAGGTCACAAAGTTTCACAGTGCATTCATGGCCTGTATAGTTGAGTAATGCTTAAAAGATAAAAAGTGCCGTCTGGTCTGCCTAATTTTTAATCACTGTTAATAAAAAATATAAGGTTTTTAGCAATCTACAAAATGCATACTCAGCCTCATGGCTTGCTCTTGCAGCACTCCTAATTAGGGATGAGCCGAACACCCCCCTGTTCGGTTCGCACCAGAACCTGCGAACAGACCTAAAGTTTGCGTGAACTTTAGAACCCTATTAAATACAATGGATTTGAACGTTCAAAATCTAAAGTGCTAATTATAAAGGCTAATATGCAAGTTATTGTTCTAAAAAGGGTTTGGGGACCCGGGTCCTGCCCCAGGGGACATGTATCAATGCAAAAAAAAAAAGTAAAAACAAATTTTTTCAGGAGCAGTGATTTTAATAATGCATAAAGTGAAACAATAAAAAGTGAAATATTCCTTAAAATTTTGTACCGGGGGGGGGGGGGGGTGTATAGTATGCCTGTAAAGCAGCGCTTGTTTCCCTTGCTTAGAACTGTCCCTGCACAAAATGTAATTTCTGAAGGAAAAAAAAGCCATTTAAAACCACTCGTGGCTATAATTAATTGTTGGCTCCCGGTTATACAGAGAAAAGTCATGGATTAAAAAAAAAAAAAAAATTGCCCTTCAGGTCTGGTATGGATATTAAGGGGAACCCTGCATCAAATTTAAAAAATGACATGGGGTTCCCCCCCAAATATCCATACTAGACCCTTCAGGTCTGGTATGGATTTTAAAAGGGAACTCCACCCCAAATTTAAAAAAAAAATGTTGTGGAGTTCCCCCAAAAATCCATACCAGACCCTTTTTCCAAGCACGCAAGCTGGCAGGCCGTAGGAAAATAGGGGGGGACGAGAGAGCGCCCCCCCTCCTGAACCGTACCATGCCACATGCCCTCAACATGGGGAGGATGTCCCCATGTTGATGGGGACAAGGGCCTCATCCCCACAACCCTTGCCTGGTGGTTGTGGGGGTCTGCGGGCAGGAGGCTTATCGGAATATGGAAGACCCCTTTAACAAAGGGGACCCCCAGATCCCGCCCCCCCCTATGTGAATTGGTAAGGGGTACATTGTACCACCTATCATTTCACGAAGAAAGTGTAACAAAAATGTAAAAACCACACACACACACACACACACACACACACACACACGAAAAGTCCTTTATTAAAAATAAATAAAAAACACATTCCAGCGATGTAATCCAATGTCCCGCGGCGATCCGATGTCCAGCGCTGTAGTCTCCACTCGAAACGTCATTGGCTAAGCGGACCTACACTGGGGAAGTGTCGTATCTCAGACCCCGCCTACGTCTTGGCTGAGCGGACCTGATGGGGAACTTCCTCTTCAGTGTAAAAAAATGAATAGACCCGCCCCCTTCTCACGTTCCCCATCGGGTCCGCTCCTGATGGGGAATGTGAGAAGGGGCGGGTCTATTCATTTTTTTACACTGAAGAGGAAGTTCCCCATCAGGTCTGCTCAGAAAATGATGTAGGCGGGGTCTGAGATACGAGGGCACCCCGCCCCCTCGTACCTCAGACCCCGCCTACATCAATGGCTGAGCGGACCTGATGGGGAACTTCCTCCGCAGTGTAGATCCGCTCAGCCAATGACGTTTCGAGTGGAGACGGCAGCGCTGGACATCGGATCGCCGCAGGACATTGAATTACATCGCTGGAATGTGTTTTTTATTTTTTATTTTTAATAAAAGGACTTTTTCAAGGTGTCTGTTTTTTTTTACACTTTCTTCGTGAAATGGTAGAGGTACAATGTACCCCTTACCAATTCACGTGGGGGGGGGGCTGGGATCTGGGGGTCCCCTTTGTTAACGGGGTCTTCCAGATTCTGATAAGCCCCCTGCCCGCAGACCCCCACAACCACCAGGCAAGGGTTGTGGGGATGAGGCCCTTGTCCCCATCAACATGGGGACATCCTCCTCATGTTGAGGGCATGTGGCCTGGTACGGTTCAGGAGGGGGGGGCGCTCTCTTGTCCCCCCCTCTTTTCCTGCGGCCTGCCAGGTTACGTGCTCGGATAAAGGGTCTGGTATGGATTTTTGGGGGAACTCCAGGCAATTTTTTTTTTATTTGGGGTGGAGTCCCTCTTAAAATCCATACCAGACCTGAAGGGCCTGGTAATTGAATTTGGGGGGACCCCCACGCATTTTTTTTTTTTTATCCATGACTTTTCTATGTATTGCCGGGAGCCGACAATTCATTATAGCCACGAGTGAGTTTTAAAATAACTTTTTTTCCTTCAGAAATGACACTTTGTGCAGGGACAGTTCTAAGCACGGCAAACAAGCGCGACTTTACAGGCATACTATACACACACCCTAGGTACGAAATTTAAAAGGAATATTTCACTTTTATTGTTTCACTTTAGGCATTATTAAAAATCACTGCTTCCAAAAAAACTTCAGTTTTTAAAACTTTTTTTTGCATTGATACATGTCCCCTGGGGCAGGACCCGGGTCCCCAAACACTTTTTATGACAATAACTTGCATATAAGCCTTTAAAATTAGCACTTTAGATTTCTCCCATAGACATTTACAGGGTGTTCAGCGGCTTTTCGAATTTGCCGCAAACACCCCAAATTGTTCGCTGTTCGGCGAACATGCGAACAGGCAATGTTCGAGTCGAACATGAGTTCGACTCGAAGCTCATCCCTACTCCTAATATAGCCCACAGACTTAGGCCCTTGTTTGTACCTCCAGACAGTACTAAAACACTCTTGTTCACAAGGACTCCTGGAGAGGGTGGAGCCAAGAGACATCGTCATTCCCAAAACTAAAAGGGATTTTGCACAGAACTAATGCACAAAGTAACTCATAGATGAGGAGGCACATGCGCAGTGTCTGCGAGCAGTTACATCACATGGTGGTGGGGCAGATCTGGAGAAAACCATCGGAAGAGTTAGATGTGAAATATATGGGAAAATATTCATCCATCCTTTGAGGCTGCAGTTGTTCCTTATCCCGCTGGGAGATTTCCATTGAAGAGGAAACCAGTACAGCTTACCGGGATCCAACATCTTGACGCATGACTAGACCCATTGGGGTCTATCCCTGAGGTGAGAGGCTAGAACACACTGTATGTGGATTGTTGAGAGTTATCTACGGGCTATCACCACATCCTATCCTGCTGATTTGCACTTGGACATGTTTTTCTCCCTCCCTCCCTGTTTTTTGCACTTATTTTTGCACAATTGAACAGACTTTCAATAATTTTGATATTGGTTGCACTTTTTTTATATATTTTTTTGATATATGGTTGCACCTTTGCACTTTGATACACAATCTGTTTACTGCATTTGCACTTTATTCATGTATCTGGATTTAGCACTTTATATTGTTTTGCATTGGTTTTAGTTTTTAGCGCTGCTTCACTTTACTACTTACAAACTCATAGATGGTACCTTAGTCCCTATAAAATTGCAAAATTCTACCATACTTCCTCCCCCTCAATGTTGGTGCAAGTGTGGCTCTATTGGCTCTCTTATACATATACTCTGGTATTGTAACTCAATGCATTCCTACTGGAAACGCATATTCAGTTTGCTATCAAAATTTACCCCTTCCCTAATTCTACCCACAGTGGAAATGGCTCTACTTCGCATCAACATTGATGAATTCCCTTCACAGGCAAGAATTATTGCTATACACATATTAATAGCAGCAAAACAGAATATTTTAAGGAATACTAATTTGGTACCCTCCTTTAGTGAAACCATTGACAACCTCAATCGATTCTGTGCTCTTGAAAGAACTTTTGAATTAACTACATTTTTTGCGATACGGCGGTCGTGTGACACTGTAATCAAACAAAATTCACGTATTTTTTTCCCCACCATTTTTTTTGGTGGTATTTATTGGTTTTTATTTTTTGCGATATAAACAAATAAAGAGCGACAATTGTGAAAACATTTTTTTTACTTCCAGCTATAAAACATTTCCAAAAAAAAAAAATGGTAAAAAAACTACCGTATTTATCGGCGTATAACACGCACAGGTGTATAACACACACCCTAACTTTAAGAGGGAAGTTTCAGGAAAAAAACTTTCCACAGCCCCCTGCGTATAACACGCAGGCACAGTTTACGCCAATAAATACAGTAATTTATTTATCAGTTTATGCCAATATGTATTCTGCTACATATTTTTGGTAAAAGAATTGCAATAAGTGTATATTGATTGGTTTGCGCAAAAGTTATTGCGTCTACAAAATAGGAGATAGATTTATGGCATTTTTATTATTATTTTTTACCAGTAATGGTGGCGATCAGTGATTTTTAGCAGGACTGCCACATTGTGGCAGACATAACGGACACCTAACTGACATTTTTGACACTTTTTTGGAGACCTGAGACATTATTACAGTATTCAGTGCTAAAAATATGCTATGTACTAATGACACTGGCAGGGAAGGGGTTAACATCAGGGGCGATAAAGGGGTTAAATGTGTTCCCTGCAGGTGTTTTCTAACTGTATGGGGGACTGTGTAACTGGGGAAACACACAGATCCATCTCCCTGCTTAGCAGAAAGACAGGATCTGTGTGATCTCCCCTGTCAGAACGGAGATCTGCCTTGTTTACACAGGCAGATCCCCGTTCTGTCACTGTGGGGAATGATCGCGGGTGGCTGGCGGACATCGAGTCTGCCGGACCTGATGATTGTCCGGCAGCACGCTTGCACCCACAAAAGCGAGTTTCCAAACCGGCGTACAGCTACTGCGATTTGCAGGATCGTGCCACTTTGCCTCTGTATAATAACGGCGGCTGGTCGTCAAGAGGTTAAATAATTCTATTATGCCCAAATACTCCTTGAAATGGAGGTTATGGCTCATGCAACCATGCTGCACTATATAATATTTCCATTTTCATTGTCATAATTTGCACGGCTCCTGCTATGTATATGTCCTCTCCTGAAGTACAAGGATACACTAGATATGCTACTTGGTTTGACATCTCCTCTCTCTGACCTACTGTGATTCAGAATTCCTACCCCTTACCCTCCATGCCCCCCTTCTTCTTAACTAATGGATCCAAACAATTCTGAATCTTTGCTGTACCTGCATTATATCGCTACACTTGTTTTTTGTATACTGACATTTAATGCAATCTGTATTGGGTCTAACAGTATCTGTTATCTGAGGTAATACATGCTGTAACTGTATTCCCTTGGCACCTAAATTTAACTCAACTGGCTACTGGCAAAACATGGACCCAAGATTGGAGACTTCATCCCTCTCAAGTCTCTTTGATGCCTCTGGACTCCTAGACCCTTACCAGGGATTATTAATCTCAAAAGACGATTAACAACCAGTTTCCTCTGTACCAAACATATATACTGTCCACACACCTTGCCCTCAACAGCAAAAAAAAATGTACTTTAATTTTATTTTTTTTCCTTGGGTGGGATAGAGATTTTAGAACAACTTTAAAGGCCGATTTTATTGACTGGGACTTGGAAATGCTTAGTCAAATGTGTCAATTTGTGTTCATCTCTACAGTAAGTCAGTTAAAGTATTTGTGAATACACAAATATAAAAGAACATTTGAACACAGAAAATATTATTTCCCATTACCACTACTTTAATAAATAAAAGTTAAGTACCTTTTTCCAAATGTAAATTATGTAGTCACATTATCATTCATCTTCTGTTCTCTCCTCTCTTCACATAGCGGGGGTCATGTGCGCATAGTAGATGGGTGGACAGGTGGGCATTGTGTGACCTCGTACCCATCAGAGAAGTTTTTCCCTTTTAATTTGATCTTTTTATTTTGTTATATTAGTTATTTTCAATTTTAAAAAATAGTCATGCAGAAATAAACAAAAGCAATATTTTCACTGATAACAAATCAATGAACCACATGATATACATCAAACAATATTAAACTCCAGATGTGGACATTACTGCAGTATTAGGTATTCTCTGTAAGACAAATGTAATAGAGGTGAACAATAGATTTAGCAGGCAGTCTACTATAATTGTTTTGCAATCTACAGTGAGCTATGCCGGTATTGTCTGAATATGTAAAATCTGGAATACTGCATAAGGGACTGGGGTCAACCTAGTTTAGAGGGAAGGGGAGGTGAGAGAAGAGAACTTCACATAATAACCTTAGGGAGTGGTAAACCAGGCCAATACAAGGTCTTTGTTTGGATGATGCGTGTATGATCTCTGTCCCAGAAGCTACCTGACTGTCATGCTGATCTCTATTTTATCTTTGTAAGTGCTTTTTTATATTTTATATTAAAATTATACTTTACATGCTACACTATGGTTGTTGTGCTTATCTCCCCTTCCCCACTTTTAAATAGTAATAGCAATAGAAGGGCATAATACTTACAATGAATGGATTCATTAACTCCATAATTATCATAGGATTCCCCAGAAAAAAAACAGAAGTATTAATGTAATTTTGATACTAATAAAACTAAAAGTATATTTCATAATATACTGTATATTATAAAAGCCAATATGGATAGCTGTAAAAAAAAATGTCACTGGAAAATTATAACATATTCCAATTTCTGAGCCTAATTGGGACCAGATCTTAAAAATACACTAATAAAAGCTAAAGGACCGTGCTGACCTCATGACTTTGAGACCTTTGGGTTCAAGCGTGTCTAGAGTATAAATGCAGAAGGTCTCCCTTTGACAGACGTTTGAAACGCTCTGCTGCTGCAAGACTTCTGGGTATAGATTCAATGTCCCAAACTCTAAAGCCTCGTACACACGACCGAGTTTCTCGTCGTAACAATCTCGTCGTTTTTTTCAACGAGATTCTTGTTAACCTTGACGAGTTTCTCGTCAAGCTTTCCATGCGTACACACTGACAATTCCAAATTTCCTCGTTGTTCTCCGCGGTCACGTCCAGCATGTACGACGGCACTATAAAGGGGAAGATCGATTTCCTTGGCGCCACCCCTTGGGCTGCTTTTGCTGATCTTGTGTTACTGCGTGTGAAGTAAAAGTTTGGGAAGAGACGATTCGCGCTTTTCAGTCTTCGTGCTTTTCAGTTCGTTTTCTGAGGTTCAGTTTGTGCTTGTGGGTTCGTATCTTGACTTTCAGGGCGTCTAGGCAGGTCGTATCTGTTTTACAGTGCGTTCTTGCCCGTTTGTTTCTGATTTTCAGTTCGTTATTCATAGGCCTTGCTGTTCTAAAGTGCGTTCTGTTCTGTACGTTCTGATAAGACGACCGTTTCCTAGCCATGTCGCCTGGACGTTCTCGTCGTCGAGTTCATGCTGTGCGTGCGCTTGGTGTTGGTCTGCTTGTTTTGGACCAAGACCAGTCCATGAACGGTGTGAGGAGGAGTTCATGGACCAAGAATTGGTTGCTCCAGCGGGACCAATTCTGCCATATGCCTCTGCTGCGGGAGATCGTCGAGAATAATCCTGAGGACTACAGGAATTTTCTGCGGATGTCTGACCCCGTTTTTCAGGAACTGTTGGCTTTGGTGTCCCCCTATATTACCAGGAAGGACACCGTTATGCGGGAAGCCATCAGTGCTGAGCAGAGGCTCATCGCCACGTTACGTTATCTGGTGACAGGGAGAAGTCTTCAGGACTTGAAGTTCACGACAGGCATCTCCCCCCAGGCTCTGGGCCTCATAATCCCAGACACCTGTTCTGCCATTATCCAAGTCCTGCAGGAGGACTATATTAGGGTAAGTTTTCTCCATTAACATCACATTTTATGTATTTCATGTATGATAATGTATTGTATTTCTTTCATCCTTCCCTAATTACCATGATTGTAATATGCTGAGAATGTCCCCTTTGTCCCCATGCATGTTGGAAGCTTTTAAATGCCCCTTTTTTCTCCTCCATGCATATTTCCCTTCACTAAGCTTTCCAGCAGGGGCGCCTGTTGCTCCAAATGATTGGGGGTCCAACCCCAATTTAGGAAATAAACTTCCTCCTTTTTTGCGACTGTGCCTATTAAATGCCCCCAGTTGCCCCCTCCAATGCAGCCATTTTGTTCCCTCCAATGCAGCCATTTTGTTCCCTCCAATGCAGCCATTTTCCCCCCAGCCCTGCACTTACCTTCTTGTGGTCAGCGCCATCCTTCTTCTGTCCTTGATGTCTTCTCCTGCCCTTGATGTTGCATCAGCCAATCATGTTACCATTAAACAGACTTGGTGAACATGATTGGCAGAGCAGCCTGTCAGTGTTTACCCAAGGAATGTCCCCCCCCCCTGCATCACCTATTTAACTTTTATGAAGCCAATTACATCCCTCAGGCTGTAATGTGCAAGCCTATTTGCCTCCCTGTTTCTGATAAGCAATTTTCACCCCATAAATGCTGCAGTTATTCATATGTTGGTCGCTTAACAGGGGGCCATCCACCTGAATAGTGGGCGGCATTGACAATACATAGGTTAATGCAAGGCATGAACCGATGTATTGTTCGGAGTGATGGGCACAGGAGAGAGGGGGCAGTGTTCCAGCGCCGACTCTGGACGCACCGCCATTGCAATGCTATCCTGTGGCCAAACACATCTCCCCCCCCCCAAAATATTTTTTGAATGGACCATCAGAGGGGGTGATGAATATGAAACATGAGCCTTCCATTATACTTCTTAAAAACAGATTAATAAACGGAGAATTTGTTTGATGTTGGCCTCTAATGTTTTTTATTATAATCTCCTTGTAATGTAATATTTTAAAATTCTAATTTTCTTTCATCTTGTTTGACTCCCCAGCTTCCTTCCACGCCACAGGAATGGCAGACTGTGGCATCGGAGTTTGCCACGCGGTGGGACTTCCCCAACTGCGGTGGTGCCATAGACGGGAAGCACGTCCGCATCGTGCCGCCACCCCGTTCTGGGTCCTACTACTTCAACTACAAGGGGTTTCATAGCATTGTGCTGATGGCGGTGGTGTCAGCACGATATGAATTCCTCTATGTTGATGTAGGGAAGAATGGCCGGATGTCCGATGGGGGATCCTTCATCCAGACGGAGTTTGCCCTCTGTCTCCAGAGTGACGACCTTGCATTGCCACCGGATGCAGGGAATGTTGAAGGACTCCCCTTTGTTTTTTTGGCTGATGAAGCCTTCGGGCTCGGACCGCATCTTATGAGGCCATTTCCTCAGAGGACCCTGACCCCAGAGAAGAGGGTGTTCAATTACCGGCTGGCCAGGGGCCGAAGAGTCGTTGAAAATGCCTTTGGCATAATGGCCAGCCGGTTCCACATTTTTATGACTTCCATCCACTTGGTGGACTACAAAATAAACTATGTTGTTTTATGCTGCTGTGTGCTACACAACTTTCTCAGCAGAAAATCCACTTCTTATATGGCCACAGTATTGCCTGAGGCTGGACTTTCATCTGCAAATCCCCTGCCGGGCCTTGAATCTGCCCATCCTGGCTTGCCCCCCCAAAATGCCCGTGAGGTTCGGGAGAAATATATGCAATATTTCACGGGTAGGGGGGCAATTTCTATGCCAGGCTATGCCTAAAGATTCATGGAGAATGAGCTAAATAAAAATCTGATTTCAACTTTTAACTTTTGTTTGTTTCCTGTCTCCTAGTTTGTCTTAGTGCATTTGTAGTGCCAAGTGTATTTTCCTTTAGTAAATAACAACCATTTCACTATGTAACCTTAAAAAAAAACACAAATAAGGTTAGAGAGTAGGGATGAGCTTCGTGTTCGAGTCGAACATACGTTCGACTCGAACATCGGCTGTTCGATCGTTCGACGAAGATCGAACGATTTGGGCCGTTCGCGCCAAATTCGAGTGACGCGAACGGCCCACAATGCACTACGCCATCGCAGTGTCATCCAGGCGCTGTGATTGGCCAAGCATGCACTGTGACCCCGCATGCTTGGCCAATCACAGCGCCGGCAGCGAGGAGAGCAATGATTGGCCACAGGCAGGATGCCTGTGGCCAATTATTGCTGAGGGTGTTTAGTACACGCCCCACACTATAAAAGGCCGCCAGCACGGCGGCCTAGTGTAGTGTGTTCCGGAGCAGGGAAAGACAAGCATAGGCAGGGACAGTGACATTTATTTCTTTCTTGCTTAACCTGGATTCCTTTAGTTTAGGGAAAGAGAAGGATAGGTAGGGAGAGTGTCAGTGTGTTTTACTGTGCGAGTCCTTGTTTCTAGGGACAAAGAAGGAAAGTGAGGGGATTTCTCCTTGTGCTATAGTGTGCTTTAAAAAAACATTTTTTCTAGGGACAGAAAACTGTAGGTAGGGAGAGTGTCAGTTTCTTTCACTGTGCCAGTCCTTGTTTCTAGGGACAAAGAAGGAAAGTGAGGGGAATTCTCCTTGTGCTATAGTGTGCTTTAAAAAAACATTTTTTCTAGGGACAGAAAACTGTAGGTAGGGAGAGTGTCAGTTTCTTTCACTGTGCCAGTCCTTGTTTCTAGGGACAAAGAAGGAAAGTGAGGGGATTTCTCCTTGTGCTATAGTGTGCTTTAAAAAAACATTTTTTCTAGGGACAGAAAACTGTAGGTAGGGAGAGTGTCAGTTTCTTTCACTGTGCCAGTCCTTGTTTCTAGGGACAAAGAAGGAAAGTGAGGGGATTTCTCCTTGTGCTATAGTGTGCTTTAAAAAAACATTTTTTTCTAGGGACAGAAAACTGTAGGTAGGGAGAGTGTCAGTTTCTTTCATTGTGCCAGTCCTTGTTTCTAGGGACAAAGAAGGAAAGTGAGGGGATTTCTCCTTGTGCTATAGTGTGCTTTAAAAAAACATTTTTTCTAGGGACAGAAAACTGTAGGTAGGGAGAGTGTCAGTTTCTTTCACTGTGCCAGTCCTTGTTTCTAGGGACAAAGAAGGAAAGTGAGGGGAATTCTCCTTGTGCTATAGTGTGCTTTAAAAAAACATTTTTTCTAGGGACAGAAAACTGTAGGTAGGGAGAGTGTCAGTTTCTTTCACTGTGCCAGTCCTTGTTTCTAGGGACAAAGAAGGAAAGTGAGGGGATTTCTCCTTGTGCTATAGTGTGCTTTAAAAAAACATTTTTTCTAGGGACAGAAAACTGTAGGTAGGGAGAGTGTCAGTTTCTTTCACTGTGCCAGTCCTTGTTTCTAGGGACAAAGAAGGAAAGTGAGGGGATTTCTCCTTGTGCTATAGTGTGCTTTAAAAAAACATTTTTTCTAGGGACAGAAAACTGTAGGTAGGGAGCGTGTCAGTTTCTTTCACTGTGCCAGTCCTTGTTTCTAGGGACAAAGAAGGAAAGTGAGGGGAATTCTCCTTGTGCTATAGTGTGCTTTAAAAAAACATTTTTTCTAGGGACAGAAAACTGTAGGTAGGGAGAGTGTCAGTTTCTTTCACTGTGCCAGTCCTTGTTTCTAGGGACAAAGAAGGAAAGTGAGGGGATTTCTCCTTGTGCTATAGTGTGCTTTAAAAAAACATTTTTTCTAGGGACAGAAAACTGTAGGTAGGGAGAGTGTCAGTTTCTTTCACTGTGCCAGTCCTTGTTTCTAGGGACAAAGAAGGAAAGTGAGGGGATTTCTCCTTGTGCTATAGTGTGCTTTAAAAAAACATTTTTTCTAGGGACAGAAAACTGTAGGTAGGGAGAGTGTCAGTTTCTTTCACTGTGCCAGTCCTTGTTTCTAGGGACAAAGAAGGAAAGTGAGGGGAATTCTCCTTGTGCTATAGTGTGCTTTAAAAAAACATTTTTTCTAGGGACAGAAAACTGTAGGTAGGGAGAGTGTCAGTTTCTTTCACTGTGCCAGTCCTTGTTTCTAGGGACAAAGAAGGAAAGTGAGGGGAATTCTCCTTGTGCTATAGTGTGCTTTAAAAAAAAAAATTTCTAGGGACAGAAAACTGTAGGTAGGGAGAGTGTCAGTTTCTTTCACTGTGCCAGTCCTTGTTTCTAGGGACAAAGAAGGAAAGTGAGGGGATTTCTCCTTGTGCTATAGTGTGCTTTAAAAAAACATTTTTTCTAGGGACAGAAAACTGTAGGTAGGGAGAGTGTCAGTTTCTTTCACTGTGCCAGTCCTTGTTTCTAGGGACAAAGAAGGAAAGTGAGGGGAATTCTCCTTGTGCTATAGTGTGCTTTAAAAAAACATTTTTTCTAGGGACAGAAAACTGTAGGTAGGGAGAGTGTCAGTTTCTTTCACTGTGCCAGTCCTTGTTTCTAGGGACAAAGAAGGAAAGTGAGGGGAATTCTCCTTGTGCTATAGTGTGCTTTAAAAAAACATTTTTTCTAGGGACAGAAAACTGTAGGTAGGGAGAGTGTCATTTTCTTTCACTGTGCCAGTCCTTGTTTCTAGGGACAAAGAAGGAAAGTGAGGGGATTTCTCCTTGTGCTATAGTGTGCTTTAAAAAAACATTTTTTCTAGGGACAGAAAACTGTAGGTAGGGAGAGTGTCAGTTTCTTTCACTGTGCCAGTCCTTGTTTCTAGGGACAAAGAAGGAAAGTGAGGGGATTTCTCCTTGTGCTATAGTGTGCTTTAAAAAAACATTTTTTCTAGGGACAGAAAACTGTAGGTAGGGAGAGTGTCAGTTTCTTTCACTGTGCCAGTCCTTGTTTCTAGGGACAAAGAAGGAAAGTGAGGGGATTTCTCCTTGTGCTATAGTGTGCTTTAAAAAAACATTTTTTCTAGGGACAGAAAACTGTAGGTAGGGAGAGTGTCAGTTTCTTTCACTGTGCCAGTCCTTGTTTCTAGGGACAAAGAAGGAAAGTGAGGGGAATTCTCCTTGTGCTATAGTGTGCCAAAGCATTCCTCATCAACCATCTTTGAAATCCTTGTTTTTTGGACAGTCAGGGAAATTGTCGTTGTGCTATTCTGTGCAAAAGCAATAATCCTCAACCATATTTAGAAATCCTTAAGTAAAGGGACAGAGAAGGACACCTGAAGGTAGCCCTTATTGCTGTTTTCCCATCTCCCTGCAGGCCATCTATTAGAATGTCTGGAAGGCAAACAAGGAGAGGCAGACAGTCAGGAGGCAATAAAAGAGGGCAAGCAGGCTCTGTGTCTGGGGGCAACAGTGCTGGTCGTGGACGCGGTGCATTGTCATCAGCACATGGCCATGGGACACGCTTGTCCTTCTTTTCGGCAGCTGGACATGTTGAGCCACATCATGCCGAAGACTTGGTAGAGTGGATGACCAAGCCCTCCTCCTCCTCCTCATCCTCTCTCACCCAGGCTCAGGGTACTGGCAAAGCAGCTGCCAAAGCGTCCTCTTCCCTGGTATCAATGTCAGACTCATCATCAGTCACTCCTTCCCTAGACCCACCATGTCCTCCTCCTGAGGAGTCCCCCGAACTGTTTGAGCACAGTGTTGGGTACATGCTCCAGGAGGATGCCCAGCGTTTCGAAGGGTCTGATGATGAAACCCAGCTACAGGAAGGCAGTAGCGTGAGAGCAGACAGAGGGGATGCTCAAGAAGGACACCAATCTGGCAGTCATGTTCCAGCAGCTGCAGCATACTGCCAGATTGGCTCCAGTGATGAGGAGGGAGGGGATGATGAGGTCACTGACTCCACGTGGGTGCCTAATAGGAGAGAGGAGGAGGAGGAGGATGAGGAGGAGGCACATCTCCAACGAGGCAGGATGCCCTTTGGTGGCCAGCGTAAGGGCAGTACACTGACGGAATCACACCGCAGAGCTCCGCCTGTGCAGGGCGCTGCCTCTGCCCGTCATTCAAAAAGTTCCTTGGTGTGGGCCTTTTTTGAGGCTAGTGCATCAGATCGCACAGCTGCTGTTTGCAACATATGTCTCAAGCGTATATCGCGTGGCCAAAACTTCAGCCGCTTGGGTACCACATGCCTGACCAGACATATGTTGACCTGCCATGCAGCTCGTTGGCAAGCCTACCTCAAAGACCCACACCAAAGAACAAAGCGGACCTCTCCTTGCACCGCATCAGCTGGGATCTCCAACCCCACTATAACTTCAGTCCTCTCTGAAACATGCACTGAGAGGAATGAAGGTGTAGAATTAGGTGTGTCACAGCCAAGTACTTGCGGCCACTCTGCTAGCAGTACACCGACGTCCGATTCTAGCAGGCAAATTTCCCTGCCCCAGCTGCTGGACCGTCGAAAGAAGTTCACTCCCAGCCATCCACATGCCCAGCGGTTGAATGCTAGCTTGGCTAAATTGCTAGCGCTTCAACTGCTGCCTTTTCAGTTGGTAGACTCGGCCCCCTTCCGTGAGTTTGTGCAATGTGCGGTTCCTCAGTGGCAGGTTCCCAAACGCCACTTTTTCTCACGGAAGGCTATTCCGGCTCTCTACCGGCATGTGGAAGGCAATGTCTTGGCCTCGCTGGACAGGGCGGTCAGCGGTAAGGTGCATATTACCGCTGACTCATGGTCCAGCAGGCATGGACAGGGACGTTACCTTTCTTTCACGGCCCATTGGGTCACTCTTTTGGCAGCTGGGAAGGATGCAGGACAAGGTGCAGTAGTGTTGGAGGTTGTTCCACCGCCACGCCTCCAAAATGCTACTACTGGTTGTGACACACCTCTCTCCTCCACCCCCTCCTCTTCTTCTTCCTCCATGGCCTCTTCCTGTGGTTTGTCCTATGAACCAGCGGTGCTCCGTAGCCGTTCACGGGGCTACGCAAGTATGCAGGCAAAAAGATGCCATGCCGTGCTTGCGCTGGTGTGTTTGGGGGACAGAAGCCACACTGGGGCAGAGGTCCTGTCTGCTCTGCAGGGCCAGGCCGAGAGGTGGTTGACGCCACGCCAGCTTAAGCCAGGAATGGTGGTTTGCGACAATGGCACCAACCTCCTCTCCGCCCTCCGACAGGGACAACTGACCCATGTGCCCTGTGTGGCTCACGTCCTTAACCTGGTGGTGCAGCGGTTCTTGGGCAGGTACCCGGGCTTACAGGATGTCCTGAGGCAGGCCAGGAAAGTCTGTGTGCATTTCCGCAGATCTTATAATGCCAGTGCTCGCCTGGCTGAGCTGCAAAAGGAGTTGAACCTGCCCAAGAACCGCCTTATATGTGACATGCCCACCAGGTGGAACTCAACGTTGGCCATGCTGCAGCGGCTGCACACGCAGCAGAGGGCCATCAATGAGTACCTGTGCGACTACGGCACCAGGACAGGGTCAGGGGAGCTTGGTTTTTTTTCTCCACGCCAGTGGGGCATGATCAGGGATGCATGCACTGTCCTGGCACCATTTGAGGAGGCCACGAGGATGGTGAGCAGTGACAGTGCATGCATCAGTGACACTGTACCTCTTGTCCACCTGTTGGAGCACACGCTGCGTGGAATAATGGACAGGGCACTTGAGGCAGAACAGAGGCAGGAAGAGGAGGACTTCCTTGCCTCTCAAGGCCCCCTTTACCCAGACAGTGTTCCTTCTGTCCCACCCATCGCACAGGAAGAGGAAGAGGAGGAGGAGGAGGAGGAGGATTGTGTCAGCATGGAGGTGGAGGCTGGCACTCAGCATCATCAGCAGCAGTCTTTTAGGGATGATTTACAGTCCCAAGAAACCAGTGGACTTGTACGTGGCTGGGAGGAGGTGGCTGCGGATCATGTCGTCCTTAGTGACCCAGAGGACTCCGGAGCGAATGCCTCAGCAAACCTACGCTGCATGGCCTCCCTGATCCTGCAAAGTCTGCGGAAGGATCCTCGTATTCTTCGGATCAAGGAGAGGGACCATTACTGGCTGGCCACTCTCCTTGATCCACGGTACAAGGGTAAGGTTGCGGACCTTATGTTACCTTCGCAGAGGGAGCAGAGGATGAGACAACTCCGGGAGGCCTTGCAGAAAGGTCTGTGCAACGCGTTCCCAGAGACTGGGAGGTTACAAACTCCTGGTCCTGGACAACGAGTTGCTGAGGCTTCGGCCAGTCAAAGAAGGAGCGGTGGGGAAGGTGGCCGTCTGACCGATGCGTTCAGACAATTCTTTAGTCCGCAGCCCCAAAGTATGATCGGTTCCAGCAACCATCGCCAGCGTCTGATAAACATGGTGCAGGAATATCTAGGGGCAAGGTCAGACTTGGACACCTTCCCCACCGAAAATCCTCTGGCTTACTGGGTCTTGAGGATGGATCACTGGCCAGAGCTTGCACAGTATGCAATTGAGCTACTGGCCTGTCCTGCATCCAGCGTTCTTTCGGAACGCACATTAAGTGCTGCTGGAGGATTTGTCACGGATCACAGGGTGCGCCTGTCCACCGACTCGGTTGATCGACTGACTTTCATCAAGATGAACCAGTCTTGGATCACCACCAGCTACCACACACCTGATGCTGATATAACAGACTAATTGATTTTAACATGTCACATCCCTTCAAGACTGATGCTGATGCTGAGTGCCTGTGCTGTTATGTTGACTGGCTATCCTCCTCCTCCGAGTCCTCAATGATACGATTGATGATGATAGCTTGGAAGATCATTTTTGTTTATGGGTGCCGCCACCAGTGGCTAAGGCCCAATTTTTCAGCCCCTGTTTTACAGGGGCGTGTAATTACAATTTTTTTAGCAATAATTTGCCATAGGGCTCATTGCTGTGCTCCAAGTACAGTATCTGTGAGGGGTTGGAGTGTTGTGGCACCAGTGCCTAAGGCCCAATTTTTCAGCCCCTGTTTAACAGGGGCGTGTCATTACAATTTTTGAAGCAATACTTTGCAACAGGGCTCATTGCTGTGCTCCAAGTAACGTATCTGTGAGGGGTTGTAGTGTTGTGCCACCAGTGCCTAAGGCCCAATTTTTCAGCCCCTGTTCAACAGGGGCATGCAATTACAATTCTTGATCTAATAATTCACAGCAGGGCCCATTGCTGCACCCACCAAGAGTAACTCTGAGGGCTTACAGTGTTGTGGCAACGCCACCACCACCACCACCACCACGAAAGGCCCAATTTTTCAGCCCCTGTTCAAAAGGGGCATGTAATTACAATTCTTGATCTAATAATTCACAGCAGGGCCCATTCCTGCACCCACCAAGAGTAACTCTGAGGGCTTACGGTGTTGTGGCAACACCACCACCACCACCACCACCACGAAAGGCCCAATTTTTCAGCCCCTGTTCAACAGGGGCATGCAATTACAATTCTTGATCTAATAATTCACAGCAGGGCCCATTGCTGCACCCACCAAGAGTAACTGTCAGGGCTTACAGTGTTGTGGCACCAGCACCACCATCAAAGGCCCAATTTTTACTACCACTGTTCAACAATTATATGTAATTAAAATTCCTGATATAATAATTGACAGCAGGGCGTTCCAGCACCAACCAAGAGTAACTGTGAGTGCTTACAGTGTTGTGCCAACACCAACAACTAAGGGGCCTATTTCTGCAGAGTATATACGGCAGGTCCCTACTTTCAAACATCCAACTTACAAACGACTCCTACTTGCAAACGCAAGAAGACAACAGGAAGTGAGAGGAAATCTACCACTAGGAAGGAAAATTCTCTCCTGTAAGAATAAATATGGGAGAAAGGTGTCTCCTCTGTACTGATGCTTTATCAGCAATCCTTGTTTCAAGAAAAACACCACATTTCAAAAACAGTTGTCATTGGGACGGAAAGTGAGGTGAAATGTTCTGAACAGGGGCACAGACAGCAAAACAAATGTTACAGGGGTGATAACCCTTACCTATGTTTTCCAAAAAGTTTAAAAATAGATTTTTGGGCTGGAGCTACACTTCAACAATGTACCTGTTCAAAATTACAAACAGATTCTACATAAGAACAAACCTACAGTCCCTGTCTTGTATGCACCGCCTGTATACGGCTGTTCAGAGTATATAGGGCCTTTTTTATTTTATGTGCGGGGTTCCCCTTAATATCCATACAAGACCCAAAGGGGCTGGTAATGGGCTGGGGTAGGGGGGGGGTCATGGGGTAGCTATGCCATTTTTCTTAAAGATTTTCATCCATATTACCGGGACCAGACATTACATTAAAGCCGCAAGCAGTTTTAAATGGCTTTTTTTTCCTTTAGAAGTGTCATTTTGTGCAGGGACAGTTCTAAACACGGGAAACACGTGGCACTTCACAGGCATACTTTAGACACCCCCCCAGGTACGATATTTAAAGGAATATTTGACTTTTTTTTTTCACTTTATGCATCATTAAAATGACTGCTCCCGAAAAACGACCGTTTTTAAAACTACTTTTTGCATTGATACATGTCCCCTGGTGCAGAACCCGGGCTCCCAAACCCTTTTTAGGACAATAACATGCATAATAGTTGTTATAATTAGCACTTTAGAATTCGAACGTTCGCATCCCTTGTATTTAATAGGGTTCTAATGTTCGTACGAACTTTCGGTCCGTTCGCGGGTTCTGGTGCGAACCGAACCCGGGGGTGTTCGGCTCATCACTATTAGAGAGTATTGAAAAAAGAAGCTACACGTTGTTTGTGTTCAAACATTTTACTCTGTGCACATTCACACACATGTTTACTTTTTTAATTATTTTTTTTTGTCCTGGCCACAAACCGCCAATTCTTTTCTTAGGAAAATACAAAAACAACAGTTGCATTCCAAAAAGATATGCACACATTTTGTAGTAATTTCCAATAGGGATTTTAGACTCCTGATCCCTATTGTCAACATGTGCTATCTGCCATCAGGGGTGATCAATGGACGTGTTTTGGGGGTGCAACCCCTTCCTCAGTTCACCTACTTTAGATACGAGGAAGGAGTTGCACCCCCAAAAGACGTACATGGATATCCCCTGATGGCAGATAGCACATGTTGACACACTGTGTGCATATTCAATTTTTGGCTGGTTTGATTGTCAAAAAGAGTTTAAAAGTTTGAAGAACAGTCATTCCTGAAACAAAAATGGGGGTTTGGTTGACTTATTCGATTCTCCCCAATACATCGAGAATGTCTTTAAATGTTTGATCCATCACATGAATTCTTTGTTTTATTCTGTCCAGTTCTGTGCTACATTCCATCACTTGCTGTATTATTCGGAGGGCACTGTCAGCAGAGAAACGTGTACTATCCTTCACCACAACATTTACATCCCCTAAAAACAAAATAAAAAAGGTATTATAACTCTGCAGGCCTACATCTCTTACCTGAAGCTGTGGTGACAGATACTGACCTGTTGTGGTGACCAGTTCCACAATGTCATCCACCTCTCCTTTCTGCACTTCTCCTTCCTCCACCTCAACATCCTTCGGTTGTGGGTCTTTGGGAGTTTGGGGTTGTTGTGAAGCTGTGGGGTTCCTGTGCTCCCTGGAGTGTTCTCCTCCCAGTCTTCTCTCCCCAATGAGAATCAAACAAAAGGCCTATTTATCACACTGAAATTCTCTATGAAAAATAAAAACAGGCTAAATTGTTTGGAAGTGGGGTACAAGTGTGTGTTTGTGCGGATTTTAAAGATGAATGCATTATTTGGAAACAAAAATATGTTTAGTATTCACCTTTTGGATGTAAATTTTTAGACATGGAGGCACCACAAAAATTCACTGATGCACCTGTGTGGGACACCCAAAAAAGGCGGGTATGGTGGCCCACACTATAGTGCTACAAAGTACAGATGTGGTACCAGCTGCTGAGTGTCCTCTCCTTTACACTGATTAAAGTTTGCATTTCATTCTCTTTACAAACACATCATCTAGGCGAAAATTTAGGAACAACAATTTGTAAAAAACAGGCAGATGTCTATTTTCTTTTGTGGCTGTAAAATAAGCCAAAACAGCGGATAGTGGCCGAACGAAGTGTCTGTAACGTAACGAACGATTACTGTGCCAAACCAAGTTCAAATTAGGAAATTTTGGAAGGGAGTCCAATATGAAAATAAAAAAAAGGAGCAACATGTAATTTGAGAAAAACATTAATAGCAGAAAAGTGTACATTTTACTTACTTTTTGCTAGCATTCTCCTAATGCTCCTTAACTGCTCTGGCTCCCTCAGTTTGAGGTCTGACCACCTCTTTCTGAGCTGCTCATTTGAGCGTTTCACCCCGAAATTATTCTTCAGACTCTTCACGACTTTCTTCAGGATTTTGGCCTTCCTTCTATTAGGTTTGCTATATGGCCCATGCTTTGCGTCATAATCCGACTTGAGCAATATGTCCACCATCTCCGCCATCTCCGCAAAAGACATATTAGATGCCTTGAATCTCCTCCTTGATCGTGACGTTTCCTCAGTCTCCGGGCTTGTCTCCTCCTCGTTATTTGAGGAATTATCAGACACCTGCTGTAAATCCGCCATATCTGTCTGCGCGCCGAAAGAGAAGGGGCGGGGAAAAGATGTTAGTTAGAACGTCATGGGCGGGCGACGTGTGCGTAGTTTGACGCATGCGTGGTGTATATATAGCAAACACACATGTGACTATTCTACGTTCGTTGTGCGGAGAGGAGTTCAAGTGACGGACGTGCGAACGAAGGTATGTGATTTTGTGACGTTGACAAATTGTTGGCCTATACTGTCTGGAGAATGTTGTAGGATATATATGGCGACTACGATTTTAAGGAGGTTAGACTGTGTGCCTCACATTAGTTATATATTATTTATTTTACTTGCAGATACAATATGAATGTCTTTATTAGCGACAAAGAATTCCTGGCGGAATTTATAGACCAGTAAGGGAGCTGCCCGCTCTGTGGGAGACCAAAAACCCCATACACAAAAAAAAAAAAGGGGTGAGAAAAGCAGCGCTGGAGACCCTGCTCCCATTTGTGCATACCAAGGTGCCCACAGCCACAGCAAAACAGGTGGACACTAAAGTTGGGAGCTTGAGAGGCACAAACAGGAATGAACGCTCTAAGGTCCTGGCTTCTCAGAGGTCAGGAGCAGCAGCAGATGATGTGTATGTCCCAAATTTGTGGTACTACAGCAGGATGTCCTTTCTGGATGACCACATTGAGACAAGGCCATCACTATCCACTCTTCCCCCCAGACTTCCCTGCAGCCAACCTGAGCCTTCTCTGGAGCAAGAGGAGGCAGCCATCCTGGATGAACCTGATTTGGCCATCTGGAGCCAGGTATAGTATTTATAGAAAATGTATTGGGATAAAATTAATGTTTGACAAATATGTCAAGATGACAAACAAACTATTTTGGGTTCCACAAGTGAAATCAAGATCGAGACATTAGTCTGGCCTAAATTGGGTGCTAAATAGTCAATCTGATGTAGTTGTAAATTGGTCCAAATGATTTCTGGATTTACATTCGAATTGCTTCAATCATGATCTGAATTTTGGATGCAAAGATTAAACCAACATATTAAACTATGTCCCTTTTTCATACACAGGATGAAATCAGCCAGGAGGAGGGTCTGGAAACTGTCAGGCAGGAGGAGGCAGGGCCCAGTGGCAGGCAGGAGGTGGCAGGGCCCAGTGGCAGCCAGGAGGTGGCAGGGCAAAGGAGAAGCACCAGATCACAGGTGCCTCCCATCCGACTTCCCAAAAGAAGCAGGAGGGACAGGACCACCAGTGAGGCAGCAATGGCCCTTATTCGAGAGGCCCATGCCACCCTCAAGGAGCCCACATCCACTGAAGAGGCCATTGCCGGCCTAGTGGAGGCAAAGTTCAAGGTGATGAGCATGGAGCAACGCCTCCTATGCGAGCCCCTGCTCATCACCTTGCTGAACAAGGGGGTGATGGAAAAAATTACCCCCAATACCGCTATTTGTGAGGTGGCACAACTGTCCCAACCTCAACCTCCTCCTCCTCCACCTTCTTCTTCTGCCCCACCCCCTTCTTCTCAACCTCCTCCTCCACCTCCACCTTGTTCTTCTGCCCCACCCCCTTCTCCTCCACCTCCACCTTGTTCTTCTGCCCCACCCCCTTCTCCTCCACCTCCACCTTGTTCTACTGCCCCACCCCCTTCTCCTCCACCACCACCTTGTTCTTCTGCCCCACCCCTTCTCCTCCACCTCCACCTTGTTCTTCTGCGCCACCCCCTTCTCCTCCACCTCCTCCTCCTGACAGGAGTACCCCTCCAGTGGCCCAGCCTAAAGCCAAACGAAGAAGGAAGGCTGCAGGGAAGGCTTCAGGGAAGGTTGCAGGGAAGGTTGCCAGGAAGACGAGGAAGTGATGGCCTTGCTTCATTGTGGTCGGACAGAAGGCAGCCTGTTGTAGTACCACACACTTGGGACATATCTCTCACCTGCTGCTGTTCCTGACCTCTGGGAGGCCAGGATCAGATTGTGCTCAGAACTGTTGGCCTTCTCAAGCTCCCAATTTTAGTGTCCACACAGGGTTGATGTGTGCTCTGGGGTCCCTGGGATGCACAAATGGCAGCAGGTTCTCCAGCGCTGCCTTCTCTTTATTTTATTTCAAACATGAATAAATGTTATTTTTGTTTAAGTTCATACTTGACTATGTGTATTTTTTTAAAATTTTAAATTTAGCTTTGGAGTAAGCAGAGACATTTGACAGCCAAAAAAAGGGACAGATAACAACCCCAAAAAAAGAATAACAATCTTATTTAAAAAAAATAGTGTGTAAAATTTAACAAATATATATTAAAATATTCAATGGGAGATCACTATCAAAAAACATTGGCAAAATTTAAAAATTTAAAATATTCAGAAGATCTTGCACGATATAATACACCTAAATCTTCTTAAGAGCAGCATGAAAAAGGTTAAAAAAAAGATAGTCATAACTCTGTGTTATTATCAGCAGCAAAAGAAGTTCATTCGTTTGGTTTAATGTAACATTCTAAAGAAGATTTCAATGCACAACATTTAAACGATGCAATAATTTCGAGCGTGACGAATGTGCTATCTCCATTACGAAGGCTTGTTTTACCAGAAGATGCGCTCCCGTCTCATACTTGCTTCTGAGCATGCGCGCTTTTTGAAGAGTCGTAAAAGCATACACACAAACCATTTTCTCGTCACAAAACAGGCCGACGAGAAACACGACAAGGAAATCTGGAATCCTGACGAGAAAATAGAGAGCAGGTTCTCTATTTTCTCGTCGAGATTCACGTCAATTTTCTCGTCGTAAAACCATACACACGAACGGTTTTCTCAAGGAAAAAGCTCTTGCGGCACTTTTCTTGCCGGTTTTGGACGAGAAACTCGGTCGTGTGTACGAGGCTTTAATCCTGAAAAGGATTCATTGTGTAACTCCAGGACATGCATGGGGACATTATGTCCTTCATTCATCTACAAAATAGCAATGCTCCCCAAAATGCTTCCTGAGAGGACGAATGGTTCTTCCCACATAAAACATGTTGCATGGACATGTAAGGCAGTAAACTACATGGTCAGTAGAACAAGTGTAAAACTCGTCAATGGGATAAGTATTTCCATTGACTACAAAATTCTTCTGGCCATGCTGTTCATGCTTACAAGTTAGGCATTTGGGTTTGCAGCACTGATACATTCCTTTCCTTAAATCCTGTGTTTTTATTTTACTACTGCACTTAGATGGTGCTTGTCTGTTTCTTAATTTATTCTTCCCCCAAGAAATGTCTGTTACTTTATTTACACTGCCCAAACCGGGGAAAGAGCAGGTGCTACCTCACAATGTTCACCCAATCTCCTTTTTGAATACGGATTTACACCAAAGTCATTGCCAGCAGAACCTCCAAATGTCTTCCCATGCTGGTCAATGAGGATTATGTAGGGTTTGTAAATGGGAGGCAGGCCCCTAACACAACAAGATGCATTTTAAATCTATTACATTTCTTTGAACTTTACAATGTACTTTCTCTGCTGTTAACCTTTGATGCAGGAAAGGCCTTTGATCATATCTATTGGAAATATCGCAGGCTCTCTTGAAGCCTGGAAAAGTCTTTGTTAATTTAGCCATCATGGCACTTTATACTTCCCACTTATATGTGGAAGGTATGTTGTTCCAAACCACTAATGGCACCCACCGAATTATAATAGAGGCCTTATCAGAAACAATTAGTTGCAGAGGGAAGGCGATGCCTGTTGTGGATACGGGTGCTGCACACCCCTGATAGAAATTGTGAGAAAAGTGAGGGTACCCCTAGGGGTTTTGAGTTGCAGCAATAAGTAAAAGATTAAATTTAATATAAAAATAATAATTTTATTGTGGAGAATTGACATAATAATAATCAGGACATGAGCTTCAAATTGTACATTGAATTGATAAAAAGCTAACACATGAGGCTAAAATAACCCTTCCGGGTGTGATACCACATAGGAGGTAGTAGGAAAAAGGACGCAAAGGCCCCAACGCGTTTCGACCTTGACAGTTAGCGGTCTTCTTCAGGGGGAATAGGCTTTGCGTACTAGATTCTATAATAGTAAAACATATATGTGTCAATAGGACATAACAAAAGACAGCCAATCAGACAAATGCATCTTGCAGAGCCACCATAGGGGGTGCACTGCCGGTATACAAATGATGTTGGATGTGAATGTCTTAAATATTCGTATTCCATATTATTACATACATACCCTGAATGGACATCAATGGCCAGGACCGGTGATTGCGGAGCGGCCCCACCATCGAACGGCACCAGCGTGGACTCCTGAACTTGCAGGAGAAGGGGATCAGATGGAATGACACAGAATGACACTGTGAGGCAAACTGGGTATGCAGACCAAAATACAGGCCTACGAGAGGTCACACTTTGATGGCCCCCACCTTGTGGAAGGTGGCGGGAGGTTGGGGAGGGGACAGGGCTTGGCCCAAGAGGGGAATGGGACCCGTAATCTTGCACGTGCCCAATCTACCCCAATCTACCAAGTAGAGTTGGGGAAAGGACTGGGAGAGGGAGGGGGAAGGGGAAGGGGGTAGGGAAGGATGAACTCGACAGACCAATCACACAAAAGGCCCTGCCCAGGCCATTGGGGAGTGTGAAAGATTTTTCCTTTCGTATCAGAGGACAGTGAGAGCAAGATCCACAAGGGAAAGTGCCTCGAGCGGGACAATGATTTTTGTAGGTTATTCCCTTGAATTCGCTCTGAACTAGTTTGTCTTTTAGAGACATGGCTCTTTTGAAGGTAATGGAGGGGGAAGCAGTAACAAATTTGTTGATTTTAGGATCATCTGTGAGTATGGACCAATGTCGTTTTAAGATTTCTCGAATCGGTTTTTCTTGTCTAGAAAATCTCATGATAATTCTAGTGTTGTTGTTTTGTGAGGTTCCCTTAGGCTGAGTGCTAAAGAGAAGATCATTTCGGGGTTTCGTGGCCGCCTTGTTATATGCCTTCCTTAGGCACATCCTACTGTAGCCCCTTTCGAGGAGTCTACATTGTAGTTTGACGGCTTCAGTCTTGAAAGTGTCTATATCAAAACAGTTTCTGCGGACACGCAGATACTTGCCATACGGGATAGAGTCCTTGAGTGTTGGAGAGTGAAAGCTGGATGCATGTAGAAACAATTAGAACCCTGATATACATGGCATTAGTGTTATTCATAAAGCAAATACTCTTTTTGCAGATGCTGTAATTCTGACCTTAACTGACCCAGATCTTTCCCTGAATACTGTACACTCTGTTCATCAATTTAATCAAATCAAATTTCCTATGACAAAAACAACAAGTCTAAATCCTACATTAAGACCCCATTCACACAGGGGCAACTCGTCAGGCGTCTCAGCCACATGACAAGTCGCGTCCCATTCTGTACAATGGAACCACTCTAAATCAGAGCGACTGAAGTCGCTCCGACTTAGAAAAAGGTTCCTGTACTACTTCAAGACGACTTCAGGGCGACTTCCATTGACTTCAATACAGAAGTCATTTTTAAAGTCACCTTTGAAGTCGTCTTGAAGACGCCCAGCACAGTCTCGGGACAAGTCGTGCCGCCCCTGTGTGAATGGGCTCTAAGGGTATAGGCCTAGATGTACTTACAACTTCATCACTTCAAACAGCCTTACCCTGCATATGTGTAGATCAAACTTACTACTCCACTGTCTAACTTATTCCAAACCAATTCTGCTCCCTTTTTGACTTTCGTACAACAGCAATTAAATAACGTTATCAAATTCTAGTTCTCTCTTGGTTGGGGATAATAGCAGCCTTTAAAAATGGTCATTCTGGGGGGGGGGCGGGGAGCTGCTGACCAAGATGGCTGCACCGTGAGATCTGACATGCTGCAGCTGGAGCTTGCCTAAGAAATGTTTGGACAGACAGACAAGCGCAGATATACCTAATTTTCCTCCCTTTCCTGCATAGACTGAGCTGATTCGACTGCTTTACCTGCTTTTACCTGCTATGCCTCACGTTGCGTTCATGAGCCCAAACAAGGAACGTACCCGACAAATTGCAGGGGTCTGCGGGAACCAGACCGAACCAAGCCGAATTAGGCTGAGCCGAGCCGAGCCAGGACAAAGCGGAGGGAACCGGGAGAGGGTCTAAGCCTTCACTTCAGCGTGATTGCGGGAGCGGATGGCTATGTGACCCCCCAGTGGTGACCTAGCGAAAGACCGGCAAGCGATGGGGGAATCTCGGAGGGTTCCGGCAGAACTCGTACAGGAAGCGGTATTGCAGCAGCATTACGCGGGACTTGAGGCAATGGGGATTACAGAGAGACCGGAGATCGTAGCACCCGGCAGTACCCGGAGATAGTAGACCGGCAGCATCCGGCAGTACCCGGCGATCGGCTGATACATCAGCAGATGATCAGAGCGCTGGGAAAATTCGAAGGAGGTGGTGAGTCAGTAATCATGGACTGTGGACTGTGAGATATATGTTGGGTTGAATAGACACATATAATATATATTTGTTTCTAAAGCTATATCCACCTAGAGACTTTACTGGTGTATGACAACAAGATGTAAGCAAGCTGAAACTAAGCAAAGTGTTGTAAAAATGAAACAAAGTGAAACAAATGACACAAAAATACTACATAAAATGCTATATGTGAAAAAAGCACAAGGAATAAAGCTTTTATGAATAATATAGGTAAAAGAATATCTATACCCAAAAAACGCATTTAGATACCTATAACTACTCAGACATTTTTGTATACTAAAACTGATCGAGATAACGAGATAACAAATCAGCTGGTATTTAAAAATCAAAACTGATGATGACCCACTTGCATGACTCAAAATACGAACAATAGGGAACGACATGTCCCGGGCCAACCTACAAGCCTAGCTCAGGCAAACCTTTTTATTTGATAAGATCAACACGTCCATTTTTTTTTTTGGTTCTCCAGGGACTATGTCCAGAATCTCAGCTTTTCATTTATTTAATTTTTTTTTTATTATTATCACTATCTATTTAATTTTTATTTATTTTTTTGTTCCTTGATAATCTGTAAGAAGTCCATTAGGACAAGGGACCAAATAGGACACATACCTTTGGTTAGTGAGTGTTTTTCTTTAGCTTTTGGCTGGCAAAATATTCCTCCCCTCGACACAGTCTGATTTCAATAGGGGTGTCGGAGTGAGGGAGAATGAACACCGTTTGTAAGATGATAAACTGAAACCCTACGTGTTTGAAAGTTTCTGACTTGTTTGTATAACTGCCGTTTGAACAGCTATCTCTAGTTTGTTGCTTATGTCTTTTTCTGTAAAATCTCAATAAAAAATATTGAAACGAAAAAACAAAACTGAAAAACTGAAAAATAAGGAAAAAAAGGTGCTAAATAAGAATATTTGCTTGTTTCAAGATCAATGTTCCAAATGAATTATAAATTATAAACTGAGCTATAAAATTAAGGTGACAAGGATTCTGGAAATAATCTCTGTATTTTTTATTTATTTTTTTCATACCTGTTTTTTCAATTTTTTTTCCTTCAAGAGATATAAAATCAATACATGACTGAATATTAGAAAGCTAGGCGAAAGAGAGAAATGCCACTATTTTTTTATCCTTGGATATCTTAGCGGTTTCCTACCTTTTCCCAACAGATTAACAAAATACAACTGCGGGGGCTTGAGGGAAATTGAGGAGAATTAGGTCCTTCCCTAAAAAAAAAAAAAAAGAAAAAAAAAAGGCACCCAAGAAAGGTAATAGAACACCACAACCTCAAGAAAGTAAAAAGGATAAAAAGAAAGATTTAAAGAAAAAAAAACACCACAGGGGCTCAAGCAACTGAAACTGACATTAAAGAATTTTTTCAGCAATTACAAACCTCATAAACATCACAAATATCAAACATCGCAGGAGTTTCTGAATATTGTGGAATCATCCACGAATTTAAGAACATCGGGGGCTGAGGAGATCAGTCACCTTAGGAACAGTTCACCAATAGATACAATTAGATTGACAACAGAACAGGAGGACACGGAAAAGGAAAAATAGGACATGAAAACATATATTCATTCTCTCCCCACTAGGCGTGATATGGATTAATATGTACATAGACTGGAAACCTCATACAAAATTGAAATACAAGATCTTAAAACATCTATGTGTAGCGGACCCCCAAAATTGGGGTCGCTATGCTCTAAATTTAAGGGCAGCCTGAGCAATAGTTTAGCTCAGGTTCTCCAATTCTGCTTAGTTTGGACTCTGCTCTGCTGTAATGTTGCCTGGAGTATAGTTCCCCTTGACCTGTAGGTGGCGCTGTTGCCCAGGTCTTGAGGAAAACCACAGGTGGCGTTGTGGTGTGGTTGGGTGTCCTCTCTCGGCTACCATGCTGTGGGCGGGTTTTGCCTGCTGTGCATGCCGGGAGAGGGTACATAAAGGGCAGACGACATGATCTGTGGGTTGTGTCGGGGGGATTCCAAGGAGGACCCCTGGTGGCGAAGTCATGCCCTTTGGCCCTGCTGGCCGGGGGGTGCGTGAACTGGTCGAGGAGTCTCGGGCACCTTTAGCCCGAGGCTACAGAGTTCCAGGTAGGCCCAGTACCTTCAACTGGGTCTACAAACCAACCACTGAAGTCCCAGGGAACCCGAGGGAGGGTGACCCACTCTGAAACAGAGGAAACCGGGGGAGGACCTGTCCGATGGATCGGTGAGGGAAGTCACAGTCTTGGGGAGGCCTGGTTGCCTATCAGAGGGAAGGATACGTGAGTTGCAAGATAGCTCCTGTAGCATGCCCCATTGGCAACTATGGTCTCTATAATCTACAGGTGTTAGGAAGTTCTAAATTCAGGAACTAAAGGATTCTGTGGCAGAGGATCTCCTGAACTTGTCCGTGAAGGGGAATAAAACTAAAGTGTCATGTTCGTGCTACACTCCGGCTGCTAGAACTGTGAGAGGGATCTATCTGGGTGAGCAATACCCACTCAGGCTTGAGTGGAGAATAGGGTGACTGGGTGCCGTGTGCCTGAACCTATTTCCCTACCAAATCCTATTGCTGTTTTCAACCTTTTTCCCAAATTTGTTTCAAGCAAAGAAAATAAACTTGTCTGTTGGAGTTTAAATGCTGTCTGGACATTGGCCTTCTTTCGGGAAGAATAGACTTTTCCCTATATTCTAGGGAAGAGAACCAATGGAGGGAGGTAACTCTCTGCAGGACCCAAAATTGCAAGAACACCGCTCAACCTCTTATACCAGGAGGATACGGGCATGTGGCATGGTGTGCCTTTACCCCTGCAAGTGAAGGTAGGCAGGGAAAAAAGGGCCTGTGTGCTACATACAGAAGAGAAAATACAAGAGCAAGATAAACAAATAAAACAAACCATAAATGCTCTCGACGAGCAAGAAAACAGAAATAGAAGAAATAACATAAGAATTAGAGGTCTATCTGAAAATGTGAGCTCAACAGATCTGATAACTACTTTGCAAAATCTATTTAAGGAATTAATACAGGATCCAACGGTAACAGAAACAATTGATCAAGCACACAGAATAGGATCAAGAAGAGTAGACCCCAGCAGACCAAGAGATGTAATATGCAAGATGCATTATGCTCAAACAAAAGATAAAATCATGATAGCTGCACGCCAAAATAAGAACATACAATATGAAGGAACACAACTAATATTTTTTCAGGACCATCTAAATACACATTGGATAGGAGAAGAGCATTAAAGACCCTTCTGGAACAACTGGTAAAGATGAATTTCCAGTACAGATGGAAATATTCCATTTCAGTTACAAGTTCAACATGAAGGATTAACAGCGACTCTCAAGGACTTGGAGGATTTACCAGAATTTCTGGGGATTCTTTGGCTCCCGGAAATAGAACTACCAGACTGGCTTAAGATGTAGTTTGAAACATTCGGAAAAACCTTAGAGGGACACGGACTTTGGGGATGGGGGGGTGGGGCATCTGGGGAGCGGGGTGGGAGGGAAAGGGTTTAGATTGGGAGTTGAATTAATCACAGGAGAAATAATCAATCACACACAATATTGAATACATCAAATACTATATAAAAGTAATAAAACACAATTAATTTATGGTAATATTTATAGATACACAGAATAAGTGCTAGGCGGTGGGGGGTGGGAAGAGGATGGGTAGGGGAGGGTAGGGAGTAGTAGCTCAGAATAAGGGAATCAAAGAGAGGAGAAAAGGAAAGGCATTTTTTTTTTTGGGTTGCCTCACCAACAGGTTTAAATAGAACTCAAGGTTCCGTAAAACACATTTACACTGATACACACAAAGGGAAAATTTAGAGCACTATGGATAACAGTTTTTTTTTTCCTCTCCTCCTCGCCTTCCCTACCCCCTACCCTTTTCCTGGCCCCTCGTCCCTCCCCATTATAATTACACTGCATTTGTTATGTGCCCCTGTGGCATGGGAATAGGGGAGAGGGCTAAGAATTTAAGAAGATATTTTTTGAATGTCTATATAGTGACTATTAATGTCTTAGAAATGAAAGGAAAGAGAATAGGTATATATAAAAATGCAATTAGAATTGGAAAAAATGTCCAACAAACTTTATAAAGGATCTGAGGAGCGGCATGTATGGTCTTGACAGGTGGCAGATCGGGAAAGACAGCCCCGGGTCCCCCCCAGCCACCGGGCAAGGGTTGTGGGGATGAGGCCCTTGTCCCTGTCAACATGGGGATATCCTCCCCATGTTGAGGGCATGTGGCCTGGTACGGTTCAGGAGGGGGACGCTCTCTCGTCCCCCCTCTTTTCCTGCGGTCTGCCAGGTTGCGTGCTCGGATAAGGGTCTGGTATGGATTTTTTGGGGGGAACCCCACGCCATTTTTTTTTGGTGCGGGGTTCCCCTTAAAATCCATACCAGACCTGAAGGGACTGGTATGGATTTTGAGGGGGGCCCCACGCCATTTTTTTTAATTGGCGCAGGGTTCCCCTTAATATCCATACCAGACCTGAAGGGCCTGATAATGGAATTTGGGTGAAACCCCCCACGCATTTTTTTTATTTTGGTTTGGGGTTCCCCTTAATATTCATACCAGACCCAAAGGGCCTGGTAATGGACTGGGGAAGAACCCCTGCCGTTTTTTTAAATGTCTTTTATCTGACAATTCATTACAGCCGCGAGTAGTTTTAAATTGCTTTTTTTCCCATTAGAAATGACATTTTGTGCAGAGACAGTTCTAAAAACGGGAAACATGCTACTTTACAGGCATACTATAGACACACCCAGGTACGAAATTTCACTTTTATGGTTTCACTTTAAGCATTATTAAAATCACTACTCCCGAACAAACAGTTTTAAAACTTTTTTTTGCATTGATACATGTCCCCTGGGGCAGGACCCAGGTCCCCAAACACTTGTTATGACAAAAACTTGTGTAGCACATGGACCATTTTCTCCTGCCTACCTTCTCCTTGCAGGGATAAAGGCACACCATGCCACTTGCCCGGATCCTCCTGGTTTAGAAGGTTGAGCGGTGTTCTTTATTTTTGGGTCCTGCAGCGAGTTACCTCCCATTCACTGGTTCTCGTCCCTAGAATGTAGGGAAAAGTCTGTGTCCTTTCCCCAAAGAAACTCAATGTCCAAACAGTGTTCAAACTCCAAACAGCCAAGTTTATTTTTATCTTGCTCAAACAGATTTGGGAACAGGTTGAAGATAGCGACAAAGTAAGTAGGGAGATAGGTTCAGGCACGCGTCACCCAGTTACCCTATTCTTCACTCAAGCCTGAGTATGAGTTTTGCTCACCCAGATAGATCCCTCTCACAGCTCTAGCAGCCGGAGTGAAGCACGAACAGTTGCTACTTGAATTTAGTCCCCTTCACGGACAAGTCCTTGAGATCCTCTGCCACAGAATCCTTAATGATTGAATTATGACTTCTGAACAAAACCCCGTAGATTAGTAGAGACCATAGGTGTCAGTGGGACACACTACAGGGGCTATACTGCAACTCACGAATCCTTCCTTCGATAGGTAACCAGGCCTCTCCTTCATTGTGAACTCCGTCACCGATCCATCGGACAGGTCCTCCCCCGGTTTCCTCCCTTTCAGAGCGGGCCACCCTCACACGGGCTCCCAGGGACTCCAGTTGAAGGTACTGGGCCTACCTGGAACGTCGCAGCCTGGGGCTAAAGGTGCCCGAGACTCCTCGCCAGTTCACGCTCCCCCCGGCCAGCAGGGCCAAAGGGCATGACTTTGCAACCAGGGGTCCTCCTTGGAATCCCCCCAGCACACCACCACAGATCATGATGTCTGCCCTTTATGTACCCTCTCCCGGCATGCACAGCAGGCGAAACCCGCCCACCACACGGTAGCCTAGAGAGGACACCCAATCACACCACAATGCCACCCGTGGTTCAATCTGAGACCTGGGCAACAGCGCCACCACAGGACAAGGGGAACAATACACCAGGCAACACCATAGCAGAACAGAGTCCATGCCTAGCAAAATTTGAGAACCTGAGCCAACTATGGCTCATACTACCCCTAAATTTAGAACATAGCGACCCCAAAATTTGGGGAGTCCGCTACACTTGCATATTAACCTTTAAAATTAGCATTTTTGATTTCTCCCATAGACTTTTAAAGGGTGTTCCGTGGCTTTCGAATTTGCCGCAAACACCCCAAATCGTTCGCTATTCGGCGAACGGGCAAACAGCCAATGTTTGAGTCGAACTCATGTTCGACTCGAACAGATAGCCCATCCCTAGTCCCCAGTCACAAATGAAGTGAAGAGCATAACCATCATTTACAATGCACTTCAATTTAAACTATTATTTAGTAAATCCACCCCTTACTTAAAGTGGAGCTCCAGTCATTGTTGGGTTTATTAAAAGTCAGCAGCTACAAAAAGTGTAGCTGCTAACTTTTAATAAACACACACTCACCTGTCCCAGGATCCAGCAATATGGTTACCTGAATCGGCTGCTGAATGGTCCGGCAGTCTAGAAGACTGCAGGGAGGGAGGGGGAGAGGAGAACTTTATATACATAAATATATATGTAGTGGGGTGCTATATTTAAGGGGAGTATCTGAGTGGTAGTTAGGCTCAGATACACTAATTGTTAGGTTCTTGGACCATTTCTGTCCTTGGGAGATAGTGTTGGTGTGCTGTTCCCTGTGGCCTACAGGTGGCGCAGTTGCCGTGGGCCAGGGTTGAACCACTGATACAAGGTTGTGCCTTTTCTTGTTCCCTCTCGGCAGCAGTACGGCGGGGAACCTGCTGTGCCTGTCGGGAGAGGGTATAAAAAGGGGCGGCCATCTTCCAGCGGGGTTCGCGCCTAGGCACCTTCAGCCTGGGTGGTGCGTGTGTCGTCTCCGGGTGCCCTAGGCCCGGAGGCCGAGTTCCTGTTCCATCCCAGACACCTTCGGTCTGGGGTGAGGTACTATTTTTGAGGCCCGGAGCTCAGCACCTTCGGCTGGGTTCCGCCGGGGATTGAGGGCTCCCTGGGTGCCGCCTTGCGAGGGGAACCGTATCCAGGACTGAGGAGGCCAGGGAGGTGACCCCTTCTGAAGACCCAGCGCAGAGTCGTGGTGACAGTGGGGGCCTCTGGTAACTCTCCGGAGGGAGGTTCTTCTACTTAACAAGGGCCAAGTTTCTCCAAGAAGGAAGTGCATGTTCTGTAGGTCATAGTGGCAGTGGCCAAATAGGGCAAGGCCCTGTTCACCAGGTCAGTGGCAGTGACCAACTTCAACAAGTCAGTGACAGTGACTTTTCATATTCACCAGGTCTGTGGCAGAGACCGTACATCCAAATCTGTTTGTGAAAGCAGAACAGTAAGAGAAACCTGAATTGAGTTTGTGCCTGGACCTCCTCCCACCTTATCTGACCTGTATCTCGTATCAACCTGTCTGCTCTCATAGAGACTATTTGTTATCTGTGGTGAAATAAATACAAAGGTTGGATTCTCAGTTGGTGTGGACAGTTACTTTACTGGGGAGAATTAAGGACTTGTCTCTGGCTAATGCAGAGACGAGATGTCATGGAGATCCTGCCAGGAACAGACGCCCGGGACTTCCTGGGTCCCGTTTGCGTGCGCACGCGCGCACGTGCGCGCTTGCACCCCGCAGGTGACGCCAGAAGGGCTACTTAAACCTCTCACTTGCAGACAGTCCCTGCTGTCTGCTCTACAGCGTATACCCAAAGTTACCTGATCTGTTTAACCACCTGTATCTGACCCGGCTTTCAGTGACCCTCCTGCTATCCACCTGTACCTGACCCTCGGCCTGTCTCTGACTTCCGTATTGCCTGATCCTTCTGTACCTCGCTGCCTGCTAGTTTACCCGACCCTGGCTTGTCTGACGATCCTGCCTGATCCAGGTTCCTGATCACCTGCCGCTGCTCGGTGGTTCCTGTCTACTCACCTGCTAGTTCCAGTCTACCTGCTGTGCCTCCCGGTTCCGGTCACCTGCTGTAGTTCCTGGTTCCTGTCTACTCACCTGCTAGTTCCAGTCTACCTGCTGTGCCTCCCGGTTCCGGTCACCTGCTGTAGTTCCTGGTTCATGTCTACTCACCTGCTAGTTCCAGTCTACCTGCTGTGCCTCCCGGTTCCGGTCACCTGCTGTAGTTCCTGGTTCCTGTCTACTCACCTGCTAGTTCCAGTCTACCTGCGTTGCCTCCCGGTTCCGGTCACCTGCTGTAGTTCCTGGTTCCTGTCTACTCACCTGCTAGTTCCAGTCTACCTGCTGTGCCTCCCGGTTCCGGTCACCTGCTGTAGTTCCTGGTTCCTGTCTACTCACCTGCTAGTTCCAGTCTACCTGCTGTGCCTCCCGGTTCCGGTCACCTGCTGTAGTTCCTGGTTCCTGTCTACTCACCTGCTGGTTCCTGATCACCTGCTGCAGTCCTTGATCCTGCCAGGCACTCGTACCCCTTCCACCTCCGTGCCTCCTGTTATACCACCAGGGGCCGCTGGTGGGAGCCGTAAGGGAGGCCTCCCTCTGCTAACCGGGCTCGTCACCATCAGGTACGTGACAGCAGCAGACAGCCATGTCTGAGCCCGAGCAGGGAGCCTCACCTATGGAGGAACTATGCCGACACCTGGCGGGACTGACCGAGGCCGTCAAGAGCCTCCAGCAAGGCTACACTCACCTGGAAGGACAAGTGCGGGCCCTCACCAACCCCGTGTGGTCATGCTTCCCCCTGAACCCAGGGTACCTACGCCCGAAAGATTCTCCGGAAACCGGAGCAAGTTCAGGGCTTTCCGGAACTCCTGTCAGTTGTACTTTGCCTTACAGCCCCGCACTTTCTCCTTAGAAGCCACCAAGGTGGGCTTTGTAATTTCACTGCTTTCCGGAGACCCACAGAACTGGGCCCACCGCCTGCTAGAACGTAAAGATGCATCCTTGGACAGCCTCACTCTTTTTTTTGACGCCATGGCCCAACTGTATGAGGACCCTCAGCTCTCGGTCACTGCAGAGAACGCCCTGCGGACCCTTCAGCAGGGACGCAGAGCAGCGGAAGACTATGTAGCTGAATTCAGGCGCTGGAGCGCAGATACCATATGGAATGACGCTGCCCTCTGTCACCAGTTTCGTATAGGCCTTTCTGACCCCCTGAAGGACGAACTGGCTAGGGTCGGAATACCAGAGAATCTGAACCTGCTGATCGATCTGACAATTCAGATTGACCGACGCCTGAGGGAACGGAGGGCTGAGAGGGCCACGGGCTTCACCCGGCCGACCTGGATGCTTCCCCGGGTCCCCAGTCATCTGCACCCAGCTCCTGCAGCACCTCTGACCCCCTCGCACGATGCTCCTGAACCCATGCAGCTTGGGGTCCTCCACCCTTCCCTTACTCCAGAGGAACGCTAACGCCGGCGTGCGCACAACCTGTGCCTGTACTGCGGGGAATCCGGACACTTCGTTAGGAACTGCCCTCTGAAGTTCCGTAAGTGCTTATCAGTTTCTCCTGTTGTGATCAACCCTCAGACCAATTCCTCCTCTCACCTTGCTCTTTCTATCACCCTGCAGCTCCCAGGAAGGACCCTGCAAGTGTCCGCAATTATTGACTCTGGGGCTTGTAGTTGCTTCATGGACTCAACTTTTGCCCGCACTCAACTGATCCCTCTATTTCCTAAGACCCATGGACTACGTGTTCACCTGGCTGACGGGTCCGTTATCAAGTCGGGGCCCGTGGTCGAGGAGATGGCTCCCCTACCTGTCACTGTCCCCACCTCTACCGGGGTGCACCGAGAATATCTACGGCTGGACATTATCTCTTCTCCACTGTTCCCCATAATTCTCGGTATGCCCTGGCTACAAGCCCACAATCCTACCATCAACTGGGTCACGGGGGTGATCACTTTCTCTTCCTCCTACTGCCAACAGTCCTGCGGCTCACACAAGCCCCCTGGGCCTGCCACTTTAATGTGTACCGACACTGGGGCCGGAATACGTCGGGCCATCCCTGACGCTTACCTGGACTTTCTTGATGTGTTTAGTAAACAGGGGGCAGAGACACTACCACCCCACCGGGCCTACGACTGCCCCATTGATCTACTTCCCGGAGCAGCTATTCCTTTCGGTAGGATCTTCCCTTTAACAGAGGTAGAACAGGGGGCTCTGAAGGAATACATCGATGAGAACCTTTTAAAGGGGTTCATTCGCCCCTCTACGTCGCCAGCAGACGCAGGCATTTTCTTCGTGGAGAAAAAGGACCATACCCTCAGGCCATGTGTGGACTATCGTGAACTAAATAAGGTCACCATCAAAAATCGCTACCCTCTTCCTCTGGTACCAGAGTTATTCCAAAGATTGGGAGCTGCCGTAATTTTTACTAAACTCGACCTCCAGGGAGCCTATAATCTGGTCCGAATCAAGGAGGGCGATGAGTGGAAAACTGCCTTCCGCTCCCGGTTCGGACATTTCGAGTATTTGGTGATGCCCTTTGGGCTGTGCAATGCCCCTGCCACCTTCCAGTATTTTATTAATGATGTACTTCGGGACTTTTTAGATCTCTTTGTGATTGCTTATTTAGATGACATACTAATCTTCTCTTCCTCCCTTGACTCCCATCGCAGGCATGTCAGAAGTGTGTTAGACCGGCTTCGAGAGCATAATCTATATGCGAAGGCTGAGAAATGCGAGTTTGAGTGGGAGAGCATAGCATTCCTGGGATTGATCATCTCTGGCGAAGGCATCAGGATGGACCCACAGAAGATCACCGCAATCTTGGACTGGCCAGCGCCAGTGGATAAGAAAGGAATCCAACGATTCGTTGGATTCGCTAACTTTTATCGTAAGTTCATCCAGGGGTTCTCCGCCATCATTGCGCCCATTACCCAGTTAACCAAGCAAGGAACCCGTTTCCACTGGTCCCCTGAGGCCCAAGAGGCCTTCGAGGCTCTCAAGGGTCTCTTCACCTCTGCATCCATCTTAAAACATCCAGATTCCTCTCTACCATTTGTGCTTGAGGTAGATGCTTCTGAGGTCGCTGTAGGGGCAATATTGTCACAGAGGCAAGGAACCAAGGCTTTGCTTCATCCAGTGGCCTTCTTTTCTCGCAAATTATCTGCGGCAGAGAAGAACTATGACGTGGGAGACCGGGAACTCTTGGCGATCAAGTCCGCCCTGGAAGAATGGCGGTACTTACTTGAAGGGGCTGCTCACCTGATCTTAGTATTTACCGACCATAAGAACTTAGAGTACCTGAAAACTGCAAAGAGACTAAAGCCACGACAAGCCAGATGGGCCCTTTTTTTTTCCCGGTTCTCCTTCCATGTCACATACCGCCCCGGTGCCAAGAACACTAAACCTGACGCGTTGTCCCGAATGTTCCATGGATCCAAAGAACTCTCCTCACCCGATACAATTCTCGCTCCTGGGAACTTTCTTCTACTTCAGGAGGACCTACTTACCCGGATCAGACAAGCCACCACTAGACAGGAACTCTCTTCTGAGCTGGACCTGCAGACCAGGGATGGATTACTCTGGCATCAAGACAGGATATTCGTACCAGAAGAACTAAAGATAACTGTGCTAGAGCTCTGCCACAATCATGCCCTTGCGGGGCACTTTGGCATGGCTAAAACCACTGAGTTGGTTCAACGTACCTTTGGTTGCCTCGACTACGCGAGGATTGCAGGAGGTTCGTGGAGTCCTGTACTACATGTACCCGGAATAAAGGGTCCAGATCCAAAGCCTGGGGACTACTGAGGCCCTTACCCGTTCCGGATAGACCGTGGAAAATGCTTTCTATCGACTTTACAGTTGAACTGCCCCCGGTTGAGAACCATACCACTATCTTTGTGATAGTGGACCGTCTGTCCAAGATGGCACATTTTGTTCCTATGAGAGGGACCCCCTCGGCCCCGGAAACTGCGCAAATATTCATTAAAGAAGTCGTCAGGCTCCACGGGGTACCTGCTAATATAGTCTCCGATCGGAGGGTACAATTTACCTCCCAGTTCTGGAGGTCCCTCTGCAAGACCCTGGGAATAGAACTATCATTCTCTTCGGCCTACCATCCTCAAACCAACGGACAGACGGAGAGAACAAATCAGACTCTCGAGCAATATTTGCGTTGTTTCTCCTCCTTTGCTCAGAATGACTGGCTCTCCCTGCTTCCGCTAGCTGAGTTCGCCTACAATAATTCCATCCACTCCGCAACTAACCAGACCCCATTCTTCGCGAACTTCGGGTTTCACCCCACATTTCTGCCCAACTCTCTTCCAGATTGCTCGGTGCCCGCAGTTCTGGAAAAGGTAAATTTCTTCTCCTCTAACAACCAGCTTCTACGCGAAACCATGGGGAAAACTCAGGAGTATAACAAGACGGTCTACGACAGGAGGAGATGGGGTGAATTAGCGCTGGCACCAGGCGACCAAGTATGGCTCTCTACCATCAATCTAAGATTGGCTTGCCCGTCCAAAAAATTGGGTCCCAAGTTTCTAGGGCCATTTCCTGTCAAGAGGAAAATTAACGAAGTGGCCTACGAGCTGGAGCTCCCCGACTCCCTGAGGGTCCACCCTGTTTTTCATGTGTCTCTGTTGAAACCATCAGTTTCCAACCCATTCCCAGGTCGGACCCCGATTCACCCTGATCCCATCATCATAGACGGGGAACAGGAATTCGAGGTAGAAGCTATTTTGGACACACGAAGAAGAAATAACCGGAATCAATTCTTAATAAAATGGAAGGGTTACGGACCAGAGGAAAACTCTTGGGAACCGGAAAAGAACATTCACGCCAAAGACCTGATACAAGCCTTCAGGAGGTCTCACCCTGAGAAGCTTACCCGTAGGGGCATCCGGAGGCTGCCCCTTGGGAGGGGGCAATGTCATGGAGATCCTGCCAGGAACAGACGCCCGGGACTTCCTGGGTCCCGTTTGCGTGCGCGCGCACCCCGCAGGTGACGCCAGAAGGGCTACTTAAACCTGCTCTACAGCGTATACCCAAAGTGACCTGATCTGTTTAACCACCTGTATCTGACCCGGCTTTCAGTGACCCTCCTGCTATCCACCTGTACCTGACCCTCGGCTTGTCTCTGACTTCCGTATTGCCTGATCCTTCTGTACCTCGCTGCCTGCTAGTTTACCCGACCCTGGCTTGTCTGACGATCCTGCCTGATCCAGGTTCCTGATCACCTGCCGCTGCTCGGTGGTTCCTGTCTACTCACCTGCTAGTTCCAGTCTACCTGCTGTGCCTCCCGGTTCCGGTCACCTGCTGTAGTTCCTGGTTCCTGTCTACTCACCTGCTAGTTCCAGTCTACCTGCTGTGCCTCCCGATTCTGGTCACCTGCTGTAGTTCCTGGTTCCTGTCTACTCACCTGCTAGTTCCAGTCTACCTGCTGTGCCTCCCGGTTCCGGTCACCTGCTGTAGTTCCTGGTTCCTGTCTACTCACCTGCTAGTTCCAGTCTACCTGCTGTGCCTCCCGGTTCCGGTCACCTGCTGTAGTTCCTGGTTCCTGTCTACTCACCTGCTAGTTCCAGTCTACCTGCTGTGCCTCCCGGTTCCGGTCACCTGCTGTAGTTCCTGGTTCCTGTCTACTCACCTGCTAGTTCCAGTCTACCTGCTGTGCCTCCCGGTTCCGGTCACCTGCTGTAGTTCCTGGTTCCTGTCTACTCACCTGCTGGTTCCTGATCACCTGCTGCAGTCCTTGATCCTGCCAGGCACTCGTACCCCTTCCACCTCCGTGCCTCCTGTTATACCACCAGGGGCCGCTGGTGGGAGCCGTAAGGGAGGCCTCCCTCTGCCAACCGGGCTCGTCACCGTCAGGTACGTGACACGAGATCAGCTCGGGAGGATTCTAACACTAGCCGCAGGCAGACCCGAAAACTAACACCGCTCAACCTCCTCATCCAGGAGGGTACGGGCTGCTGGCGCGGTGTGCCTCATTCTTTTCCTGTGGAGGAGCCAAGTAAAGAAATAAAAGCAGGTAAAGTCTGGGGTGAGTGCGTTAGATAAACATATAAGTATAAATACAAATTTATTAATACAACTTCATTAAAACCATCATGTAAAATCAGCAGCTGATCAACCACAAGGGTATATACACAGAGACAAGTAACATCAACATGTATGTAGATAAACCCCCAACGTGTTTCAACTTTTTAGAAAATCTTCATTAGGACATGATGGTCGAGGTATGAATATAAAGATATAATAACATCTTCATATAAAACATGAAAGAACAATAATAGTCATACCAATGTATAATACTTAAAACTTGCATACAAAGAAATTTATTTACAGTAAGATACAGCTAAATGCCAAAATGTATCAAAAGAGAAATTCCCAAGGGCGTGTTTAGCCAAGGTAGCGCTATACATCCCCACTGGACTGTCCTGCATGGAAGACCATAAATCATTATTTAATTAATGAATACAGCAGAGTAAACTAAAAGTAACGACATGTGAATAGTCTGCCTTCCCGATGACGCTATCTAAGAAACATACATAATAACAAAATAGCTGCCCATGGGACTTTAAATGAGGCATAATGCGTAAATAATAAAATATCAATTTATTTTTCAAGAATTTGGCACATACACATAAAAAGGATTTGGCATGTCAAGCCAGTTAATTTCATATGTCAGTATAAAATATGCATCAGAATTATATATTTTCCAATGCATGCTTCACACGGCCAAAGTAATTCCAGTTTAAAAGCATCTTGTAACTTGACATGTTTTGTGAATACAGTTTCACTTCTTCAGAAGTAGATGCCTCCGACAACAAATCTCAAAACTAATTATATTAAAGTGTGATGGAGTTTATAAAATTAATATTTTATATGAATGATCTTTCTCTCTATTCAAATATGGGTTTAGAAATTTAGTATAAGTTAAATGACTCTTATATTTAGCTGCTCACATGTTTCACTGCCCACCCCTCAGGAATTTAGAGTAATTAGCATCCTTCTGAGAATGTGTCTGTAAGGAACAATAGAAGCACTCCTTTGAAAGAAAATTTGATGCACACACACACACACACACACACTTGTACAACAAGAAGCTTATTGATGTTCATATTGGGAGCTAGAAAGTTAATGTATGCTAGCTAAGAGTATTATCAAGAGTATATTGTGTGTTTTGGTAAATCTTATTACAACAGTAGTATTTCCCCTTACATAAAATTACAAAATAGATAAATGAGAAACATATGTCCTGTGTAGTCTTTCAACTTACTCCATCCGGCCCAACCCACCGTGTAAAGCAATATGGCCCCCATATCCTTGAATGTGAAGACACAAGGAAGAAATTGACGTCACAAGAGAAGCACCATATATGGAATCAGCCTGTCAGGGTCACCTGTGGCCAGGTGACAGATGCACACCGTAGGGGGACAGGAGTGCACCGCGAGGTAGTGAACCCTATGGCTGGCTTCTGCGGATAGGAAACTGGGTGGTTGTGGAAAGCGGGACCAGAGGAGCACAAGCGGGATCCCAACGGAAGCGAGAGCCAAGATTCCCCAGGGCGCGGAGTCTAAGACCCAGCTGGTCTTCTCCAGGGCCTCTAGTGGTGAGGATGTTACGCTGCAGGCTGGGACCAGGTCGCGGCCCCTGGAGTTTCCTAGCTCACGCCCCGTAGGATAAGGGGAAGCAGCAGCACACGATAGAGAGAACCGAATAACAAGCCGAAGGTCAGGGGCCACAAGCAGACAAGGATAACGAAGAACGAGCCGAAGGTCAAGGGTCACGAGCAGACAGGGATAGTCGGGGACAAGCCAATAACGTAACAGAGAGACAGACGTAGCACACGGCAGGCAGGAACCCAAACACACAATGCCTAACAAACACGTTGATCAGCAAAGCAGGCTTGCAGTGCACAGGTTAATATAGTGTTCAGTGATAGGGCCTGGGGTGGAGTCAGGCTGGGAGGAGATTATAAAGGAAGCCAGGTGAAGGAGGTCTGGTCTCTAGATGAACACATGAGGAGGAAGGTAAGATGGCAGACAGACATTAATGCATATCCATGACAGTACCCTCCCTCATACGAGGCCTCCCCCTTCCCCGCCTGGGCCCAGGTTTAGAGGGAAACTTCAGATGAAACTCCTTTAACAGACGAGGTGCAAAGACCTCAGATGCAGTGATCCAAGACCTCTCCTCAGGACCAAACCCTTTCCAATGAACGAGGTACTGAAGAACGCCTTTACAGAGTCGGGAGTCCAGAATTTGACTGATCTCGTACTCCTGATTATCCTCAGAGACAGGCGCCACGGTAGGGAGAGGACGAGAGAATTTATTTAGGACTAAAGGCTTTAGAAGAGCAACATGAAAGGAGTTAGTGATTTTAAGGCTCTTAGGAATCTGGAGTTTGAAACAAACCGGATTCAGTTTAGCAGTTACCGTGTATGGACCGATGAATCGTGGAGCAAACTTCAGAGAAGGAACTCGGAGCTTGATGTTCCTGGTAGAGAGCCAGACTTTGTCCCCTGGCTGAAGAGAAGGCGGTTTACGCCTGCGGCGGTCGGCAAAGCCTTTGAATTTTTCAGCAGCTGCCCGGAGGGAATCATGAACGTGACCCCAAACGGAATTGAGAGACTTCTGAACCGAAGCCAAAGCTGGAATGTCTGGAGAACAGATCATGGGAAAAGGAAGTTGAGGGTGTTTTCCATAAACTGTGAAAAAGGGTGTCTTCTGCGAACTGGTATTCACATGATTGTTATGGGAGAATTCTGCCCACGGGAGTAGAGAGGACCAATCGTCATGGTGAGAAGACACAAAGGTGCGAAGAAAGACCTCTAACTCCTGATTAACCCTCTCAGTCTGTCCATTGGATTGGGGATGGTAAGAAGAAGAAAAATCCAAGACAATATTGAGGGATTTGCAAAAGGCTCTCCAAAAACGAGACATGAATTGGACTCCCCTGTCGGAAACAATATGAGAAGGGACCCCATGTAGGCGGAGAATTTCCCGAATGAAAATGGGAACCAAGGCAGGGGCAGAAGGAAGACCAGGAAGAGGAACAAAATGAGCCATCTTGGAGAATCGATCGATTACCACCCAAATGACTGTATTATTCTCAGACAGTGGGAGATCGGTGATAAAATCCATGGCAATATGGACCCAGGGTTCCTTAGGAATGGGCAAGGGCATGTGGAGACCAGCAGGAGCTTGTGTGGAGGATTTGGACTGAGCACAGACATGACAAGCTTTAACGTAGTCTTTGACGTCTGAGCGGAGATTAGGCCACCAGTAGTGACGACTGATGAGTAGGAAGGATCGGAGGAATCCAGAATGCCCTGCCACCTTGGAATCATGTCCCCAACGAAGGATCTTAGCTCTTAGCTCAGCGGGGACAAAGGTCTTACCAGGCGGAATTTTAGACTTCAGGGTGGTAGAGTGGGCAACAATGCATGAGGTGGGAATGATCGGCTCAGGTTCAGGGGCGGACTCCTCGTCCAAAGTGTCAAATGACCTAGAGAGCGCATCAGCCCGACCGTTGCAGGAACCAGGTTTGTAGGTAATCGTGAAATTAAAATGGGCAAAGAAGAGACTCCACCTGGCCTGTCTAGGATTCAGACGTTTAGCATTCTGTAGATACTGTAAATTCTTGTGATCGGTAAAGATCATTATGGAGTGAGGGGAACCCTCCAAGAGATGACGCCACTCCTCTAATGCCAATTTAATTGAGAGAAGTTCCCGATCACCGATGGCATAATTCCTCTCTGCCTGAGAATTTTTTTTGGAGAAGAACGCACATGGTTGGCGTCTCTTCTCAAAGATTTGAAGAAGCACAGCTCCCACCCCCATTGAGGAAGCGTCCACTTCAATAAAAAATGCATTCCCAGGATTTGGTCTCCTCAAGAGGGGGCCAGAAACAAAGGCCTGTTTCAGGTTGTGAAATGCAGAGACAGCTTCGGGAGGCCAGTCTCTGGCATTCACACCCTTCTTGGTCAAAGCGATAATAGGCGCGGCAATGGAAGAGTAATTCCTTATGAACTGCCTATAATATTTAGTGAAGCCAAGAAAGCGCTGTGTGGCCTTGAGGCTAGCAGGAAGAGGCCAGTTGGTGATAGCCAAGACCTTCCCAGGGTCCATACGAAGCCCCGAACATGAGACGAAGCACCCCAAAAACAGGACCTCAGAACATTCAAAGGAACATTTCTCCAGCTTGGCATAGAGATTGTTCTCTCTAAGACGTTGAAGTACAGTGCGGACATGGTTTCTGTGGACGAGCAGATTTTCAGAAAAGATCAGAATGTCATCCAGATAGATGACAACAAACTGGTACAGCAGATCTCTGAAGATTTCATTGACAAAGTTTTGATACACGGCTGGAGCATTACACAGACCAAAAGGCATCACCAGATATTCGTAATGCCCGTCTCTAGTGTTGAATGCAGTCTTCCATTCGTCACCCTCCCGTATTCGAATGAGATTGTACGCGCCTCTGAGATCCAACTTGGTGAAAATGGAGGCACCCTTCAACCTATCGAATAGCTCAGATATTAAGGGTAAGGGGTATCGATTTTTAATAGTAACCGCATTTAAACCCCGATAATCGATGCAGGGTCTTAAGGTACCATCCTTTTTGGCAACAAAAAAGAACCCTGCCCCTGCAGGCGATGAGGATTTCCGGATGAAACCTCTCTCCAGATTCTCTGCTACATACTCCGACATGGCCTGGGTCTCTGGGATGGACAGAGGGTAGGTACGACCCCTGGGTAGAGTTGCTCCGGGGACAAGATCAATAGCACAGTCAAAAGACCTGTGGGGAGGAAGCACCTCAGCTGATTTTTTACAGAACACATCCCGGTAATCGCTGTATGCGGCGGGAAGTTCAGAAGAAACAGAAGTGGCAGCAACCGGAAGACTCTCCTTGGGGGTCACCTTGAGAAGACACGACGAGAAACATGAGGGACCCCAGGCCAGGATCTGCCCAGAGACCCAGTCCACATGTGGAGAGTGGAGCTGTAGCCAAGGGAGGCCCAATACAACTGGGGTAGAGGCCTTGGGTAGAATAAGAAAGGATATCCACTCCTGGTGGAGAATCCCTACCGACATCCTAATGGGTAGCGTCTGGAAGCGAATAGGGCCCCCTGGGAGAACAGTGCCATCAATTGCCGAGACTACCAATGGGGTAGTGAGAGGTGAAAGGGTAAGCTTCATAGAAGAAGCAGTTCTCCAATCCATAAAATTGCCGGCAGCCCCGGAATCCAGGTATGCAAGGGTTGACTGAGGAGAAGTTCCTACATGAAGGAACACCGGCAAGAGCAGGCGAGAAGGTGATGTTTCTGGGTCCAATACTCCACCTTCCAAATGTATTAGACCCGAGCGTTTCCCGGACGAAGCGAGCAGGAGTCACGAAAATGACCCTTGCCCCCACAATAGAGGCACAAGCCCAGAGTTCTGCGCCTAGCACGTTCTTCGGGGGTTAGTCTGGTCCGGCCCAGCTGCATAGGTTCTTCAGCAGGTAGAGGATGCTCCACGGAATGAAGGGAGGGGAGCTCAGACTGGCTAGGACCCAGAGAGTGCTGGCGTCTTTTTTCTAAGGACCTCTCTTGAAAACGAATGTCGATCTGGTTGCATAATGAAATTACATCGTCCAGACCGTCGGGAATGGCTCTTCCCGCTAATTCGTCTTTCACTCGGTCAGAGAGGCCATGTAAAAAGGTAGCGACCAGGGCCTCATTATTCCAGCTCAATTCAGCTGTGTGGATACGGAACTGAAGAGCATATTGCCCCACTGAACTAGATTCTTGGCGAAGACGTAAGACAGCACTAGCCACTGAAGAAGCCCGAGCCGGCTCTTCGAAGATATTACGAAAGAGCTTCAAGAATTCGGACAGACTGGAAACCACCGGATCGTTCCTCTCCCACAGGGGGGCAGCCCAGGCCAAAGCTTCACCGGAGAGGAGGGAAATGATATAGGCTACCTTAGCCCGGTCAGACAGGAAGCTTTGAGGCTGAAGCTCAAAATGAATAGTGCATTGGCTGAGAAACCCCCTGCAGGCCTTGGAGTCCCCAGAGAAACGGAACGGAGCTGGCAATCTTAGTGAGTGTGAGGCTGCGACTGGTGCGATAGGTACAGCCGCTGGTTGTACTTGGGGTTGCGGATTCGGGGTTTCCAAGGAGACCTGAAGCTGCTCGAATCGAGAAGCCAGATCCTGGAGGAATCGCATCACCTGGGTCTGATTTGATTCCTGGGTCTCAAGTCTGCGAACTATGCCCTGCAATGGATCATCCGCGGGAAGCGGGATGTCAGCCGGGTTCATGGCTGATCAAACTGTTAGGGTCACCTGTGGCCAGGTGACAGATGCACACCGTAGGGGGACAGGAGTGCACTGCAAGGTAGTGAACCCTATGGCTGGCTTCTGCGGATAGGAAACTGGGTGGTTGTGGAAAGCGGGACCAGAGGAGCACAAGCGGGATCCCAACGGAAGCGAGAGCCAAGATTCCCCAGGGCGCGGAGTCTAAGACCCAGCTGGTCTTCTCCAGGGCCTCTAGTGGTGAGGATGTTACGCTGCAGGCTGGGACCAGGTCGCGGCCCCTGGAGTTTCCTAGCTCACGCCCCGTAGGATAAGGGGAAAAGAGGGGAAGCAGCAGCACACGATAGAGAGAACCGAATAACAAGCTGAAGGTCAGGGGCCACAAGCAGACAAGGATAACGAAGAACGAGCCGAAGGTCAAGGGTCACGAGCAGACAGGGATAGCCGGGGACAAGCCAATAACGTAACAGAGAGACAGACGTAGCACACGGCAGGCAGGAACCCAAACACACAATGCCTAACAAACACGTTGATCAGCAAAGCAGGCTTGCAGTGCACAGGTTAATATAGTGTTCAGTGATAGGGCCTGGGGTGGAGTCAGGCTGGGAGGAGATTATAAAGGAAGCCAGGTGAAGGAGGTCTGGTCTCTAGATGAACACATGAGGAGGAAGGTAAGATGGCAGACAGACATTAATGCATATCCATGACACAGCCAATCATATGTATATGTTTGTGATGACGATTGCTTATGTCACCTTGTCTATATAAGCTAGATTTAAATAAAGAACTTTCTGTTGTTGTGCCACATATGGGGAAGAAGACACACTGATGCGTTTGCTCTCAGTTTGTAATTCTTGAAGCATGCCCTCATATCACCATAGATTTGAACCAACGGCAGAATAAGGGAAAGGTTCTGGAATTGGGCCAGAACCGATCTATTACAAATGCACTCCGTAGGAATGCGGGGACTACCAACACCATAAATGTTGATGTCCTAAAAAATCCAGGACTTACAAACCAGCTTGAGCAATAATGACACCTCCAATTGGCGACCGCTGCTTAGTGTCTGACCCGAGATTAGTGGAAGGGGATCAGGACACCCAATGGAAAGAAACCAAGGAGCGGTACAAGTGAGTACATATCTGGGATAGAGAGATCAAAAACCAAAACCTATGAAAAAAGGAAATATATACAGTCTTCTAAATACCTGCTACCAACATAAAAAAATAGGAAAATATATCAATGTATTAGGATGAGGGGTACTGCACTAAATAAGTGTTATCTTTATAAATAAAAACTGGAAAAGTAAAAAGAAAAAAGAACATTTTAACAAAGGTAGGAAAAAGGTGTGTACAATAGCAGGAGTAACAGTATCTGAAGCAATGGTATGGGTACTGATTAAACACAGAGATAAACCCATGTGAGTGTATATAGTGTTAATAAGGGAAAGTGCCACCAGAGTCAAATATTTACCCAATGTTGAATAATGGTTCACACACATCAAGGTCATAGTGGAATAGCCCTCAATTGGCCACCCCCTCTATTTATCTCCAGGGGGGACTTTGGCCCCTCTCAGCACCATGTTGGCCCACAGCTACAAGGGAAAGCGTTCCACCATCTGCTCCCAAAAACATGTGGGCAAGATGGTGCCTGGGTGCAAATCAGGCTGAAGCATGATAATATCATGCGCGCATGTGTAAACACGCAATATGTTGGTGTGTTGATGCCAACGTGTCAACGTGCATGCAGACGGCACACACTGGAAAAAACTTGGTGCCGATGCAGGTGGACACCCAATGCCCTGCAACCCAACGAAGCAGAGATGGTGGGAGGCAGGCACAATCCCCGCCTCACTCAGAAAAACGGGAGAGGCTGGGAGAGAGCCCACCAAGCATTGCAACTCCCAGAAGTAAATAGTCAGACTGCGAGCAGCAATCCCAGGAGAAACTTATTGTGTATGAACCTCCCAGTTAGCCCAGTAAATATTTATTCCAAAATTATCCATAATAAATAAATATCATGTATCTAAAGATGCCCATATTTGTCTTGGAATTTAATAATAATATAGTTAGTACTATAACATATACAAATTGTGCAACCCAATTTATAAGGTCCTATTATTGGCAAGATTTATGCTAAAGTGCATAGTAAATAGGTCTCCATATATTCACCATGTAGAGTATGGGCATCTGTATTGAATTTTTAATAATAAGGCATAGAAAGGGCAAAGGTGTCTTTCACCTAAACACAATTATAGAATAGCAGAAATGTGACCAGGTGCCTCTAGTACCATACTTCTATCCCAGCATACATAAAAACAAAATAGTTGCCCATGGGACTTTAACCACTTGGCATCCCGGCTATTGTAGAATTACGGCCACAAGGTGGCTCTACAATGCCGGGAGGCCGTCATATGATGTCCTCAGGCCTCCTGGCCGCTGGGGGGGGGGGGCGCGCATCACTCAGGTGCCGATGTGCGTGCCTGGCGGACGCGATGTCCGCCAGGTACCCACGATCGTCAGTTACAGAGCCAGGGATGTGGATCTCTGTGTGTAAACACAGAGATCCACGTCCTGTCAGGTAGAGGAGACCGATGGTGTGTCCCTTGTACATAGGGAGACCGATCGGTCACCACGACCAGTAAGTCCCCTCCCCCACAGTAAGAATCATTCCCTAGGGAACACATTAACCCCTTGATCGCCCCCTAGTGTTAACCCCTTCCCTGCCAGTCACATTTATACAGTAATCAGTGCATATTTATAGCACTGTTCGCTGTATAAATGTGAATGGTCCCAAAAATGTGTCAAAAGTGTCCGATGTGTCCGCCATAATATTGCAGTCCTGAAAAAAAAAAAAAAAAAAAGAAAAAAAAAAAAAGAAGCAGATAACCGCCATTACTAGTAAAAAAAAAAAAAAGTCATAATTCTATCCCCTATTTTGCAGGCGCTATAACTTTTGCGCAAACCAATCAGTATACGCTTATTGCGATTTTTTTTTACCAAAAATATGTAGAAGAATACATATCGGCCTAAAAACTGAAAAAAAAATATTTTTTTTTTTTTTTAAATTGGCATATTTATTATAGCAAAAAGTAAAAAAATATTGTGTTTTTTTTTCAAAATTGTCAGTCTTTTTTTTGTTTATAGCGCAAAAAATAAAAACCGCAGAGATGATCAAATACCACCAAAATTTGTGGGGAAAAAAAAAAGAAGAAGGACGTCAATTTTGTTTGGGAGCCACGTCGCATGACCGCGCAATTGTCATTCAAAGCGTGACAGTGCTGAAAGCTGAAATTTCGCATGGGCAGGAAGAGGGTATATGTGCCCAGTAAGCAAGTGGTTAAATGTGACATAATACGTAAATAATCAAATCTTAATTGCATAGCAATGAAGACACCAGCTAAGGGGAGTGACTATGCCAACTAATGGGAGTGATGGAGGTCTTACTGGAAAGGTCTTTTGCCCTGCAATCAATGCTGTGTGGGCAGAAAGACAGTAGGGGTGGCTGCAGGAAGAAGGAGAGCATGTCTTATGCTTCTAACAGTAGTTAAAGGGATTGTAAACAATCACCTTGTAAAACAACCCATTCAGTTTAAAATAGTAATGAAAGGCAAATAATTTTTGTATAAATATAAATAAATATATAAAATACCTTTTTTCTCTTTTTTATAAGTGATCACATTCCCTTTGTTCTCAGCTGCTTAATAGCTGGGGGAGGAGAAGTAGCAATACACCAAGCTCCCCAGTGAATGGTTGTGCAGCGGAGGAGGGGGGGGGGTGTCAGGACAAGTCTGATCATTGGAGGAGAGTACACTGAGTTCCCAGCACAGCTAAAGAACTGACCACACAGTACTCTCTGCTTAGTGTGGTCAGTTATTAATAGGAAAGCAGAGGGACTGGCAGGAACACTAGGGATTTAACACAAAGGAAGCAATACAAAGAGAACAGGATACTTTAACATACAAGAACATGGTACAGCAGGCACATATCAGGAATATGAAGTGTTATGCCTCGTACACACGACCGGTTTTCCGGACGAGAAAACTGCCATTTTTTAGATTGGTCTGGAAAACCGGTCGAGTGTATGCTCCATAACAGTTTTCCCGATGAGAAAACTGCCCGCAAAAAAATAGAACCTGCTCTATTTTTTCCTGTTGTGTTTCCCGTCAGTCTTTTTCTCGTCGCGAAAACCGCTCGTGTGTGTATGCTTTTCCAAGGGGAAAAAAATGTGCATGCTCAGAATCAAGTGTAGCGCTGCACAAGTATGTGACGGGAGCACTCGTTCTGGTAAAACTAGCGTACGTAATGGAGATAGCACATTCATCACGCTGTAACGGACTGAAAAGCACAAGGCTGAAAAGCGCGAATCGGCTCTCACCAAACTTTTACTAACACGAGGATCAGCAAAAGTAGCCCAAAGGGTGGCACCATTTGAATGGAACTTCCCCTTTATAGTGCCGTCGTACGTGTTGTACGTCACCGCGCTTTGGTCAAGCGTTTTTTTGTCTGAAGGTGTGTATGCAAGGCAGGCTTGAGAGGAATCACGTCGGGAAAAATGTTGGTTTTTGGCATGTCAGGAAAACTGGTCATGTGTACGAGGCATTAGGGAAACAAACGCTTTAACTGCAGCAGGAAAAATTTAAGTGGTATGAAACTCAAAACTAAAAATGTCTTATATTGCAGCTTACCAATGATTAGATGTGGTGGCTGCATCAGTTTTCTTTTTTCTTTTATTTGGTTTCAGCTTTTTTTTCTTTGGCTTTTTCCCTGTGTAACACACCTCCAACATTAGTGAGACTCAACTCTAGAGCAGTGTTTCTCAACTCCAGTCTTCAAGGAGCCCCAACAGGTCATGTTTTCAGGCTTACCATTATTTTGCACAGGTAATTTGATCAGTTTCACTGCCTTAGTAATTACCACAGTTGTTTCATCTGAGGGAAATCCTGAAAACATGACCTGTTGGGGCGCCTTGAGGACTGAAGTTGAGAAACACTGCTCTAGAGGAAGGAATGAACACAGGAGGCAAAGCTGGCAGCAGCATTGTTAATCAGAGGGGGGATAGTTAAATGTATTAGCAAATTTAGATACACTAGCAAATTGAAACCTCCTCCTCAAACTGCAATTACACAAGCTGCTACAGCAACAGTTCTGTTGCTTTTGGAATAAAGGTTTTTAATGAATAAAAAAATATGTATTATTTTAATAGCTACAGCTACAGCAACAGTTTTGTTCCTTTTGGGATAAAGGTTTTGCATGAATAAATGAAAATGTATTATTTTAATCACCCCTGCCAGTGTTAAGTCGTTTGTCTCAACCATATAAACTGATTTATGCTGCTGGAGAGGTTGTACTTTTGAAAAACAACATATTTGCTGGCTGGATCACCAGATAAAAATAGAAGACCAAAAAGAGAAACAAATACAACTATTACATCTAATAGTACACACGATCGTTTTTAATGACGAGAAAAATTTCATTAAAATGGTCATTAAAAATGATTGTGTGTGTGGGCTTTCCAGCATTTTTCCCGACGAGAAAAACTCAGAGAATCACAACGAGAAAAATTGGAACATGCTCTAATTTTTCACGTTGTTTTTTACAATGTCGTTTTTCTTGACATGAAAAACAGCCGTGTTTGGGCTTTAACCACTTCACGCCTAAGGGCGTCCATGGACGTCCTGGACTTTGAGCCGGGATATCTGAATGATGCCTGCAGCTACAGGCATCATTCAGATATCGTTTTTTAGAGCCAGCGATTCTGTGTACCGCAAGAATGATCATAGCGGCTGTTCCGCCGCTTGATCATTCTTACAGGTGGCGAGAGTGGACGTCCCCCCCTCCTGCCGCCCTCCGGCGCTTCTACCGACTCACCTGTGCAATCGGTGAGTCGGTGACAGGATCCGCCGGCCCTGGCTTCTTACCATAGAGATTTCCGGCGGACCAGATGGTCGCCGGAGTCTCTATGAACGTTCGGAGGCCGGGCGCGATGTTATGACGTCACGCCCGGCCTCTGCATTCAAAAAACGGCGCAGCTTCGGCTAGGAAGCGGTGATCGTTTTTTTATTTATTTATTTTTGTTACTTCAGGCTTCCCAGCCTAGAGGTGAGATGTGGGGTCTTATTGACCCCATATCTCACTGTAAAGAGGACCTGTCATGCTTATTCCTATTACAAGGGATGTTTACATTCCTTGTAATAGGAATAAAAAGTGATCTTTTTTTTTATTATTATTTATTGTTAATTTTACTTTAAACTTTTTACTTTGACACTTAAAAAAAAAAATATCACTTTTATTCCTAAGTGTCAAAGTAAAAAGTTTAAAGTAAAATTAACAATAAATAATAAAAAAAAAAAATGTAAAGTGCCCCTGTCCCCGGTAGCTGGTACGCAGAAGCGAAGGCATACGCAAGTCCCACCCACATATGAAAACGGTGTTCAGAACACACATGTGAGGTATCGCAGCGAACGTTAGAGCGAGAGCAATAATTCTAGCCCTAGAACTCCTCTGTAACTCAAAACATGTGACCAGTAAAAAAAATTAAAGCGTCGCCCATGAGGATGTTTAAGTACCGAAGTTTGGCGCCATTCCATGAGTGTGTGCAATTTTGAAGGGTGACATGTAAGGTATCTATTTACTCGGCGTAACTTCATCTTTCACATTATGCAAAAAAACTGGGCTAACTTTAATGTTTTAATATTTTTTAATTCATGAAACTGTTTTTTTTTCCCAAAAAAATGCGTTTGAAAAATTATTGCGCAAATACCGTGAGAGATAAAAAGTTGCAATGACCGCCATTGTATTCTCTATGGTCTTCGCTAAAAAAACATATATATATAGTGTTTGGGGGTTATATGTAATTTTTTAGCAAAAAAAATGAGGATTTTTACATGTAGGAGCGAAGTGTCAGAATTGGCCCGGGTGTGAAGTGGTTAACGACGTGAAAAAAAATGCGCATGCTCAGAATCAAGTATGAGATTGGAGCGCTCGTTCTGGTAAAACTAGCGTTTGTAATGGAGATAGCACATTCGTCACGCTGTAACGGACTGAAAAGCACGAGGCTGAAAAGCACGAATCGTCTCTAAAACTTTACTAACATGAAGGGTGGCGCCATCCGAATGGAACTTCCCCTTTATAGTGCCGTCGTACATGTTGCAAGTCACCGCGCTTTACTAGAACATTTTTTTCCACGATCGTGTGTAGGCAAGGCAGGCTTGAGAGGAAACACGAAAAATCACGTCGAGAAAAATTTAGTTTTTTTCAATGACATTAAAAACGATCGTGTGTACGCGGCATAAGAACTGGTAAGCTGCAATATAATTGAGGTTTGTTTTTGGGTTTAATATTGCTTTGAGATTTCTGCCCTACCAGATTGGGCTGGGCTGTGGGGCAAGATTGTGTATATCTTATAGGTAGACAGAAATACAAATTCTTTTGCAAGTAAAACATTTCCTTAAGGCCGGGTTCACACTGTCGCCGCATGCGGCGCACAGCAGGGGTCCGGTGCGTGCTGGTTCACCGTTTCAGGTCCGAATTCAGCCCGAATTTTGGGCTGAAATCTAACCTGAAATGCACCAAAAAAGGCACGCGTTTTTCTGGCACACCGAACCGGACCCGCTGCGGAGATATGTGAACCGGCTCCATAGAGAGGGAAATGTGCATTCAATTCGCATAGGTGTGAACCCGGCCTCAATTGTATTTTTTCTGCGCATTTGTCTGTTTGACTGGGGATTAGATTTGTGCTCTATTCACACTAATGCGTTTTTTGATGCATCTTTAATTTTTCAGAAATGCAGGGAAATTTTTCACATCAATGCATTTTTGTGCCTCTGCGTAATTGGAAAGGGTCAAGGACTTTTTTTCCCACAAAATTCAGTGTTTTTCATGCAATAGACTTCAATTTACCCGCATCCAAAACGCAAGTACCGTGTTTTTACCGCAATTTTGCCACGATTTTGCAGCGATTTGCGTTTATTTTATTTTTATTTTTTACACTGCATCTAGCTGGTTGACAAGGAGAGGGCCGGGAAGCCGGACGCCGTGTCCTTAACAACCGATGAGTCATCAGCTGTCAGCGGGCTTCCCGCTGAATGTAAAAAAATAATAATTGCTGGCTAAAAAAAAAAAACTTGAAAAAAAAAACTGTGTGGGGTCCCCCGCAGGTCCATACCAGGCCCTTGGGTCTCGTATGGATTCGGAGGGGACCCCCTAATGCCAGAATAAAAATTTAAAAAACTGTGTGGGGTCCCCCCCCCAAAATCCATACCAGACCCTTTTCCGAGCATGCAGACCGGTAGGTCAGGAAAGGGAGGGGGCCCCCCTCCTGAACCATACCAGGCCGCATGCCCTCAACATGGGGGGGATGAGTGCTTTGGGGCAGGGGGGGCTCTGCGCATAGGAGCATAGGAGCCTTCAAATTGCTGCGCATCCTCCAGCAGCATGTAACCGACACTGTGGTCGAATAATTCTAGGACTCCGCCGTGCATGATGGTGGAGCTACGGAAGAAGTAACTGTGGACAAGGAGCCGGTGGAATAGGCCGGTTTGGCAGCTGCGTTGGAAGGCAAACTACTATGATCCTGGGTGACAGAGGATGAGGAGAATAAGGACAACTTTGTTATCCACTCCACCAACTCTTCTGCATGTTGTGACTCAATAACACGGCCAGCAGCAGAAAAAAAGGACAAGCCTGCCCAACGGCCACCTGCAGAGGATGCACCATGTCCACGACCACCACTGTTGACTGTAGACACAGAGGCTGCTTGCCCTCTTTAAGTGGCCTATGAGCGTCTGCCTTTCCATGGTGGCCTTCCGGACATGATGGTTTTTTTTTTGTAACACCGCACTGCAATGTACTATATACTGTGTACACCGCCTGCACTGTATTAGAAATGCTACACCGGCTGCACTGTTTTATATACTGTGTACACCACCAGAAGTGTATTAAAAACTGTACACACTGTATTAGATACTGTGTACACTGCCTGAAGTGTATTAGAAACTGTACACCACCGAATGCACTGTATGTATAGGCTACACTGAATGCAGAGTATATATATATATATATATATATATATATATATATTTTTTTTAGGGCTGTTACTGATTAAAATTTTCGTGTTCGATTAATCGATTTTTTTTTAAATCGATTAATCAACTTATTTTGATTAATTATAACTTACATACAGATCCAACTACTTTTAGCTGATCTCCTTGCAGGCCGATTCCCAGTGCAGCTACCAACCACTGGAAAAATGGATAGCAGGATACAAAAAACAAACAAAGGCAGCGCTTGGCAGGAATAGCATTAAAACTTTTATAGTCTTCAAGTAGGTAACAAAATAAATATTGCACTGGACATAAAATCAATGTAGCTACATAAACTGTAAAAATGATGCAAGTAATACCAAACGGTAGCAAAAGCAGTCATAAAAACATGTAGCTAAGTATGATACTGGTATAAAAATGTGTACAACGATACCACTTCTGAATCCAGATGAGGAGGGGTTAACATCAGTCCGTCGGCATGTAGATGTCCTGTGAAGGGAACTATCACAACTTCCAGTGGATAGCTGTAGAATCCCATGTTGATAGAGGGAAGTGTAACAGCCCTTGCCAGCGGCAGATAGTAAGGTGCCGCCGGCATGCAGATATGAAGTCACAGCAAAGGAGCCCTTCAGATGGACACGGCAAGGACCGCCGGTGTCCGTGACGTCACCGGATCTCCGACAGAACTCCCTGGAGCCGGCGGAGAGGTGATAATCGATTAATCAAGGAATTAATAGTTAATTTTTTATTTCCACAGCTCTACTTTTTACCACCCCAACCTCTTGTGTAACTGAGGTATGGCCATAGGAAACAGTCACTGGGACCAGGGGGTACTCCCTGGTGTCCCCGTGGATATACACTACCCGTAAAGTCTTATTTTCTGGGCAGAGTCTCCTGACCACCCTGGCATGTACAAGTGTTACCATGCTACCGGAGTCCAGTAGAGCCCTGGCAGGAAGGAGGTTCACCCACACTTCACACTCGAACCGTCCTGCAGCCAGATCAAGATGAGTGGCACACGCATTTTGCACATAGAAGGAGCTTCTCCGACCAGTCCCACAGTCCATAGGCTCCTTCTGCAGTGGGCATTGTGCCCGGGTATGCCCCAGGACCAAAATCGCCAACACTGTAGGTCCCCCATCCTTGGGACAGGAACCAACCTTCATGGTTCTGTGGAAGATGATGCATGTTTGCGGGTTCCAATGTCTGGCAGGGCTTCTCTCCTAGGTGCTGTGGCCAGTCTGGTTGCCCTTGGTGTGGGTTCCCGACACTTGGCAGGTCCAAGTAGGTCCTCTACCATGGTATACCTTTTGACCAACTCAACCAGCTGGTCAGCAGTTGCATGGTCTCCATGGCTTACCCAGCGCTGTAGGTCATCTGGCAGGGACCGCAGGTACCAGTCCATTACCACCGGTTCCACCATTTGTGGGCCTGACAACTTTTCCAGCTGCAGCCATTTTTTTTACCAGCTGTACTAGTTCATGCATTTGGGACCTAGGTGGTCGGTCAGGTTTGTACTGCCTGCAATGCACCCTCTGAGCCCGGACGGCTGTGGTCACTCCCAGGCGAGCCATGATCTCTGCCTTCAGCCGCTCATAGTCGCTGATGTGCTCAGATGGGAGGTCAAAATAAGACTTTTGCGGTGAGGAAAGGGGAGATAATACCAGCCCATTGGTCACGGGGCCACCCCTCTCTCTCTCTGCTATCCTTTCAAAGGTAGTGAGAAAGGCTTCTACGTCATCGCTGGGTGTTAGTTTTTGTAAGAAATGGCGGGCTCTCACGGACACTTGGTTGCCAGCGGCAACGACCGATTGTTCTCGTCCCTGAGCCAGCTGCTGTACTGCCTCCTGCAAGGCAGCCACCTGAGCTTGAGTGGACACCTGCTGGGCCGTAAACTGGGCAGCTAGCAGCTGTGTGATTTCCTGCTGTGCAGCTACAGCCTGTGCCAGGGCCTGCTGCTGCTGAGCCATTGCTTCCTCATGGCAATGATTTGCCTCTGCTGAAGCTTGCTGCTGGGTCACAGTGGCTTGTGTCAAAGCCTTGATGACCTCCTCCATGCCTTTGTCTGCTGCTTGCAATGTCTGAGCTGACTTCACCCAAGACATGCCATAAGCACACTGTCTCTTTAAATGTCAGTTGTTTTAAATGGTTTTTGCGGCTGCAAATGCACTTTGCCAGCATCCAAGACACCAGTTGTAAAGTTTGGGTATTATAGCTCCACGGGACTAAGTGCATAAACCATTTGAAACAAGGCTTTTATTTGCAAACAAACCAAAAATAAGGCTTCACTCAGCACACAGGAAAAACTATGAAACAAAGTCTGCTTAGCTTCAGCATAAAATAAAGTCTGCTTGTCTTCAGCACAAAATAAATTAAGGAAAAAGCACATACAGTTTTTTTGTAGATGGGTCTTCGCCCCAGAACTTTAAGAGTCCTTGCTGTATCCTTAACAGCTCCCAGCAGACACACAGCTAGGGATGAGCTCGGTGTTCGAGTCGAACATACGTTCGACTCGAACATCGGCTGTTCGATCGTTCGACGAAGATCGAGCGATTTGGGCCGTTCGCGCCAAATTCGAGTGACGCGAACGGCCCACAATGCACTACGCCATCGCAGTGTCATCCAGGCGCTGTGATTGGCCAAGCATGCACTGTGACCCCGCATGCTTGGCCAATCACAGCGCCGGCAGCGAGGAGAGCAATGATTGGCCACAGGCAGGATGCCTGTGGCCAATTATTGCTGAGGGTGTTTAGTACACGCCCCACACTATAAAAGGCCGCCAGCACGGCGGCCTAGTGTAGTGTGTTCCGGAGCAGGGAAAGAGAAGCATAGGCAGGGACAGTGACATTTTTTTTTCTTGCTTAACCTGGATTCCTTTAGTTTAGGGAAAGAGAAGGATAGGTAGGGAGAGTGTCAGTGTGTTTTACTGTGCTAATCCTTGTTTCTAGGGACAGGGAAGGACAGTGAGGGAAATTCTCCTTGTGCTATACTGTGCTAAAGCATTGATCATCAACCATCTTTAAAAAAACATTTTTTCTAGGGACAGAAAACTATAGGTAGGGAGAGTGTCAGTGTGTTTTACTGTGCTAATCCTTGTTTCTAGGGACAGGGAAGGACAGTGAGGGAAATTCTCCTTGTGCTATACTGTGCTAAAGCATTGATCATCAACCATCTTTAAAAAAACATTTTTTCTAGGGACAGAAAACTATAGGTAGCGAGAGTGTCACTGTGTTTTATTGTGCTAATCCTTGTTTCTAGGGACAGGGAAGGACAGTGAGGGAAATTCTCCTTGTGCTATACTGTGCTAAAGCATTGATCATCAACCATCTTTAAAAAAACATTTTTCTAGGGACAGAAAACTATAGGTAGGGAGAGTGTCAGTGTGTTTTACTGTGCTAATCCTTGTTTCTAGGGACAGGGAAGGACAGTGAGGGAAATTCTCCTTGTGCTATACTGTGCTAAAGCATTGATCATCAACCATCTTTAAAAAAACATTTTTTCTAGGGACAGAAAACTATAGGTAGCGAGAGTGTCACTGTGTTTTATTGTGCTAATCCTTGTTTCTAGGGACAGGGAAGGACAGTGAGGGAAATTCTCCTTGTGCTATACTGTGCTAAAGCATTGATCATCAACCATCTTTAAAAAAACATTTTTTCTAGGGACAGAAAACTATAGGTAGCGAGAGTGTCACTGTGTTTTACTGTGCTAATCCTTGTTTCTAGGGACAGGGAAGGACAGTGAGGGAAATTCTCCTTGTGCTATACTGTGCTAAAGCATTGATCATCAACCATCTATAAAAAAACATTTTTTCTAGGGACAGAAAACTATAGGTAGGGAGAGTGTCAGTGTGTTTTACTGTGCTAATCCTTGTTTCTAGGGACAGGGAAGGACAGTGAGGGAAATTCTCCTTGTGCTATACTGTGCTAAAGCATTGATCATCAACCATCTTTAAAAAAAACATTTTTTCTAGGGACAGAAAACTATAGGTAGCGAGAGTGTCAGTGTGTTTTACTGTGCTAATCCTTGTTTCTAGGGACAGGGAAGGACAGTGAGGGAAATTCTCCTTGTGCTATACTGTGCTAAAGCATTGATCATCAACCATCTTTAAAAAAACATTTTTTCTAGGGACAGAAAACTATAGGTAGCGAGAGTGTCACTGTGTTTTACTGTGCTAATCCTTGTTTCTAGGGACAGGGAAGGACAGTGAGGGAAATTCTCCTTGTGCTATACTGTGCTAAAGCATTGATCATCAACCATCTTTAAAAAAACATTTTTTCTAGGGACAGAAAACTATAGGTAGCGAGAGTGTCACTGTGTTTTACTGTGCTAATCCTTGTTTCTAGGGACAGGGAAGGACAGTGAGGGAAATTCTCCTTGTGCTATACTGTGCTAAAGCATTGATCATCAACCATCTTTAAAAAAACATTTTTTCTAGGGACAGAAAACTATAGGTAGGGAGAGTGTCAGTGTGTTTTACTGTGCTAATCCTTGTTTCTAGGGACAGGGAAGGACAGTGAGGGAAATTCTCCTTGTGCTATACTGTGCTAAAGCATTGATTATCAACCATCTTTAAAAAAACATTTTTTCTAGGGACAGAAAACTATAGGTAGCGAGAGTGTCACTGTGTTTTACTGTGCTAATCCTTGTTTCTAGGGACAGGGAAGGACAGTGAGGGAAATTCTCCTTGTGCTATACTGTGCTAAAGCATTGATCATCAACCATCTTTAAAAAAACATTTTTTCTAGGGACAGAAAACTATAGGTAGCGAGAGTGTCACTGTGTTTTACTGTGCTAATCCTTGTTTCTAGGGACAGGGAAGGACAGTGAGGGAAATTCTCCTTGTGCTATACTGTGCTAAAGCATTGATCATCAACCATCTTTAAAAAAACATTTTTTCTAGGGACAGAAAACTATAGGTAGCGAGAGTGTCAGTGTGTTTTACTGTGCTAATCCTTGTTTCTAGGGACAGGGAAGGACAGTGAGGGAAATTCTCCTTGTGCTATACTGTGCTAAAGCATTGATCATCAACCATCTTTAAAAAAACATTTTTTCTAGGGACAGAAAACTATAGGTAGCGAGAGTGTCAGTGTGTTTTACTGTGCTAATCCTTGTTTCTAGGGACAGGGAAGGACAGTGAGGGAAATTCTCCTTGTGCTATACTGTGCTAAAGCATTGATCATCAACCATCTTTAAAAAAACATTTTTTCTAGGGACAGAAAACTATAGGTAGCGAGAGTGTCACTGTGTTTTACTCTGCTAATCCTTGTTTCTAGGGACAGGGAAGGACAGTGAGGGAAATTCTCCTTGTGCTATACTGTGCTAAAGCATTGATCATCAACCATCTTTAAAAAAACATTTTTTCTAGGGACAGAAAACTATAGGTAGCGAGAGTGTCACTGTGTTTTACTGTGCTAATCCTTGTTTCTAGGGACAGGGAAGGACAGTGAGGGAAATTCTCCTTGTGCTATACTGTGCTAAAGCATTCCTCATCAACCATCTTTGAAATCCTTGTTTTTTGGACAGTCAGGGAAATTGTCATTGTGCTATTCTGTGCGAAAGCAATCATCCTCAACCATATTTAGAAATCCTTAAGTAAAGGGACAGAGAAGGACACCTGAAGGTAGCCCTTATTGCTTTTTTCCCATCTCCCTGCAGGCCATCCATTAGAATGTCTGGAAGGCAAACAAGGAGAGGCAGACAGTCAGGAGGCAATAAAAGAGGGCAAGCAGGCTCTGTGTCTGGGGGCAACAGTGCTGGTCGTGGACGCGGTGCATTGTCATCAGCACATGGCCATGGGACACGCTTGTCCTTCTTTTCGGCAGCTGGACATGTTGAGCCACATCATGCCGAAGACTTGGTAGAGTGGATGACCAAGCCCTCCTCCTCCTCCTCATCCTCTCTCACCCAGGCTCAGGGTACTGGCAAAGCAGCTGCCAAAGCATCCTCTTCCCTGGTATCAATGTCAGACTCATCATCAGTCACTCCTTCCCTAGACCCACCATGTCCTCCTCCTGAGGAGTCCCCCGAACTGTTTGAGCACAGTGTTGGGTACATGCTCCAGGAGGATGCCCAGCGTTTCGAAGGGTCTGATGATGAAACCCAGCTACAGGAAGGCAGTAGCGTGAGAGCAGACAGAGGGGATGCTCAAGAAAGACACCAATCTGGCAGTCATGTTCCAGCAGCTGCAACATACTGCCAGATTGACTCCAGTGATGAGGAGGGAGGGGATGATGAGGTCACTGACTCCACGTGGGTGCCTAATAGGAGAGAGGAGGAGGAGGAGGATGAGGAGGAGGCACATCTCCAACGAGGCAGGATGCCCTTTGGTGGCCAGCGTAAGGGCAGTACACCGACGGAATCACACCGCAGAGCTCCGCCTGTGCAGGGCGCTGCCTCTGCCCATCATTCAAAAAGTTCTTTGGTGTGGGCCTTTTTTGAGGCTAGTGCATCAGATCGCACAGCTGCTGTTTGCAACATATGTCTCAAGCGTATATCGCGTGGCCAAAACATCAGCCGCTTGGGTACCACATGCCTGACCAGACATATGTTGACCTGCCATGCAGCTCGTTGGCAAGCCTACCTCAAAGACCCACACCAAAGAACAAAGCGGACCTCTCCTTGCACCGCATCAGCTGGGATCTCCAACCCCACTATAACTTCAGTCCTCTCTGAAACATGCACTGAGAGGAATGAAGGTGTAGAATTAGGTGTGTCACAGCCAAGTACTTGCGGCCACTCTGCTAGCAGTACACCGACGTCCGATTCTAGCAGGCAAATTTCCCTGCCCCAGCTGCTGGACCGTCGAAAGAAGTTCACTCCCAGCCATCCACATGCCCAGCGTTTGAATGCTAGCTTGGCTAAAATGCTAGCGCTTCAACTGCTGCCTTTTCAGTTGGTAGACTCGGCCCCCTTCCGTGAGTTTGTGCAATGTGCGGTTCCTCAGTGGCAGGTTCCCAAACGCCACTTTTTCTCACGGAAGGCTATTCCGGCTCTCTACCGGCATGTGGAAGGCAATGTCTTGGCCTCGCTGGACAGGGCGGTCAGCGGTAAGGTGCATATTACCGCTGACTCATGGTCCAGCAGGCATGGACAGGGACGTTACCTTTCTTTCACGGCCCATTGGGTCACTCTTTTGGCAGCTGGGAAGGATGCAGGACAAGGTGCAGTAGTGTTGGAGGTTGTTCCACCGCCACGCCTACAAAATGCTACTAGTGGTTGTGACACACCTCTCTCCTCCACCCCCTCCTCTTCTTCTTCCTCCATGGCCTCTTCCTGTGCTTTGTCCTCTGAACCAGCGGTGCTCCGTAGCCGTTCAAGGGGCTACGCAAGTACGCAGGCAAAAAGATGCCATGCCGTGCTTGCGCTGGTGTGTTTGGGGGACAGAAGCCACACTGGGGCAGAGGTCCTGTCTGCTCTGCAGGGCCAGGCCGAGAGGTGGTTGACGCCACGCCAGCTTAAGCCAGGAATGGTGGTTTGCGACAATGGCACCAACCTCCTCTCCGCCCTCCGACAGGGACAACTGACCCATGTGCCCTGTGTGGCTCACGTCCTTAACCTGGTGGTGCAGCGGTTCTTGGGCAGGTACCCGGGCTTACAGGATGTCCTGAGGCAGGCCAGGAAAGTCTGTGCGCATTTCCGCAGATCTTATAATGCCAGTGCTCGCCTGGCTGAGCTGCAAAAGGAGTTGAACCTGCCCAAGAACCGCCTTATATGTGACATGCCCACCAGGTGGAACTCAACGTTGGCCATGCTGCAGCGGCTGCACACGCAGCAGAGGGCCATCAATGAGTACCTGTGCGACTACGGCACCAGGACAGGGTCAGGGGAGCTTGGTTTATTTTCTCCACGCCAGTGGGGCATGATCAGGGATGCATGCACTGTCCTGGCACCATTTGAGGAGGCCACGAGGAAGGTGAGCTGTGACAGTGCATGCATCAGTGACACTGTACCTCTTGTCCACCTGTTGGAGCACACGCTGCGTGGAATAATGGACAGGGCACTTGAGGCAGAACAGAGGCAGGAAGAGGAGGACTTCCTTGCCTCTCAAGGCCCCCTTTACCCAGACAGTGTTCCTTCTGTCCCACCCATCGCACAGGAAGAGGAGGAGGAGGAGGAGGATTGTGTCAGCATGGAGGTGGAGGCTGGCACTCAGCATCATCAGCAGCAGTCTTTTAGGGATGATTTACAGTCCCAAGAAACCAGTGGACTTGTACGTGGCTGGGAGGAGGTGGCTGCGGATCATGTCGTCCTTAGTGACCCAGAGGACTCCGGACCGAATGCCTCAGCTAACCTACGCTGCATGGCCTCCCTGATCCTGCAAAGTCTGCGGAAGGATCCTCGTATTCTTCGGATCAAGGAGAGGGACCATTACTGGCTGGCCACTCTCCTTGATCCACGGTACAAGGGTAAGGTTGCGGACCTTATGTTACCGTCGCAGAGGGAGCAGAGGATGAGACAACTCCGGGAGGCCTTGCAGAAAGGTCTGTGCAACGCGTTCCCAGAGACTGGGAGGTTACAAACTCTTGGTCCTGGACAACGAGTTGCTGAGGCTTCGGCCAGTCAAAGAAGGAGCGGTGGGGAAGGTGGCCGTCTGACCGATGCGTTCAGACAATTCTTTAGTCCGCAGCCCCAAAGTATGATCGGTTCCAGCAACCATCGCCAGCGTCTGATAAACATGGTGCAGGAATATCTAGGGGCAAGGTCAGACTTGGACACCTTCCCCACCGAAAATCCTCTGGCTTACTGGGTCTTGAGGATGGATCACTGGCCAGAGCTTGCACAGTATGCAATTGAGCTACTGGCCTGTCCTGCATCCAGCGTTCTTTCGGAACGCACATTCAGTGCTGCTGGAGGATTTGTCACGGATCACAGGGTGCGCCTGTCCACCGACTCGGTTGATCGACTGACTTTCATCAAGATGAACCAGTCTTGGATCACCACCAGCTACCACACACCTGATGCTGATATAACAGACTAATTGATTTTAACATGTCACATCCCTTCAAGACTGATGCTGATGCTGAGTGCCTGTGCTGTTATGTTGACTGGCTATCCTCCTCCTCCGAGTCCTCAATGATACGATTGATGATGATAGCTTGGAAGATCATTTTTGTTTATGGGTGCCGCCACCAGTGGCTAAGGCCCAATTTTTCAGCCCCTGTTTAACAGGGGCGTGTAATTACAATTTTTGAAGCAATACTTTGCAACAGGGCTCATTGCTGTGCTCCAAGTACAGTATCTGTGAGGGGTTGCAGTGTTGTGCCACCAGTGCCTAAGGCCCAATTTTTCAGCCCCTGTTTAACAGGGGCATGTAATTACAATTCTTGATCTAATAATTCACAGCAGGGCCCATTGCTGCACCCACCAAGAGTAACTATGAGGGCTTACAGTGTTGTGGCAACGCCACCACCACCACCACCACGAAAGGCCCAATTTTTCAGCCCCTGTTCAACAGGGGCATGCAATTACAATTCTTGATCTAATAATTCACAGCAGGGCCCATTGCTGCACCCACCAAGAGTAACTGTCAGGGCTTACAGTGTTGTGGCACCAGCACCACCATCAAAGGCCCAATTTTTACTACCACTGTTCAACAATTATATGTAATTACAATTCCTGATATAATAGTTGTCAGCAGGGCGTTCCAGCACCAACCAAGAGTAACTGTGAGTGCTTACAGTGTTGTACCAACAACTAAGGGGCCTATTTCTGCAGAGTATATACGGCAGGTCCCTACTTTCAAACATCCAACTTACAAACGACTCCTACTTGCAAACGCAAGAAGACAACAGGAAGTGAGAGGAAATCTACCCCTAGGAAGGAAAATTCTCTCCTGTAAGAATTAATATGGGAGAAAGGTGTCTCCTCTGTACTGATGCTTTATCACCAATCCTTGTTTCAAGAAAAACACCACATTTTAAAAACAGTTGTCATTGGGACGGAAAGTGAGGTGAAATGTTCTGAACAGGGGCACAGACAGCAAAACAAATGTTACAGGTGTGATAACCCTTACCTATGTTTTCCAAAAAGTTTAAAAATAGATTTTTGGGCTGGAGCTACACTTAAACAATGTACCTGTTCAAAATTACAAACACATTCTACATAAGAACAAACCTACAGTCCCTGTCTTGTATGCACCGCCTGTATACGGCTGTTCAGAGTATATAGGGCCTTTTTTATTTTGTGTGTGGTGTTCCCCTTAATATGCATACAAGACCCAAAGGGGCTGGTAATGGGCTGGGGTAGGGGGGGGGGTCATGGGGTAGCTATGCCATTTTTCTTAAAGATTTTCATCCATATTACCGGGACCAGACATTACATTAAAGCCGCAAGCAGTTTTAAATGGCTTTTTTTTCCTTTAGAAGTGTCATTTTGTGCAGGGACAGTTCTAAACACGGGAAACACGTGGCACTTCACAGGCATACTTTAGACACCCCCCAGGTACGATATTTAAAGGAATATTTGACTTTTTTTTTTTCACTTTATGCATCATTAAAATGACTGCTCCCGAAAAACGACCGTTTTTAAAACTTATTTTTGCATTGATACATGTCCCCTGGTGCAGAACCCGGGTTCCCAAACCCTTTTTAGGACAATAACATGCATAATAGTCGTTATAATTAGCACTTTAGAATTCGAACGTTCGCATCCATTGTATTTAATAGGGTTCTAATGTTCGTACGAACGTTCGGCCTGTTCGCGGGTTCTTTTGCGAACCGAACCCGGGGGTGTTCGGCTCATCACTACACACAGCTCATCTCCACAGGTGCAATCCCCATACTCCTCCTCATCACACCTCTAGTACCACTTCCTGTTTTATGAGCTCTTCTCTGGAGGTATTAACCCCCTGTGTGCTGACTCCCAGTGGTCAGGGGCGGAGGCTCTTTCTCACCCAAATAGCACTTTAGAGCCTCCGAAATTCCGGGCCCCAAATGACTCTATCAAGACAGAGAGGACTGCGAGCCAGTCCTCTCTGGATTAACTCTTTTGCCGGGAATCCCTCACCCACTTTGGGTGACCCCCTGAACACTCTCACAGCTCTCTTTAAAGGGACCACAACCCAAATACTGGTGCTGTATAGCACCCGTCCAGGACCCAACCTTGACATCCTGAACAATATATACTAGACTGTATATATATATATATATATATATATATATATATATATATATATATGTAGCGGCCTCACCCCCTTTACATGTTTCTCGGTTGTCCGAAAGCTCTTGTCTAGGGGTACCTGGGTTTCGAGAGTGAGGTGCGCTACGGCCCATGTCCTCCCCATGGCTGTGGGTGAGGTGAAGGCCAGTATCAATATCTTCCTCGGGCCAAATGTGCATTGGGTTGCGGAACTTAGCCCTGCTATGCTGGAATCTCCCTTTGCTCCCATCAACAGAGTCCATACACCGATCACAGTCCAACTGTTAGTTTTATTTCGTAGCTCCACAACAAACAATATATGGCAGGATACGGTGGGATGAGCAGGCCGAGGCACTATCCAGATTGTAGTCCCTACACCCCCTGTGCTATGACCAGGGGTTGCAGGAGTCTTGATTAGAACAACTTCGCTGCTCTGCGGCCCCTATCAGGGGAAGAAAACCCTCCAAGGGAGTTACCGGAGGCCCGTCCGTCACCGGGTTGACGCTGCTCCGGAGTCTTCAGACGGGTGACCTCCCCAGCCTCCTCACCTCAGATGCGGGTCCCCTCGCAAGGGCACCCTGGAATCACTTCACCCTTGCGGGACCCGGTCGAAGTCACAAGGTCCCAGGCCTCCTACAAAGTACCTCACCCCAGGCTGAAGGTGCCTGGGATGGACTCCAACTCCAGCTTCATTCCGGCCAGGCCTAGGGTGCCCAGGCCGGAACCTTGAACCACCCGCACCCAGGCCGAGGGCGCCTGGGTACGTGAAGAGATGATCTCCCCAAAAGACCTCGTGGCGAGGGCGTCTCCCCCTTTTATCTCCTCCCATCGACACCACGGCGGGTTCCCCGCCCCAGCCGTACCATCTCCAGGAAGGGACAAAAAGGGTAGCACTGTGGTAGTGATTCTACCTCGAGCCTGTAGGTACCCCGCCACCCACAGGCCAAGGAGAATATTGCACCACCCAATCCTCCACGAATAACAAAAAGGGGTCTAATCCCTGACATAATTACACACCTGGGTCTCTCTACCCCCAGGTGTATCCCACTAACTTTGAAGACCCCGCTACACATATATATATATATATATATATATATATATATACATATATATATATATATATATATATACACATATATATATATATATATATATATATATATATATATATTGATACACCGCATGAAGTGTATTAAATACTGTACAATGCCAAATCCACTCTATATATACTACGCTACACTGGGTGCAGAGTATATATATATATATATATATATATATATATATATATATATCAAATACACTGCCACTAACTAAATAACCTGCCTGCCTAATCTAACTGAAGCTATCTCTCCGTCCACGCCAACAACACTACACGCATGCCCCTATGTAAGCAGCCTTATATAGTGTGGGGCATGCATTTAGTCCCCCTTGCACCTTGCCTTTGGCAAATTATGGCTCTCTCAGCAGAGCGCGCTGTGATTGGCCAAAGCATGCAGGTCAGGTGCATGCTTTGGCCAATAATCATGCATCAATGCACTGCAATCTAGCAGTGCATTATGGGGCATTCCGTGGCAATCAAATTTCCCACGAACGCCCCATAATGTTCTCTGTTCGGCGAACGGGTTTGCACTCGATGTTCGAGTCGTACTTACGTTCGACTCAAACATCGAGCTCATCCCTAGTGGTATTACTACCATGATAATACATGACAGCTTCCTGGCTGTCAATGGCTGTTTAAGACCAGGGATGAGCCGAACACCCCCCTGTTCGGTTCGCACCAGAACCTGCGAACAGACAAAATGTTCGTGTAAACTTTAGAACCCTATTAAATACAATGGACTCGAACGTTCGAAATCTAAAGTGTTAAATATAAAGGCTAATATGCAAGTTATTGTCCTAAAAAGTGTTTGGGGACCGGGGTCCTGCCCCAGGGGACATGTATCAATGCAAAAAGAAGTTTTAAAAACGGCCGTTTTTTCGGGAGCAGTGATTTTAATAATGCTTAAAATGAAAAAATAAAAGTGAAATATTCCTTTAAATTTCGTACCTGGGGGGTGTGTATGATATGCATGTGAAGTGGCGCATGTTTCCCGTGCTTAGAACTGTCCCTGCAAAAAATGTCATTTTTGAAAGAAAAAAAATGCATTTAAAACTGACTCGCGGCTATTAATGAATTGTTGGCTCCCGGCAATACATACAAAAGTCATTGAGAAAAAAAAAAAAAAAAAAGCGTGGGGGTTCCCCAGAATTCAATTACCAGGCCCTTCAGATCTGGCATGGATTTTAAGGGGAACTCCACCCCAAGTTTAAAAAAAAAATGGCGTGGAGTCCCCCTAAAAATCCATACCAGACCCCTTATCCGAGCACGCAACCTGGCCGGCCGCAGGGGAAAAGGGGGGGACGAGAGAGCGGCCCCCCCTCCCTCCTGAACCGTACCAAGCCACATGCCCTCAACATGGGGAGGATGTCCCCATGTTGATGGGGACAAGGGCCTCATCCCCACAACCCTTGCCCGGTGGTTGTGGGGGTCTGCGGGCGGGGGGCTTATCGGAATCTGGAAGACCCCTTTAACAAAGGGGACCCCCAGATCCCGCCCCCCCCCCTATGTGAATTGGTAACGGGTACATTGTACCCCTACCATTTCACTAAGAAAGCGTAAAAAAAATGTTTAAAAAAACACACAAACACCTTGAAAAAGTCCTTTATTTGGCTTGGTACGGTTCAGGAGGGAGGGGGGCCGCTCTCTCGTCCCCCCCTTTTCCCCTGCGGCCGGCCAGGTTGCATGCTCGGATAAGGGGTCTGGTATGGATTTTTAGGGGGACTCCACGCCATTTTTTTTTTAATTTGGGGTGGAGTTCCCCTTAAAATCCATGCCAGATCTGAAGGGCCTGGAATGGATATTTGGGGGAACCCCACGTCAATTTTTTTTTTATTTGCGGCGGGGTTCCCCTTAATATCCATTCCAGACCTGAAGGGCCTGGTAATTGAATTCTGGGGAACCCCCACGCTTTTTTTTTTTTTTTTTTATCAATGACTTTTGTATGTATTGCCGGGAGCCGACAATTCATTAATAGCCGCGAGTCAGTTTTAAATGCATTTTTTTCTTTCAAAAATGACACTTTTTGCAGGGACAGTTCTAAGCACGGGAAACATGCGCCACTTCACATGCATATCATACACACCCCCCAGGTACGAAATTTAAAGGAATATTTCACTTTTATTTTTTCATTTTAAGCATTATTAAAATCACTGCTCCCGAAAAAACGGACGTTTTTAAAACTTCTTTTTGCATTGATACATGTCCCCTGGGGCAGGACCCGGGTCCCAAAACACTTTTTAGGACAATAACTTGCATATAAGCCTTTATAATTAGCACTTTAGATTTCTCCCATAGATTTTTCGAATTTGCCGCGAACACCCCAATTTGTTCGCTGTTCGGCGAACGGGCGAACAGGCAATGTTCGAGTCGAACATGAGTTCGACTCGAACTCGAAGCTCATCCCTATTTAAGACGTCAGCGGGTGCAGGCACTGCTGAGTCTTTAACAACCAATGATGCCACCTGCCCCATTCAATTGCATGGCTGGCAATCCCCACCCATGTAATTAAAGGATGGTGACATCACTGACTGAATATGGCATTGGACCATATAATCCTAATGACAGCTCTAGAAAGCAGTTATTAATGCAGGTGTGTGGCAAGAGCAGGCAGGTTGGTCTATTAATGGTTTTTTTCTTGCCATGATTGGCATGCAGTAATTCATGGGTGACATTCATTGTAACTGATGTTGATTTTTTTTTTTATAAAGTTTTGTGTATGTTTTATTTACTACTGTAAAAATTTAGTAAATAAACGTGCAGTGCTAAAAATATACCGGTAATACTCCCTACCTCTAACATAAATAAATTCAAAATAATAAATCTCAGTCACCATGAGGCCCCTTTCACACTGGGGCGGTGGGTGCGGTGGCAGTATACTGCCGATATTTTTAGCGGCGCTATACCGTCGGAATTGCCGCAGAATTGCGGCGGTATTTGGCCGCTAGCGTTATTAACCCCCGCTAGCGGACGAAAAAGGGTTAATACCACCCACAATGCGCCTCTGCAGAGGCTGTGCCTGCCGGATAGATGGTGATGGGGTGGGAAAGAGCCAGAAGCATGCACTGGAAACTCTCGCTGGAACGCATCGCTGGTCGAGATGACGTTACCGACGTGCTTGTGACACGTTTTGGAGAAAGAAGCGCGCATCTTCCCCATCTTCTGAATGCACATACACAGAAACGCATCGCGAGCATGCTGCTGACATCATCTCGTTAATGCGCATCATTGTGTTTGCAATAAATTTCATATTATGTCTACACTCAGAGGTGCCTGTATTATTTCTCTTTACTTTCAGAGATGAACGTACACCATGTACATATGCACCATAACTGTCCTTCAATTACCTCCTGGGTATATGTACACTTTTACTGTAACTTGCATTTAGGAAGGACACGCTGAGCCTATGTCCACATCCACCTGTCCACCATTTGCCACTACCTCTCACAGTAGCGAAACAGGGCCCCGGCCTGCACCTAGCGTGGGCTCTATACGTGTACCTAACTTAACTCTTAAACTTTTGTACCTCTGTACAGACTGAGGACCTCGGCAGCACCTATCTACCCCTAGTGCTATGGGAGAGAGACTGCTGGTCAAGGAGTACTGATAACATTTCCCTTGTGGCTAGAGGCTTTGCCACCTGTAACAGGTACACACTACTGACAGGCTGCTTTAATTGACTGTAGATTTTCATTCCCCATGGCAACCACTTGCTGTACTGCACCAGGATGACCCTTTAAGTGCTGTCTCTTTATATCCCTATGTGCCTAGTGACCCAATAACTGGAGACTATGTGTGGTGCCGGTTACTTGCAATTAGAGATGGGCCAAACACCCCCCTGTTCGGTTCGCACTAGAACTTTCGAACATTGCAAAAGTTCGGAGCCGAACAAGAAACTCGATTAAAGTCTATGGGACTCAAACTGGAAAAATCAAAAGTGCCCATTTTGAATGTTTATATGCAAGTTATTGGACATACAAAGGGTATAGGGGTCCAGGTACTGCCCTGGGGGACATGTATCAATGCAAAAAAAGTTTTTAAATAAGATCATTTTTAAATGAGCAATGATCTAACGATGCTTAAGGTGAAGCAATAAAAATGAAAAATTCCTTTGAATATAGTGCTTGGGGGGTCCTCCTAGTCTGCCTGAAAATGTGTAAATCTGTACTGTGCATAGAACCTGCTGCAGCAAAAATTACATTTATAACAAAAAAAATATCCCTGCAAGCTTTTTTTATTTTCTAAACAATGACTTGGGGAGCCAGTCTGTATGGCGAAGCCACAATTTAGTGCACTCGGAACAAGATTAGAGATTATTTGGATAAATTCTGTTTCACAGTCTGTTTCACAGTCTGTTTCACAGACTTTGGTTAGAAGTAACAGGTGCGGAAAAATTAGGCTTTGGGTGTTGGTGTGCCTTCACACCCTAACTCTATAGAGGTTCTCTTGATGAAAGCAATAATTGGGCTTGCTGTAAAAAAAAGTGAAATTATTTGCACCCCTCAAACAGGTGCTTGGGTGTTAATTGTGCCCATGAAACCTATACCAAAAAAATTCTTCCCGTTAAAATTAACAACCACAAAGCTAGGCAGCCTAGACAGACTTGCACAGATTCCACATCCCAAAAATACTTTATTGGCGACATCGGCATCAGGGACTTGATAGCTGCTGCTAATCCATGAATGATTAATTTTGGTAAATGTCAGCTGGTCAGCAGAGCCTGTGGACAAATGTGCTCTTTTATCTGTTGCAAAACCTCCGGCAGCACTGAATGCCCGTTAGCAAAGTACGCTGGATGCAGGGCAGCCCAGCAGCCTAATTGCATACTGAGCAAGTTCTGGCCAGTGGTCTATTCTCATGTCCCAGTAAACCAGTGGATCCTCAACTGGAAAGCTATTTCATGTCACTATCTGCCTCTAGGAAATCTTCCACCATATGATGCAGATGGTGCCAATGGGATGTGGAAGATGACATCCCTGGGAGCTGGGGATTAAACATTTTTTGAATGGCATCACTGAGGTGGCCCCCTTTTCCACCGCTTCTCTATTGACCAGCAGAAGCCTAGAAACTAGCTTTTCCATGAGACTGTAACCTAGAAGAGTCTCAAAAGGTGTTACATAAACGCTTCTTCAAAGTGTTTTCAAAATATTTCATCCTCTGCTCTCTCTGTGGGCAGAGGCTTTGTCACGGATGCCTAACACGGCATCCAGCACAGGGTACGCAGATCAGTGGGCTGCACTAAAGGAACTAGGCACAAGGTAAGTAAATATATATATGAGTTTATTGAAAGGATAATTCCTAAAACAATAAAGGCAACCAGCAAACAACCACAGTGACACACAAAACAACTCCCTACACCAACGTGAATACAGTTTAGAGATTAAAGCGTAAATGTAATCAAGCCAGGGTCATACACGAGAGATCAGTCCGATTGAACAGGGAGCCGGAAGGGACAACAGGAGGAAGGGATGAGTCTGCAAGACAGGGGTCCAGGGATGGATGCAGGGTTCAGGAACACAGGATACAAGGTACAGAGGCAGGGGTCCAGGGATGGATGCAGGGTTCAGGAACACAGGATACAAGGTAACAGATAACAGGTCACAAGGTTCAGGTTCAGGTTCAGGTTCAGGTTCAGGTTCAGGTTCAGGTTCAGGTTCAGGTTCAGGTTCAGGTTCAGGTATACAGGTCTGGGTTCCAAGACAATACCAGAGCAAATGCTTTAGTGTCTGCTGGGTATTTATACACACCTCCTGCAATCAGTCTCAGGTGACGCCTGATTGCAGGAGATGATTTAGGCTCCAGACAAATGGGAGACACCCGCTGGTGGCCACCAGAACTGCACCCTTTGGTGCTGAAAGCAATAGCACCACCAGCAGGTGACCCAGGCAATGACACTGATCATGACAGTTCCCCCTCCCAAGGAGTGGCCTCCGGACGCTCCATTCTGCCCTTGATCTGGCAGTGCTGGTAGGTGCGGAAAGGTCCCAAAAAGTCTCCCCTGTGTCTGCGGACTACTTGTGCTCCTCCGGCCAGAGTCCTTAAACCTACTGGGAGGCGTGGCACATGAGTCCGGCAATGGAACACGCACCCCACCACCAGGGTCTGGAAGTTGGGATCTGGAAATGAAAACAGGCAGGGCAATGTGCATGAACCTAACGGAGGCGAACAACACAAGGGCATCACAGTCAGGCTGGGAATCAAGCAGGGCAAAATCAGCGGCAAGCCGGGCATCGAGAACTGGTTTAGCAGGCACCATGTCAGCGGGCTGGGCAAATGGCGCTGGGTCTTCAAGCTGGCCACCGGGCAGAGGCATTTCAAACTGGCCACCGGGCAGAGGTTCAGCAAGCCAGATGGCAGGCACTGGTTCAGCGGGCTGAAAGACGGGCACCAAAACGTCAGGCTGGGTGACGGGCACCGAAAATCCAGGCTGGAACAGGTTGGCTGGTGTGGAAACAGGCTGGAACAGGTTGGCTGGTGTGGAAACAGGCTGGAACAGGTTGGCTGGTGTGGAAACAGGCTGGAACAGGTTGGCTGGTGTGGAAACAGGCTGGAACAGGTTGGCTGGTGTGGAAACAGGCTGGCTGGTGTGGAAACAGGCTGGAACAGGTTGGCTGGTGTGGAAACAGGCTGGAACAGGTTGGCTGGTGTGGAAACAGGCTGGAACAGGTTGGCTGGTGTGGAAACAGGCTGGAACAGGCTGGCTGGTGTGGAAACAGGCTGGAACAGGCTGGAACAGGTTGGCTGGTGTGGAAACAGGCTGGAACAGGTTGGCTGGTGTGAAAACAGGCTGGAACAAGTCGGCTGGTGTGAAAACAGGCTGGAACAAGTCGGCTGGTGTGGAAGCAGGCTGGAGCGAATCGGCTGGTGTGGAAGCAGGCTGGAGCGGATCGGCTGGTGTAGAAGCAGGCTGGAGCGGATCGGCTGGTGTAGAAGCAGGCTGGAGCGGATCGGCTGGTGTAGAAGCAGGCTGGAGCGGATCGGCTGGTGTGGAAACAGGCTGGAGCGGATCGGCTGGTGTGGAAACAGGCTGGAACAGGTCGCTTGGTTTGGAAACAGGCTGCAACAGGTCGCTTGGTTTGGAAACAGGCTGCAACAGGTCGCTTGGTTTGGAAACAGGCTGCAACAGGTCGCTTGGTTTGGAAACAGGCTGCAACAGGTCGCTTGGTTTGGAAACAGGCTGCAACAGGTCGCTTGGTTTGGAAACAGGCTGCAACAGGTCGCTTGGTTTGGAAACAGGCTGCAACAGGTCGCTTGGTTTGGAAACAGTCTGCAACAGGTCGCTTGGTGCGGAGACAGGCTGCAACAAGTCGCTTGGTTTGGAAACAGGCTGCAACAGGTCGCTTGGTTTGGAAACAGGCTGCAACAGGTCGCTTGGTTTGGAAACAGGCTGCAACAGGTCGCTTGGTTTGGAAACAGGCTGCAACAGGTCGCTTGGTTCGGAGACAGGCTGCAACAGGTCGCTTGGTGCGGAGACAGGCTGCAACAGGTCGCTTGGTGCGGAGACAGGCTGCAACAGGTCGGCTGGTACGGAGACAGGTTGCAACAGGTCGGCTGGTGCGGAGACAGGCTGCAACAGGTCGGCTGGTGCGGAGACAGGCTGCAACAGGTCGGCTGGTGCGGAGACAGGCTGCAACAGGTCGGCTGGTGCGGAGACAGGCTGCAACAGGTTGGCTGGTGCGGAGACAGGCTGCAACAGGTCGGCTGGTGCGGAGACAGGCTGCAACAGGTCGGCTGGTGCGGAGACAGGCTGCAACAGGTCGGCTGGTGCGGAGACAGGCTGGGTTACTGGCAGGATCGTGTGAGTTGGAAAGAACTTCCGTTTTTTCTTTGGTTTAGCCACCGAAGATTTGTATATGTATAGAGGGCTGTAGGTGGTGGATGCAGCTGGTAGAGGCGAAGAGCGGAAGGATGGTGAAGCAGAGGGTGCGGATTTTGAAGGGGGTCTTAGGGGAACTGATGGAGGCAGCCGAGACGAAGCAGGAGGGTTAAAGGCAGGGTAAGTGCAGCAGGGGGAAACAGGGTACTGGTACTTCATTGGTAGGAGGGTGTATTGGTTGGCCACTGTGGTAGTTGGGAGTAAAGGAGACGCAGACATCCCAGCAGTCTGGTGTCTAGACACAGGAATGGGTGGCAGGGAACCGACAGGGGCTGAGTACAATAAACTTGACCAGGCCTGTAGTAATGATTGCACAAAGTTAGGTTTGCATACTGCTTGTCTGACCAGAGACTGCACTGACTCAATACATGCTGCAAGCACCTGTGTAGGACAAGTTGAGTACTGCTCAAGGAAAAAGACTGAGTCATCTTCCAACAGCCACACCAAGGACTCTACCTGAGCTGCACTAAAAGGGGGTGTATAGTCATCGTCTCCACTGGAGGCATCAGACAGGGCCAACTCTGTACAGATACAGATCAGATCTTGCACATCCTCAAACACAAAACTGCCCAGATCCACAAAAACATGGGCTATGCGGATGCATTCCAACAACTGCTCTCTAGTGTGTTCACTTAATGTTTGAGAACAAAACTCCCTGTCCTCTGTTGCTAGTAGCGAAAAATACAGAATATCGTCAAGCTGCATTTTTAAAGCAATAGCAGTGCCCAGACCCAATTCCCAAGTGCAGCCGATCTGCTTGAATGGCTCTGGTATTCTGTCACGGATGCCTAACACGGCATCCAGCACAGGGTACGCAGATCAGTGGGCTGCACTAAAGGAACTAGGCACAAGGTAAGTAAATATATATATGAGTTTATTGAAAGGATAATTCCTAAAACAATAAAGGCAACCAGCAAACAACCACAGTGACACACAAAACAACTCCCTACACCAACGTGAATACAGTTTAGAGATTAAAGCGTAAATGTAATCAAGCCAGGGTCATACATGAGAGATCAGTCCGATTGAACAGGGATCCGGAAGGGACAACAGGAGGAAGGGATGAGTCTGCAAGACAGGGGTCCAGGGATGGATGCAGGGTTCAGGAACACAGGATACAAGGTACAGAGGCAGGGGTCCAGGGATGGATGCAGGGTTCAGGAACACAGGATACAAGGTAACAGATAACAGGTCACAAGGTTCAGGTTCAGGTTCAGGTTCAGGTTCAGGTTCAGGTTCAGGTTCAGGTTCAGGTTCAGGTTCAGGTTCAGGTTCAGGTTCAGGTTCAGGTATACAGGTCTGGGTTCCAAGACAATACCAGAGCAAATGCTTTAGTGTCTGCTGGGTATTTATACACACCTCCTGCAATCAGTCTCAGGTGACGCCTGATTGAAGGAGATGATTTAGGCTCCAGACAAATGGGAGACACCCGCTGGTGGCCACCAGAACTGCACCCTTTGGTGCTGAAAGCAATAGCACCACCAGCAGGTGACCCAGGCAATGACACTGATCATGACAGGCTTTCTTCTTGTAACAGTGGTCAAGAAGGGTTGCCAAACAATAATGATCCTTCTCATTAATGCCACGAAGTCTCAGGTCCTTTTGCAGGCTTTATAGCATAAGGGAGGCCTTGCACCCCAAGTTTGCAGAGGCCTGAGAAGCAGAGTCCTCACGGTCACTGAGGATTACAGTACTGGAGCTGCCTCCTCCCAGCCACGTACTACTCCCAAGGGTTATAGGGACAGAAAACCATCTCTTAAGGCTTGACATATGTCTTCCTCTGCTTCAATACCTCCAAAACTGCCAGAATCCTCCTCTTCCTCCTCCCTCTCCCTCTCTTTTTGTGTGTTACGTGGTAACGCAAGAATGGTGTCTGCATAAAGCAGGCCTTGAGAGCAAAGGAAGTCCTCCTTCTCCTCCCACTACTCTGACTCAAGTGCACTATCCATAATGCAACACAGAGTCTGCTCCAGCAGGAATGATACATGCATTGTCACGGCTCACCATCCTTATGGCCTCCTAAAAATGTTGACAGTACAGTACATGCATCCTTTTTCAGCAGCCATTGGCATGGGGAAAAAAAGCCAAGCTTGTTGTGTCATACTCACACAGATACTCATTGACAGACCTCTGCTGCACGTGCAGCCGCTGCAGCATTGCCAAAGTTAAGTTCCACCTGGTGGGCATGTCCTAAATCAGGCGGTTTATGGGCAAGTTGAATTTCCGTTGAATTTCAGCCAACCAAACACTGGCTGTGTATGACCGCCTGAAATGGCAACAGACTCTTCGGGCCTGCTTCAGAAGATCTTGCAACCCTGGGTACCTATTTAAGAAACGCTGCACCACCAAATTGAGAACATGTGCCAGGCATGGCACATGTGTCAACTTTCCCTGTTTGAAGCGTGGACAGGAGGTTAGTGTCATTATCACACACCACTATTCCTGGCTCAAGCTGGAACCACCTCTGGGCCTGCCGCTGCAGAGCTGAAAGAATCTATGCTCCAGTGTGGCTCCTGTTCCTTAGAATGACCAGATGAAGAACTGCATGGCATCTTTTAGCCTGACTCATTGAATAGCCCCTTGAACACTTAGGGGGTACTGGTGGTTCATAGGACAGTTCAGCAGAGGAGGGCATGGAAGAGGAGGAGGCGGGGGTGGAGCTGACAAATCTTGCATCATCACCACATGCCGTATGGAGACTGTGATGGACTCCGAACACCCTGTTGGGTATTTCCGCCAAGAAGTTACTTCCCAAGTCCTTGAACATGAGATCAATGGATCTTGCTATAGAAACTCCAAGGACCAGACAACACCAGTCTTGGAGTACACCAGAAAAGGAACTGCTTTTTTTTTTTTAGAAACACATTTAATTTATACAGAAAACCATCAGATAAGGGCTACTCCCATTATTTCAGACAAATGTCACCTTACACAGTAGAGCTAGTCCTATTATAATAACAATGACCTCCTTAAACAGTCCGGCTCCCCAGACTAACTTGCATAAGAAGCCATAAGCAATTAATGACCAGCCCTGTCTGGATAACTTAAGAACACATTATAACACAGAGTTCTTCAGGCCATGGTTCTCCTGCAGCCCAAAGTATGTGACAATACTCCTCCCTGTCCCATAGTCCGGCAGACCCGACTAGATCCAATACGGGTCAGCTTGGGGATGTCCGGGAGCTATAGTACAATCAAAGTTGAGTTTGCTGGGAAAGTCCTTCTGCGTTGCCGTTTTTGTCGGCCTGGCCTGTACTGCACAGTAAAGTTGTAGGGCTGCAGGGCAAGACTCCATCTCAATAAGCGTCTGTTGTCCCCAGGTATTCAATTTAACCAGATCAAAGGGTTGTGGTCAGTGAGCACCGTGAAGGATCGATGACAGAGATGTAGTGGCAAAACAAGCACCAGCACTAAGCCCTGTCCTGAATCCTTCCTAGTTGCAAGCAGAGTTACCCAGTGTGCTGTGAATGAAATATAGCATCCCTGACCATGCCTGCTGGACCACGTGTCAGCAGTAACATAGACCTTGCTTCTGACTTCCCTGCCCAACATTGCCTTTCACGTGATGGTACAGAGCTGGAGTGGCCTTACATGCAATCAATAGCAACTGGGAACCTGCCAATGTGGTACAGCACATTCTGCAAATTCACAGACGGGGGCAGAATCCACCAGATGGAAAAGCAGGAGTTGTAAAGCCAGCAATTTGCACAAACTGGAATTTAGAATGTCGGTGGCAGAAACTGTATTTTGTTTTTCGTTGCAGCAGCTGGGGAAGAGAAGTTTGCCTGCTATACGCTACAGCTCAAGTGCTGCTGGCAGACATGCTGCAAAGACCTGTGACTCCCTTCACTAAACCATCATTCCTGTCAGTGGAGGCTGCTGAGAGGTCATGAAATATAGCAGGGGTAGATATGAAAGGTGAGACGTGAGGAGGAGAAAAATTGCAACCTTTTTGTGTGGCTTTCAGGTGCTCTTGCCAACGGGCTGAGTGGTGGGAGGTTAAATGCCTTGTCAAGCATGTGGTATCCAAATGGCTGGTGTTTTTGCCACACTTGATCTGCTTGAGCCAAAGTTTGCAAATATGCAACAGTGCGACCGGCTTCACACGTGCTAAAAAAGGCCCAGACAGCTGAGCTGTGGGAAGTGGGCTGGGAGATAACAGCTCTATAATCTGATGGAATAGGGTGGCTGCTCTCTACTCTTCCGTAATGGCTGCCTCTGGTGGGCATCCTGCCTTGTTGGGTTTGTGCCTCACCCTCACTTTCCCTCCTCTGATCTATCCAGCACCCAAGTTGTGTCAGTGACCTCATCATCAACCCCTCCATCCTCATCATCACTGGAACCAACTTGGCAATGCGCTGCGGCTGGGGGAACATGACTGCCAATTTCTTGCCTATCAGTGTTCTCCCCTCCCTGTAGGTTCATGTTTCTACCTTCCTCAACCTCAGAGTCATAACCAACATCTGAATCAAGTAATCATCAAGGAGCAAGTGGCTGAAGCTATGTTCAAATAACAAATAACTCAGTTGACTCTTCCATGGATGATGCTGGGGCTATGGCAGGAGTAGCTGTGGACAAGGAGACAGAATAAGTTACTCCAAAAAAAAAAAAGGGGGAAGGTGTACAGCACTGTATACAGCACTAAATGTTAGGTAATGCACTGTAACACACTACATAGACACACTCCACTGAGACACTACTATATACTGCAGTAAAACTGCACTGACACACTTCAACATACTGCAGTAAAGGTGCACTGACGCACTAAAATATACTGCAGTAAAAGTGCACTAACACACTACAATATAATGCAGTAAAAGTGTACTGCACACTACAATATACTGCAGTAAATGTGCACTAACACACTACAATATTATGTAGTAAAACTGCCCTCACACACTACATTGACACACTTCAATATACTGCAGGAAACTGCCTTGACTCACTCCACTGACAATAATGTAAATAAGGAAGGCCGCACTACACTGATGCTGCACTGTCACTTTATTCACACTACACTAACACTCTACACACACAATAGAATCACAATAGAATACTATAGCACACTAATGCACTGTCCTGTTCTAGCCCTGTTCTATCTATCCCCACTCCAACATCACACTGCAAATGGCTCCTCTGGGAAGGAACCTTTTATAGTGTTAGAGCAATGAGCCATTAATGGGCACAATCATCGTAACTGTCTCCAATCATGGCTCTGACAGTGCTCTGTGCCCTGATTGGGCAAAGCCTTCATTGCTTCAATCAGGACTTAGATCGCTTTCGGCATTGCGGGCTGTACAGCACAAATGGTCGAACGCCCTGACAATTTGGGTGTTCACCCAACTGGCGAACAGTCAATGTTCGGGACAAACTTTTGCTTGGCTCGAACTGTTCGCTCAACACTACTTGCAATATACTCCTTTTAATAAATTCAGACCAGGCAGAAGGCAAAGTATGAAAGCTACAAAACATATCAGAGTCTAAATGCCCAAGAAACAGCTATTTTTCTATGTCCCTAATTCCTAATTTAGGTTTTTATGTTGCTCCATAATACTTTGGCTGGTGTCTTAAGGCGGACTACAGGTTTCAGCAGCCCCCTTCATGTTGGCAGGTTCCTACCGGCATGTATTCTTCAGTGATGACAGACTGGATAGAAGGTAGCTAATGGAAGGGACAAGCAGAGGCCCTCCGGGCAAGTGGTTATTGGAGGATTGTATTACATTTCAGCAGTCAGCCTTTCCTTCTCCCATGTGGCTGGGACCCTCGGCAGAGCCTCACTCTTGAATTTATATGCAATGGGGGGGGGGGGCACAGCAGAAAGCCCACCAAGGGAAAGACCTGGGGAAGTGAGTTAACCCCTTCCATCCCTGCTGCTGCTGTCTAGATTTTCAACCTGCTTACAAGCCAGTGTTAGGAGCTGGACCTACATGAGACCAGAACTGCACATCATATTTATGTGTGGAGAGGACAGGTCTAGCTCTGCACACTGGACAGAATCACTGGAGCTCTGCTTACTCTGTGAAGTATTACTCTCTGACAATTTGCAACAGAGGTAGGGAGTATTATATTTTTAAGCACTGCACCATTCTGCACATTTCTTTACTGGGAGTTAGTTGCTTAGGGTTAGGTTTCTGAGTGCAAAAGGTTAATTTTGTCAGTTAAATTATCAGGTATTTAATAAGGTTTATTTACAACAGACTTTTTTGGGGGGGAATGAGTAAGGATACTATGTACCCCTTATTCTTTCACAAGGGGGGTTGGATAACTGTGTGCCCCTTATCTTAAAGGGGACTGACAGATTCCAATAATTCAGTTATAACTCACTGGGGGAAGAGGCCCTCATCCTTATCAACATGGGTCCCTCATTCTGATGTTGAGAGCATGTGGTCTGGTATATTTCAGGGGAGGACAGCCACTGCCTCCCCCTTTCCTGGCCTGGACGGATGTGTGTTCAGATTAAGGGTTTGTTATGGATTGGGGGACCCCATGCCATTATTTTTGTGCTTGGGGTTTCCCTTTAAAATCCGATTTACCAGATCCAAAGGGTCTAATTGCATCTGAGTGCGGTAGGTCATTTTGCAATCAGATACAGTGTCATCTGCTATTTTAAAAATAGTACTTAAATAAATGTTAGCTATCATACAACTGTGTAAACTGTATATACTGTATACACATTGCGAAATGTACATATTTGTCAATTATTTTGATCAAACTAACATTAATTTGAAATAAGGCTTGTAACAGATTTCCAGCTTCCATCTTCTGGTCCAGAAAATTGATATAATCACTGCTGTAGTCGATGTAGTGGTTATTTCTGGGGTTACCGTATATCACAGGGGATTTTGTGGCAGAGTAAGGGCCAATTTAACCATTTGATAGTTGACTAAAAACATAAATAGCAATTTTTAGCTTAGGAGTTTACCAGCAGTTATTTCTGTGTAGATGTTGTTAAGCCATTGATCCACGTAAGTCTGTTATAGTGCTTTTACTAATGCATTGTCCATCATTAATAAGAAACTAGCTTTTTTGAATCTTCTGGGAAGTAATTAAAACCTTTTTTTTCAATAAAGACGATCATTAGCCAGTGTTTTCCTAACCATTATCTTCCTACTATTTTTCCATTAATAGTGAGAGGGGGAGGAAGTGAAAATATATGGTGCCTAGAGTTTGCCACTTGGTGAAAAAATAACTTCTAATTGAAGTCTGACAGACAGGTGCGGAGTATGCCATTTAGACAGCAACAAAAGTTGAATCACAACCTAAAATCATAACTTAGACTATGAGCTATTTGTGCTTAGTGATATTTAGGAAAGGGAAATTCTGTTCTGCATCAAAATTGGTCTAAATAGATTTTAAAATACTTACCGTATATACTCGAGTATAAGCCGACCCGAGTATAAGCCGAGGTACCTAATTTTACCACAAAAAAATGGGAAAACTTATTGACTTGAGTATAAGCTGAGGGTGAGAATGCTACTGTAAGCGGAAAAGAGGGTCAACAATGCCTGTTTGCACGCCTCACTGTGCCCATTGCAACCTCACTGTACCAACCTCACTGTGCCAATTGTCACTGTGCCCATCGTCACTGTACCAATCCTCACTGTGCCCATCCTCACTGTGCCCATCCTCTCTGTGCCCATTGTCACTGTGCCCGTTGTCAGTGTACCTGAAATTGAGAGGCTGCGGGCGTCCATTCATTGTTTAAAACTTGCGGTCTCTTCCTAGTCCCTTCCGTGATAGGCGTTTCTCAGCAGACACAGTTCCGTCTATCACGAACGTTCTCTCATCCTCGGACTCAGTTTCCCAGCAGACACTGTGTTCAGTGTTCTGCCAATCACGGACGTCCTCTTGTCCGAGGATGAAAAGGCGTCCATGATTAGCGGAACACTGAATACAGTGTCTGCTGGGATAGGTGAGGATGAGAGAACGTTTGTGATAGACGTTTATCAGCAGACACAGTTCCGCCTATCACGGAAGGGACCAGGAGGAGACCGCAAGTTTTAAACAATGGACGCCCACAGCCTCTCATTATTTTCAGGTGCACTGACTCGAGTATAAGCCAAGGGGGGCATTTTCAGCCCAAAAAAAGGGCTGAAAATCTCGGCTTATACTCGAGTATATACGGTATGTTTGATTATAGCTATTGCCATACATACTGTATGTAGCATGCAAGCAACTATTTACTACAGTAAGCTTTAGCTGCTGCATTTGAGTGGAATTCCTAAGCACATATAAGTTATCAACTGACTTTTTGGAAATATATTTCAGTCCAGGTCACTCTGGGCTCTGCCTCTTTTTATTAAGATTCGCCCCTTGACATATATGAATCCTAATAGGTGCCAGTGGCTGCATAAACAATACAGACATCAGGGAAACAGTATTAAAGAATAAGTTCACCTTTCTGAACATGTTACATCCATATATAGGGTGTAACATGTTCAACATCTGACCCTTCTCCCCCGATCCCCACCTCCTTGTGACAGGTAGCCAGGGATCTTTTTTCCTGCACTCGCTGTCATAATTCAAAGAGAGCACGGCTCTGTGGGGCTCTGCCACATGGCTGTGTCATTGATTCACAGATCCCTGTGAATCAATGAACTACAAGTATTGTCATCCTTTGAGGCTGTCGGCTTGTAGTTTTCAATGACCTACCAGGGCACTGCTGAGCACTCTAGGTAGTTAATTTAGCTTCCTGTCATTCAGTAACTGCCTGCCTGTATCAGAAGTACCGTCAGACAGCTACAAAAACAGTCTTCAGGACTGTGGCATTACACTCATGATCTGCTGATCATGGTGCAATGCTTTACAGGCTCCTAACAAAAAAATTAAATTGCATATTTTTTTACCTGCAAAAAAATGTGAATTTGTTTTAATTTTTTTGTAAAGCTTAACTTATCCTTTAACTGTCATTTCTTACACAGAAAAAAGGAATTAGGGTCACGAATAACCCAGGCTTTAGCATGTTAAACCTCATTTATGCCTATGTAATTTTTCAGTTTTCAGCACTGTTATACTTTTACTGTTTAATGTAGCCATGCAACACTATACCTGAATAATTAAAAAAAAATTTCTGAGACAGATAAAAATTTATTTTTGTAATATTTAACCACCACTGAGTTTTTTTTTCTTCATATTTTACTATATAAATTAAAACAGATTGAATACTTTAAAAATAAATAATATTTCTTCATAAATTTAGCCCTACATTTATTCTGCTACATTCTTTGTTTAAGGGTGTATATTATTTAGACTATGTGAAAGCTATAGAGTCTTCAAATTATGGTATATTATTTAAAATATATTAATCCTGATCTTATTTCTTGAGGCCCTAAAATGCCAGGACAGGTGAAAAACTAAAAAAATGACCACTAAGAGGCATAGTGAGTTGTTTAACCACTTCAGCCCCGGACCATTTGGCTGCCAAATGACCGGGCCACTTTTTGCGATTCGGCACTGCGTTGCTTTAACTGACAATTGCGCGGTCGTGCGACGTGGCTCCCAAACAAAATTGAAAACATTTTTTCCCACAAATAGAGCTTTATTTTGGTGGTATTTTATCACCTCTGCGGTTTTTATTTTTTGCGCTATAAACAAAAATAGAGCGACAATTTTGAAAAAAAACGATATTTTGACCTTTTTGCTATAATAAATATCCCCAATATTTTTTTAAAAAGCAAATTTTTTCTCAGTTTGGGCCAATACGTATTCTTCTACATATTTTTGGTAAAAAAATCACAATCAGCGCATATTGATTGGTTTGCGCAAAAGTTAGTGTCTACAAAATAGGGGGTAGTTTTATGGCATTTTTATTATTTTTTTTTTTTACTTGTTATGGCGGCGATCTGCGATTCTTATCATGACTGCGACATTATGGCGGACACATCGCACAATTTTAACACTACTTTGGGACCATTCACATTTATACAGCGATCAGTGCTAAATAAATGTGACTGGCAGTGAAGGGGTTACCCAGTAGGGGGCGGCAAAGGGGTTAAGTGTGTCCTAGGGAGTGAATCTAACTGTTGAGGGGGCGTGGCTTACTGTGTCATGTCACTGATCGCTGCTCCCGATGAGAGGGTGCAGACGATCAGTGCTGTGTCACTAGGCAGAACAGGGAGATGCCTTGTTTACAAAGGCTTCCCCCAATTCTGCCGTTCCGTGACCCGATCGCGGGACATCGAGTCCGCAGGTCCCGCGGGCACGGTCACGGAGACCCGCGGCGGGCCCGCTAGGGGGCAGGTTTAAAGCAACGTACAGTGGTGAGAACAAGTATTTGATACACTGCCGTTTTTGCAGGTTTTCCTACTTACAAAGCATGTAGAGGTCATTTTTATCATAGGTACTCTTCAACTGTGAGAGACGGAATCTAAAACAAAAATCCTGAAAATCACATTGTATGATTTTTAAATAATTAATTTTCATTTTATTGTATGACATAAGTATTTGATACATCAGAAAGGCAGAACTTAATATTTGGTACAGAAACCTTTGTTTGCAATTAGAGAGATCTGACGTTTCCTGTAGTTCTTGACCAGGTTTGCACACACTGCAGCAAGGATTTTGGCCCACTCCTCCATACAGAGCTTCTCCAAATCCTTCAGGTTTCTTGGCTGTCGCTGGGCAATACAGACTTTCAGTCCCTCCAAAAATTTTCTATGTGGTTCAGGTCTGGAGACTGGCTAGGCCACTCCAGGACCTTGAGATGCTTCTTACGGAGCCACTCCTTAGTTGCCCTGGCTGTGTGTTTCGGGTCGTTGTCATGATGGAAGACCCAGCCATGACCCATCTTCAATGCTCTTACTGAGGGAAGAAGGTTGTTGGCAAAGATCTCGCGATACATGGTCCCATCCATCCTCCCCTCAATACGGTGCAGTCATCCTGTCCCCTTTGCAGAAAAGCATCCCCAAAGAATGATGTTTCCACCTCCATGCTTCATGGTTGGGATGGTGTTCTTGGGGTTTTACTCATCTTTCTTATTCCTCTAAACACGGTGAGTGGAGTTTAGACCAAAAAGCTCTATTTTTGTCTCATCAGACCACATGACCTTCTTCCATTCCTCCTCTGGATAATCCATATGGTCATTGGCAAACTTCAGATGGGCCTGGACATGCACTGGCTTGAGCAGGGGGACCTTGCGTGTGCTGTGGAATTTTAATCCATGATGGCGTAGTGTGTTACTAAGGGTTTTCTTTGAGACTGTGGTCCCAGCTCTCTTCAGGTCATTGACCAGGTCCTGCCGTGTAGTTCTGGGCTGATCCCTCACCTTCCTCATGATCATTGATGCCCCACGAGATCTTGCATGGAGCCCCAGACCAAGGGAGATTTACCGTCATCTTGAACTTCTTCCATTTTCTAATAATTGGGCCAACAGTTGTTGCCTTCTCACCAAACTGCTTGCCTATTGTCTTGTAGCCCATCCCAGCTTTGTGCAGGTCTACAATTTTATCTCTGATGTCCTTACACAGCTCTCTGGTCTTGGCCATTGTGGAGAGGTTGGAGTCTGTTTGATTGAGTGTGTGGACAGGTGTCTTTTATACAGGTACTGAGTTCAAACAGGTGCAGTTAATACAGGTAATGAGTGGAGAACAGGAGGGCATCTTAAATAAAAAATAACAGGTCTGTGAGAGCCAGAATTCTTACTGGTTGGTAGGTGACCAAATACGTATGTCATGCAATAAAATGCAAATTAATTATTTAAAAATCATACAATGTGATTTTCTGGATTTTTTTTTAGATTCCGTCTCTCACTGTTGACTAGTACCTATGATAAAAATTACATACCTCTACATGCTTTGTAAGTAGGAAAACATGCAAAATCGGCAGTGTATCAAATAACTTGTTCTCCCCACTGTATATATACGTTGCTTTGCCTGCCCGTGCCATTCTGCCGAAGTAAATGTGCGTGAGGCAGTTGACAAGAGGTTAAGTATGTTTGCCACTTTTTTGGAAAATTAAGAAAGTATTTTTTTTTCACAAAGTTGTCAAGTTATTTCTTACACCATAGGCCTATGCCACATAGGTACAGTATATCTACACTTACACCCCAAAACCAATTAAACTCCTACCAAGTTTAGATATACCACATGTGTGCAATTTTTTCACTGTCTAGATGCACAGAGAGGCCCAAATTACGCATCTGATTTCCCAACAACCTATCACAGTTCTTGAAGTCCTGAAGTGCCAGGACAGGAGAAACGCCCACAAAATGACCCCATTTTGGAAAGAAAACACCTAAAAGTATTTTTCAGAGGCATAATGAATCTTTTGAATACTTAATTTTCACCACCAGTTTTTGGAAAATGGATAAAAAATGAAACATTTTTTTTGACAAATAGGTGAATTAAGGAGGGTGTGTGTGATGAGGGGAGGAGGAGCTGCTGAGTAAGATGGCACCATACTGAGCAAAGCATGTTGCAAGGAAGCACAGCACAGCAGTAACTGTCATGGACTACGCATAGACTGTGGGGACCAGAGCTTTGAGGATCCAGATTTGCCCGCTAGAAGCTAATCTGTGCCTCTCTGGCCCCCCTGCATACCTGTCTTGGTGTCTGTTTGACGGAGGTCCGGCATCCAGCGGCCGGCATCTGGCACTTGTTTAGAGAGAGGAGTCTGGCGCCTACTGCCTGAGCAAGTAAGCCTATGGAACGAGCGAATGAGCGAGTGAGCCTGTGGAGCCCTGTGAGAGCCTCGGCGGAGGCAAGATGACTTCAGAATATCCCTGCCAGGCTTCGGGCTGAAGACAGCGCTCGATATTCCAGAGGCAGAGGCAGAGGCATACATGAAGCCAGAAGACGGATAACAGAGCGTGGAACCAGCACACAGGACACGGTGGAGGACAGCCTTGCAGAGGTGAAAGGTACAGGGGGCTGTAGGCTATAGAAGCAGATACAGACTTATCTGTATTAGCCTTGGATAGCCCTATACAGACCCATATAATAGTTCCCTGGATTTTTGCGGCACTGATAAATGTTGGGGGGAATTTATATCTGCATAATAGGGATTTCGGAGGAATAAGCAGGAGATAAACTCACCTCATAGAAAAAAAAAAGGTAATGGACTTTCTATAACCTTTCACAGTTTTACAGTTTATAAAATAATTTGATAACGAACCAGATATAGTCCATAACATAAAGACTGTTAATTTTAAACCACACTGTTAATTTTTAGTGTGCTTTAAAAGAAGAAGAGGACCATTAACTCACCTCTAAAATTGCCTTTCAACCTTTGATTGGATAGAGATGAAGTAGATTGTGGGATAATAAAGAGCACCCATCTTGGTAACAATGGCAACTAAAAAGAATAAAACCCCTCAACCTTTAAAGAAAAAAGATTAAAAAAAATGGAGCAAATAAAAACAATACATGGGCACAATCGACACAAACAACTAATATCAAGAAACTTTTTCAACAGATGCAGTCCCTACAGACATCACAGATATCCCCCCAAACATTGCAAACATCACAAACATCGCAAATATCGCAAACATCACAGGGTCTTCTGAATATGATAGAGTCATCTACAACTCTATTAACCACGGAGGAGGAAGAAGTTGTACAATTCAGAAATAGCTCTCCAATTGATATAAATAGGTCAAAAGATGAATTGGATAAAATAGAAAAGGAGAAATGGGATAGAAAAACATATATTTGTTCCTTACCCACTAGAAAAGATATGGACCAGTATGTGCAAAGGTTAGAGACATCATATAAAACGGAACTTCAGGAATTAAAGATATCTGTACAGAATACTCAAGAAAAAATAGAGACAATTGATATGAGAATAACAAATATGGAGAAAAAAATGCTACAAACAGAAGAAAAAATACAGGAGCAGGAACGACATCTAAAACAAGCTATAAATATTATAGATGATCAAGAAAATAGAAATAGAAGAAACAACATAAGAGTGAGAGGATTACCTGAAACAGTGAATACAAAGGAACTGATGCCAACATTACAAAAAATATGTAATGAGTTAATGCAGAATCCACCAGCAACTGAAATAATGATCGATCGAGCACACAGAGTAATGGGACCTAAAAATTTTTACCCCGGTAGATCAAGAGATATTATCTGTAGGATACATTATTTTCAAGTAAAGGATAAAATCATGTTAGCCGCTAGACAAAAAGAAGAATATACAATATGAAGAGATACAACTAACACTGTTTCAGGACTTATCCAAACACACATTGAACTTAAAAAGAGCATTAAAGCCCCTCCTGGAATTGCTTCTAAAGAAAAACATTCAGTATAGATGGAAATTTCCCTTTCAGCTTCAGGCCCAAAATGAAGAAATATCAGCAACATTCAGAGACCTGGAGGATCTGCCAGAATAATGAAGGGCTATCCAGCTCCCTGATGTAGAGTTACCACACTGGCCTAGCACAAATGTTGACATATTCAATAGGCCCGGGAGAAGGGTTTAGGGGGCTTGTGGGGGAAGGTGGATGTGGGGGGGTTGGTGAAGAGTCAGGGAGGAGTAATCTGAGTGGTGCGGGGGGGAGGTGGGGTAAGAAATATAGGGGAGCACTGTAATTATAAGGATGTTACAACACATAATACATGAGCAATAAATAGTAACTTTATTAGTTACCATATTACTCACAGAATCTTATAATAATAATAACACATAAATCAAATAAACACAATAACATATAACTACACACATACACATACTTACACACAATATTGGAAGGGAATGATTTGATAATAGGGTTCTATAAACACAATCACATATATTTACAAATTAATTAAAATATTCACAATTATGGTAAATGAACACTCGGAATGGGGAAGGGTGTTTTTTTTCCTCTCCCCCCCATCCCTCCTCCCCCCTCCGCTGGGACCTCTTTACGATCACTCTTCAGGGAAATAAAGTTTGGGGAGTGACTGAAGGGTGAAGTGGATGAAAGGGAAAGAAATATAAAAATCTTTTTACTTTTTTTGTATATCTGAACAATGCCATTATTTCTCCTAATGTATAATGATGAAGATAGGGATCACTATCATAGAAAATGGAAACCACAGATGGTATTCAATAATAAATACATTTACTGCTTAAAATGTTTTTTTTAAATAAAATAAGGCGACATGCTTGTCTTGATCGGCTGTAGATCAGACCACAGCGGCTCCAGACCTCTCCTAATAGGGATCTTACTATAAGTAAGTTAGACTTTAGAGAAGTCATATAGGGTATGTAGTGTGAGAGTACGTTTTTTTTTCTTCTTTTTTTTTTTTTATGGATAAAGTGAAATTTTGCTCCTTTAATGCCAGAGGCCTGAATTCTCCCTGTAAAAGAACACAAATATTACATTTATTTCATAAACAGAAGATTGGTATAATTTTTTTCCAAGAAACCCATTTTTGGTCAGACCACATCCCCAAAATAAATAATAGAAATTATTTAACATGGGTTCATGACTCATTCCCATACTCTAAATCACGAGGAGTCTCCATTGCGATCCATAAAGATATATCCCATCAAATAATACAAACTTGGAAAGGGAAAGATGGTAGATCCTTAATTATGAAGGTCCAACTATTTGGGAAGATATTTACAATTATTATTTTTTACTTACCAAATTATGAAAAAATTAAGAATGGGATAAGGGTCTTTCTGGACGCAATGGATAAGGCAGAAGAAATGATAATAATAGGAGGAGATTTTAATTTTATAATGGATCCAAAAATTGATAATACAGCAATCCAATCATATAGGAATAATAGCCAACTAGAAGAATTTAAATACCTATTGGGAACATATCAAATAATAGACATATGGAGGGCTCAACATCAGACAGAAAGGAATTTTTCATACTATTCAAATACACATAACGTACGTATCACAGAATAGATTATTTTTTACTAACCAAACAGGTCTGATGATGACTTCCTCCACAGATATCAGTAATTTTCTCTGGTCAGATCAAATCTATATGGATCTAGAAGTAATAGAGTACCCGAAATCAAGAGGAATATGGAGATTGGACGATAATCTGATTAAAGATAAGAAATGTGAAAAAGATATTCGACAAACGATAAAAGAATTCATAAAAAATCACGATGCAGATGATACTTCAATCCCCATACAGTGGGAAACATTAAAATGTGTAGTGCGAGGACAGTTTATCAAGCATGGAGCAAGAATAAAAAAAAGAAAAAGAACTAAAAATATCCCAATTATTGGAAGAAATATCATGATTAGGAAAAACACATAAACAAAGGTCTAATTTTGTGGAGGGAATTATATTAAAGGATAAACGAAGGGAACTACAAACCCTGCTTGATGAACAGTCCCTGCGATTGAGGGATAAAAACAAAGCCCAACAATACCACTATAGAAATTAAACTGGGAAAACACTAGCTAGAACATTGAAACAACAACAACCCCTGACCTCAATAGTAAAAATCTTGAAACTCACTGGGGAAATTACGTATGACCCTAAAGCAATATCTGAAACATTTCATACATATTATTCCAAGCTATATAATATAAAAGGACAACAAAAAAGGGAAGAAAAGAACAAAAACATAGAGGAAATACGTCAGTATATCAAGGAAACAGCTCTACCCACTTTTTCTAGAGAAACAATAGAGGACTTGGAAAGAGACATCTCACTAGAAGAGATACAACAAGCCATATCCACACTGTTCCTGGGAAAAAGCCAGATGGATATACACCAAAATTTAATAAAGCAGTTCAAGATATAATTATACCTATCCTAAAAAAAGACATATAATGCCATTTCAACATCTCAAATATTTACGTCACAAAGTATAGAAGCACACATTACATTAATTCCCAAACCAGAAAAAGATCATACATTACGTAGTAACTATCGTCCAATCTCCCTTACTAACATAGACATACGTTTATATTCTAAAATTATTGCCAATAGCCTATCACCAATTTTACCTAAACATATAAACTTAGACCAAACAGGATTTACTAAAGGTAGGGAAACAAGAGACAATATAATAAAAACCTGTACATTGATGGAGTATGTCCAGAGGGCCGCCATCCAAGCATGTCTACTATCAATAGATACTGAGAAAGCATTTGATAGGGTGGGGTGGCGGTTCATGGAAGAAACTAATCCTATTAGGGATGGGACCTAAGATGTTGAACAGGATCATGGCATTATATAAAAATCCCAGAGAAAAAGTAAGAACAAATGGGAATTATTCTGCATACATCGAGATTTTAAATGGTACTCGACAGGGATGTCCCTTGTCTCCACTGTTATACGTATTAGTAATGGAACATCTTACTTCAGCCATATGTGAAAATAAGAATATCCAGGGGATAAATATTAAAAGAAAAGAATACAAAATGGCAGTGTATGCAAATGATCTGTTAAAGGGACACTAAAGGTTTCCGTTTAAAAAAAAAATAACAAACATGTTATACTTACAATCACTGTGCAGCTCGTTTTGCACACAGTGGCCCCGATCTTGGTCTTCTGGGGTCCCTCTGTGGCTGTCTTGGCTCCTCCCGTCATCAGCTAACCCCCTTCATGGGAAGCGCTCTTCCAAGGGGGTTAGCTTGCGGGCGCACTCCCGTGATAAAGCCGGCGGCCATAGCCGCTGACTGTATTACACGGCCCGCCCCCCGGAACGACGCATCATTGCATGTGATTGACAGCAGCGCGAGCCAATGGCTGCGCTGCTATCAATCTAGCAAATCTAGCCAATCGATGGCCAGACTCTGAGGAGAAGAGGATGCCGGGGGACGTGCACAGCAGATTTAGGACTTAGGTAAGTAAAACGGGGGGCTGATGGGGCCGTCATTGCCAGTTTTTTTTTCACCTTAATGCATAGGATGCATTAAGGCGAAAAAACGAACCTTTACAACCCCTTTAATATATATATATATAACTAATCCGATTATATCAATACCAAATTTAATACAGGAACTTAAACGTTTTGGAAACTTAAGTAATTTTAAGGTGAATTATGATAAATCGGAAATGTTAAATTGACATTGACAGAAAAGATACAGAAACTTCTTCAAAAAGACTTTCCCTTTAAATGGCAAAAAGAGGCAATCAAGTACGTAGGGATATATATTCCAACTAACTTGAATACGTTACAGGAAATGAATTATACTTCAATAATAAAAGAGATTATAAAATCACTCCAAAAATATAATAAAATAATTCATTCATGGATGGGTAGAATCAACATAGTAAAAATAGATATACTGCCAAAATTACTATATATATTCCAAGCCATACCTTTGATTCCTCCAAAAAAAATGATGCAACTACGGAAAACAATGGGAAGCTTTATTTGGGCACAAAAAAAACCACGAATAAAAAAAGAAATATTGATCAAAAACAAAGAAAAACAAAGAACAAAGAAAAACGGGGGAACTATCTACGATGATTGGTCCAATGACTCCATTGTTCTCCAATCTGGAATTCCCTCCAACACAAAGAGTTAACACATTTTTGAAATGGAATAGTTCAGAGAGCATGAGACTGGTCCAAGTTCTCGTGGAGGGTAAATTACCAAAACTAAAAGATATGGGACCAGAATATAAAGATAAATGGATACAATACTACCAATTAAATACATATATTGAACCCAAAATACAATTACCAATATTAAATAGATCATTAACGGATTTTGAACATCTATTAATAAGGTATCAAAAAGCAAGTAGAAATCTCTCTAAAATCTATAAACTATTACTTCCCTCAGGACCTATTAATGAATTGATGTATATAAGAAAATGGGAAGCGGAGGCTTAGATATCAATATCACTGAAAGAATGGGAAAAAGCAATATCAATAATACATAAAACATCAGTAGCAGTAAAATATCAAGAAAGAAATTATAAACTTCTGATGAGGTGGTATTGAAGTCCAGTAGCATTGATTAATATAAATAAAGAAAACACAGAAACATGCTGGAGATGTAACAAGGATATGGGAACAATGGCACATATTTGGTATGGGTGTGGACGGGTGAGGGACTTTTGGAGTAAGATACTTAAAATCTATCGAAAAGTGTCAGGAATAGAGATACAATTAAATATAATATTATCTATAACATCAAGATCAATAAAAACTATAAAATCTGATATCTTTCACCACATGATTACAGCAGCCAGACAGAAACCCCAACAATAGTTGAATGGATATGCGAAATTAATGAAATACAATATATGGAAAGACAGACAAGAGAGGAAGGGTTTGTAAAAAATCAATTACCAAAAATGTGGTAACAAATTCGGCTTTCAGGGAACTTAACAAAATTTCTATGAGAGGGAAGTTTAAGGGGAGAAAGGATGGAGAGGAAGGGGAAAGGAAAGAAATGGAAGGAAGGAGGGAGGAAGGAGAAGAGAAAGGGAGGGAAAAGGGAAGGAAAATTAAATTATTTTTATTTTTTATTTAATTTTATAAATTTTTCTTGTGTTTCTATGTGTGTAAATGTCAATATGAATGCATGAGAAACACAGGAATTTTTTAAAGGGATCCTAAAAACCTGATAAGGGAGAAAACCACCAGGAAAGGGAGGGATATCAATCCCTAAACGGGAAACATGGTCCCAAATCAAATAAATAGGATATTTATTGAGAAATTATTGTATTTTTGTATTATGTAATTATGTGTATAAAAATTAATAAAAAGATATTGAAAACAATAGGTGAATTAATAATTTAGAAGGTACACTTAGAATTACACCCCAACACACATTCTGCTACTCTCTTGGGTATGAAGAAATCACATATGTGAGACATTTTGGCAGCCCAGCCACGTAAAGGGGCTCAAAATCCAAGGAGCACCTTTAGGCTATCAAGGGGCATTGTCAAGAATCAGGTGTGACCAGAACTGCATGGACAGCAACAGAGGAAAACCAAATGCATGTATAGCGCTTACCACCCTCTCCTCCTATCTTTGGCTCCTCGCAGGAAGAGAGGGCACACCCAGCTCTATATGCCCATACCCTCATGTGTAAAGAGGTTGAGCGGTGTTATGAAACAGGTCTCCACAGCCAGGTTCTCCAGAGAATGGCCCTTATCTCCATGCTCAATAAAGACAAGTCTCTATTTCCCCCAATGACTTCAATGTCCACACCAGCCGTAACTCCAATGCAGAGTTTATTTCTCTTAAAAGACAGTCTCTGATAGGAAAGGTTGGAGAGAGAACAGGACAGCATAAGGTGTGGGAGAGGTCCAGGCACAAACGTAATACACTTCACTGCGTGGCTTCTCAAGCAGACTTAGTCCATTTTGATAGTCTCCCTAGATAGGGACTAGCAGCCAAAATGGTACTTTAACTAACCGCACAATCACTACACAAACTGGTGCACTTGGTCTCTGCCACAGACCTGGTGAACTTGGTCTCTGCCACAGACCTGGTGAACTTGGTTTTCAAAGCTTGTCCTCTTTGTAAGGAGAAGACATCCCTCCAGAGAGTTACCGGGCCCCTTCCTTCACTGTGACTTCTCACCAGTGCCTCGGAATGGTCTTTCCCCGGCCTCCTCGTCTAAGATGCTGGTCCCCTCGCAAGGCGGCACCCTGAGATTCCTCGATCCTTGATGGGCCCCAGCCAAAGGGGCTGGGCCCAAGGCCTTTAGTTGCAGCCCCAAGGCTAAAGGTGCCTGGGACTGATTCACCGACCACCGCCCCTGGGCCAAAGGTGCCCAGGGTGGACAGGAACACACACTCCCTGGGAGTAGGACTCTCGGCAACGAAAAAAACCCCTACAGGCGGCGTCTGCCCCTTTTATATCCTCTCCCAGCATACACAGCAGGCCGACCACTCCCACTGTATGGTTGCCGAGAGGGGACACACAAGGCACAGCACTGTATCAGCGGTTCAACCCTGGCTCACTATGGCAGCGCACCCTGCAGGCCACAGGGAACGGTACACGGACACTCTTCCTGTAGACAAAAAATGGTTAATAATGTCCTAACAATTTAGGTGTTTGAGCATAACTACCACTCAAACACTACCCCTAAATTGAGGACCCCGCTACACAGGTAAAGTGAAAATATTGTGATTTATTAAGATACACACTCCCCTCCACTATAATAGACACTGTCCCCAGTGTCTGGAGCAAACCTATGCCTCTCAAGCCTGAGTCAACATAGACCTATTCCAGAAACTATGTACAAAAACTAAATTTTGAAAAAAATTGTTTGTTTGTGCCGGAACCTGAACATGGGGAAAGGGAGTTAAAATGAAGAGATGAAGGAAGAATAGCAGAAAACAAATGTGTACATCCCATTCTCAAATGTCACATATATTAAAGCAAAACTTTTTTTTATCATTCACATTTTCCTCCCCTCCTGCAATAGCTAAACCCACCCTTCCTCAGTGGTTGCTTGGTGTCCACCTGCAGAGGGAGAAAATAAACACACATCAAACCAACAAATTACACATCCTAACCTTCTATGTACATTAGAAGAGAAAAGACTCTCCCCGAGGGTAAAATCCTTTCCTTCTAGAAAGTAAAACACTTTTAAATGTGGTTCAAACTTAAGCAACACCACCACCTAGTGGAAGTGCCACCTTCAAGACACTTGTCCCAAAAAAAATAGTTTTTTTCTTTCTTTGAAGGCAAATCTTCCTCTTCTTCCTTGAACCTGGCTGTGTCCCTTAACTATTTCTTACCCCAAAGTCTCTGTCTTTGTTGCGCTGTGAGCGGAGAGAAAAACATCAACAGCTCCCCTGCTCTCCAGCTGAGTAGACTACCTCGATTTGCCAGGGCACAGTTCTTGAACTCCAGGAGAGTACACTCCGGAACAAAAGCACAAAAAAAAACACAGAGTTCAGTCTCTCACAAATAAAACTTTGGATCAGGCAAGATGAGGAGCCTCCAACTTTTATCAAAGGTCTCTATTGAATAGACGGCATCTTCACGCTCCTTCCGACACACAACCACCCGATCTGCATGAATGTGCCGACCCAACATCCATTCCTTCTTGCACCCCCTGTATCTCTCGGCAACGGCCGTGGAACATGAGAGATGCCTGCGGGCGTGTTGTACTTTTAAATGAGTCCACAGAAAGTCCGCGTACCATCTCTCTCTGTAGGCCTCCACCTCGAACAGTAAGTCTCTGGTGACATACGGGTACTCCCATCCGTAATCAGCAGCCACCTTTTGGTTGAACAGCCGTTGCAGCCTGAAGAGTGGTGGAAGTGTGGCACGGTCTCCCGCACCTGGCAAAACAATGGCCTCTGGATGCCTGGGCACTTTCACTGCCCTGGGACCCATTACAACAGCTCGCAACAACACACAGTCATCCGTAGTAATGTGCACGAGCACCACACATCCGGACGACTCGGGCATGGGGTCAGGGCCCTCCTCAGACACATGGGCTTCCTCCCGGGGTGTAACATCCCCAGCAGACTTGAGTGAGTCCCTTCTACTTCTGGCGGAGGATAGGTGTATTCTGTCCCAGCCCTTTTTGATGAATATTTCATCTATCTCTGCGTCTTCTCCTATATCAGAAGATGACTCTAAATCAGAGGTTTCACAATCCTCTGCTAGTAAGTAGTTCCTAGTGACAGAGGAACCACTATCTCTGGCAAGTTCAAGTTCTTTGGGGTCCAGGACCCAAGCATCCCCAACACTCTGGACGCTTTTCTCTGCTCCCTTCCCCAGCTTACCTCGAACTGTAGCTGTCGCGGATAGTCTTGAGGTGCCTCCGACTGGGCGATCCGACTCAGGTAAACGCTGGGGTATAGCTCCACCACGACCGCAGGAGGCTTTCACGTAGCCGACCTTCCGCTTTGGCGGTGGGAGCGAGGATTCTGTGACAACTGAGGCAGCATCCTCCAGTTTCTCCGTCTCTGGTTCCTCAGCTACCGGAACATTCACAACAACGACTTCCTCCAAAGTCTCAACAGTGCGCGTAGGGGTGACAGCAGAAGCGCTGGTTTCCTCCTCAAGAGTAGTGGCGCCCGAAAGGCAATTCAGACGGAAGGCCCGGGGCTTTTCTGTGGGTTGCTCTACCTCGAATAAGAACTCCTTACATTTTTCGCAACTTCCGAAAGGCCGAAGGTGCACCACCAGTCCCTGGTATCCGGGACAAACCACTCCAAGGGCCTCCGCATCTCTGTGAACGTAGAAGGCGAAGCGACCCCGAGGCTTCAGTCAGATCCCTGTATCCATCAAAGGAGCAGCAAACAAAGATACATTCATGGTACTTGGAACTGGAATCCATGGGGCATTAGACGCCATGTTCTCCGCTTGCCGATTCATTGCACACTGGCCCTTTTGCGCCAAAGTCACCACGTGCAACTCATCACATGGCGAGGCTCCTCCCATCTTCTGCAATGTTGGCGGGCTTTCTTACTCTTGACATGCCCACAAACTACGCAGCTTGGGCTCTCCTCGTGGCGCAGTCACTTTCTTTTCAAAGACGGCTGACCTCTACGGAGCCTCACAGGGGGAATAAAGTCCAAACTCTGGGGGGTTTTAGGCTGCAGAAATCCCGGACTTGAGCCCCCACATATAGCGCTTACCACCCTCACCTCCTATCTTTGGCTCCTCGCAGGAAGAGAGGGCACACCCAGCTCTATATGCCCGTACCCTCCTGTGTAAAGAGGTTGAGCGGTGTTATGAAACAGGTCTCCACAGCCAGGTTCTCCAGAGAATGGCCCTTATCTTCATGCTCAATAAAGACAAGTCTCTATTTCCCCCAATGACTTCAATGCCCACACCAGCCGTAACTCCAAAGCAGAGTTTATTTCTCTTAAAAGACAGTCTCTGATAGGAAAGGTTGGAGAGAGAACAGGACAGCATAAGGTGTGGGAGAGGTCCAGGCACAAATGTAATACATTTCACTGCTTGGCTTCTCAAGCAGACTTAGTCCATTTGGATAGTCTCCCTAGATAGGGACTAGCAGCCAAAATGGTACTTTAACTAACCACACAATCACTACACAAACTGGTGCACTTGGTCTCTGCCACAGACCTGGTGAACTTGGTCTCTGCCACAGACCTGGTGAACTTGGTTTTCAAAGCTTGGCCTCTTTGTAAGGAGAAGACATCCCTCCAGAGAGTTACCGGGCTCCTTCCTTCACTGTGACTTCTCACCAGTGCCTCGGAACGGTCTTTCCCCGGCCTCCTCGTCTAAGATGCGGGTCCCCTCGCAAGGCGGCACCCTGAGATTCCTCGATCCTTGATGGGCCCCAGCCAAAGGGGCTGGGCCCAAGGCCTTTAGTGGCAGCCCCAGGGCTAAAGGTGCCTGGGACTGATTCACCGACCACTGCCCCTGTTCCAAAGGTGCCCAGGGCGGACAGGAACACACACTCCCTGGGAGTAGGACTCCCGGCAACGAACGAACCCCCTACAGGCAGCGTCTGCCCCTTTTATATCCTCTCCCAGCATACACAGCAGGCCGACCACTCCCACTGTATGGTTGCCGAGAGGGGACACACAAGGCACAGCACTGTATCAGTGGTTCAACCCTGGCCCACTATGGCAGCATCACCTGCAGTCCACAGGGAATGGTACACTGACACTCTTCCTGTAGACAAAAAATGGTTGATAATGTCCTAACAATTTAGGTGTTTGAGCATAATTACCACTCAAACACTACCCCTAAATTGAGGACCCCGCTACATATGTAAAGTGAAAATATTGTGATTTATTAAGATAAGTGAAAATATAAATACAACCACCTCCAATATAACACAGTGCAAAACAAACCAACTAACAGACAGAGACCCACATATAACAATAGTCAGACAGGTATATACAGTAAATGGGGATTACCGGAATCATAAACATTAGCCAGGCCACGGTCATTCACAGGAGATCAGCAAGGAACAGGACAGGAGAGGGAGAAGGTGGACGGGATCAGGCTGCAGGGCAGGGATGCAAGATAACAGGAGGGACAGGATAAGAATCAGAATCAGATGCAAAGGGAAACAGGATCAGGTACACAGGTTGCAGGTTACAGGTTCAGGATACAGGATCGGGTTCACAGGTAGCAGGTACGGATCAGAGCACAAGGACGATACCAAGGCAAGTATGTGAAAGCTACACAGCTGTAATCAGCCTCAGGTGACACCTGATCGCAGGGGATAATGTTGGCTCCATACTGCCAGGAGACACACACTGGTGGATATCGGTACTGCGGCCCAATGATCTAACAGTGCCACCAGCAGGTGAGACCTTTCATTACAGTTCCTGACTGCTAGAAGACACCTGCTGGTGGACACCAGTACTGCGATCCACAGGACCGACAGCGCCACCAACGGGTGAAACCTTTCCTGACAGGCATAAATTATGCATTTATTTTCCTAACTGACTATTGTCAGAAACCATGAATCAGACCGAGACAGAAGTACAGTTAAATCACACTTGTTTAATAATAATAATAATAAAAAGATAAACAGAGTAAGCATAGTCAAAACATAGCCAGAGTTCAGGAACCGGATTGGATAGTCAGCCAAGCCAAATGTCAGAAAGCCAGAGATATACGTAGTAGAACAGCAAGCAGGATCTGGAGCCAGAAGGAACGTCAGCCAAGCAAGTCTTCAACATGAATGCAGGAGATAGTCTCTGTGACGTTGACCAAGGCGAAGGAAGAGATCAAGTGAGCTGGATGGCTTAAGAAGGCAGGACTGACGAGCAGGATATCATCAACAGGTGAGTCGCTGTGGAGAGATAGGAGCTGGCAATTAGCGGACAGCTGATCAGCCAGCTCAGAGAAGGAAGGACTGAGCCCAGCCCTGACACCTATCTCATTTCTTGAGGCCCTAAAATTCCAGGACAGTAAAAATACCCCCAGATGACCCCTTTTTGGCAAATAGACAGTCTGAAATATTTAGTAAAAGTGCTTTTTGAAGCTGTAATTTTTTGCTTAAAAATTTGGAAAATGATAAAAGTAAATAAAATGTGTTTTTTTCCACAAATTTGCTTTTTTAACAAGCTAATTATCACACAAGGTATGGGCGCACTGACAAATACACCCTAAAACACATTTTGCTATGCCTCCTGAGTATTGGGATACCACATGCATGACATTTTCACAGCCTCACAACATAGAGTGACTCGACATCCAAAGAGCACCTTTAAGCTTTCTAGGAACATAAATTACCCATCTAATTTCTTGACCACACATCACATTTTTAGGAGGCCTGGAGTACCAGGGCAGTAGAAACATTTATTTTGCAACAAGTTTTTAAAAAATCCAGACAGAAAAAAAAAAAAAAATTCACTCACACAAAGTTGTCAAAAAATAACATATTTCTAACAGAGAGTATAGGCATTCTTACAAATGCACTCCAAAAACAAATTTTTCTATTGCTCCTGTGTATAGGGATACCAGGCAAAGATCAGTCCTGGAAGCAGACAGAAACATGATTAATAAGCAGGCTGAGATCAGTTTAGACAGCAAGTAGATGCTTGGTCAGTATTTGGGCAAAGGATCAGTGCAGATGGCAGGTAGAAATGTATTCAATAAACAGACCAGGGGCAGTTCAGGTGGCAGGCAGAGGCATAGTCAATATGGATAATGGATCTTCAGGTTAGGACTTCAAGCTAGGGCTTCATTATCTGGTCTTTGAAATATTTACCTTCCATATATAAATTACATTCATGAATGAAAATAGTTTTTTTGGACCAGACCAGACTTTCCCTGAATTTTTGTTGATGTTTCCTGGTGGATGAATAGAAGGACATAAACATTCTACTTGTCCTTCAATATTATTGCTAAAAGTTTGTTGTTGTGTAAACTTGTTGGTTCCTCCCTTTTCAGCTTTGTGGTGACAGTCATTACCGAAAGTCTTGGGCATCCAGTGAGCTCCAGATCTCACTTCATAAACGCAGAAGACATATGTATATCCTGTGGCCCTTTCACAAAGTTTATACAACTTCACCCCATACCTGGCACGTTTATTGGGGAAATACTGTTTGATGTGCCTTGGGTATATAAGGCTTTAGGATTACTGGCAATGAACTGTTGGACATATATCTTACATTGCTCCACAATTAAATTGAATAATTATTCGATGAAAAACAAAGAAAAAATTAAACGGGCATAACATTTTATATTTCCACCTGGATACCTAGTTGGGTTGTACATGGGGGATGACAGGCTTTGCTGAAGTAGGGGGTAGCCACAAAGGATTTGAAAGTCACTCTGGGATATTAGTATGGGCCATATTTTTTCTTGGCTGATGTTGTAACACCCCACTACTTGTGTTTGCCACTTTATCAGGATGTACTGCACTGCTAATACTTGTCACTTTACCAGAATATACCGCACGGCTGGCTTGCCTGTTGCAATTCAGTAGGATATTCGGTGCTTTGTGACATAACAACTATTTTAGTAGAGGTCCCTCCATTTTCTAAATCAGAGGTGAACATGAACCGCTGCTTTTCACAGGTTCATACTCTTAATCTGAATCTTACTGTCATTCTCAAAACTTAAAGGGCCTAACATTTTTTGGACATTTTTGACAGTGGCTGTACTGGTATCTGACGACACTGGTACTAGTGCTGATTGGCAATCAGGGCACTTTCTGGCTAGCAATGCTACTAGATAGAACTGTACTATTGTGGCTGGCAATTAGAATACTGGTGCTGACTTAAACTGGTTCTAGTGATTCTGTACTGATGTAGTGGTCTTCGGGACACTGTTTTTGGTTTACACAGGCACTGGTGTGACTAGCGATAAGGACACTATTGCTAGTTTACACTGGCTCTGGTGACGCTGTACTGATGTAATTAGCGATCAAAACACTGTTGCTGGCTTACACTGGTACTCATGTGATTAGTGATCAGGACACAGTTATCGGCTTCACTGGCTCTGGTGACACTGGCACTGATGTGGCTAGCAATCAGGAATAATGTTGCTGTCTGCTCTGGTCTGGTGACGCTGTGACTGGTGTGGCAGCAATCAGGAACACTCTTGCTGGCTCACATTGGTCTGGTGACACTGTGATTAATATGGCAGTGATCAGGAGCACTGTTGTTGTCTGCACTGGTCTGACACCATTTGCACTGGTGTTCTTAGTGTTCGAGAAACATGTTGCTGGTTATTAGGGATGAGCTTCGTGTTCGAGTCGAACATACGTTCGACTCGAACATCGGCTGTTCGATCGTTCGACGAAGATCGAACGATTTGGGCCGTTCGCGCCAAATTCGAGTGACGCGAACGGCCCACAATGCACTACGCCATCGCAGTGTCATCCAGGCGCTGTGATTGGCCAAGCATGCACTGTGACCCCGCATGCTTGGCCAATCACAGCGCCGGCAGCAAGGAGAGCAATGATTGGCCACAGGCAGGATGCCTGTGGCCAATTATTGCTGATGGGGTTTAGTACACGCCCCACACTATAAAAGGCCGCCAGCGCGGCGGCCTTGTGTAATGTGTTCCGGAGCAGGGAAAGAGAAGCATAGGCAGGGACAGTGTCATTTTTTTTCCTTTACTAATCCTGGATTCCTTGTGTTTAGGGACAAATAAGGATAGGTAGGGAGAGTGTCAGTGACAGTGTGCTATTCTGTGCTAATCCTTGTTTGTAGGGACAGAGAGGTACAGTGAGGGAAACTGACAGTGTGCTATTCTGTTCTAAAACTATTTTGCTGAACCATATTTTCAATCCTTGAGTTGAGGGACAGAGAGGTACAGTGAGGGAAAGTGTCAGTGTGCTATTGTGTTCTAAAACTATTTTGCTGAACCATATTTTCAATCCTTGAGTTGAGGGACAGAGAGCTACAGTGAGGGAAAGTGTCAGTGTGCTATTGTGTTCTAAAACTATTTTGCTGAACCATATTTTCAATCCTTGAGTTGAGGGACAGAGAGCTACAGTGAGGGAAAGTGTCAGTGTGCTATTGTGTTCTAAAACTATTTTGCTGAACCATATTTTCAATCCTTGAGTTGAGGGACAGAGAGGTACAGTGAGTGAAACTGACAGTGTGCTATTCTGTTCTAAATCAATTTTGCTGTTCCATATTTTCAATCCTTGAGTTGAGGGACAGAGAGCTACAGTGAGGGAAAGTGTCAGTGTGCTATTGTGTTCTAAAACTATTTTGCTGAACCATATTTTCAATCCTTGAGTTGAGGGACAGAGAGCTACAGTGAGGGAAAGTGTCAGTGTGCTATTGTGTTCTAAAACTATTTTGCTGAACCATATTTTCAATCCTTGAGTTGAGGGACAGAGAGGTACAGTGAGTGAAACTGACAGTGTGCTATTCTGTTCTAAATCAATTTTGCTGTTCCATATTTTCAATCCTTGAGTTGAGGGACAGAGAGGTACAGTGAGTGAAACTGACAGTGTGCTATTCTGTTCTAAAACTATTTTGCTGTTCCATATTTTCAATCCTTGAGTTGAGGGACAGAGAGCTACAGTGAGGGAAAGTGTCAGTGTGCTATTGTGTTCTAAAACTATTTTGCTGAACCATATTTTCAATCCTTGAGTTGAGGGACAGAGAGCTACAGTGAGGGAAAGTGTCAGTGTGCTATTGTGTTCTAACACTATTTTGCTGAACCATATTTTCAATCCTTGAGTTGAGGGACAGAGAGGTACAGTGAGTGAAACTGACAGTGTGCTATTCTGTTCTAAAACTATTTTGCTGAAACATATTTTCAATCCTTGAGTTGAGGGACAGAGAGGTACAGTGAGTGAAACTGACAGTGTGCTATTCTGTTCTAAATCAATTTTGCTGTTCCATATTTTCAATCCTTGAGTTGAGGGACAGAGAGGTACAGTGAGTGAAACTGACAGTGTGCTATTCTGTTCTAAAACTATTTTGCTGTTCCATATTTTCAATCCTTGAGTTGAGGGACAGAGAGCTACAGTTAGGGAAAGTGTCAGTGTGCTATTGTGTTCTAAAACTATTTTGCTGAACCATATTTTCAATCCTTGAGTTGAGGGACAGAGAGCTACAGTGAGGGAAAGTGTCAGTGTGCTATTGTGTTCTAAAACTATTTTGCTGAACCATATTTTCAATCCTTGAGTTGAGGGACAGCGAGGTACAGTGAGTGAAACTGACAGTGTGCTATTCTGTTCTAAATCAATTTTGCTGTTCCATATTTTCAATCCTTGAGTTGAGGGACAGAGAGGTACAGTGAGGGAAACTGACAGTGTGCTATTCTGTTCTAAAACTATTTTGCTGAACCATATTTTCAATCCTTGAGTTGAGGGACAGAGAGGTACAGTGAGGGAAACTGACAGTGTGCTATTCTGTTCTAAAACTATTTTGCTGTTCCATATTTTCAATCCTTGAGTTGAGGGACAGAGAGCTACAGTGAGGGAAAGTGTCAGTGTGCTATTGTGTTCTAAAACTATTTTTCTGAACCATATTTTCAATCCTTGAGTTGAGGGACAGAGAGCTACAGTGAGGGAAAGTGTCAGTGTGCTATTGTGTTCTAACACTATTTTGCTGAACCATATTTTCAATCCTTGAGTTGAGGGACAGAGAGGTACAGTGAGTGAAACTGACAGTGTGCTATTCTGTTCTAAATCAATTTTGCTGTTCCATATTTTCAATCCTTGAGTTGAGGGACAGAGAGGTACAGTGAGGGAAACTGACAGTGTGCTATTCTGTTCTAAAACTATTTTGCTGAAACATATTTTCAATCCTTGAGTTGAGGGACAGAGAGGTACAGTGAGTGAAACTGACAGTGTGCTATTCTGTTCTAAATCAATTTTGCTGTTCCATATTTTCAATCCTTGAGTTGAGGGACAGAGAGGTACAGTGAGTGAAACTGACAGTGTGCTATTCTGTTCTAAAACTATTTTGCTGTTCCATATTTTCAATCCTTGAGTTGAGGGACAGAGAGCTACAGTGAGGGAAAGTGTCAGTGTGCTATTGTGTTCTAAAACTATTTTGCTGAACCATATTTTCAATCCTTGAGTTGAGGGACAGAGAGCTACAGTGAGGGAAAGTGTCAGTGTGCTATTGTGTTCTAAAACTATTTTGCTGAACCATATTTTCAATCCTTGAGTTGAGGGACAGAGAGGTACAGTGAGTGAAACTGACAGTGTGCTATTCTGTTCTAAAACTATTTTGCTGTTCCATATTTTCAATCCTTGAGTTGAGGGACAGAGAGCTACAGTGAGGGAAAGTGTCAGTGTGCTATTGTGTTCTAAAACTATTTTGCTGAACCATATTTTCAATCCTTGAGTTGAGGGACAGAGAGCTACAGTGAGGGAAAGTGTCAGTGTGCTATTGTGTTCTAACACTATTTTGCTGAACCATATTTTCAATCCTTGAGTTGAGGGACAGAGAGGTACAGTGAGTGAAACTGACAGTGTGCTATTCTGTTCTAAATCAATTTTGCTGTTCCATATTTTCAATCCTTGAGTTGAGGGACAGAGAGGTACAGTGAGGGAAACTGACAGTGTGCTATTCTGTTCTAAAACTATTTTGCTGTTCCATATTTTCAATCCTTGAGTTGAGGGACAGAGAGGTACAGTGAGTGAAACTGACAGTGTGCTATTCTGTTCTAAATCAATTTTGCTGTTCCATATTTTCAATCCTTGAGTTGAGGGACAGAGAGGTACAGTGAGGGAAAGTGTCAGTGTGCTATTGTGTTCTAAAACTATTTTGCTGAACCATATTTTCGATCCTTGAGTTGAGGGACAGAGAGCTACAGTGAGGGAAAGTGTCAGTGTGCTATTGTGTTCTAAAACTATTTTGCTGAACCATATTTTCAATCCTTGAGTTGAGGGACAGAGAGGTACAGTGAGTGAAACTGACAGTGTGCTATTCTGTTCTAAATCAATTTTGCTGTTCCATATTTTCAATCCTTGAGTTGAGGGACAGAGAGGTACAGTGAGGGAAACTGACAGTGTGCTATTCTGTTCTAAAACTATTTTGCTGAACCATATTTTCAATCCTTGAGTTGAGGGACAGAGAGGTACAGTGAGTGAAACTGACAGTGTGCTATTCTGTTCTAAAACTATTTTGCTGTTCCATATTTTCAATCCTTGAGTTGAGGGACAGAGAGGTACAGTGAGGGAAAGTGTCAGTGTGCTATTGTGTTCTAAAACTATTTTGCTGAACCATATTTTCAATCCTTGAGTTGAGGGACAGAGAGGTACAGTGAGTGAAACTGACAGTGTGCTATTCTGTTCTAAATCAATTTTGCTGTTCCATATTTTCAATCCTTGAGTTGAGGGACAGAGAGGTACAGTGAGGGAAACTGACAGTGTGCTATTCTGTTCTAAAACTATTTTGCTGAAACATATTTTCAATCCTTGAGTTGAGGGACAGAGAGGTACAGTGAGTGAAACTGACAGTGTGCTATTCTGTTCTAAATCAATTTTGCTGTTCCATATTTTCAATCCTTGAGTTGAGGGACAGAGAGGTACAGTGAGTGAAACTGACAGTGTGCTATTCTGTTCTAAAACTATTTTGCTGTTCCATATTTTCAATCCTTGAGTTGAGGGACAGAGAGCTACAGTGAGGGAAAGTGTCAGTGTGCTATTGTGTTCTAAAACTATTTTGCTGAACCATATTTTCAATCCTTGAGTTGAGGGACAGAGAGCTACAGTGAGGGAAAGTGTCAGTGTGCTATTGTGTTCTAAAACTATTTTGCTGAACCATATTTTCAATCCTTGAGTTGAGGGACAGAGAGGTACAGTGAGTGAAACTGACAGTGTGCTATTCTGTTCTAAAACTATTTTGCTGTTCCATATTTTCAATCCTTGAGTTGAGGGACAGAGAGCTACAGTGAGGGAAAGTGTCAGTGTGCTATTGTGTTCTAAAACTATTTTGCTGAACCATATTTTCAATCCTTGAGTTGAGGGACAGAGAGCTACAGTGAGGGAAAGTGTCAGTGTGCTATTGTGTTCTAACACTATTTTGCTGAACCATATTTTCAATCCTTGAGTTGAGGGACAGAGAGGTACAGTGAGTGAAACTGACAGTGTGCTATTCTGTTCTAAATCAATTTTGCTGTTCCATATTTTCAATCCTTGAGTTGAGGGACAGAGAGGTACAGTGAGGGAAACTGACAGTGTGCTATTCTGTTCTAAAACTATTTTGCTGTTCCATATTTTCAATCCTTGAGTTGAGGGACAGAGAGGTACAGTGAGTGAAACTGACAGTGTGCTATTCTGTTCTAAATCAATTTTGCTGTTCCATATTTTCAATCCTTGAGTTGAGGGACAGAGAGGTACAGTGAGGGAAAGTGTCAGTGTGCTATTGTGTTCTAAAACTATTTTGCTGAACCATATTTTCGATCCTTGAGTTGAGGGACAGAGAGCTACAGTGAGGGAAAGTGTCAGTGTGCTATTGTGTTCTAAAACTATTTTGCTGAACCATATTTTCAATCCTTGAGTTGAGGGACAGAGAGGTACAGTGAGTGAAACTGACAGTGTGCTATTCTGTTCTAAATCAATTTTGCTGTTCCATATTTTCAATCCTTGAGTTGAGGGACAGAGAGGTACAGTGAGGGAAACTGACAGTGTGCTATTCTGTTCTAAAACTATTTTGCTGAACCATATTTTCAATCCTTGAGTTGAGGGACAGAGAGGTACAGTGAGTGAAACTGACAGTGTGCTATTCTGTTCTAAAACTATTTTGCTGTTCCATATTTTCAATCCTTGAGTTGAGGGACAGAGAGGTACAGTGAGGGAAAGTGTCAGTGTGCTATTGTGTTCTAAAACTATTTTGCTGAACCATATTTTCAATCCTTGAGTTGAGGGACAGAGAGGTACAGTGAGTGAAACTGACAGTGTGCTATTCTGTTCTAAAACTATTTTGCTGTTCCATATTTTCAATCCTTGAGTTGAGGGACAGAGAGGTACAGTGAGTGAAACTGACAGTGTGCTATTCTGTTCTAAATCAATTTTGCTGTTCCATATTTTCAATCCTTGAGTTGAGGGACAGAGAGGTACAGTGAGGGAAACTGACAGTGTGCTATTCTGTTCTAAAACTATTTTGCTGAACCATATTTTCAATCCTTGAGTTGAGGGACAGAGAGGTACAGTGAGTGAAACTGACAGTGTGCTATTCTGTTCTAAAAGTATTTTGCTGTTCCATATTTTCAATCCTTGAGTTGAGGGACAGAGAGCTACAGTGAGGGAAAGTGTCAGTGTGCTATTGTGTTCTAAAACTATTTTGCTGAACCATATTTTCAATCCTTGAGTTGAGGGACAGAGAGCTACAGTGAGGGAAAGTGTCAGTGTGCTATTGTGTTCTAAAACTATTTTGCTGAACCATATTTTCAATCCTTGAGTTGAGGGACAGAGAGGTACAGTGAGTGAAACTGACAGTGTGCTATTCTGTTCTAAATCAATTTTGCTGTTCCATATTTTCAATCCTTGAGTTGAGGGACAGAGAGGTACAGTGAGGGAAACTGACAGTGTGCTATTCTGTTCTAAAACTATTTTGCTGAACCATATTTTCAATCCTTGAGTTGAGGGACAGAGAGGTACAGTGAGTGAAACTGACAGTGTGCTATTCTGTTCTAAAACTATTTTGCTGTTCCATATTTTCAATCCTTGAGTTGAGGGACAGAGAGGTACAGTGAGGGAAAGTGTCAGTGTGTTATTGTGTTCTAAAACTATTTTGCTGAACCATATTTTCAATCCTTGAGTTGAGGGACAGAGAGCTACAGTGAGGGAAAGTGTCAGTGTGCTATTGTGTTCTAAAACTATTTTGCTGAACCATATTTTCAATCCTTGAGTTGAGGGACAGAGAGCTACAGTGAGGGAAAGTGTCAGTGTGCTATTGTGTTCTAAAACTATTTTGCTGAACCATATTTTCAATCCTTGAGTTGAGGGACAGAGAGGTACAGTGAGTGAAACTGACAGTGTGCTATTCTGTTCTAAATCAATTTTGCTGTTCCATATTTTCAATCCTTGAGTTGAGGGACAGAGAGGTACAGTGAGTGAAACTGACAGTGTGCTATTCTGTTCTAAAACTATTTTGCTGTTCCATATTTTCAATCCTTGAGTTGAGGGACAGAGAGCTACAGTGAGGGAAAGTGTCAGTGTGCTATTGTGTTCTAAAACTATTTTGCTGAACCATATTTTCAATCCTTGAGTTGAGGGACAGAGAGCTACAGTGAGGGAAAGTGTCAGTGTGCTATTGTGTTCTAAAACTATTTTGCTGAACCATATTTTCAATCCTTGAGTTGAGGGACAGAGAGGTACAGTGAGTGAAACTGACAGTGTGCTATTCTGTTCTAAAACTATTTTGCTGTTCCATATTTTCAATCCTTGAGTTGAGGGACAGAGAGCTACAGTGAGGGAAAGTGTCAGTGTGCTATTGTGTTCTAAAACTATTTTGCTGAACCATATTTTCAATCCTTGAGTTGAGGGACAGAGAGCTACAGTGAGGGAAAGTGTCAGTGTGCTATTGTGTTCTAACACTATTTTGCTGAACCATATTTTCAATCCTTGAGTTGAGGGACAGAGAGGTACAGTGAGTGAAACTGACAGTGTGCTATTCTGTTCTAAATCAATTTTGCTGTTCCATATTTTCAATCCTTGAGTTGAGGGACAGAGAGGTACAGTGAGGGAAACTGACAGTGTGCTATTCTGTTCTAAAACTATTTTGCTGTTCCATATTTTCAATCCTTGAGTTGAGGGACAGAGAGGTACAGTGAGTGAAACTGACAGTGTGCTATTCTGTTCTAAATCAATTTTGCTGTTCCATATTTTCAATCCTTGAGTTGAGGGACAGAGAGGTACAGTGAGGGAAAGTGTCAGTGTGCTATTGTGTTCTAAAACTATTTTGCTGAACCATATTTTCGATCCTTGAGTTGAGGGACAGAGAGCTACAGTGAGGGAAAGTGTCAGTGTGCTATTGTGTTCTAAAACTATTTTGCTGAACCATATTTTCAATCCTTGAGTTGAGGGACAGAGAGGTACAGTGAGTGAAACTGACAGTGTGCTATTCTGTTCTAAATCAATTTTGCTGTTCCATATTTTCAATCCTTGAGTTGAGGGACAGAGAGGTACAGTGAGGGAAACTGACAGTGTGCTATTCTGTTCTAAAACTATTTTGCTGAACCATATTTTCAATCCTTGAGTTGAGGGACAGAGAGGTACAGTGAGTGAAACTGACAGTGTGCTATTCTGTTCTAAAACTATTTTGCTGTTCCATATTTTCAATCCTTGAGTTGAGGGACAGAGAGGTACAGTGAGGGAAAGTGTCAGTGTGCTATTGTGTTCTAAAACTATTTTGCTGAACCATATTTTCAATCCTTGAGTTGAGGGACAGAGAGGTACAGTGAGTGAAACTGACAGTGTGCTATTCTGTTCTAAAACTATTTTGCTGTTCCATATTTTCAATCCTTGAGTTGAGGGACAGAGAGGTACAGTGAGTGAAACTGACAGTGTGCTATTCTGTTCTAAATCAATTTTGCTGTTCCATATTTTCAATCCTTGAGTTGAGGGACAGAGAGGTACAGTGAGGGAAACTGACAGTGTGCTATTCTGTTCTAAAACTATTTTGCTGAACCATATTTTCAATCCTTGAGTTGAGGGACAGAGAGGTACAGTGAGTGAAACTGACAGTGTGCTATTCTGTTCTAAAAGTATTTTGCTGTTCCATATTTTCAATCCTTGAGTTGAGGGACAGAGAGCTACAGTGAGGGAAAGTGTCAGTGTGCTATTGTGTTCTAAAACTATTTTGCTGAACCATATTTTCAATCCTTGAGTTGAGGGACAGAGAGCTACAGTGAGGGAAAGTGTCAGTGTGCTATTGTGTTCTAAAACTATTTTGCTGAACCATATTTTCAATCCTTGAGTTGAGGGACAGAGAGGTACAGTGAGTGAAACTGACAGTGTGCTATTCTGTTCTAAATCAATTTTGCTGTTCCATATTTTCAATCCTTGAGTTGAGGGACAGAGAGGTACAGTGAGGGAAACTGACAGTGTGCTATTCTGTTCTAAAACTATTTTGCTGAACCATATTTTCAATCCTTGAGTTGAGGGACAGAGAGGTACAGTGAGTGAAACTGACAGTGTGCTATTCTGTTCTAAAACTATTTTGCTGTTCCATATTTTCAATCCTTGAGTTGAGGGACAGAGAGGTACAGTGAGGGAAAGTGTCAGTGTGTTATTGTGTTCTAAAACTATTTTGCTGAACCATATTTTCAATCCTTGAGTTGAGGGACAGAGAGCTACAGTGAGGGAAAGTGTCAGTGTGCTATTGTGTTCTAAAACTATTTTGCTGAACCATATTTTCAATCCTTGAGTTGAGGGACAGAGAGCTACAGTGAGGGAAAGTGTCAGTGTGCTATTGTGTTCTAAAACTATTTTGCTGAACCATATTTTCAATCCTTGAGTTGAGGGACAGAGAGGTACAGTGAGTGAAACTGACAGTGTGCTATTCTGTTCTAAATCAATTTTGCTGTTCCATATTTTCAATCCTTGAGTTGAGGGACAGAGAGGTACAGTGAGGGAAACTGACAGTGTGCTATTCTGTTCTAAAACTATTTTGCTGAACCATATTTTCAATCCTTGAGTTGAGGGACAGAGAGGTACAGTGAGGGAAAGTGTCAGTGTGCTATTGTGTTCTAAAACTATTTTGCTGAACCATATTTTCAATCCTTGAGTTGAGGGACAGAGAGCTACAGTGAGGGAAAGTGTCAGTGTGCTATTGTGTTCTAAAACTATTTTGCTGAACCATATTTTCAATCCTTGAGTTGAGGGACAGAGAGGTACAGTGAGTGAAACTGACAGTGTGCTATTCTGTTCTAAATCAATTTTGCTGTTCCATATTTCCAATCCTTGAGTTGAGGGACAGAGAGGTACAGTGAGGGAAACTGACAGTGTGCTATTCTGTTCTAAAACTATTTTGCTGTTCCATATTTTCAATCCTTGAGTTGAGGGACTGAGAGGTACAGTGAGGGAAAGTGTCAGTGTGCTATTGTGTTCTAAAACTATTTTGCTGAACCATATTTTCAATCCTTGAGTTGAGGGACAGAGAGCTACAGTGAGGGAAAGTGTCAGTGTGCTATTGTGTTCTAAAACTATTTTGCTGAACCATATTTTCAATCCTTGAGTTGAGGGACAGAGAGGTACAGTGAGTGAAACTGACAGTGTGCTATTCTGTTCTAAATCAATTTTGCTGTTCCATATTTTCAATCCTTGAGTTGAGGGACAGAGAGGTACAGTGAGGGAAACTGACAGTGTGCTATTCTGTTCTAAAACTATTTTGCTGAACCATATTTTCAATCCTTGAGTTGAGGGACAGAGAGGTACAGTGAGTGAAACTGACAGTGTGCTATTCTGTTCTAAAACTATTTTGCTGTTCCATATTTTCAATCCTTGAGTTGAGGGACAGAGAGGTACAGTGAGGGAAAGTGTCAGTGTGCTATTGTGTTCTAAAACTATTTTGCTGAACCATATTTTCAATCCTTGAGTTGAGGGACAGAGAGCTACAGTGAGGGAAAGTGTCAGTGTGCTATTGTGTTCTAAAACTATTTTGCTGAACCATATTTTCAATCCTTGAGTTGAGGGACAGAGAGTTACAGTGAGGGAAAGTGTCAGTGTGCTATTGTGTTCTAACACTATTTTGCTGAACCATATTTTCAATCCTTGAGTTGAGGGACAGAGAGGTACAGTGAGTGAAACTGACAGTGTGCTATTCTGTTCTAAATCAATTTTGCTGTTCCATATTTTCAATCCTTGAGTTGAGGGACAGAGAGGTACAGTGAGGGAAACTGACAGTGTGCTATTCTGTTCTAAAACTATTTTGCTGTTCCATATTTTCAATCCTTGAGTTGAGGGACAGAGAGGTACAGTGAGTGAAACTGACAGTGTGCTATTCTGTTCTAAATCAATTTTGCTGTTCCATATTTTCAATCCTTGAGTTGAGGGACAGAGAGGTACAGTGAGGGAAAGTGTCAGTGTGCTATTGTGTTCTAAAACTATTTTGCTGAACCATATTTTCGATCCTTGAGTTGAGGGACAGAGAGCTACAGTGAGGGAAAGTGTCAGTGTGCTATTGTGTTCTAAAACTATTTTGCTGAACCATATTTTCAATCCTTGAGTTGAGGGACAGAGAGGTACAGTGAGTGAAACTGACAGTGTGCTATTCTGTTCTAAATCAATTTTGCTGTTCCATATTTTCAATCCTTGAGTTGAGGGACAGAGAGGTACAGTGAGGGAAACTGACAGTGTGCTATTCTGTTCTAAAACTATTTTGCTGAACCATATTTTCAATCCTTGAGTTGAGGGACAGAGAGGTACAGTGAGTGAAACTGACAGTGTGCTATTCTGTTCTAAAACTATTTTGCTGTTCCATATTTTCAATCCTTGAGTTGAGGGACAGAGAGGTACAGTGAGGGAAAGTGTCAGTGTGCTATTGTGTTCTAAAACTATTTTGCTGAACCATATTTTCAATCCTTGAGTTGAGGGACAGAGAGGTACAGTGAGTGAAACTGACAGTGTGCTATTCTGTTCTAAAACTATTTTGCTGTTCCATATTTTCAATCCTTGAGTTGAGGGACAGAGAGGTACAGTGAGTGAAACTGACAGTGTGCTATTCTGTTCTAAATCAATTTTGCTGTTCCATATTTTCAATCCTTGAGTTGAGGGACAGAGAGGTACAGTGAGGGAAACTGACAGTGTGCTATTCTGTTCTAAAACTATTTTGCTGAACCATATTTTCAATCCTTGAGTTGAGGGACAGAGAGGTACAGTGAGTGAAACTGACAGTGTGCTATTCTGTTCTAAAAGTATTTTGCTGTTCCATATTTTCAATCCTTGAGTTGAGGGACAGAGAGCTACAGTGAGGGAAAGTGTCAGTGTGCTATTGTGTTCTAAAACTATTTTGCTGAACCATATTTTCAATCCTTGAGTTGAGGGACAGAGAGCTACAGTGAGGGAAAGTGTCAGTGTGCTATTGTGTTCTAAAACTATTTTGCTGAACCATATTTTCAATCCTTGAGTTGAGGGACAGAGAGGTACAGTGAGTGAAACTGACAGTGTGCTATTCTGTTCTAAATCAATTTTGCTGTTCCATATTTTCAATCCTTGAGTTGAGGGACAGAGAGGTACAGTGAGGGAAACTGACAGTGTGCTATTCTGTTCTAAAACTATTTTGCTGAACCATATTTTCAATCCTTGAGTTGAGGGACAGAGAGGTACAGTGAGTGAAACTGACAGTGTGCTATTCTGTTCTAAAACTATTTTGCTGTTCCATATTTTCAATCCTTGAGTTGAGGGACAGAGAGGTACAGTGAGGGAAAGTGTCAGTGTGTTATTGTGTTCTAAAACTATTTTGCTGAACCATATTTTCAATCCTTGAGTTGAGGGACAGAGAGCTACAGTGAGGGAAAGTGTCAGTGTGCTATTGTGTTCTAAAACTATTTTGCTGAACCATATTTTCAATCCTTGAGTTGAGGGACAGAGAGCTACAGTGAGGGAAAGTGTCAGTGTGCTATTGTGTTCTAAAACTATTTTGCTGAACCATATTTTCAATCCTTGAGTTGAGGGACAGAGAGGTACAGTGAGTGAAACTGACAGTGTGCTATTCTGTTCTAAATCAATTTTGCTGTTCCATATTTTCAATCCTTGAGTTGAGGGACAGAGAGGTACAGTGAGGGAAACTGACAGTGTGCTATTCTGTTCTAAAACTATTTTGCTGAACCATATTTTCAATCCTTGAGTTGAGGGACAGAGAGGTACAGTGAGGGAAAGTGTCAGTGTGCTATTGTGTTCTAAAACTATTTTGCTGAACCATATTTTCAATCCTTGAGTTGAGGGACAGAGAGCTACAGTGAGGGAAAGTGTCAGTGTGCTATTGTGTTCTAAAACTATTTTGCTGAACCATATTTTCAATCCTTGAGTTGAGGGACAGAGAGGTACAGTGAGTGAAACTGACAGTGTGCTATTCTGTTCTAAATCAATTTTGCTGTTCCATATTTCCAATCCTTGAGTTGAGGGACAGAGAGGTACAGTGAGGGAAACTGACAGTGTGCTATTCTGTTCTAAAACTATTTTGCTGTTCCATATTTTCAATCCTTGAGTTGAGGGACTGAGAGGTACAGTGAGGGAAAGTGTCAGTGTGCTATTGTGTTCTAAAACTATTTTGCTGAACCATATTTTCAATCCTTGAGTTGAGGGACAGAGAGCTACAGTGAGGGAAAGTGTCAGTGTGCTATTGTGTTCTAAAACTATTTTGCTGAACCATATTTTCAATCCTTGAGTTGAGGGACAGAGAGGTACAGTGAGTGAAACTGACAGTGTGCTATTCTGTTCTAAATCAATTTTGCTGTTCCATATTTTCAATCCTTGAGTTGAGGGACAGAGAGGTACAGTGAGGGAAACTGACAGTGTGCTATTCTGTTCTAAAACTATTTTGCTGAACCATATTTTCAATCCTTGAGTTGAGGGACAGAGAGGTACAGTGAGTGAAACTGACAGTGTGCTATTCTGTTCTAAAACTATTTTGCTGTTCCATATTTTCAATCCTTGAGTTGAGGGACAGAGAGGTACAGTGAGGGAAAGTGTCAGTGTGCTATTGTGTTCTAAAACTATTTTGCTGAACCATATTTTCAATCCTTGAGTTGAGGGACAGAGAGCTACAGTGAGGGAAAGTGTCAGTGTGCTATTGTGTTCTAAAACTATTTTGCTGAACCATATTTTCAATCCTTGAGTTGAGGGACAGAGAGTTACAGTGAGGGAAAGTGTCAGTGTGCTATTGTGTTCTAAAACTATTTTGCTGAACCATATTTTCAATCCTTGAGTTGAGGGACAGAGAGGTACAGTGAGTGAAACTGACAGTGTGCTATTCTGTTCTAAATCAATTTTGCTGTTCCATATTTTCAATCCTTGAGTTGAGGGACAGAGAGCTACAGTGAGGGAAAGTGTCAGTGTGCTATTGTGTTCTAAAACTATTTTGCTGAACCATATTTTCAATCCTTGAGTTGAGGGACAGAGAGCTACAGTGAGGGAAAGTGTCAGTGTGCTATTGTGTTCTAAAACTATTTTGCTGAACCATATTTTCAATCCTTGAGTTGAGGGACAGAGAGGTACAGTGAGTGAAACTGACAGTGTGCTATTCTGTTCTAAATCAATTTTGCTGTTCCATATTTTCAATCCTTGAGTTGAGGGACAGAGAGGTACAGTGAGGGAAACTGACAGTGTGCTATTCTGTTCTAAAACTATTTTGCTGAACCATATTTTCAATCCTTGAGTTGAGGGACAGAGAGGTACAGTGAGTGAAACTGACAGTGTGCTATTCTGTTCTAAAACTATTTTGCTGTTCCATATTTTCAATCCATGAGTTGAGGGACAGAGAGGTACAGTGAGGGAAAGTGTCAGTGTGCTATTGTGTTCTAAAACTATTTTGCTGAACCATATTTTCAATCCTTGAGTTGAGGGACAGAGAGGTACAGTGAGTGAAACTGACAGTGTGCTATTCTGTTCTAAAACTATTTTGCTGTTCCATATTTTCAATCCTTGAGTTGAGGGACAGAGAGGTACAGTGAGGGAAAGTGTCAGTGTGCTATTGTGTTCTAAAACTATTTTGCTGAACCATATTTTCAATCCTTGAGTTGAGGGACAGAGAGCTACAGTGAGGGAAAGTGTCAGTGTGCTATTGTGTTCTAAAACTATTTTGCTGAACCATATTTTCAATCCTTGAGTTGAGGGACAGAGAACTACAGTGAGGGAAAGTGTCAGTGTGCTATTGTGTTCTAAAACTATTTTGCTGAACCATATTTTCAATCCTTGAGTTGAGGGACAGAGAGGTACAGTGAGTGAAACTGACAGTGTGCTATTCTGTTCTAAATCAATTTTGCTGTTCCATATTTTCAATCCTTGAGTTGAGGGACAGAGAGCTACAGTGAGGGAAAGTGTCAGTGTGCTATTGTGTTCTAAAACTATTTTGCTGAACCATATTTTCAATCCTTGAGTTGAGGGACAGAGAGCTACAGTGAGGGAAAGTGTCAGTGTGCTATTGTGTTCTAAAACTATTTTGCTGAACCATATTTTCAATCCTTGAGTTGAGGGACAGAGAGGTACAGTGAGTGAAACTGACAGTGTGCTATTCTGTTCTAAAACTATTTTGCTGTTCCATATTTTCAATCCTTGAGTTGAGGGACAGAGAGCTACAGTGAGGGAAAGTGTCAGTGTGCTATTGTGTTCTAAAACTATTTTGCTGAACCATATTTTCAATCCTTGAGTTGAGGGACAGAGAGCTACAGTGAGGGAAAGTGTCAGTGTGCTATTGTGTTCTAAAACTATTTTGCTGAACCATATTTTCAATCCTTGAGTTGAGGGACAGAGAGCTACAGTGAGGGAAAGTGTCAGTGTGCTATTGTGTTCTAAAACTATTTTGCTAAACCATATTTTCAATCCTTGAGTTGAGGGACAGAGAGGTACAGTGAGTGAAACTGACAGTGTGCTATTCTGTTCTAAATCAATTTTGCTGTTCCATATTTTCAATCCTTGAGTTGAGGGACAGAGAGGTACAGTGAGGGAAACTGACAGTGTGCTATTCTGTTCTAAAACTATTTTGCTGAACCATATTTTCAATCCTTGAGTTGAGGGACAGAGAGGTACAGTGAGTGAAACTGACAGTGTGCTATTCTGTTCTAAAACTATTTTGCTGTTCCATATTTTCAATCCTTGAGTTGAGGGACAGAGAGGTATAGTGAGGGAAAGTGTCAGTGTGCTATTGTGTTCTAAAACTATTTTGCTGAACCATATTTTCAATCCTTGAGTTGAGGGACAGAGAGCTACAGTGAGGGAAAGTGTCAGTGTGCTATTGTGTTCTAAAACTATTTTGCTGAACCATATTTTCAATCCTTGAGTTGAGGGACAGAGAGCTACAGTGAGGGAAAGTGTCAGTGTGCTATTGTGTTCTAAAACTATTTTGCTGAACCATATTTTCAATCCTTGAGTTGAGGGACAGAGAGGTACAGTGAGTGAAACTGACAGTGTGCTATTCTGTTCTAAATCAATTTTGCTGTTCCATATTTTCAATCCTTGAGTTGAGGGACAGAGAGCTACAGTGAGGGAAAGTGTCAGTGTGCTATTGTGTTCTAAAACTATTTTGCTGAACCATATTTTCAATCCTTGAGTTGAGGGACAGAGAGCTACAGTGAGGGAAAGTGTCAGTGTGCTATTGTGTTCTAAAACTATTTTGCTGAACCATATTTTCAATCCTTGAGTTGAGGGACAGAGAGGTACAGTGAGTGAAACTGACAGTGTGCTATTCTGTTCTAAATCAATTTTGCTGTTCCATATTTTCAATCCTTGAGTTGAGGGACAGAGAGGTACAGTGAGGGAAACTGACAGTGTGCTATTCTGTTCTAAAACTATTTTGCTGAACCATATTTTCAATCCTTGAGTTGAGGGACAGAGAGGTACAGTGAGTGAAACTGACAGTGTGCTATTCTGTTCTAAAACTATTTTGCTGTTCCATATTTTCAATCCTTGAGTTGAGGGACAGAGAGGTACAGTGAGGGAAAGTGTCAGTGTGCTATTGTGTTCTAAAACTATTTTGCTGAACCATATTTTCAATCCTTGAGTTGAGGGACAGAGAGCTACAGTGAGGGAAAGTGTCAGTGTGCTATTGTGTTCTAAAACTATTTTGCTGAACCATATTTTCAATCCTTGAGTTGAGGGACAGAGAGCTACAGTGAGGGAAAGTGTCAGTGTGCTATTGTGTTCTAAAACTATTTTGCTGAACCATATTTTCAATCCTTGAGTTGAGGGACAGAGAGGTACAGTGAGTGAAAATGACAGTGTGTTATTCTGTTCTAAATCAATTTTGCTGTTCCATATTTTCAATCCTTGAGTTGAGGGACAGAGAGGTACAGTGAGGGAAACTGACAGTGTGCTATTCTGTTCTAAAACTATTTTGCTGAACCATATTTTCAATCCTTGAGTTGAGGGACAGAGAGCTACAGTGAGGGAAAGTGTCAGTGTGCTATTGTGTTCTAAAACTATTTTGCTGAACCATATTTTCAATCCTTGAGTTGAGGGACAGAGAGGTACAGTGAGTGAAACTGACAGTGTGCTATTCTGTTCTAAATCAATTTTGCTGTTCCATATTTTCAATCCTTGAGTTGAGGGACAGAGAGCTACAGTGAGGGAAAGTGTCAGTGTGCTATTGTGTTCTAAAACTATTTTGCTGAACCATATTTTCAATCCTTGAGTTGAGGGACAGAGAGCTACAGTGAGGGAAAGTGTCAGTGTGCTATTGTGTTCTAAAACTATTTTGCTGAACCATATTTTCAATCCTTGAGTTGAGGGACAGAGAGGTACAGTGAGTGAAACTGACAGTGTGCTATTCTGTTCTAAATCAATTTTGCTGTTCCATATTTTCAATCCTTGAGTTGAGGGACAGAGAGGTACAGTGAGGGAAACTGACAGTGTCCTATTCTGTTCTAAAACTATTTTGCTGTTCCATATTTTCAATCCTTGAGTTGAGGGACAGAGAGGTACAGTGAGGGAAAGTGTCAGTGTGCTATTGTGTTCTAAAACTATTTTGCTGAACCATATTTTCAATCCTTGAGTTGAGGGACAGAGAGCTACAGTGAGGGAAAGTGTCAGTGTGCTATTGTGTTCTAAAACTATTTTGCTGAACCATATTTTCAATCCTTGAGTTGAGGGACAGAGAGCTACAGTGAGGGAAAGTGTCAGTGTGCTATTGTGTTCTAAAACTATTTTGCTGAACCATATTTTCAATCCTTGAGTTGAGGGACAGAGAGGTACAGTGAGTGAAACTGACAGTGTGTTATTCTGTTCTAAATCAATTTTGCTGTTCCATATTTTCAATCCTTGAGTTGAGGGACAGAGAGGTACAGTGAGGGAAACTGACAGTGTGCTATTCTGTTCTAAAACTATTTTGCTGAACCATATTTTCAATCCTTGAGTTGAGGGACAGAGAGGTACAGTGAGTGAAACTGACAGTGTGCTATTCTGTTCTAAAACTATTTTGCTGTTCCATATTTTCAATCCATGAGTTGAGGGACAGAGAGGTACAGTGAGGGAAAGTGTCAGTGTGCTATTGTGTTCTAAAACTATTTTGCTGAACCATATTTTCAATCCTTGAGTTGAGGGACAGAGAGGTACAGTGAGTGAAACTGACAGTGTGCTATTATGTTCTAAAACTATTTTGCTGTTCCATATTTTCAATCCTTGAGTTGAGGGACAGAGAGGTACAGTGAGGGAAAGTGTCAGTGTGCTATTGTGTTCTAAAACTATTTTGCTGAACCATATTTTCAATCCTTGAGTTGAGGGACAGAGAGCTACAGTGAGGGAAAGTGTCAGTGTGCTATTGTGTTCTAAAACTATTTTGCTGAACCATATTTTCAATCCTTGAGTTGAGGGACAGAGAGCTACAGTGAGGGAAAGTGTCAGTGTGCTATTGTGTTCTAAAACTATTTTGCTGAACCATATTTTCAATCCTTGAGTTGAGGGACAGAGAGGTACAGTGAGTGAAACTGACAGTGTGCTATTCTGTTCTAAATCAATTTTGCTGTTCCATATTTTCAATCCTTGAGTTGAGGGACAGAGAGGTACAGTGAGGGAAACTGACAGTGTGCTATTCTGTTCTAAAACTATTTTGCTGAACCATATTTTCAATCCTTGAGTTGAGGGACAGAGAAGTACAGTGAGTGAAACTGACAGTGTGCTATTCTGTTCTAAAACTATTTTGCTGTTCCATATTTTCAATCCTTGAGTTGAGGGACAGAGAGGTACAGTGAGGGAAAGTGTCAGTGTGCTATTGTGTTCTAAAACTATTTTGCTGTTCCATATTTTCAATCCTTGAGTTGAGGGACAGAGAGCTACAGTGAGGGAAAGTGTCAGTGTGCTATTGTGTTCTAAAACTATTTTGCTGGAGGGAGGAGTCTAGTAATGGCGCCGTAGGCTGAGCGTGCAACCCGGAGTCTCCTGCTCTTCCTCCAGTGGAGATGGCGAACACGCCGCTTGTATGGCCGCCCCTCCCCGCCTAACCCTCTGCCTAACCCTCCGCCTAACCTTCCGCCTAAACCCTCTGTCACTTACCGCCCGGGTGTAGCCTGTAAAGGTTGAAGATCCAGCGCCTAGTGCCGGGAGCAGGACAGCGCTAGAACGTACAGAGCGGTGAGTCCCTCCCGTCCCCTCCCCCATGGTCAGTGAGGGGAGGCGAGCGGAACGAGGTAAGGAGCGCGCCTCTGTGTACAGCTCGCCCGATCGCTGAACACCTAACCCAGCCCGAATAAGAGAACTATCGATGGCTTTTGGGTGACCCTAGTGGCTCTAACGTGGCTCTAACGTGGGATCAGGGAATGAACAGCGAGAGGACGCCGCGACGGTGAGTGGCGAACACAGCAGGGAAGGAAAGAAGCCGTGAGTAAGAGTAAGACGACTTCACTGCCTCTGTTACATGTTACATGTCATCGGCATGTTATTGGCTGGAACATTAATGAATGTGTGTTACTAATATTGGTTGGAACATTAATGTGTGTTACTAAAATATATAAGCCAGCAATATATGTAAGCCAGCATTGTTCGTAAAGGAGACCCCCTTCTCTTCTCCTCGCCTCCCCTCCTCTCCCAAAACGTGACTAACAGTACTCGTAATCAAGCAATATAGAAGATATTGGATTAAACTTGAAAGGCACTATTGGATCAGTGCAAGGGCAAACTGTAGTTTTATTTGATTTATACAAAGCAATAGCTTGGGCCTGCCTTAGTTGCCTAATAATTGTCTAATAATTGCTTAATAATCGCTGATTAGGGCAATGGGGCATGGACGATAGATGATGATACCATAAGCCACTATCTGTGCTAATACACTGCTAATACATTGCACTGGATCATACCGGAACATACGGAAATGCAAAAGGGCAGGTGTATTTAGCGCTGCCCAGTAGAACCGCTTCCTTATGCTGAAGGTAAAAAAAAAAAGTATAAAAACACAACGGCCTCAGAAGTGGAAAAAGACACAAAATAATTTTTTTGTTGTTTGTTTGCTGCGTCTAAACAGCGTTGACAGGCGTCAATAAGCATTACTGGGCATTCTGCAGCAAAATGATGAGGGGAAGATCGGGAAGAGGGGGTGCAGTCCCTAAATCACCCCGCTTAAGTCTCCCACCAACCCAGAGTCCAGGACCAATGAATAAATATGTGACACATGGCGGAAACGGAGAGAAACAGGCAAGTGAAAAACAACAAGGGGCTAAGATGGGACAGTTGGAGAGTAAGGAGAAGGAGAAGAAAAAAAGGGGTCAGAATAAAGGCACAGAGACTGAAGCAGTTGTAGAGCCTGGAACGGAAACAGACCCAGAAAACGGGCTTGAACAGAGAAGATCAGAGTATTCCCTAAATATAGAATCCCCCCCAACAAAAACAGAGATGCAATTAATGCTGGCGGCGTTGGAAAAATCGCTTAAATCAGATATGGCAATATTCCACAGAAATCTGGAACATATGTTGGAGAGGGTAGAAGAAGTCGAAAAAACAGCGGATAGTAATCTAATAAAAATAAAAAAATTAGAAAGCGACATCCGAAGCCTAAAAAGAGACCAACAGGAACAGACATATAAAATAGAAGACCAGGAGAACCGGGACAGAAGAAAAAATCTTAGAATACGTGGAGTCCCTGAAGCCCCCCAAAATGAAGATTTAACAGAAGTAATAAAGAAAATATTTAACCCAGTAATGGACAGAGAACTTATAAACCCAATTAAAATTGAGAGGGCCCATAGATTAAGAAGGCCAAAAGGAATACCACAAGAGAAACCAAGAGATATTATTGTAAGATTCGAAAATTGGGAGGAAAAGAACCAAATATGGAAGAAATTGAGAGAAAAACCCCCAATAAGACTCGATGAAAGTAATATTCAAATCTTCCAAGATCTGTCCCAGGAAACACTAAATAGAAGAAGAACGTTAAAACCGCTTTTAGCAATGCTGCAGGAACAAGGGGTACAATACAACTGGGGTTTCCCCGCATGTCTGATAGGGAGAAAAAACGGGATTACGGCAAAACTACGTTTTGTCGAAGAGACTAGAGAATTTTGTGAAAAACTAGGGATTCCTATTCCAGGGGAGGGTCTGAATAGAGATGGATAAGCGAAAAAGGACACAGCGGAAAGATAGAACAAACGAGATAATAGACCTTTTTTCTTTTCCAGTTTTCGCTTTCTGTCTGTCTTTCTTGATGCGATAGAAACTGGGAGGGAGGGGGAGGGAGGGGGAGGGGAGGGAGGGAAAGGAGGGGGGGATTGGTAAGTTATGGGGAAAATAGGAAATATCGAGAGGAGGAGAAACGGGACCCCGGGAGCTTAGGAAGTACGTCTCTAAAGTAGGAGAGGAGGGACCGAAAGCGCTATACAGAACTCCACCTCGGGCCAGAGAGAGCAGGAGGGACATGACTGTCCCCATAGATCAGAAGACCGTATCTGCTCCAGACCATGAGGTCAAAGGGAGGGGGGGGGGGAGGGGGAGGGGAAGGGACAGGGAAATAAGACAGGTCTGTATATTTTCGCCAGTAAAGAGAAACACGGAATTAAGAGGGATTAACATGCTGAACCATGTGAATGTATTTGTAAAAATAGGCAGGTATAAAGGAATTAAAACAAATGATGGAGGTTAAAGTAATGACATATAATGTAAGAGGTTTAAATACCCCTAAAAAAAGACATATGATATCAAGAGAACTAGAAAGGTATGCAGTTGATATAGTTTTTTTACAGGAAACGCATATATCTCATGATTCAAATATTAGATTGCATACACGGATAATCTCAACATGGTATTATGGAGACTCTCCAAATAAAAAGGCAAAAGGAGTAGCGATTGGCATAGGAAAAAATGTAAGTTTTGTATTAGAGAGTAGAAGAGTAGATCCAGATGGCCGTTTCTTGTTTTTGAAGGGGACTCTGCAGGGAATCAAGTATACACTAGTAAATGTTTATTGCCCTAATAGGCACCCTAAAAAATACTTTAAAAAAATATTAGACGCCCTAGAGGAATTTAAACAGGGATATCTGATTGTAGCAGGGGACCTCAACTTTATAATGGACTATGGTCTTGATAGTACGTCTGGTGCACTGATGAGAGAGAATAAACAAATGAAACTGATAAAAAAGAAAATGTATACACATCAGTTGTTAGATATATGGCGAATAGCCCATCCAAATAAAAGAGACTATACATTTCACTCGCCGGTGCACGATACGTACACGAGATTGGACTACATCTTAGTCGACCATGCAATTCTGGAATACGTGGTAGACACCTCCATTGAAACAATAACAATTTCGGATCATGCCCCGGTAATTGTAAAACTTAAGTTTGAAGAAAGGGAAAATAGGAAAAAGACGTGGAAGTTAAACGAAGAACTAATAGAAGATGAAGAAGTGATTAAAAATTTAATAACTGAAATAGAGCAATTTTTTAGTATAAACGATACATCAGAGGTCTCGAGGGCTACAATATGGGAAGCCCATAAGGCATTTATAAGAGGAAAGTTAATTTCAATAGGGGCATGGAAAAAAAAAGAAAGGGAGATAAACTTGAAACGGACAATAAAGGAACTACATGATCTGGAACAACAACACAAAACACAATTAAATCAGGAAATGCATCAGAGAGTGGTGATAAAAAGAGAACAACTAAGGGAATTGTTGGAGGAAGAAACAAGGAAAGTTTTCTGTAATGTGGCAAAAGAAAGATTTAGATGGGGAAATAAACCAGGAAGATACTTAGCAAAAATCTCGAAGCGAAAAAAAACCTTAAACTATATAGAAAAAATAAAAAATGAAAAAGGTGAATTAAAATATAAAACCATTGAGATTGCAAAGGTTTTCGAGAAATACTATAGTTCCCTATATGCAATCAAAAATAATGTAATACAGCAGGAGGAACATCATAAGATAAGTAAAATACAAAAATACCTAGCTGATCTGAAATTACCAAAAATTACAACAGAGAATATTGAACGCCTAGAGAGACCAATAACAGAGGATGAAATCAATGATGCCTTAAAAAAAATACCAGGAGGGAAAAGTCCAGGCCCTGATGGGTTTACAATAAAATATTTTAAAAAATTCAGGAAGCAATTGGTACCAGTTCTTTGTACTTACTTTAATAAAATAGGGGAAAACGAGGAAATCAGAAAAGAATCCCTGCTAGCGGATATTACAATAATACCGAAAATAGGCAAAGATATATCCATATGCTCAAGCTATCGTCCTATTGCGTTATTAAACGTAGACATAAAACTCTACGCAAAGGTTTTAGCGGCAAGGTTAAAAAGCCTGATGCCCGATTTAATAAACAGAGACCAGGTAGGTTTTGTCCCAGGAAGGGAGGGCAGGGACAATAGTATTAGGACAATGCTACTAATGCACAGGACACAGAAGAAAGGACCCCCAGTCTTGCTCATGTCGATAGATGCTGAAAAAGCATTCGACAGAGTAGACTGGGGGTTCCTGATGGAGACAATACGCAATACGGGGATGGGCCCAAAATATATAAAATGGATAGAGAATCTATATAAACATCCAACGGCGAGGGTAAAAGTAAATGGAAGTATGTCGTCCACTTTTGAGATGTTCAATGGAACAAGACAAGGATGCCCGCTCTCACCCCTCCTGTACGTAATGGCACTGGAGCCCTTGTTGGAGAAAATAAGGAAAAATGTAGACATAGGAGGGGTCAGAGTGGGGGAAGAAGAACATAAGATAGCAGCATACGCGGACGACATACTTCTATATATAACAAACCCAAGAATATCATTGCCAAACGTTATAAAAGAAATAAAAAAATATGGGGAGCTTACAAACTTCAAGATTAATCCAACAAAAACTGTAATATTAAATCTAGGAATAGGGAAACAAGAAGTAATAGCGTTGCAGCAAGAATTCCCTTTTTCTTGGGAAACAGAAGCACTGACCTACTTGGGGGTTAGAATAACGCCGACACTGGAAAAAATATATGGTGCTAATTATATCCCATTGCTAAATGAAGTAAAAACAGAATTAAAAAAGCTATCGAGGAGTCCAATCTCCTGGATAGGGAGGATAAATCTACTGAAAATGGTGATTTTACCAAAAATTTTATATAAATTTCAAATGCTTCCGATAGAGATACCCCAGTGTTTTTTTTAGAGTAATAAAAAGTATAATTTTAAAGTTTATCTGGCAAAATAGAAAAGCCAGAGTGGGTTATACGCTCTTGTCAAGGAAAAAAAATAAAGGAGGATTGACTGCCCCCGATATTAAAAGATACTATACGGCGGTAATATTGGCTAGGTTAATAGAATGGGCAAACATCAGCACAAATAAGAGGTGGGTAAACATGGAGAATAATCTATACACAGCACCATTAGGGAAAGAAATATGGATTCCACCGAAGTATAGGACACACAGTTCACAAATACATGGTTTAACAAAAATAGTATTTAAAGAATGGGACAAAATATATAGAAGAGAAAAATGGGAGTATAACTCCCCACTGATTCCGTTGGCAGGAACAAATTTTTTTGTTCCAGGAAACGGGACTCAGATGGGGAGGTACTTAGGGGATGCACAAATAAAAGACATAATGATACAAGGGAAAATAAGGGCGAGAACAGAACTAATCACAACATATGGGTGGCAGTTTTTAAGTGAATGGGTATACACACAACTTAAACATTTTGTAAGCACAATTCCCAAACCAGTTAGAGAGGAGAAGACACTGAACCCAATCGAAAAGCTTTGCAATATTAAAACACCTACGAAAAATGGAATATCTCAAATGTATAACATATTAACAGATTTAGAAGGAACCGGGGCCCTCCCCTTTATAGGAAAATGGGAACAAGACCTTGGGATAAAACTAGATGAAAAACAAATGATTGGAGCAGTACATGACTATGCGACAGATATTGTAACGGTAGAAGCGAACTATAAGAGTTTGGTGAGGTGGCATCTAACCCCGGTGAGAATCAATCAATTTCAGCCAGGTAGATCATCACAGTGTTGGAGGGAATGTGGGCAAAGGGGAACAACAATGCATATTTGGTGGGAGTGTCAAAAAATAAAAGAATATTGGCATATTATATTGGAGTATATAAATGAAATCACTGGGGAAAAGATACCCCAAAATGCCTGGAATGTTCTGTTCCATGGGACAAATAAAACCAAAAAACAATATAAAGAAACATTAGTCCCTTCCCTACTCAATGCTGCAAAGGCCTTGATTCCCAAAAAATGGTTGCAAGTGGAGAGCCCATCCATAAAAGAATGGATACAGAGAGTAGACTACGTGCATGAGATGGAGTACCTGAGCAGCAGAGAGCAGGGAATGGAAAGTAGACATAGAAGTACCTGGCTGAAATGGAGTGAGTTTAAGTGTTCAGAGAAATATGTAATAGGAATGACAGAAATGGAAAAAAAACATTTTTTTTTTGAGATAACTTAAGATGGCGAAAAGGGCGGACCTTGGGGGCGGGGGGTGGGCGGGTAGGGCGTGGGAAAAATATAAATAGGAGATATGCTAGATTTAAAAAGGTTATGATATGTGTACTTTGTATAACGCATTTTATCTCAAATAAAATAAAGATTAAAAAAAAATAAAAAAAAATAAAACTATTTTGCTGAACCATATTTTCAATCCTTGAGTTGAGGGACAGAGAGCTACAGTGAGGGAAAGTGTCAGTGTGCTATTGTGTTCTAAAACTATTTTGCTGAACCATATTTTCAATCCTTGAGTTGAGGGACAGAGAGGTACAGTGAGTGAAACTGACAGTGTGCTATTCTGTTCTAAAACTATTTTGCTGTTCCATATTTTCAATCCTTGAGTTGAGGGACAGAGAGGTACAGTGAGGGAAAGTGTCAGTGTGCTATTGTGTTCTAAAACTATTTTGCTGAACCATATTTTCAATCCTTGAGTTGAGGGACAGAGAGCTACAGTGAGGGAAAGTGTCAGTGTGCTATTGTGTTCTAAAACTATTTTGCTGAACCATATTTTCAATCCTTGAGTTGAGGGACAGAGAGCTACAGTGAGGGAAAGTGTCAGTGTGCTATTGTGTTCTAAAACTATTTTGCTGAACCATATTTTCAATCCTTGAGTTGAGGGACAGAGAGGTACAGTGAGTGAAACTGACAGTGTGCTATTCTGTTCTAAATCAATTTTGCTGTTCCATATTTTCAATCCTTGAGTTGAGGGACAGAGAGCTACAGTGAGGGAAAGTGTCAGTGTGCTATTGTGTTCTAAAACTATTTTGCTGAACCATATTTTCAATCCTTGAGTTGAGGGACAGAGAGCTACAGTGAGGGAAAGTGTCAGTGTGCTATTGTGTTCTAAAACTATTTTGCTGAACCATATTTTCAATCCTTGAGTTGAGGGACAGAGAGGTACAGTGAGTGAAACTGACAGTGTGCTATTCTGTTCTAAATCAATTTTGCTGTTCCATATTTTCAATCCTTGAGTTGAGGGACAGAGAGGTACAGTGAGGGAAACTGACAGTGTGCTATTCTGTTCTAAAACTATTTTGCTGAACCATATTTTCAATCCTTGAGTTGAGGGACAGAGAGGTACAGTGAGTGAAACTGACAGTGTGCTATTCTGTTCTAAAACTATTTTGCTGTTCCATATTTTCAATCCATGAGTTGAGGGACAGAGAGGTACAGTGAGGGAAAGTGTCAGTGTGCTATTGTGTTCTAAAACTATTTTGCTGAACCATATTTTCAATCCTTGAGTTGAGGGACAGAGAGGTACAGTGAGTGAAACTGACAGTGTGCTATTCTGTTCTAAAACTATTTTGCTGTTCCATATTTTCAATCCTTGAGTTGAGGGACAGAGAGGTACAGTGAGGGAAAGTGTCAGTGTGCTATTGTGTTCTAAAACTATTTTGCTGAACCATATTTTCAATCCTTGAGTTGAGGGACAGAGAGCTACAGTGAGGGAAAGTGTCAGTGTTCTATTGTGTTCTAAAACTATTTTGCTGAACCATATTTTCAATCCTTGAGTTGAGGGACAGAGAACTACAGTGAGGGAAAGTGTCAGTGTGCTATTGTGTTCTAAAACTATTTTGCTGAACCATATTTTCAATCCTTGAGTTGAGGGACAGAGAGGTACAGTGAGTGAAACTGACAGTGTGCTATTCTGTTCTAAATCAATTTTGCTGTTCCATATTTTCAATCCTTGAGTTGAGGGACAGAGAGCTACAGTGAGGGAAAGTGTCAGTGTGCTATTGTGTTCTAAAACTATTTTGCTGAACCATATTTTCAATCCTTGAGTTGAGGGACAGAGAGCTACAGTGAGGGAAAGTGTCAGTGTGCTATTGTGTTCTAAAACTATTTTGCTGAACCATATTTTCAATCCTTGAGTTGAGGGACAGAGAGGTACAGTGAGTGAAACTGACAGTGTGCTATTCTGTTCTAAAACTATTTTGCTGTTCCATATTTTCAATCCTTGAGTTGAGGGACAGAGAGCTACAGTGAGGGAAAGTGTCAGTGTGCTATTGTGTTCTAAAACTATTTTGCTGAACCATATTTTCAATCCTTGAGTTGAGGGACAGAGAGCTACAGTGAGGGAAAGTGTCAGTGTGCTATTGTGTTCTAAAACTATTTTGCTGAACCATATTTTCAATCCTTGAGTTGAGGGACAGAGAGCTACAGTGAGGGAAAGTGTCAGTGTGCTATTGTGTTCTAAAACTATTTTGCTAAACCATATTTTCAATCCTTGAGTTGAGGGACAGAGAGGTACAGTGAGTGAAACTGACAGTGTGCTATTCTGTTCTAAATCAATTTTGCTGTTCCATATTTTCAATCCTTGAGTTGAGGGACAGAGAGGTACAGTGAGGGAAACTGACAGTGTGCTATTCTGTTCTAAAACTATTTTGCTGAACCATATTTTCAATCCTTGAGTTGAGGGACAGAGAGGTACAGTGAGTGAAACTGACAGTGTGCTATTCTGTTCTAAAACTATTTTGCTGTTCCATATTTTCAATCCTTGAGTTGAGGGACAGAGAGGTATAGTGAGGGAAAGTGTCAGTGTGCTATTGTGTTCTAAAACTATTTTGCTGAACCATATTTTCAATCCTTGAGTTGAGGGACAGAGAGCTACAGTGAGGGAAAGTGTCAGTGTGCTATTGTGTTCTAAAACTATTTTGCTGAACCATATTTTCAATCCTTGAGTTGAGGGACAGAGAGCTACAGTGAGGGAAAGTGTCAGTGTGCTATTGTGTTCTAAAACTATTTTGCTGAACCATATTTTCAATCCTTGAGTTGAGGGACAGAGAGGTACAGTGAGTGAAACTGACAGTGTGCTATTCTGTTCTAAATCAATTTTGCTGTTCCATATTTTCAATCCTTGAGTTGAGGGACAGAGAGCTACAGTGAGGGAAAGTGTCAGTGTGCTATTGTGTTCTAAAACTATTTTGCTGAACCATATTTTCAATCCTTGAGTTGAGGGACAGAGAGCTACAGTGAGGGAAAGTGTCAGTGTGCTATTGTGTTCTAAAACTATTTTGCTGAACCATATTTTCAATCCTTGAGTTGAGGGACAGAGAGGTACAGTGAGTGAAACTGACAGTGTGCTATTCTGTTCTAAATCAATTTTGCTGTTCCATATTTTCAATCCTTGAGTTGAGGGACAGAGAGGTACAGTGAGGGAAACTGACAGTGTGCTATTCTGTTCTAAAACTATTTTGCTGAACCATATTTTCAATCCTTGAGTTGAGGGACAGAGAGGTACAGTGAGTGAAACTGACAGTGTGCTATTCTGTTCTAAAACTATTTTGCTGTTCCATATTTTCAATCCTTGAGTTGAGGGACAGAGAGGTACAGTGAGGGAAAGTGTCAGTGTGCTATTGTGTTCTAAAACTATTTTGCTGAACCATATTTTCAATCCTTGAGTTGAGGGACAGAGAGCTACAGTGAGGGAAAGTGTCAGTGTGCTATTGTGTTCTAAAACTATTTTGCTGAACCATATTTTCAATCCTTGAGTTGAGGGACAGAGAGCTACAGTGAGGGAAAGTGTCAGTGTGCTATTGTGTTCTAAAACTATTTTGCTGAACCATATTTTCAATCCTTGAGTTGAGGGACAGAGAGGTACAGTGAGTGAAACTGACAGTGTGTTATTCTGTTCTAAATCAATTTTGCTGTTCCATATTTTCAATCCTTGAGTTGAGGGACAGAGAGGTACAGTGAGGGAAACTGACAGTGTGCTATTCTGTTCTAAAACTATTTTGCTGAACCATATTTTCAATCCTTGAGTTGAGGGACAGAGAGGTACAGTGAGTGAAACTGACAGTGTGCTATTCTGTTCTAAAACTATTTTGCTGTTCCATATTTTCAATCCATGAGTTGAGGGACAGAGAGGTACAGTGAGGGAAAGTGTCAGTGTGCTATTGTGTTCTAAAACTATTTTGCTGAACCATATTTTCAATCCTTGAGTTGAGGGACAGAGAGGTACAGTGAGTGAAACTGACAGTGTGCTATTATGTTCTAAAACTATTTTGCTGTTCCATATTTTCAATCCTTGAGTTGAGGGACAGAGAGGTACAGTGAGGGAAAGTGTCAGTGTGCTATTGTGTTCTAAAACTATTTTGCTGAACCATATTTTCAATCCTTGAGTTGAGGGACAGAGAGCTACAGTGAGGGAAAGTGTCAGTGTGCTATTGTGTTCTAAAACTATTTTGCTGAACCATATTTTCAATCCTTGAGTTGAGGGACAGAGAGCTACAGTGAGGGAAAGTGTCAGTGTGCTATTGTGTTCTAAAACTATTTTGCTGAACCATATTTTCAATCCTTGAGTTGAGGGACAGAGAGGTACAGTGAGTGAAACTGACAGTGTGCTATTCTGTTCTAAATCAATTTTGCTGTTCCATATTTTCAATCCTTGAGTTGAGGGACAGAGAGGTACAGTGAGGGAAACTGACAGTGTGCTATTCTGTTCTAAAACTATTTTGCTGAACCATATTTTCAATCCTTGAGTTGAGGGACAGAGAAGTACAGTGAGTGAAACTGACAGTGTGCTATTCTGTTCTAAAACTATTTTGCTGTTCCATATTTTCAATCCTTGAGTTGAGGGACAGAGAGGTACAGTGAGGGAAAGTGTCAGTGTGCTATTGTGTTCTAAAACTATTTTGCTGTTCCATATTTTCAATCCTTGAGTTGAGGGACAGAGAGCTACAGTGAGGGAAAGTGTCAGTGTGCTATTGTGTTCTAAAACTATTTTGCTGAACCATATTTTCAATCCTTGAGTTGAGGGACAGAGAGCTACAGTGAGGGAAAGTGTCAGTGTGCTATTGTGTTCTAAAACTATTTTGCTGAACCATATTTTCAATCCTTGAGTTGAGGGACAGAGAGGTACAGTGAGTGAAACTGACAGTGTGCTATTCTGTTCTAAAACTATTTTGCTGTTCCATATTTTCAATCCTTGAGTTGAGGGACAGAGAGGTACAGTGAGGGAAAGTGTCAGTGTGCTATTGTGTTCTAAAACTATTTTGCTGAACCATATTTTCAATCCTTGAGTTGAGGGACAGAGAGCTACAGTGAGGGAAAGTGTCAGTGTGCTATTGTGTTCTAAAACTATTTTGCTGAACCATATTTTCAATCCTTGAGTTGAGGGACAGAGAGCTACAGTGAGGGAAAGTGTCAGTGTGCTATTGTGTTCTAAAACTATTTTGCTGAACCATATTTTCAATCCTTGAGTTGAGGGACAGAGAGGTACAGTGAGTGAAACTGACAGTGTGCTATTCTGTTCTAAATCAATTTTGCTGTTCCATATTTTCAATCCTTGAGTTGAGGGACAGAGAGGTACAGTGAGTGAAACTGACAGTGTGCTATTCTGTTCTAAAACTATTTTGCTGTTCCATATTTTCAATCCTTGAGTTGAGGGACAGAGAGGTACAGTGAGGGAAAGTGTCAGTGTGCTATTGTGTTCTAAAACTATTTTGCTGAACCATATTTTCAATCCTTGAGTTGAGGGACAGAGAGCTACAGTGAGGGAAAGTGTCAGTGTGCTATTGTGTTCTAAAACTATTTTGCTGAACCATATTTTCAATCCTTGAGTTGAGGGACAGAGAGCTACAGTGAGGGAAAGTGTCAGTGTGCTATTGTGTTCTAAAACTATTTTGCTGAACCATATTTTCAATCCTTGAGTTGAGGGACAGAGAGGTACAGTGAGTGAAACTGACAGTGTGCTATTCTGTTCTAAATCAATTTTGCTGTTCCATATTTTCAATCCTTGAGTTGAGGGACAGAGAGGTACAGTGAGGGAAACTGACAGTGTGCTATTCTGTTCTAAAACTATTTTGCTGAACCATATTTTCAATCCTTGAGTTGAGGGACAGAGAGGTACAGTGAGTGAAACTGACAGTGTGCTATTCTGTTCTAAAACTATTTTGCTGTTCCATATTTTCAATCCTTGAGTTGAGGGACAGAGAGGTACAGTGAGGGAAAGTGTCAGTGTGCTATTGTGTTCTAAAACTATTTTGCTGAACCATATTTTCAATCCTTGAGTTGAGGGACAGAGAGCTACAGTGAGGGAAAGTGTCAGTGTGCTATTGTGTTCTAAAACTATTTTGCTGAACCATATTTTCAATCCTTGAGTTGAGGGACAGAGAGCTACAGTGAGGGAAAGTGTCAGTGTGCTATTGTGTTCTAAAACTATTTTGCTGAACCATATTTTCAATCCTTGAGTTGAGGGACAGAGAGGTACAGTGAGTGAAACTGACAGTGTGCTATTCTGTTCTAAATCAATTTTGCTGTTCCATATTTTCAATCCTTGAGTTGAGGGACAGAGAGCTACAGTGAGGGAAAGTGTCAGTGTGCTATTGTGTTCTAAAACTATTTTGCTGAACCATATTTTCAATCCTTGAGTTGAGGGACAGAGAGCTACAGTGAGGGAAAGTGTCAGTGTGCTATTGTGTTCTAAAACTATTTTGCTGAACCATATTTTCAATCCTTGAGTTGAGGGACAGAGAGGTACAGTGAGTGAAACTGACAGTGTGCTATTCTGTTCTAAATCAATTTTGCTGTTCCATATTTTCAATCCTTGAGTTGAGGGACAGAGAGGTACAGTGAGGGAAACTGACAGTGTGCTATTCTGTTCTAAAACTATTTTGCTGAACCATATTTTCAATCCTTGAGTTGAGGGACAGAGAGGTACAGTGAGTGAAACTGACAGTGTGCTATTCTGTTCTAAAACTATTTTGCTGTTCCATATTTTCAATCCTTGAGTTGAGGGACAGAGAGGTACAGTGAGGGAAAGTGTCAGTGTGCTATTGTGTTCTAAAACTATTTTGCTGAACCATATTTTCAATCCTTGAGTTGAGGGACAGAGAGCTACAGTGAGGGAAAGTGTCAGTGTGCTATTGTGTTCTAAAACTATTTTGCTGAACCATATTTTCAATCCTTGAGTTGAGGGACAGAGAGCTACAGTGAGGTAAAGTGTCAGTGTGCTATTGTGTTCTAAAACTATTTTGCTGAACCATATTTTCAATCCTTGAGTTGAGGGACAGAGAGGTACAGTGAGTGAAACTGACAGTGTGCTATTCTGTTCTAAATCAATTTTGCTGTTCCATATTTTCAATCCTTGAGTTGAGGGACAGAGAGCTACAGTGAGGGAAAGTGTCAGTGTGCTATTGTGTTCTAAAACTATTTTGCTGAACCATATTTTCAATCCTTGAGTTGAGGGACAGAGAGCTACAGTGAGGGAAAGTGTCAGTGTGCTATTGTGTTCTAAAACTATTTTGCTGAACCATATTTTCAATCCTTGAGTTGAGGGACAGAGAGGTACAGTGAGTGAAACTGACAGTGTGCTATTCTGTTCTAAATCAATTTTGCTGTTCCATATTTTCAATCCTTGAGTTGAGGGACAGAGAGGTACAGTGAGGGAAAGTGTCAGTGTGCTATTGTGTTCTAACACTATTTTGCTGAACCATATTTTCTATCCTTGAGTTGAGGGACAGAGAGGTACAGTGAGTGAAACTGACAGTGTGCTATTCTGTTCTAAATCAATTTTGCTGTTCCATATTTTCAATCCTTGAGTTGAGGGACAGAGAGGTACAGTGAGGGAAACTGACAGTGTGCTATTCTGTTCTAAAACTATTTTGCTGAAACATATTTTCAATCCTTGAGTTGAGGGACAGAGAGGTACAGTGAGGGAAACTGACAGTGTGCTATTCTGTTCTAAAACTATTTTGCTGAACCATATTTTCAATCCTTGAGTTGAGGGACAGAGAGGTACAGTGAGTGAAACTGACAGTGTGCTATTCTGTTCTAAAACTATTTTGCTGTTCCATATTTTCAATCCTTGAGTTGAGGGACAGAGAGCTACAGTGAGGGAAAGTGTCAGTGTGCTATTGTGTTCTAAAACTATTTTGCTGAACCATATTTTCAATCCTTGAGTTGAGGGACAGAGAGCTACAGTGAGGGAAAGTGTCAGTGTGCTATTGTGTTCTAACACTATTTTGCTGAACCATATTTTCAATCCTTGAGTTGAGGGACAGAGAGGTACAGTGAGTGAAACTGACAGTGTGCTATTCTGTTCTAAATCAATTTTGCTGTTCCATATTTTCAATCCTTGAGTTGAGGGACAGAGAGGTACAGTGAGGGAAACTGACAGTGTGCTATTCTGTTCTAAAACTATTTTGCTGAAACATATTTTCAATCCTTGAGTTGAGGGACAGAGAGGTACAGTGAGTGAAACTGACAGTGTGGTATTCTGTTCTAAAACTATTTTGCTGTTCCATATTTTCAATCCTTGAGTTGAGGGACAGAGAGCTACAGTGAGGGAAAGTGTCAGTGTGCTATTGTGTTCTAAAACTATTTTGCTGAACCATATTTTCAATCCTTGAGTTGAGGGACAGAGAGCTACAGTGAGGGAAAGTGTCAGTGTGCTATTGTGTTCTAAAACTATTTTGCTGAACCATATTTTCAATCCTTGAGTTGAGGGACAGAGAGGTACAGTGAGTGAAACTGACAGTGTGCTATTCTGTTCTAAATCAATTTTGCTGTTCCATATTTTCAATCCTTGAGTTGAGGGACAGAGAGGTACAGTGAGGGAAACTGACAGTGTGCCATTCTGTTCTAAAACTATTTTGCTGAAACATATTTTCAATCCTTGAGTTGAGGGACAGAGAGGTACAGTGAGTGAAACTGACAGTGTGCTATTCTGTTCTAAAACTATTTTGCTGTTCCATATTTTCAATCCTTGAGTTGAGGGACAGAGAGCTACAGTGAGGGAAAGTGTCAGTGTGCTATTGTGTTCTAAAACTATTTTGCTGAACCATATTTTCAATCCTTGAGTTGAGGGACAGAGAGCTACAGTGAGGGAAACTGACAGTGTGCTATTCTGTTCTAAAACTATTTTGCTGAACCATATTTTCAATCCTTGAGTTGAGGGACAGAGAGGTACAGTGAGTGAAACTGACAGTGTGCTATTCTGTTCTAAAAGTATTTTGCTGTTCCATATTTTCAATCCTTGAGTTGAGGGACAGAGAGCTACAGTGAGGGAAAGTGTCAGTGTGCTATTGTGTTCTAAAACTATTTTGCTGAACCATATTTTCAATCCTTGAGTTGAGGGACAGAGAGCTACAGTGAGGGAAAGTGTCAGTGTGCTATTGTGTTCTAAAACTATTTTGCTGAACCATATTTTCAATCCTTGAGTTGAGGGACAGAGAGGTACAGTGAGTGAAACTGACAGTGTGCTATTCTGTTCTAAATCAATTTTGCTGTTCCATATTTTCAATCCTTGAGTTGAGGGACAGAGAGGTACAGTGAGTGAAACTGACAGTGTGCTATTCTGTTCTAAAACTATTTTGCTGTTCCATATTTTCAATCCTTGAGTTGAGGGACAGAGAGCTACAGTGAGGGAAAGTGTCAGTGTGCTATTGTGTTCTAAAACTATTTTGCTGAACCATATTTTCAATCCTTGAGTTGAGGGACAGAGAGGTACAGTGAGTGAAACTGACAGTGTGCTATTCTGTTCTAAAACTATTTTGCTGTTCCATATTTTCAATCCTTGAGTTGAGGGTCAGAAAGCTACAGTGAGGGAAAGTGTCAGTGTGCTATTGTGTTCTAAAACTATTTTGCTGAACCATATTTTCAATCCTTGAGTTGAGGGACAGAGAGCTACAGTGAGGGAAAGTGTCAGTGTGCTATTGTGTTCTAAAACTATTTTGCTGAACCATATTTTCAATCCTTGAGTTGAGGGACAGAGAGCTACAGTGAGGGAAAGTGTCAGTGTGCTATTGTGTTCTAAAACTATTTTGCTGAACCATATTTTCAATCCTTGAGTTGAGGGACAGAGAGGTACAGTGAGTGAAACTGACAGTGTGCTATTCTGTTCTAAATCAATTTTGCTGTTCCATATTTTCAATCCTTGAGTTGAGGGACAGAGAGCTACAGTGAGGGAAAGTGTCAGTGTGCTATTGTGTTCTAAAACTATTTTGCTGAACCATATTTTCAATCCTTGAGTTGAGGGACAGAGAGCTACAGTGAGGGAAAGTGTCAGTGTGCTATTGTGTTCTAAAACTATTTTGCTGAACCATATTTTCAATCCTTGAGTTGAGGGACAGACAGCTACAGTGAGGGAAAGTGTCAGTGTGCTATTGTGTTCTAAAACTATTTTGCTGAACCATATTTTCAATCCTTGAGTTGAGGGACAGAGAGCTACAGTGAGGGAAAGTGTCAGTGTGCTATTGTGTTCTAAAACTATTTTGCTGAACCATATTTTCAATCCTTGAGTTGAGGGACAGAGAGGTACAGTGAGTGAAACTGACAGTGTGCTATTCTGTTCTAAATCAATTTTGCTGTTCCATATTTTCAATCCTTGAGTTGAGGGACAGAGAGGTACAGTGAGGGAAACTGACAGTGTGCTATTCTGTTCTAAAACTATTTTGCTGAACCATATTTTCAATCCTTGAGTTGAGGGACAGAGAGGTACAGTGAGTGAAACTGACAGTGTGCTATTCTGTTCTAAAACTATTTTGCTGTTCCATATTTTCAATCCTTGAGTTGAGGGACAGAGAGGTACAGTGAGGGAAAGTGTCAGTGTGCTATTGTGTTCTAAAACTATTTTGCTGAACCATATTTTCAATCCTTGAGTTGAGGGACAGAGAGCTACAGTGAGGGAAAGTGTCAGTGTGCTATTGTGTTCTAAAACTATTTTGCTGAACCATATTTTCAATCCTTGAGTTGAGGGACAGAGAGCTACAGTGAGGGAAAGTGTCAGTGTGCTATTGTGTTCTAAAACTATTTTGCTGAACCATATTTTCAATCCTTGAGTTGAGGGACAGAGAGCTACAGTGAGGGAAAGTGTCAGTGTGCTATTGTGTTCTAAAACTATTTTGCTGAACCATATTTTCAATCCTTGAGTTGAGGGACAGAGAGCTACAGTGAGGGAAAGTGTCAGTGTGCTATTGTGTTCTAAAACTATTTTGCTGAACCATATTTTCAATCCTTGAGTTGAGGGACAGAGAGGTACAGTGAGTGAAACTGACAGTGTGCTATTCTGTTCTAAATCAATTTTGCTGTTCCATATTTTCAATCCTTGAGTTGAGGGACAGAGAGCTACAGTGAGGGAAAGTGTCAGTGTGCTATTGTGTTCTAAAACTATTTTGCTGAACCATATTTTCAATCCTTGAGTTGAGGGACAGAGAGGTACAGTGAGGGAAAGTGTCAGTGTGCTATTGTGTTCTAAAACTATTTTGCTGAACCATATTTTCAATCCTTGAGTTGAGGGACAGAGAGGTACAGTGAGTGAAACTGACAGTGTGCTATTCTGTTCTAAATCAATTTTGCTGTTCCATATTTTCAATCCTTGAGTTGAGGGACAGAGAGGTACAGTGAGGGAAACTGACAGTGTGCTATTCTGTTCTAAAACTATTTTGCTGAACCATATTTTCAATCCTTGAGTTGAGGGACAGAGAGGTACAGTGAGTGAAACTGACAGTGTGCTATTCTGTTCTAAAACTATTTTGCTGTTCCATATTTTCAATCCTTGAGTTGAGGGACAGAGAGGTACAGTGAGGGAAAGTGTCAGTGTGCTATTGTGTTCTAAAACTATTTTGCTGAACCATATTTTCAATCCTTGAGTTGAGGGACAGAGAGCTACAGTGAGGGAAAGTGTCAGTGTGCTATTGTGTTCTAAAACTATTTTGCTGAACCATATTTTCAATCCTTGAGTTGAGGGACAGAGAGCTACAGTGAGGGAAAGTGTCAGTGTGCTATTGTGTTCTAAAACTATTTTGCTGAACCATATTTTCAATCCTTGAGTTGAGGGACAGAGAGGTACAGTGAGTGAAACTGACAGTGTGCTATTCTGTTCTAAATCAATTTTGCTGTTCCATATTTTCAATCCTTGAGTTGAGGGACAGAGAGGTACAGTGAGGGAAACTGACAGTGTGCTATTCTGTTCTAAAACTATTTTGCTGAACCATATTTTCAATCCTTGAGTTGAGGGACAGAGAGGTACAGTGAGTGAAACTGACAGTGTGCTATTCTGTTCTAAAACTATTTTGCTGTTCCATATTTTCAATCCTTGAGTTGAGGGACAGAGAGGTACAGTGAGGGAAAGTGTCAGTGTGCTATTGTGTTCTAAAACTATTTTGCTGAACCATATTTTCAATCCTTGAGTTGAGGGACAGAGAGCTACAGTGAGGGAAAGTGTCAGTGTGCTATTGTGTTCTAAAACTATTTTGCTGAACCATATTTTCAATCCTTGAGTTGAGGGACAGAGAGCTACAGTGAGGGAAAGTGTCAGTGTGCTATTGTGTTCTAAAACTATTTTGCTGAACCATATTTTCAATCCTTGAGTTGAGGGACAGAGAGGTACAGTGAGTGAAACTGACAGTGTGCTATTCTGTTCTAAATCAATTTTGCTGTTCCATATTTTCAATCCTTGAGTTGAGGGACAGAGAGGTACAGTGAGGGAAACTGACAGTGTGCTATTCTGTTCTAAAACTATTTTGCTGAACCATATTTTCAATCCTTGAGTTGAGGGACAGAGAGGTACAGTGAGTGAAACTGACAGTGTGCTATTCTGTTCTAAAACTATTTTGCTGTTCCATATTTTCAATCCTTGAGTTGAGGGACAGAGAGGTACAGTGAGGGAAAGTGTCAGTGTGCTATTGTGTTCTAAAACTATTTTGCTGAACCATATTTTCAATCCTTGAGTTGAGGGACAGAGAGCTACAGTGAGGGAAAGTGTCAGTGTGCTATTGTGTTCTAAAACTATTTTGCTGAACCATATTTTCAATCCTTGAGTTGAGGGACAGAGAGCTACAGTGAGGGAAAGTGTCAGTGTGCTATTGTGTTCTAAAACTATTTTGCTGAACCATATTTTCAATCCTTGAGTTGAGGGACAGAGAGGTACAGTGAGTGAAACTGACAGTGTGCTATTCTGTTCTAAATCAATTTTGCTGTTCCATATTTTCAATCCTTGAGTTGAGGGACAGAGAGCTACAGTGAGGGAAAGTGTCAGTGTGCTATTGTGTTCTAAAACTATTTTGCTGAACCATATTTTCAATCCTTGAGTTGAGGGACAGAGAGCTACAGTGAGGGAAAGTGTCAGTGTGCTATTGTGTTCTAAAACTATTTTGCTGAACCATATTTTCAATCCTTGAGTTGAGGGACAGAGAGGTACAGTGAGTGAAACTGACAGTGTGCTATTCTGTTCTAAATCAATTTTGCTGTTCCATATTTTCAATCCTTGAGTTGAGGGACAGAGAGGTACAGTGAGGGAAACTGACAGTGTGCTATTCTGTTCTAAAACTATTTTGCTGAACCATATTTTCAATCCTTGAGTTGAGGGACAGAGAGGTACAGTGAGTGAAACTGACAGTGTGCTATTCTGTTCTAAAACTATTTTGCTGTTCCATATTTTCAATCCTTGAGTTGAGGGACAGAGAGGTACAGTGAGGGAAAGTGTCAGTGTGCTATTGTGTTCTAAAACTATTTTGCTGAACCATATTTTCAATCCTTGAGTTGAGGGACAGAGAGCTACAGTGAGGGAAAGTGTCAGTGTGCTATTGTGTTCTAAAACTATTTTGCTGAACCATATTTTCAATCCTTGAGTTGAGGGACAGAGAGCTACAGTGAGGTAAAGTGTCAGTGTGCTATTGTGTTCTAAAACTATTTTGCTGAACCATATTTTCAATCCTTGAGTTGAGGGACAGAGAGGTACAGTGAGTGAAACTGACAGTGTGCTATTCTGTTCTAAATCAATTTTGCTGTTCCATATTTTCAATCCTTGAGTTGAGGGACAGAGAGCTACAGTGAGGGAAAGTGTCAGTGTGCTATTGTGTTCTAAAACTATTTTGCTGAACCATATTTTCAATCCTTGAGTTGAGGGACAGAGAGCTACAGTGAGGGAAAGTGTCAGTGTGCTATTGTGTTCTAAAACTATTTTGCTGAACCATATTTTCAATCCTTGAGTTGAGGGACAGAGAGGTACAGTGAGTGAAACTGACAGTGTGCTATTCTGTTCTAAATCAATTTTGCTGTTCCATATTTTCAATCCTTGAGTTGAGGGACAGAGAGGTACAGTGAGGGAAAGTGTCAGTGTGCTATTGTGTTCTAACACTATTTTGCTGAACCATATTTTCTATCCTTGAGTTGAGGGACAGAGAGGTACAGTGAGTGAAACTGACAGTGTGCTATTCTGTTCTAAATCAATTTTGCTGTTCCATATTTTCAATCCTTGAGTTGAGGGACAGAGAGGTACAGTGAGGGAAACTGACAGTGTGCTATTCTGTTCTAAAACTATTTTGCTGAAACATATTTTCAATCCTTGAGTTGAGGGACAGAGAGGTACAGTGAGGGAAACTGACAGTGTGCTATTCTGTTCTAAAACTATTTTGCTGAACCATATTTTCAATCCTTGAGTTGAGGGACAGAGAGGTACAGTGAGTGAAACTGACAGTGTGCTATTCTGTTCTAAAACTATTTTGCTGTTCCATATTTTCAATCCTTGAGTTGAGGGACAGAGAGCTACAGTGAGGGAAAGTGTCAGTGTGCTATTGTGTTCTAAAACTATTTTGCTGAACCATATTTTCAATCCTTGAGTTGAGGGACAGAGAGCTACAGTGAGGGAAAGTGTCAGTGTGCTATTGTGTTCTAACACTATTTTGCTGAACCATATTTTCAATCCTTGAGTTGAGGGACAGAGAGGTACAGTGAGTGAAACTGACAGTGTGCTATTCTGTTCTAAATCAATTTTGCTGTTCCATATTTTCAATCCTTGAGTTGAGGGACAGAGAGGTACAGTGAGGGAAACTGACAGTGTGCTATTCTGTTCTAAAACTATTTTGCTGAAACATATTTTCAATCCTTGAGTTGAGGGACAGAGAGGTACAGTGAGTGAAACTGACAGTGTGGTATTCTGTTCTAAAACTATTTTGCTGTTCCATATTTTCAATCCTTGAGTTGAGGGACAGAGAGCTACAGTGAGGGAAAGTGTCAGTGTGCTATTGTGTTCTAAAACTATTTTGCTGAACCATATTCTCAATCCTTGAGTTGAGGGACAGAGAGCTACAGTGAGGGAAAGTGTCAGTGTGCTATTGTGTTCTAAAACTATTTTGCTGAACCATATTTTCAATCCTTGAGTTGAGGGACAGAGAGGTACAGTGAGTGAAACTGACAGTGTGCTATTCTGTTCTAAATCAATTTTGCTGTTCCATATTTTCAATCCTTGAGTTGAGGGACAGAGAGGTACAGTGAGGGAAACTGACAGTGTGCCATTCTGTTCTAAAACTATTTTGCTGAAACATATTTTCAATCCTTGAGTTGAGGGACAGAGAGGTACAGTGAGTGAAACTGACAGTGTGCTATTCTGTTCTAAAACTATTTTGCTGTTCCATATTTTCAATCCTTGAGTTGAGGGACAGAGAGCTACAGTGAGGGAAAGTGTCAGTGTGCTATTGTGTTCTAAAACTATTTTGCTGAACCATATTTTCAATCCTTGAGTTGAGGGACAGAGAGCTACAGTGAGGGAAACTGACAGTGTGCTATTCTGTTCTAAAACTATTTTGCTGAACCATATTTTCAATCCTTGAGTTGAGGGACAGAGAGGTACAGTGAGTGAAACTGACAGTGTGCTATTCTGTTCTAAAAGTATTTTGCTGTTCCATATTTTCAATCCTTGAGTTGAGGGACAGAGAGCTACAGTGAGGGAAAGTGTCAGTGTGCTATTGTGTTCTAAAACTATTTTGCTGAACCATATTTTCAATCCTTGAGTTGAGGGACAGAGAGCTACAGTGAGGGAAAGTGTCAGTGTGCTATTGTGTTCTAAAACTATTTTGCTGAACCATATTTTCAATCCTTGAGTTGAGGGACAGAGAGGTACAGTGAGTGAAACTGACAGTGTGCTATTCTGTTCTAAATCAATTTTGCTGTTCCATATTTTCAATCCTTGAGTTGAGGGACAGAGAGGTACAGTGAGTGAAACTGACAGTGTGCTATTCTGTTCTAAAACTATTTTGCTGTTCCATATTTTCAATCCTTGAGTTGAGGGACAGAGAGCTACAGTGAGGGAAAGTGTCAGTGTGCTATTGTGTTCTAAAACTATTTTGCTGAACCATATTTTCAATCCTTGAGTTGAGGGACAGAGAGGTACAGTGAGTGAAACTGACAGTGTGCTATTCTGTTCTAAAACTATTTTGCTGTTCCATATTTTCAATCCTTGAGTTGAGGGACAGAGAGCTACAGTGAGGGAAAGTGTCAGTGTGCTATTGTGTTCTAAAACTATTTTGCTGAACCATATTTTCAATCCTTGAGTTGAGGGACAGAGAGCTACAGTGAGGGAAAGTGTCAGTGTGCTATTGTGTTCTAAAACTATTTTGCTGAACCATATTTTCAATCCTTGAGTTGAGGGACAGAGAGCTACAGTGAGGGAAAGTGTCAGTGTGCTATTGTGTTCTAAAACTATTTTGCTGAACCATATTTTCAATCCTTGAGTTGAGGGACAGAGAGGTACAGTGAGTGAAACTGACAGTGTGCTATTCTGTTCTAAATCAATTTTGCTGTTCCATATTTTCAATCCTTGAGTTGAGGGACAGAGAGCTACAGTGAGGGAAAGTGTCAGTGTGCTATTGTGTTCTAAAACTATTTTGCTGAACCATATTTTCAATCCTTGAGTTGAGGGACAGAGAGCTACAGTGAGGGAAAGTGTCAGTGTGCTATTGTGTTCTAAAACTATTTTGCTGAACCATATTTTCAATCCTTGAGTTGAGGGACAGAGAGGTACAGTGAGTGAAACTGACAGTGTGCTATTCTGTTCTAAATCAATTTTGCTGTTCCATATTTTCAATCCTTGAGTTGAGGGACAGAGAGGTACAGTGAGTGAAACTGACAGTGTGCTATTCTGTTCTAAAACTATTTTGCTGTTCCATATTTTCAATCCTTGAGTTGAGGGACAGAGAGCTACAGTGAGGGAAAGTGTCAGTGTGCTATTGTGTTCTAAAACTATTTTGCTGAACCATATTTTCAATCCTTGAGTTGAGGGACAGAGAGGTACAGTGAGTGAAACTGACAGTGTGCTATTCTGTTCTAAAACTATTTTGCTGTTCCATATTTTCAATCCTTGAGTTAAGGGACAGAGAGCTACAGTGAGGGAAAGTGTCAGTGTGCTATTGTGTTCTAAAACTATTTTGCTGTTCCATATTTTCAATCCTTGAGTTGAAGGACAGAGAGGTACAGTGAGGGAACGTGTCAGTGTGCTATTGTGTTCTAAAACTATTTTGCTGAACCATATTTTCAATCCTTGAGTTGAGGGACAGAGAGGTACAGTGAGTGAAACTGACAGTGTGCTATTCTGTTCTAAAACTCTTTGCTGTTCCATATTTTCAATCCTTGAGTTGAGGGACAGAGAGCTACAGTGAGGGAAAGTGTCAGTGTGCTATTGTGTTCTAAAACTATTTTGCTGAACCATATTTTCAATCCTTGAGTTGAGGGACAGAGAGCTACAGTGAGGGAAAGTGTCAGTGTGCTATTGTGTTCTAAAACTATTTTGCTGAACCATATTTTCAATCCTTGAGTTGAGGGACAGAGAGCTACAGTGAGGGAAAGTGTCAGTGTGCTATTGTGTTCTAAAACTATTTTGCTGAACCATATTTTCAATCCTTGAGTTGAGGGACAGAGAGGTACAGTGAGTGAAACTGACAGTGTGCTATTCTGTTCTAAATCAATTTTGCTGTTCCATATTTTCAATCCTTGAGTTGAGGGACAGAGAGGTACAGTGAGTGAAACTGACAGTGTGCTATTCTGTTCTAAAACTATTTTGCTGTTCCATATTTTCAATCCTTGAGTTGAGGGACAGAGAGCTACAGTGAGGGAAAGTGTCAGTGTGCTATTGTGTTCTAAAACTATTTTGCTGAACCATATTTACAATCCTTGAGTTGAGGGACAGAGAGCTACAGTGAGGGAAAGTGTCAGTGTGCTATTCTGTTCTAAAACTATTTTGCTGAACCATATTTTCAATCCTTGAGTTGAGGGACAGAGAGGTACAGTGAGTGAAACTGACAGTGTGCTATTCTGTTCTAAATCAATTTTGCTGTTCCATATTTTCAATCCTTGAGTTGAGGGACAGAGAGGTACAGTGAGGGAAACTGACAGTGTGCTATTCTGTTCTAAAACTATTTTGCTGAACCATATTTTCAATTCTTGAGTTGAGGGACAGAGAGGTACAGTGAGTGAAACTGACAGTGTGCTATTCTGTTCTAAAACTATTTTGCTGTTCCATATTTTCAATCCTTGAGTTGAGGGACAGAGAGCTACAGTGAGGGAAAGTGTCAGTGTGCTATTGTGTTCTAAAACTATTTTGCTGAACCATATTTTCAATCCTTGAGTTGAGGGACAGAGAGCTACAGTGAGGGAAAGTGTCAGTGTGCTATTGTGTTCTAAAACTATTTTGCTGAACCATATTTTCAATCCTTGAGTTGAGGGACAGAGAGGTACAGTGAGTGAAACTGACAGTGTGCTATTCTGTTCTAAATCAATTTTGCTGTTCCATATTTTCAATCCTTGAGTTGAGGGACAGAGAGGTACAGTGAGTGAAACTGACAGTGTGCTATTCTGTTCTAAAACTATTTTGCTGTTCCATATTTTCAATCCTTGAGTTGAGGGACAGAGAGCTATAGTGAGGGAAAGTGTCAGTGTGCTATTGTGTTCTAAAACTATTTTGCCGAACCATATTTTCAATCCTTGACTTGAGGGACAGAGAGGTACAGTGAGTGAAACTGACAGTGTGCTATTCTGTTCTAAATCAATTTTGCTGTTCCATATTTTCAATCCTTGAGTTGAGGGACAGAGAGGTACAGTGAGGGAAACTGACAGTGTGCTATTCTGTTCTAAAACTATTTTGCTGAACCATATTTTCAATCCTTGAGTTGAGGGACAGAGAGGTACAGTGAGTGAAACTGACAGTGTGCTATTCTGTTCTAAATCAATTTTGCTGTTCCATATTTTCAATCCTTGAGTTGAGGGACAGAGAGGTACAGTGAGGGAAACTGACAGTGTGCTATTCTGTTCTAAAACTATTTTGCTGAACCATATTTTCAATCCTTGAGTTGAGGGACAGAGAGGTACAGTGAGTGAAACTGACAGTGTGCTATTGTGTTCTAAAACTATTTAGCTGAACCATATTTTCAATCCTTGAGTTGAGGGACAGAGAGCTACAGTGAGGGAAAGTGTCAGTGTGCTATTGTGTTCTAAAACTATTTTGCTGAACCATATTTTCAATCCTTGAGTTGAGGGACAGAGAGGTACAGTGAGTGAAACTGACAGTGTGCTATTCTGTTCTAAATCAATTTTGCTGTTCCATATTTTCAATCCTTGAGTTGAGGGACAGAGAGGTACAGTGAGTGAAACTGACAGTGTGCTATTCTGTTCTAAAACTATTTTGCTGTTCCATATTTTCAATCCTTGAGTTGAGGGACAGAGAGCTACAGTGAGGGAAAGTGTCAGTGTGCTATTGTGTTCTAAAACTATTTTGCTGAACCATATTTACAATCCTTGAGTTGAGGGACAGAGAGCTACAGTGAGGGAAAGTGTCAGTGTGCTATTCTGTTCTAAAACTATTTTGCTGAACCATATTTTCAATCCTTGAGTTGAGGGACAGAGAGGTACAGTGAGTGAAACTGACAGTGTGCTATTCTGTTCTAAATCAATTTTGCTGTTCCATATTTTCAATCCTTGAGTTGAGGGACAGAGAGGTACAGTGAGGGAAACTGACAGTGTGCTATTCTGTTCTAAAACTATTTTGCTGAACCATATTTTCAATTCTTGAGTTGAGGGACAGAGAGGTACAGTGAGTGAAACTGACAGTGTGCTATTCTGTTCTAAAACTATTTTGCTGTTCCATATTTTCAATCCTTGAGTTGAGGGACAGAGAGCTACAGTGAGGGAAAGTGTCAGTGTGCTATTGTGTTCTAAAACTATTTTGCTGAACCATATTTTCAATCCTTGAGTTGAGGGACAGAGAGCTACAGTGAGGGAAAGTGTCAGTGTGCTATTGTGTTCTAAAACTATTTTGCTGAACCATATTTTCAATCCTTGAGTTGAGGGACAGAGAGGTACAGTGAGTGAAACTGACAGTGTGCTATTCTGTTCTAAATCAATTTTGCTGTTCCATATTTTCAATCCTTGAGTTGAGGGACAGAGAGGTACAGTGAGTGAAACTGACAGTGTGCTATTCTGTTCTAAAACTATTTTGCTGTTCCATATTTTCAATCCTTGAGTTGAGGGACAGAGAGCTATAGTGAGGGAAAGTGTCAGTGTGCTATTGTGTTCTAAAACTATTTTGCCGAACCATATTTTCAATCCTTGACTTGAGGGACAGAGAGGTACAGTGAGTGAAACTGACAGTGTGCTATTCTGTTCTAAATCAATTTTGCTGTTCCATATTTTCAATCCTTGAGTTGAGGGACAGAGAGGTACAGTGAGGGAAACTGACAGTGTGCTATTCTGTTCTAAAACTATTTTGCTGAACCATATTTTCAATCCTTGAGTTGAGGGACAGAGAGGTACAGTGAGTGAAACTGACAGTGTGCTATTCTGTTCTAAATCAATTTTGCTGTTCCATATTTTCAATCCTTGAGTTGAGGGACAGAGAGGTACAGTGAGGGAAACTGACAGTGTGCTATTCTGTTCTAAAACTATTTTGCTGAACCATATTTTCAATCCTTGAGTTGAGGGACAGAGAGGTACAGTGAGTGAAACTGACAGTGTGCTATTCTGTTCTAAAACTATTTTGCTGTTCCATATTTTCAATCCTTGAGTTGAGGGACAGAGAGGTACAGTGAGGGAAAGTGTCAGTGTGCTATTGTGTTCTAAAACTATTTAGCTGAACCATATTTTCAATCCTTGAGTTGAGGGACAGAGAGGTACAGTGAGTGAAACTGACAGTGTGCTATTCTGTTCTAAAACTATTTTGCTGTTCCATATTTTCAATCCTTGAGTTGAGGGACAGAGAGGTACAGTGAGTGAAACTGACAGTGTGCTATTCTGTTCTAAATCAATTTTGCTGTTCCATATTTTCAATCCTTGAGTTGAGGGACAGAGAGCTATAGTGAGGGAAAGTGTCAGTGTGCTATTGTGTTCTAAAACTATTTTGCCGAACCATATTTTCAATCCTTGACTTGAGGGACAGAGAGGTACAGTGAGTGAAACTGACAGTGTGCTATTCTGTTCTAAATCAATTTTGCTGTTCCATATTTTCAATCCTTGAGTTGAGGGACAGAGAGGTACAGTGAGGGAAACTGACAGTGTGCTATTCTGTTCTAAAACTATTTTGCTGAACCATATTTTCAATCCTTGAGTTGAGGGACAGAGAGGTACAGTGAGTGAAACTGACAGTGTGCTATTCTGTTCTAAATCAATTTTGCTGTTCCATATTTTCAATCCTTGAGTTGAGGGACAGAGAGGTACAGTGAGGGAAACTGACAGTGTGCTATTCTGTTCTAAAACTATTTTGCTGAACCATATTTTCAATCCTTGAGTTGAGGGACAGAGAGGTACAGTGAGTGAAACTGACAGTGTGCTATTCTGTTCTAAAACTATTTTGCTGTTCCATATTTTCAATCCTTGAGTTGAGGGACAGAGAGGTACAGTGAGGGAAAGTGCCAGTGTGCTATTGTGTTCTAAAACTATTTAGCTGAACCATATTTTCAATCCTTGAGTTGAGGGACAGAGAGGTACAGTGAGTGAAACTGACAGTGTGCTATTCTGTTCTAAAACTATTTTGCTGTTCCATATTTTCAATCCTTGAGTTGAGGGACAGAGAGGTACAGTGAGTGAAACTGACAGTGTGCTATTCTGTTCTAAATCAATTTTGCTGTTCCATATTTTCAATCCTTGAGTTGAGGGACAGAGAGGTACAGTGAGGGAAAGTGTCAGTGTGCTATTGTGTTCTAAAACTATTTTGCTGAACCATATTTTCAATCCTTGAGTTGAGGGACAGAGAACTACAGTGAGTGAAACTGACAGTGTGCTATTCTGTTCTAAATCAATTTTGCTGTTCCATATTTTCAATCCTTGAGTTGAGGGACAGAGAGGTACAGTGAGTGAAACTGGCAGTGTGCTATTCTGTTCTAAAACTATTTTGCTGTTCCATATTTTCAATCCTTGAGTTGAGGGACAGAGAGCTACAGTGAGGGAAAGTGTCAGTGTGCTATTGTGTTCTAAAACTATTTTGCTGAACCATATTTTCAATCCTTGAGTTGAGGGACAGAGAGCTACAGTGAGGGAAAGTGTCAGTGTGCTATTGTGTTCTAAAACTATTTTGCTGAACCATATTTTCAATCCTTGAGTTGAGGGACAGAGAGGTACAGTGAGTGAAACTGACAGTGTGCTATTCTGTTCTAAATCAATTTTGCTGTTCCATATTTTCAATCCTTGAGTTAAGGGACAGAGAGGTACAGTGAGTGAAACTGACAGTGTGCTATTCTGTTCTAAAACTATTTTGCTGTTTCATATTTTCACTCCTTGAGTTGAGGGACAGAGAGCTACAGTGAGGGAAAGTGTCAGTGTGCTATTGTGTTCTAAAACTATTTTGCTGAACCATATTTTCAATCCTTGAGTTGAGGGACAGAGAGGTACAGTGAGTGAAACTGACAGTGTGCTATTCTGTTCTAAAACTATTTTGCTGTTCCATATTTTCAATCCTTGAGTTGAGGGACAGAGAGCTACAGTGAGGGAAAGTGTCAGTGTGCTATTGTGTTCTAAAACTATTTTGCTGTTCCATATTTTCAATCCTTGAGTTGAGGGACAGAGAGGTACAGTGAGGGAACGTGTCAGTGTGCTATTGTGTTCTAAAACTATTTTGCTGAACCATATTTTCAATCCTTGAGTTGAGGGACAGAGAGGTACAGTGAGTGAAACTGACAGTGTGCTATTCTGTTCTAAAACTATTTTGCTGTTCCATATTTTCAATCCTTGAGTTGAGGGACAGAGAGCTACAGTGAGGGAAAGTGTCAGTGTGCTATTGTGTTCTAAAACTATTTTGCTGAACCATATTTTCAATCCTTGAGTTGAGGGACAGAGAGCTACAGTGAGGGAAAGTGTCAGTGTGCTATTCTGTTCTAAATCAATTTTGCTGTTCCATATTTTCAACCCTTGAGTTGAGGGACAGAGAGGTACAGTGAGTGAAACTGACAGTGTGCTATTCTGTTCTAAAACTATTTTGCTGTTCCATATTTTCAATCCTTGAGTTGAGGGACAGAGAGCTACAGTGAGGGAAAGTGTCAGTGTGCTATTGTGTTCTAAAACTATTTTGCTGAACCATATTTTCAATCCTTGAGTTGAGGGACAGAGAGGTACAGTGAGTGAAACTGACAGTGTGCTATTCTGTTCGAAATCAATTTTGCTGTTCCATATTTTCAATCCTTGAGTTGAGGGACAGAGAGGTACAGTGAGGGAAACTGACAGTGTGCTATTCTGTTCTAAAACTATTTTGCTGAACCATATTTTCAATCCTTGAGTTGAGGGACAGAGAGGTACAGTGAGTGAAACTGACAGTGTGCTATTCTGTTCTAAATCAATTTTGCTGTTCCATATTTTCAATCCTTGAGTTGAGGGACAGAGAGGTACAGTGAGGGAAACTGACAGTGTGCTATTCTGTTCTAAAACTATTTTGCTGAACCATATTTTCAATCCTTGAGTTGAGGGACAGAGAGGTACAGTGAGTGAAACTGACAGTGTGCTATTCTGTTCTAAAACTATTTTGCTGTTCCATATTTTCAATCCTTGAGTTGAGGGACAGAGAGGTACAGTGAGGGAAAGTGTCAGTGTGCTATTGTGTTCTAAAACTATTTAGCTGAACCATATTTTCAATCCTTGAGTTGAGGGACAGAGAGGTACAGTGAGTGAAACTGACAGTGTGCTATTCTGTTCTAAAACTATTTTGCAGTTCCATATTTTCAATCCTTGAGTTGAGGGACAGAGAGGTACAGTGAGTGAAACTGACAGTGTGCTATTCTGTTCTAAATCAATTTTGCTGTTCCATATTTTCAATCCTTGAGTTGAGGGACAGAGAGGTACAGTGAGGGAAAGTGTCAGTGTGCTATTGTGTTCTAAAACTATTTTGCTGAACCATATTTTCAATCCTTGAGTTGAGGGACAGAGAGCTACAGTGAGTGAAACTGACAGTGTGCTATTCTGTTCTAAATCAATTTTGCTGTTCCATATTTTCAATCCTTGAGTTGAGGGACAGAGAGGTACAGTGAGGGAAACTGACAGTGTGCTATTCTGTTCTAAAACTATTTTGCTGTTCCATATTTTCAATCCCTGAGTTGAGGGACAGAGAAGGACACTCGTAGAAATTATCAGTGTGCTATTCTGTGCTAAACCTTGTTTGTAGGCAGGGACAGAGTAGGACAGTGAGGGAAAGTGTCAGTGTGCTATTCTGTTCTAAAACTTTTTTGCTGAACCATATTTTCAATCCTTGTGTTTATTGACAGAGAAGGATAGGCAGGGGACAGTGTCAGTGTCATTGTTGCTAAGCCTCCTGCACAATATACACCTGAAGGTAGCCCTTATTGCTGTTTTTCCCATCTCCCTGCAGGCCATCCATTAAAATGTCTGGAAGGCAACCAAGGAGAGGCAGACAGTCAGGAGGCAAAAAAAGAGGGCAAGCAGGCTCTGTGTCTGGGGGCAACAGTGCTGGTCGTGTACGCGGTGCATTGTCATCAGCACATGGCCATGGGACACGCTTGTCCTTGTTTTCGGCAGCTGGACATGTTGAGCCACATCATGCCGAAGACTTGGTAGAGTGGATGACCAAGCACACCTCATCCTCCTCATCCTCTCTCACCCAGGCTCAGGGTAGTGGCAAAGCAGCTGCCAAAGCGTCCTCTTCTCTGGTATCATTATCTTCATTAGTCAATCCTTCCCTAGACCCACCATGCCCTCCTCCTGAGGAGTCCCCCGAACTGTTTGAGCACAGTGTTGGGTACATGCTCCAGGAGGATGCCCAGCGTTTGGAAGGATCTGATGATGATACCCAGCTAGAGGAAGGCAGCAGCGTGAGAGCAGAGAGAGGGGATGCTCAAGAAGGACACCAATCTGGCAGTCATGTTCCAGCAGCTGCAGCATACTGCCAGATTGGCTCCAGTGATGAGGAGGGAGGGGATGATGAGGTCACTGACTCCACGTGGGTGCCTAATAGGAGAGAGGAGGAGGAGGAGGATGAGGAGGAGGCACATCTCCAACGAGGCAGGATGCCCTTGAGTGGCCAGCGTATGGGCAGCACACCGACGGAATCACACCGCAGAGCTCCGCCTGTGCAGGGCGCTGCCTCTGCCCGTCATTCAAAAAGTTCTTTGGGGTGGGCCTTTTTTGAGGCGAGTGCATCAGATCGCACAGCTGCTGTTTGCAACATATGTCTCAAGCGTATATCGCGTGGCCAAAACATCAGCCGCTTGGGCACCACATGCTTGATCAGACATATGTTGACCTGCCATGCAGCTCGTTGGCAAGCCTACCTTAAAGACCCACACCAAAGAACAAAGCTGACCTCTTCTTGCACCGCATCAGCTGGGATCTCCAACCCCACTATACCTTCACTCCTCTCTGAAACCTGCTCTGAGAGGAATGAAGGTGTAGAATTAGGTGTGTCACAGGCAAGTACTTGCGGGCACTCTGCTAGCAGTACACCAACGTCCGATTCTAGCAGGCAAATTTCCCTGCCCCAGCTGCTGGACCGTCGAAAGAAGTTCACTCCCAGCCATCCACATGCCCAGTGGTTGAATGCTAGCTTGGCTAAATTGCTAGCGCTTCAACTGCTGCCTTTTCAGTTGGTAGACTCGGCCCCCTTCCGTGAGTTTGTGCAATGTGCGGTTCCTCAGTGGCAGGTTCCCAAACGACACTTTTTCGCACGGAAGGCTATTCCGGCTCTCTACAGGCATGTGGAAGGCAATGTCTTGGCCTCGCTGGACAGGGCGGTCAGCGGTAAGGTGCATATTACCGCTGACTCATGGTCCAGCAGGCATGGACAGGGACGTTACCTTTCTTTCACGGCCCATTGGGTCACTCTTTTGGCAGCTGGGAAGGATGCAGGACAAGGTGCAGTAGTGTTGGAGGTTGTTCCACCCCCACGCCTCCAAAATTCTACTACTGGTTGTGACACACCTCTCTCCTCCACCCCCTCCTCTTCTTCTTCCTCCATGGCCTCTTCCTGTGGTTTGTCCTCGGAACCAGCGGTGCTCTGTAGGCGTTCAAGGGGCTACGCAAGTACGCAGGCAAAAAGATGCCATGCCGTGCTTGCACTGGTGTGTTTGGGGGACAGGAGCCACACTGGGGCAGAGGTCCTGTCTGCTCTGCAGGGGCAGGCCGAGAGGTGGTTGACGCCACGCCAGCTTAAGCCAGGAATGGTGGTTTGCGACAATGGCACCAACCTCCTCTCCGCCCTCCGACAGGGACAACTGACCCATGTGCCCTGTATGGCTCACGTCCTAAACCTGGTGGTGCAGCGGTTCTTGGGCAGGTACCCGGGCTTACAGGATGTCCTGAGGCAGGCCAGGAAAGTCTGTGTGCATTTCCGCAGATCTTATAATGCCAGTGCTCGCCTGGCTGAGCTTCAAAAGGAGTTGAACCTGCCCAAGAACCGCCTTATATGTGACATGCCCACCAGGTGGAACTCAACGTTGGCCATGCTGCAGCGGCTGCACACGCAGCAGAGGGCCATCAATGAGTACCTGTGCGACTACGGCACCAGGACAGGGTCAGGGGAGCTCGGTTTTTTTTCACCACGCCAGTGGGGCATGATCAGGGATGCATGCACTGTCCTGGCACCATTTGAGGAGGCCACGAGGATGGTGAGCAGTGACAGTGCATGCATCAGTGACACTGTACCTCTTGTCCACCTGTTGGAGCACACGCTGCGTGGAATAATGGACAGGGCACTTGAGGCAGAACAGAGGCAGGAAGAGGAGGACTTCCTTGCCTCTCAAGGCCCCCTTTACCCAGACAGTGTTCCTTCTGTCCCATCCATCGCACAGGAAGAGGAGGAGGAGGATTGTGTCAGCATGGAGGTGGAGGCTGGCACTCAGCATCATCAGCAGCAGTCTTTTAGGGATGATTTACAGTCCCAAGAAACCAGTGGACTTGTACGTGGCTGGGAGGAGGTGGCTGCGGATCATGTCGTCCTTAGTGACCCAGAGGACTCCGGACTGAATGCCTCAGCTAACCTACGCTGCATGGCCTCCCTGATCCTGCAAAGTCTGCGGAAGGATCCTCGTATTCTTCGGATCAAGGAGAGGGACCATTACTGGCTGGCCACTCTCCTTGATCCACGGTACAAGGGTAAGGTTGCGGACCTTATCGTACCGTCGCAGAGGGAGCAGAGGATGAGACAACTCCGGGAGGCCTTGCAGAAAGGTCTGTGCAACGCGTTCCCAGAGACTGGGAGGTTACAAACTCCTGGTCCTGGACAACGAGTTGCTGAGGCTTCGGGCAGTCAAAGAAGGAGCGGTGGGGAAGGTGGCCATCTGACCGATGCGTTCAGACAATTCTTTAGTCCGCAGCCCCAAAGTATGATCGGTTCCAGCAACCATCGCCAGCGTCTGATATACATGGTGCAGGAATACCTAGGGGCAAGGTCAGACTTGGACACCTTCCCCACCGAAAATCCTCTGGCTTACTGGGTCTTGAGGATGGATCACTGGCCAGAGCTTGCACAGTATGCAATTGAGCTACTGGCCTGTCCTGCATCCAGCGTTCTTTCAGAACGCACATTCAGTGCTGCTGGAGGATTTGCCACGGATCACAGGGTGCGCCTGTCCACCGACTCGGTTGATCGACTGACTTTCATCAAGATGAACCAGTCTTGGATCACCACCAGCTACCACACACCAGATGCTGATATAACAGACTAATTGATTTTAAAATGTCACATCCCTTCAAGACTGATGCTGATGCTGAGTGCCTGTGCTGTTATGTTGTCTGGCTATCCTCCTCCTCCTCCTCAATGATACGATTAACGATGATAGCTTGGAAGATCATTTTGGTTTATGGGTGACGCCACCAGTGGCTAAGGCCCAATTTTTCAGCCCCTGTTTAACAGGGGCGTGTAATTAAAATTTTTGATGCAATACTTTGCAACAGGCCTCATTGCTGTGCTCCAAGTACAGTATCTGTGAGGGGTTGCAGTGTTGTGCCACCAGTGCCTAAGGCCCAATTTTTCAGCCCCTGTTCAACAGGGGCATGCAATTATAATTATTGATCTAATAATTCACAGCAGGGCCCATTGCTGCGCCCACCAAGAGTAACTGTCAGGCCTTACAGTGTTGTGGCACCAGCAACACCATCACCACCACCACCACCACCAAAGGCCCAATTTTTCAGCCCTTGTTCAACAGGGGCATGCAATTATAATTATTGATCTAATAATTCACAGCAGGGCCCATTGCTGTGCCCACCAAGAGTAACTGTCAGGCCTTACAGTGTTGTGGCACCAGCACCACCATCACCACCACCACCACCACCAAAGGCCCAATTTTTCAGCCCCTGTTCAACAGGGGGATGCAATTATAATTATTGACCTAATAATTCACAGCAGGGACCATTGCTGCGCCCACCAAGAGTAACTGTCAGGCCTTACAGTGTTGTGGCACCAGCACCACCATCAAAGGCCCAATTTTTACTACCACTGATCAACAATTAAATGTTATTACAATTCCTGATATTATACTTGACAGCAGGGCGTTCCAGCACCCACCAAGAATAACTGTGAGTGCTTTCAGTGTTGTGCCAACACCAACACCTAAGGGGCCAATTTCTGCAGAGTATATACGGAAGGTCCCTACTTTCAAACATCCAACTTACAAACTACTACTACTTGCAAACGGAAGAAGACAACAGGAAGTGAGAGGAAATCTACCCCTTGGAAGGAAAATTCTCTCCTGTAAGAATTAATATGGGAGAAAGGTGTCTCCTCTCTACTGATGCTTTATCACCAATCCTTGTTTCAATACAAACACCACATTTCAAAAACAGTTGTCATTGGGACGCAAAGTGAGGTGAAATGTTCTGAACAGGGGCACAGACAGCAAAAAAAATGTGACAGGGGTGATAACCGTTCCCTATGTTTTCCAAAAAGCTAAAAAAAAGGAATTTGGCATGGAGCTACACTTAAACAATGCAGCTGTTCAAAATTACAAACAGATTCTACATAAGAACAAACCTACAGTCCCTGTCTTGTATGCACCGCCTGTATACGGCTGTTCAGAGTATATAGGGGCTTTTTTATTTTGTGTGCGGGGTTCCCCTTAATATCCATACAAGACCCAAAGGGGCTGGTAATGGGCTGGGGTAGGGGGGGGGGTTGATGGGGTAGCTATGCCATTTTTCCTAAAGATTTTCATCCATATTACCAGGACCAGACATTGCATTAAAGCCGCAAGCAGTTTTAAATGGCTTTTTTTCCTTTAGAAATGTTATTTTGTGCAAGGACAGTTCTAAACACGGGAAACACGTGGCACTTCACAGGCATACTTTAGACACCCCCCAGGTACAATATTTAAAGGAATATTTGACTTTTTTTTTTTCACTTTATGCATCATTAAAATGACTGCTCCCGGAAAACGTCCATTTTTAAAACTTCTTTTTGCATTGATACATGTCCCCTGGTGCAGAACCCGGGTTCCCAAACTCTGTTTCGGACAATAACATGGATAATAGTCGTTATAATTAGCACTTTAGAATCCGAACGTTCGCATCCATTGTATTTAATAGGGTTCTAATGTTCGCGCGAACTTTCGGTCCGTTCGCGGGTTCTGGTGCGAACCGAACCCGGGGGTGTTTGGCTCATCACTACTGGTTATCACTAATCTGTTGATGTAGTGACTGAATAGTAAGCCATGCAAATAACAAATCATTCCTTTTTGCCCTTTTTGCCAACTGAACATTTAGAACATTTAGAACCACTGATCTATAGAACCTAGTAATATAGAGATATTTATACCATACAGGCTCTATAATATAAGGTTGGATCTATACTGAACATCAGTAGTTTTAGATATACAGCTAGCATTGGGGCAAAAAGAAAAAAAAAATCATAGCTAATTATCACTATTGTGACATAAGGAATAATAATTTTTTTTTGGAATATGTGAGGGAATGAAACATGATATTTGTTGTTCTAAAATGCCTCTAGTGTGCTACACACTGGTTTAGTGGAGGGATTTTTGGTGCCTTTTATCCCTTCTTATCATACCTTTGTGGGTTATATTATATCTTTCTAAGTGTATCACTTACAGCCCTGTAACCATGTTGTTTAACAGTTTCACTGTCAGGGGCTGCCTGTCATGGATATGCAGTAGTGTTTGTCTATCAGCTTACCTTCCTTCCCATGTGTTCATCTTAGAGGCCAGAACCCTTTCATCTGGCTTCCTTTATAATCTCCTCCCAGCCTGACTCCACCCCAGGCCCTATCACAGAACACTATATTAACCTGTGCACTGCAAGCCTGCTTTGCTAAACAACGTGTTTGTTAGGCATTGTGTGTTTGGGTTCCTGCCTGCCGTGTGCTACGTCTGTCTCTCTGTTACGTTATTGGCTTGTCCCCGACTATCCCTGTCTGCTCGTGACCCTTGACCTTCGGCTCGTTCTTTCGTTATCCTTGTCTGCTTGTGGCCCCTGACCTTCAGCTTGTTATTCGGTTCTCTCATATCTTGTGCTGCTGCTTCCCCTCTTTAACCCTTATCCTACGGGGCGTGAGCTAGGAAACTCCAGGGGCCGCGACCTGGTCCCAGCCTGCAGCATAACATCCTCACCACTAGAGGCCCTGGAGAAGACCTGCTGGGTCTTAGACTCCGCGCCCTGGGGAATCTTGGCTCTAGCTTCCGTTAGGATCCCGGTTGTGCTCCTCTGGTCCCGCTTTCCACAACCACCCAGTTTCCTATCCGCAGCAGTCAGCCATAGGGTTCACTACCTTGCGTTGCACTCCTGTCCCCCTACGGTGTGCATCTGTCACCTGGCCACAGGTGACCTTGACAGTTTGATCAGCCATGGACCCAGCTGACATCCCGATCCCCGCGGATGATCCATTGCGGGGCATAGTCCACAGACTTGAAACCCAGGAATCGAATCAGACTCAGGTGATGCGATTCCTCCAGGATCTGGCTTCTCGATTCGAGCAGCTTCAGGCCTCCTTGGGAACCCCGAATCCGCAACCTCAAGTACAACCAGCGGTGGTACCTATCGCACCAGTCGCAGCCACACACTCACTAACACTGCCAGCTCCGTTCCGTTTCTCTGGGGACTTCAATGCCTGCAGAGGGTTCCTTAGCCAATGCACGATTCATTTTGAGCTTCAGCCTCAAAACTTTCTGTCTGATAGGGCAAAGGTAGCCTATATCATTTCCCTCCTCTCCGGTGAAGCTTTGGCCTGGGCAGCCCCTCTGTGGGAACTGAATGATCCAGTGGTTTCTAGCCTGTCTGGCTTCTTGAAACTTTTTCGGAATATCTTTGAAGAACCGGCTCGTGTCTCTTCAGCAGCCAGCGCCCTTCTACGTCTCCGCCAAGAGTCTGCTTCAGTGGGACAGTACGCCCTTAATTTCCGCATACTGTCGGCTGAGTTGAGCTGGAACAATGAGGCCTTAGTCGCAACCTTTTTGCATGGCCTGTCTGATAGAGTGAAGGATGAATTAGCAGGAAGAACCATCCCCACTGATCTGGACGGAGTTATCTCCTTGTGTAACCAGATCGATATTCGCTTTCAGGAAAGGACCCTAGAAAAGCGGCGCCAGCACTCCTTCGTCCTTAGTCAGCCTGAGCTCCCCTCTCCTCGACCCGTGGAGCATCTCCTGCCAGCTGAGGAACCCATGCAGCTGGGCAGGACCAGGCTATCCCCAGAGGAACGTGCTAGGCGCAGAACTCTAGGCCTGTGTCTCTACTGTGGGGGCAAAGGTCATTTTCGTGACACTTGCTCTCTTTGTCCAGAAAAACGTTTGGGTCCACTTCATCTGGAAAGTGGAGTATTGGACCCAGAAATATCACCTTCCCCTTCTCGTCTTCTGCTTTCTGTGTTCCTTCATGTTGGTGCTTCTTCTCATTCGGTCTCAGCATATCTGGATTCCGGAGCCGCTGGTAATTTCATGGACTGGGAAATCGCGTCGTCCATGAGACTTACTCTTTTGCCCCTCACCACGCCATTGGTGGTCTTGGCGATTGATGGTACTGTTCTCCCAGGGGGACCTATCCGCTTCCAGACCCTCCCTGTTAAGATGTCGGTAGGGACACTCCACCAGGAGTGGATATCCTTCCTTATCTTACCCAAGGCCTCAACGCCTATAATTTTGGGTCTCCCATGGTTACAGCTCCATTCTCCTCATGTGGACTGGACTACTGGACAGATCCTGGCTTGGGGTTCCTCCTGTTCCTCGTCCTGCCTACCCAAGGTTGCCCCCTGTGAACCTGAGCCGGTCATTCATTCCAGGTCGCATAACCATTTACATTTCTCTGTCCCTAATCGCCCTTGGACGCACAGCCAGGCTAGCTTGTCTACAAGTCCTGCAGTCGCTACGTCTTGCGATGCGATTCAGGTAGTCGCTACACCTGACTCTATTCACTCGGCCTCTGTACTAGTTATGCCAGTCCAGCCCATGCCCAGTGAGCCGCCTACTTTTTCTTGTTCAGGACATTCTGCTTGTCTTTCAGCTATTCAGCTTGACTCCTGTGACATGTCACCCTCTAACCAACCTGACTTCAGGGTTCCACTGACATCTGCCCAGTTTGATGGTCCTGTGCTAGATGACCAGTTCATCTTTAAGGGTCTAGGGGACCCTCCTCAGATTTCTGTTGATCCTCTCATGCCCTTGCTTATTCCTAGAGAGCCTTTGGTCCTCAATAGATCTTCTTGTCATCTCCCTACCTCGTTTTCGGTCTCTGAGGATAATCTAAAGTACGAGGTTAGACAAGTTCTGGATTCTCGGCTCTGCAGAGGTATTCTTCAGTACCTTGTGCATTGGAGAGGTTTTGGTCCTGAGGAGGCGTCTTGGATCGCTGCATCTGATGTCGTTGCACCTCATCTGTTGGGGAGGTTTCATCTGAGATTTCCCTTTAAGCCTGGGCCCAGGCGGGGGAGGGCCCATAAGAGGGAGGGTACTGTCATGGATATGCAGTAGTGTTTGTCTGTCAGCTTACCTTCCTTCCCATGTGTTCATCTTAGAGGCCAGAACCCTTTCAACTGGCTTCCTTTATAATCTCCTCCCAGCCTGACTCCACCCCAGGCCCTATCACAGAACACTATATTAACCTGTGCACTGCAAGCCTGCTTTGCTGATCAACGTGTTTGTTAGGCATTGTGTGTTTGGGTTCCTGCCTGCCGTGTGCTACGTCTGTCTCTCTGTTACGTTATTGGCTTGTCCCCGACTATCCCTGTCTGCTCGTGACCCTTGACCTTCGGCTCGTTCTTTCGTTATCCTTGTCTGCTTGTGGCCCCTGACCTTCAGCTTGTTATTCGGTTCTCTCATATCTTGTGCTGCTGCTTCCCCTCTTTTCCCCTTATCCTACGGGGCGTGAGCTAGGAAACTCCAGGGGCCGCGACCTGGTCCCAGCCTGCAGCATAACATCCTCACCACTAGAGGCCCTGGAGAAGACCTGCTGGGTCTTAGACTCCGCGCCCTGGGGAATCTTGGCTCTAGCTTCCGTTAGGATCCCGGTTGTGCTCCTCTGGTCCCGCTTTCCACAACCACCCAGTTTCCTATCCGCAGCAGTCAGCCATAGGGTTCACTACCTTGCGGTGCACTCCTGTCCCCCTACGGTGGGCATCTGTCACCTGGCCACAGGTGACCTTGACACTGCCTTTTTGTTTAACCTCCAAAAGCTCACTTTTTTTAGGGAGGTGTGCCTTATCTTATGCAAATGTCTACTTTCAGAAAGAAGAATTTTCAGAGGGTTCAAATGGCATATATCATATTGGTAGAGGCAGACACCCTATGGTGATTTATACACAATTTTGTTTGTACTTTGATTTGTAAGAAAATATTACAGGTTTGCTTAAAAATAAAAAAAATGAATAAAACAATTAAATATAACAAAACAAGTAAAATATCTAAAAGGTTTAAAGAGTAAATAGCATAATAATGCTTTATTATTCACTAAGAACTTTTTTTTTTATTCCAATCTAAACTGATGAGTTAGCTACTCATACTGAAATAAAAAAATACATGATCAAAAAAAGAAAAATAACTAGGGGCTCAGGTGGCAGAAAAATTAGACAAGCTTTTAGTGTGATTGCATACAATAGAAATTATTTTTTGAACTCTTTAAAAGGAGTTTATTTTCTACGTAGCTATGGAGCTGGTTTTAGCAAAACAAAATAAAAACGGGTTACTGTGCTCCAGAGTTTCAGCAAGAAATATTTTTCTTGCTAAAATAAAAACTAATTATGTTGCAAAAGCTTAAACCTGGAGAGGTAAAGTCTGAAGTGCACTCTGGTTTGGTTTTGCTAAGCAATTTAACCTTTTTATAAAATAGATTTTATTATCAGCAGTAAAAATGAATAATGAATTAAAATGTACTGTTTAGATCAGGGGTGTCCAAACTTTTTCAAAGAGGGTCAGATTTGATGAAGTGAACATGCTTGAGGGCCGACCATTTTACCTGACATTTTTTAACCAGTTGTCAACCGGCCGCCGTGAATTGACGGGGCAGGAAGACACTGTTATCCTGGGCGGACGTCATATGACATCACGCCTTTAAAATCCACTAGGGGGCGCGCGCGCGCACGCCACGTCACTGGCCACCCGATGCGCATGCCCGGCGGCCGCGATGGCCGCCGGGCACCCGCGATTGCCCAGTAACCGAGCAGGACCGTGGACCTGTGTGTGTAAACACACAGATCCACGTCCTGTCAGGGAGAGGAGACCGATGGTGTGTCCTTTGTACATAGGAACAACCATCGGTCACCTCCCCCAGTCAGTCCCCTCCCCCACAGTAAGAATCACTAATAGGGAACACATTTAACCCCTTCCTGGCCCCCTAGTGTTAACCCCTTCCCTGCCAGTCATGTTTATACAGTAATCAATGCATTTTTATAGCACAGATCGCTGTATAAATGTGAATGGTCCCAAAAATGTGTCAAAAGTGTCCGATGTGTCCGCCGCAATATCGCAGTCACGATAAAAATCGCTGATCGCCCCCATTACTAGTAAAAAAAAAAAAATGCTATAAATCTATCCCCTATTTTGTAGACGCTATAACGTTTGCGCAAACCAATCAATATACACTGTGAGGGGTTTAACTCGGTAGCGGGTGTGTGTGACCCCCTGGTTGGGCTCCCCACACAAAAACAGGGCCAGCAGACGGAGGTTGTGGTTTTCAAAATCAAAAGGTGCGGTTTATTTCTCTATGTACAGTGACAAAAACACAGCAAAGCCAAAAAGAAACATAAACAAAATAAATCCTGGTCAGTTTGACCTCTGACTAAACATGCAGGTTTCCTAAACTAACAACTGGGATCAGCCTGGTGCTGTCCTAGTCCCTAAGTCCCTGGTTTAGTAAAAGTCCAAACAAATAGCCACACAGGCTTTGCCTCACCGCACAGGGGTTCACTCTCCCTAGACAGTCCACACAGGTCTGGTTCCAGGCATGAGCTAACACCTAATGAATCTGGGAGTTCTTATAGAGGCCTATATGAGCTGACAAGCTTCAGCTGGTCTCATCAACTCCCTGCCTCACGACGCCCAGCACTCTCCCTAGAGGTATGAGTCATCCATGAGCCCACTAGCCTTATACAACTCTCCACCTAGTTGTATAAGTCGGCGTAAAGCCTGAATCTGGGCGAAATATATCTACCCCCCTGGATGCAACCAGGTGACTTTACCTTCCTGCTGTCACATACCCCCCCCCCTCTTGTTTTAACCTCGGGGTTGGAACACCAGCAATCAGGCATTCATGTACTCGAGACAAAGCATCCACATTCCCCATTTGAACGCCAGGGCGATGCTTTACTGTGAAGTTGAATTCCTGGAGGGCCAGGAACCACCTATTCACTCTTCTATTTGTTTCTTTGTTTTGAGCCATCCACTTTAACGGAGCGTGATCCGTAACCATGTCAAAGTGCCTACCTAGCAGGTAGTACCGAAGGGAATCTAGAGCCCACTTCACCGCTAAACACTCCTTTTCAACGGTGGCGTAATTTACCTCATGGGACTTCAACTTCCTGCTGAGGTAAATGACTGGGTGCTCTTCCCCGTTCCAGACCTGGGACAATACTGCTCCTAACCCCACATCTGACGCATCACTTTGTACGACAAAGTCTTTAGAGAAGTCGGGTGAGTACAACACTGGCTGGCTACATAAGGCTTGTTTCAAGAATTGGAATGCTGCCTCAGCCTCGGGGGTCCATTTAATCATGACCGACCCTTTCCCCTTCGTCAGGTTGGTTAGGGGCACAGCCTTAGAAGCAAAGTGGGGAATGAATCGCCGATAATACCCAGCGATTCCCAGAAAGGCTCGTACCTGCTTCTTGCTGTTGGGACGTGGCCAACTCTGGATGGCCTCGACTTTGTTGAGTTGGGGTTTTATTACTCCCCTCCCAATGGTGTACCCAAGATATTTGGCCTCCTCCTGCCCAATGGTACACTTCTTGGGGTTAGCCGTAAACCCCGCTTCCCGAACAGAGTCCAGGACTGCTTGCACTTTTGGCAGATGTGAGGCCCAATCTGTGCTATGGACAATTACGTCATCCAGGTAAGCCGCAGCATACTTCTGATGGGGCCTCAGTATCTGGTCCATTTTCCGCTGGAATGTGGCCGGCGCATTCTGTAACCCGAACGGCATTCTCTTATATTGGAACGCCCCGTCTGGGGTTACAAATGCGGTTTTCTCTTTGGCTGACTTGGCCAGGGGAATTTGCCAATACCCTTTTGTGAGGTCAAGAGTCGTCATGTATCGGGCTGTTCCCAGCCGGTCGATCAACTCATCTATACGTGGCATGGGGTAGGTGTCAAATTTTGTAACTTTGTTCAACTGACGAAAATCGTTACAAAATCGCCAGCTCCCATCCGGTTTAGGCACCAACACAATGGGACTAGACCAATCACTTTGGGACTCCTCTATCACCCCTAAGTTCAGCATTTTCTGTACTTCCTCCCGTATTGCCTCCCGTCGGGCCTCTGGGATCCGATAGGGTTTTAACTTCACCCTTTCACCGGGCGGGGTAATAATATCATGCTCTACCCCAGATGTTTGTCCCGGCAGCTCAGAGAACACCTCCTTGTTGCGAAGCACAAACTCCTTAACCTCCTGTTGTTGGGGTTGTGACAAGGTGGCTGCTATTCCAACCTCCGGAATCACGCAACCAGTTTGAGCTGGTGACCAAGTTTCTGCGACTAGGGACTCTCTATCCCTCCAGGCTTTCAACAGATTAACGTGATATATCTGTTCGGGCTTTCGCCTTCCTGGTTGTCTGACCTTGTAATTCACTTCGCTCACTTTTTCCATTATCTCGTAGGGGCCTTGCCATTTGGCAAGGAATTTACTTTCAACCGTAGGGACAAGTACCAATATCCTATCCCCCGGGGAAAAGGTACGGGTCTTTGCTCCACGGTTGTACACTCTCTGCTGTGCCAACTGCGCTTGGGCCAAATGTTCCTTCACGATGGGCATTACCTGTGCAATTCGATCTTGCATCAGGGCGACATGCTCAATCACACTCCTGTGGGGAGAACTCTCACTTTCCCAAGTTTCCTTGGCAATATCCAACAGCCCTCTTGGGTGTCTCCCATACAGTAACTCAAAGGGGGAGAATCCCGTAGAGGATTGGGGCACCTCCCTAATAGCAAACATCAAATAAGGAAGTAGACAGTCCCAATCCTTTCCATCTCTATCCACCACTTTCTTCAACATTTGTTTTAGGGTTTTGTTGAATCTTTCAACCAGCCCATCGGTTTGGGGGTGATACACAGATGTACGCAATTGCGTCACTTTGAGCAATTTACACAGCTCTTTCATAACCCGGGACATAAAGGGTGTACCTTGGTCCGTAAGCAGTTCTTTACAAATACCCACCCGGCTAAAAACAAGAGATAGCTCTTTGGCTATGGTTTTGGCCGAGGTATTTCTGAGAGGGATCGCTTCTGGATAACGGGTGGCATAGTCCATTATAACCAATATGTACTGGTGCCCCCTAGCGGACTTGATTATAGGACCTACCAAATCCATTGCGATTCTCTCAAACGGGACCTCAATGATGGGTAGAGGGACCAGCGGGCTACGGAAATGTGGCATCGGGGCCGACCTCTGACACACAGGGCAGGAGGAACAATAATTTTCTATGTCCTTCATCACCCCAGGCCAATAGAATCTCTGTAATACCCTCTCTCGGGTTTTCTCTGTCCCCAGATGACCTCCAAGAATGTGCCCATGGGCCAACTCCAACACCAACTTCCTGTAAGGTTTGGGCACCACAAGCTGCTCAACGGTTTCTTCTGCCCTTTTTGCCACCCGATACAGTAGGTCCTTCTCTACGCTGAAGTATGGGTAAGTGCAGGTATTATCTGGGTTCACTAACTCGCCATCTATTTTCACTACGTTTTCCCGTGCCTTTATTAGGGCGGGGTCTTTTAACTGTTCTGTGGCAAAATTTTCCCTGTGAACCTCCAGATCAGAAAACTCCACAGACGGTAGGTTTTCGTCTGAGGAGGTGGGCTCCTCTCCAGTTTCTTGAGTCTCCCCTGCCAATACTGACAAGGGAAATTCTGGAGAGTCCTCACCACTCTCAGAGGAGTTCTGGCTATCACATTCCTGGTACATAGGGGCACCAGTGGGGGGCTCAGGATCATCCCACAGTTCCCAGAACTTCGGAAAATCCCTTCCCACAATGGCATCATGCGGTAATTGAGATACTAACCCCACTGGATGAGAGAGGGTACCTTTGGGGGTCTCGAAACACACTGTAGTCACTGGATACTCTCGGGTGTCCCCATGCACACAAATAACAGCTACCTTGCTATTCTCAGAGACCTCTGTTTTAACTAATTCAGCCTTTATCAGGGTCACAAGGCTACCTGAATCCAGTAATACCACAACATTTCTACCATTAATACACATTTTGCATAAATGTTTCTCAGTTCCCCGAATGGCAGTGCATGCGACTGTCGCACACAGCGACTGACGTCTGTCCATCAGAAAGTCACATTGCATGGGTTCCTCCACAACCGGGCAATTTGCTGCAATATGTCCCGCTTGCCGGCAGCGGTAGCAAACAATCCATTTGGCTGCCTCTTGAGCCCCTGACTTCCCAGGCTGTTCTCGCCAAACTTTGGGTAGAGCTCCCACCCTCTCACTCTTTCCACCCTCACCCCTTGGAATCCTCTTATCCGCCCCTGGGGATGGTCTGGTCTTAGGGTGGAAAGTCCGAGAGTCTCTGGAAGAGGCCGTCAGGTTCTCTGTAGCCAAGTATTTCTCTACACGATCCACAAGACCACCGGCCGTCTCTGGGTCTCCATGGCTTACCCACTTTTGGATGGCAGTAGGAAGAGCTCTCAAAAACCGATCCATTACAACACGTTCCACAATCTCTGGTGCGGACAAAGTCTCTGGCTGTAGCCACTTCCTGCTCAGGTGAATGAGATCATACATTTGAGACCTGGGGGGTTTTCCAAGCTGGAAAGTCCAGTTATGCACACGCTGAGCCCGGACAGCCAGGGTGACACCCAGCCTTGCCAATATTTCAGCTTTTAGCATCACATAGTCTTTTGCTTGGTCAGGCTCTAGGTCATAGTAAGCCTTCTGCGATTCACCAGTTAACAGAGGAGCCACCAGTCCAGCCCACTGCTCCTCAGGCCACTTTTCTCTTTCAGCAGTCCTTTCAAATGTGGTCAAAAATACCTCTGGATCATCCTCTCCAGTCATTTTTGTCAATAAACGACTCACCCCAAAGGACGCGGTATTAGTGGGACGGCTTTCCTCACTGGTCTGCGGACGTTGCTGCATTACTGCTTCCATTTGTTGTAGTCTCTGCTCTTGCTTCTGTAACAGGTCTATGAAGCGGGCCTCAGATTGCTGCTGGGCTTGTTGATGAGCTTGCTGCTGGGCTGCAAGGCTCCTTTGCAAACCTGCATTTGTCTGCTGTTGATTGGCATTTGCTAGAGCCAGCTGTTTCAGTATCTCCTCCATGCTGGCTTAAAAAAAACTGCCACTGGTTCTCCACCAACTGTGAGGGGGTTAACTCGGTAGCGGGTGTGTGTGACCCCCTGGTTGGGCTCCCCACACAAAAACAGGGCCAGCAGACGGAGGTTGTGGTTTTCAAAATCAAAAGGTGCGGTTTATTTCTCTATGTACAGTGACAAAAACACAGCAAAGCCAAAAAGAAACATAAACAAAATAAATCCTGGTCAGTTTGACCTCTGACTAAACATGCAGGTTTCCTAAACTAACAACTGGGATCAGCCTGGTGCTGTCCTAGTCCCTAAGTCCCTGGTTTAGTAAAAGTCCAAACAAATAGCCACACAGGCTTTGCCTCACCGCACAGGGGTTCACTCTCCCTAGACAGTCCACACAGGTCTGGTTCCAGGCATGAGCTAACACCTAATGAATCTGGGAGTTCTTATAGAGGCCTAAATGAGCTGACAGGCTTCAGCTGGTCTCATCAACTCCCTGCCTCACGACGCCCAGCACTCTCCCTAGAGGTATGAGTCATCCATGAGCCCACTAGCCTTATACAACTCTCCACCTAGTTGTATAAGTCGGCGTAAAGCCTGAATCTGGGCGAAATATATCTACCCCCCTGGATGCAACCAGGTGACTTTACCTTCCTGCTGTCACAACACTTATTGAAGTGAAGGTAGTGCCCCAGATAAGATACCTAGGAATAAACATGACAAAGGATCCTGGGCAATATATAGGGGGAAATCTAGTGCCATTACTAACAAAGATGAAACAAAAATGCAGGTTCTGGAATCGGCTTCCCCTATCTGTAGTAGGAAGGAGCAATCTGATAAAAATGGTGTGGATGCCGCAAATCCTATATATTCTACATAATTCCCCAGTATGGATTCCAAAACGGTGGTTCAGGAAGATAGAAGGGGTTTTCAGGGAATTGATCTGGAAGGGGGGAATAGCGAGAATCTCGCTCCGAGCCTTGCAATATCCAAGGGAGAAGGGGGGTCTCGCTCTCCTGAACCCCAGATTCTATTTCTTAGCGGCCCAGCTGCAGCACATGAGGAATAGTAATCAGAGAGGACCCAGGGTAGTCATGAATGACACAAGTCATGACACAGAAGTAGAGGCAGTGGAGGCAGATTCATTTCATTCTAAATGCCCCACAGTCCAATTAATGGTAAAATGTTGGAAAGAGGGGAAGAAGATTCTAGGATATACAGGTTTCTCTGAATTCTCCCCTATCTGGGATAATAGCAATCTACAAGAACTTAAAATCATGGGAAAGGTTGATGAGTGGGACAGATTAGGGATACATCTACTGGAACAACTATTTGCTGTTGGTAGAATAAAAACATTTCAAGAAATAAGAGAGGAGTTCTCGGTTCCAAATAGATCTTTTTATAGATATTTACAAATTAGACATGCGCTGGGTGCACAATTTGGGGATGGGATGCCGGAGTGGAATGGTATGGCCATCTTCCGAAACTTGGTAAACACTGAGGACACTAGAGGAGTAATCTCAACCATTTATGACTCCCTAGAAAGGGCAGATCGAAGCGAGATCATGGCCAATAAAATTAGGGAGAAATGGGAGAAGGATGTGGGCACAATTTCACAAGATCAATGGGAACAAATACTGGGTATAGGCCCCGAATTGTCAATGTCCCCCTCCCAGTATATGTCTCAGTTATATCTGATACACAGGACATACTACACGCCCCAAAGAATGTTCCAATTTGGTAGAAGACCAGACCCAGGATGCCAGAGATGTGGACAGGATAAAGGAGACCTAATACACATGGACTGGAGATGCCCCAAGTTGTACCAATATTGGAAGCAAATAGTTGAAAAGATCAATAGAACATTTGGAACATTATTACAGCCGGAGGCGAGGCTATGTGTGCTGGGCTTGGTGGAAGAGAGGGTACCCTCAAAGGGCGAGAGTATAGCGATTAGGAGATGCCTGTTTCAGGGAAGGAAACTTATTGCACAGAAATGGCAAGCGGTAAACCCACCTACAGTAACAGAATGGGAGGAGGTAATAAATGACACAATAAGAAAAGAACAATTTATATACACTAAAAGAGGTAACAAAAAGAAATGTAATAATATATGGAATAAATGGATTGATGGGTGGGCACGGTGGATGAGGGGGGGGGGGAGTGGGGAACGGGAATGAGTTGGAGAATGTATAACATAGGTCAAGGCATATTTGTATTGCAACACAGGATTGAAATGGATGTATGTATAAATGTTGTGATAAAGAAATAAAAAAATATTTGATTATAAAAAAAAAAATATACACTTATTTATTCTAGCAAAAAGTAAAAAATATTGTGTTTTTTTTTTCAAACTTATCGCTCTTCTTTTGTTTATAGCACAAAAAATAAAAACCGCAGAGGTGATCAAGTACCACCTGTCAGGAAAGACTTCACCCGTTGGTGGTGCTGTTGGTCCTTTGGACTGCAGTACTGGTGTCCACCAGCAGGTGTCCTCTTGCAGCCAATATCTTTGTTGGAGGATCTCACCTGCTGGTGGTAATGCATGATCCATGGACTGTAGTACCGGCGTCCACCAGCGGGTGTATTCCGGCAGTGTGGGACAGGCAGCACTTCCTGCGGTCAGCTGTGACCTGAAGCCTGATTACAGGACTTCCTATAAATACCCGGCGAGCCCTTACATGCTCGCCCTGGTATCTCTCTCTCTCCTGGACCTAGGACCTGTGATCTGGACTTTAAGCTTGCATCCTGCCCGAACCCGATCCGACCCGACCCGATTCCCTACCTTGAGCCCATCCTGCATCTGTCCCTCCTGTCTCCTGATTTCCACGGTCCCCTGTCCTCCCGTTACCTGGATATCTTGGATTCCTGCTCTGCAGCCAATCCATCCGTCCCCTCCCTGTTCCTGTTTGATTCCCATCCTTACCCATCTGCTCCGATCCCCTTGTGTATGACCTCGGCCTGGCTTTCACTATAATTCCAGTATTTCCCCTTATTGTATATATTTTCTTTAAGTCACTGTTATTTGGTTTGGTTACTGCACTGTGTTCTGTTGGAGGTGTTTATTTGTCTGTTACTTCCCTTAATAAATTGTTACACTTTCACGTACACCGTGTTTGTGCCTACACCACCACCAGAATGGCCACTCACCAGATAGGCTAGATTATGCGCCTTTGGTTCATAAGGATAACCACTCCGTCTCTCAGACTTGTCAGCAGTCCCTCCCAATGTACTGGTGGAAAATCTTGCTCTATGATCGGTCATGGAACATATGAAGGACTATCATGGTGTAGTATATCATGTAAAACATTTTATTAAGATTTTAAAATTCCATCCACTCCCATGTAAAAGTGCCTTGAAGATACATAGAAGATATATATGCCTGGTCTGCACGTGTGTCCCTATGGTTCCTTCACATGCTGGCTTGCGTCCCAAGCCTCATTTTGGTTCCGGAAGTGACGAGCAGATAATGATCCCGCAGCCTCATTATGATGATGATGATGCGGGATCATTATCTGAATTATCAATTATTCACACAGGACTCTTTGAGCATTTTTTATTGCAGCTATTTGGTCATTGGAGTTATATTTCACTGCACATCTCCCTTTATTTATATAACATATCTGATGGACTAAATTAATTATAATATGAGTTTTTTGAACTTATATATATATCTTTTTTGGACATTGCACTTTATATATTTTTTGTTTAAAATCGCAGCAGGATTTTTGTTGTTGGCACGTATAATTTGATTGGTATTATACAAGCAATTGTGGATACCACACCCTCAAAATAGAAAGTTCACAAGATTCACACACCTAATTGTTTTGACAAACATAGGGATATAGGATTGGACAATTATTTTATAAGTTAGCGCAATTCACTTCATTTTTCACATATTTTCATTCAGCCTATATTGATTGTATATTTAATTGCAGCAAACTGTTTGTAGTGAATAAGCATCTTGGCACTGGTAAGACATTTTTTTCAACAACATCTGGATAGTGATTAGATGTGGGGGTGTTAGAGTCAAAGATTATATCTAGCACCCTGGCATGAGGGGAGGGACTGCTGAAGAGAAGAAAGAAGGAATCCCCAGTGCCACACATCCATGCAAGTAGTATTAAGTTGAAAGAGACAACCTCAGCCCGGGCTCCCGCCAGGCTACACCCCCAACGCATTTCACTCCACCCTCAGAGCTTAGTCATGGGTATATGGGGAGGGACTGAAGTTGTGCTATTGATGTTGATGGAAATGTCAGGGGAGAGAATGCAGGCGAGGGCAATATTTGGAAAGATTCAGTCTTATGAAGTAGTGAAAAGTCTAGACTGATATGTCAGAAGTAAATAATGATGTATGAGGAGACTCAAGAGATGATCTGACAAGAGATACATTTGGGTGTTGTCAGAATAGAGATGATATTGGACTCTAAAGGAGCATTTAGAACCAGGAAAGAGTAGAGTCTTGCAGATCAAAGGATTGTAGTATTTTGAGAAGGACCAGACGTTTAACTTTATCAAAGGCAGCAGGGGCCATTGATTTTAGCAGTTGTTAAAGCGGAGTTCCACCCAAAAATGGAACTTCCACTTTTCGGAACCCTTCCCCCTCCGGTGTCACGTTTGGCACCTTTCAGGGGGGAGGGGGTGCAGATACCTGTCTAAGACAGGTATTTGCACCCACTTCAGGCCATAGACTCCCGTGGGAGTCACGCCACTTCCCGTTTTCCGCCCCGCTGTCTCCTGGGAAACACACTGGTCCCAGGAGAGATCGGGGACCAGCGACGTCCCGCCGCACTACTCGCGCATGCGCAGTAGGGAACCGGGCAGTGAAGTCGCAAGGCTTAACTTCCTGATTCCCTGACCGAGCATGGTGGCGGCAGCATTCGAGGACTGAGTGAATGCTCGGCCTCGTCTGCCGACATCGCGGGAGCGTTGGACAGGTAAGTGTCCATTTTTTAAAAGTCAGCAGCTGCAGTATTTGTAGCTGCTGGCTTTTTAAAAAAAAAATTGGGTGGACCTCCTCTTTAAGTACTTAGTCAGTTTTAGTAGGGCAAATTTTATTGAGTGTTGTAGAGGTAAGGCAGCTTGCAATAGGTCAAGAAGGTTTTTTATCAGTGAGGTAGCAGCTCAGATGGTTGTAGGTTAGGTGTTATACAAGTTGAGAGGTAATCAGGGGCAAAGAGATAGGTCATAGTTTTTTTAAACTGGTGGGATGCATCAAAGTTTTTTAAGCAATGTCAGTTGTGCTGTCAGTTAGAGAGTGTAGAATTCTTGAAGAAGATGACCTGAGTAGTTATGAGGGAAAATGGGACAGGGGGCAGGTGGTTAGGTAGACATCAAAGAAATGTTTAGCAACCTCCTCTGGCATCACAAAGTCAAAAGAGGTAAGCATTAGACGTGCTAGTAGACATGGTATGTTAAATGGGGAAGATAGCCCCACAGTAGAGTTCTCATTACAAATTGCATCTGTGTTGTATTTAAAATGATTGAAATGCTCTGGTAGATTTACGTAGGGTGAAGTCTTAGAGGGATTTTGTTTTATGCCAAACATGCTAAAGAACATGGCTATGTTTCTTGAGATTTCTGTTGTCATCTGCCGAAGTTATAGCAGTCAGGGCCTAATACTGTAAGCGGAATTTGCTAGAACTGGAGCAGACAGCATCTAGAGCAGTTCTGCATGGCAACTAATCAATTTATTTATTTCATTTTCAAAGCTTAACCGAACAAGCTAAAGCTAGAAGCTAAATCTACAAAAGCAGGCAGCAAGGAACACACTCCCAATAACAAATGTACAAAAGTAAAATCGAAATGAATTGCTGCGCTAATATATTTAACGACATAAATCATAAACCAAATTTTTACATCTCTCTTAACGTGTAAATCGCAAAAATCAATAATAATTAGTGGTAAAACAATGCAATTTCTCAAAAAGAAAGTCCAAATGTAGCGGATCCAGTGCTTCAGTGCAGACAAGTGAAATTCACTGTAAGAATAAGACTTGCTTAATCTTTGCAAGCCCTCAAAAGTGCTTATATTAATTCAAAACAGTTCTGCCCTATTAGATATGCGCTCACCTTATGATGTGTGACCTCACACTTAAGTTCGGTCAAAAACAGCCTTTTAGTCACCTTGGACTAGTTAAACTCGATTTCCTCCTTTGCACCCTGTCAGTTTTTTCTCCACCATTGCTCGGTATATGTAAAAAGAAAGGAGCTCTAAATAGTTTTCCATCACCCTACACCCTCTGGCAGCAGCTGCAACCAACCCAATTTAGTTTCCATTCCTCTTCTTCCCAAAACTAGCTTCACCTTTTCCTGGTCCCCTTGGAATGCCCGCTCTGTAAGTAACAAACTCACCTCTGTCCTCAACCTCTTTATCGCTAACTCCTTTAATTTACTTGCTGTTGCTAAAACCTGGCTTCATGAATCAGACACTGCTTTTCCTGCTTCCCTCTTTCATGGTGGCCTTCTCTGTATTGACTCCTCCAGACCCAGCGGATGGAAGGTAGATGGAGTCAGAATCGGTGACTCCATCTACCTTTTCTACACTTTTCAAGTACTTCACCCACCTCAACCTATACAACATCTCCAAAATTCACCCCTTCCTAACCAATGACACCACAAAGCTTCTAATTCATTCCTAGTTATCTCTCAACTCAAATACTGCAACCCCCTCCTCATTGGCTTACCTTTACCTAGGCTATCCACTCTTCAGTCCATCATTAATGCTTCTGCCAGACTCATCCACCTTACCAACCGTTCTCCTCTCTGCCAATCCCTCCACTGGCTTCTGCTCACCCAATGAATTCAATTCAAAATACTAATAACAACTTACAAAGATATCCACAACTCTGCCCTCAGCTACATTACTAATCTTGTCTAAAAATACCAACCACATGGTTGTCTTCACTCTTCCCAAAACCTCCTGCTCTCTATCTTCCTTGTCAGCTCCTCCCATGCTCACCTCCAGGACTTTTCCTGAGCCTCTCCCATCCTATGGAACTCTCTACCCCAATCTGTCCAACTGTCTCCTACTCTGTCTACTTTTAGACAATCCCTGAAAACTCTGAAAAATCTTCAGAGAAGTTTATTCTGCCCCTATCTAACAACTATACTTTTATTTTATCCATCAGCTCATCCCCCACAGTTATTACCTTCTGTATCACTTGACTCTCTGTGTAAGTGTAAGCTCTAACAAGCAGGGCCCCCTGATTCCTCCTGTTTTAAATAGTATTGCAACTGTACTGTCTCTCTTTATATTGTAAAGTGTTGCGCAAACAAAGAAAAAAAACTAAGAAAAAACGTTGCGCCAATGTGTGAATGAAAAAATATATGTTATATCAAATAGTTGCCAGCAGCAGTGTGACACTGACTGGCAATGACGTCATGACGCAATCACGTCACGGCGTCATATTCTAGCCGTAGCTAGCTGCGGCTATAGGACGTGTAGTGTTGGAGGGCGGCGGCATCTCCCTGCAAGGGGATGTAACAGCACCACAGCAACACACAGACCTATAAACCAGGCACTATCTAATGACACAAGGGTAGGAGAAAAGAAAAAACTCCAAATGGTGCAGGTCAATAAAACCAATGAGGGGGTTTATTAAATAAAATTTGTCTTACAGACATTAGACAAATATAAAAGTGATCACAAAAATGAAAAGATATAAAAGCAATGTGGGGTGCAGCATCGGCAAGCCCTACGCGTTTTGACTGCAGCAGTCTTCAACAGGGGCATAATGTTCCACCCCCCACATTGCCAACATTTATAAGGTCTGAACTGGATCCAACCCGCCCTGAAAGGGCGGAGTCGGAACAGGAAATGACAAATTATTCCAATTATATTGAAAAACACCTAAAACATGATGGCATCTGAATACAAATATTCCCACCAGATAAATGAATGGATAAACAATCCCAATCAGATGGCATAATAACGCCATCTGTGCGGGACTTACCCTTGAGCCTGTGTGGGAGTGACCCCACCTAGCCTTCCCATCAATATATGGTGCTTGGATGCCGCTATGTGAATATATATTAATTCCGCATGCAGCAACATCCTCAGATGTTGCTGCAAATCACTTTGGGGACACCATGGTAGCGTGGACACCATGCCTGAAGTCTGTACCTCGGGGACAGTTCCTCCGTTTGAGGAGGAACTGTACCCATGAGGACGACTTCTTGGCCCAATCTAACATCCTTAAAGAAAGATTTGTGGATAGGGGATATTCATCCGTTGGGTTGGATATAGAGAGGATAAATTCAAATGGTCCTTCTTCACTTCCTATTCTACTCAACATAATGAAATCAAAAAGATTTTGAATAGGCATTGGAAAGTGTTACAAAGTGACAGAATTCTTGGACCTTCCCTTCCTGAACGGGCTGGTGTGATTTTCAGGGGTGCTCGCTCAATTCAGGGGGAAATAGCCCCCAACATGATTGACCCTCCTAAAAAGATTTCCTTCTTTCCAGAAGCCAATGGCTATTACCCTTGCAGAAAATGCAATGTTTGCATGGTCAATGCGCTGGGTAGACGCAGAATAGATACATTTGCTTCTAGTGTTACTGGGCACAGTTACACTGTGAAGCATTTTACTACCTGCGTCACTAGGTTTATTGTGTGCTTAATTACATGTCCATGCAAACTCCAATACGTAGGGCGCACGATTAGAAATTTTTCTATTCATGTTAACGAACATTTAGCCAAAATACGAAAAGGCTGTGATAAGCACACTGTGCCCCGACACTATTTAGAACACCATACCAAGGACCCTAGGGGCACCCAGTTTCAGGTGATAGATAGGTTCGTCCCCTATTGGAGGGGCGATTCCTCTCTGTGGGGTGTCTCTCGATTGGAGACCTATTGGATACACGAGCTCAGGTGTTACTCGCCCCACGGTATGAACGCTGAATGGGACATCAATTGTTTCATCAATCGGGCGTGAGTACCCTGGGCTCGTGTGTCCTTTTGGTCCTAATAGGTCGATTGATGGTCCATGATAAAGCTTTGTTTACAATTTGTCGCCCATGCGCACCTTTTCAGGTGGCATGTGCAATGTTTTTGCCTCTCATGGATCTTGGTTTGCTTCCCTAGAATTGATGCCTAATTGGCTCTGATAATTTAAGCTATTATGCACTCCCTTCTGGGGGTACATATCGATAGGGTAACACGACATGCTATTTTCAATTATTTGAATTACCACGTCTTGTTGTGTTATAGTAATGGAGGTTACAGTCCTCTCTTTAATTCAGTATTTTGTCCACCCCATGTGATCTCCTTTAATGTGGATGTATTGGCATGATTTATGGGGTTTGCTAAGTGGTGTTCTTTTTGGGCCATATAGCAGATGCCTATCAGCGGAATCACATGATTATGTTTTGTCTTTCCTCTTTTTCTTCTTTTTTTTTTGTTTTGTCTTTTCCTTTTTGCCCATTAGATGGCGCCTGGTTTATAGGTCTGGGTGTTGCTGTGGTGCTGTTACATCCCCTTGCAGGGAGATGCTGCCTCCCTCCAACACTACACGTCCTATAGCCGCAGCTAGCTACGGCTAGCATATGACGCCGTGACGCGATTGCGTCATGACGCCATTGCCGTGGGCGCGCACGGACATGCGCGGGGATGGAGCGCCGCGGCGCCACGCTACCATGGTGTCCCCAAAGTGATTTGCAGCAACATCTAAGGATGTTGCTGCATGGGGAATTAATATATATTCACATAGCGGCATCCAGGCACCATATATTGATGGGAAGGCTAGGTGGGGTCACTCCCACACACAGGCTCATGGGTAAGTCCCGCACAGATGGCGTTATTATGCCATCTGATTGGGATTGTTTATCCATTCATTTATCTGGTGGGAATATTTGTATTCTTTTTTTTCTCAATAGATTTTTATTGAAAAATTTTCAGGTTAACATACATATGCATAAAGAACATATATTTTAAGACCTATCGTACAAAATTGGTCAAATAACATTGGTACAATGGGCCATAAGCATCTGAACTCAAAATCATGGTTAAGCTTATGTGTGGCGAACATTTTCACATAAACAATGAGCAATGAACTTGTCATCAAAACTATTTGGATTTACCCTCTAACTCTGATTCTTACTTCTAACTCTACCTCTACAGGACCTCGGCCTATACATGAACATTTGTAGCAGGATAGGTATGCTTACTATAGAAGGGATTCGCGCAAGTGGATCAATAGAATAGTATAAAAGAGAAGGACAAAGGTAAAAAAAGGGGGGAGGGGGGGCAGGGAAGAACTTCCCCTCTCAGACTCCCCTAAGGGAAATATGACTGTGCCCGCACAGGAGTGCCCCTTCCTGCTCCTAGGATCCCCTCTTGTTGACTTATACAGATTAATCTTGATGGAACTATGAAATGTGCCATATTCAGGGATGGAGATCAAAAATCTTTACTATATTTGGTGATTCAATCCATTCTTTCCATTGTTTCCACATAAAGTCTGCCTTCTGTCTGTTTTTATGTTGTAGTGTAAGGGTTGTTTCATAGGTATAGTGCACATGTGTGGTACACACTACATCTTTCAGTGTAGGGGGGAGTGTATCTTTCCATTTTCTGGTTATGCTGAGTCTTGCTGCTAATAGAATATGTGATAACACATTCCTCGTTGGGTTTGGATAGCTGTCTATAGATAAGGAAAGTAAGGCTAGAGAAGGTTTCTTTGGCATTTTTGTGAGCGTTACATCTGTAATTAGTCTAAATACCTTGTTCCAAAAGCTTGTCAGTTTTGGGCAGTTCCAAAAGGTGTGCAGTAGGCCGCCTGGTCTACCACATTTCCTCCAACATAGGTCTGTTAGAGAAGGATCAAATTTTGAAAGTCTAGCTGGAGTCAGGTACCATCTGTACGTTATTTTGTACGCTAATTCCCAGAGGGTAGAGCAGCTAGTGGATTGATATGTAGCTTTACATGCTCTCTCCCACTCGTAACTTGAAAAAGTATGTCCCAAATCTTTTTCCCATTTGAGTAATGGTGCAGTTTTGAGAAATGTAGTTTTTTGGTTGAATACCTTATAGAATAGGGAGATGCCTTTATTGTGTTTAGGGGATGAGGTGAGGAATAACCATGCCATTTGGGGGATTAGACATGTCCATGAGTTCAGTGAGGTAAGACAATGTTTAGTGCGTAAATAAAGAAAAATGTCAGAGCTAGGGAGACGGAATTCCTTCTGGAGAGAGGGGAATGATTTTATCTCATTTTCTGTATCTATCAGATCGGTAAAAAATTTGATGCCTAGTGTTTTCCACCTTAGGAAAGATGTTGACTCCATTAAATGATGGAGAGTTTCAATGGGAATGCATATCTTAGAGTTCACGAGGTTGGTATGCGAAATTTGCGTGAGTTTTAACCAGGCTTTGGTTGTAGCTATCATTGTTGGGGAGAGGTGAAGGGGAAGTTTTGCTCCTAGGAATAAAGCTAGTAACCATGACGACAGGTTTTTGTCAGGGACTGAGGAGGATTCTATGGTCTTCCATAGTGGTGGACCCGGGGCAGACGAAAATCATTCTTTGGTTTGGGTTAGGATGGATGATAAATAATAATCATGCAAATTGACATAACCTGTTCCCCCCGCCAGGCGGTGTTTGGATAATTGGTGTTGGGCGCATCGAGGTTTTTTCCCTTGCCAGATATATTTGGAAATGATTGATTGTAGGGATTGAAGATATACAGTGGGTAATGGAATGGGTATGGTCCTAAATAAGTAAAGTATTTGGGGGAGGTGTAGCATTTTGAATGCTGCTAAACGACCTAACCATGAAAATTCAAACAACGCCAGCCTGGCAAGATCTACGTGTAGTTTAGTACGTAGAGGTATATAATTTGATGCGAATAGAGATTTAGTCGAGGGAGTGAGCTGAATTCCTATGTAAGTGATGCTATGTTCCGCCCATGTGTACGGGAATAATGATTGAAGTTTTTTCCTTACAGACTCATCTACCCCTAGATCAAGTATATTCGATTTAGTCTCATTGACTTTATAATATGATATATCACTGAACCAGGCTAGCGTCTTCTGAACTTCCGGCAACGATCGTTCCGGATCGGCGATTATGAGAATCACGTCATCCGCGAATAGGCTTATTTTATGTTCTATTTCAGCGATAGTAATACCTTTAATATTGGAGTTGGTTCTTACACACTTTGCAAGTGGCTCCATAACTAGATTGAATATCAGAGGTGAGAGTGGGCATCCCTGTCTAGTTCCATTAGATATTGTGAATGGGATTGACATAGTGTCAGCCGAGAACACTCGGGCTGAAGGGTTAGAGTATAGCGCCATTATAGAGTCGTGGATTGGACCTTTTAACCCAAATTTAGTTGGTACTGCTGAAATGTAACCCCAGTGAACCCTGTCGAATGCCTTTTCGGCGTCAAGGGATAATAGGAAGGAGGGATTTTTCTTGGTTTCTATTTGGTGTATAAGATTGATCATGCGTCTGGTGGCATCAGAGGCTTGGCGGCCTTTGGTGAAGCCAGATTGGTCCTGATGAACGAGGGAGGGAAGTATATTCTCTATTCTATTAGCAAGAAGTTTGGCGTATATTTTTAAGTCCAGATTAAGCAGTGAGATTGGCCTAAAATTTTTGGGGGACGTGGGTTGTTTCCCAGGTTTGGGGAGGGTAACTACCATGGCACTGAGCATTTCCACAGGAAAGGATGCGTATTTGGTGGCTGCATTGAAAGTTTGGCACAGTGAGGGGGCTAAAATATTTTGGAATAATTTGTAATACTCTCCAGTGAATCCATCCGGGCCCGGGGATTTTGCTGAAGGAAGTTTGTTGATCACTTGTAATATTTCATTTATCGAGATAGGGTCATTTAGGGAAGAGAGTTGCTCTGGAGTTACGGAAGGAAGATGTAGTCTATCCAGAAAGGATTGTATATTCTCAGGTGAAGGGTGCGAGGTAGAAGGGTCGTTTTTAAGGTTATAAAGTTCATCATAATAAGTGCTAAAAGCATTTGCGATGGTATGTGGTTTGAGGAGTTTTTCATTAGTGTGGGGGTGATGTAGAAAGGGGATTTTAGTTTTGGTCCTGTACCCTTTAATTTTTAGGGCCATTGCTTTCCCCGCTTTATTCCCTGTGGTGTATGATCTAGCTTTAAGTAGTCTATAGGATTTGTGGTGTTTTTCAAGAAGGAGGGATCGTAACTCGTGTCGTAATGTAAAGATTTTTGCCTGGAGGAAGGAGGAAGGCGTAATCTTGTTCTGTGATTCAGCCTCGGATATGTCTAGTATTAGTTTGTCCATTTTTTGGGTTCTGGCTTTCTTAGCCCTAGCTCCCATTTGTAAGAAAACCCCCCTAATTACTGCCTTATGGGCGTTCCACACCACAACCGGGTCAGATACAGCCTCCTGGTTAATAGCAAAATATTCTTCAAGATGTTTCTTGATAGGTGTTGAATAGCATGGGGTACGCAGGAGGTAGTCATTTACTCTCCATATATAGGAGGTGGGTTGAGGAGAATTGTCAGCTATAGATATGCTGACAGGGGCATGATCTGACCAGGTGGTGGTATGAATAGAGGACTTGGAAATCTTCTGCAACAAAAGCTTATCAGAAAGAAACAAATCAATACGTGAGTAGGTGTTGTGACGTGGCGAGAGAAAGGTAAAGCCCCTCTCACTCGCATGGCAGCACCTCCACACATCATACAAATCATTAGAAGCGATGAAGTTTTCCAGAGGGGAAAAGCGTAGTTTAATACCTGACGTTGAGTCCATCTCGTTGTTTGGGACCATGTTAAAGTCCCCACACACCAGAAGGTGACCTTGTTGGAGCTTCTTAACAGCTCGCAAAGTCTTTTTGATGAAAGCCATTTGGCCATAGTTAGGAGCGTATATGGATACAATAGTACACGGGACATTGTTTATGGTGCATACCAGGATTATATATCTTCCTTCCGTATCCGAGTCACAATGTAGAAGTTGGAAGTTCACTGTATCCCTGAAAGCTATCATCACTCCCCTCTGCTTTTTTTGATACGAGGATGTAAACACATGGGGGAACAGCCTGTGTTGGTATTTGGGAGGGGCATTGAGGGCAAAGTGCGTCTCTTGCACGCATAGGATGTCACAATCGTTAGTGATAGCAGTGTTCCATAAGGAGGTTCTTTTGGCAGGGTGATTTAACCCCTTCGCATTCAAGGAGAGAATAGTGATCCCCATGATAGGTGGTGAGCGTGAAAGGTGTGTTTGAGGAAACTTACAGTTCTGAGGAAGAATCGACCGGGATTGGATAGATCAGGTGATGTTGGATGAGAAGTCTTGGTTGTGCTGCTTGAAAAACTGAAGTTAGAGGTCCCGAAGACACTAGAAGGGTATAAAACACGTTTAGATGTACCAGGTTATAATTAAACAAGGGGATGATCAGAGTTCACCTCGTGAAATAGCCGGTAAAGACCGGAAACAAAAAGACAAACAAAAAACAAACAACAAAGAAAAAGAAAAAAAAGGCAAAAAATAGAATAATTCTATGGACCAGTAACAGGCAGCTCTCTGGAGCAACTGGTCAAAAATTAGGGGTATAGTTCAGCAAATGGATGACAAATCGCAGAACCATTCCGGACTAGTAGTTGGTCTGATGAAGTTGGTGGGCTAATTATCGGTGGCGGTTGCCTCTACGGTGCCCGCGGCTCGCACCAAAGGTAAAGGGGTTCGGAACCCCGGGTGAGTCTCGTTGATCTGGAGGGGGGTCTGGTATGATACCCCAATCGCGCAGAAGTTTCATGCCTCCCTCTAGTGTGGAGATGGTATGAGGAATTCCGTTGTAGGTAGCTAGGATAGTAGCAGGGTGGCGCCATTTGTATACAATCTTGTGGTTGTTCATGGCCTTTGTGATGGTTTTGAGTTGTCTGTGCATTTGCAGCGTGTATTGTGACAAATCTGCGTAAAGTTGAATGGCCTCATAGGGAGCAGGTAGGGGTGACAACTCTCTTACTTTCCTGAGAATTTGTTCTTTGGCTTGAAAGAAATGTACTCCTAGGAGGACATCTCCAGGAACGTCCGTCTCAAGATGGCGTGGTTTTGGGAGCCTATGTATGCGGTCAATGGTAAGTTCAATCGGGGTCAGCTCAGGGAGTATGCTGGAGAACATGGTGCTAGCAAAGTTATGCAGTTCTTTAGATGGAATGGACTCCGGTATACCGCATATTTTTATATTATTGCGCCTGGAGCAGTCCTCGAGGTCTGCTAGCTTAGATTTGACCCATAAGGATTCCTCCTTTTGCTCATGATAAGCATCCACCAATTCATTCACTGTGTCTGTGCATTCTTCCATTCAGTTTTCAGTGAATTGCACCCTGTTATCTACCTGTTTCATTTCCAGGGAAAACCTATTCATCAGTGAAGATAGGTTAGACATAAGGGAAGATTGTAGGGACATGAGCATGTCCTTCATAGTAGTGTCCAAAACTGGTTGCCCCATAGTTGGAAACTGAGCTATAGAGGATTGCAATGATGATATAGCTGCCTCATTATGTAGGCCTGTACTCACAGTTCCTGAGGCTTGTCCGTTCACATCCATCCTCATCCTCGATTTGGCTGGGCTCTGCAAGGCTGGGGTAGCAGGAGAGGGGTCCAGGGAGAAGCCTGAGGATAGTCCATGTGATAATTCATGAGGATGGTCCCCGGGGGGTCCCGGAAAGCTCAGGGAATGTCGCGCCGTTCCTCCGGCGGCGCCATCTTGCCCTCCATGCTGTGTATGGCGTGGCTGATAGGTGAATGCTTGCAGCCTCTGTGGGCCTGATTCCTGGCCCCGTTTATGGGACATATCGGTGGCAGAGGCCGTGGGGAAGGTCTGGGGCCCGATTGGTGCGGAGGTTGGAGTCTGAGAAGCCCTCACAGTCGCTTATGTCCGGTCCGGTGAGCGGAGCTCTCAGCTCAAGCAGCCATCTACGATCGCGCGCAAGCCACGCCCCCCGGAATATTTGTATTCTGATGCCATCATGTTTTAGGTGTTTTTCAATATAATTATATATTGCAATGTTTGGTATTCATATATATATTTCTTAATATGATGATTTCAATTTTAGATATTATTGCTGTTTGCGATAGTCTGAGGTTGTGGAATAATTTGTAATTTCCTGTTCCGACTGGTTGGATCCAGTTCAGACCTTATAAATGTTGGCAATGTGGGGGGTGGAACATTATGCCCCTGTTGAAGACTGCTGCAGTCAAAACGCGTAGGGCTTGTCGATGCTGCACCCCACATTGCTTTGATGTCTTTTCATTTTTGTGATCACTTTTATATTTGTCTAATGTCTGTAAGACAAATTTTATTTAATAAACCCCCTCATTGGTTTTATTGACCTGCACCATTTGGAGTTTTTTCTTTTCTCCTACCCTTGTGACTACTTTGGACTGGTTCGGAGCCTGCATGATCGGAGGAATTCCCATCGTGTGAGTTGTTCATCAAACCACCCTGTTTGAGTCGGTCTGAGGTATCCAGGACATCCAGTTCTATCGTGTTTTGGTCACGGTGACCACCAAGCCTGATTGACCCACTGTCGTATGACAGGTGGGTCCACCATCTGCGATAAGAGTACCCAACTGCATCATCTGTGTCTTGTAATGTGAATCCCACCATCAACATTGTGGTCCCTCCGTTAGTCTACGCTGTGGTGGTGTTGTCCACGAGAAGACATCCATTCAAATTCTACACATATTGTTTGGACTTTCTACATTGTTTTTTCACTCCAGTTTTGTGTAGCCCGTGGGTGTTACACTCCTATGACTCCTATGGAGGACAGTTCACATGCGAGGCTGCCCATTGGAGTGGATGTTTTATGAACTTTATATACATATTAGTTCATTAGGATATATTGCACTTTAGTTATCAGTCACTTATGTTTGTCTTAGTTGCTTTCAGCAGCAATTTTCACATTTTTTAGCGCTGCACTATTTGTTTATATTTGCCTTATCACTTTGTTTGTTTGAGTGTTAGCAGCTTATATTTTTTGGGTTTAGCGCAGTTTTTTCACTTTTATATTTAGTCTGTCAGTCAAGCTGAGGACAAGTATTTTTTTGGTATAAATGGATTTTGTGGTCATGTAACCTATAAAGATTTCTTAAGGTTTCAGGCAGAGGCTGTGCAGGCCCCCACAGTGAATATCATGAAAAAAAGTAGGGTTATGGGTAGGAATGGCCTGTTATGAATGTGCTGGGGGATGGAGAAAATGGTAAGTAAACTACAACTGGATAGTAAGCAGTTGTGATATACTGTACATAGAACTATAGGATTCAGTTTTGTGAATTATTATAAACATCTTCTATCAAAGGGGTAATAGCTGTCATTTGGAAATGTATCTGGCTGATTAAATTTAGATAGACACAATTACTGAATGTACTGTATATTGCAGAGTAGATATAGTTGATATATGTTCAGTCTCAGATGTTTAAATTTCATGAGTGTCATAATTTAATTCAGACAATTACAGCGTTTATTGGGTAATCACAACAACACAGGAAATCCCTCTGCTTAATTAGGCCCACAGCATGCTATGCACTGTAATTGGGATATGCATAATAGTATTACTGGTAGCAAAAGAAAATATTTAATCTTCTACTTTTTTTTCATAAAATAAGTCAACCGAATTTATTAAATTATTGTTACTAGATACTTTGTCATATGTGTTATTATAATTCTACAAAAGGGCTGAGTTAGTAAAGAACAGTTTATACTTTTTACATTTGAGTGCCCAAGAAATACAGTAGAATGATTTAGTTTTACAAAACAAAGTTATACAGTATAGGGATAATAAAAGTGGCTTGTTACAAAAACGTTCAAGTGTTTCAAGTGGAATGTCATAGTTTATGAAATGTTCTGTTAATACTTCCAACAGGTGAAGATAATAAATTAAATACATACAATTATCACAATTAATTGAGGGTATTATTATACAGGCTTTACAAACATCAGGATACAGTAATTATCTCCAAGATGCATATATGCCAGGTATTAGCACTTTTTAAAATTTCAGAATCAAATGTGTTCATGTAGAGAAAGGGTTATAACTATCCTATCCCATTGCACCATTGAATGTTTCTGTTTTTACAAGTAAATGGACCATGATTAAGCTGGAATGTCCCTAGTTAATTTTTTAATTTATTTGTTCCAGTGATGTGAGCTGAGGAGATAGATTAAATATTTGTATACAATTTAATGACAAAAGGGAATAAGTTACTAAAGTTTGCTCACTCACCAAGAATTAGAGATGCAGATCTTGTAACCCAATATTCAATATTGTCAAAGACGGAGGCCAAAGACACCCCTCGGACCAAGGTGGTTAATTGAAAGTTCCATGCAGTGTAAATTAACCGCTTAATGACCGGCTCACGCCAATATACGTCAGCAGAATGGCACGTACAGGCAGATTAACATACCTGTACGTCGCCTTTAAGATGCTGCATTGTGGGTGTGCGCATGCCCACCACGAGCTCTGTGAGTGTGAATGCGGGTCCTGCGGACTCGATGTCCACAGGTATACCCGCGATCGATCGATCGTCTCACGGAGAGGAAGAACAGGGAAATGCTGATGTAAACAAGCATTTCCCCATTCTTCCTAGTGACAGGACACTGATCACAGCTCCCTGTAATCGGGAGCGGTGATCAGTGTTGTGTCACACATAGCCCATCCCCCCTACAGTTAGAATCACTCCCTAGGACACACTTAACCCCTTCAGTGCCACCCAGTGGTTAACCCCTTCACTGCCAGTGTCATTTTCACAGTAATCAGTGCATTTTTATAGAACTGATCGCAGTAAAAATTACCCAAGAATGTGTCAAAAGTGTCCGATGTGTCCACCATAAAGTCGCAGTCACGATAAAAATGTAAGATCGCCGCCATTACTAGTAAAAAAAATATTAATAATAAAAATGCCATAAAACGATTCCCTATTTTGTAGACGCTATAACTTTTGCGCAAACCAATCAATATATCAAAAATATGTAGAAGAATACATATCGGCCTAAACTGAGAAAAAATCTGTTTTTTTAAAAAAAATTGGGGATATTTAATATAGCAAAATGTACAAAAAAATTGCTTTTTTTTTCAAAATTGTCGCTCTATTTTTGTTTATAGCGGAAAAAATTAAAACCGCAGAGGTGATCAAATACCACCAAAAGAAAGCTCTATTTGTGGGAAAAAAAGGACGTCAATTTTGTTTGGGAGCCACGTCGCACGACCGCACAATTGTCAGTTAAAGCGACTAATTCCCGAATCGCTAAAAGTGCCCTGGTCTTTGGCCAGCCAAATGGTCCGGGGCTTAAGTGGTTAATTAAAATATTCAATATTCTTTATTGTATATAGTTGAAATAAGTAAATGTGTCCAGAGGTACTTCAGACTGCTCTTCTCTACCCGCTCTCATCCATTCCATTTAAACAGCGCCTGGAGTATTAGGTCATATTACTGTGGAAACGTCAGCATCGCATGTGATGACATCCCTACCTCTACACTTTTCACCCAAAAATCAACACAGACTTTATTAGGACAAGAAGGGGCCCTTACTTTAGGACTTAAATATTGTCTTGGCTTGTATTAAACATTTTTGCTATTGAATAGCTCTCTTCCTTTTATTAACTGACATCATGGTTTGCACTGAATGTCATAAAGTCTAATACAGGTTCGTAATTATAACATGGCTATTCCTTATTAAGGGGCAATAAATTCCCTTAAGAGTACATAAATCTTATACCAACCTTTTTCAGAAATATGCCTAGAGAATGTCAAGGTAAAGAAGTGTCTCTTCCCTCCCAGGCCTTTTGCCTGCAGAGGAAACCAAAGTGAAGAAAGGTCTCTTTTTTTTTTTGGGGGGGGGGCTAAAGCTGGACCTAAGAAATCAAACTAGCCAATGGCAGAGGCCCCCACATATCTAAGCTGGCCTATAACAGATGTCTAAAGATTCTAAACTAGCCTGTGGCAGAGGCCCAAGGAATAGGAAAATGGCTACTCAGAGGAAGCATCTTAAAAAATTTGTGTGTACGAATATGCAGGAGAGCTTTGGAGATGCTCTTGCTGAAAGGACATTGCATTAAGACCTCTTTACTTAGCTTTGTAAGGTACCTGTGATCACTTCCAGAAATTCCGAAAACTCCTATTGAAAAGCTGCTACTGCAGATTTTAGGTCCTCCAATAGTTGGTCTTATATATAATATAATAATAATAAAATAATAATAATAATAATAGATAGTATTATTACCAGAAGGCTGCAACTAAATGAATTAGCGTTAAAATCAATGTTGCTGTTATCAGCTTCTCTTAAGAGGCCACTATCAGTTTCTGTCACTTGAAGACTTAAGATAGTGTTTTGTCTTTGAGAATTCTCTCTCCACAACTTCAATGCACAAATAAACTGTGAAATTACTAAGTGACTATAGCCTAAAAGAAGGGATAACAGATAGTGAGGGAAGGCATCTGACAAACCCAAAAGTGATAAAAATGTGCTACTTGTGCTGTAATTTCGCTACAGAAAGTGAGCAATCAGTGGTGGGATTTTCCTTAGAAGGCTCAGGGTGCTCTACAAAATTAGTGCCATGAGTGTTCTCTGCAAAAATAATCAAAACTTGTATTAACAATCGTTTATGCACTATACATATGAAAAAAAAAATGGAATGTGCAACAAAGGTATTTCCTTGTATGGCACATCCTTGCCTGTATATGCAGAAAGTCATTATTCAGTCTCTGTCTCTGGAAATATTTTGAGGTTGTCCATCTTTAATACATCATATTGATGGCACTTCCAGATCATCCACTTAGACTGCATTTAATTTGTAGTCTTTTCTCAGCTAAGGGGATTTTTCTGTATGAAAGTTTGATAAATAATGCATTTTCTTAATTTCTGTTATAAAAATTTTCAAATAAGTAATTTCTCTTCATAAATTTGTCCAAAAATTATGCTGCTACATTTATTTGGTAAAAAACCCAAATCAGTGTATATTATTTGGTCTGTGTGAAAGTTATAGAGTCCATAAGCTATGGTAGCAATGACAGATGTTGATCGGCCGCCGGCGGTGATGGGGGACTGACAGATGTTTTGTGCACTGTGGCAGATGTGATGGGGACAGACAGATGTTTTGTGCACTGTGACAGATGTTTTATGGGGACACTGACATGTGTATCGGGACAGGGGTGACAGTGGTGCTTGGTGTACTGTTTGTGGGGGGATCTGTGACAGCTCTCTGTATAAAATCAGCCTTACACTGAGAGCTGTCACAGGGTTGCAGATTCTACCCCCCCCAACTGCACTGAGCTTGGCGGGGAAAACTATCACAGAGACACACGCATCTCTGTTTACATTGTGATGGCTGTGATTGGATACAGCCATCACGTGATCGGGAGGGCAAATCACAGCACTCACATCCCAATCTCTGCTTGGTGTGGGGCCGCGCTGAGAGCACTCGTTCTGAGGATGTTCCTGAACGTCCACTCAGAACCAGGAAAGGACCACCCGGCTGTTTATGTACAGTGGCTGGGAGGGAAGTGGTTAAAGGATTTGTAAAGGCAGAAGTTTTTTAATTTAATACATTTTTATCATTACGATAAAAAAGCCTTCTGCGTACACCAGCTGCCCTCCAGCAACCCCTAATACTTACCTGAGCCTCATCTCTGTCCAGCAATGTCCACGAGTCCCTCGACCTTCCAGGACTCTCCTCCTGATTGGCTGAGACACAGCAGCGGCACCATTGACTCCCGTGGCTGTCAATCAAAGTCAGTTAGCCAATTAAGAGACAGAGGGGGCGGTGCCGAATGGCAGCTCCATGTCTGACTGGACTCACAAAGCTGCAACTCGGCTTGGGTGCCCCATTACAAGCTGCTTGCTGTGGGGGCACTCAACAGGGGGGAGGGGCCAGAATCACAGAAGACGCACCCGAAAAGAGGAGGATCTGGACTGCTATGTGCAAATCCACTGCACATAGAAGGTAAATATAAAATGTTTGTTATTTTTTATTTTTTTTAAACAATACTTTATAATCACTTTAAGCTTGCAGTAAAGGTTCATATTTTTATTGTAAAAATATATTTTGTATAATTTAGACGTTTCAAATAATACCTTCAGGTTTGAGTCGTGCAACAAATGATATTGAAGAGAGATGCAAAAAGCTAAATATGCAGCCTAAAGTATAACCAAAGGTAAAAAAAAATTGGTTGAGTGGTAAAGGGCTAGAACTACTGTCATGTTTTTATTGCTGTCTGTGGCCCTGTTAGGCAGATTCATTGTCTAATTTATCTGATCACCAAAGTCACGGGGAAGAAGGGAGAAAACAAAATTTTGAGTTTCTACCAGAACAGGAGTAGAGAGCAATTTTGCCATAGGGACACTTCTTCCTCTGACAATAAAAATAAAACCAAAACATTTTTTAGCGCACTCAAAATACTTTGACTATAAGCATCTAAAATAAAAGAGCTTGTGGAAAGTAATCAAAGACCAAGTCCATCAGAGAAATTGTTTGTCAATAAAAACGTAGAATAGCCCAAAATTCCTTAATACTGGCATTAGAATAAACACCTCTTGCTGCCTTTGTCACTGCTCTTCACAAGACTGGGGAAATGTACAAATGACATACAAACAAATAAGAAGAGTGCACACTAAGTGCAATAGAGTTAAAAGCTTTAATGTTAAAATCAAATGCAAATTAACCACTCACAAATTAAATTAGAATGTACTTAACATTCCCCAGCATGGGCACCTTTTTGTATTCACACTTGTAGTTCTGGATAGCAGTGCAGTCAGATGGAGGAATATCTGCAGCTCAAGGAGAGACCAAAGCTCTGTACAAAAGCACAGTGTGTTGCAGAGAGTCTCCTGGATGATGTCACACATGGGCTGAGCAGGTGGTCTGGCTACACGTTTCAAAGGACCTCCTTTATCAAACATGTGCCTGTGTACAGAGCTTTGGTCTGTCCTTTAGCTGCAACTATTCCTCCATCTGACAGCACTTTACAAGTGTTCAGTCTTCAGTACATTGTTTCAGAAGTTTTGTTCTTTGCCTATATGTCCAATGGCAATAATTAATCTTGTTCTAATGTGCCATTAGGACAGCAAAGGCTTTTTTAAAAAAAGTGGAACTAAAGTCCACAGACACCTCCACAATGCGACCGTAAGAGCCGTCACTGAGTACTGTCATCTTCTCTCCCAGAAATATGTATTGCCACTCAACAATTGACAGGAACCCTAATAATTTGAGATTGATATATGCTTGTATCTAATACATCCAGTCTCAGGTTTTCCAAAAAAATGTATTGTGCAAATTGGTAGTTGCCATCCATTGGAATCCCCTCTTGGATCAAATGGTAGAGGATGACCCTCGGGTGCCAAAAAATTAAAGACATGTAAAAAGAAAATTCAATGGTACAAATAGCACTGAACATCCAATTTATTAAAACTCCCAATATGCCGGCACTACAGCCCACCAAAACCAATAGCACTTAGTGCACAGCCTTAAATAACCTTAGGAGCACATTGGGTCACATGCTAAGTTCTGGGGGGTTGCATAATAGACAAAAAAAGTGTAAGAGGTCAAGGAGATTGGGGTTGAATTTGGAACCAATTTATTGCTTTTTGCTTCCTATTGCGATCTATGGGTTACAATGAATGAACCTAAGATAATCTTCTCTCTCTCTACCTCTATTCAAAAGTGTGCTGTTGGGGTGATCTGCACTGTACCTAATCTTCATTTGCTACTACTCGCAGTTGTATTTTCTTAATAAATTATGAAACAAATACTTTGTATTTAAAAAAAGTATTTGGAGCTCAGTTATTTATCTTATAGACAACACAAAGCAGTTCATACTCTAAAAATACAAATGTTTAAAAATTTACTTGGTAAAATAAGTACCATCATATACAAAGGTTTCCTTGATGTAGTTATCACCCCATGAGATAACTACACAAATACAATTTACATGCTTCCTATGGGTGCATTAGTTACATAAATACAAAAAGCATGTGTCATTATGTCAAAACCTAATGAGTGTTTTGTTCCTGATGGTATACTACCATGTTTCTTATTTTTCTTTGTTAATAGGCAATGCTTTCTAAATTCAATTTCTTAATGTAAGACTTCTAGCTTGAAATGAAAAGTTAATGTTTAATTAGAAAAGCATTGGGAGGTGGTCTTAGTCAGAAAGATTAACGTTATTGTAGTGTTACTTGATGAATGATGCAGTAAATGATTAGTCTGCATGCCATTCCACAAAAAAGGAGATACACTTCTGTGAATAAAAGTTTATTGATAATTTTGCAAAATAAATCTTATTTTTTAGCTATTTACTCAGGCATACAGTCTCATCAATTATATGGTACAAAAAGCAAAAAGGTTGTTCAAAGTGCAATTCTGAAATCAAACAACCCCAAGGTCAGTTTTCATTAGTTGCTAAGGTTTACTGCACTTCGCAAACACAGCCCAGAAAACAATAAGGTTGTGTATACTAATCTTCTTTGTTCTTTGCACTACATTATTGAATTTACCTGGCAGATTAAGTCCAGCTTATATGATATAACACATCATACTAAAGGCAATGTATAGACTTTTCAAAGTATTTTTTTTTTTTTTTTTTAGTTAGAAACTTGCAATGGACAATTTTTTCGTTCAATAATTTTTATTGATAGCATGTACAGTATAAGTATAACCATATTATGGTGCAGTTTATAGTAGCATATTTATCTGCCCAGGATGACCAGTTCTCATCAAATTTACTACATCTGATCGAATTGATAGCCAACATTCTTTCATAGGTGTAGTTAAGGTGTACCGTGTTGGTAACTTTGAGTAGATTCAGGGAATCTTAAGAATTCCACTTTTTGAGGATGGTGTTATGTGCTACTAATAGTATATGGGTTACTACAGGTCTCATGGAGTTTGGATATGTACCTATCCCTATGTTAAGGATAGCGAGTACCGGGTTGGGGGGGTTTGAGGATTTCTGTAATCGTGGACAATAGTTGGAATATCTGCCTCCAGAAGCTGGTGAGGCTTGGGCATTCCCAGAGAGTGTGTAATAGGCTGCCTATTTGCCCACAGGTATGCCAGCAATTAGGGAAGCTGTTTGGGGAGAATTTGGCTATCCTAAATGGTATGAGCAATGAACAATTTGTATGTGTTGCCAGCTTCACTTATGCATAATGTGCATGACGTCACCAACAAAGTTATGTCAAGCCAAGAACTTTTGTTTTAGTTTTGGATAGATTCTTTTTTTTTTTTTTTGCAATTGGGGGCTTTCCCCTCACTTCTAGGCTTGCTGACCACAGCTTTACCAGACAGGAGGAGAAGGGTTCTGGCCCTCCTAAAACAAAAACAAAAACAAAAAAAATGTCTTTATTTTTTTATCCCCCATAAAAGTCAATGTTCCCAAAAGCTTTGATCATTGTGTGTTGAAACAAATATGGCGTTGAAGTGTTTAGGAGATATTAACATGTCTTTTAGCTGGTGACATCACCGATGTATGCACACTGTGCACTGAAGAACTGTGCCATGATCATGGCTTCTATACGGATGAGTGGGAGTGCTGTCATCTCAGCTCGGCCATTTAAATAGCCAGAGCCCACAAACCCAGAAAGAACACCAGGTAAAGATGGAAGCGCTGTCAGCGGTGACAGTGCGCCGCGCTCTATAGGGCTTTGTTTTACAGGTAAGTCTTCCATAATGGGCTATTATGTGATGCATACTAGCATATTTGTTGATTATGGATAGATTTTCAGAGTATTATCAGACACAGTTACATGCTAGTGGTCATTGCAGAAAGCATCCATATTTACAGTAAATTGAGGAAAAGTGTGTTTAGCACTATTCTATAGTAAATTTTGGAGGCATCCTAGATTATCTTTTCTTGCAGATATAAATGTATGTTTGTTTTACAGCAGAAACTTCAGTTACTGTTTGACTGTCATACCCCAATGGTTGTGGGGGTGCTTTTGCATGTGTTTACGTCTCTTTTAGCTAGGTTTTAAAAAAGTGTTTAGTAGAAGAGTTTTTTTTTTTTTCTTAAAGCTGACTGTTGTATGTCCTGTTGACAAAGCTGCTTAATAATAGTAGTTTAACCACCTGCCTACCGGGCACAAAAACCCCCTTCCTGCCTAAGCCATTTTTCAACTTTCAGCACTGTCACACTTTGAATGACAATTGCGCAGTTGTTTGACGTGGCTCCCAAACAAAATTTGCATCCTTTTTTTCCCACAAATAGAGCTTTGTTTTGGTGGTATTTGATCACCTCTGTGGTTTTTATTTTTTGCGCTATAAACAAAAGAAGAGCGTCAAGTTTGAAAAAAAACACAATTTTTTTCCTTTTTGCTATAATAAATATCCATTTTTTTTCCTCAGTTTAGGCCGATACATATTCTTCTACATATTTTTGGTAAAAAAAATTGCAATACGCGTATATTGATTGGTTTGCGCAAAAGTTATAGTAAATACAAAATAGGGGATAGATTTATAGCATTTTTTTTTTTTTACTAGTAATGGCGGCGATCTGCGATTTTTATCGTGACTGCGATATTGCGGCGGACACATCGGACACTTTTGACACATTTTTGGGACCATTCACATTTATACAGCGATCCCTGCTATAAAAATGCATTGATTACTGTATAAATGTGACTGGCAGGGAATGGGTTAACACTAGGGGGCGAGGAAGGGGTTAAATGTGTTTCCTAGATGTGTTCTAACTGTGGGGGAGAGGGGACTGACTGGGGGAGGTGACCGATGGTTGTTCCTATGTACAAGGGACACACCATCGGTCCCCTCTCCCTGACAGGACGTGGATCTGTGTATTTACACACACAGATCCACGGTCCTGCTCAGTTACTGGGCAATCGCGGGTGCCCAGCGACGCGGTGGGCGCGCGCGCCCCCTAGTGGACTTTAAAGGCGCAACATCATATAATGTCCGCCCAGGATAACAGTGTCTTTCTGCCGCCATCAATTGGCGGCGGCCGGTTGACAACTGATTAAAGACAGTGCACATACTCACTAAAATATTTGTGTTTTTTTAAATAAGTTAATAAGATGTTCTAAATAAATTATATTGTAATGTTAATTTTCACAAATGGTTGTTGGGATTCTTAATAAAATTGGGGCTTAAAAGCAAAACATTGAAATCTGGGAATGCACTCACTGCATTTTTGGAGTGTTGATTTCCACAGGTTCAAATGCCTGTTGGGGATTCTATTCAAATTGGGGTTGGAGTACAAATACATTAATTCTGGGAGAATATTTATTACAAAATGTTTGTTTTTCTGGAATTTTTTTTTTACAAATACAAATGGCTATTGAGGGTCTTATTCTAATTGGGGCAGACGTCACAGAGCTGGTCCAGGCTCTGGAAGGATCGTGACCATATGGTCGGGATCCACCCACATGCCTGTCTGGCCGCTCCCACCCCCTCCACAGCCCAGCGCTCCAGTGAGTGAGGGGGGGCATAACAGAGAGCCGTGACTGACAGTCAGCAGCACTCTGCTCAGAGAGCTCTGAGAACCATGCGATCAGCGGTGTTTTATGGCTCAGTTCTTAGTGTTAGAGCTGGCAGGGAACAGATGCAGCATCAGTTCGATGCTGCATTCACCTAGGTAAGTATGATTCAAGAAAAACTATTCCCATACATATCTTTTAACCAAAGGTTTATGCACCATAGATGATTTTAACAGTTGTAATGGAGGGGGAAGAGTGTTCCCTTTTATGGAGATACAACACTTTCACCGCTCTTATCCTCTTAAAGTAATTAACATTGACTTCATTGTGTGGTTTTATTATTATGATCTTCAACTATAGGACGAATTTCGTGGTTTTATTCTTACCTTAGTTAAAATACTAAAAATCTCCTCAATGCTTAACTAGGGAAAAGATTTACAGGTGGTCACTTCAACTCTGTGGAAGAAGGCCATATCCTTTACTCTAAAATATACTCGTAGTGTTTCTCACTGGAACAATTTTCTTAAAATGCTACACCGGGGATACCTCAAACCCTTCAGACTGTCTAGGATTTAAAAAGATGCCACTCCTCTGTGTTTGGTGTCATTTTGAAGCTATAGCAAATTTAATGCATGTTATGTCGGAGAATCTTCTACCTCTATTGATAGATATCCTTCTCAGTATAGAATAATAGTGGTGCATATATTGTGGCTTGTATGGTTATTGCACATAACTGGGAATTTGTTGATGCCTCTAATATCTCTGAGGTGATTCATAAAGTAAATATAAAGCATGGAGTAGACTCAACAACAATGTCCCCATGGGTTGAATTATACCCTGTAATTTATTAGTGTTATTTGTAGACATATGCTTGCATGTAGGTAAAGCCAGAACCATTAATTATGTGGTACCATTGATTATTGGTTGTTTTTTATTTGTGTTTTGTTTTATTTGAACTGTATTCATTATTATATTCTTGTAAGGCTCAGCACATGTTTGACACCTATAGAAATGCAGGCTCATACAGCTCTGCTTGTTATGTCTATCATCTTTGCAAATGGAAATGCATATATTTGTATGTCACCTGATGTTTTGTATTTACGTATTTGTATTTTGTATTGTGCTTTAATAATAACATTTTATTGAAACTAAATTGTCTTGGGGTAGACTTCTACAGTATCTCATGAGGCAAGAACTTGGAGAGGGACTAAAGATATATAATAAGGATGTCCATTAATTAAGGCAAGGATATGTAACTTGTCTTTTTGGGTCTAATAATAAATATGGGACAACGGAGTGGTTTGATAATATAAACCAAGACGAAGAAGTGCCTATCCCCCATATTCTGGTAGGTTCAGGAAAATTGACCACTTTAATTTCTGTCTATTAGAGCCCAATCCCCAAACATCAATACTTTAACAGATGAATCTGCCCTAATGCAACTAGCCTAAGATTCCTCTGCTAGTGTAAACAGTACAACCTCTTATCAAGGTAAAAATATCCAGCACATACCCATTAACAGTGGGAACTAAGTACAAAAGTTCTGTGGCAGCACAGTGGTGTAGTGGTTAGCACTTTCGCCTAACAGCAAAAGGGTTTAAATCCCAACGACACCTCCTGCTTGGAGTGTACATCTTCTCCTTGTCCCTGTATGGGTTTCCTCCCACACTTCAAAAACATGCTGGTAGGTTAATTGGATCCTGTCTAAATTGGCCCTAGTATGTCTATGTATGAATGTAAGCTTGTTGAGGGCAGGGACTGATGTGAATGTAAAACCACCACTCAACATAGTTGAATGTCTTGGCTGAATCCAATGTCAGGATTCTAGTGCCAATGTCCTATCCCAACCACAAACATTTTAAGGCCAGGAGCAAATTACCCACCAGGTGCATGTTGGTTAGTAAAATTATATATTTTTAAGATATTAGAGGGCAGTAGTCCTAATTTTAAAGGGGTCATAACATGAGTTGTTGAAAATTAATCTGTACCAAATTACAACCATATGTAAACAGCTGCCTATGGATTGGAATAGGAATAATAAGCATCTGCTCCAGCTATACTTCTTGGAGCTATATAAGGGGCACACAGTAAGCACACAGAAATTAATTATTCCCCAAAAGTCTCTAACCCTCCCAGCTCTCCATCTACCCCAACATTTAAGAGTATAAATCCAGAACAAACATTTTAACAGGTCCAAAATACAACATAACTTGGAACAATGTCTTGTAGAAAAGAAACGTGCAAAGTAACAATGACAGAGGATTCTGGGTGTGCAAAATTGCTCTGATTTAAGCAAAAGAACAAATATTTTAATGATTTGTAGTAGGCATCATATAGCCAAACTTGTTACTGCCTATAATGAGCATAATAGACCAAATGAAAAGTGGAATATCATTCAGGTGCACCCACTAAAACTGAAGCAAGCCTCATTCTTTGTGTCCCTAGCGATGTAAAAAAGGGTACATATGATCCTGAAAAGGGAAAGTCTCAGGGATTGTGTTTAACCACTTCCCTACCCAGCCATAGTCAAATGACGTCCACAGATGGGATCTCCCATCCTGGGTGGACGTCATATGACGTCCTCGGCTTTGTAGGGGGATATCTGAATGATGCCTGCAGCTAGAGGCATCATTCAGATATCCTTTTCTTGGGCCAGCGATTCTGTGCACCATAAGAATGATCATAGCGGCGGTTCCGCCGCCTGATCGTTCTTATAGGCGGCGGGAGGGGACATCCCCCCCTCCCGCCGCCATCCGGTGCTTCTCCGGGCTCTCCCGTGCGATCAAGGACCCGGAGCGAATCTTCCGGCGTCATTGGTGGGTCACGTGATGAGCATAGAGATGACTGGTGACCAGATGGTCACTAGTCATCTCTATGATCGTCGGAGGCCCGGGCGCGATGTGATGATGTCACGCCCGGGCCTCAAATGTAAACAAAGCCGCCATTGCGGCTGTAAGTATGAGATCAGTGAAAACATTTTCACTGATCTCATGCTTTCCAGCCTGGAGGAGAGATGTGGGGTCTTATTGACCCCGCATCTCTCAATAAAGAGAACCTGTCACACACATTCCTATTACAAGGGATGTTTACATTCCTTGTAATAGGAATAAAAGTGATAAAAAAAAAAAATATGTAAAATAATTGTAAAAAAAAAAAAAAAATGATAAAAAAAAAAAATTAAAACGCCCCTGTCCCCGGTAGCTCGCGATCAGAAGCGAATGCACACGTAAGTCGCCCACATATGTAAACGCCGTTCAAACCACGCATGTGAGGTATTGCCGCATGCGTTAGAGCGCGTGCAACAATTCTAGCACTAGACCTCCTCTGTAATTCTAACCTGGTAACCTGTAAAAAAAATTAAAGCGTCGCCTATGGAGATTTTTAAGTACCGAAGTTTGGCGCCATTCCATGAGTGTGCGCAATTTTAAAGCGTGACATGTTAGGTATCTATTTACTCGGCGTAATATCATCTTTCATATTTTCCCAAACAATTGGCCTAACTTTACTGTTTTGTTATTTTTTAAATCATGAAAGCATTTTAAAAAAAAAGGCGTTTGAAAAATTATTGCGCAAATATCGTGCAAGAAAAAATGTTGCAATAACCGTCATTTTATTCCCTAGGGTGTCTGCTAAAAAAACCATATATCATGTTTGGGGGTTCTGAGTAATTTTCTAGCAAAAGAATGATGATTTGTACATGTAGGAGAGAAGTGCTAGAATAGGCCCGGTATTGAAGTGGTACAAAAAGCCCTGTATGGAAGTGGTTAAAGTGTTAAAGGTCCTAATGTTAGGGTAATTATCATATAAAGCCCAGTCCTTTTAACTAGAGGGAGTTTATCCCAGGGTCTAGTAAGTCAGTAAGTGTTCAGGTTTTATTATTACAAGTAATTGTTAAGAAAGGTAAAGTTGTCAGATTAAAGAGGTCAAACATTCTTAATTGCTGTGGACCTCTCAAAAGAAAGATCCAAGAGGTTATGTCACATAAAAGGGACTGGGGGTTTCCCTCACAGTCCAAAGCCTATAGCGTACTTTAAAAATGGAAAGTAGAAAAATATTCTTACACAATTCTAAGAACTCACTGTTCCAATAGTCAACCTTACATGGCAGTAAAGATGAGGGAGAAATCATCAAAGGAAATAAGTTATTATGGTGAAGATCTAGAAACTTCCTCAGGGGTACTGAAGAAATTACTGTGATCTCTGTCTGCCACCCATAAACATATCAGGTTTATTGTCTAGGAGAGATGGTATGAGCATGCCCTACCAGGAACATGGCCAGGTTTTTGATCGGTAGATCAAGAATGAGGTTGGGTGAAGGACCTCTGCATTTATAGGCAGACTTACAACTAGGAGGTTGCTTGACCTTGTGCAATTTTTGACATCATCATGCTGCCACAGCAGTGTTTGTAACAATCTGTTCTGGTCATCACCTGACTGTTGCATTAATGCGACCTTGTCTTCCATCTGTCCTATACAATGTTCTATCTCTGACAAAAGAAAGCTTGTCTGATCAGGGAGATATCAACTTTCAAGTCCTCTATTTTTAATCTGTTAAGATAGACTGACAAAGCTTTTTCTCCATTTATGAATATTCTGGAATATTTAGATCCAGGGGAAGGTGAGGCAGAATCGCTGTCGTCCAAAATTAACATGCCATCTGTGTCTATTAAAGCGGAGGTCCGGCGGTAAAAAAAATAAAAAATAAAAGTCAGCAGCTACAAACACTGTAGCTGCTGACTTTTAATAAGTACACTTACCTGTCCAGGTTGCCCGCGATGTCGGCCACCCAAGGCAGATCCGTCCCTCGGACTAGGTCCCAGCGCCGCCATCCTCACTAAGGGAAACATACTGCGCATCCTTTTTGTTATCCTTTCCCAGTGGAGAGAAGCTCTTCGCTAGTACGCTCACTGTGGAAAGTGAGCACAGTCCTGTAATGTGTTACGTTACGCAGCAAAGTTTCGCCCCACTTGCTACAGTATGCAACCTGAGATGGAAAGGAATCACCACCAATGTGCTGACTATATTTTTTGCCACTGCTGACACTCTATCTACACCAGCCTTGGTGGCCCCTATGTTTGTTCTTTTGCTTTCTAACATTTTTTTCTTCACAGGTTGGGCACTGTATTTGCCATGTTGGCAGTTAGGGGTAAATGCCCGCACCAGTTGGGGACAGTGCAGAGCAGGGAGGGGGGTTATATGGGTTCTACTGTTCAGAGACGGAATTTTTTATTCTGCACAAAGTTGTTCTTTATGGTACCATGCTGCTTTTGTTGTGTTGCTGATGTTCATTCTCCCTAGAAGATTATTTATATCTGTGTATTGTGTTAAGGGTGACCTGGATCCTGGAGCTTCATATTCCACACATCTCATCCCATGGCCACACTGAAGTTCCTTACTTGGAATGTCCGCGGGGCGAGAGACCCAATTAAACGATTGGCTGTTTTTGCCCTGCTTAAAAAACAGAGAGCTGATGTGGTGGTCCTGGTGGAGACCCATGCCGAGGGATCGGTCCAGAGGGCCCTTAAACATCCGTGGTTGGGCTGGGCCTACCATTCTGTCCACACCACACACTTATGGGGGGGTCTCGATATTAATTGCCAAACAACACACTTCGAACTCCAGGATTCAGAGATAGACCCGATGGGTAGATATGTTTTTCTCAAAGCCAAGCTACATGGATATATGATACTATTGCTGCAATTCTATGTACCACCCCGTTCCAATCCTTACAGCAGGGTTTAATTTTATGGCTTCACACCCTAATGTGCCAGCAGTATGGCTCGTGATTTTAACAATGTATTGGATCCGTCATTGGATAGAACGACTGGGCCCATTCCCGCCTCCACATCGCACCACCCCACGAGATTTGTGAGACTTCTTGCTGATTTTAACCTTGTGGACACGTGGAGATCTAGGAACCCTACATCCAGGGCCTACTCCTGTTTCTCCACCTCCCACCACTCAATGTCTCGCATTGACCTCATACTCATATCCAAATCACTCCTCCCTAGACTGACGGGCACGGGGTTCTCCCCTAGATCACTCTCTGACCACTGCCCATGCAGGGCTGAGCTCTCCCTCTCCCATGCCCGCCCACCCTCCTCTTGGCAACTAAACCCCTTCTGGCTAACTCTGTTTCCAGAGGATGACTACCTTGCCTCTGACTGGGAGCAATTCTTTGAGACTAACACATAGTTTGGGAAACATTTAAAACACATGCACACATGACACTTACAGCCCGCATTAATAGACTGAAACGGACCTCTTCAGAGGCCCTAGACAAAGCTACAATGCTTCTCCTCGAGGCGGAAAGTGCATTTCTGGATGACCCCACAGCTGATAAGTTTTTTAACCTTAAACTATGCTCGTGATCAATAAAACAGCTGCACTATGAGAAATCCAAACGAAAACTTTTTTTTCAACGAAAAAAGTATGGGGAGAGAGCAAGGAAGCTGCTAGCCTATCTGGTGCATTGCGAGGAGAGACCCTCGGGGGTGATTTCGCTCCACTCTCCTGGCAACACCCTGGTGATGAAGCCTGCTCAGGTAACATCAATGTTCAAAGACTTCTTTGCCGCTCTATATGCCACAGTGGCTCCAGACGACTCCTCCTTGGTAGAGTCATTTTTGGCTGAGTTGTCAATCCCTCGGCTGACCGAGGAACAGACTAGGGAATAAGAAGCACCATTGACGGTAGAGGAGGTCACCAAGGCGATAGCTGAACTTCCCAGATCCAAAGCTCCAGGCTCAGATAGCCTACCCATGGAGTTCTATTCCACTTACTCAGATGTCCTTGCCCTCAGGCTTCTAGCACTGTATAACTCCATATTTGAAAGCTCTGAACTCCCAACCTCCATAAGGGAGGCTACCATAGTGTTAATTCCCAAACCAGGAAAGGACCCACATCTCCCGGAATCCTTTCGCCCCATCTCTCTGCTTCAGGTGGATGTCAAGGTACTTGCAAAAGTACTTGCCCTCCGCCTCAACACAGTAATCTTGTCACTGATACACTGATACATCAAGCCGGATTTATGCCGGGCAGGAACACCTCCTTAAACCTCAGGAGATTGTTCATTAACCTTCAGACGGCACATGACAACCCGGGATCCAGGGTGATCGTAGCCTTGGACACCGCCAAGGCTTTCGATTCGGTGGAGTGGAATGTGTCCTGTAATTTGTTACGTTACGCAGCAAAGTTTCGCCCCACTTGCTACAGTATGCAACCTGAGATGGAAAGGAATCACCACCAATGTGCTGACTATATTTTTTTGCCACTGCTGACACTCTATCTACACCAGCCTTGGTGGCCCCTATGTTTGTTCTTTTGCTTTCTAACATTTTTTTCTTCACAGGTTGGGCACTGTATTTGCCATGTTGACAGTTAGGGGTAAATGCCCGCACCAGTTGGGGACAGTGCAGGGCAGGGAGGGGGGTTATATGGGTTCTATTGTTCTGAGACGGAATTTTTTATTCTGCACAAAGTTGTTCTTTATGGTACCATGCTGCTTTTGTTGTGTTGCTGATGTTCATTCTCCCTAGAAGATTATTTATATCTGTGTATTGTGTTAAGGGTGACCTGGATCCTGGAGCTTTATATTCCACACATCTCATCCCATGGCCACACTGAAGTTCCTTACTTGGAATGTCCGCGGGGTGAGAGACCCAATTAAACGATCGGCTGTTTTTGCCCTGCTTAAAAAACAGAGAGCTGATGTGGTGGTCCTGGTGGAGACCCATGCCGAGGGATCGGTCCAGAGGGCCCTTAAACGTCCGGACGGGCAGGAACACCTCCTTAAACCTCAGGAGATTGTTCATTAACCTTCAGACGGCACATGACAACCCGGGATCCAGGGTGATCGTAGCCTTGGACACCGCCAAGTCTTTCGATTCGGTGGAGTGGAGATACCTCTGGACCTGTCTGGACTGGTTCGGACTGGGTCCTAGGTTCGTAAAATGGGTT